>JAWHQI010000248.1:2836984-4255477 GCA_033032865.1 Dactylorhiza incarnata
AGGGAATTTCACCATTCCGTGCACCATTGGGCACTCCGGCTGCTACCAGGCATTATGTGACTCTGGCGCACTAATTAATTTGATGCCTCTTTCAATTTTCCGGGAACTCTGATCTGGTAACTTGAGGCCCACTAACATCAATCTCCAACTGGGAGATCGGTCTATTAAAAAACCCATTGGTGTTGTCGAAGACCTGGCGGTATCAGTCAATGACTTGGTGTTTCCTGCTGACTTTGTGATCATGGATATTGCTTCAGATGTCGCAGTCCCTCTTATCTTGGGAAGGCCATTTCATGCCACAGCACGAGCTCTCATCGATGCCGAGAAGGTGAGGTTAACTCTCCATCTAGGCAACGTCATGACTACCTTCGACATGTATAAAGCCATCGGCAAGGACTATCATGCAGACGCTGATGCGCTCGAACTCTTAGATGGAAAACCCAATCCTTCGTCTCCACCTCCTTGGGTTCAAGATGATGAGGATGCTTCATGGAATGTCATCAGTGATAACCCTGATACGGCAAATCATTCACGAGACCTTGACGGGGAATGTACTTTTGCGACGTATTTCAATACTCCTCCAGCTTTGTCTCTCAAACCCCTGCCGACGACTTTGAAATATCTGTTTCTGGGAGAACAGCAAACTCACCCAGTTATTATCTCTGCTTTGCTTCCACCCGAGCATGATCGACGCTTAGGCAATCTCCTGCGAATGCATAAGGGTGCATTCGGCTGGAACATCACGGAATTAAAAGGAATCAGCCCCACTGTATGTATGCATAAGATATTGTTGGAAGAGAGCTTCAAACCGACTACACAACCTCAGCGGCGACTCAATCCAAGGATGCAGGAAGTTGTCAAGAAATAAGTGATCAAACTGCTTGATGCTGGAATTATATAACCGATCAGTGACAGCAAGTGGGTAAGTCCGGTGCAGTTAGTCCCCAAAAAGGGTGGTATCACAATTGTCGAAAATGAGCATTGTAACCTAGTGCCAACTCGGGTTATTACAGGATGGAGAGTGTTCATCGATTATAGGAAACTCAATGAGGCGACACGCAAGGATCATTTTCCTCTCCCATTCATTGATCAGATGATTGAGAGGTTGGCTGGACAGGACTATTACTGTTTTTTGGATGGCTACTCAGGATACAATCAGATTCTCATTGACCCCCAAGAGAAGACTACGTTCACCTGCCTATCCGGCAACTTTGCATTCAAGCGAATGCCATTTGGGTTGTGCAACGCCCCTGCTACCTTTCAGTGATGTATGCTCTCTATCTTTCATGACATGGTAGAGGAGTTTCTAGATGTCTTTATGGATGATTTTACTCTCTTCGGTGCTGATTTTGATTCCTGCTTGCGGATTCTCTCGGCGGTTCTCACGTGTTCACATGTTCCTTGTAATTGCATGAAAAACATACTAGACCACTGATCCGTGCAAACCACAGGATCCAAAGAATAGTCACAAAGTAATATATAATGAAATCACACCACGAAGAGGGTTGGGAATGCACTATAGTTGAGAATATGAAATGCTATCAATATAAGCAATGATGAGCAGTAAATGAAGTGCAAGCGAAAGATAAACAACCCAGATGAGCCCGGAAATCACTATATAAACCGAACTCATCACACCCCCAGACTTACCTTTTTGCACGTCCCGAGCAAACATGTCCGGCGGAGTGAGAAACAGCATAGCTGATCTAGAAATTGCGAGGGCGGAGAAATATGCGAAGTCGCAAATAGTCACTTGCTAGAAGAGAAAAAGAACTCTCGCGACCCAAGTTTTCAGGGGGCGAGGAATTTTTATTGATGTGGATGAAATACAAGGAGGGAGAATATACACCTTCCCGCTCAGGGATAAAACCTTTTAGGGTCATCGCCGCTCCATGTGTTCCCAAGCAGCTCCCCTTTATGATTCTGCAGCCGATATCCTCCTAATTATCGTGACTCGTGGACGATGAAAGGCCCCTCCTACTTGACTAGCGACAATGCTCGGGATGACGAGTAGCACCTCCATACTCTCCATGGTGGTGAGGATCACGGGATCTCACAGTATACTCTACATCGCGGAATCGTATTCCCTGCGAGCATGGTTGGTAGAAATGTCAGTTCCTCAGCCGCTCCGGCTCTTCCTCCACGGGCTCCTTCCCTACTCACCGAGGGGGACCACCATCCTCTGGCGTAGTCACGCGATGAGGTAAGGTCTCCGTACACTCCGTGCGAGGAAGCAAAACTGCTTGCAACATTCCCTCCATTCATCATGCAAAATCCTTGAAGTATGCTCTTGTTACATACTCGCTTCCTTCTACCGAATAGTCGACTATCCCGTCAGGGTCACCAACTTCCACCATCTCGCCTTCCAACCAGGTTTTCTTCCTATGGCTATGATCCATGCTCACCGTACTAAAGTGTTGAAGCCAGGAAAATCCCGGCTCCAAAAAAACGGACCTAAGTGCAGCCAAAGGTTACTTATCCAGCGATCTGGCACGATGGCTTGACGGGCAACAACAAAAAGGCTGAACCAGCAATAATAAGACCCTAGGTGCTGTGGCAGGGAGGTCCCATAACGTACCCATAAGCTCGGAAGAGACTTCCCCTCCACAACCAAAAAATGGCCGAGAATGGTACGAGGAAGGCACCAACTTGGCAAGTATCAAGAATGATGGGAAAGCGTCAAGAGGTCCAAGTCTTTGAAAATCGGGTTTCGAAAGCTCAGTCAAAGGTGCCAATCATAGTACCCCCGAGGTCCTATTTATAGGAAAACCAAAGGGGAGGGGGATATTTATAGCCCAGCCCTGTCTGGTGACTACGCGACATTGAGGGGATCTCGCATAGCTTCAGCAGCATCCGATGTGGTTGCTCACCTAGTGAGTATAAGAGGCTTGTTCGCACATGCTCGCCTATACTTGCACATGCCTTCTACTGCCTCTGCTTGCTAAGATGTCTTCAATCTCTGACTCGTGTCTTATGTGTTACCTTTGACTTTGACTTTTTACCTCCGTGGCTTGATCGGGTCCTACCCTCAAAAAATATAGTTTGTACAGCCTTTTTTTCCAAGCCTAAGACTATTCTTCCCTTGATTGATGGCTTCTGCTCTATTCATAGAAGAGGCATAGGATACCTTAAGAAAGGTAAATCAGGCAAACCTATGGAGAAGAAGATCAACTTTAGGAAGGTAATATCACTCTCTAACAAGTATGATCAGGAATCCATTTATGGACATTTCAAAAATGAGTGTTCCACAAGGGGAATCAAGGATGTGTCTAGTGTATTAAAGGAACCTCATGAAGAGATCATTATGTGTATATATGAATCCCTTGTATCTAGGAAGGGGAAGACATCTTTAAAGAAGACTGACATCAGAAGCAAAGTTGTAGGCGGGAATAGCCAACACCACAATCACATGCAGTGCAATTCAGTCTCCCTTAAATATCCTTCTGCTCACACACAAAGGAATCATGTTCTTTCTGAAAGCAAGAAAAGGAGATATAATAAGTTTGAGTGTTGGTGTTGTGGCATGATTGGCCACTTTACAATTGATTGTTGGTTAAACCCAATAGTTCCAAGGGCAACCAATGTCAAGCTAACAAACAATCTTGTTAATATACATTCTACACATCCTTGAATAGGTAGATCTAGTGTGTTCTTTATGACTAACAGAAATCTAGGACCCAGCTAGCTTTGGGTACCTAAGAAGAAATAGTTTACTTTTGTAGGTTTGTTCAAAGACCGATCAAACTCCAATCTGGTATTTGGACAGTGGCTGTTCTAGGCACATGACTGGAACAAGAAGCCTTTTAAAATAATTCACTCCTGTAGAAGAAGTCCTAAAGTGATATTTGGGGGATCTGATAGACGGAAAACAAAAAAATTATGGTAAAGTCGCTATTGAATAGTTACCATCTCAAGGGAAGCATATGTGGAAGGATTGCAACACAATCTGATAATCATAAGTCAACTTTATGATCTTGACTACGTAGTTATTTTCCACAAAGATAAGTGTTTCATTAAGAATACTAAAAACTTTGAAGTTATTCTTACTGGTATTAGAAGTGGAAATATGTATTGTCTTAATTTCCTTTGCTTTAGCTTACATTCCCTTATCTGTTTAATGGCAACTAGTAGGGCATCTCTTTGTATCCATTGGCACAAGAGGCTAGCCCATATAAATTACAAATCTATCAATAAGCTCCTATTAGAAAACTTAGTTATAGATGGTCCCAAGTGGAATTATGCACAAGAAGGTCCTTGTCATGCTTGTCAAATGGGAAAGCAAACAAAGGCCTCCTTCAAGTTAATTGGTTTGAAGGATTCCAATATATGTTTATACATGTTGCACATAGACTTATTTGGCCCAATGTCAATTCACAGTTTAGGGTGCAAGTCATATACATTTGTGATTGTAGATGATTGCTCTAGGTTTGCATGGGTGTTCTTTCTTAAACATAAGTCAGATACCCTAGAAGTCTTGACTACATTTGTCAAACAAATTCAGAATGAACTTAACTATTCAGTGGTCAAAATCAGAAGTGATCATGCAACAGAATTTCAGTCTGGAGCAATGACAAAGTTTTGTGAGAGTTTAGGTATCTCACAAGAGTTTTCCTCTCCAAGAACTCCACAATAAAATGGAGTTGCTGAGAGAAAGAATAGAACACTCATTGAGGCAAGCAGATCTATGTTGAGTAACACCTCACTACCAGAATATTTCTGGGCTGAGGAAGTCAATACTGCCTGCTATGTGCAAAATAGAGCTCTAATCAACAGAACTCACAACAAGACTCCCTATGAACTCTTGAACGGCAGGAAGCCAACTTTGGTCTACTTTAAGATTTTTGGAAGCAAGTGCCATGTCCTAAACATGGGAAGCATCACTTAACAAAGTTTGCTGAGAAATGCTTTAAAGGCATCTTTTTTGGATACAGTCATCATAGCAGAGATTATAGAATATATATAATTCATTCCAAAACTATAAAAGAATCCATTAATGTGATATGTGATGAATTAAGCATGATACTTAAAGAGCCTTCTAGAATTTTTGTCGCAGTCTCTAGCTCCAAACTCAAAGAATTGAAGATATCAACCTCAAAAGAGGGAAAGGAACCCCCCCCCCCCCCTCCTCACATTCAGTGGGAATAAATGTAGGGGGAGTAGAAAATCAAGCCGATGATTCTACAGATGAAGACAATCAACCAGCTGAAATGCAAGAAACAGCACCCCCAGTTGAAGAGATCCCAATAGAGAATAGAAGACTGGCCACTGCCGTCAAGTTTCAAAGAAACCATCCACCTGATCAAATAATAGACAACATTAATCAAGGAGTACAAACTAGAAGCAACTCAATGAATAAAGCATTATTCATGAGCTTCCTCTCACAAGAAGAACCAAAGAAATTTGAGGATGCCAACAAAGATCCATTCCGGATTTTGGCCATGCAAGAGTAATTAAATCAATTCAAAAGATACTAGGTCTGGAAAGTAGTTCCAAAACCACATGGTCATAACATAATTGGGACCAAGTGGGTGTTCAGAAATAAACTGGATGAGCAAGGGGTCATTATCAAGAATAATGCCAGATTGGTTGCTAAAGGATATAGACAAGAAGAAGGAATTGATTATGATCAAACCTTTGCACCTGTGGCAAGGCTAGAAGCAATCAGGCTCTTTCTTGTTTATGCAGTCCACAAATGATTTAAAGTCTACCAGATGGATGTAAAATCAGCCTTTCTCAATAGTGACTTGAATGAAGAGGTTTATGTAGAACAACCTCCAGGTTTTATCAACTCAACTCATCCTGATCATGTTCATTTTCTTAGGAAAGCATTTTATGGTCTAAAGCAAGCACCTAGAGCTTGGTATGAGACCTTATCTACCTTTCTCCTTGAAAAAAAAATTCAAGAGGAAATATAGATAAAACGTTGTTCCTTAGGGAAATGAAAGGCAAGATATTGTTGGTTGAAATCTATGTTGATGACATCATCTTTGGATCTACAGATGACAACCTTTATGAAAGGTTAGCTAACCTTATGCAAGGAAAGTTTGAAATAAATAGTATGGGAGAGCTAAAGTACTTTTTGGGTCTCCAGGTTAAAAATTCTAAGGAAGGAATCTTCATTTCTCAGACCAAGTTTACAAAAGTGCTCATCAAGAAATTTGGCATGGAGAGTGCAACCTCAATGAGCACTCCAATGGGGACAAATATGTCTCTGGAAAAGGATGAGAAAGGGAAACCTTTTGATGAGACCATATACAAATGCATCATTGGTTCCCTACTCTATCTTACTGTCAGTAAACTAGACATCATATTTTCTACATGTGTTTGTGCCAGATATCAAGTGAACCCCAAGGAATCTCATCATACCTCTGCTAAAAGGATTCTGAGATATCTAAAGGGTACACCCAATCTTGGTCTATGGTACCCTAAAAGCAGTGATTTTGAACTAAAAGGATTTTTAGATGCAGACTTTGCATGTTGCATGGAAGACAGAAAAGGCACTTCTGGGACATGTCAATTTCTAGGCAAAAGAATAATCTCATGAAGTAGCAAAAAGCAAACTAGTGTTGCTATCTCTACTACAGAATCAGAATGCATCTCTGGTGGAACATGTTATGCTCAACTACTATGGATACAACATCAATTGAAAGACTATGATGTTCAGCACAAGAAGACGCCACCCTATTGTGATTCTTTAAGTGTTATATCCATAGCAAAGAATCTAGTCTCTCATAGCAAAACAAAACACATTGAAATCAGGTACCATTTCATCAGGGATCATGTTGAAAAAGAAGAACTTTGTCTAGAATTTGTCCCAGCTGATAGGCAAGTGGTAGACATCTTCACAAAGCCCCTTGATGAAATGAAATTTACTCAATTTAAAATTAAACTTGGCATGTTGAATTTAGACTAATCTCTAATATCATGTGAAGGTCAAACTTTTGGTATTCACAAATGATGCTCTAATATTTAACTTAAGTGTGCAGGACCATAGTCTATCTTTAACGAGACAATCGACAGGAACAAGGTCTAATCGACCTAACTGGGTGCCTACTGATATCAGAAATTTTTGAAAAGATTTCTTTCTGTGATTATTAATTAAATTGGCTCATTAAATTAGGCAATAACGTCAAATCAGGTACGCGCCTCTTGAGCTACCTTATTTATATTAAAACTAGGGTTTAAAATAGGGCTTAAGTATATATATATATATATATATATATATATATATATATATATATCTATATCTATACTATTCTAAAAAGAAATACTGAGGCCTGCGAATAGCCTGAAATTAAAATTATTTGAAAAAATCTGGACCGTTAATAATGGCATGATTAATGGGAACCGTTCATCAACCCCCAACTGCCTCCCTCTCTCTCTCCTCATTCCCGATCGCAGAAAAAAAGGCAGCCACAGAGTATTTCGTTCTTCCCCTCTCCCATTCGTGATTAGGTTGCAGTTCTCTCGCTTCACGAAAGAAGCCCTCCTCTCACGCGATGGAATCCCTCCTCCTCTCACGCGTAGTAATTTTAAAATCGTTCATCTCCAAATGCTAACACCGGCATCCCCGAATCCATACCCCGCACCCTACCCTGATATCCCACTTCGCCCTTCTGTCGTTCCAGCTCCTCGCACAACACCTTCCTCCTCGCTCCCCTCCTCGCTCTGGACGGCGAAAGTAATCCTCTTCCTTCATCCTCATTCCGGACCGTGAAGGTAATCCTCTTCCTCGCCTCTACATCACACATTCTCTTTATCCAAACTCCGGTCGACTACGACATTGCAGGACATCATCCGCCGAGCTCTCCTGCGCCCAATCCGTCACATCAACCTCCTAAAGGTACTTTCCTTTCTTCTTGCTCTCCACTGCCTAGGATAAAACTTCTAGGGTAAAAAAATAAAGCAGCTTCCTCTCATTCTTCTTCCATTTCATTTTTGGGTTGCAGGTTTTTCGTTTTTGAGATGTGGAGGACAAGTTTCTGAAGGGCATCGTGAACAGAACATGTGAAAAGAGGTATCATAGAGGACTTGCATTTATTTTGCATTTCTAACACTAAACATCATGCAATTTTAAGCCTAATGAGAATCAAACTGAGTTTACTTTGCAATCTTGCTTCTTCACTTGGTTTTCTCTTTTACTTAAATTGTAATTTTTGTGTGTTCTCGATCTACTCCCTGCCCCCATTTTGATCTCGATCTACTTAGAGTTCTCAAGAACTCAAAATTTAAAACTGATTCGCATGCTTAGGTTGTTTTGGAACTTGCAGACGCAACAAGAGATCTTCCCTCTTTATCACCATTTCTGCCAGCTAGATCGAAGCAGTAGTGGATTCATCCCTTCAGTGAGTTCTTATCAATTCCTGTATGATGTCAATCCTCTATCCCAGATTTCTCAGTTATTTTAATCTTCCAAATAATTGCTTTCTCCTGATTTTTGCGAATAAATTTGGGATTTCTGCAGAGGCTTCCATGGATGCTTACTGGCTTGAACTTCAAGGTGACCGGATCTTTCATGACCTATCAACAACAGCAGGTAGTTGGTTCTCTGTAATTTTTTAGCACTTTGAATCAAGATTTTTATATCGATATTGCTTTTTAGAACAACGTCCTAATTAATCACTTATTGAATGTTTGGATGATGTTTTTAAATTATAATAGATTTCTGAATGGAAGTAAGAAATCGGCGTAGAACACATCCTGGCTGTGCACTCTCCAACATGCAGATATGTAGATGCCAATTGCAGCAATTCTTATATTCTGATGATATATTACATAATTAAAGCAGAGGATATGCATATATCACCATGAAAAAGAAGATAATTCCTTAAACTTAAAGTGGAGGATATGCATAGAGACATCAGGGTGTTGACTATCCGAGTTTAGGGTACATTAGCAATCTTATAGAATTAAAAAAAACACAAATCATAAACATTATTATAGCCATTATAATCCATAGATCACTGAGAGTCTTACCATTATTTATGACAGAATGTTCTTGAGCATGAACCCACCAACAATTTCTTTCTAGATAAGGGGTAGTAGCAGGATCTACTTAGATTTTTGAAGGGCAAGGTCAAGAACTGTCCAAAAAAATTGACCGGGATATATGGTAGGTTGCTATTTGTGGAGAGTGTATACATTAACATTATTTTGCTTCAATATGATCATTCAATTTATCTAAACATGATTGTCTTACCATTCTTAGTTGATTATGCTCTAATATGGTCAGAATTTCTTCCTTTAATTTTTTCATAGATTTGTGTAAGATATTAATAGAAATATTTTGGTTCAATTTTTTTTAATATTTGGATCATTTTGGTGTACTCTCAGTGTACATTAAAAGAGTCTGAACCTCGACGGGTTCTAAGGAGATTCGTCGGCCATGGGATGAAGGATACGTCTCCATCGCAGGTAAGTTCGTGGGTGCTTGGGATTGGTCGGACTAGGCTATTGATGGGCTCGACATCTCACCTCTCACAGCAAGGTCCTCCCCTTCCCCATCTCTCCTTACTCTTATCACTAATCGTCCTCTCATGGCAGGAATCTGCCACTTTCTCTTTTTTTTTTGTTTCTTTGATTGAATGAGGAATGGAGTCGAGGTACCTCACATTTTGATGGAAACTAAGAAAATTATTTTAAGAGTAGACATGAATTAGGGAGACTTGGTTCGCCTTCATAAAGAATATAATTACCCAAAAAATAAACCTGCTCCGTCTTAACTGATCATAAGATTCTTGATTTCTATCTATTCAAAATAATCCACTTAAGTTACACACCGTTAATTCTCATTAAATTTTGATTCCTCCTTCTTTGGTGATGAAATTTAATATATTATGTTTTTTCTTAACATGAAATTTTTATATTTGCAAGGACGAGATATGGTCTATGGTATCTTGCTTTAGGCTCATAGTCCTTTGACACTTTGAATAGGTATGAGCATTATAATCCCTCTCTGCTGAAAACAGAGATGTTGAATATACATTGTGAACAAAAGTGCTGTTGTAGTAGTCAAACACCAATTTAAGACCCACTTTATGATATTGTTGTAACCTCCCTGACCAATTTCAGATCTCTATATCCAGCTTTCTTTTTTAAATAACTCTATTAGTTGTCTCCGCTATTTCATCTCCTTCACGCCTCGCAAAAGCCGAACTCCACCTTGCAAGCATGGATATACACCTTGCCTCTTACTCTCGCCAGATCCACGGCGCCACCAAGAATCTTCAAACGGTAACCTCCCTGTTTTTCTACTACTCAAATAGCTATTCACTATTGCATTCCTCCAGTAGTTTTAACTTAATTTCACAATCACAAATTCTACTGCCTTTTACTTCTCATCAGTTTGCAAATATTATTGCCAATTAAAGAACCTGTCGAGAATGTGATTCTGACCAATGGACCTATTGATGGAGGTGGGCCTCAACTATTTTTCATCTTTCCAAAGCATTTTTTACTCATGCTAACATTGTGTTCTTTTTGCTGATGGGGTTTTCTTCACAGTTTTCTCAGCACTTTCTGGGCCTGCACTTTCAATGTTGACGGAGCACTATGAATAAAGTTTTTTTAAAATGTTGAATGTATTCTTCCTCCTTGAATGTAAGTTTTATTTGGATTTTTCATTTGATGTTTCATTAGTTCGTAATTGTTGTTTAATATTTTGCTTTCATTTTCATGTTTCCTAGGGGTGCTTTGTGAGTATTAGTCAATTAGTGGCTAAGCAAAGCACGATAGTCTCTGTGATGATTGCTACTAGGGCTGCTACGTAGTATCGGCCGGTAGAGGGTCGAACAGAGCAGATAGTTTCTTTTTAATATGTTCATGTACATTATATAGCTATTTCTGTGTAAATGAATTGTAGCAGGTTACTATCATCTTTTTTGTGTGTGACAGTATAACCAAAATGCAAGAGCCCGAGACCATTTCTAAATACTAAACATTTACTACGGTTTGCCGACTAACCCTCGATGAATGATGCTATTACGACATATGATGCTCTGCCGACTAATATTGATCCCAAGGAGAATGTTTGGACCCAAGGCAAATGTTGAACCCACGACGAATGTCTCCCCCACGGAGAATGTCCCCCCCCCCCCCGACGAATGTCACCCCCACGATGAATGTCACCCCCACGAGCAATGTTGCCCCCACGATGAATGTCACCATGCATAGGGACAGAGGCCCGTGCCTGTCACTCGTATATATATATATACACACCACACCATCCCTTCCTCCCTCTCGTCAATCCCTCGCTCTTCATCTTCTGCAATGGCGCCAAAATCCGACCCCTCCAAGTAAAGTTTAGTGAACCTCAGCAGCGAATTGGTGCAGAACAGCTTCGACTCTGTTAGTGAGGATATACAGAATATTATATGGCTTATTGCGGCATCAGGTTTGGAATTTGTACTCTCAAAACCATCTCTCATCTTTAATAGAGAAGTGCTCGAATTTTATCAGAATGCCAAGATCAATTCTGGTGGAACTAGAATAAAGAGAAGTATGGGAAGAAGGGGAGTCAGAGTCTCTGCAAGCAGTCTTGGTCAACATCTCCAGCTTCCAAAACTTGAAGAAAAGGAAGTTGAAGAGATAATTGTAGGATCGGTAGGCGCCCTTAGAGGGGGGTGAATAAGGGTTTTCAAAAACTTAAGTTATATTTTGAAAAGCTTTGAAGTAATGCGAGATTAAGACAATAAGAAGTCAAGTAAATCAATTGAAATAAAGTAGACACATGCTTTATTAATATCAAATAAGGTTTTACAAAAGTTGATTTCTATAACGCTAGAAATCGGCGGCGATGAATAGTAGACTCTTTTTGTTTTCTATCCCGACTCGCATCCCCACGAACCGGTGGCCCTAGTCTATCCTCCCCAAATTCGGCCTCAAGCCGCTCTAGCCAACCCTTCCCCGGATATGGCCTCGAGCACCCCCTAGACCTAGCCTAGATCTAGTCGCCAATAGGAGGCGATTTTCCTCCCTAAGTCCTACCCAGACCTAGTCGCCAACACGAAGCGATTTCACTAACCGTTTACAAGAAATAAGAAATGAAAATAATTAAAAACTCCCTCTTGATGAACTTCTGAAGTTGGAGATGAAGATCCGTTGTAGAATAAGCATTGTAGAAGCGGACTTCGTTTGGATCCGGCTTGATGAGATTCTCCTTCAAAAGTTTGCTGAACTTTGGTAGGACATCAACTTTCGGCCAAGGCAGCCTCTGGAATTCTAGCACTCAATCTCTCTCTCTGATGTCTGTATGAAACGAGAGAAGAGGGTTCCTTTTTATAGCCACAGCGCTAGCGCCTGCGCTAGTGGTACCGCCGACGCTATCCCATATTAGGACATATTCTGCGCGGCAAAATCTTCAATCTGAGGAAACAATTCTCTCTTGACTACTGTGCTCCGCGCTATCGCCTGCGCTATTGGATACCATCTGGCGCTATCTCCTTCTATAAGTACTTCCGGCATTTGCGCTTAAGCAAACATTTCGTCGAACAAAATTTCGTCGAACGCAGCTAACATTTCGTCGAGCGAATTTTCGTCGAACGCAGTGATGAGAATTTCATCGAGCGCCGCTTGCAGTTCGTCGAACGAGAGCTAGCGCCTGCGCTAGTACTACCGCCAGCGCTAGTAGGAGATTTGGATTTGATGGCTCAACTTTGGGGGCAACCTTCTTATGTAATCCTTGAGTCATGTGGACTTTGTTATCCTGCACACTTAAACACACAAGATCAAATACACTGTTATTCTCAAACCTAGGAGATGCGAAAGACCATGTTCCAACAAACTCCCCCTTTTGATACTAACAAATCCATTAATGATAAATCAGAGCATTAATATATAAGCATGATGAAACTTACTTGTGTGTGTGTGTGAGTGATGACTTAGGATAATTATCAATTTTAGCATTTAGAATTGCTCCCCCTAAATATATGTTCCCCCTAAGTGAATGCTCCCCTAATTTGTAAGCTATCATCTTAATTAGGCATGTTAGTTTTTTATTTTGATAGCAGATTATATTTATCATGTTAGTTCTCCCCTTTTGTTATTAGCAAAAGTGGGTAAGGAGACAAAACACAGAAAAGTTTTGATTAGAAGATAAAGGCATGATCGAGCTTTTAGAGAGAATGAAATGATAAGAAGTTTTAGAATAATTTTTATAGAGATAGATCAGAGTTTTTAGCAATATAACATTTTCAAGTATTATTATGTTGTTTCATCCCTTTTTATATAATAGTTTTAAGCATAAAAAATGTAATGATTTCCAAGTAACTAAACTACCCAGACAATATGTTTACACCCTAGCCCCGTACTAAGTGACGGATGGGCATGAGGAGTTGCATACATGTCGTAGGTTGGGGTGTTAATCCCATATGCAAACACTAGACAAAACTCACCCTAGCACTCTTTCCCCCCAGTGCCTCTCAAGGCCCCACTAGAACCCTCCCCGGTTAAGGACAAGACATGACTAGAGATAAGGTTATCTAATGTCTACAACCCTACGCCTCGCTATGGTGATATATGAAGTCATGGATAATAATTATTGGAAACATTTAAGTGTTTTAAATCTAATGACATAGTCTATGGATTTATATTTTTATTTGAATTTTTTTTAAACAAACAACTCACGTAGTTATTTTGAAATCCGTTAATGAATCAGAGTTTTAGCATTACAATATAGAAATAAATTAGAGTTTTTAGTATAAAAAATATTCTTGTTTAAAGCAACCAATATAACGTTTACCAAGCAAGTCTACCACTTGTTGAAAGAAAGGAATGTTAAGATTCAAGTGATGATGCACACAAAATAAAAGACTTTAAGTAAGCATGAAAGCGCAAGGTAAAACAATTATATGGTTATGATGCGGAAGACTTATAGAAATACAAGAAACATCTTATTGTAATCAATGATGATCCATAAAAAGATATATGAGTTAAATTTCATGAAGAAGATGTTTTTGTAAATCAATGTTCAAGTAAAATCTTTAAATTCAATAATAAAGTAACCAAGTATGAAATAATGTTACCAAAAAGAGAGTACTACAATGTTATGTTAATTCATAATTTCAAAACATACTAAACATTATAGAAAGCATGCTAGGTTATCTAGTGCATTTCATAAATAAAGAGTAGTCTAGAATTAGCATTAGGCTCCAATACTCATGAGAAGAGGTGTTATGGAAGATAATGATGTGCACATAAGTGTATTTTGAACAATCTTGTCACGGCGTCAAGGCGAACCAAGGCGAGCGCCGGGCGCCTTGACGCCTAGGCGATAAGGCGGACGCCAAAGCGACAACAAGGCGAGCTAGTCGTTACCTAACGACTTGTTTTTTTTAAATTATTTGGGACTATACACTGCGATTTTATCCAAAACCGCAGTGTATACCCAAAAACTAGACTATACACTACGGTTTTGGATAAAACCGTAGTGTATAGTATGTATAGACTGCGGTTTTATCCAAAACCGCAGTCCATACCCCATTATGAAGACTATACACTGCGGTTTTTTGATAAAACCGTAGTGTATAGTCCCACTTTGAAAAATAGACAGCGATTTTTAATATAAACCGCTGTCTATTCTATTTTTTTTTACATTTTAAACTTAAGTCCCAGACACCCAGGCGACCAGTAGTCCAGTACAGAATATGAGTATATAACAGGATACAAATCAGAGATATAACTCAACAGTGGCATTGCAATTATAAGTTTTTAACATTATAACATGAAACATCATTAATTTTTAAAGTTTGCCAACATGAAACATTATTAATTTTTAAAGTTTACCAACATGAAGAACATGAAACATCAATAAAGTGAAGCAACATGAATAATAATATTAACAAAAAATTTTAATGTTTAAGCAATCATAAAATGTTCAAATAGAATCATCATCTAGTAAGTCATCATTGACATTGCTTGTGCTCGGATGGTTTGAGGTACTTGTCATTTGCCCATAATTATCATCAATATCTTGATCGTCATTGGCAAATCCCAAATGATCTAAATCTTCATCCCCTTCAACTATTAGTTGAAGATTAGTTTCAGCTCAACTTCTTAAATTTCGAGCTCCGGTCCCAATAGCTCTTTCTACAGCTTCCCATGTGAGATCATCATTATGAAAAACTAGGCCATCATCTGGTTTGTACATCATCCACTCATCACTCCAATCTAGCTCATCAAGCACTAAAGGGTTGTAATTCCTTCCCTTTTCACTTCTTTCTTAGAATCGTGCTTGTAGACGACGATTATATTCGATGTATACAAGATCATTGAGCCTTTGATGCTCCAATCTATTTCTTTTTGTCATGTGAATCTGAATCAAGATAATTATTAACTTGTTAGTTGATATAAAAATATCAAATTTTATATTAAATATTTGTATACCTACAAACTCAAAAGTACTTCAGTTGCGCTCACAACCAGAAGAAGAACAACATAAGCCAAGTATGCGCAATGCTACCTTTGTAAGGTCAACATTCGCTCCTCCATGTGCACTCCACCAATCCACTATTTATTTAAGAGTTAAGACAAATATAAATTATTTAACATTTAAATAATTAAAGAAAAAAATTAAAACATAATCAATACTTACTTGGATTTAAGGTGGTTCGTTGCCTAATAGCCATAGGCTTTCCAAAACTATCTCGAGATGTTTTGTAGTTAGTACCTTGCTCTGCAACCTTGTCTTGCAATTGTTGATCGGGCACTAGTCTTCCAATAACATCATTGAAAGCATCTTGTAATTTCCAAGCATCATCAATATGTTTTTCCTCATATTCAAAATATTTGCTTGGATTTAAAAATAAAGCCGCCCTATATAATTTTTGCTCCATTTGATTTGTCCACCTTTTTTCAACAATTTCAATAATCTTTTTAAATAATCTTTCTTTATTATCAAAGTGTTCTTTGATCTTTTGTTTAGCTTCTTCCATTGCCACATATACTTCAGGCATAGCTGGCCTTTCATCTCCATCTACTAATCGCAAAATGGCAATCAGTGGCTTTCCTCCTTTTAGGCAATCACTTACTCCATTCCAAAAAGTAGTTGAAAGTATTATTTCAACAATTTATTTGCCGGCTAGTTTTTGCTATATTTGCAGCATTCCATGAAGGTGACACAGAATAATTTCAACTTCTCCTCATGCTTAAGCACACTTTGTAGAGTAAGGAATGATGTTGCAAATCTAGTCACTGAATGTCTCACTAGATCGCCACCTATAGTTGTCCTTACCGCATCAAGTAAACGAGTGTGCCTGTAGATGAAATTTGTAATCATCCTTGCCTTTTTTATCACCAATTTGTTTTGTGGTAGCTTGTCAATATCTTCTAGCATGAGATCAATACAATGAGCTGCACAAGGAGTCCAGAATAATGTGGGCCTTTTCTCCATTAAAATTCTACCAGCTGCCTTGTAATTGGAAGCATTATCAGTCACCACCTGCATACAACATAACATTGTATATATCTATAGTTGTAGTCTTGTATACCATTAAATGTGAAATATTAGAATTAGTATAACAAAAAAAATTTACCTGAACAACGCACTCTGCTCCTATCTCTCTAATCTTACTATCAACCAACTCTGATAGCATTGTAGCATCTTTAATATGACTGGATGCATCTACGGAACCCATAAAATAAGTTCCTTTCGGACAGTTGACTAGGAAATTGATAAAATGTCTCCCTCTCCTGTCTGTCCAACCATCTGACATAAGAGTGCAACCATATCTCCTCCAGTACGCTTGATACTTTGTCTTCATCTCCTTAACTTTATCTTTTGTATTCAATAACAAAGGGACTCGTAAATCATGATAACTAGGGCCTTTATAACCAGGCCCATACTGTCCAACTGCTTCAAGCATTACTTCAAAACTTCGTGCCTTTGCAGCATTGAATGGAATTCCACATTCATAGAACCAATCGGCAACATAACTATCAACCCTCTTCTTCTCTTCAAGAGATCTAAAACACCTCTCAATAGTAGTTTGTGCAGCACCTTTAGCACGCCTATCATCAACTACATCTTCAGGAGCACATCTCACATGAGCATCCATAGGGCCTCTCACTTGTGGTAAGTGGATTGCTTTTCTCTTTTTGGCACTTGTCCCAGAACTTGGGATAAATGAAGATTTAGCTGTAGATAATGCTGGGGATACATTCTGTGAACATGTTTGCTCTATTTCTTGTTCACTCTCATTATTATCATCAACAGTCAAATCCACCTTGTCCTTCTTTTTATCATTTAAAGCTGAATACATCTCAGCTGATATTTCAGAAGTGGTCTTAAAACACTTTGCTACATCTCCATAACCGCCACATAAGTGTTGCTTCAACCTTTTGATTCCACCTTTAATCAATCTATTACACAAATTACATTTAACTGTATTTTTATCTTTTATGTCGGGCCAATGTCCATACTTCCATCCAAGATCATTTAACCTTGCTTTTCTTTTAGGATCTATTTTTGGATCAAGATCATTGCTATCAACGGATGGAGCAAGACTGTTATTGTTTTGGTCTTCCATCTTTTAAGAACAAGACCTATCAACAGATGGAGCAAGATAGTAAATAATTGTATACCCACATTAAATCATCACATGACAAAGTGATTAATGATTATACAAAAAGAAATCATCACAATTCACATGACAAAGTGATTATACACAAAAAAATCATCACATGACAAAGTGATTAACTGATTATACACAAATAAATCATCACATGACAAAGTGAATATTCAAATGAACTACAATTATTCTACACAATAGACTGTTATTGTTCTATACTTCTATTTGCATGTAGTGATTATATAATCACAAATCTTATTTCGAATATTATCAATTTTCTCCCGCATAAATTTCGGCACTCCATCATAGATCTGCAATAAAAAAACTATTTGTTAAAATCATTTCAACATAATTAATTATCTATATGCACTTATGCATTTAACTTACTAATGATGGCATTGTCGTAGTCCTAAGAGCATCAATAATGTCAATCATGTAGCACATGATATAATACCCACATTGAATATTATCTGGTTGTTTTGGGATCTACAAAAATAAACAATTAGTTAACATTTTAATTTCAAAATTATAAATATTAAAAAAACTACAACACATACACATATATATTTTAGGCTTATAGCTTACCGGCTTCCACCTTAAAACCTTTGGTTTTACAAACTTTATATGTTGATCTGTTGCCAAATCCTTAAATGCACTTTATAAAATATAAATTATTTTAGTTTATAGTCAAATTTGAATTCCAAATAGGAAAAAGACTAATTAATAAACTCACCTTGTGATGACATTCTTAATATCATCACGAATGTCATGAGTTAAGGGATCTAGCCAATAAACTGTATTTTTACTGTATTCAATAATACACAACATTCAATGTTCTCTGTGAAACAAATGAAATAATTAATAATTTAATTAGAATAATAAATATCAATAATCATTGATACTTACAATCTATGATAGGGCATAAATAATAAAGAATCCGGTTGGAGTTGAGTAAGCCTGATCTTTAGATCTTCAGCTCATGATTTTACATTTTCCTTGGCATACTTATCATCAAAAGAACAAATGGCTGTCGGATTATGAAAAGATACATTTCTTTTGTATGTAAATTTCTTTAGTTGTGAATCTATGTACCTGTAAAAAACATGAAAATTCATAATCAATTCATATATTAATAAAAATATTAAGTTTGTAATATTTGATACTCACCCAATACATGCAAATATGATGTTAACTCCAACTTTTTCCATATTAATAAAATCGTACAACTCTGAACTTTCAAAGAATGTACTTGTTGATTCAATTGTACCAAATACTAGTGGATCTAATTCCAGATATATTATTTTATTCTCTTTCACCATCATATTAATGAATCTGGGTAACATGATAATGGATTCATTTGTATATTGTGGAAATAAAAAAAATAGTATTTTGGACATCAATATTGATTACATAAAAGTCAAAAATATTAATTATAATTTATAATACCGGAGAAGGTAAACGCTCATGTGATGATTCATGCGCTTCTTGTGGTGATGATGATGTATATAACTGTGTCGGCTGACAAACCAAAAATCCCAAAAAAAATTATTAATTACTTGCTTAACAGTCAAACATAAAGAGATCATGACATTTCATAAAATTATAAATAATTAAACGTACTAATACCTGAGATATGTCTTGTGCAAGTGCAACACTTGTGGACATAACGTTCCCAGTTCCACTTCCAGCACCAAACATGTGCATAAGTTGTTCAATTTGATTCTTCATAGTACTCATCTCTGTTTCATGCGCTTGTTGTTGTTGGTGAAATAGTTCTTGTTGTTCTTGGTGCCATAATTCTCGTTGATGGCTCAATCTTTCTTGGACTATAGCTTCCACATCTTCAACACGAGCTATTGATTTCCTCTCGCCCCGCCTATCATTTTTGAAAAAACTTTTAATGGTAGAAAACTTCCCACCAGCTCTAACCCTGCCCGGATGTTCTTGGCCTAAAATAGATGCAAGAATGTCATCTCTTCCCTTATACATATTTTCAGCACTCTGGGACTCTTGGCTCGACAACTCATCCTAAGCAAAAGCAATAAATATTTTTTAAACTGAAGAGATGCCAAATCAACAAAAGCAATAAATAGTTTACACTTGCCATTTTAGATGCCAAATCAGCTGCATCTTCATTAATGTATTCACCAGACTTTCTTTTATGACCAGCTTTCCACAACTCCATACGTGAAATTGGTGCATTTGCACCTTGTTCAATCTTGACAAAATAATGAAAATAAATTAACATTTAAAATAATGAGAAAACCACTTTTTAAAATAAAAAATACAAGAGAGAACTAATACCATCTTTTTTTCTAATCCAGAATAACCCATTCTAAAAGTAGCATGGAAAGTCTTCTGTGCTTTCGCTCTTTCTGTATTAATATTACTTGTCGCCTGCACAAATAAATATTTGTTAATGCTTAAATTGCTTATAAAGTTAATAAATGATATAAAATATTAAATTTAATAAGAACATAACCATATATTCTAGAGTGGTGCGATGGTCGACAAATACTCTCCAATCTTCAGGAGTAATAAAGTTATACTTCACAGGTACATTGTATCGATGCTCCAAACCAACATTCTTTACATAAGTGACAAAAAGTTTGGATTTCCAAGTCCTCCAACTTTCACCCATGTTTTTCATTAGATCATTGCGAAGACCATCAATATTATCAAAATAAAGCTGAAAATAATAGAAAATATTAATTAATAAGTAACTAATGACAGTATGATACACAATTATGTAATAAGTAATAACTAATAAGTAATACTAATAATAAAGTTACGTACATTTAATTCTTCCCATAAATGATCTTTAAGCTGTTTATCAACTTCCTTCCATTTAGCATATGTAATTGGCACATAAAATTTCACAAGAAAACCCATGAAACTCATCAATTTATTTGTGTTAGGCCCGGGAATAATGCCACCATCATCCCTCACAGAAACAATAAGCTTCCTCCCTTCTAGCCTAAGCTTATTCAATTCAGACATTTTAGTGGTGCCTCTTGTTGATTTTGATGAAGATCTTTTATCGGCCATTATCCTGTAAATCCGTAATAGAAAAACCCTACAAAAAATCTAAACCATACAAAAACCCCAAACAAGATTCATAAAAAGAATTTGGGTAACTTTTGTTATAATTGTAAAATGCACTAAGCACATATATGAAAGAAGGATCATAATTCATAAGTCATAACCAATAGGTAATAAGTTGTAAGCACTAAACACTAAACACATGATTAAAAACTAACAACTCATAAGCACATGAATGAGAGAAGGATCAAAAATTCATAACTAATAAGTCATATACCTAAATGAGAGAAGGATCGGCGAAATAGCTGATTTGAATAGTTGATTTGAGGAAGATGGTCGGCGAAATCACCAAATCGAAGGGAGAAGGCAGAAGGTTTCATCAATCGGCCGAGGGTTTTCGCTTAGGAGCAGCGGCTGTAAAAAGTAAAGGTAAAATGTAAGATTTCGGCTATACGGGGGTAATAAAACTGGTATAGACTGCAGTTTATACAAAAATCACAGTCTAAAGGATGAATAGACTGCGGTTTTTGTATAAACTACAGTCTATTCTAACCCTAACAGAGAAATAGACTGCGATTATACGAAAGTCGCAGTCTATTCCCCCTATAGACTGCGGTTTTTATATAAACCGCAGTCTATTCTTAGTTTTATGAATAAAAAAAGCGCCAGTCGCCTTGGATCTAGTCTGGCGCCTAGGCGACGCCATGACAAGAATGATTTTGAATAGAGTAAAAAAAAGGTTTTAATTAAAAATACAAGAAATAGGTCAAGTAAAGAGCACAATAAAACACAAATAATTTTACTTCCACATTCTTTAATGCACAAAAAAATGTACAACTACCAAGGTGCTTTGCACACACAATGCTCATTAAGACTTATCAGGGTGCAAAGTAGTGATTGAGGATCACACATTTTATTTTATTTTAATATTGAAACTAGTGATCCGGTGTACTTAAGAGTAAGTGGTTTTTATTTTGAAAGAAAGATATGGTTTGCACAAGATACTTTACTATTCTTTCCAAGGTGATCAACCTCACAATGCTTATTAAGACTTATCAGGAGGTTCAAGTAGTGCTTGGTGGAGTTATCTTTGTCACTTTATTTTATGTTTTTTTGATTTGTACAAAGTTCTCCGAATACACTTGTTTTGCAAACCACTATAATTTATGAAAACATAACCACTTTTCTTAACTTTTAAAAGTGCAAATAAAGGAGTGTAGGTAAGATACTTGTGCAATTTTAATTCATTGTACTAATACAAAGCATACACAAGCATTCTTAGATTAAACACATATGTAGACAATGCCAAAGTGAGTGAATAAATATCATTATCAAACATAAAACGTTTACTCATACTTAAAGGCATGCTAAGCTTGGTTCTACACAACTTTTTCAATATAATTGATTCACATATTAATAGATATATCAAAGCATGATGAAAACAATGTTCAAATTAGTTTGAAAAGATAAATTGCAACATTATAGAAGTTCTAAATGATGGGTTAAATCATGCTTGATTTTCAATGAAGTCCATACAGTATTTTTGATATTTTGAAGAATAATTTTGATTTAAAGTTTGAACTCAAAAGATTGATCTTGGACTTCCCGAGAACTACCCTGTGAGAGGTTCGCCCAGTACTAGGTGATGTGATGGGATGATAGCCCAAATCACCCTTTCGCAAGATACATGTAAGTAGAAAATGTAAGTTCAAAATAAAATACTTGTTTATACTTGTTTTTGTTTTGTATTTTTGTATTTGATTTTTTCATATAGAAATCAAACAAATAACCAAAGAAAGGAAGTAAGAAAATATTTTTTTTGTAATTTGGTTTTTGTAATTTTGTATTTTTATTTTTTTAAAAACAATTATAGGCATAGATGCAAAAATTAGTAGTACATATAAAATGATATATTTTTACTGATTTTTCAGAATTTTAAAATTACAGAAAATTGGACATTTGAGCTAGCGCCGGTGTTAAGTCATAGCGCCTGCGTTAGCTCACAAAGAGTGCTTATTTTAATCATATAGCCTAGATTTTCTTCGATTTTGCTTCCAATTTTTCTTAATTATGTTTGTGCATTGTAAGGCCTGTCTAATGAAGTGAAAAGATGAGAAGAAATCGCAAAAAGTTGCGGAAGTTAAAATTTTAGTACATGGGTTTCACATTTATTAAAGTTCCATATTCATTAAACCTTAATTCTTGAGTTTTGCACAACCATTTAAGCTTAATATTATAGGATATACAAACAAAGAAGATATGATTGAACAAAAACAGATATGCATGATTTTATTGATAAGTACGAGATGATGTTTTTGCAAATAGCAACATGGATATGCCCTAACATATAAAACCTAACATAGATATAAATATTCTTTAGGTGATAATGTTAGTACGATAAATTTGAGATTAATGTTATGCCAAAGTTTGATAGTGTTTCAACTTATAGACCTAGAATGAAGTGAAGATTCTATTTGATTTGATCTTGTTGATATCAAATGATTTTAAGTTCTAAACTTGACATAAATACATTTTAGTGATTTTCTTTTAATTATGAATTTTGAATATATATACATATGTGATTTTTGATAGGTGAACACCAGTGATGGTTTAGATCATGTTTGACATCAAGGAGTGAACACAATATAATTTTTATTGTGAACAAAGACAATCATATTGAAAGTTGAGTTTTCATTTAAATCTTGAACTTTCTTGTAGATTATGTTATTTCTCTAAACCACTTGATGGTGAAGGCTAAAGAGCTTAATAGCCTAATAACTTGATTTAATTTAAAATATCTTATAGCAAATTTAGAATTTGATTTATATGGATAATAAAAGATATTTATAGATAATGAATATGAGAGAGATAGATAGGTCATCAAAATTAGATATGACTTTTGAATTTTGATCAATTTGATTTTATAAACATTTTAAGCTTTTAAGAGATAAGATCATATTTTCAATACTATATAGGATGACCATGACATGATAGTTCAAAGAAATAGAAAAAAAAAGATATTAAAACACATCATGAAGTAGAAATTTGTATATTTCAATTTGAAAATATTCTACTTCATGCATTTGGATGATACTAGTAGATGAGAGATTTGGGTATCCAAAGGGAACCAAGTGTAACGGTTCCTTTAGGTACCTAAATATAGCGTGATAATTTTTGGGGAGATGACAATGAACGAATTATTTCATGTGGAGTTAATGTTTCATTTTTTATTTTGGGTCTCCATTCATATTTTGATTTAATATTATGCATCAAATTTCCATATTCATTAAACTTAGGTTTAAAATAATAATCACTTTTGAAATTATATTTCATAGGAAATTTGTGCACATTAGAATTTAATTTGGGAGATACATAATGTGGGTTAGAATTCATTATGTTTGTGTGATTAAATATTCTTCTAGGTGCATGTTTAATATGTGTTAACATACTAGTAGAAGTTTTACACATGTTTGATGATAAACTAGAAATAAGATATTTAAAATTATTTAATCCTTTTTGAAAGAGTGATTTTAAAGATTCTAGTTTATGAGAGAGAATATTATTTTCGTTTATCAATTTTTCGTTATGTTATTTTGATATTAAAAGTTCTTTTTCTAAATCCTTGAATTTTTCTTTAATATTATTATAATCAAAATAAGGTTTTGTGTTTTTAAGTAAAGGACAAGATGGTGAAACCACATCACAATTTGATTCTAAATTAACATTAGCTTTTAACCTCTTATTTTCTAAATGTAAATTTTTATTAGTGATTTTCAATTTCTTGATCTTACGTTTAGCCATTTTTAGTATGTTGAAACTAGAGATGGAAGTTATCACACAAGAAGAAGATTTAGACTTTCTTACAGCGCTTTTGGTAGAGGCAAAATGTAAGCATGAAGTTCCTTCGTTATCTTTTAGGCCTTCCTCCATCATAGATGAATTTTCATCTTCTTTTTCTCTTGTTGTATTGCTCTCTTTTTCCAAGTTAGTTTCCATGATTTCCATGGCTTTGCTACGAGAGAGATCTTCTTGAATAGTAGTGGATGCTTGTATGTCCTTCTCCTCCTGTGTTTGTTCTATACCTGCGAGAGGAAAATCATACATCTCTTCAAGAAATTGCCATTCTTTGTATGCACTAGAAAAACAATATATTAATTTGAACATTTCATTTGATAGAGCACAAAATAAATAATGTTTTGCTTTTGCATTTAGTTGACGTTCCTTTTTATTTGATTCATCCGCAGGTCTTACAATGGCTAAATTCCACACTTCGACATCTAGAGTCCTAATAAATTTTTCAACTAGAATTTTCCATCCTTTATAGTTTGTTCCTTCAAATAAAGGTGGTTTAAGAGATATTTCTTCTTCACAGAAATTTGCCCCACTAGTAGAAGCGAGATCATGAGACGCCATTATTCCTGGTTGTTAAGCCGATTGGAATAAAACCTAGCTCTGATAGCACTTGTTGGATCGGTAGGCGCCCTTAGAGGGGGGGTGAATAAGGGTTTTCAAAAACTTAAGTTATATTTTGAAAAGCTTTGAAGTAATGCGAGATTAAGGCAATAAGAAGTCAAGTAAAACAATTGAAATAAAGTAGAGACATGCTTTATTAATATCAAATAAGGTTTTACAAAAGTTGACTTCTATAACGCTAGAAATCGGTGGCGATGAATAGTAGACTCTTTTTGTTTTCTATCCCGACTCGCATCCCCACAAACCGGTGGCCCTAGCCTATCCTCCCCGGATTCGGCCTCAAGCCGCTCTAGCCAACCCTTCCCCGGATATGGCCTCGAGAACCCCCTAGACCTAGCCTAGATCTAGTCGCCAACACGAGGCGAGTTTTCGCCCTAAGTCCTACCCAGACCTAGTCGCCAACACGAGGCAATTTCACTAACCGTTAACAAGAAATAAGAAATGAAAATTATTAAAAACTCCATCTTGATGAACTTCTGAAGTTGGAGACGAAGATCCGCTGTAGAATAAGCATTGTAGAAGCGGACTTTGTTTGGATCCGGCTTGATGAGATTCTCCTTCAGAAGTTTGCAGAACTTTGGTAGGACATCAACTTTCGGCCAAGGCAGCCTCTGGAATTCTAGCACTCAATCTCTCTCTCTGATGTATGTATGAAACGAGAGAAGAGGGGTCCTTTTTATAGCCACAGTGCTAGCGCCTGCGCTAGTGGTACTGTCGGCGCTATCCCATATTAGGATATATTCTGCGCGGTAGAATCTTCAATCCGAGGAAACAATTCTCTCTTGCCTACTGTGCTCCGCGCTATCGCCTGCGCTATCGGATACCGCCTGGTGCTATCTCCTTCTATAAGTACTCCCGGCATTTGCGCTTAAGCAAACATTTCCTCGAACGAAATTTCGTCGAACGCAGCTAACATTTCATCGAGTGAATTTTCGTCGAACGCAGTGATGAGAATTTCGTTGAGCGACGCTTATAGTTCGTCGAACGAGAGCTAGCGCCTGCGCTAGTACTACCGCCAGCACTAGTAGGAGATTTGGATTTGATGGCTCAACTTTGGGGGAAACCTTCTTATGTAATCCTTGAGTCATGTGGACTTTGTTATCCTGCACACTTAAACACACAAGATCAAATACACATAGGATTTGTTATTCTCAAACCTAGGAGATGCGGAAGACCATGTTCCAACAATAATAACTGAGGAAGACAGAGAATTTGCCCTGGAATTCTATGAATATGAAGAAGAGACAAAAGGGTCCCTACACAGAATGAAAATGAACAGACAGTGAAAATTGTTGACTGATATTGTTGGGAAATTTTGAATCTGCAAGCCAGGATCATTTGATAGAATTTCAAAGAATATGTTCTCTCTCATGACAAGAATCATCCTAGTCAAGAAAACAGATTGGAGCAAAGTCCTGTTTGAGAATATAATGAAAAGCTTGAATAGTCCAAACTTGGCAGGATAATATCTTTCTATCTCTCTATCCGCTTACCCTCAGAAATGGATCTTATCTTGGGGATGCCCATTCATTATCTAAAGAAGATTGATCTTAACACAATAAGAAGATGGGATAAACATGTTCATCATTGAGGAAGGAGCGGAGAAGCAACCCCCATCAAGAAAAAGAAAGAACAAGCTTTTCTTCCAGCCCCCCCCCCCCCCCCCCCCCTTCTCCTGAGGGTAGTCTGCAGCACTACTGTTCTCTACCACAGACATAATCATGTCCACACCAATACAAGAAAATACTGAAGTCATGGGTGAGTCTAGTGAACACACTGTGGCAATCCCCTCCCCTCCTGCTGATCTGGAAATAGAGGTTGACATGCCTTCAGAGGAAAACCTCATGATAGATACTATCATAGCTGAATTAGAGCAAGTTTATCCTAAGGAAGTAGGGATAACTGATCTAGTAAAGACTATACCAACTGAGAAAACTAAATCCATTGAAGAAACAGAAAGAGTGGAATCACTAGAAAATGATGACTATGAGGGGGAGTCCCAGCTAAAGGACTCTGTTTAAGACCTCCCAACAAAAAGTCCTGAGCAATCACCCCCTCAAGTGGATGACATGGACTATGTCTTCACAGGGTTAGGAATAGTCCTATACAAAGGCAAATATGTTGCAAGAGGGCCTTCACCATCCAGACAATCCAAGGCAGACACTCCTGATTGTCTCTATGAAGATGTTGACTTTGGGACATTTCAATTAAGCTCTCCTCAATCTGTCCAAACACAACCCATTCCATCTAACAACGTCCCTGAATCATCTTCTACCTCCCTCATCAATTAGTTTCAACTCCTACTTGAGAACCATAGAAAACATATAGAAGCATATGTTAATAAATCTGTTCAATCCCTAAGATCAAAAATGAAGTAGCATTATTCAGACTTGCAGAAGGATATGGATCATATGAACATGCAGTCTTATAAGTTCTTTGACAAAGCAGCCAGTGTAGTAGATTATGCAACCAGACAGTTACAAGATGCAAACCAAAAATGGATGATGTCATAAGAAATCAATATACCGCCTCTGAAAATCGGAGAAATGCTTTCCAAGATTTTGAAAATCTCATCTTAGATAGCAGAAGAGTTCTTCTAGACTCAATTGCTGAAGAAAATCAGCAATTGGATGCACATCTCCTGGAAACTAAAATCACATCTCAGATGGAGTAAACTATCTCCATAGAAAATTATCTAACTGCACCTCAGAAATAAGCTCCCATCTATCTAAAGAAGTTAGAAAGGAGGAGGAAAACCTCAGGAGATATGGAGCAAATCATGCAATCTGGGTAGCAAATGAAGCAAGAGTTGCCTTGAATTTACCAGGGCTAAACTATGAGCCTCAATATGATGATGATGAAAGTTATGCTACCCCTGAACAATATTATAACAATCCTTATCCAAGAATGGAAGCTGGCACATCCCAAAAAAGAAAAGCAGTCAACACTGAAGAGGACTGGCAGGATAGGCAAAGAAGGAGAGAAGAGATCAAGCAAATGCCAAGTTATGAATGTTGGAACATGGTCTTCCGCATATCCTAGGTTTAAGAATAACAAATCCTATGTGTATTTGATCTTGTGTGTTTAAGTGTGCAGGAAACAAAGTCCATATGACTCATGGATTACATAAGAAGGTTGCCCCCAAATTTGAGCCAACAAATCCAACATGCCCACTAGTGTCGGCGGAAGCACCTAGCGCCCGACGCTAGCGATGATTAGCGCAAATCTGGAGCACATGCAGAAGGAGCTAGTGCCTAGCGGTAGCGGATAGCGCATGAGGTAGCGCAGAGCACAGAAGGAAAGAGAGAAATGATTCCACGGATTGAAGATTCCCCCGCGCAAAATAGTACCTAATTCGGGATAGCGCCGGCGGTAGCGCTAGTGCAGGCGCTAGCGCTGAGGCTATAAATAGGACCCCTCTTCTCTCGTTTCATTGAGACATCAGAGAGAGAGATTGAGTGCTAGAATTCTAGAGGCTGATTTGCCCGAAAGTTCATGTCCTACCAAAGCTCTACAAATTTCTGAAGGAGAATCTCTTCACGCCGGATCCAAACGACGTTCGCTTCTACAATGCTTATTCTACAATGGATCTTCATCTCCAACTTCAGAAGTTCTTCAAGAGGGAGTTTTTATTATTATCATTTCATATTTCTTGTAAATCGTTAGAAAATTTGCCTCGTGTTGGCGACTAGGTTTGGGTAGGACTTAGGGCAGAAAATCACCTTGTGTTGGCGACTAGATCTAGGTTAGGTCTGGGGGGTGCTCAAGGCCATATCCGGGGTTGGATTGGCTAGAGCATCTTGAGGTCGAATCCGGGGAAGGATAGGCTAGGGCCACCGGTTCGTGGGGATGCGAGTTGGGATAGAAAACAAAAGGAGTTTACTATTATTCACCACAAATTTCTAGCGTTATAGAAATCAACTTTTGTACAACCTTATTTCATATTCCTTTATTTTAATTGCTTTGTTTGATTTCTCACTTTGTTATTCATGCATTATTTCAAAGAAAATCAAAATATAACTTAAGTTTTAAAAACCCTTATTCACCCCCCCCCCCCCCCTCTAAGGGCGCCTACCGATCCAACAAGTGGTATAAGAGCGGTTTTATTCCAATCGGCTTCACAACCGGGAATAATGGTGTCTCATGATCTCGCTTTTCCGGAGGGTCAGGGTGTTAGTCGACCACCTCTCTTTTATGGGTCAGATTTCAACTACTAGAAAAATTGAATGATGTGTTTTCTTATGACCATGGATGTGGAAGTATGGAACATGGTAGAAGTTTGGTACTCTCATCCTACAATTGTAGTGGGAGATGCGATATTACTAAAACCTAAAGATAAATGGGATGATAACAATAAACTAAGGTGCAAAAATAATGCTAAGGCGATGAACGCTTTATATTGCGCCTTAAATAGAACTGAGTTTAATAGAATTTTTGCATGCATAACTGCTTATGATATTTGGAATCAATTGGAAGTTACTCATGAAGGTACATCGCAGGTGAAAGATTCAAAGATATTCCAACTGGAATCTGAATATGAAAAATTCAAAATGGATACCGAAGAGGGCATCAACTCGATGTACACTCGCTTCATCAAGATCGTCAACGCTTCAAAGGCACTTGGAAAGATCTACTCAGACGGGGACTTGGTGAGGAAAATTCTTCGCTCTTTACCTCCAAGGTTCAATCCAAAAGTGACAGCCATCTCGGAGTCGCACAATCTACGAACGCTCTAGATCGAGAACCTTATTGGGAATCTCAAAACCCATGAGGTAGAACTCCAGATTCAACACGATGAATACAACAAAGAGCCAAATAAAAAGGCGATGGCACTAAAATCAAAGGAGAGCATCGAAGATGATGATGAAGATGAAGAAGGTCTCCTGGTGAAGAACTTTGGGAAGTTCATTAGGAATCCGGAGAGAAGGAACACCTTCCGGAAATACTTCCAAAAGGATGCTCGACGAAAAGGATCTTCCTCTTCATCAAATAAAGGAAAAGGAATCGAACATGAAGAAGAAAGACCACCACCAGAGTGCTACCACTGCAGAAAGGTCGGGCACATTCGGAGTCAGAGCCCGAAGTATCAAAAGGAGCAAAAAGAACAATACAAAGCGAAGGAGAAAAAGAAAGTGTTGAAAGCCGTAACTTGGGATGATTTTTCCTCTGAAGATTCAAATGATTCTGAGTCAAGCAGCGAGGAGGAAGAAAACTTATGCTTAATGGTAAAAAGCAACGATGACGACACCAGTGTTCTTAGCGACACTGACGTAACTCCTCCCACCTTCGAAGAACTCTGTGATGAATTTGTTCAAACATGCAAATCCTGTGATCAAAGTATAAAAGATAATATTATTTTAAATTGTGAAAATGAATCTATTATCAAAGAAAATCATAAGCTCACAAAAAATTGATTTCCCTTGAAAAGAGAAAGGTTTCATGCCAAGAGTGCGAGCACTCTTTATGTAAGGCAAAAATACTTGAAGTTTCTCTTTCTAAGGCCCTCTCACAAATCAAAAATATTACAAAAGAAAAGGGGGACTTAGAGAGATAACTAAAAACCTCTCTCTCACAAATTGAAAATAACAAAAAGGGTTTTGAAAATAAATGTGTTATGATTGTACAAGAAAATACATCTCTTACAAAACAAAATCATGATCTCAATATGGCCATAAAAAATTAGGAATAGGTCAAAAATCCCTGGATATGATTTTGGGAAACCAATGTTATGGTTCTGGAAAGTTTGGGCTCAGATATCAAAGTGAGCCCTACCGCCTGGCGCTATCCACTAACGGCGGCGGTAGTTCAACAATTAAAAAATCTCATGTTTTTTCTAAAGTTCAAACATCATCCAGCAAGAGCAATGTAGAAATTTAGAAAAGGGTCTCAACCCCTTTTATTTCGTATGCAAATTGTCTTAAGTTTGGACACACGTCTAGCTCTTGCAGGAATATAAAACAACGATCGTTAAAACAAATCTGGGTACCTAAGAAATCCACTTACTCTATGGGTGGTTCCTCTTGGGTATTTAGATCTTTACTCTCATCTTCTTTCTAGATTTGTAGCAAGGCTAAGGAAATGGAGGACGTGTGGTACTTGGACTCATGCTGCTCCAAGCACATGATGGGCAACAAAGCAAAATTCCTTAGCCTAGAAAAGAAGAAAGGAGGGATCGTAACGTTTGGTGATAACGGTAAAGGAAGGATCATGGGAGTAGGTACAGTGGGTAACGAATCATTTCTTATCTCAAATGTTCTTTATGTTAAAGGATTAAAACATAACTTAATATCTATAAGCCAACTGTGTGATAAAGGATTAGATGTATTATTTGAATCATCCACCAATCTTTGCAAAATATTTAATCCTAAAACAAAAGATGTGTTACTACCTGTACCTAGAATTCACAATGTTTAGATAGTTTCATTTCATGATCTTTCCAAATCATCTATAAAATGTTTTATAACCAAAAATGATGAATTAGAACTATGGCATAGACGTTTAGGTCACGCTAGTACAAAGCTCATTTTAAATCTAGCAAAAAAGGAATTGATTAGAGGATTGCCTAAATTGAATGAAAATTTATCTTCACTATGTTCTCCATGCCAAAAAGGAAAATTTACAAAATCATCTTTTAAAAGCAAAAACAAAATCTCTACTTCAAAACCATTGCAACAAATTCATATGGATCTCTTTGGTCCGGTTAGCACCGCAAGTCTTGGTGGTAGAATATATACTTTCGTTCTAATAGATGATTTCTCGAGATATTGTTGGACTTTATTTCTCTCTTCCAAATTTGATGCGTTTTGCGAATTCTCAAAATTATGTACTCGTATTCAAAATGAACTAGATTTAAAAATAAAATGCATTTGCTCAGATCATGGAGGAGAATTTGAAAATAAAAACATTAAATCTTTTTTTGAAATGTTAGGTATTAAGCATGAGTTCTCCACTCCACGCACACCTCAACAATACGGTGTTATAGAAAGAAAGAATAGCACAATCCAAGAACTAGCACGCACTATGTTATCTGAATATAAATTACCTAAGACTTTTTGGGCCGAAGCCGTAAGCACATCATGCTATGTAATGAATAGAGTCATGCTTCGCCCATCTCTAAATCTCACACCGTATGAACTATATTATCAAAAGAAACCTAACATATCATATTTTAAATTATTTGGTTGTAAATGTTTTATTCTTAATACAAAAGATTCTTTAGGAAAATTTGATGAAAAATGTGATGAAAGAATATTTCTTGGATACTCTTCAACCAGTAAAGCCTATAGAATATTTAACAAAAGATCGAGTAAGGTTGAAGAGTCTATTAATGTTAAAATTGATGAATTTATTCCGTGTGCAGAATGACTTCCTACTGGAACAAATGATGAACCTTTGCCATCTTTGGAGCATGACGAAGAGGAACCTTCCAAAGAAGAGGAGAAAAAGGCCAAGGAAGATGAATATGTGCCCCCAAGCGTCTTGAACTTCTCAAAAAATCATCCAAAAGAGCTAGTCATTGGGGAACCTTCTACTGCGGTAAGAACTCGATCTTCTCTTCATGAAACGTTTTCAAATATTTGCTTTGTCTCCGAAATTGAACCTAAAAATGTTTCCACCGCTTTAAATGACGAATGTTGGTTTTGGGCTATGAATGAAGACGTAGATCAATTTGAAAGAAGTAAAGTTTGGAATTTAGTAGATAGACCATCTAATCATCCTATTATTGGCGTAAAATGGATCTTTAAAAATAAATTAGATAGTGAATCTAGGATTATAAGAAATAAAGCACGTTTAGTTGCTCAAGGTTTTTCTCAAATCGAGGGGGTAGGTTTTGAAGAAACTTTTGCACCCGTTGCTCGCTTAGAATCTATACGAATATTTTTGGCATTTGCGAGTTTTAAAAGAATAAAATTATTTCAAATGGATGTTAAAAGTGCCTTTTTAAACGGGTTTATAAAAAAAAGTTTATGTAGAATAACCCCCCGGTTTTATAAATGAGAAATTTCCAAATCCTGTTTACAAATTAGAAAAAGCGCTTTATGGTTTAAAACAAGCGCCCCGTGCATGGTATGATAGACTTACATCATTTTTGTTAAAGCACAGTTATGTTATGGGAAGTGCTGACAACACACTCTTCATTAAGCATAATAATGATTTAATTATCTTACAAATATATGTTGATGATATAATTTTTGGAGCCACTAATAAAGAGTTGTGTAATGAAGTAGTCTTAGTAATGAAAAATGAATTCGAAGTGAGTCTTGTAGGAGAACTATCATATTTTCATGGTTTTCAAATCTCTCAACGAAATGATGGTATCTTTATTTTCCAAACAAAATATGTTCACGATATGCTTAAACGATTTGGTTTTAAAAATCTTAAACAAGCTTCTACTCCTATGAGTGCTTCTTTAAAACTAGGAAAAGATCAATCTGAATTTCCATTGATTAAACTTTATATAGAGGAATGATAGGATCTCTTCTTTACTTAAGTGCATCTAGACCAGATATAATGTTTGTCGTATGTCTATGTGCTCGCTTTCAAGCCAATCTGAAAGAATCTCATTTAAAAGCGGTAAAACGTATTTTTTGTTATCTATTAGGGTCATCTAAATTAGGATTATGGTACCCACACAATGACTCTTTTACACTTCACGGCTATTCTGATTCGGATTGTGCCGGTTGTTCACTAGATTGAAAAAGCACTAGCGGTACTTGTCACTTTTTAGGACCCTCATTAGTTGTTTGGTCTAGTAGGAAACAATCTTCGGTTGCACTCTTCACCACGGAGGCCGAATACATCGGACTTGCAAGTTGTTGTGCATAATCGTTATAGTTGAGACAAACTCTAGAGGATTTTGGATTTCAACTCAAAAACATTGACCTTAAATATGACAACAAAAGTGTCATAGACCTTACAAATAATCCCGTACACCACTCTAGATCCAAACACATAGATGTTTGTCATCATTTCATTAGGGATCACATTAAGAAAGAGCATATAAAAGTAAGCTTCATTGGTACGGACTCTCAACTCGCAGACATATTTACTAAACCTCTTCCCCATGCAAGATTTTGATTATTACGACTTGAGTTAGGTGTCCTAGATCTTTCGAGTTAAAATGCATTCATAAATGCAATTATGCAATTTTTAACCATCTAAAACATCTCCTAAAATTCTGAAATTTCTGCATGAAACTACTATTGAGACACGTAATCAAGATCAACAATTAAAAATTTCAAAATTATCAAAAATCGTGTACTGTTTCCCGCGCTAGCGCTAACGCCAGCGGTAGCGCACCTATCTATTTTTTCTGTATTTTAAAATTTTGAAAAATTCTTAAAAATATGTGTCTATATGTACTATTTATTTTTGCACTTCGGACTTTATTTAACTTTTGAAAAATCCAAATACAAAATTACAAAAAATATTTCTTTTTGTTCTTTGGTTTAAATTTCTAAATGCAAAAAATCAAATACAAAAATATAAAACACAACAAACTAACAAAAAAACTGCATGGAATTTATTGTGATAATCAAGCATGTTTTTAAACTATCTTTAGAACTTCTACAATGTTCCAATTTATCTTGACAAACTACTTTGAACATTGTTCTTTTCATGCTTTGATATATCTATTAATATGTGCATCAATTCTATTATAAAGGTAGTGTAGAACCTAGCTTAGCATGCCTCTAAGTATGAGTAAATGTTTTATAGTTGATAATGATATTTCTTCACTCACTTTTTGGCTAAGTCTACTTATGTTTTTAATCAAAAGATGCTTGCTTATGTATTGTAATTGTACAATGAATTAAAATTGTACAAGTATCTTACCTACACTACATTTATTTGCACTATTAAATATAAAGAAAAGTGGTTGTACTTTCAAAAATCATTTGGTTTGCAAAGCAAGTGTAATCGGAGAACTTTGTACAAAACAAAAAAATGAAATAAAGTGACAAAGTTAACTCCATCAAGCACTACTTGAACCTCCCGATAAGTCTTAATAAGCATTGTGAGGTTGAGCACCTTGGAAAGATTAGTAAAGTGTCTTGCGCAAACCTTCATTTCCAATAAAAAACACTTATTCTTAAGTACACTGGATCAAAAACAAAACTGAAAAAAAAATTGTGTGATCCCCCAAGCACTACTTTGCATAATAGTGTGTGCAAAGCACCTTGGTAGTTGTACATTTTCTTTGTGCATAGTAGTGTGTGGAAGTAATCTTATTTGTGTTTTATTGTGCACTTTACTCTATATTTGTCTTGTATTTTTTATTATAACATTTGTTTACTCTTTTCAAAATACACTTTGTGCACATCATTATCTTCCATAACACTTCTTATTATGAGTATTGGATCCTAATGCTAATTCTATAATACTTTTTATATCAAAAATGCACTAGATAACCTAGCATGCTTTCTACAATGTTTGGTGTGTTTTTGACTTTATGAATTAGAATAACATTGTAGTAGTCTCTCTTTCATACATCTCTTTCATGCTTGGTTACTTCATAATAATCTTTTCAAAGGAAAATTGTTACAAAAACATCTTGTTCATTTTATGAATCATCATGTCTTACAAAATGATGTTTATTGTCTTTTTATAAGTCTTCTGCTACATTATGTTTACCTTTTGTTCTTTTCATGCTTATCTCAAGTTTTCAAACTCAAACTTTTTAAATGGTAGACTTGCATGGTAAATGTTATATCATTCCTTTTTAAAGCTAAAAACTCTGATTTATTTCTGTAATCATACTTATGCTAAAAACTCTGCTTTATTTCTATGAAAATTATTCTAAAACTCCTTAACATTTTCTTCTCTCTCAAAGCTCGATCATGACTTTATCTTATTATCAAAACTTTATGTGTTTTGCTTCCTTACCCACTTTTGCTAATAACAAAAGGGGGAGATCTACCATGATAAATAAAATACGCTATCAAAATGAAAAACTAACTTGATTAATTAAAGATGATAGCTTAAATATTAGGGGAGCATTCACTTAGGGGGAGCATGTATTTAGGGGGAGCAATTCTAAAATTCTACAATTAATAATTATCCTAAGTCATCACTCTCACACACACACAAGTAGGTTTCATCATGCTTATATGTTAATTCTCTGATTTATCATTAATGGATTTGTTATTATCAAAAGGGGGAGTTTGTTGGAACATGGTCTTCCGCATCTCCTAGGTTTGAGAATAACAAATCCTATGTGTATTTGATCTTGTGTGTTTAAGTGTGCGGGAAACAAAGTCCATATGACTCAAGGATTACATAAGAAGGTTGCCCCCAAATTTGAGCCAACAAATCCAACATGCCCACTAGCGCCAGCGGTAGCGCCCAGCACTAGCGATGATTAGCGCAATTCTGGAGCACATATAGAAGGAGCTAGCACCTGGCGGTAGCGGATAGTAGAGGAGGTAGCGCAGAGCACAGAAGGAAAGAGAGAAATGTTTCCTCGGGTTAAAGATTCCCCTGCGCAGAATAATGCCTAATTTGGGATAGCGCTGGCGGTAGCGCTAGCGCAGGTGCTATCACTGAGGGTATAAATAGGAACCCTCTTCTCTCATTTCATTGAGACATCAGAGAGAGAGATTGAGTGCTAGAATTCCAGAGGCTGATTTGGCCGAAAGTTGATGTCCTACCAAAGCTCTGCAGATTTCTGAAGTAGAATCTCTTCACGCCGGATCCAAACGACGTCCGCTTCTACAACGCTTATTCTACAGCGGATCTTCGTCTCCAACTTCAGAAGTTCTTCAAGAGGGTGTTTTTATTATTATCATTTCATATTTCTTGTAAACCGTTAGAAAATTTGCCTCGTGTTGGCGACTAGGTCTGGGTAGGACTTAGGGCAAAAATTCCCCTCGTGTTGGCGACTAGATCTAGGTTAGGTCTGGGGGTGCTCAAGGCCATATCCGGGGTTAGATTGGCTAGAACGGCTTGAAGCCGAATCCGGGGAAGGATTGGCTAGGGCCACCAGTTCGTGGGGATGCGAGTCGGGATAGAAAACAAAAAGAGTTTACTATTATTCGCCACCGATTTCTAGCGTTATAGAAATCAACTTTTGTAAAACCTTATTTCATATTAATAAAACATGTCTCCACTTTATTTTAATTGCTTTGTTTGATTTCTCACTTTCTTATTCTTGCATTATTTCAAAGAAAATCAAAATATAACTTAAGTTTTAAAAACCCTTATTCACCCCCCCCCCCCCCCACCCACCTCTAAGGGCGCCTACCGATCCAACAATGAAGAATGGAGCCCTATTTCCAAGGAAATCATCCTCTCCACCTGGAGAGATTTTGGAAGCAAATTACTATATATGGAAAGATTCTACAGTTCAGCTAAACTGAAGAAGCATGAAGATTAAGAGACCAAAAGAAGGCTTCATTGGAGAAATAAGTCTAAGGGTCCAGCTCCTCCTAGGTACATACCAAAGCCAGAGAACTACTTCTCCAAGCAGAAAAAAAAATTATGGTGAGAGTGATTAAATCTGGGAGAACTATGTGTGGATCTTGTGATTGCTGTTAAAACTATATCTTATGTAACATCCCCCAAACAACTAGACCCCTAGAGTGTTTTTGTCATAACTAGGTCATGACAAAACCCTAGGAAGCTTGAAGAGACTACTTGGTCTTAGCCAAGAAGAAGGAAACCACAGTGGTCTGCAAATAGCAATTTCCAGTTAACAAGCATAGGGTTGGACTTAAGGGCCTCACCTTGACCCTTTGACCCCACCATAGCATACCTAACCCTTTAGGGGTCCCCTTAGAGCACCAAGGACCCATTGGGGTCGACCAAAGAGGCCAAATTGACCAAAGTCAGCCCTAACCCCAAATTGGTCAAAGTAGCCTAATTAGGGTCAATTGACCTCCACCTTGCCAAATTGACCCTACCTAGACCTTCCTAACCCTTAATAGAGACCAGTAGGTCACTACCCACCCATTGGGGTCAACCCAAATGGTCAAATTGACCAAAGTCAACTCTAGCCCTGTTTTGGTCAAACCAACACCTTTTGGATTAATTGGCCCAATTGGGGCACCACCATGACTCAACCAACTTTGGGTGGTGTCAAGGGACTCAAGACACACCACTTGGACTAGTCAACCCATCAGTTGACCAAGTCAACACCTCAAGTCAACACTTGGTCAACCTTGCCCAAAAAGAGGGGAAAAGGCTAACTCAAGCCCAATCCACTTGGGCTAGGCCTAATTGGAGTAGCCCATTAGCTTAGGAGGCTGATAATTACCAGGAGTTACCACTCAATTTCTGTAAATGATGAGTAGGAGAGAGAAAGTGCAATTTCCCCCTTAATGAAGAGAGAGAAAGAGGAAAAAAGGAAGGAAAGTTAATGGTGGGAGGCCATGGGTCACTCTATTCATCTCCCCAAGCCCCTCCATTCATCTTACATGATGCTTGGGAGGAGTTTCCCCAGAAATTCCAGCCAGCCACCATCAATGGAGGAGCCCAACCATCATGGCCGAAATTTATTCTCCTCAAATTCCCCCTATACAGCCCCCCATTCTCAAATCTAACTCCACCATTAGCTTCAAAAGGTGGATGGCAGTCGAAATCATATATTGGATCGAAGGTTTTGGTGGAGAATGGAGAGATCGGGCAAGCTCGCTGGAGAAGGGAAAAGCCATGGCCGAACACCGCCGCCATCTTCGTCGGGCTCCAAGAAGGTCTGGTTCTTCTCCTCTCCCTCTATGGATATATCTTAGATCAAAATAGGTGAGAAATCGGGCTCAATTGAGCCCGATCCAAGTGAGCAAAAATCTGAAATTCCATGAAAAGATCTTGCTCGGGTTCGCCGGAAACCGCTCCTCCAGCGGTCGTGCCGCTGCCCGACGTTAGCCACCACCTCAACGGAGGTGGTGGTGGCGGTGGCCGGCCGGGGAGGTGGCTGGTTAGATGGGAAATAGGCCTAGAAGCTGCTCCAGGTCGGTGCAATCATGGCCCTTGGCTGGAGGAGGAAGATGAAGGGATGTCGTTGAAAATTATGTACAGGAATGTTAATAGCATTATTTATTATTATTTCATTTTCTGTATTATTACTGGCAGTAGTTAGAAATAAATATAACAAATACTTAGGCCCCTCTACAGAAAAAGTGGTCAACACCAAAGTTGTAGCCCTTGGAGTCTACTTTATTTTAAAATTTATTTCACTCCAAAAGGAATTCTGTAGCTCCCTGTAGAGCCAAAATGGTGGGACTGGTCCGTAGGGTAGGGCAGTCACTCTTTCCTTCATATCTTTTTATTGATAGATGTTATGGCCTTGTTATTTAAAACCTAGGCTATCTATATGAACCCACACAACATACTAAAAGATGGGATTTTTAGGAGAAACTTTTTCTAAGGTTTTGGAATAATTTCATAAATCAACTAATAATTAATTGGTGGGTCAAATGACCTCCAATGCCCTCCAAATTTTGATGGGTGCTTTTTAGGGTTATTTAATGACCTAGGTAAAAATCTCAGCCAAATTGGGACTATTTTGGTTGGGTAATTTGTAACCAAGCTAGGTCAAATTGGGTCAAAGTTAGGGCATGGTGTTTATCTTGGAATTTTGTGGTCAAATCTCCTCACCATGAGATGGAACCTTGTCCACTGGTTTAGGATCACCTAAAGTATCCCCATGAGTGGTTTGGGGTGGTGTGGAGGTGTATATGCCCTAGGACCCTAGTTTTACCCCTTGGGGTGCATATAGAGCTTTGTGAAGGACATGGGCTCAAATGTCCTTGAATGGTTATGAAACTTGGTGGATAGGTTCATAGGGTGTAAATAGGCACTGGGTAATTTTGTAAGAATTTTAGGAACAATTATTCCCTTTTAATTAGGTCATAATCCCTTTAGAGAAATTTCTTATAAGAGATGATTACAGGATCAAAAGGTCTTGGATGATGATGAAACTTTGGTAGTGCCCTTATAATCATGGTTTAGACCTTTGGTAATTTTTGTGTATTTTATTGAATTATTTAATCAGTACTTCTTTCACAAGGCACTTGTTTTGATTTAAACTTAAGAAACATATTTGAGGGTCTAAAACTCTTTGTTAAATTGTGAAAATTGGTTATAGGACCTTTCTGAACATTAGGAAGCTCTGTAAAATTTTATAGAATTTTTTAAAACTTAAATCAGTAGGCTACTTCACAGTTCATTTAATTTGAAGTTTTGTTAATTTATTTATTTTAGTGAGAAAATTATTTCCTTAAATCTTGAAACATAGTCTGTGGCCTTTTCTGGTGAATACAAGAGTTTGGTAATTTTCCCATAATTTTAGTGTTGATCTTTTTGGTGGTTCTTTCATAAAACTATGATTTTGGATAGATGATAAATAATTAAATTAGAAGAGAATTTCTTACTGTAAAAATATGATATGCTGTTTCTGATGTTATTTAGTCACCATAGACTTATCATAATTTTTGGAGAGCCATGTCATAAGATTTACTTAAACTTCATGTTCATTTTCATACTTGGTAGATGTTTGGAGAAATTAAAATAAATATTAATTAATTAGGGAAAATATGATTCTCTGGAATTAGTCTTATAACATCATGATAGACCTCCAGTAAATATCTTGGGTCAGTTGGATGAATATTTGGAGTACCTCTAGTTGTGAGCTTCATATAATTAGTTTGGTCTCCGTATAGTAAAACTGTGAAACTTAGATTTTTAGTGACCTACAAGGTGGAAATGGTGTGCAGATGGTGCACATGGGTTGATCAGATAGTTAGAAGCCCACTCTAGGAAGTGTATGTGAGGAAAGTGTACTTGGTGGGTTAAGAGTAAGGTTGTCCTGGGGGTTGACGAAAGATCGTCTTTCCCCTAGTGTGTCTTAAAACACTTAGGTCTAACTCAAGTGAAATGGTAGAAGGGAATTCTTAAGGGTAGATACCAATAACAGTAAGTATCTTGAGAAAGGGAACTTTGGGGTGTCAACCCATTACAGTTCCTAATACCGTAGCGAGCTCCTTACAGTGACCCTCGGGAAGTCCAAGATTAACCATAAGTCATAGGAGTATGGAAGATGCTCAAGACTAACAAATAACACATTCACTCACACCCCATTATCACGGGTATGTTAGTTGGTTTGGTTTTCGAGCGGTAGGCTCGGTGGTTAAAGCAGCGGACTTGTTAGTCTGGTGAGCTTGTGACTCAGTGATGCTTGTTGTTACGGACGGGTTGGTCCGGCGAGCCGATGGCTCGGAAGGTTATGGTAACGGGCGGGTTAGCCCGGGGAGCCTATGGCTTGGAGATAGGTAGTAGAAAATGTTGCATGTGCATGAAGGTGGTGGGTCTCCGGTATTGGATGGTCGTTCACACTGACGTCAATACGTTGACTCGGCAAGTGTGGAATTTGCACTTAGCCTTGAAAGTCTGGTGGTCCAGCCTGTAAGAGTACGCAGATGCTCCACGGTTTTGCGTTGAGGCATACGATAGGTCTAGGTAGGGTAGTGTGAATACCAACCTAGAGGTGGGCGAGGCCCAACCCACCGCTTCCGTTTGCCACTACGGGAGTATCCTGGGAGTCTTGCTAGCTCCAAAAAGGGGGAACTAAAGGTCTATGCGCATAGAGTCGAAGTGTGTGAGTTGCACTTGTATGAACATAGCATAAACTGCATAACTCTGCATGTTATGGCATAAACATTGCATTTCAACCCCTACCCCTATCGTATAAGTCGGTTATTGAAATTCTTATACGATAGGCCATGCTAAACGACCCCTTGGTCTATAGGTTTATATGGGCATTCCTATATATCAATGGTTACTTTTCTATTATATCTGTCTTTACTTACTACACTTTACTTACTCTTTACCTGCTCTTACAATGCTCTTTACTGCTTAGATTACTTATGTACATATGTGTAGTGGTAGAAACACTTCCTGTAGATTATGCCCATGTCATCTGCTTTTTGATTATACCCCTTGTTGTCCTCCGCTTCATCCCTCCCGCACGGTGCCTAGGAGCCATTGGGGGTGTGGTGGGGAACATAAGGCTTAGTCTTTTTGAAAAACGGTCGGTGGACCATATCATTTTAGGGGATCGAGGAGACGCAGCAACACCAGAGGCCGGTGCAGACGGAGGCGGACCAGTCTAGTGCAGGAGCACCAGTTTTAGGATCAGGGAGTGATTAGTAGTTAGCTCCCACGAGTGATCTTGTAGTGAGGATATGATGTACTGGGCATGAGCCCTTCTTCTTATTATTGTTATCTTTGTATTCAGTTATTATCATGTGGACATTCAAACATTTTTATTTCATGTTGATTCTGTCGACTTGTCTTCTTTAATGCACTTTTCTTTGTGATCGATTTGGCCGGCAGGATCGGTGTTTTGTAGTGGTGACCTTCCTGAGTGAAGGTGTCACTGCAAAGCGGCGGTTCTGGTTCTAAGACCCGGTGTTTGAAAAGAAAAAAATGGGTTCTTACATCTTAAGCCTATGAACTATAGCATTTAATATCTATTAGATTGCTCACCTTACATCTATTTGCTCTCTATTTTATATATAAAGGTTATTATTATGTGAGGTTCTGTCTTCTTCAAATAGGAGGAGATTATTGAGAATTTGATTCCCAAGATTCCCTATTTGAAGAATAACATTAACATAATAATAAACTTATTGTATTTGATGAACCCTTGCTTATGCTTGAGATAGGTACTTACAATATATTATAGATTCAAGAGCAACCAACTATCCTAAAATCCCGGACTGATGGGAAGGGCGCTACTTTTTCTTTAAGGAAATAGGAAAGGCGCTACGAGTCAAGTGAAGGAACGTTGGACCCATCAATCCCCCCTAGCATCCAGTACGACCCGCAAGCTCAGAGGTGCTCCACATGGCTCAGAGGTGGCACACCACATGGCTCAGAGGTGGTTTTTCACATGGTCGCGGTCGCTTGACCCTCCGGGACCCACACAGGTAGAGAAATTTCAGGATTTAATCAGCGCCCCCCCCCCCCCCCCCCCCCCCGGTCTCGAACCTGCAACCTCCTCTGATACTAATTGAAAGTGCACAGTGTGCCTCTGAGAATTCTCTAGAGGGGGGTGAATAGAGATTAAAATATTTTCTACCCTAATAGTACACACATAATAAAAAAAAAGGTATTATGTACACAGAGAAACCAAAGGCAGAATAAATAAAATAAAGTTTGCTGAAAATAAACACAAAAAATAAATGGGACAGCACAGAAAATCACAGCAAAGACACAAGTATTTTTATAGATGTTCCCCAAAATATAGGTATCCTCTCTTCCACCTCCCTGGTAGGATTGCACAACCTGTGCCTGAGTCTTTTGATAAGGAGACTCTTAGAACCACAGATCATTTGATAAGGAGATCTTGAACCACTGATTCTGTTGGAAAGGAGACTCTTAGAACCAAAGATCTTTTGATAGGATATCTTGAACCACTGAATCCTTTAGAAGAGGGATTCTTAAAACTCTTTTACAGTTGATGGAAATAGTAAGAAGAAAGTAAGATGGAGAAGGTAAGAATTCTATTCTCAGAATTCTTCAGAAGCTCTGATGTTGCTTCTGTCTTTCTTCCACTGGATCTGAAATGATGAACCCTTGCTTACGATAGTGATGATTTGCAAGGGTTGTTTTGCTTGATCCTTTTCCCTCAGCACTTATTGTAGTTCTACTACTATATAATGATGAAGAAGAAGCAGTAGTATATCTTCCTGTGCAGAGAAAGCACTTTTGTATATCTGTCTTTTAGGGTTTGAGAGGGAAGAAGATGAAGACCATATTCGACAGACAGAATGATGTGAAAACTGCATTGTTCTTTTCTTCTCCTCTTTTTGCATACTTATTATGTATGATTGAGTTTTCAAAAACCTTTCTTCTTTCTACTTGTTCTGAAAAGGAATTCCTCTTACCCACCTAATTTCCTTTCTCTTTTTGTTCTCGACCCGTCCATTAATTTTGAATACCTTCCAAAAGTGATTTGATATATCCTAGAAAGCTTCATTCCATTCATGGCAACAAACGATCCATTTGAGAATTGTCTCTAGCCTGGTGGTCCTTCTGGAAAAAGGTCCCAAAAGGACAGCTGAAAAAGCTTCCTTGTTCTGACTGTATTCGACATTGTGTCGACTTCATCAATCTTCATGTTGACGCACCTCTGAGTTCTTATCGATGTAGCTTCAAATTTCTTCTTAGATTTAACTGAACTCAGATGTCGACGTTACATCGATTCCTTATCGATGTGTCCGTCGAGTTGAATCCATGGACTTGAGCTATTATTTTCTACGTAGATGTGTAGTAGAAGTTGCGTCGACTTCTACGATGGCTTCGACAAGCTCTTCCTTCTGTGCCGAGTCCCTTTCGACATTGCATCGACTTAACTTTATACTTGGACAGCCTGAATAATTTGCTCTAACTTCTATTCAGAGTTACGTCGATATCCAGTCAAAGTTGCGTTGACTTTTATTTGACGCAAGTCTTATCTTAACTTGTTTTGTGATTGCTTTGACTTTTCCTGACACTCTAAGTTGAGTGTGACGTCCTAAGACATCTAATGACCAATTTACCCTTACTATACAATGTGGGTAATAGACCTAAGAAGTAAAATCACTTATAGTTAATTTGTTAAGTTAAAACAAAAGGAGTTTTTCCTAACAATCTCCCCCTTTTTATCTTAACAAATTTTACAGGTGGTTTAAAATAATTTTACACATACTTTGACATAAATAGAGATTCAGACAAGACATACATAGACAATTTGATATAATAGAACAAAATCACATGCCATTTCATACATTGTCAAGGAATTATATTGTTCACCATAACTGTTTGCTTTTAGAAAGTATAGTATTGACAGAATACATGAGCTTCAATGCTCCTTCTAGTGAGTTTTCCTTTTTCTTGGGAATACTTTTGGTATTACCTTCCTTGCAGCAAAGGCAAGAGGCTCTTCATCTTCTTCAAAATTCCTATCAGCTTCTTTATTGATTTCAGCTTCTTTGGGTGGCTCCCCCTGAGATTGTGCATTCTCTTTAGCATCCTGAGCAGCTTCTTGTGTAATTTTCGATACCTCAACTAGAAGTAGATCATCTACAAGGAGCTCCCCCTGATTTTCTACAGGAAATGCTTCAGTTGGTTCCTGGGTTATTGTATGAAGCTCCCCCTGGTTTTGTACTGGATTATCTTGGGGACTTGTATGAGGCTCCCCCTGAACATTTGCATCTAGACTTACTGTTTAAAATACAGAAAGTTTATCAGGATTTTCCACATCCTTATCCTTCTCCTGGTCATTCTTTTCTAGGATAGACCTTTCCTCCTCCTGAATTTTCTCCCCCTTCTTAACCTTGCTGAGAAGGGAGGTTAAGAACTCTTTAGTGACCATAGAGGAGGGCACAAATTCTTTGAGAGCTAGAAGAGACCCTCTTGAATCAAGTATTTCACTTTCCATCTGAGAGTATTTTTTATTAGACCTTCTGACTTGAGTGACCATTAGGTCAGCAAAGGTGCTGGAAGCCAGCCCTACTGCTTTTGCAATTGCTTGTTCAACATCAATTGGGGGTGTTGAATGAGAGGTAGAAGCAGGTGGATGAGTGGATAAGAATTCTAGATGAGTTGGATTGATGTTCTCATTCAGATCTCGAAGATCTTAGTGGACAGGGGAAAGGGATTGATAGGTTTCTGGATAGATATAAACTGGTGGTGGTGGTGGTGGAGCAGACTGATTTTCTAGAAGTAAGGTAGATGTTTGTTGTTGTGGTTGGAGAGGAATGTGAGGTGTTGGCTCTAGAACTATAGTAGATGGGGTGGACTAGACATTCTGGGCATGAGTATCATCTGGGATGGTATCTTGTTGTGTTGCTGCAAGACCTTGTGCTGGGATGTCATCCCTTGAGATATCTAGGACTATGTCATGTGGAGTTGGAGAAGAAGGAGGAGAAGGTGCAGATTGACCAGGCTTTAGAATCTACCTGGTCCATTTGGAGAATATTCCTATGTTCATCCGTTTTCCTGGAGGAATGGGCACTCCTTTGGACTTGCAGACCATTGGGTAGTTATGGAGGAGCACCTGGCTCATGATTCTCATATAGGTATTTTCTTTGTGAGCATATTTGTGCCCAATCATTTTCAGGAGGCACCTCCCCCAATTTATCATCTTCTTAAGAACAAGAGCTCCCATTATTTGAAGTTATTGCTTTGGAATAGCATCATGTGCTAAAATCTTACATAGCAGCACCTTCCCTACTATGTCAGCAAGGAACCTGTATTCTTCTCCAAGATCAATCTTCTTTAGATTGATGGGCTTGTCTTTCTTGAACTTCATAATCTCCAGAGCCCTCTTGATCTCATCCCCTGTTAATTCATCTGAGTCATTCCCAGTTGTATGATCATATGTCTGATTCAGTAATTCCTCTGTTATCAGTGCATCTGTCTCAGAAACTTTTCTCTTGAGTGATCCATCCTCTCCTATTTGAACATTATCTTTGAACTTAGTCAGTTCGATATCCAGGATCTTGCATCTTGTATAGATCAGTTTTGTTAAACTAGCATCTTAAAACAAGCCGAGAATGGATTTGAAGCTTTCGTCCGCTGCACTGAAAGAGTCGACATCCACATCAAAACCTGAATTCACCATAGGTGGAGCCATCGATTTGAGGTACCTACAAACACACAAGAAATCAAGAGAGAGAGAGGAACATGAGAGAATTGGAGAAGGGGAGAGCACGAGAGCAATGAGAAGAGAATTCGAAAGCGTAAATAATTCGACGTTGAAGTTGCTTAGAAGAAGATTATTCATCGCAACTTAGGGTTCTATCTGAAGCACCGTCGAAAAGATTAATAGACAGCGCACCAAAATGTGTCTAAGTAGCTTCCAGAAGTGAAGTTGCGCGCGCTTAATGTTGACGGTGTGCGGGCTTAATATCGACGATGCATCGATTAGAGCTCGACACATCTTCGAATTTGACGAGCAGCTATTAATTCGATGTATCCGTCGATATGAAATCGACGTTGAGTCGAATGCTATTCAAATTTTCTGATTTAGACGGCTCTCGAAGCTAGCGTCGAATAGAATTAGATGGTACGTCAAATTCTATTCGACACTACTCTGAATTAGCAGTTGCATAATCTTTTTAGTACATGCATCGAGTAGAATTAGATGGCACGTCGAATTCTATTCGACGCAACTCTGAATGAATAGTTCTAAACTCCTTTGAAAGTTCTTGTTGTATTTCCCAGCAATGATTTTTATTGAAAATAGTATTTATACTAATATTTTCATGAATTATAAACTCATCAGAGAATTTTGGAGTAGAGATTACTCCATTTGAAAGTTCTTGTTGTATTCGACGCAACTCTGAATGAATAGTTCTAAACTCCTTTGAAAGTTCTTGTTGTATTTCCCAGCAATGATTTTTATTGAAAATAGTATTTATACTAATATTTTCATGAATTATAAACTCATCAGAGAATTTTGGAGTAGAGATTACTCCCTTTGCATGTGAGTTGTTTATAATTGATCATCAACTTCTTTCTTTTCCATTCACTTTCTCTGGGAAAAGATCTCTACATCTTCCTGCACAAGTAACTCAAACATCAGAAGGTACCCAGGTTAACTTAGGCCCTTTGCTTTTACCATTATAAGGTTTTATGAAAGAGTTGAAGGGTCTTTCATGATATCCCTTTGGATGGCAGAGAGTGAGTTTATCAAACCTTGATCTATTATTTTGATAATTCATATGTGTATAAAATGTATCTAAATATAATAAATCAGCAGAATGTTTACTTATTTTACTTCTGATTTTAACCTTTTGACTATTGTTGGATAGTTTCTCTGCATTACTTTTTCCTAGAGATTTTTTTTTCTTTATTTGGATTTATGTTATTAACTACAGTTGTTTTATCTGGATGATTAATATTCTGATCCTTAGGTTTTGCCCATCCCTCACTAGATTGATAGTCATTAGGTCTAATGAATCTAACTGGATTTTTCCAAGTAGGTTTCCTAGGGACTTCTGTGCTAGTGTATGGGTCTTCTCCTAGACCTAGGTGCTTAAATCTCATGGATAGATTTTGAGTAATATTTTTGAGCTTTTGACTCCTCCCATTGAGTGAGTCTTCAAAGGTCTTTGCCTTTGTTAGCTCTTCCTTTAGTTCTAAGATTTCTTTTTTTACTTCAGCTAGTTCTGATTCCTTGTTATGAATCTCTTTTCTTAAGTCTTGATTTTTCAAATATAGGACTTCTTCCTTTAGGTCTTCTAATTCTAACCTAGCTATTTTTATTTCTTTTTGTACCTAAATATGATCATTGCAGAATTCTTTAAAGCAAGTTTTGAAATCATTAGAATTGAAATCAATATTATCAAGAGGAAGATACTTGTTCTTCATCATCATCTGAGTATATCCCCAATGTCATCATATATGCATCTTCTGCTTCTTCATCACTCTCACATGAAGAGGAGATTAACTTTGCTTCAGAGTCACTCCAGGTTTCAACAATGAACCCCTTGCCCTTCTTCTTGTCTTTCTTCCTGAAAGACTTCTTTTTCTTCTCATCCTTCTTGTTGCTCTTGTCCCTTTGTTCTTGTGGGCACTCAGGGACTATGTGACCTGGCTTGTTGCAAGAGAAGCAAATTACTTCCTTCTTTGGAGTCAAATCATAGCTGGGCTTTGAGCTCCTCTCTCTTCTCCTTGAGTTTTCTGTCTTAACCCATTTTTTGAATCTCCTTGCTAGAAGACTGAACATTTCATCTTTAGGAGTGGAGGGCTCTCCTTCTGTTGCTTTTAGAGCAAGGCTCCTTTGAATAGGAGTTGGAGTTGTCTCCTTTGCCTCTATTTCATCTCTACTTTTCAACAACATCTCATATGACTTGAGCTTTCCTAGCAAAGCATCAATAGAGATTTCTCTATGGCATATGGACTCTCTGATGGCCCAGATCCTTGAATCCCATGAGATAGGGAAGAACATGAGGATCTTATCATTTATTTCTGTCAAGCATATCTCCTTGTCCAGACTCTTCAGTTCATTGACAATTATGTTGAATCTATCATACATTTCAGCAACACTTTCTTAAGCTTTCTTTTGAAAGTTCTCATATTGGGATATGAGAAGGGATTTCATGTCCTTTCTTTCATCAGAACTTCCTTCTACCATTCTGGAAAGAGATTATCAGATCTCTTTGGCTGATTGGTAGTCAGCTACCTTCTGGAAAATGTCATCTGACATGGTGGATACCATAATGTTCATAGCTTTGGCATCATATGCCTTCTGCTTCTTCTCTGTCTCTGTTCACTCAGCTCTGGGTACAGGTTCCTCTGTTGAAAATCCACTGGCATGTTTCTTGTATGGGGCTGGAGAACCTGAAATGATAACATCAAAGATGTCTTCATCAATAGAGTTCATATACAACTTTATTCTGGCCTTCCAGAGTGTAAACTTGTTTAGATTTTACACTGGAGGTCTTGTTGATGCATAATCCTTAGAACTCATTTTATTTAAAAAAGTTGTAATTAATTTTAAAATAAATAAATGAGAGTATGAGATCTTTTGATCAAGGTGTTAACCTTTTAGTGATCAACCTACCTCTGATACCAATTGTAGGATCAAGCGCAACCAACTATCCCAAAAGCCCAGACTGATGGGAAGGGAGCTACTTTTTCTTTAAGGAAGTAGGAAAGGCGCTACGGGTCAAGTGAAGGAACGCTGGACCCAACATCTATGATTGATTAAATATATGAATACTGCTTAGGATCACTTAGACCAAGAATTTACTTATGCTATATAACCTCAAGTATATAATTGAAGACATACTGACATCTATCTTGAAGACACTACTTGAAAAAATAAAGGAGAAGTAAAGAATTCAGAAAGTAGAGAAAGTCAAAATATTGTTAAATAAAAATCGACAGGACGGTCTGTCGGTCGAACTTAAAATATCGACGGGAATGTTGGAACCTTAGTATTGATTTGAGTTAGGATCCATCTTTAATGTCTAAGTTTCTATCATAACACATCTTATAACTTAGATCAAATCCCATTAAGATAGAAGGCTGAAAATATATATAATTAATAGGCTGAGATAATAAGAGAAAGATAAAAATTATATATGTTCTCTGCGTTCGACGAACGACTATCTGCGTTCGATGAACAATGCTCTGCGATCGATGAATTATATTCATTCTGCGCTCGACGAAGAACATATATCTCAGCGGTCGATGAAATCCAGCTATCTCAGCGGTCGACGATCCCGTCTCAGCGGTAGACAAAATCCAGCTATCTCAGCGGTCGACGAAAAGTTGTGTCCGACGATCTCAAGTCTGTGTTCAACGAATATTCAGCTGAAGCTCAAAAAGACGAATTAAATGTTCAGATCGACGAACTTGAAGTTGAGCTCAACAAATTTCTACCAGCTTTATAATTTAGATATTCTCAGTTCGACTAATATTCTTATATCTGATTAAAACAATATTTTATCATTTCTATTTATATATTGCTATATATTACTGCCTTAACATTACAGCCGTTGCAAACATTAAATATTATAGCCATTGCAGAAGCTAAAGACGGTAATTTATCTTCTCGAGGAATCTAGGAAATTAAAGAGACATTATCTCCTTCCTCTCTTGTCGGCAAGAATTCAAATCAGCCAAACAGCTCTGCAGATGTAATTCATTATATCACGCAATGTTTTCTGATTTTAAAAATTTCGTAGAATCCATTAACAGTTAGCAATTCATTTCATTAAAATCCTATTTAAATCAAAATCAAGAATCAGAATTGCTTAAATGTATTTTAAAAGAAGAAGAAAACAATATAATTTATGATTAAATGTTTTCATAAAGAACAATAAATTCTTCAATAATCTCTGACCCTTAAGCCTTAAGTTATTCAAGACTTTTTATGCTTAGGTATCCTAAACCAAATAGGGGGAGATTGTTAGAACCTAGGCTTAATTTGGATTAGGATCTCAACTCAAATAGGGGGAGATTGTTGGAACCTTAGTTTTGATTTGAGTTAGGATCCATCTTTAATGTTTAAATTTCTATCATAACACATCTAATAACTTAGATCAAATCCTATTAAGATAGAAGGCTGAAAATATATATAATTAATAAGCTGAGAAAATAAGAGAAAAATAAAAATTATATATGTTCTCTGCGTTCGACGAACGACTATCTGCGTTCGACGAACGGCGCTCTGCGGTCGACGAATTATATTCATTCTGCGCTCGACGAATAACAGCTATCTCAGCGGTCGACGAAATCCAGCTATCTCAGTGGTCGGCGATCCCATCTCAGCGGTCGATGAAATCCAGCTATCTCAGCGGTCGATAAAAAGTTGCGTTCGACGATCTCAAGTCTACGTTCGATGAATATTCAGCAGAAGCTCAGAACGACGAATTAAATGTTTAGATCGACGAACTTGAAGCTGAGCTCGATGAATTTCTACCTGCTTTATAATTTAGATATTCTCAGTTCGACTAATATTCTTATATCTGATTAAAGCAATATTTTATCATTTCTATTTATATATTGATATATATTACTGCCTTAACATTACAGCCGTTGCAAGCATTAAATATTATAGCCGTTGCAGAAGCTAAAGACGGTAATTTATCTTCTCGAGGAATCTAGGAAATTAAAGAGACATTATCTCCTTCCTCTCTTGTCGGCAAGAATTCAAATCAGCCGAACAGCTCTCCAGATTATATATTCAGAGAGAAGATCGGAGAAGGAATTAGGTAGAACAAAGAAAAGAGAAAAAGGAAAATACAGACAAGAAAAGAGAAATACAAAGCAGTACAGGAAAGCGGAGGAAGAAGAAGATATACAGAGTTCTTAATAAGAACTATATATTTTATATCTTGTTTTGGCAAAACTCTTCTCTGCAGATCATATTCATCCTGAGACACTTAAACAAGATCATTTGCTCAGGATCTCTACTGCAGAAGGAGAAAAAGAGTTACCACATTCTAGAGAAGAAGCTTACTCAAACTGTCATCTAATCTCAATCAGACAGGGGGAGCTCTTCAACATCATCAAGATCCAATCTCAACAACCCATCAGGATCATCAAGAGTCTTCTCAGAAAGAGAAGAACATTATAACTTTTGTTTTCTCCTTCCCATCTCTTACAGGGTTAAAACTCCCTTCAAAAGTTTACCTCTTGGTGGCAAGACACCTTACCAAAAAATCCTGCTTGGTTTTTGGGCACCTTATCAAAAGCTCATTGGTGTTAGGACGCCTGATCAAAAATCCTAGTGGATTCCTACCATTAGGTAGAAGAGTAGATGTACCCAGGTTGATTGGGGAACTACTATATTTCTTGTGTCTTCTGGTTGCTTGCTTGTTTATGCTTTTAATTCTTTATGTGATGTGACTAAAATCTGTGATAATAAATTAGTTTTATAACTCACTCTGTTTTACACATGTTTTACATATCACTATTTTGAAATAAACTTAAAAAGAGTTTTTAACTTAAGAACTAAAACTCACTTTCAGGGAAGATAAGCCGACAGAATTAATCGACTAAACAGACTATCTATGCTAAGCTTAGTGTTAAAATTTTTGATTTGAATCGTTTAGGAGTAAGCAGGAGTTGCATCAACTGAATTAAAGCCAAACAACCACAATGTCACACAGCAACACAAGAAACTTTATTGAATCATAAACTTCATTTACAGTGCGAGGTATACATGGCGAGACATGATTCATAAGAATCACGGAGACGAGATGAAAAAAACACACCAAAACAAATCTGGCGGCTAGACAAGCTGAGACCGCACAGACCGCTCGACTCCAGAAGTCGCCCGGCTTGACCTGAGACCGCGCGAACAGAAAACAGATAACCCGCCTGCACTGTAAGACCGCCACCTTAGACCGCACGAACTGGAGCTTTATTGGAACGAAGAACTGAAGTTATCGCCAGACCGCAACTCAGATCGCCTAACCGCTGAAGGTCGCCTGATAGCTGAGCTCGCTGCAAACAGCATAATAACGAACATAAACCAGTTCGCAGACTGACCGTTGCCGATCTGTTTATTCAAGCCGCTGGGAATCACCAAGGAAGGAGACCGCAACCTACTGACCGCAAAGCTGCGAACACAACAAACAGTCAACTCGCTTCCGAGACCGCCCGACCTCAAAGTTGATACTGCACAAATTAACCCAGGCTCAGTTCTTACAGTTCTCGTTATAAATGACGGGCCCTGCACCCCTATTTATAGGCAGGTAGACGGATGTCGTCACCACACAGGAGAGGTACAATCACCATCCGTCAGATCTCCAGCGGTCTCACAATGCAGACCGCGTGATCACACTACTTGGACGACCATCCGACCAAGACCGCAGATCAGCAAGCAAACCGCGCATAGGTCGCGCGAACACGAGACGGCGCACAAGCCGTGCGGACACAAGTGTACTCCTTCCTTAGACCACCAGGAGCAAACCAGGAACCATCTGGCCGACTTCAGACAAGTCGCCAGATCGCCAAGATAGACCGCCCGGACAGACGGTCACATAAGAACAAACCCGCCCGGTCTTCCAATAAAGAAGATAGGCCAACCAGCAGATCAACTCGGGAACAGACTGCAGCAATCAAGAACAGACCGGCATAACCAGCAATCCGCCAGAACAGACCGGCAGAATACAAACACAGACCGCATGGTCTCGGCGGTCACCCAAAAATAGATCGCCCGGTCACCTCCACTTCACTTCAAAATTTCAACACTCCCCCTTGAAGTGGGAAGTGGAGACTAACCCGAGTAAACTCCGCAACCGTGTAAACGGTCCCTTTGCCAGCGGCTTTGTGAAGATGTCTGCGACATTGTCCGCACTCCGAACATGCTCGACCATAAGAGATCCTCCCAACACCTTTTCACGAATGAAATGGTGCTCGATCTCAATATACTTGGTCCTCGCGTGACAGACTGGATTATTAACCAGCTTGAGAGCACTCTCATTATCCCCGCGTAGCATAGTGGGACCTCGAACCTCCTCATGAACGTCCTCCACCAACCTCCTGAGCCAAACGGCTTCCTGAGCTGCCAAGGCCAAAGCCTTGTACTCCGCTTCTGTGGTAGATACGGACACCGAGTCCTGCTTTTTGCTGTACCAAGAGATAGCTGTGGGACCCGTCATAAAGGCATAACCAGACGTTGATCTCCAATCATCCACGTCTCCCCCGTAGTCAGCATCCATGTATCCATGCAACTCCAAGCTTGACCCTCTTCTAAATAGGAGACCCAAATCAGAGGTCGACTTCACATATTTCAGAATTCCTTTTGCCGCCAGAAGATGAGGCTTCCGTGGCTCCACCATGTACCGACTCACTTTGCCAACTGCATAAGCAATATCAGGCCTCGTGATGGTCAAGTAAATCAAGCTCCCAACCAGAGTACGGAACACCAACGGATCAGATAGAACTCTTCCCTCATCCTTCCGAAGTTTATGATGTTGTTCCAGAGGTATAGAGCTGGTCTTCCCTTCTTCCATGCCGAATCGTTGAACGATTCGCTCCGCATATCCTTCCTGAGAAATGAGCACTCCGCTCTCCCGCCTCTGGACCTCGAGTCCAAGGAAATGGTGAAGCTCCCCCAGATCCTTCATCTCGAACCTAATAGCAAGCTCAGCTCTCAGCTTTGCTACCGCCTCCTTCGAGTTCCCGGTGACAATCATGTCATCCACATATAGCAGCACAATAACCCGAAGCGCCCCCTCCTTGACGAACAAGCTAGAATCAGAGTCTGAAGCAAAGAACCCGCAGAATAGAAGATACTCCGCGATCTTCCCATACCACGCCCGATGCGCTTGCTTCAACCCATATACAGCCTTCTTCAGCTTGCAGACGTAGTCCGGATGATCCTCCGAGATGAAACCCGGCGGCTGGATCATGAAGATATCCTTGTCAATCTCTCCGTATAAGAAAGCATTCTTTACATCGAGCTGCCAAATCTCCCATCCACAAGATGCCGCCAAAAGCAATAACAAATCGGACCGAAGTCATCTTTGCCACTGGACTAAACGTCTCATCATAATCTTCACCATACTGCTGTGAGAACCCACGAGCTACAAGGCAAGCCTTGTATCGCTCGATCGTGCTGTCAGCTTTCTTCTTGAGTTTATAAACCCATTTGCGTGTCACAGGGTAATGCCCTTGGGCCTAGGCACTAGAGACCAAGTCTCATTCTTCTTGAGAGCATCCATCTCCTCTTGCATAGCAATATCCCACTGCTTCACCTTTGGCTTTCTCAAAGCTCGACAGCTCTCTTTCATCCAAGGGACCAGCGAAGAAATATGAGACGAAGCTCACCATGTTTCCTCCTGTATATCGATCTGGTGGTTTGATAGTCCTCCTCAACCTCCTAAGAGATTGCACCTGACTAACCACCTCTTCAGCTGCTTCTTCTGTGCAAGCTCCTCTTCCAGACGAACTTGGAGCATCGCTCCCCCTGCTTCCAGAACTTGAAGCTTCCATCTCAGAGCTTGACACAGCTGGAGCTCCTGGTGAAACAGGCAACTCCACTTGAAGACTTCTCACACCTTTCCCTGCTTCATCAACCCTGCTCTCCGGTAGTTCAACTCCTGAACTCCCCTTGTAGAAAGTCACTTCATCGAACACCACATCCCGAGATACTACTGATCTCCGTGTCTCAGGATCCATGCATCTCCATCCTTTCTTCCGCTCATCATACCCAACAAAGACTAGCTTCCTTGCTTTCGCATCTAGCTTTGTTCGAAGAGCATCAGGAATATGCACATAGCAGGTTGACCCAAACACCCAAAGGTGTGCAACACTCAGTTTCTCCTTGAACATCAGTTCGTGAGGGGTCTTCATGTTGATAGGACTTAGAGGCATTCTATTGATGACATAAGCCACACAAGACATTCCCTTCGCCCAAAAGGACTTTGGGATACTCTTGGCATGAAGCCAGCCTTTGCAGGTTTCCGTCAGATGACGGATCTTCCTCTCCGCAATGCCATTTTGCTGTGGAGTATGGGCACAAGTGAGCTCTCTCCAAGCGCCGTGTTTCCTGCAAAAACTTGAGAACTCACCCGAGGTGAACTCCACACCATTGTCAGTTCTCAATTTTTTCACCCGCAGGCCTAACCGACCTTCCACCAGCTCCTTGAACTCCACAAACTTCGCAAAGGCTTCCGACTTCTCTTTCAAAAAATACACCCAGACATATCTGGTGTAATCGTCAATCAACACCAACATATATATGTTGCCTCCAAGGCTTGGGGTGGCAGTCGGTCCCATCAAATCACCGTGAATGCACTCCAATGGCACTTTGCATCTTGTTTGCGATTTATCAAATGGAAGTCGATGAGACTTACCAAACTGACATCCAGCACAAACATGACCGTCTCCATAAGAGGACAAGCTAGGCAAGCCCTTGACAAGGCCCCTTATCGCCATAGCCTTAAATTTGTCCATGCCAACATGCCTCAACCTTTCATGCCAGATAGTCGCGCTATCGTTGGTCTTCATCTTATCAACATAGGTACTTGTCGATAACACGAACAAGTCCTTCACCCACTTTCCAACATGGATAACATCTCCCTTTATCTCCGGTTGAGTTTTAAGAAACTTCACTTCTGTTGGGCCAAACAGAATGTGATAACCGGCATCGACCGCATTGGTCACAGAGAAGAGATTCTTATTCATACCAGGCACGTGATAAACACTCCTCAATGTGAGTGGACCCTTATCACTGCTCAGGGAGACAACACCTTCTTGTTCTACTGCATGAACAGAATTATCAGCCGTAATGATAGCATCGTTACCTGAGTAAGGTGCCAAAGAAGAGAACTTTGATTCATCCCCGGTGAGATGATGTCCACACCCTGAATCAACAATCCAATCCTCTTCGAAGTTTATGGCAGTCAAGGCCTTAACGGGCATTGCCATCATATTAGCCGTAAAAGCTCCTCCCCATCTAGCTTCATCAGACTTTGGCTTCTCCTTCTCCGCTACATGTCCTGACTAAAGATTAACCCGGCAATCCTTTTTGAATTGGCTGGTCTTATTGCACCTGAAGCATCTTGGTCCCTCTCCCTTCTTCTTCCCATCAGACTTAGAAGCATAACCCCTATCCTACGGACCTGAAGTAGAGTGTCCATCCTGACCTGGCTTCTTCTTCTCCCACTTCTTCTTCTTCTTTCCAGAGAACAACACATCACTATCTCCTCCAGAGATAGAAGTCCCCGCCACCTGTCTTGCCAAACTTTCTTGCGAAGCAAGTAAGTTCTCCAGCTCCAACAGAGATGGTTGATTTGCCCAACCCTGAACTGAAGTCACAAAGGCAAGATACTCCTTCCGCAACTCGCGGATGATATGCCTCTTCAGTTTTGCCTTTGAGATGGGCTCATCGGGGTCCAATGCAGAAATCTCTGCTGTGAGGTTCTTCATCTTAAGAAAGAAAGTAGAAATAAAAAGATCACCTTGAGAGGCCTTCGCCAACTCATTTTCAAGAAACTATAGCCGAGCCACATTCTTCTTATTAAACAACCCGTCCAAAGACGTCCAAATCTCAGCAGCAGATTTACATCCAATGATGTGATCAAACAGCTCTGGTGAGATAGCCCTCTTGAGTGTGAACTCTGCATTAGCATTAGTCCTCCTCCAAAGTCTCACCTCTGCCATATTATCTCCTGCTAGAAACACCTCATGTGTGTCTTCTCCTCCAACTATCTCCCATAGATCCTCGCCAAGTAAATAACTCTCCATACATGACCTCCATTTCTTATAGTTAGTCGATGTGAGGAGATCAATACCAAGCCCTCTTGCGTATCCACCTTCCATGGCAATCTATGTGGTCTCTTCTTCACAAAGACGATGGCAACTCAAGTTGATCACTGCTTATCCACTCCAACAACCTACCTCTGATACCATGTTAAAATTTTTGATTTGAATCATTTAGGAGTAAGCAGGAGTTGCATCAACTGAGTTAAAGCAAAACAACCACAAAGCCACACAGCAACACAAGAAACTTTATTGAATCACAAACTTCATTTACAGTGCGAGGTATACATGGCGAGACATGATTCATAAGAATCACGGAGACGAGAAGAACAAAACACACCAAAACAAATCTGGCGGCTAGACAAGCTGAGACCGCACAGATCGCTCGACTCCAAAAGTCACCCGGCTTGACCTGAGACCGCACGAACAGAAAACAGACAACCCGCCTGCACTGCAAGACCGCCACCTCAGACCGCACAAACTGGAGCTTTATTGGAACGAAGAACTGAAGCTGTCTCCAGACCGCAACTCAGATCGCCTAACCGTTGAAGGTCGCCTGATCGTTGAGCTCGCTGCGAACAGCACAAGAACGAACATAAACCAATTCACAGACTGACCGCTGCCGAACTGTTTATTCAAGCCTCTGGGAATCACCAAGGAAGGAGACCGCAACCTGCTGACCGCAAACCTGCGAACACAACAAACAGTTAACTCACTTCCGAGACCGCCCGACCTCAAAGTTGAGACTGCACGAATTAACCCAGGCTCAGTTCTTACAGTTCTCGTTATAAATGACGGGCCCTGCACCCCTATTTATAGGCGGGTAGACGGATGTCGTCACCGCACAGGAGAGGTACAATCACCACCCATCAGATCGCCAGCGGTCTCATAAGGCAGACCACGCGATCACACTACTTGGACGACCATCCGACCAAGACCGCAGATCAGCAAGCAAACCGCGCACAGGTCGCGCGAACACGAGACCGCGCACAAGCCGTGCGGACACAAGTGTACTCCTTCCTTAGACCACCAGGAGCAAACCAGGAACCATCTGGCCGACTTCAGACAAGTCGCCAGATCGCCAAGACAGACCGCCCGGATAGACGGTCACATAAGAACAAACCCGCCAGGTCTTCCAACAAAGAAGACAGGCCAACCAGCAGATCAACTCGAGAACAGACTGCAACAATCAAGAACAGACCGGCAGAACCAGCAATCCTCCAGAACAGACCGGCAGAGCTAGACCCGCAGAATACAAACACAGACCGCACGGTCTCGACGGTCACCCAAAAACAGACCGCCTGGTCACCTCCACTTCACTTCAAAATTTCAACACTTAGCTACTCTCTCATAAGGTAAAATCGACGGGATGATCTCCATATCAACGGGATAGACTTCAACCTATCTAGAATTACTCTAAGTGCTTAAATAGCATGTTTCATTATTATTTTTTCAATATTTTCACGCAAATCAAAGTGCATTTCGGTGATACATCTATGGAAGTCTTTAATAAATTAAATATGTTGGAGAATTGATTATGGAATGAAATAATCAATTATTATTACTGGAATATTGATGCGCAGAACTAGAACACCGCTAGAGCGGGAGCGAGACTGCGGCACAACATGGTAGTGTATTGATCGTTTAAGTAATATAAAATAAGGAGTGAATCACCGAGTATCAAATCTCAAAGGAACACACTAAGGTGGAGTTATCTATCGAGGAGGGACTTGAGAATGAAGTCCTTTAAGTTGGATGGGTTGCGGACAGATTGGATAGGTTTGTGGAAAACAAATAAAATAAACTATATTAGCACTACTATGCAGGCCACTATGTACTGCTTCGCTGGGCGAATGGAAACTATACAGGCCGCTATGCACTGCTTCGCAAGGCGGATGGGCAAGAAGGCAAGCGGATGGAGTGGTTCGCACCGGCGGAAATGAGGTGGATTATACGGGCCGTTAGCACCGCTTAGCATGGTGAGTGGAAGAGTAGGCTTGCTGAATGGAAGAGTAGGCTCACGTGGTGGAAAAGTAGTCAAGCAGAATGGAAGAGTAGGCTTGCAGAATGGGCGAGTAGGCTAGCACAATGGAAGAGTAGGCTTGCGGAATGGAATGGAGGGTTTGCGGAATTGAATGGCAGCATACCTCATACACACATAAACAAAATGATTTCATATAAATGAAATCTGCATTACAACACATGGTTTATAGTGTTCATCATCAAAAGTTAGAGAAATCTTGCCCTAAATAACAAATCAAGAGGAAAAAAGAGTAAAGGAATAGACCACGTCCGAAGCCTCCTTGGGATTTGCAGTAGCAATCACTGGGTTGTCAATCCGCATCCAAACTCGGTCCACAATTGCGTTCGGGGTAGATGAGGGACGTCACTTCCTCCTAATGACCCATCTTCTTCGTCTAACGACCAGGTCTACTCTGGTGCATGATCTCCTTGCTTGATATTGATGATCTTTGGGCTAGAATCCTCTCCTTGGAGGCTCTTGGATGATGGAGGGTGAAGGAAAATGAAGGGTACCTGAAAATGGAGCTCAAGAAGACCTAAAATGCGGATTTTTGGGGCGGAAGGATTCGTGAAAATGCATATTTATAGAAAGCATAATTTTGAACGTGCATGATCAGTGGCGCACGACCAGTGGTCGTGCGAGAAGAAATTCCACTGAGCGTGCGAGAACCTGTAGCAAAATCCAGAATGGCAAAATAGCGCACGATCAGTGGCGCACGACCAGTGGTCGTGCAAGAAGAAATCTAGTGATCGTGCGAACCGCTCGGTTAGAAAAAGGGGGATGCGCACGACCAGTGGTCGTGCGCCTGATCGTGCGTGAACAAAAACGCACGACCAGTGTCCTGTGAGGCTAGAAATAGACCAAACCACTCTGGGCGTCCACATAACCCATGTACCTGCAGGAAAACAACCAGGACCACTGGTAGAGACAAACATCCCAAGCATTCACATAAATAAATAAGACAATAAAATTAGAGGGATGAAAGGGAAGGACAAAACTATGCCACAATGGGCCAAAAAGGTGCACTTCGTGTAATCCGATGTATCAATGCAATATAAGAAATAATGTGTAGAAAGTGAAGTGCAAGTTAGAGAAAACTAGCCCAGATGAGTCCGAAAAATCATATATATTGGAATCATCACACCCCCAGACTTACCTGTTTGCACGTCCCGAGCAAACCGTGTTAGATCTTACGGCGCCTTTAGAGGGGGGTGAATAAGGGTTTTATGGAATTTTAAATCTTAATTAAATTTATCAAAGTTTGTGACTAAAGTTTATGAATATTTTATAAGAAAATATATTTTGATATCTCAGAAAATATTGTATTGAAGATTCCTTCTTAAACAAGAGAAACAAAACTTTTGGTTAACTGTTGCTAACGTCTGGCGTTAAGTGTTAACGTTGGGCATTATCTCTCCAGAAAATATTTCTTAACACAAAAAGATTGTCATAATGATTTTACTTATGAAATCTTAAATGAAATATAATTCCAGAAAATCAGAGATAATGAAAACGATTATGGTATTTCAAAGATAATTACACAATTATTAATTTTAATACTTTAATGAAAATATAAATTATAACATTCTTGAAGAGGAAATAAAATCAATTGAATAGAACATTAAAAGACATGATTTTATTTCATAATAAATTGAATACACAAATGTTTGATTTCTATAACGCTAGAAATCAAGGCGAGAATATGTAAAAACACTTTTTGTTGTTTCACCGGTCCTTCTCCCAAGGACCGGTTGGCTATAGCCTATCTAACCCCAGATAAGGCCTCTAGCCACCCCCTAGATCTAACCTCGACCTAGTCACCATGCACAAGGCGGCGAATTACCCCTAAGCCGCACAAGGACCTAGTCGCCAACAACCGCGACAAATTTACCCACGGAATCCTTCCCAGAATTCGACGTTCTCCCCGAACGATTTCTCCACACAAAATACAAAAGGAAAACGTAAAAGATTACAAGATAAAGATAAAGTAAGAGAAACTCCCCAAGAAATTCTGAAGGTGAAGATGAAGGCGATGTAGATGTTGGCGTTCTTGAAGCGATCGTCCTTCGTATGGAATAAGCGTTATAGACCTTCTCCTTCAAGATCCTCTTTAGATCTTCATGATAGCCTAAGGGAGATCTCTCAAATGTTGTACACGAGCCTCTCTTAAAATAATTTGAATTCTAGAATCATCTCATCATCAATAATGAGAGGGGATGCTCTTTAAATAGGCACGGGAGCTAACACCTGGCGTTAAGAGTTAACGCCAGCGCTAGTGATCATGCACTGTCGTGGCTGAGATCGTGTAATCGTCGGGATCATGGTAGATTTGTGGTCTTAATGCGAGCATTAAGAGTCAACGCTGGCGTTGTCTCTGGCTTCTCGACGGACTCGTTCTCGACGACATTTCTTCTCGATGGATTCCTTCTCGACGGAAGTTAACGCGGGGCGTTAACTCTCTTTCCAGAGAGTCATCTCCATTCAGTATACTACTCATAGGGATGTGTAGCTATAGTTCCTGTACAACCTGCACACTATAAACACACACAAAATATAAGATCAAATACAACACGGTATTTGTTATTCTCAAACCAAGAGATGCGGAACATAGGCTCCAACAATCTCCCCCTTTTGATAATAACAAATACCTGTATGAGAAATTAGTGAACTTAAAACCATTTGTGTTTTTATATATGTGCGGTAATAAGATATGCATGAATAACAGGTTAAAAGCATGATAGATTTGAAAGCGATAATGCATACTCTTTTTATATGAAGTCCTCCCCCTACATAAGGGTTCTCTTATAATTTACTCCCCCTAAATATCTATTTAACTAGATTTCTCAATTTCTTCTCCCCCTTTGTTATTAGCAAAAGTGGGTAGGGATGAGTGTATATCTACTAAGATTGATTAAGAACCACTTATTAAAGGATAGTCATGATCGAGCGTATGATAGTGTATGCTACTCCTATATGATTACTCCCCCTACAAAGATACCCCTTTTTGAGTTTAATATTATTATAATGTACTCCCCCTAAATATTAGATTTATGTAATTTATTCTCCCCTTTTGTTAGTATCAAAAGAAGGTTTAGGCGAGAGTGTGCAATAAGGAGTAATATGTTCTATGTCGTGAAGAAAAATAGGATGCAATCAAAAGCTTGTTTAATACTAGTTGTTGAGAAAAATATAAGCATGATGGAATATATAGTAGTAAGCAACATAGCTGACATGATAAAGTAAGCATTATATTTTAAGATACCACTTGTTGATAAAAAACCACGGCGTTAAAAATAATAGACATGAATGAGCATTAGTGGTAAAATTAGCAGAAGAATATAATAAGCACTCTTAAACATAAACATCTTTTTAAAAGGTAAAATCATACAAAGGATAATGAGTTTTAAATTTGAAAAGTTGATGTTTGAGTTATAGATTCAAGAGATGCTATTTCATTAAGATAAAATTGCAAGCATGATTTGATAATATCAAGAAAAGTTACAAAGATTACAATGTAATCAAATTTGCATTTCAAGTAAACATAAACATTGTAGCGATCAAGCTTTATTACACTACAACAAACTGCACCAGTAAGGACTAAATTGTAACGAAGACAAAATTTGTTACTAATAGCTACATTTAGTAACGAAATTTTTCTATCGTTACAAAATATTAGTTTTTGTAACAAGTATTTTATATTTCGTTACAATAACTAAATGTTTGTTACAATAAGTGCATGTATTTGTAACAAAAATAATCTTACGTTACAAATAGTAAAATGTCCTCACAAAAAGTAGCAATTGTAACAACACTTTGAAAGTATTTGTAACAACTCGAATTTCCTTACAATTAGTATTTTTGTAACCAAAGTTTGGTTACAATAAATATATTAAATTTTAAAATGAACGAAAACATGACACTATTTTTTTAATATAAATTCATAACAAAAATAAAGATCATTAATAATAACTTTAAATTTGTTAATGATTTCTTATCTATTTAGACATAAAATATAATATCAAAATCACAAATTGTCTCCATATTAACCCACCTGCATCTACTTACCTAGCTAGTGATAATCTTGGACACACACACACACGCACACGCACACACATGCAAACCCACACACACACACGCACACACACGCACACATATGCACACACACGCACACACACGCACACATACGAACACACACGCACACATACGCACACACACGCACACACGCACACACATGCATACACACACGAGTGACATGCAGTACACAGGGGGCCCCTGTGCCCCGCGCGATAGTACACATTCGTCGCGATCGGGCGGGCCGAGACCCCCGTGTACTAAAACAAAAACATTAAAAACAAAAACACAAACTTAAAGTATGAAAACACGCGTATGTCATAACGATTACTAGAAGACACGTGGTTTAATGAAAATAGATATAAAGAAAGTCATAAATACATGTAATATTGATAAATAAAATAAGTGGTTCAATAATTAAGCTAATATTAATTACTTTTTAAATAAGAAAACACATGTCATTTCAATTGTTAGAAGATGCGTGTTTTAATGAAAATAAATGTAATGAAAATCATAAATACATGTCATATCGATTGATAAATAAAACACATTGTTTAATAAGAATTACTTTTTAATTAAGATTATTTACTTTTAAATAAGAATTACCTCCGCCCATTTTTACCCGCTCTCAGATGCTCGATCAACTGATAGTGCACAAGAAGCTCTTGTTCCCCGCACGATAGTACATCCCCTGCCTCAATAGTGGCCCGACGCGATGACACTCCTACAACTCATAAACCCTTATGAATGTTTATCCATTTGGTTGATGAAATAAGTGTTGGAACATGGTCTTCCGCATCTCCTAGGTTTGAGAATAACAAATCCTATGTGTATTTTATCTTATGTGTTTAAGTGTGCAGGTTAGCATAGTCCACATGACTCAAGGAGTACTCATGATGTTTGCCCCCAAAATTGAGGCCAAAATTCGAAGAGGCTCACTAGCGCCGGCGGTAGCGATAGCGCCCGGCGCTAGCATTGATCTGCGCGATTCCGGCACCATTTTTAGAAGGAGCTAGCGCCCGGCGGTAGCTACTAGCGTTGGTGGTATCATAGCGCACAAGAGGAATAGAGCAATAAGTTGCCGCGGATTGAAGATCCTGTCGCGCAAAACGTTTCCTAATCCGGGTTAGCGCCGGCGGTAGCGCTAGTGCCGGCGGTAGCGTAAAGGCTATAAATTGGATCCTTTGGCTCTGAATTCTTCAACCTCCTCAAATCTCAAACTCCAGAGCTTCATGCCACAGCAGAGAGAGGAAGATTCAGAGCGATACTCCCACAATTCCATAAAGCCTTAAGGAGATCCGTGGAGAAGATTTCAACACGTGTCATCATCGTGACGAAAGGCCGCATCGACTACGATCATACTCTGTGGGCCTTTGTCCACTTCTCCAAGAGATCCACATAGAGGGAGTTTTTATATTATTGTCTTTTCATTTCATATCTTTTCTGTAAATGGTAGTGAAATCGCCTCGTGTTGGCGACTAGGTCTGGGGTAGGACTTAGGGCTGAAATTCGCCTCGTGTTGGCGACAAGATCTAGGCTAGGTCTAGGGGGTGCTCAAGGCCTTTCTGGGGATAGATTGGCTAGAGCGGCTTGAGGCCGTATCTGGGGAGAGATCGGCTAAAGCCAACCGGTTCGTGGGGATACGAGTCGGTATAGAAAACGAAAAAGAGTTTTTATTATTGACCTCCGATCTCTAGCGCCATTGAGATCAAGTTTTGTAAAACTTATTTAATATCAATAAAGCTTGTATCTCTTTATTGTTTTACTTGATGTCTCTTTATTAATCTTGCAATATTCTGAAGTTTTTCTAAATATAATCTAAAGTTTTTGAAAACCCTTATTCACCCCCCCCCCCCCTCTAAGGGCGCCGACCGATCCAACAAGTGGTATCAGAGCGGTTTTATTCCAATCGGCTTAACAACCGGGAATAATGGCGTCTCATGATCTCGCTTCAACTAGTGGGGAAATTTTTTGTGAAGAGGAAAAATCACTTGCACCACCTTTATTTGAAGGGACAAATTATAAAGGATGGAAAATTTTAATTGAAAAATTTATTAAAACTTTAGACATCGAAGTTTAGAATTTAGCAATAGCACGACCCGCAAATGAATCAAATAAAAAAGAACTTCAATTAAATGCAAAAGCTAAACACTATTTATTTTGCGGTCTATCAAATGAAATTTTCAAATTAATATATTGTTTTTCAAGTGCATATAAAGTATGGCATTTTCTTGAAGAAATCTATGATTCTATAGGTATGGAACAATCGCAAGAACCGGAGAATACGCAAGCATGCACAACTCTTCAAAAAAGCCCTCCTTATGACAAATCAATGGAGCACACATCAAAAGAAAGAGATGAAGCAATCTTACTTTTGGAAGAGGAGTGTCAAGAAGAAGACAAAGGAACATTATGTTCAAATCCTCCCTCATCCAAAAGCAATGTAAGGAAATCAAACTTCATCGCTTGTACTTCCATTTCTACTTTACAATTGCTACAAAATACTAAGCGCAAAATTAAGAAATTAAAAAATGCTAATAAACATTTGCGCTTAGAAAATAAAAATTTAAAGGCAAAAATTAATGAAGAATCAAATTTATCTAGTTCTACACATTGCTCCTTAGTAGAAAACACCACAACTTGTGTAGAATATAATGAATTAAAAGAAAAGCACAAGAAACTTGAAAAGGATTTTATTTTAGTAAAAGAACAAAATAAAAAATTATGTTTAGAAAATTCATCTTTGATAAATGATTGTGCTAAGTGTAAAGAATATAAAATTGAAATTAAAGAGATGGATGAAACATTTGATGAAAATAGAAACAACTATCAAGATCATATTGATTCAATTGTTTCCATTCTTAAAAATAGCACAATCGCTTATAATAAAGCTAGACACAATTTAATGATTAAAAATAATGAATTAAAAACTAAAATCAACTTGCTTAAGGAAATCATAAAGAAAAACTCTCAAAACATACAATCTCAAAATAATGCAAAATCTAAAAGCAAGTTGAATATGATTTCTTATAAGTTGAACAAGCCAAGCAATAGAAATAACAAACCTCAAAATATTGAAAATGAAATTCCAAAATACAATCATTACTATCATTTACAACATCAATCTTCTCCCAACATAAAATTAAATGCTCACAAATTTCCTATGAACAACACTTTTAATAATCATTACAATCATAATCATCAATATAAAGATAATCTCAATGGAAATTTGATGAATAAGAATAACATTAAACCAAGGTTTGAATGGAGGCCTAAAATTAAAAATGAAACATTCACTTCACATGAAAGGACTCATTCATCTTTGTCTTCACAAAAATCATCACGATGCATTTGGGTACCCAAAGGAACCATCACTCATGGTCCTCTTTGGATACCTAAATCTCTTATCCATTAGGTATCATCAATTGCATAAAGTAGAATCCTTTCAAAATGAAATATACAAAGTTCTACTTCATGATATGCTTTCATGTCTTTTAATTTTTCTTATTTTTCTTATTTCTTTTGAACTATCATGTCATGGTCATCCTATACAATTTTGAAAATATGATCTTATCTCTTACAAGATCAATATGTTTATAAAATCAAATTGATCAAAATTCCAAATCATATTTTATTTTGATGACCCATCTTTTATTCTTATATTCATTACTTCTAAATATCTTATATTATCCATTTGAATCAAACTCTAAATTTGTTATAAGATATTTCAAATTAAATCCGGTTATTAGATTTTTAGCCTTCACCAACAAGTGGATAAAATTCTGAATTTGCTATGAGATACTTATCTAAATTAAAAAGAAAAACACATAAGACATATTGAAAGATTAATTGTCATAAATATTGATGTCATACGCACCACCATGATCTATTGATATCTTTTGCTAAAACTTTCTAAAATCATAATTCATATCAAGAATCATCTATCACATTTTATATAATGACAATTGCTATTATAATTGTTGACTATGGTTGGTATATTATGTGTGTATTGTGATTTATTTCTAGTTTAGACCTTTGAATCATTTTGATATCAAATCAAATAGAATTGTCACTCCATTCTAGGTCTCTAAGTTGAAACACAATCAAAACTTGGTATAACATTAATCTCAAATTTATCATTCTAACATTGCCACATAAAGAATATTTGTGTCTATGTTAGGCTTTATTTGTTTACCAAGATATACAGGCTGGGTATTCTCATCTAGGGCTTATCCATAGTATGATTGTGCATGAACATGTATTATTTGGTTGATTCAAACATGATGTCTTGTGTTTACATTCTCTATCTATTTTCAGTTTGCATTATTTTGGTAAACACAAGCCTTTGAAATATCATAATAAAGATATAAGAAAATATGTCTCATGCGATGGTTAGGTAGTCTAGTCATATAAGAAAATCGATAACGTTTCATGCAATTTGCACTATCTAAACTTCTCTGAAAAATTTGAAAATTCAGCATGAAACTACTAATGGGACACCTAATCAAGTTCAAGCATCAAAATTTTTAAAACCCTAAAAAACCACTTACTGTTTCCCGCGGTAGCGCTAGCGCCGGCGCTAGCGTCGAGGTTCGTTTTTCTATAATTTTAAAATTTTGAAAAATCCCTAAAAATATACAAATCTATATGTACTATTTAGTTTTGCACTTTTTTGTTTCTTTATTTTTTGAAAAATCAAATACAAAACTACAAAAACCAAATTACAAAAAAAATATATGTTTTGTTTTTTCGCTTGTGTTGTTTCCTTCATTTAAAGTTCATCTTTATGCAAAAATCAAATACAAAAATAACAAAAGCAAAAATTACAAAAATATGCTTTTATTTGTAAAAATCAACTACAAAAATATAAAACAAAACAAAAACAAGTATCAAAATTATTCTTCTGAACTTAACTTTTCTATGTATCTTGCGAAATGGTGATTTGGGCTATCATCCCATCATATCACCTAGTACCGGGCGAACCTCTCACAAGGTAGTCCTCGGGAAGTCCAAGATCAATTTTATGAGTTCAAACTTTAAATAAAAATTACTCTTTAAAAATATCAAAAATATTGTATGAACTTCATTGAAAATCAAGCATGATTTAATCTATTATTTAGAACTTCTATAATGTTGCAATTTATCTTTTCAAACTACTTTGAACATTGCCTTCATCATGCTTTGATACATCTATTAATATGTGCATAATTTATATTGAAAAAGTTGTGTAGAACTATGCGTAGCATGCCTCTAAGTATGAGTAATGTTTTATGTTTGATAATGATCGCAATTCACTCACTTATTTTGGCATTGTCTACTTATGTGTTTAATCTAAGAATGTTTGTGTATGTTTTGTAATAGTACAATGAATTAAAATTGCACAAGTATCTTACCTACACAACCTTTATTTGCACTTTTAAAAGTTAAGAAAAGTGGTTATCTTTTTCATAAATTATATTGGTTTGCAAAACAGGTGTATTCGGAGAACTTTGTACAAAACAAAATCATAAAATAAAGTGACAAAGATAACTCCACCAAACACTACTTGAACCTCCTGATAAGTCTTAATAAGCGTTGTGAGGTTGAGCACCTTAGAAAGAATAATAAAGTATCTTGTGCAAACCATAACTTTCTTTCAAAATAAAAACCACTTATTCTTAAGTACACCGGATCACAATAAAAATCAATCTTGAAGAATAAAACTATGTGATCCCCCAAGCACTACTTTGCACCCTGATAAGTCTTGATGAGCATTGTGTGTGCAGAGCACCTTGGTAGTTGTACATTTTTTTTGTGCGTTGAAGTGAGTGGAAGTAAAATTATTTGTGTTGTATTGTGCTCTTTACTTTACATATTACTTGTATTCTTGATTAAAACATTTGTTTACTTTATTCAAAATACACTTTTATGCACATCATTATCTTCCATAATGCTTCTTCTCATGAGTATTGGATCCTAATGCTAATTCTATACTACTCTTTATTTATGAAATGCACTAGATAACCTAGCATGCTTTCTACAATGATTGGTATGTTTTGAAATTGTGAATTAAAGTAACATTGTAGTAATCTCTTTTTGATAAGATTATTTCATGCTTGGTTACTGTATTGTCAAAACAAAAATTCTAAATGCAAAATGATTTACAAAACATATTCTTTTTGAAATTGAACTCATATATCTTTTTATGAACCATCATTGATTACCATAAGATGTTTTTGTACTTCTATATGTCTTCCGCATCATAACCATATAATTGTTTTACCTTGCACTTTAATACTTATTTAAAATCTTTCATCTTGTGTGCATCATCACTTGAATCTTCAAATTCCTTTCTTGCAACAAGTGGTAGACTTGCTTGGTAAACTTTATATTGGTTGAATTTTTTTTGCTTATAACTCTGATCTATTTCTATTCTAAAACACTCCTCCAACAAGTGAAATATTGCTTATAAAACATCTCTTTTTAACTTAAACTTTTTTTTAGTATTATGATGTTTCTTTTTCGAAATCTTTCGCAATACTCAAACTCTGATTCATTCATGAATTTCAATATAGCTATGTGAGTTTTATTTCAAAAATTCAAATAAAAATATAAACCCATATGCTATGATATTTCCCATTAGATTTAAATGCTTAATGTTTCCAATAATTGTTATCCATGACTTCATTTCTCACCATAGCGGGGGCGTAGGTTTGTAGACATTAGATAACCTTATCTCTAGTCATGTCTTGTCCTTAACCGGGGAGGGTTCCAGTGGGGCCTTGCGAGGCACTGGGGGGAAAGAGTGCTAGGTTAAGTTTTTGTCTAGTGTTTGCATATGGGATTAACACCCCAACCTACGGCATGTTTGCAGCTCCTCATGCCCATCCGTCACTTAGTACGGGGCTAGGGTGTTGACATATTGTCTGGGTAGATTGGTTACTTGGAAATCGTGATTTTTTTTGGGCTTAAAACTCTTATTTAAAGGGAAAATCATTATTTTTTGCTAAACTCTGATTTATAAAAGGGGGAGAACTACAAACAAAAGGGATAAAATAAGTCATAACTCTGATCATTTTCAATGAAAGACAAGTCTAAAACTCCTTATCATTTACTTAAAAAGCTCGATCATGCCTTCTCTTTTATTTACACATTTTTTAGTTCTTTGTTTCCCTACCCACTTTTTCTAATAACAAAGGGGGAGAACTAACATGATAAAATGCAAAAGGGGGAGAACTAACGTGATAAATATAACCCGCTATCAAAAACCCAACATGACAAATTAAGATGATAGCTTACATATTAGGGGAGCATTCACTTAGGGGGAGCATGTATTTAGGGGGAGCAAGTCTAACATGCTAGAATCAATTATTATCCTAAGTCATCACTCTCACACACACACAAGTATAGTTTCATCATGCTTATCTATTAATGCTTTGATTTATCATTAATGGATTTGTTATTATCAAAAGGGGGAGTTTGTTGGAACATGGTCGTGCATCTCCTAGGTTTGAGAATAACAAATCCTATGTGTATTTGATCTTGTGTGTTTAAGTGTGCAGGTTAGCATTGTCCACATGAGTCAAGGAGTACTCATGATGTCTGCCCCCAAAATTGAGGCCAAAATTCGAAGAGGCTCACTAGCGCCGGCGGTAGCGATAGCGCCCGGCGCTAGCGTTGATCTGCGCGATTCCGGCACTGTTTTTAGAAGGAGCTAGCGCCCGGCGGTAGCTACTAGCGTTGGCGGTAGCATGGCGCACAAGAGGAATAGAGCAATATGTTGCCGCGGATTGAAGATCCTGCCGCGCAAAACGTTTCCTAATCCGGGCTAGCGCCGGCGGTAGCGCTAGCGCCGGCGGTAGCGTAAAGGCTATAAATTGGATCCTTTGGCTCCGAATTATTCATCCTCCTCCAATCCCAAACTCCAGAGCTTCGTGCCACAGCAGAGAGAGGAAGATTCAGAGCGATACTCCCACAATTCCATAAAGCCTTAAGGAGATCCGTGGAGAAGATTTCAACATGCGTCATCATCGTGACGAAAGGCCGCATCGACTATGATCATACTCTGCCGGCCTTCGTCCACTTCTCCAAGAGATCCACATAGAGGGAGTTTTTATATTATTGTCTTTTCATTTCATATCTTTTCTGTAAACGGTAGTGAAATCGCCTCGTGTTGGCGACTAGGTCTGGGGTAGGACTTAGGGCTAAAATTCGCCTCGTGTTGACGACTAGATCTAGGCTAGGTCTAGGGGGTGCTTGAGGCCTTTCTGGGGATAGATTGGCTAGAGCGGCTTGAGGCCGTATCTGGGGAGAGATCGGCTAAAGCCAACCGGTTCGTGGGGATACGAGTCAGTATAGAAAACGAAAAAGAGTTTTTATTATTCGCCTCCGATCTCTAGCGCCATTGAGATCAAGTTTTGTAAAACTTATTTAATATCAATAATGCTTGTATCTCTTTATTATTTTACTTGATGTCTCTTTATTAATCTTGCAATATTCCGAAGTTTTTCTAAATATAATCTAAAGTTTTTGAAAACCCTTATTCACCCCCCCCCCCCCTCTAAGGGCGCCGACCGATCCAACAATAAGTGCATGGGGATTCATGAAGTAATTACTTTAATTTGAATCCTCAAATCCAAGCCCCCCATCCGAACCTCTAAAGGCAGCAAAATATTTTTCACGGCATTCCACATCTGATCCTCACATTTGTGTACTCCCTCCCCCAACATTTCTGCCTCTCCTCCTCTAGGGCATCGCAGCCCATGCTGGAAGCTATGAACATTACTGCCGCTTGCGGTCACTTCATCTACATAAAAGTAGAAGCCCCGTCCCAAAGCTCTATTTACATCACCGGCCTCCTAAGGGTTTGCCGGCAAAGGTAGGGTGACCTCCCATCCCCTTTCTCCTTCTCCATTTACACCATCATGGTTTCTTCCTCTTACTTTTTGTTTTTACTTTTCCATCTTCTCCTTCACAGAAAAATTGGGAATGTCAAAGGCTCCTGCTGATCTCAGGCAGCTCGCCTTCCATCCGAACCAGATAACCTAAACGGTAAGGAACTTCCCTCTCAGAAAAGGGTCATATCATCTTTATGTATCATTATGCAACTTAATCTCGCTATAATGGTAATGAAAAACATGGCAGAAAGGGAGGTAGTGCACTTGGAATCTCTATTTCTCACTTTGATTTCAGATATGCACTTGAAATTTAGTTGGATTTCTGGTTATTTAGGTATTTTATTTTATTTTTGTTTTGGTTCAGGTTATATAGGCTCATTTTCTGAACATAGAGCTTATTTATTTTGCTGAATATGCTCAGGATACTTCTAAGCATTGAGCTTAGGACAAAACCACCTCGAGCTGCAGTTGACCAAAGCAGTTTTTTTTTCTTTTGCTTTCTTTGTTTAATTTTTTGTCATGTTGGGTAGTGTTGCTATTAGAAAAGCTATAAACAACATAGTTTTGAAGGTTCTATTCTTCTATTGCAAGATACATAAATTTCTATAAAAAAATATGACTGAAATCTCGCAGTACCAGGTTTTTTATTTACTGTCAAAAATGGATTATTCTATGTTTGATGCAAGGTCGCGTGGCTTCATTTCTTTGAAATGTTTAGTGTTATATTTTTGAGTTATGAATACAAATGTGAATGAGGAGAACGGATGTTGGAGCAGTAAAATCATCTTTGGATGAGGGGATAAGATCAGCGAATGTCATCGAGGGGGTATGTTACCCAGCATAATAGAATTGGAGGTTCATGTAAGTTTTCATGAATTCTTTTCTGTTTTATGTTTTTTCACTGTTGGTTGAATGACAATAATTTGATCAATTTTAACCCAAAGAATTAGAATGTATGTATAATTTGATCAATCGTACTTTATAAAAAACACAATTGTGCATATATGCATACAGCCATATAAATGAATCTGAAATAATGCATGCATGTGATTCCTGTGAAAATAATTGAGCTCAAGAAAATTTATTGGGCTAAGATGATGTATGCCAATCATTTCTGTTTAGGAGAAAAGAGAAGTTCTTCATGCAATGAATAAAGTTATTTATTCAGATTGAGCAGGATGGTGATTTAGTTTGGTGCACAAAAAATATTAGATATACATATTTCCAATATCTTCTATGATTTTGGAGCTTGACTAAATTTCCATCAGTTGTAGATCTTTAGTGTGCGCAAGATAATGACACATGGAAACACAAATTTCTAATTCTCAACTCTAGTTTTGGTTTCTAAGTAAGTTCATTCTAATTTATGGTTTAGTACTATTCCTAGATCAATTCTAGTTTAAAATGCATTGCTTATGTTTACGAATCTTCTTGTTTTTAAGCATCTGTTGATCTCACATTGACATTTTATAATTCAGGGTGTGGAGCTTAGACGTTGCTTGATGTTTATCTCATTCTGGAGATCAACCTGGAAATTGTGCACATTAGGAGTTTTTGTCATTTAACTTGATTTGTATTATGAGATCATCCAATTCTAATTCTCATTCATTAGCAGCAAGCTTTTTCTGCATGTTTATTGACGTTCTAATTTTATAATTGTCGAATATTCCTAATCCATACTATTGTAATGCTTATGAAGTAAAAAAAATTGTGGCTAATTTTGTCTTAAGATAAATGGTTCAACATACTATGAGGAAGCTACTGCTCAGGTTTATTATTTATTTACTATTTCTTATCTCCACTTGCATTTAACTTCTGCATTTTCCTCTTCTGTGAATCTTTACTCCACATTGCGCATTATTTCATTCGTATTGCCCCCTTCTTCATGAACTGCAATATTTTTATATTGATATGCCATTTCTCTAATTATAACTTCATGTAAATGCAGGGTATCATCGCTGGAGTCATTGTTGCAAAACATTCATCTGGCAAGCATGTTATGATTCTTGAGAGAGAAATCAGCTTTATAGGGACTCTCATTGATGATCTTGTCACTAAAGTTCTAAGAGAACCTTACCGCATGTTAACAAGGTATCGTCATCTTCCAGAAGAAAGTTGTTTCACTTGATTAAAAGAATTTCTGAAAGCATGTATCATATGTAGCAGAAAGTATACTTTTGACTTGAAGTGCATGATGCACTATTTTTTTCTAACCATTACTTAGGACGCCTGTTTACATCTCATCCCTGTTAATATTAAGCTTGTAAATGGAGATAAAATCCCGTACATGAGACTTTTTCTTCAAGCTTTTGACATTCTAGTATTAACTTAATTTAGCAGGAACATCTACTGTCCCTGTTAAACCTGCAACATGATGCACTAAATTTTGAATTCTAGCATTATCTCATGTACAGATTTGTGTAGTCATCCATGCATTATGATTCTTAAGCTCTGGAGTCCACAGTCCTCTTTTACTCCTAGTTCACTATAGATCAAACCCATCTTTATTTCTCTCAAATCTGTTTCAAAACTTGATTTCTGCATTTTGGTTATTGCCTTGTGCGCGACATATATCATCAGTAACTTGAAGAGTTCTTGAAGGCTTGAGGTAAATAGAATGTGTCATATCTATAGGATTATGATGATTATGCAGTTGTCAGGTAAGAAATGACATACTAGGAAACTTATCAAACCTGTCTTTGTTTCTCTCAAATTCCAGGGCAAAATTATAAAATTCGAACCTATAAATTATAATATACTTGAATTGATTCCATTTGGAGATTCTCCAGGAAAATATGCAGTTTGGTCATGGTTTTTTTACCATGTGAATATCATGTTTAATTTTATGCATGTTAGTATTACACATTTCCAGGGATATTTATTTCATCAAAAACTTCATCTACAGTCTATGGAAGAATAATGCATTTCATGCATTGTGAAGTTTAGGAAATTAGTAGAAGTTCTATAATCCAAATTGTTTTTTACTTAGAATCCTATGCATTTCCGTGGTAAATTTGGTCTCTAAATGAAATGTTTGTAAGTGTAGGATTATTTGTATCAACTGATATTTCTTTTTGCATAAATTGAAATATGAGCATAAGTAGTTGTCTTCTTATAAGATTTGTTAATATCATAATGCCTCTGGGAGTGGCTACACCGCTACATAATCTTAAAAAAGTAGTTAACCACATTCCACATTACAAATTGCTTATTTTTCTATGATTTTTATTGAATAAGTTAGCACTACATGTATAGTTCAATGCCTGAATCCTTCGTATATAGATGTGGGAGTGTTAAAGTAGGAGAAATATTTATAATATTTGAAGTGCATTTTGAGGTTCGTGAAGTCAAACAAGTGAACCAAAAACATATTCATAGCTTTATCTAGATTAATTATGTATGAGTTCCTGAATGCTGATTATATATTTTTGACATATAACTTGACTTTTTTGTTAATAATCAGTCAACTTGAGTCCAACTCGAGGCTATTTCAAATTTGTTATATTTCTGATAATATTTTGGGACTTATGTTGGACTTTGAATTACATAATTGAGCTCTATTAATCAAACTCGTCTTTATTTCTCTACAATGTGTGGCATATCTATAGTATTACGATGATTATAGCATCCGTTACACAATGCTAGATACATATACACCTGGGCGATCATTCTATTCCGCTGATCTTGGCCCGAAGTCTAAATGTTATTACTTAGAAGTTATTTTATAAACACATGATCTGCTAAGTAATATCAAATAACTTATGACATTTTGCAAGAAAGAAGATCTTCTGATATGATTGCTAAGTAATATCAAATAACTTATGACATTTGTGAGTATGCATTTATATTATAATGAATTTTAAACTAAAACTTATTACTCTTATTTTTTGTAGAATTTTCCTAATATGATTGTTGTAAAATATGCAGATTTTTCTAATGTCGATGCTATATTTTGTTGCTTGTCGCATGGAACTACTCAGGTTTTCATGTTTTCATATTTCGTGTCTTTGATCTGGAAAGCTCTTATATGATCTTATTATATTACATCACATCATTACTATTCTGGTGTACCTAACTCCAGTTGATTGATTTTATAGGAGATTATAAAAGGCCAACCTAACTGGATAAAGATTATTGATCTATATGCAGTATGATTCCAGCACTCATTCTACTATTTCCTCCAACAATGAACTTTATTGATTTTCTTTGTTCATATCGACCAACGGTTGTAACTTGTAAGATATTTACTTTCAGGATTTTAGATTACGATAACTTACTGAATATTGTAGAATGGTATGACCAGCCTCATAAAGCTCCAGAGTTGCAGGTAATACGACAATATTGGATTTGCATCATTCTTTGTGATGACAATGATTAACTAAACCATTTTTGTCTAGGTCAATCTGCTCTGCTATTTTAGCATAATGTAATATAATTTCATAATCGTAGTTTCTTTTAAATAGTTACCTTTACTCTTTAAGACTAAATGTGTACTCTAACAACTTTTTCTAAGCCATTTACGTAAATATTTATTTGCATTTGTACATAAATCATAAGATTTCTTGGAAAAATTTGGACAGATTTCTCCTAAAGAATTCTCTAAGAAATCTGGACATATTTTAGGAGAAATCTGTCCAGATTTCTCTGGACAAATTTCTTAGAGAAATTGGACAGATTTCTGTCCTGATCTCTAAAAAATGCTTTTACTTTATTATGGTTTTAGTGGAAGGAGTCTATCATATTATGTGTCTTCAACTTCTAGTGTTAAGATATCATTTGCTAACATATTTTTACATTATTGTTTTTTGTTGACATTTTCAGACTATTTTTAATGTATCGAGAATGAATCAAATGGAAAAGTGAGCAAGTATGACCAGAGGTTGATCTGCTTCCTGGTGAAAATGAATGGCACCAAGTTGATTTGTTTATATAGTTGGAATTCCTAAATTCTATGTTGTAAAATTTTAAGCATTTTAATTATTGAGAGATATTATAATTTTGTAAAAATTATACTTTCAATATTTTTCATGAAAAATGTGTATTAGAGCTTAAAGTTTCATTGGATTGTATTAAGGGGTTTGGGCCATCTCCCACCCTTATTTTTGTATTTTAATAAAAATAAAAGAAAATGTTTATATTGATTGTCTTTTTTAGCAATTGGATATTATATTATAATGAAATAATGATTCTGACAAGAAAATTATTTGTAACGACAAATTAATATTAATAAATTTGATATATAAATTAATTTATTTTTAGTGAGGAAGAAATTGAACAATTGTAACGAATTAATCTTTACTATAACTTATCTTATTGTGAGGAAGTATTGTTTGTTACAATTTATTTATTTGTAACGATACACATATATTTGTTACGAAAACTATTAGCGTCGAGCTTTAGGTAACAGTTGTCACATAAAGTAAATGTCATTACTAAAACTTTGTGTAACGGTATTAGTTACCTTTTGTAACATTTTTAGTCCTTACTAAAGTGTAATTTGTTGTAGTGTTATCTAGTGCATTTACTTAAGTTTGTAGAGAATTGAGTAGATGAGCATTAGGATCCAATTCTCATGAGTAAAAGTTTTATGAAAGATAATGATGTGTACAAAGTAGTGTTTTGATAAAGTATACAAGTGAATCAATCAAAAACACATGACATATATAATGAAATAACACAACATTAAAATACACAAATACTATTACTTCCATAATATTTTAATGCACATGAATAAAGAGTGCAACTACCAAGGTGCTCTGCACACATAATGCTTATTAAGACTTATCAGGGTAAAAAGTAGTGCTTGGGGATCACTTTTATACTTTTTAGCATTATTTTCAAATTTTATTTGTGATCCGGTGTACTAAGAGAAGTGATATATAAATGTTTGCTACATCACACTTTACAATTCTTAGCCAAGGTGCTCAACCTCACAATGCTCATTAAGACTTATCAGGAGGGCGAGTCGTGCTTGGTGGAGTTTTCCTTGTCATTTATTATTTGCTTTTTAGTTTAGTGACTAAGGACTCCGAATTCACTTATTTTGCAAACATAGCATTTTAAACCACATTTCTCTAAAGAATAAGTGCATGAAAGACAAAGAATTGTAATAACCAATTCAATGTTGTGTAGGTAATCTATTTAAGCATTTTAATTACTTATGTTATTACACTATACAATCATGCAAGAATAAGATTGTAAACACATGTAAGTTATCAAAAATAAGTGAGTGAATGAATCATTATCAAACATAATACATTACTCATACTTAGAGGCATGCTAAGAATTTCTATACACGTTTATCTACAATCAATTTCATTACACATAACAAGATAATTTTCAAGGCATGACAAATACAAAATAATGTTTTTTAAGAAACTTGAAGTTAAATTAAACATTGTATTTAATCTTTAATTGATATAATTAATCATCCTTGACAATGGCAATGAATAACAATCAGTTTTTATAAATTTTTGAATTTTTATATATGCACAAAACAATAAACACACATAAAGAGAAAAACATATTTTTGTTCTTTGAAATTGTTTTGTAATTTTGTATTTGTTTTTTTATATATATTCTCTGGAAAACATAGAAGTCTTTTAGCCCATTCAGTAAATGATATTCTATGTCAGAGAAATAAACCCAAAATAATGTATGAGAAAATACATATATTTTTTTTTAAGAAATAAAATTTTGTTTTAAAGGAAATAAAATTTTGTTTTAAAGGAAATAAAAAGATAGAAAACTTTTTACAAACCGAGAAACAAAACACACAAAACATTAAAATAATACCAGAAATTTTTCAAAACAACAAAAAAACTTTTGGAGCAAAGGAGCTAACGCTAGGTGTTAGCTTCTTAACGCCGAGACAGAACTGCAAATTTTGATGTTTTGAAAAACATTTTTCACAATTGATTTGTATTATAAAGAGACCTTCCTTCAGTTGAAATTTCAGAGTATATTGATTAGATTTGAAGGCTCTTTTAGCATGTTTTTGGTGATTTTTCAAATACTTGTGTTTTGTAAAATCATTAAAGCTCAAAATAATAAAATATGCAAACACAAGATGCAAAAATAGAACAAAAATAATATGCATAATTTAAATATAAAGATTGAAATGATGTTCATGCAATGAATATAATATAAGTATATATAAGATCAAGATACCTCAACTACATGACTACACTCTAGCCCCGTACTAAGTGACGGATGGGCATGAGGAGCTGCACATATGTCGTAGGTTGGGGTGTTAATCCCATATGCATACAAAAGACGATGCTCAACATAGCACTCTTTCCCCCCAGTGCCTCGCAATGCCCTACTAGAACCCTCCCCGGTTAAGGACAAGACATGACTTAGAGGTTAGATCTCTAAAGCACACAATCATATGCCCTCGCTATTGTGAGACACATGTCATAGGTTTAATGATTATGGACATACTAAGCGTGTAAGCCTTAAATATATGAAATATGGTATAATTGCATGATTAATTTTGGATTTACAATTATATCAAAGATTGTTGATTTTAAATCCATTTAGAAAAATTTTATTCATGCAAAAACACTACAAAGAAAATTATGGTTTTCATATTTTAGTAATATAATTTACTTTAGCATTGCAAGATATAACCAGCATGGACATAGATTTCTGCCTATGGTAAGTGATGATGCTAGCATGATAAGTTAAGACAACATGGTGCAAAGCTAAGTAAAGATGGACAAATATATAATTGAGTCGCATGTATTCAAACATAGAGTTTTGAATTTTCATAGACCTAGAATGAAAAAACAATTCTATTTGATTTCATCTTAGGTCTAAAAATAATAAGATACATGCAAACAATAGAGATGCACATTATACACACTAAACAAGATATGAAACTATAATACCAATCGCAATCATATATTTCATAATTCCTAAGGTTGATAGAATTAGTTGATTTAAGATAGGTCTTGATAGATCATGAATTATGATATATGAATATAGTGAATTTTAGCATAGGATATCAATAGATCATGGTGGTGATTGTATGGTTCATATTCATCCTTTTAATATGTAGTGACTGCTTGTAAAGTGAATATTAAACTACATATATATAAAGGGACAAAAAAAAATTTGGTTATTTTGAAATGTTTTGTTAATTTTTCTTTTTTATTTTAATTTGTAGAAATTAGACAAAACAAATACACGGTATCTGAAAGTAGAAGATAATGATACTTAACATAGTAAAATAATTTTTCAGAAAATAATAATTAAAGAAATCAGAATTTTTAGGAAAATATGCTACCGCCAGCGTTAGTGATAACGCCTGGCCTTAGCACCACATGGTTTTTTATTTATATGATTCCGATTTTTCTCGATTATGATTTTCAATATAGGGGTTATTATATGCAGCAATGAAAAATAGACAAATATGCAATAAGTTGTGCATTTAATATTTTAGCCTAAGACCCCTAAAAGTCCATTTAAATCCAATTTTGAAAGTAATTTAATTAGTCTTTATAATATCATTTAGCAAATTTAGCATTCAATTTATAAAGATAATATAAGACATTAATAGGCAATGGATTTAACAAGGATAAAACATAGAAAAAGAAAAGATAGATCACATAAAAAAATTATGACTTTATGTTCAATTTAATTTAATTTGATTTGTTAAACATTAGGCTTAAAATGAAAGTCATATCTCATGATATATAAAGTGATCCTAGTGTGTTGGCTCAAAAATAAAAAAATAAACAAAAGAAAAAGCAATTAAGCATATCAAGAAGTAGAATAATGATATTATATTTTTAATTTATTTCTACTTCATGCAATACAATGATTCCTGGTGAATGAGATATTTAGGTATCCAAAGGGGACCAAGTGTATGGTTCCTTTGGGTACCCAAATACATCGTGTTGGCTTTTGGGGAGATAATGATTTATGGGCCTTTACAAGTGGAGTTAATGTTTCGTTTTTAATTTTGGGCCTCCATTCATACTTTGGTTGTTTATCTTTTAAATTCATATTATGATTATTTGACATCTTTTTGTGATGATAGTTGTTTGAAAAATAATTTATTTGGGATTTATGTTTATTCAAATTATTTTTCAAAATACATTGATGTTGATAATCATAATGAATTTTATTATATGGATTCTTTGAGAGTTTATAAGAGTGATGGTCTTTCTTAAGAATTGAATGTTGAAAAAGTGGGTTACAATATGTTTTAAATGATTGGTTCTTATTTTGATGATTTTCATTTCCACTCTTTCTTATAGACATACTCTTATAATATGAAGTTAAGCTTTTAGACTTTTGATAATTTGATAAACTAGAAATTAAAGATTTTTTATTATATGAAAAAATTTGAATAATCATTTGTAATGATTCTAGTTTATCCTTTAAATTATCATTTTCTTTTATCAATTTTTCATTATGCTCTTTTGAAGTTAAAAGACCTTTTTCCAAAACCTTGAGTTCTTCTTTAAAAGTATTATAATCAAAACAAGGTTTAGCATTTTTATCAATGAGCATGAAAGAGAATTTGAAACATCAATATAAGATTCTACTATAGTGTTTGCTTTTAATGTTTTATTTTCTAAACGTAATTTGGAATTAGCATTTTTCAATTTCTTAATTCTACGTTTAGCAATTTCAAGCATACGAAATATAGAAATAGAATTTGTTACAAAAAGAGAAGATTTTGATTTTCTTAAATTTCTATGAGATGAGGCAAGATTTGAACCAAAGGTTCCTTTGACATCTTCTTCGCATTCCTCTTCCATAGTTGAATTTCCGTCTTCTATTTTGCCCTATGTGTTGTCGTCATTTGAGTCCAATATTATGACGTTGCATTCTTCTCTTGTAGATAGATCTTCCTCCAAGCATGAGTCCTCATTGGTTTCATCACTTGAATCCATAAGGAATTGCTCTTGTTCATCATCTGTGGAAGGAAGACAATAAGTATTCTCAAGAAATTTCATAACTTCAAAAGCAGTAGGAAGCGTATAAATAAGTTTGAAAATATTTTGATCTAGAGCACAATATAGACTATTCATAGATTTGGCATTTAAAAACATTTCATTTTTATTTAGAATAATTGGGAGCATTTTAATTGTAATATTCCAAACTTCAATATCCAAAGTTTTAAAAAAAAATTCCATAAGTGTTTTCCACCCATAAATAATGGTGGACATAATGATTTTTCATTTTCATAAAAATTATCCCCTCTAGAAGATGCGAGATCATGAAGCGCCATTATTCCCGATTGTGAAGCTGTATTGGAATAACCTATGCTCTGATACCACGTGTTGGATCTTACGGCGCCCTTAGATGGGTGTGAATAAGGGTTTTATGGAATTTTAAATCTTAATTAAATTTGTCAAAGTTTGTGACCAAAGTTTAGGAATATTTTATAAGAAAATATATTTTGATATCTCAGAAAATATTGTATTCAAGATTCCCTTTTAAACAAGAGAAATAAAACTTTTGGTTAACTGTTTCTAACGCCTAGCGTTAAGTGTTAACGCTGGGCGTTAGCTCTCCATAAAATATTCCTTAACAATAAAAGATTGTCACAATGATTTTACTTATGAAATCTTAAATGAAATATAATTCCAGCAAATCAGAGATAATGAAAATGATTATTGTATTTCAAAGATAATTACACAATTGTTAATTTTAATACTTTAATGAAAATATAAATTAAAACATTCTTGAAGAGGAAATAAAATCAATTGAATAGAACATTAAAATACATGATTTTATTTCATAATAAATTGAATACATAAATGTTTGATTTCTATAACGCTAGAAATCAAGGCGAGAATATGTAAAACACTTTTTGTTGTTTCACTAGTCCTTCTCCCAAGAGCCGATTGGTTATAGCCTATCTAACCCCAGATAAGGCCTCTAGCCACGCCCTAGATCTAACCTCGACCTATTCGCCATGCACAAGGTGGCGAATTACCCCCTAAGCCGCACAAGGACTAGTCGCCAACAACCCCGGCGAATTTACCCACGGAATCCTTCTCGGAATCCGACGTTCTCCCCGAACCATTTCTCCACACAAAATTCAAATGGAAAAAGTAAAAGATTACAAGATAAAGATAAAGTAAGAGAAACTCCCCAAGAAATTTTGAAGGTGAAGACGAAGGCGATGTAGATGTTGGCATTCTGGAAGCGATCGTCCTTCGTATGGAATAAGCATTGTAGACCTTCTCCTTCAAGATCCTCTTTAGATCTTCATGATAGCCCAAGGGAGATATCTCAAATATTGTACACGAGCCTCTCTTAAAATTATTTGAATTCTGGAATCATCTCATCATCAATAATGAGAGGGTTGCTCTTTAAATAGGCACGGGAGCTAACGCCTGGCGTTAAGAGTTAACGCCAACGTTAGTGATCATGCACTGTCATGGCTGAGATCGTGCAACCGTCGGGATCGTGGCAGATTCGTGGTCTTAATGTCGGTGTTAAGAGTCAATGCTGGCGTTGTCTCTGGCTTCTCAATGGAATCATTCTCGATGACATTTCTTCTCGAGGGATTCCTTCTCGACGGAAGTTAATGCGGGGCGTTAACAACTAACGCGGGGCATTAACTCTCTTTCCAGAGAGTCATATCCATTCAGTATACTACTCATAGGGATGTGTAGCTATAGTTCATGTACAACCTGCACACTATAAACACACACAAAATACAAGATCAAATACAACACGGTATTTGTTATTCTCAAACCAAGAGATGCGGAACATAGGCTCCAAAAAACCAATCCTAAGCAGGTGGGAAAATGGAATAGCTAGCTTAAAATTATAAAATGGAGTACCATGCGAAGTCGCATGCTCACGTTCATAAAAATTCAGTAGAAGAAATATATAATTATGCAAAATAGTTTACATTTTTCTAAGAGCGTATATATATATTATTTCTACTCAAAATAAGAATCACGGTGAATCTTTCGGTCACGCGTAGGGAGAATAAATTGAGCACTAAGATTGGCATTGTCCAAGATCGGAGCTCAGGACAACCACCAAAAAAATTCATCAATGTCGGTGAGCATAAGCTCGCCTGTTCGCACTCTCTCCACGGCACTAGTTTTGTTCAATGCACGAATCAGTAGGACTTTAGGTTAGAGATGAGGTTTGGGTTAAGGTAGGGTATACAAAGATAAACTTGAGGGCTTAAAGAACCTAAACCCAAATGAGCTAGCACAAAAAACTAACCACGCAGAAACAAAGAAAGCACGGGCGCACCACACTCCCAGACTTGAACTTGAAAACATGTGTGTGTGCACTGCCTACTCCCAATAAAAACTTTTGCAAATAATTTTCAATTAAGACTCTTTCACAATTTTTTTCATTTCATTTTTCTTTTCATAATTTTTTCAACAATTGTTTCCTCAACAAGTTTACAATGGAGTACAACCACACATCCACGGAGATGAACACCACATCAACACCCCTATATAAAAATAAGAAAACAACTAAAGCTCATCTTTGGGTATACGACTAGGATCGGCTTTCTGGCATTGGTGGAGAAGCGGTGGAGCTGAATCAAAAGACGGGGTAAGCACAAAGGGGCTAGCGAGGATCATAGCGTTAGTAATGGTACAAAAGCTCAACCTAGCCGAAATGATGGCCTACATCACACTCGCGCGCTTGAACTAACTTGAAACCAATGCTTCAAGAGTCGCTTGGGGCAAGTTCTTAGCCACCGAGAAAGACAATCCTTCCTCCCGACTCGAGCAATACGAATCTAGCAAACGTCTACACACATCCCTATGCTACCATTTGATTCACACCGGATTCACCACTTTTGAGTAGAATAAACAATATTTACGCAAATAGAAAAATATGAAACTATAGGCATAAGGAAAAATTAATTTTACATGAATTTCTATGCAAGACGCAAGTACTCGACTAGAGCACTACAGGAGTCAACATTTTACTCCGTCTCATAATCCTAAGCCAGCACAATAATTTTCCCAAATCACAAAAATGAAATGAGTTAAACTCATGATGAGCCAATGGTTAAGTGTGCGCTCGAGTGGGTGTTGTGATGTGCATAGAAAATGAACAATACAACTTAAATAAAAGCTTCTAGCATGCTATGCAATAGTGCCCGTGAGTGGTACATAAAATGACTCTCTTCTTGACTTAAACTAAACTATCCAACACAATATTTGGCTATGAAATTCAAAATAAATCTAAGGGAAGAGAGTACCCAATGCTCACTAAGTGAGCATACCAGAAGACGCTTGTAAACCAATACAAAGCCACCGCATCCTCCATCAGAAAGAGTACCTACTGGGGTGAGCTCCTCCAAAACAAAAGAAAATAGACAAGCTAACAAAAATACAATAACTAGACGAACTAGATAAAATAAAAATGCAGGAAAAAGTAAGATAACTACTTGGGTTATTGTCCTCCCAGCACGACTTATTCAAAACTTTAAGAGTTCTAGCTAATGGGAGTATGAAAAATGAAATGTACAGGTAAATGTTCTAATATGCGTGTCGGCAGCGGATACCAATACGGCGACAGAATAGTTACTCCCCTACTTAAATATAAATAATACATGCTCTTCACAGGTAGAGGGAATAAAAAGTAAGAAGAGGAGGAGTAGTACTCCTCACAAATCTCACCAAAAACATCCTTTCCCAGCAAGGTGTTGTCTTTAGGGAGGCGGCAGGAGGAGAAGGCAATGAATGAGGCTTACTATATGGAGGAGGGATCAACCTCCTCACAAGAGAGGATACACTCATCATTGACTTGAGCAAATTGTTTCAAGTCCTCCTGAAGTACCTGTGAAGAGTCAACCTGCACAGCCACAGACACAGAAGAAGTGGGGTCAGTAAATAAAGGAGAAGAATGACATAAACAATCAAAAATTGGGGGAGTGGTCCCGGTCTCACTCCCAGTAGGATCCAAGGATAGATCACTGTCATCATCATAGGTATCATAGCAAGGGGGCCCGTGAACTCAAGGACCTCGGTGGTGAGTTGGACCTCCTCATCCCATGAAGAAGTGCAAACCTCCTCATCAAAAAGAGTATCCTCATCATCCCACCTTGGAGCAACATCAGAATCCGAATCATCACCCTGCTCAATTACTTCGACAGGATCATCTAAAATTGGTGTAGAAAAATTATGCAAAGAAGGTGGAGGAACATTGGATTCAGAGAATATCTGAGTTAGTTCCTCCTTATGTGAATCAGAAAAAGGTGAAGAGTGTACAATATGAGACAATTCCATATTGTCCGAGTATGAATTAGAAGCTATTATGATGGGTATATCTGCAGCGGTCCCACAAAGAAAGGTGGGTATTGTGAGAAACTCAACAGAAATTGAAGGAGCGTAAGAATGGGAAGAGGATGGTATAATACGAATATATGGTTCATCATCGTCCTCAATTTGGCGTTGGAACGCGATGCAATCCTTTAGAGCGTGATTCGTGCTCCGACAAAACAAACACTTAAGATCAATCCTTGACCTCGAAAGAGGTGGGATACTATATGTGGTTGGTGTTCGTGGTGGAGGCACGTGGTTATGATAATCAGGCTGATCGTATGTGGAACTATATGATATTGATTCCCCATAAGCAAAGCCGTAAGAATCATAGCCACAGTTTTCCATATGGCATTGTTCACTATGATGATTGGATGCCCCGCACCATCTGCATTGCAAGTATGCATACATATTGTTGCGGGGTGATTCACCAAATAAATATAATCTTTGCAAGAATTAACTACACACAAGCAACTAAAATGAGAACCCTACTTTGTAAATTTTGAATTAGAAAAGGAGTAAATAAAATCAAAAAGGCTAACTAAAATGAAAACAAGAAAAATAGAAAAAGACAAACGATGCAATATACAAATGGAAGAACTTCTTTCTCTTGTCGCTCTCTCTGAAGCAACTCGCACGACTGTATTCCCCGGCAACGGTGCCAAAAATTTGATGCACGGAACTAACACACCGCTATAGGTGGGAGCGAGACTGCGACACGACACGGTAGTGTACCGATCGTTCAAGTAATAAAAAATGAGGAGTGAATCCCTGAGTATCGAATCACAAAGGAACACAGTAAGGTGGAGTGATATAGAAAATTTCAGATTTGCTTAGCGAAGGGTTAAAGATGTTTTCCAACACTATATGCGATAAGGGCAAGTGTACCTTATCATTTATAGTATAGGATATTTAGAAATACCAAGGTCGTATTCCACGGGGCACGTTGATTTCTTCTACTTTAAGGAAAATCACTATTATCTTATCTAATAGATTTTTGAGGTTTTGTTTTATTTAGCTAAAAGAGAAAATTTGCAAACTAAAAGTAGGATTTAAACGATGGTAAAAAGATTAGTGCTCAATCTAAAATTACCTTGGAATGAGAATAATCAAGTGAAAGAAAAATAAATCTAATTCTATTTTAATTAAACTACTTGACCGTGGAGGTTCCTAAAGCTTGAACATGCCCCTCTCGAGGTTAATGCCCAACTAAGTTTAGGAAAAATCAACCGAACTCTCATCCTATAATTGATTACCTAAAACTTGCTTTACGATGTGAACCCCACTATTGGATTTGACTCTAATCTGGGAGATTTATGTCATCCTCTCTCGAGGGGTGCGTGCAACTCTCTTTACCCTTGAGTGATTGATTCATACTTTGAGCCTCTCGGCTAACTAAGTATGAAAACCTAAGCGAAAACCATACATCGAAAATATGGCCTCACTAGTTAAAAATCAAGGGTAATTCAAGTGTTAAAAAAATGGAAAAAGTGAGCTTAGAAAATCATAACTTGATTATCTCATCCTCGGATCATTTCGATCGAGCACTAATGAGAACTAGTTAATCATGGTGGAGGGGAAAGAGAAAGAAAAATAAAATTGCATAAAGGAAAAAATACTAAGTAAGAAAGAGAGATTGAAGAAAAACTAAACTAATTTTTATTGAAATTAAAAACTATTACAAGCCTTAAACAAGATTACAATGCTAGAAATGCAAGGATTACAAGCTTAGGAGACTATTGCATTAAAAGAAAATGAGAACATTGCATGAAAGGGAAAGAGAGAGAACATGAAGTGGAAATATATGAACAAAATTATGAAAAAGCTCACTAACAGCTCTAGCAGCACCTCCCCCTCTCCAAAATTCTGAACCCCGTACACAAGGAGAACCTTTGAATTTATAGAAAAAAATTCATGTTACACGCCCTCGGGCATGGGCGTGACCAAGGGCGTGTAACCCCTGTTCAGCTCAGTTCCGATAGCGGCGTGGGTCTCACATGACGGCGCGGAGAAAAGTGACATGTCACGCCCGTGACATTTGGGTCACGGGCATGACCTTGGACGGCTTCATTTAATATGGTGTGGGTTCGATTTCGGCGCGGCGGTGTGCAGGGATCACGCGAGAAAGTCACGGTTGTGACATCTAGGTCACGGGCATGACTTTGGTTGACTTCTCGACCGCATCTCCACGTCTCAACGGCAGCTAGCTGGGAAGATTCTATGTTTACATGCCCTTGGTCACGGGCGTGACTTTGGCTCATGGGCGTGACTAAGGGTATGACTTGTTGTAGACTGGATCAAACAGCGTGGCGTCGAATCTTGTTTGATCTTCAGGTTACACGCCCTTGGTCACGGGCGTGACTGAGGGCGTGACTTGTAAATTTCACCAATTTCTCCCAAAAATCTACAAAAATTAAAATTAAGCTAAGTTAGAATCAAAATTATAAAAGAACTACTTATAACCTAAAATTGACAAAAAAAAAGAAAAATTCATATTAAATAATTACAAAAATTTCGATTAAAAGGTTATATAAATACTACTTATCAAATACTCCCATACTTGAGGTTTGTTATTCGAGAGCAAAAGTATGAGACATAATTTATAAGATATCCATAAAATGTTTAGTTATAAACTAAAATTTCATTTAAACCAAAAGTTAGGTTAAGAATAAATTCTATGAGGAGTTAATTCCTAAGTTATGATGATGATTTGAAAAGAGGAGGAGTGTTTAGACATTGACTTCTCAAGATGATTAATTAGCTAACAAAATTGTAGAATTTATACAACTAGATTAAATTAAAATTATAAGAACTCTATCTTAAAAGTAACTTACTAAATATTGCTCTCTCCATAATTTAAACTAAATCTAGATCAATGGTAATTGGCTAAGGGGCAATTCATAAAATTTGGCATAAGAAGAGATTTTTGAATGGAGGTGATGAATTTTATCCTCTCACCTCTATTTTTTCTATATTTTTTTTGTCTATGTTTAGGAGTAATGAATTGTATCCTCTTACTCCATGTCATATAATCTTTTAAATTCTCTTCTAATAAAAACCCAAAATGTATATGTTTAGGAGTAATGAATTTTATCCTCTTACTCCATGTCATATAATCTTTTAAATGATTTTGGGTGCATATGTTTAGGGAATAATGAATTTTATCCTCTTATTCCCATGACATATGATCTTTTAAAATTCTTTTTTTTTAAATGCCAACAAAGGGGTGGGGATGGAAAAATTTCTAGCTTATAATTTAAATTATATTGAGAGCAAATTCTAGTAAATTTAAATTTCCTAAGATTTAAAAAGCTAGAAGAAAAGATAATTGATATCTAAAGAGGTTTAGCAAATTTACTACAAAATGAAGCCATTTAAAAATAAAAAGAAGTCATGCTAAATAAATTATCTATTCAAGTTAAAATCATAAGATGATTCTTAAAACAAGATTACCTAAAATTTAAAATTAACAAACTATGATAAACAAAATTTTAGCTAATTAAAAACCTAAAAATACTTATAAACATTCTCAACTAGATTTCTAAGAAATCACAAAAACAACAAGTAGGAGGGGTATAAGAATTTTTTGTTTTTTGTTCTAAGTTTTTCATATTTTATTGGAATTTTTATATTATCTTTTTTTATATATATTTTGGTAATAAAAGATAAAAAACTAGCTTTAAACCTTTTTTTGTTAACTTTTGGACTTCCCGAGGTATACCCCACGAAGGGTTCTCAATGGTACTAGGAGGTGAGATGGGATGATAACTCAAATGTCCCTTTCCAAGATTTAAATTTTCGATTTTCTAATTTTAATTTTTTAATTTTGGGGTTTTACAAGATTAAATAAAAGAAAACATAAGAAAATAACTTTTTTTGAAGATTTTCTAAATTAAGAACTACATTTTTAAGAGCTATTTACACCCCATACTTAAAGTTAAACATTGTCCCCAATGTTTAAAACTAAGTATGAAGTAAAAAAAGAAAAAGAAAAAGTAAATAAATTGCAACACAAAACAAAAAGAAATGAAAGACAAAAAAGAGAAGGAAGAAGAAGAAAAAAGGGCTTCCCGGATTTTGAGGATGCGGGAGGAAGCTGCAGTTACCTACAAAAACATGTTAATGAAGAAACAAAAACAACAATAAAAATATAACTTTAGGGTGCCTCCCAAAAGCGCTTTGTTTAAGGTCGTGTAGCTTGACCCAATTGGCACTCACGATATTGGTGGAAGAATAATAGAATCACTCTTTTCGTTCGAAAGATCTCCTGGAAGATATAACTTAAGACGATGCCCATTAACTTTGAAGGGACCTTTTTCCGGGTGGGAAATTAAAATTGTCCCATAGGACCAAACCTCTTTAACAATAACTGGTCCGAACCGTCGAGATTTTAGCTTTCCCAAAAAAAAAGCGAAGTCGAGAGTTATAAAGGTGGACGAGATCACCCGGCGAAAAAGTTTTAGGAAATTTTATATTTTTATCGTAATAAAACTTTGTTCGCTCCTTATATAATTTATTGCTTTCATACGCATTCGCACGTCATTCATCTAATTCGTTCATTTGGAATTTTCTTTGCTCGCCCGCTAACGTAGAATCGAGGTTTAAAAATTTAAGCGCCCAAAACACGCAGTGTTCTAATTCGACCGGAAGGTGGCAAGCCTTGCCATAAACCATTCAATATGGTGTACAACCGATAGCGGTCTTGTACGTCGTTCGATAGGCCCATAGCACGTCATCGAGTTTAAGTGCCCAATCCTTCCGATTAATAGAAACAATTTTTTCTAAAATCCATTTTAATTCTCGATTTTTGACTTTGACTTGGTCGCTCGTTTGTGGGTGATAAGCAGTGGATAGTTTGTGCGTGACACCATATTTTGCTAAAAATTTTGTAAATTAACTATTGCAAAAATGGGTGCCCTGATCACTAACAATGGCACGCGGTGTACTAAATCGAGAAAATAATTTTTTTAAGAAGCTAACGACGACTCACGCATCGTTGGTGGGGAGAGCTTGCGCTTCCGCCTACCTCGACACATTGTCGACCGCAATTAGAATATACTTGTTTGCAAAAGAGGGAGGGAGAGGACCAACAAAATCAATACCCCAAAGATCGAAAATTTTGCACTCTAAGAAAATATTTTGGGGCATCTCATCCTGGCGAAAGATGTTCCCCGACCGCTGGCAGCTGTCACAAGTACTCACAAGGGTGTGAGCATCTTTAAAGAGCGTGGGCCAATAAAAGCCCGCCTCCAGCGCCTTCCTCGCAGTTCGGTTCGCTTGATAATGTCGTAAAAATTTTAGACCTTCCTCACTCGAGACGTATCTTCTCACTACCTAGTCTGCGCAAACACGGAATAAAAAGGGATCCTCCCAAAAATAATTCTTTAAATCGGAAAAGAATTTCTTCTTTTGCTGACTCGAGAATTCTTTTTTGGTAGGACCTAGGCTATTAGATTGTTAGCCAAATCCGCAAACTAGGGGGTGGAAGATGAATTTATATTTTTGATAGCAAGGAGGCACTCTTCAGGAAATTTATCATTAATGTCGGCTTCTATTAATGCTTCCGAAGCGGGAATTTCTTATCGAGAAAGATGATCGGCTGCCAAGTTTTTGGCTCCCCTTTTGTCCCGGATCTCTAGATCAAACTCCTGCAATAGGAGGATCCATCGCAAAAGACGAGGCTTGGCATCCGATTTACTTAAAAGATATCTAAGAGCGGAGTGATCTGTGAAGATGATAGCTTTCGAGAGAGTGATGTACGACCTAAACTTATCAAAAGCAAAAATGATGGCTAGAAGCTCCTTCTCGGTAGTGGTGTAGTTCGCTTGTGCCGACATGAGTGTCTTGATCGCATAATAAATTTGGTGGAAATAATTACTCACCCGTTGTTATAATACGACGCATACCACAATATCACTCGCATCGCACATAATTTCGAAGGGTAGCGACCAATCCGGTGCAACTAAAATCGGAGAATTTATAAGCTTTTCTTTGATAAGTTTAAAGGCCAAGTGGCATTCGTCATTAAAAAGCAAAGAAGATTCTTTCTCGAGAAGATGGGTTAACGGCTTCATGATTTTGGAAAAATTTTGTATAAAGCGCCGATAAAACCACGCGTAACCTAGGAAACTTCTAATAGCTTTTACATTCGTTGGAGGGGGGAGTTTTTCGATTACTTTGATCTTGGCCCAATCGACCTCGATCCATTTGCCCGATATTTTATAGTGAAGGACTAATCCTTCTTTGACCATAAAATGGCATTTCTCCTAATTAAGGGCTAAATTTGTTTCCTCACAACGTTTTAACACGTGCTCGAGATTTTTTAAGCAATTTTGAAACGAGTTTCCGAAAATGGAAAATTCGTCCATAAAGAATTCCATCACTTCCTCTACTAACTCGTCGAATATCATCAGCATACATCTTTGGAATGTAGCCGGCGTGTTACAAAGACCAAATGGCATCCTTTGATAAGCGAAGGTGCCAAAGGGACAAGTGAATGTTGTTTTCTCTTGGTTGTCGAGCGAAATAGGGATTTGAAAATATCCTGACAAACCATCGAGAAAACAGTAGTAGGAGTGACCTGAAAGGAGCTCTAAAATTTGATCGATAAAAGGTAACGGGAAGTGATCCTTATGGGTGGCATCATTTAGTTTTTGATAATCGATGCACATCCGCCAACCCGTAACGGTACGGGTTGGGATCAATTCGTTATTTTCATTCGCTACAACTGTTACGCCACCTTTCTTTGGCATGACTTGTACTGGGCTAACCCAAGTACTATTCGATATCGGGTAGATGATTCACATGTCTAGAAGTTTGATAACTTCCACCTTAACGACTTCTTTCATATTCGATTTTAGTCATCGTTGAAGCTAGACCGCGTTGCGGGAATTATCTTCGAGGAAGATTTTGTGAGTGCAGAAGGAAGGGTTAATACCCTTAATATCCAATATTTGCCACGCAATTGCGTGGTGGAGCTTGCTTAAGACTATAGTCAATTCAGAAATTTCTAAATCGCTAAGTTAGGATGAAATGATAACGGGTAGCTTAGACTCTTCTTCTAGAAATAGAAATTTTAGGTGAGGAGGGAGTTGTTTCAATTCTAAAATGGGCGGCTCTTCATAAGAAGTTTTGATTTTAAATTTTTCTAAAAATAGTGGTTCAGGTGGTGTGGAGCGAGAGATTTCTTCTTATAAACAAAAGAGCTCGGCGAGCTCGGAATCGTGACTCGATGTGGAGACTAAATCGGGAAGTGAATAAAATTTGTTCCCAAAGCATTCTTCTAAATAGAAGCATGAATTGTCATTCCCTAAGATGTTTCGCATCGAGGGATTTATACTAAAAGTAACTTCATCATCTCCAACCCGTAGGAGGAGCTTTCTGTTACTTACGTCGATAATTGCGCGGGAGGTGGCAAGGAAGGGGCGGCCGAGTATGAGGGGTACTTCGGCATCCTCTTCGATGTTAAGAATGACAAAGTCCACCGGGAAGACGAACTTGTCAACCTTAACGAGCACATCCTCCACTATCCCTATCAGATATTTTAATGAACGATCCGCTAATTGAATACTCATTCGAGTGGGGCTAGGGTTTCCTAGACCTAACTTTTTGAATAATGAAAAAGGCATGAGATTGATGCTTGCTCCAAGTGATAGTTTGCTTAGGATGTAGTCTTAGTCACCTAGAGGGGGGGTGAATAGGTTTCTTTTTCTTTAGGCTATAAACTAGCTATTTTCTGATGTTATGTTAGTTATTATCAAGCATCCAGAAAACACACAAAGATTTATAGAGGTTCCTTAAGATAGGGTGTCTTGAGTAGTCCTCTTTCCCACTTCACCTTTCTAACAATGAGTTAGGTAAGGCCAACACCTCCAAACTCAGCTCCAAGAGCTTACAATACAGATCCCCTAGGATCTCTCAGGTCTTCAGAAACCCTACCTCAGGCTCAACATCCCTACCTCAGGCTCAACAGCCCTACCTCAGGCTCAACAGCCCTGCCTCAGATCATACACTGATCCTACACTAAAGCTGACCTCTCAACTCTACTTCTCAGGATAGATAGCCCTACTTCCTCAGGCAAAGATGCCCTACAACTCAGAACTGTTAAGTTCCTACAGTAATAACAATGTATGATTACAAAAGAAGATAGAATAAACTTATTATTTTGTTACAGAATAACTGTTGTGGCGGTCTTGAATCTTGGATGAGTCCAATGGCCTCAACTTTGATTCTTCTGATCCTTTTCTTCAGAGAAAGAGTGAGGATCAACTCGCTCTATCTTGAGTTGATCAAGAGGAGCAATTTATTCTCTCCTTGCAGCTTCAGGTAAATAGGAAGTGAAAGCTTTCTTGGCTGCCGTCAATGGAACAGTAATCTTGTGCTTCTTTTGTGTGCTTTAGAGAGAGTAAGTGAGAGTGTCCTTTACAAAGCCTTAATTTATTTTTTTATACAGCCCTTGTCTTTCAACGGCTATCAGATGTCCTCCTGAAACAGCATGGGAATGATTGGAACATCCTTTCCTGCTTTACAGGTGTTGTGCCAAAAGTAAAGCCCGTCTGCTTATTTGAATCTGTCTCAATGGTTGGGCTGAGACAGCTTCCTGTCTCAGCGACTGCATGTGTCCCGTCTCAGTGGATACAGTTATCTCAGTGGATTTTCCTTATTCGCAGCTCAGCTGGCCCAGTCTCCTTCTCAGTGGCTCCTGTCCTTGTCTCAGCGGTACATCTAAGATTGAGAGCTCATCTCAACGGTTTTGGCAGCAAGCCAACTGAACTAACTCCATACCCTGGTATGACCTAACCCTGTATGGTCATGAGATGAAATGGGGTTTATCAAATACAACTTGTGCTTAGCATTGAGTGTGAAGCTTCTTGAAATCAAGGGAACATTGAGGGCCATATTCCCAACACCAAGATCCGCTAAGGCGTGTTTTACTAACTAATTTCCAAATAGACGCGGGATGGAGAACCGTCCCGGGTCATTTGCTTTTTGAGACAATTTGTTGAGTATAACTGCGGAGCATTCTGTGTTTAAGGAAATATGTGAAATATCTTCTAATTTCTTCTTATTGGAGAGCAACTCCTTAAGATATCTCGCATACTTTGACATTTGAGAGATAGGCTCACAGAAGCCTAGAAAAATGACTCCAAGAAAGATTCAGCACATTAATATGAATTTGTTTTAAAATTTCTATAAACTTTTTATAATTTTTCTCGGCGCACTCACTCCTAAGCTTAGATGGATACGGAATATTAGAACTAGAAGCGTGCGGAGCTAGCGTAGCGGGCAAATTCAAAGATAAAATAGGAGTAGGGGGAGGAGGAGAAGAAGTTACCTTGGGTTCGTCCTGTTTTGAAACCACCTCCTTCCCGCTTCGGAGTGTAATCACATTCGCGCACGCTCACCCTTGGATTTGGCTCCGTATTTCCCAGTAGTGCTCCTTGTTGACGCTCGGAGAACATCTTTGCAAGCTGGCCCACTTGATTCTCTAAATTTTTGATCGACCTGGTAAGGTTCCGGATTTTCGTTTCATTTGTAGCAACATATTTTACAAAAACCTCTTCAAGCTGAGAGAGTTTTGCTTGTTGCGGTTGAAAACCAGGCGGATTAAAATTTGGAGGGGGAGTTAAGTTAAGAAATTCGGGTGGTTCCTATAACCCGCATTGTTGGTGTTGTTGAACGGAGCGGTGTTTGGGTTATAGGAAGGCCGAGGCAGATTTCCCATGTAGTCAACGTGCTCTTCAATTAAAACATTATTAGCCCAAGTAGGAGTTGCCGAGGAAGCAGACATCTCCGCCACTTGCTTTGTTAAGCGCTCAACATGTAAAGTTAAGTTAGAAGTAGCGTATATTTCAAAAATTCCGGCTGGCTTGCTAGGCCTAGCTCGGGGCATATTTCATTGGTACGCATTCATGGCCATTGTATCAAAAAGCCCTTGAGCAGCCTCTGGGGTTTTCCTATTTAAATTACCCCAGGCGGCCGCATCAATCATTCGCCTTGTTTGGAAATTCAAGCCATTATAAAATATTTGCACTTGTTGCCAAGCGGGAAGTGCGTGGTGAGGGCATCTACGCAAAAGCTCCTTGAAGCGCTCCCGTGTATCATAGAGAGTCTTTGAATCGATTTGCATAAATGACACAATATCTGTTAGCATTTTGGCGGTCTTTGCAGGCGGGAAATATTTAGTGAGAAATTTTTCCGCCATATCGGCCCATGTAGTGATGGACTCCTTAGGAAGGGATCCCAATCACTTCTTGGCCTTAGACCGCAAAGAAAAAGGAAAAAGATGTAACTGAATGGCATCATCGGTGACATCATTGATTTTAAACATGTCGCAAATTTTGAGAAAATTAGAAATATCATAATTTGGATCTTCGCCTGGCTGACCATCGAAGGTCACTGATTGTTGCACCATTTGTATGATGCTGGACTTGATCTCAAAGTTATTGTTCAGCACCGCGGGGCGAACAATACTTGACTGTGTGCCTTCTAGATTCGGCATCGCATAATAGGACATGGTCCATTGTGCGGCCTCATTAGGATTGGGCGCGTTAGGATTAGGAGGATTGAGATTAGGATCCATATTTGATGTGTTAGTGTCCCCGGTCGACTCTTCGAATAATAATTGTATTTCCTGATCACGAGAACGGTGGCGCCACGAAAGGGTTCGCTCGATCTCTAGATCGAAAGGAATATTTGAAGTGCTACCTTGGGTCATACACTAAAAATGGAAAAGGGAAAGAAGAAAGAGCAAAATAGAAAAGAGAGAAAAATAAAACTAAAAATAAAGAAAGAGGAAAAACTTAATTATTATATTTTTTTTCTTTTAGGCGGATTAAGTTAGTCTAGGATTTCTCGAGGTATGCCCTATAAGGGGTTCTCATCGATACTAGGAGGTGTGATGGGATGATAGCCCAAACATCCCTTTCCAAGATTTTGATTACACCTTTAAGATTATTTTGGATTTAGAAAAAGTAAAATAAAATAAAAATGATAAAATTAATAGTTATCCTCTTTTCAAAATATCTACGTAAAGTCCCCAGCAACGGTCCCAAAAACATGATATAGAAAATTTCGGATTTGTTTAGCGAAGGGTTAAAGATGTTTTCCATAACTATATGCGATGAAGGCAAGTGTACCTTATCGTCAATAGTATAGGATATTTAGAAATACCATGGTCGTATTCCACGGGGCGCGTTGATTACTTCTACTTCGAGGAAAATCACTATTATCTTATCTAATAGATTTTTGAGGTTTTGTTTTACTTAGCTAAAAGAGAAAATTTGCAAACTAAAAGTAGGATTTACACGATGGTAAAAATATTAGTGCTCAATATAAAATCACCTTGGAGTGAGAATAATCAAGTGAAAGAAAAATAAATCTAATTCCGCTTTAATTAAACTACTTGACCGTGGAGGTTCCTAGAGCTTGAACATGCCCCTCTCGAGGTTAATGCCCAACTAAGTTTAGGAAAAATCAACCGAACTCTCATCCTATAATTGATTACATAAAAACTTGCTTTACGTTGTGAACCTCACTATTATATTTGACCCCAATCTGGGAGATTTACGTCATCCTCTCTCAAGGGGTGCGTGCAACTCTCTTTAACCTTGAGTGATCGATTCATCATTTGAGCCTCTCGGCTAACTAAGTATGAAAACCTAAGCGAAAACCATACATCGAAAATATGGCATAACTAGTTAAAAATCAAGGGTAATTCAAGTGTTAAAAAAATAGAAAAAGTGAGCATAGAAAATCATAACTTGATTATCTAATCCTCGGATCATTTCGATCAAGCACTAATAAGAATTAGTTAATCATGGTGGAGGGGAAAGAGAAAGAAAAGTAAAATTGCATAAAGGAAGAATTACTAAGTAAGAAAGAGAGATTGAAGAAAAACTAAACTAATTTTTATTGAAATTAAAAACTATTACAAGCCTTAAACAAGATTACAATGCTAGAAATGTAAGGGTTACAAGCTTAGGAAACTATTGCATTAAAAGAAAACTAGAGCATTGCATGAAAGGGAAAGAGAGAGATCATGAAATGGAAATACATGAACAAAAGCATGAAAAAGCTACTAACAGTTCTAGCAGCACCTCCCCCTCTCCAAAATTCTGAACCCCGGACTCAAGGAGAACCTCTGAATTTATAGAAAAAAATTTCATGTTACACGCCCTCGGTCACGGGCATGACCGAGGGCGTGTAACCCCTGTTCAGCTCAGTTTCGACAGCGGCGTGGGTATTCTGTGATGGAGCGGCGAAAAGTGACATATCACGCCCGTGACATTTGGGTCATGGGTGTGACTTTGAGCTTCATATAATGCGGCGTGGGTACGATTTCGGCGCGGCTGTGTGCAGGGATCACGCAGGAAAGTCACGGCCGTGACATCTGGGTCACGGGCGTGACTTAGGTTGACTTCTCGATGGCATCTCCACGTCTCGACAGCAGCTAGCTGGGAAGATTCTAAGTTTGCACGCCCTTGGTCACGGGCATGACCGAGGGCGTGACTTGCTGTGGACTGGCTCAAACAGCGTGGCGTTGAATCAGGTTTGATCTTCAGGTTACACGCCCTTGGTCACGGGCGTGACCGAGGGCGTGACATGTAAATTTCACCAATTTCTCCCAAAATTGTGCAAAAATTTAAATTACACTAAGTTAGAATCAAAATTACAAAAGAACTACTTATAACCTAAAATTGACATGAAAAAGAAAAAATTCATATTAAATAATTACAAAAAATTCGATTAAAAAGTTCTATAAATACTACTTATCATGGAATTATCTATCGAGGAGGGACTTGAGATCGAAGTCTTTTAAGTCGGATGGGTTGCGGACAGATTGGATAGGTTCATGGAAAACAAATAAAATAAGCTAAATTAACACTACTATGCAGGCTGTTATGCACTACTTCGCTGGGCGGATGGAAACTATGCAGGCCGCTATGCACTGCTTAGCAAGGCGGATGGGCGAGAAGGCAAGCAAATGGAGTGGTTCACACCGACGGAAGTGAGGTGGATTATACGGGCCATTAGCACCGCTTAGCTTGGCGAGTGGAAGAGTAGTCTTGCGGATTGGAAGAGTGGGCTCACGTAGTGGAAGAGTAGTCAAGCGGAATGGAAGAGTAGGCTTGTAGAATGGGCGAGTAGGCTAGCAGAATGGAAGAGTAGGCTTGCGGAATGGAATGGAGGGTTTGCAGAATGGAATGGCGGCACACCTCATACACACATATAAACAAAATGATTTCATATAAATGAAATCTGCATTACAACACATGGTTTATAGTGTTCATCATCAAAAGTTAGAGAAATCTTGCCCTAAATAACAAACAAGAGGAAAAAGAGTAAAGGAATCGACTACATATGAAGCCTCATAGGGATTCGCGGTAGGAATAGCTGGGTTGTCAATCTGCGTCCAAACTCAGTCCACAACTACGTCCGGGGTAGAGGAGGGATGTCACTTCCTCCCAATGACCCGTCTTCTTCGTCTAACGACCCGATCTACTCTGGTGCACGGTCTCCTTGCTTGATATTGATGATCTTTGGGCTAGAATCCTCTCCTTGGAGGCTCTTGGATGATGGAGGGTGAAGGAGGATGAAGGGTACCTGAAAACGGCGCTCAAGAAGACCTAAAATGCGGATTTTTTGGGCGGAAGGATTCGTGAAAACACGTATTTATAGAAAGCGGAATTTTGAACGCGCACGGTCAGTGGCACACGACCAATGGTCGTGTGAGAAGAAATGCCACTAAGCATGCGAGAACAACCTGTAGCAAAATCCAGAATGGCAAAATAGTGCACGATCAGTGGCGCACGACCAATGGTCACGCAAGAAGAAATCCAGTGATCGTGTGAACCGCTCGGTTGGAAAAAGGGGGGATGCGCACGACCAGTGGTCGTGCGCCTGATCGCGCGTGAACAAAAATGCACGACCAGTGGCCTATGAGGCTATAAATGGCCCAAACCACTCTAGGCGTCCACGCAACCCATGTACCTACAGGAAAACAGTCAGGGCCACTGGTAGAGACAAACATCCCAAGCATTCACATGAATAAATAAGACTATAAAAATAGCGGAATGAAAGGGAATGATAAACTATACCACAATGGGCCAAAAAGGTGCACTTCGTGTAATCTGGTGTATCAATGCAATATAAGCAATAATGTGCAGAAAGTGAAGTACAAGTGAGAGAAAACAAGCCCAGATGAGTCCGAAAAATCATATATAAATTGGACTCATCAAATATCAACCAGAATTTTACATTCCTTTCTGATCTTTATTACCATATGAGGAATATTCTAAATTGAGCCAAATTTGTATATTCTCTTTTATTGATCAATTTTGAAAATTCAAATCTAGTGATAATTATCTCATTCCCCAGTTTTCTTCATTTCCTTTTTAATGTTAACAACATTATTGATGGGTTGTCATCTATTATGTAGAGAAACTCGAGCTGCGATTAGCCAAAAACCCAAGTCCTCCACTAAGATGAGGGGGTCATGGGGAAGGAAGTGGGTCAAACCCACTATCTCCTCGCGCACCCGCAACCACGCACAATCATGCGCAACGCCACGCCCAAACATGCACGCGCCACCGAACGCGTGTGCGACCGCACACACGACCACGTCAAGGTCGCACACATCCGCATGCGCACTACTGCGCGCGGTACCACGCAACCACGCGCGTGCGCGCGGACTGCGCGCTAGCACACGCGGCCTGCGCGCTAGCGCGCGCGCTAGCGTGCACGCTATCCCGCGCGCGCGGCCCGAACGCCTGCGCGCGCGCACTGGCCCGCACGCTAGTGCGCGCCCGCGCTGGCGTGCGTTAGCACGCGCCCGCACATCCGCGCGCTGGCCCGCGCACTAGTGCGCGTCCGCGCGCTAGTGCGCGCCCGTGCGCTAGTGCGTGCGCGCTAGTGCGCGCCCGCGCGCTAGTGCGCGCCCGCGCGCTAGTGCGCGCCCGCGCGCTAGTGCGCGCCCGCGCGCTAGTGCGCGCCCGCGCGCTAGTGCGCGCCCGCGCGCTAGTGCGCGCCCGCGCGCCCGCGCGCTAGTGCGCGCCCGCGCGCTAGTGCGCGCCCGCGCGCTAGCGCGCACACAGCCTGCCGGGCGATCTCCCACGGCATGCCCATCGCCCCTTTGCGTCATCCTCGCACGACTCCAGTCATGCTTTAACGGCGTCCCCACTCGGTGTTCAACACGCACTTGGCACCGCTAAGTCCGTACCCAGTTTTCATACCGCGCACGTTTGAGCATTGCAAAGTTTGCGGTGCGCGCAACTGCTAACTTCACTTTCTCTCTTAAGATTGCAAGATTTGCACATTGCAATCAGGAGCGCTAACTGCCCGAACTGCCCAAGGGGCGAAGCCGTCATATTCGAAAAGTGGCGATCTGTGTGCTCACGATCAACGGTCAAGATTGCCCTGCCAGGTGGTTACGGTGGTTACGGCGACGAAATTACCGGGCCGCCCCCGACCAGGTCTATAAAAGGGACCCTGAATCCTCATTTGAAAGGACCTGACTTTTGGCATCCGAGAGAGCTCCCTGAAGATTTCCTTCGAAGATCTCCTTTGTGTTGGATCGGTAGGCGCCCTTAGAGGGGGGTGAATAAGGGTTTTCAAAAACTTAAGTTATATTTTGAAAAGCTTTGTAATAATGCAAGAATAAAGACAATAAGAAGTCAAGTAAAACAATTGAAATAAAGTAGAGACATGCTTTATTAATATCAAATAAAGTTTTACAAAAGTTGACTTCTATGACGCTAGAAATTGGTGGCGATGAATGGTAAACTCTGTTTGTTTTCTATACCAACTCGTATCCCCACGAACCGGTTGGCTTTAGCCGATCCTTCCCCGGATACAGCCTCAAGCCGCTCTAGCCAACCCTTCCCCGGATATGGCCTCGAGCACCCCCTAGACCTACACCCGAGACCTAGTCGCCAACACGAAGCGAATTTCTGCCCTAGGTCCTACCCAGACCTACTCGCCAACACGAGGCGAATTTCACTAAATGATTACAGAAAAGATATGAAATGAAAAGACAATAATATAAAACTCCCTCTATGTGGATCTCTTGGAGAAGTAGACAAAGATGCGGAGTATGATCGTAGTCGATGCGGTCTTTCATCACGATGATGACGTGTGTTGAAATCTTCTCTACGGATCTCCTTTAGTCTTTATGGATTTGTGGGAGTATCTCTCTGAAACTTCCTCTTTATGCTTTGGCACGAAGCTCTGGAATTCTGGATCTCAAGAGGATTCAGCAGACGGAGCCAAGATGTCCTTTTTATAGACTTAGCGCTAGCTCCTGCGCTAGTGCTACCGCCGGCGCTATCCCATATTAGGACACATTCTGCGCGGCAGAATCTTCAATCGGAGGAAGCAATTCTCTTTTGCCTACTGTGCTCCTCGCTATCGCCTGCGCTATCGGATATCGCCTGGCGCTATCTCCTTCTATAAGTGCTCCCGGCATCTGCGCTTAAGTAAATATTTCGTCGGTCGGAATTTCGTCGAACGCAGCTAAGAGTTCGTCGAGCGAAATTTTGTCGAACGCATTTCTGAGCATTTCGTCGAGCGCCGCTAACAGTTCATCGAGCGATAGCTGGCGCCTCCGCTAGTACTACCGCCAGCGCTAGTAGGAGTTTTGGATTTGATGGCTCAACTTTGGGAGCAACCATCTTATGTAATCCTTGAGTCATGTGGACTTTGTTATCCTGCACACTTAAACACACAAGATCAAATACACATAGGATTTATTATTCTCAAACCTAGGAGATGCGGAAGACCATGTTCCAACAAACTCCCCCTTTTGATAATAACAAATCCATTAATGATAAATCAGAGCATTAATATATATGCATGAGGAAACATACTTGTGTGTGTGAGAGTGATGACTTTGGATAATTTTTTATTTTAGCATATAAAATTGCTCCCCCTAAATACATGCTCCCCCTAAGTGAATGCTCTCCTAATATGTAAGCTATCATCTTAATTAAGCATGTTAGTTTATATTTTGATAGCGGATTATATTTATCATGTTAGTTCTCCCCCTTTTGTTATTAGCAAAAGTGGGTAAGGAGACACCACTTAAAAGTTGATAATAAGATAAAAGCATGATCGAACTTGTAGAGAAGGAAGTGATAAGGAGTTTTTAGAATATTTTTCATTGAAATAGATCAGAGTTTGAGTATTACAACATTTTCATAAATCAGAGTTTGTAGCATAAACAAATACAAGGTAAATGATTTCCGAGTTACTAAACTACCCAGATAATATGTCTACACCCTTGCCACGTACTAAGTGACGGATGGGCATGAGGAGCTGCAAACATGTCGTAGGTTGGGGTGTTAGACCCATATGCAAACACTAGACAAAAAACTTAACCTAACACTCTTTCCCCCCAGTGCCTCGCAAGGCCCCACTGGAACCCTCCCCGGTTAAGGACAAGACATGACTAGAGATAAGGTTATCTAATGTCTACAACCCTACGCCCCCGCTATGGTGAGAAATGAAGTCATGGATAATAATTATTGGAAACATTTAAGCGTTTTAATCTAATGACATAGCCTATGGATTTATATTTTTATTTGAATTTATGAAAACACTCACATAGCTATTTTGAAGTCCATTAATAAATCAGAGTTTTATAAAAAAAATTCATGTTAAAGGCAACCAATATAAAGTTTACCAAGCAAGTCTACCACTTGTTGCAAGAAAGGAATTTGAAGATTCAAATGATGATGCACACAAAATAAAAGACTTTAAATAAGCATGAGAGCGCAAGGTAAAACAATTATATGGTTATGATGCGGAAGACTTATAGAAATACAAGAAATATCTTATTGTAATCAATGATGATCCATAAAAATATATGAGTTAAATTTCATAAAGAAGATGTTTTTTTTAAATCTTTGTTCAATTAAAATCTTTAAATTCACTAATAAAGTAACCAAGCATGAAATAATGATACCAAAAAGATAATACTACAATGTTATGTTAATTCATAATTTCAAAACATATTAAACATTATAGAAAGCATGTTAGGTTATCTAGTGCATTTCATAAATAAAGAGTAGTATATAATTTGCAATAGGATCCAATACTCATGAGAAGAAGTGTTATGGAAGATAATGATGTGCACATAAGTGCATTTTGAATAAAGTAAACAAATGTTTTAATCAAAAATATAAGTAATATGTAAAGTAAAGAGCACAATAAAACACAAATAATTTTACTTCCACACACTTCAATGCACACAAAATATACAACTACCAAGGTGTTTTGCATACACAATGCTCATTAAGACTTATCAGGGTGCAAAGTAGTGCTTGGGGGATCACATATTTTATTTTTAATGTTGAGACTAGTGATCCAGTGTACTTAAGAATAAGTGGTTTTTTTATTTTGAAAGAAAGTTATGGTTTGCACAAGATACTTTACTATTCTTTCCAAGGTGCTCAACCTCACAACGCTTATTAAGACTTATCAGGAGGTTCAAGTAGTGCTTGGTGGAGTTATCTTTGTCACTTTATTTTATGATTTTTGTTTTGTACAAAGTTCTCCGAATACACTTGTTTTGCAAACCAATATAATTTATGAAAAAACATAACCACTTTTCTTAACTTTTAAAAGTGCAAACAAAGGTTGTGTAGGTAAGATACTTGTGCAATTTTAATTCATTGTACTATTAAAAAACATACACAAGCATTCTTAGATTAAACACATAAGTAGACAATGCCAAAATAAGTGAGTGAATAGCAATCATTATCAAACATAAAACATTTACGCATACTTAGAGGCATGCTACGCATAGTTCTACATAACTTTTTCAATATAATTGATGCACATATTAATAGATATATCAAAGCATGATGAAAGGAATTTTCAAAGTAGTTTGAAAAGATAAATTGCAACATTATAGAAGTTCTAAATAATAGATTAAATCATGCTTGATTTTCTCAATGATGTCCATACAGTATTTTTGATAATTTAAAGTTTGAACTCATAAGATTGATCTTGGACTTCCTGAGGACTACCCTGTGAGAGGTTCGCCCGGTACTAGGTGATGTGATGGGATGACAGCCTAAATCACCCTTTCACAAGATACTTGTAAGTAGAAAAGTTTAGTTCAAAGGATACTTTTTGATACTTGTTTTTATTTTATATTTTAGTATTTGATTTTTTCTTTTAGAAATAGAATTTTAAACAAATGACAAAAAAAACAAAAAAGGCAAAACATATTTTTTGTAATTTGGCTTTTGTATTTTTGTATTTGATTTTTCAAAAATGTAATAAAAGCAAAAGTGCAGAAATGAATAGTACGCATAGATTAATATATTTTTAGGGATTTTTCAAAAATTTAAAAATACAGAAAAACACATAGGTGCGCTAGCGCTGGCGTTAGCACTAGCGCGGGAAATAGTACATGATTTTTGATGATTTTGAAATTTTTGTTTGTTGATCTTGATTAAGTGTCCAAACAGTAGTTTCATGCTGAAATTTCAGATTTTTAGAAAATGTCTAGATAGTGCAAATTTCATAAAACATTAGCGATTTTGTATATGACTTTACCAACTAAACTTTGCATGAGATGACATGAATGAACAAATCAAATATGCATGATTTCAGTGATTAACCATAATGTTCTTGCACAGGAATACCATGGATAAGCCCTAGATGAGAATACCCAGCCTGTATGTCTTGGTAAACATATAAAGCCTAACATAGACACAAATATTCTTTAGGCGACAATGTTAGAATGATAAGTTTGAGATTAATGTTATACCAAGGTTTGATAGTGTTTCAACTTATATACCTAGAATGGAGTGACGATTCTATTTGATTTGATATCAAGATGATTCAAAGGTCTTTTCTAGAAATAAATCACAATATACACCAACCATTATAATATCAATTGTCATCAGTTAATATATCAATTATAATTCACATAAATGTGATAGAAATAATTATTTTTAGAAGACTTTTGATATGACTTATGATGTTAGAGAATTTTAGCAATGGACATCAATAGATCATGGTGGTGCGAGTGACATCAATATTCATTATGAAGATAAATTCTTTCAATACATTTTAGTGATTTTCTTTTAATTAAGAATTTTGAATATATATGTGATTTTTGATAGGTGAACAATAGTGATGGTTTAGATCATGTTTGACATCAAGGAGTGAACACAATATAATTTTTTTTTCGTTGTGAACAAAGACAACCATATTGAAAGTTGAGCTTTTATTAAGATCTTGAATTTTCTTTTAGAACAAGTTATTTCACTAAACCACTTGTTGGTGAAGGCTAAGAATCTTAATAGCCTAATAACCGAATTTAATTTGAAATATCTTATAGCAAATTTAGAGTTTGATTCATATGGATAATATAAGATATTTAGAAGCAATGAATATAAGAATAAAAGATAGGTCATCAAAATAAAATATGATTTTGAATTTTGATCAATTTGATTTTATAAACATATTAAGCTTTTAGGAGATAAAATCATATTTTTAATACTGTATAGGATGACCATGACATGATAGTTCAAAAGAAATAAGAAAACAAGAAAAATTAAAAGACATGAAAGCATATCATGAAGTAGAACTTTGTATATTTCATTTTGAAAGGATTCTACTTCATGCAATTGATGATACCTAATGAATAAAAGTTTTAGGTATCCAAAGGGGACCATGTGGGATGGTTCCTTTGGGTACCCAAATATAGCGAGATGGCTTTTGGGGGGACAAGTACGAATGGACCCTTTCAAGTGGAGTTAATATTTCATCTTTAATTTTGGGTCTCCACTCATACTTATGTTTAATATTATAATTTTGCATTAAATTTCCATATTCATTAAACTTGGGCTTAAAATAATGATGACATTTGAAATCATTTTTCATAGGAAATTTTTGCATATCTGATTTTACTTTAGGAGATACATAATTTTGTAAATAATGGTGATTTTGATTTAGATTAACAAATCCTTTATGTTCCTTACTCCCATTATTAAACTTAGTTAAGATGTTCATATTCATATTCAACTTGTTTTTAGATATAGTTTGATATTGTGAATTTGTATTCACAATTTTCATAAGCAAGTTGATTTTTTATTTTAATTCATCATTCTTGATCTTTAAATTATGTCTAGCTTTATTATAAGCGATTGTGCTATTTTTAAGAGTGGAAACAATTGAATCTATATGATCTTGATAGTTATTTTTATATTCATCAAATGTTTCATCCATCTCTTTAATTTCAATTTTATATTCTTTACACTTAGCACAATTATTTTCCAAAGATGAATTTTTTAAACATAATCTTTTATTTTGTTCTTTTATAAAAAGAAGTTCCTTTTCAAGTTCCTTGCATTTTTCTTTCAAATCATTAAATTCTATACAAGGTGTAATGTTTTCAACTAAGGAGCCTTGTGTAGAACTAGATAAATTAGAATTTGTTTCTTCATTAATTTTTGCCTTTAAATTTTTATTTTCTAAGCGTAAATATTTATTAGCACTTTTAATTTCTTATTTTTACGCTTTGTAGTTTGAAGCAAATGTAATGAAGAGATAGAAGTACAAAAGATGGAATTTGATTTCCTTACATTGCTTTTGGGAGAGGCACGATTTGAACATATTGTTTCTTTGACATCTTTTTGGCACTCCTCTTCTGAAGATAGTATTTCTTCTTCTCTTTCACTTGATGTGCACTTCATGGATCCGTCATGAGAGGAGCATTCTTGAAGACTTGTGCAAGCTTGCATATTCTCCGGTTCTTGAAGACATGCTTTATTAATATCAAATAAAGTTTTACAAAAGTTGACTTCTATGACGCTGGAAATCGGTGGCGATGAATAGTAAACTCTTTTTTTTTCTATACCGACTCGTATCCCCATGAACAGGTTGGCTTTAGCCAATCCTTCCACAGATACGGCCTCAAGCCGCTCTAGCCAACCCTTCCCCGGATATGGCCTCGAGCACCCCCTAGACCTATACCCGAGACCTAGTCGCCAACATGAGGCGAATTTCTGCCCTAAGTCCTACCCAGACCTACTCGCCAACACGAGGCGAATTTCACTAAATGATTACAGAAAAGATATGAAATGAAAAGACAATAATATAAAACTCCCTCTATGTGGATCTCTTGAAGAAGTAGACGAAGACGCGGAGTATGATCATAGTCGATGCGGTCTTTCGTCGCGATGATGACGCATGTTGAAATCTTCCCAACGGATCTCCTTTAGTCTTTATGGATTTGTGGGAGTATCTCTCTAAAACTTCCTCTCTATGTTGTGGCACGAAGCTCTGGATTTCTGGATCTCAAGAGGATTCAGCAGACGGAGCCAAGATGTCCTTTTTATAGACTTAGCGCTAGCGCCTGCGCTAGTGCTACCGCCGGCGCTATCCCATATTAGGACACATTCTGCGCGGCAGAATCTTCAATCGGAGGAAACAATTCTCTCTTGCCTACTGTGCTCCTCGCTATCGCCTACGCTATCGGATATCGCCTGGCGCTATCTCCTTCTATAAGTGCTCCCGGCATCTGCGCTTAAGTAAATATTTCGTCGGTCGGAATTTCGTCGAACGCAGCTAAGAGTTCGTCGAGCGAAATTTCGTCGAACGCATTTCTGAGCATTTCGTCGAGCGCCGCTAACAGTTCATCGAACGACAGCTAGCGCCTGCGGTACTACCGCCAGCGCTAGTAGGAGTTTTGGATTTGATGGCTCAACTTTGGGGGCAACCTTCTTATGTAATCCTTGAGTCATGTGGACTTTGTTATCCTGCACACTTAAACACACAAGATCAAATACACATAGGATTTGTTATTCTCAAACCTAGAAGATGCGGAAGACCATATTCCAACACTTCGCGCTTCGAAGATCTCCTTCACGCTTCGAAGATCTCCTTCGCGGTTCGAAGATCTCCTTCGCACTTCGAAGATCTCCTTATCGGTTCGAAGATCTCCTTCGCGGTTTGGAGATCTCCTTTGTCACTTGAAGATCTTCTTCGGACTTCGAAGACTTCCTGCAACACCAAGGCACTTAGCTTTTCTGAGAGGTGGCCTGTCACCCTCAGAGAATTTTCTTCAACTACAATTGTAACGAGAAGCGGTCTGTCGCTCTCTGAACTTGTAACTTCATTTGTAACAATCCAACACTTAGTGAAATTTGGCTGGCACCGATCCGGCCACGTGGTTTTTTACCCTTTCCGGGTTTTCCAAGCTAAAAACATTCTCTTGCCACCTGTCTTTTCTCTCTGTGACTGTTTGCGCATTCGGCCCACTCTCGGGCTAAGACGGTCCGATTCGCCCGGTCTGGAAGAGCGTCGAGTGACCTGCAACAGTTTGGCGCCGTCTGTGGGAAAGGTGTTCCCCAAACCCTGCAAAGAAATTTCGAAGACAGTATTCGCTTCATAGCAATACTCGTGACTAACAGCGATGGCAAGAAGAAGTGCTCGCACCACCTATGGTTCCATCACGGAAGGGCGCGTTGATCCCACTCCCTCTCATTCCCTCATCAACGCTCCTCCCACCGAAGAGGGCGCATTAGCACCTGTCGCCGCGTTGGAGGAGCGCATGCGCCAGATGGAAGAATAGCAAACTGAAATGTTGGCCCTCCTCAGAAACCTCGGAGCCCCGCAAGCTCCCGTTCCACCTGCCGCACCAATCATCCAACCCCCCTTGATCCCAAACCAGGCTCCATTGGGAGAAGCTGCTCAAGAGGAAGAAATGTACGAAGAGGAATACTCAGATGCTGCCAGCTCCGCACATCCGGTCCGCCCCGCCATGGGTGCTAGAAGAGAACCCCTCCACCATCGGCAAGGAGGGGTAGGAGTCGATCAAGCCATATGGAGGCCCACTCGCAAGGAGATTCGCGATGTGATTGCCGAAGAGTATGGACAGGTCGGGCGCAGGGGCATCTTCGCCCTCCGCCCCTTACGTCACGGCTCCCCGCTGGTACAACAAATCTTGGACCATCCGATCCCGCATGGTTTCAAGCTTCCCAACATCGAGACATTTGATGGGATGGACGATACCCTGGAGCACGTCAACCATTTTACCACCATTATGCGGATCTACAACGCCGCTGATCAGCTCTTATGCAAAGTGTTTCCGGTAACACTCAGGGGGCAGGCACGCACTTGGTTTCATTCCCTACGGGATGGATCCGTCAACAACTTCACCGAGCTCACACAGCAGTTTACGGACCAGTTCGCCGCTAACCGGAGAATCGTTCGAGATCCCTCACATCTTTCAGGGATTCGCCAGAACGAAGGAGAGACCCTCAAAGACTTTTTTCGTCGCTTCACGGCCGAGGCGCAACAAATCTCAGGGGTTGATCCCGAGCTTTTACGCGGCATTTTCCTGGGGGGACTCCGCCCAAGCGGATTTTACTCCACTCTGATGAGGGAGACAGTACCAAGCTATCCAGATCTGGTGCACCGAGTGGAGGCACAGATAGCGGAGGACGAAGCGATTGAAGCTCACCGCCGACAATTCGAAGGAGTGGTAAAGAGGAAGAGAGAAGAGCCAGCCCCGAAGCAGCAAGAGGAGCGCCAAGGAAATTTACGTCAACAAGACCATACTGGGAACAGGCCCCCCAGAACCTACCAAGAGTACGCACCGCTCAATACCTCCCGTACAAATGTACTCTATGCAATACAGGATAACCCGACACTACAAAGGCCAAGAGACCTTCCCCAGGGCAGGGGAAATCTGTCAAAGTACTGCGAGTTCCACCGAGGTGCAGGACACGCCACTGAGGAATGCATCAAACTCAAAGATGAGATAAAGCGTCTCATTCGACAAGGCATCATCGGAAGGTTCTTACAGGACCAGACGCAAAATCATCCCGCAAATAGAGAACAGTTATCTGCTCGACAAGGCGCGCAGGGCAACAGGCAAGTAGTAGGGGTGATGGAAACCATCTCAAGTGTTCCGTTCCCCACCGTCAATTCCATTGCCCGACCGGCAGAGACGATCAGCTTTGGAGATGAAGATTTAGATGGACTGCTCATTCCGCACCAGGATCCATTGGTCGTCAGCGCAGAGATCGGCAACCCCAGCTTCTGCGTCAAACGGATACCGGTAGACAACGGCAGCTCCATCAATGTCATGTTCATGACCGCTCTTCTCAGCATGAAGATCCTACCAGAAAGTCTCCAACCAGCTTCTGGACCAATCTACAGCTTCAACGGCAGTCCTGTCCCGGATAAAGGAACCATCACTCTCCCTGTTACCCTAGGAGATTTCCCTAGGAGGGCTACCCGCGACGTGCAGTTCATGGTAATCGAGACAGAATCGCCTTACAACGCGATTTTTGGTCGACCGTTGCAGGTCCTATTTGGAGCTATCCCGTCCATCCCACACCTCGCAATGAAGTTTGTCACCCCAGGAGGATTTGGAGTTGTCCGTGGAAACCAGGAAGCAGCACACGCGTGCTATCTGCAGCAGATGGAGCCTGGACAAGGAGTTGCCCTGTGTGTCACCACATCCAAAACTTGAAGCCCCAAAAGGAGCTAGGAATTGGGTAGAAATGTCTTACTATATTTCAAACTCGTCAAATTGTCTCTAATAACTCTTGTTTGTAATAGTTATTCTAGACAAGTCGTAAGCATGCGCTTACGCAAGAACTATTGTGTGTTAAATTTCGAAATGCTTTCTCTGCTTCGAGCACTGCTATTCAAACACAGTTAAGATCAACTGCAAGCAGCGCCAATTATTGTAATATCAACGACATCCCCCAGGTCAGTTAAGCGAACCTCCCACTACCCGGCTAGAATCGCTCGCCATTCGCCCATGTAGTAGGTTCCGACACCACCTGGGTCTCGTCCTCTAAACCGCGTCGCCAGGGCCTGCCCCCCTCGCGCTCGCAAACGGTTTGAAGCGTCTGCCCTTCACCGCTTCTATCAACGATATCCCCCAGGTCAGTTAAGCGAACCTCCCACTACCCGGCTAGAATCGCTCGTCATTCGCCCACGTAGTAGGTTCTGACACCACCTGGGTCTGGTCCTCTAAACTGCGTCGCCAGGGCCTGCCCCCCTCGCGCTCGCAAATGGTTTGAAGCGTCTGCACTTCACCGCTTCTATTAACGACATCCCCCAGGTCGGTTAAGCGAACCTCCCACTACCCGGCTAGAATCGCTCGCCATTCGACCACGTAGTAGGTTCTGACACCACCTGGGTCTCGCCCTCTAAACCGCATTGCCAGGTTCGTTCCCCCTCGCGCTCCCAAATGGTTCAAAGCATCTGCCCTTCACCGATACTATCAACGACATCCCCCAGGTCGGTTAAGCGAACCTCACACTACCCGGCTAGAATCGCTCGCCATTCGCCCACGTAGTAGGTTCCGACACCACCTGGGTCTCGTCCTCTGAACCGCGTCGCTAGGGCCTGCCCCCTCACTCTTGCAAATGGTTCGAAGCGTCTGCCCTTCACCGATACTATCAACGACATCCCCAGGTTCCAACACCATCTGGGTCTCATCCTCTAAACGCCAACCCCGCGAGAGAAGAACATGGTTTGTCGAGCAAAACATTGGTTCAAACACCGCAAAAACTCCGCTACTATAAGAGCTGAAAGCAAGAACAGTTGTACAAACGACGCAAGCCGCCAATAGCCTTCAGCTCAATAGCCCGCTCCGGCGAAGAAAGCCCTCCACCTCCGTCTTCAAAGACACCAACTCGGACCCCAGACGAGTCACTGTAGCTCGCAAATCCTCCAACAAATGAGCCGAACCCCTCACAAGGGCCTTCTCCGTACGAACTTCAGCACGGGACTCCTCCAGCTCCACCGCAATGCCCAGATCACACCAAAAGATTACAAAATCCTCGCACTTCCTTGAGCAATAGCAAAGAACTCCGAGGATTTGGGGAGCAATTGATGGGTTGTCATCTATTATGTAGAGAAACCCGAGCTGCGATTAGCCAAAAACCCCAACTCCTCCACTAAGATGAGGGGGTCATGGGGAAGGAAGTGGGTCAAACCCACTATCTCCTCGCGCAACCGCAACCACGCACAGTCACGTGCAACGCCACGCCCAAATACGCACGTGCGACCGAACGTGCGTGCGACTGCGCACATGACCACGTCAAGGTCGCAAACATCCGCATGCGCACTACCGCACGCGGTACCGCGCAACCGCGCGCGTACGCATGGCCTGCGCGCTAGTGCGCACGCTAGCACGCGCACGTGGCATGCACGCCTGCGCGTGTGCACTGGCCCGCGCGCTAGCGAGCGCCCGCGCTAGCGCGCTAGCCCGCACGCTAGCGCGCTGGCCCGCGCGTCAGCGCGCTGGCCCGCGTGCTAGCACGCGTCCGCGCGTCCGTGCGCTGGCCCACGCGCCTGCGCGTCCGCATGCTAGCGCGCGCGGCCCGCGCACCTGCCCGCTAGCGCGCGCACGGCCCGCGCGCCTGCACGCTAGCGCGCGCGCGGCCTGCCGGGCGATCTCCCTCGGCACGCCCGCCGCCCCTTTGAGTCATCCTCGCACGACTCCGGTCATGCTTTAACGGCGTCCCCGTGATGCCGCGGCCCCTCCACTTATTCATGAAGATGATCCAGTTGCCGAGGCGCAACGACACAAGGACTTGAGGCGCCCTGTTGATGCTAATGGAGGATCACGTTACAACCTCCGCCCGCGGCGTGCCAAGCCTGCTTAATGACCTCTCATTTATTTAAGGCGTTTATTTTATCTATTTATGGATATAAAATTATTTCATATGATGGAAATAATTTTATATTTCATTATGCTCTTGTTTTATTTTATTTTCATGCGTTTTGAACTATTGGTGTGCATTTAACCATTTGGATGGCGGAGATTCTAAACGCCATCTTGAATGGCTGAATTTTGATGTAAACTCCTATTTAAGGAACCCTCCTTGATGAAATAGATAATTGAAAAGGCAAACCCTAAAATCCCCCTTGTGGAATTTCGGCCAAAGAGGTGGGAAACCTCCTAGCCGCCGCCCCCCCTCCTCTTGTGGTGTGACGCCGCTTCTTGCCTCCTCCATCCTTCTTCGGTGCGACGCCGGCGTGGAGTTCCTTGGTGTGATGCCAACGGAAAAGGTTGCAAACCCATTCGGTGTGACGCCGGTGGATCCGTGGAGAGAGTGATTCTTCCACCATATCTTGTGTGCTTTAGATCCGGGTTGGGTAACCTCTATTCCTTTAATCTTGTGTGATTCATGCTTAGTTTTGTGGAGGATTTATGCAACCGTCTTTTCCGCGATTTTAAAATACATCGCCGCTTTTCAAATCATTTCTTTGGCATCGATCTTCACTAGATCCGGATCGGGAAGATCCATTGCGTACGGCAAACCTAGGCCTTTAAATCCTTTGTTTGCCCTCACAACGGATCGGATCTTTGATTTAATTTCTTGGGAGTTTGCGTCTTAAGCCTTGAATCGCTGAATTAGAATTTATTATCTTCTATTTGATACGTTTGTGATCGTTCAATCCGTTATTACGATTGCTAGAATGCTTGTGTAGGTGCGGATAGATCTAGGTTTGTTGAAGGCGAACGAGAGATTTTCTCGTGACCGTTTCAAATAAGACTACCCCTACATCACCCCGCTCGGTGTTCAACACGCACTTGGCACCGCTAAGTCCGTACCCAGTTTTCATACCGCGCACGTTTGAGCATTGCAAAGTTCGCGGTGCGCGCAACTGCTAACTTCACTTTCTCTCTTAAGATTGCAGGATTTGCACATTGCAATCAGGAGCGCTAACTGCCCGAACTGCCCGAACTACCCGAGGGGCGAAGCCGTCATATCCAAAAAGTGGCGATCCGAGTGCTCACGATCAACGGTCAAGATCGCCCTGTCAGGTGGTTACGGTGGTTACGGCGATGAAATTACCGGGCTCAAGTCTATAAAAGGGACCCTGAATGCTCATTTGAAAGGACCTGACTTTTGGCATCCGAGAGATCTCCTTTAAGATTTCCTTCGAAGATCTCCTTCGCGCTTCGAAGATCTCCTTCGCGGTTTGAAGATCTCCTTCGCGCTTCAAAGATCTCCTTCGCGGTTCGAAGATCTCCTTCGCGGTTTGGAGATCTCCTTTGTCACTTGAAGATCTTCTTCGGACTTCGAAGACTTCCTGCAACACCAAGGCACTTAGCTTTTCTGAGAGGTGGCCTGTCACCCTCAGAGAATTTTCTTCAACTGCAATTGTAACGAGAAGCGACCATTCGCTCTCTGAACTTGTAACTTCATTTGTAACAATCCAACACTTAGTGAAATTTGGCTGGCACCGATCCGGCCACGTGGTTTTTTACCCTTTCCGGGTTTTCCACGCTAAAAATGTTCTCTTGCCACCTGTCTTTTCTCTCTGTGACTGTTTGCGCATTCGGCCCACTCTCGGGCTAAGACGGTCTGATTCGCCCGGTCTGGAAGAGCGTCGAGTGACCCGCAACAATTATAAAAGGAGAGAATGTCCTTCTGTTGAAACTAATGATCTGAAGAATTAAAATTCGACAACAAAGAATCCTAAGTCATCCTGCCATCAAGAGCAAGAGCATTCTCAGTTCTCAAGAGTGCTATTTGATCCAGATTCTGAAGAAGCTTTCAGTTGTTCATTTACTTAGAAAGGATTATTGTTGTTGCTTATTCCCTTGATCCAGATATATCATTACAAGTTATATTCTTCTATCTATCAAGGAAGAAGAAGCCTACTGATAGACTTCTTCAGAAGACTCAAGATCTGAATCTCAACCTTTACTGAGTCTATCATTGTAAAACTATAATTCTATAAATAGTTGGGTAGGATCCTTGTGATCTGAGTGTAGGATTTCTATGAGAATCTGAGGTAGTATCTCTGTGATCTGAGTGTAGGATTCCTGTGAGAATCTGAGGTAGGATCTTTGTGATCTGAGGTAGGATCTATTTGTAGATCTGAGTGTAGGTCTTGTATTATTAAAGACTGAGGTAGGAACTTTGATTGAGTTCTGAGTTTTGGAGGAGATTGCCTAGTCTAGCACATTGCTAGATAGGTGAAGGATGTAAGATCCCTCTCCCACACCAGGAGAGTTCCAAGATCATATGCCCGGAACCGCTACCTTACGGTGACGCTAACACACGAGTTAGCCGCCTCCGCAAGACGCTGATCCTGCCGGCAAGAATGATCAACCAGGCCAACATGAGATAAGAAGTAAAACTAGTAAAATAAAACCAAGTCCACAATCACACATTCTATATATGAGTCAAAATAGTATATAAGTCCATCAATGAGTACAAAAGAAAGAGTAAGGGCTTATGCCCAGTACATGTCTGAATGAAAAGACAACAAAATAAACTCTCTCTCTACATATACATGCGGAAGCTAAGCACTCTCATCGTCTGGCACCTATCTCGTGGTAGAAGTAATGCGCGGCATCTGCTCCTCAAATCTTGCCATCATGTCCTATCTGGTCGTGCTGGTGATCCAGCTCCTCAAACTCCTACGGTCACAACCGACCGTTAGTCATAAAGACTAAGCTGATTTTGTCCCCACCTCCACCCGCGACTCCTAGGCACCGTGCGGGAGGAAGAAGCGGAGGACAACAAGGGGTAATAACAAATGCAGGTGACAAGGGGATCTATGCTAGCAAGTATATATATAGCAAGATAAACTATACTAGCAGATAAATACGAGCAGTAAGTAAAGCAGTATGTAAGCAGTAAGTACGTAAAGTAGTGCACGCAAGTAAAGTAAACAAGTAAAGTATACTACCATCACACGAGTATCTTAACTTATATGAATGCCCATACAAACTTATAAGTTAAGATTTCCAAAATTATAACTTATCATATAAAAGAGCCCATACTAATTTATATGATAAGGGTCTGCAAATTATGTTCTAAGATTTATGTATGTTATGGTATGCATGCTATGATATGATACATACAAGTGCGACTCACCCACACGACTCTGTGATCACAGACCTTTAGTTCCCGATTTTTGGAGCTAGCTTCACTCTCTGGTACCATCGTTGTGGCTACGGTAACAGTGGAACGGGCAACTCCATTTCCTAGGCGGGTATACACACTACCAGGCCTAGACCCTTCGTACGCCTCTGTACACATCCTAGGTGCACTCTAGAGTCTTGCGTACTCTTTGCTGGTATCCACCAGTCTTTGAGGTCAAGTGTGCATTTTTGGGGATTGTCCTCCAGACCGCAGTATAAACAACCTACTTGCCCCTCAAACCCTCACACCCACCTAAGTCAACGTACTGTCGTCGGTGTGACGACCGGTCCAGTACCGAAGACCCGCCACTAATTTGTTCTATGCACATGCAAGTTATCACCACCCGAGCCTTCAGCTCGCAGGACCAACCCGTCCTGATATACAACCTCCCGAGCCTCCAGCTCGCAGGACCATCTAGTCCAGATACACAACTTCCCGAGCCTCCAGCTCGCAGGACTAACCCGTCCTGATATACAACTTCCCATCCCTTAACTCGGGATGAAGTTTACCATATCTCTTATTCATTTAGTTAGACTAATCTTGTCTAATTATTGTATACATGGAAGTTTATGTGAATCCTGGACTTCCAGAGGTTTACCCAGTGAAGGGCTCACAGCGGTACTAGGGAATGCAATGGGCTGAAGCCCAAATCCCCCTTTCCAAGACAATTACTTTCATTGGTGGCTACCCCTTTCAAAAACCCCACTCTCCTTATTACTCTTTATAACTTAGATATTTTATGACTTATCATTCACCGTATTTTAAGCAAACACTCTCTTGAACGATGCTCCACACATAAGATCCTTCATCCTCTAAATGGTCGGGGCCTTATGTAACTCACAATATCCCTAATCACACTCTAAACATATGTCATGAATACCTCAACCTACTGTGTGATTACTATGCTCTCAATGTGATCCCTGCCCCTTCATGCATATTGCGACACGAGTCTAAATTATTCTCTAACCCTTAGCGCTAACGTTCTCCAAAAATTCCACAACTTCTAGGGGCTAATATAAATGATATGTCACTGCCATAATTCAAATTTCACTAATTTTCTAAGTGATTCTGCCGGTCAATTCATCACACTAAGTTTTTACTATTCGCAGACCAACAATGAGGTTGAACTAAATTTGAGTCCTATGACGCAATCTTGACCATATCACGCCCAAATGATTCCTAATTTTTACCACAGGCTCATAATGGATAACTTAGGGTTTGACCACAATTTCCATGTACTTCATATTGATTTGACCTTTATTTAAATTCATAGCATATACAATTTCCATGTACTTCATATTATGAGTATCACTTGAACAAACGATCCAACGAGAATGAAGTCCACAAAACCTTGGGACACCCTTGCTCGAGTTAGTTTGAGGACAAACTAGCAGCGGAATCAGTGGTGTGTCCATGTGTAAAAATCACACAAAATAGTCCATTAATCGATGAGTTAGGCCAACTCAACTAAGACATCATTCTAGTTTGACGCACCAAGACGACTTCATAGCATATACTAATCCAAACCGACCTCGGGTATAGACTTATTAAGGCATGATGACACCCAAAGTGACTAGGAGAAGAACCTTATGGGGAAGTAGTTAATTAAGGCTTAAAATTTGGTGTCCCTAATTCTCCTCCTAAGTGAGATTATCACTTCATACCCAATAGATAGGATCGCCTCAAGGGATTGGTGCATGAAATCCATTAGAAAAATAACAAGAGACTCGAAAACTTAAATCTGCAAACCAACAACTAGGTTGCATCGAACCAATCATCGTGACAAATACCAGAAATCGGATAAGGACTTGTGTTCAGTCGGATAAGATTTGGTGTTTGGAAAATGCCCATTGTGGGGCTGCGTATATACTAATCTTGAGAAGGGTGTGATAATTGGTAACCCCGAGGATCTTAGAGTACGTGTAATATCAATAGGTCTCAGGATGGGACTCCGAGTCTAGGATCGGATACCCTAAGGATTGAGTGCATATATAGGACGAATATATCCTAACGATACCAAAGAAACTTAGCCCAAAATGCATAGGGGCTAATCCTTTTGTTTATTGGATTAGCTTGGTACCAACTTGGATTTCTTATACCTTATTTACGGAAAATGGTGTGCATACAGCACCCCAAATTGAACTTAGTGAATCTTGGAGTTCTACAACTCCAAGTAGGATGAAATTTTGGTCATACATGAGTCATGCACAAATACATACACTGCCCAAAAATGGGAATTTTTGGAAAGACCTATGTTTAAATGATCGGTAGAAAAACCTTTACTTAGGCCACACCAAAAGGTTGTTTCTACACTAGTAAAATAGATACTTTTCTCTCCAAATTTTGAGGCCCTTAGAGGCCTTAAAATGAAAAGTAGGATGAGATAACTTTTGTAGGAATTTGTGTCTACTATTTTTAGAAAGTGAGATCACACCATTTGGATCACCACAACTCTCAGTAGGCCAGATTTAGTAAGGCTGGTCCTAGTGAAGGACATACCTTAAAATGTAAATAACTTTTACATACTAAATGATATGGGGCTGATAATGTAACCATATTTGTATGCACCCTAGACCTACTGTATGCCCAAAGATCATAATTGTTAGGGCACATTTCTCTAAGGTTTTAGGAGAAATTTAATGAATCATATATGGTGCACAAATGGTGATTTGGACTAAAATCACACCAAATCACCTTGGGAGGGTGGACATGCATATAACAAACCATGGTTTAAATTTTAGGTCAATTGGCCCTCTGAAAGTCAGTTTACTCCACAAGCAAGTGCACGGAAATTGGTGTGCTTATAGCATGACCATATAACACTAGGTTTATATGAGAGTTTAAGGGTCTTCCTTTGGTCAACTTTTCTGAAGTTTAAACCATGCACTTAGGATCATAATACAATACTCTATAGTGAAAATCATTAACCTCGGGGTTAGTTTCCCTAGGAAAGATTGACTTCACATGTTTTGCTCACAAAGACCCCAAATGAATAAATATAGGGTCGAAGCTCACTGGAATGTTGTGAAATTTTGTATACAGACTTTTCACATCAGTAGAGAGCTCTAGAAAAAAAATTTGTTAGAATTAATCCTCGAGTAAATAACAAGCTTCCTTCACAAAGTAGTATATGGACCTATAGTTTGAGAAATTAATTCTTTGAATTATTGATATTAAAATGCTAGGAAAATTTTGTACAAGGTCCTTTTATATCAGTATGAAGCTATGGAAATTTTATTTGATTCGATCTCTGAGTAAACTTCATTCATAATGTGCAATTTGGAGTTATAATTTAGAATATTCATATCTCGAATGATTGATACCGGAATAATCTATAAATTGGACATAACCTTGTATTAATGTTATACACCTTTGGAAGTTTTCCTGGAATTTATGTACATATATATATGATATTTCCCTCACAATGTAATGCTTGGGGTTATAACTTAGGGAACTTATAACTTGAATTATTTATACGTAATGGCCATGGAAACTTTTGCATGGACTTTTGATAACAATATGAACTTCTGGAAATTTTGATGGAATTTATGGTTACACATTTTTTATACTTCCTTCACAAGTAGAATGTGAGCTTACAATTTGAGGAATTCATACCGTGAATTATTGTTACTGGATTGTTATGGAATTTTGTACATAAACTTTTTTTTATATTAGAAGAAAGCTTTGGAAATTTTCTTAGATGTGATCATTGAGTAAAAGACATGCTTCCTTCACAAAGTAGAATTTGAACGTAAAAATTTGAGAAATTCATACTACAAATTATTGTTGATGGGTTGTTATGGAATTTTGTTTATAGACTTTCTATATCAGTAGGAACATCTGGGAATTTTGTTAGAGTTAATTATTAAGAAGACATCGTACTCCCTTCGCAAAGTGGAGCCGTGGAATATAATTTGAAAGATGGATATGTGGAGATATTGATGAGACAATATAACAATTACCAGATAGTCGTGTGATATCATTATAGAACCGAACTTGAATTTCGGGGATGAAATTATTCTTTTGTTTATTGGGATTTGTAACATCCCATTTCCTACTAGACCCCTTAACTTCAATTAGGGTAGTACATGTGGTGAGTGAGGAGAGTTTGAGCTTGGTGGTGACCTTGGGATGCACTGAGTTGAGTGAACTAACATGTGATCCACTATAGGAGGCACGTCAACTTAGGTCAAATTAGCTCAAATTGAACTTACACTTGTGAATTAACCCCACCACCATGTCCATAACCCTAAAGGAGGCATAATTGACCAAAAGTCTCATCAATTGGTCAACCAATGTAGCCAAGTGGACCAAAGTCAAATCTAGGTCAAAATAGCCCAATTCAACTCAATAGGGTTCAATTCGGACTCAAATGGCCAAATTGACCCTACCATAAGATGGTAAACCTTTTAAGGAGTTCTATGGACCTAAAAACCCATCATGGGGTCACCAATTGGTCCAATTTGACCAAAGTCAAACTTACGTCAACATAAGCCAATCCTTCCCTAATAGACTCAATTCACCACCAAAATATGAAATTGATTTCACCCCTAGCCTTAGAACATCATGGGGGACCTAATTGAATCAAAAGCTCAATCATGGGATCATCAATTTGACCAAAGTCAACTTTTCCCCAATTTTGGTCAAAATTACACCTATTGATTAAATTGGCCCAATTGGGGCATCACCATGACCCAATTAGCATTGGGAGGTGTTAAGGAACCCAAGGTCAACATTTGAGACCAGTCAACCCGCCCAATTGACCACGTCAACATCAAGGCCAACCATGGTTAATTTTAGGCCTAAATAGAGAAATTGAAAGTCTAAACCAATTCCAATGGGCTAAGGCCCTCAATCCCAGCCTATTATGCAGCCCAAGAGCAAATGATCTTAATTTCCCTCGGAAATGGACATGCAAAGGCATGCATGAGTTTGAATTGGGGTTTTCCCCCAATTTCAAGTGAAGACAAGGAGGAGTTTGAGGAATGGAGGCCACATGGCTCCCCCCACCCCCCCCCCCCCCCCCATTCCTCTGCCCAAGCCTCCCACTTAACTCTAGAAGTGATCCCCAACCGAATTCCAACAAGATGGAGGCCACTTGGCAGCTAGGAGGAACATCCAAGGTGGTGGTCGAGCTCCTCTTAATGGAAGCACCATATAGAGCCCTCCCCACTCCATTTTGACGACACCATCACCTTAAGAGGGCCTGGAGGAGTAAATTTGCTACCATGGATCAAAGGATTTGGATGAGAATGGAGGAAATGGCAAGGGTCGTCGGAGCAAGGATCGGCCATTGCGAATCCAAGGAATAGCCGCCAACAAGCCCATTAGAGGTCAGGTTTCTCCTCCTCTCCCCTTGTGCTAGCATCCTAGATCCATTAGGAGAGACATCGGGCTCAATTGAGCCCGATCCATGGTGAGAAAAATGGAGAATTTTGGAATATCCATGGTGTTGGGTTCGCCGGAAAACACCACCTCCGGCGGCCAAGCCACCGTCGGTCGATAGCCACCACCTCAACGGAGGTGGTGGTGGCAGTGGCCGGCCAGGGAGGTGGCTGGATGGATGGGAAAGGGAGATCTAAGTTGCTCCAGGTCGGGTATATCCTAGCCATTGGCTAGAGGAGGAAGACGACTGGCAGCCGTCTGATCTGGTTGATCAGATAATTGCAGACCAATTTAATGTAATGAAAATAATATGTCACACTTTCTTATGCATGTTCATGCTAGATTTTGAGGCCTTAGAGGCCTTTTTAGGAAAAGTTGCCTGAGATAGATGTTGTAAATATCGATATCTATTTTTATTAGAAACTAAAATCATCCCATTTGGGGCAATGTAAAAGCCTCAGCTTCCATTTTAGTGAGGTTGGTCCAGCTAGAGGCCAGAAATTATTTAGTGTACATATTCTAAAATATAAGTCTGATGGACTTGAAATTTTGGCCATGCATGCATGAGCCCTGCACCTAGCTTGCACCCAAAAATCAGATTTTTAGGAAATTATTTTTCTAAGGTTTTATTCAAAATATGTAAATTCAAATAAGTGACATTTTTGGAAGAATATAGCTCCAACTGACCCCAAATTTGGGTGTCACCCTTATTTAGCCAATAGTAGACTATGATTAAAATTTGAGACCAAATGGTTCTCTGCATGTAAGGTAAATTCCAATTGCATGTCTCTACCTAAAAGGGAATATGTGTGCCAATAGCAAAAACTTGTATTTTGTGTATTTAGCCCAAAGGGTTTGGAGTTAACTTCTGAAATTTTGCACACACCCCAATTATGATATAATGCATCACCCTAGAAAATCTTAGGACTTCTAGCATCAAGAATCTCATGATTTTGATTAATTTGTCATATGTCACACTTGTGTATTTATGAAATTTTCATGATTAGTGAGACTCTGGAGAATCACTTGTTATGCCATTTAAAATCTCTGTAAATTTTGGTAGAGAATTCCAGGTATTATTTCTCAAATAATTGTCAAGATTACCTTATGTCTCAAATCTGAATAATGGAAAACTTATTAGGCAAAATGTTTGAGAAATTGTTGAAACTATGGAATATAGTTAGGAATCCAATTATGAAACTCTGTGATTTTTGTTAGAATTTTGGATATAGTATTTATGGAAAAATTTTATTTATTCAGTTTGTCACTCTTTATATTTTGTAAAATATTTATGGTGAAATATTCTTGGAAAATTATGAAATTCTGGAATTAGTGTTTTTATGTCATTATAGTGCCACTGTAATTTTCTCAGAATTTTGGGAAGTCAAAATCCAGTACTTGATGTGTAAAGTCATCTTGTCACCCTTTTTATGATAAATAGAAATTATGAACAGAAATCTGCTGGAAAATTATGAAATTCTGGAATTAGTGTTTTATGTCATTATAGTGCCACTGTAATTTTCTCAAAATTTTGGGAAGTCAAAATCTAGTACTTGATGTGTAAAGCCATCTTGTCACCCTTTTATGATAAATATATATTATGAGTATAAATCTACTGGAAAATTATGGGATTTTAGAATCCATATTTTCATGTCATTAGTCACATCTGGAAATTTATCTAGCAAGATTGAACTTATAGACATGGTACCTCCTTCACATTTTAGAAGAAGACAATTGATGAGACTTTTGGTCAATTATGCCTCCTTTAAGGTTAGGGACATGGTGGTGGGGTTAATTCACAAGTGTAAGTTCAATTTAAGCTAATTTGACCTAAGTTGACCTGCCTCCTATAGTGGATCACATGTGAGTTCACTCAACTCAGTGCATCCCAAGGTCACCACCAAGCTTAAACTCTCCTCACTCACCACATGTCCTACCCTAATTGAAGTTAAGGGGTCTAGTAGGAAATGGGATGTTACAAAGGAGGATAGTGGACTACCTCTTGACACATTGTCTTGAGGGAACCACTATAAATCTATGTGTGCTTTCTATAATTGTTTGCTCTGTGTTTTTTATTTTTCAAAAGATATCATAAATCATCTATCACACTATTCACGCTCCTAGGTGTGATCTTAGTCATTCCTCTAGAATAACAGTTAGCACCTAGCAGGAAATCACACAGATTGGAGTTCTTGTAGGACTTCACACCTGTAAACCTGCAACTATACCAAAAGCATGTATAATCAAATACAACTTGGGATTTGTTATTATTAAACCTGAGAGATGAAGAACGCATGTTCCAATATCGCTTCCCTCTTCTCATTCACCTTTGCGAGTAATAGATTTCTCTCTTGAACTCTTCCTCTTCTTTTGCGAAAGCTCGGCCTGCTTTGGTCACTGCGCCTCATGAATAAGCTCGACAAGGAAGCCGAGATTGGCAGCCTGATCTTCCCTTGCAGGAGAATCCTCGACTGGGCTACTTGAAGAGCCCTCGATACTTTGCAGATGGGGGTTGCCACCAGAAGACTGGGAGGGGTGGCCTCTCCCTCTATGAGAATGATGGAGGCTAGAATAACACGAGTTCCAAAAAAAAGCAGCGAGGTATTAACGATTAATAAATTAGTCAAGTCCCAAATATTTAGAAACTCGCTCAGTCTTACCCTCACACGATGAGAGGTAAGGAAATTGATTGACTCATTGGCGCTAGAAAACGATGACAAATTTTCTTTACTTCATCGCTTTCTGTATCTTTAGTCGCGGACCATTCAAGATTGGGGAAAGGAAGACCTCTGGCGCAGGCTGGTGTTGAAAATGAATCATTCATTCTGGTGTTGGACCTTGTTCTATGTGTCGGCGAGTGAGCACATATGGTTGCCGAAGTAGAGAACATCGTCCTCGGTCGCGCCCAGGTAGAAGACCTTCAAGAAGACAGTCATGTCGAACAAAATCTTCTTCGCATGCAGGACGCAGAAATACCAAATGATAATCACTATACCATTGGTATTGATCTGTGCGGGCACCAGTCCATAGTAGCAAAGGATTTGGTAGATCTCAGGCCATATGGGAAGTTGGAACCCTACTTTGAAGTGTTGAAGAGGGAATGTGAGCTGGAGGCGAAGAACGTGTTTACTCGCTCGTCCTTTTCAGGCAATCTCGCCATATGGCCTATTGGAAGAAAGCGCTTAATAAAACTCTCCAACTCCTCCGGGCGAGTAATAGACTTCTTGAAATTCGCGGCAGTAAAATTCTGTGCGTATTTTAAATGGCGAATTGTCGTATCCTATGGAAGCGCCATCGAGAGTGCGAGGAAGGAGTTGTACTGAAACTCACACGTCGTAACTCATAGAAGTAAAGTCAACCATAGAAAGCACGTCATTTTTAAACCATACCCTCCGCCTATTTATAGACGTCGAGGGGGGTCTTATCGCAAATTGTGTAGAGAGAAACTCAACAACTCGCGAAACCCCTTCGTTGATCGATCCTCGCAAATGGAAGAATGTAGATGCATAAATAAACAACTCGCACAATCCGAGATACAAACGAAAGCATATTCGCAACAACATGAAAGTCGTGAATACTCACGATCACCGTTCAGACAAGAAAAATGTCAAAATGAATAAAGCACAAAAACTCAACTCATGGATAAAAATAGAACATTAGTTTATCATGGGTTTTTTTTTAAAGTTCTATATATATTACATCAAATTATCTTAAAAGAAATACTAGAAACTTACAGCATTGGCAGGTTCTGCATCCCTGTGAGGTTTGCGCATGAAGACCACTCCACCCAAGCTCATGCATCATCTGAAGTTCCTCATTTGCCATTGCCATGCATACCTCACTCTGACGAATGTGGTCCTCCATACGAGTAAGGGTGCCCGCCATACCCATACTCTCCCAGATTTTGTGTATGTCATCTTGAAGAAGATCATGCCTATGATCTGAATCAATGGCGCACCTCTCCAGCTCGTTGATGGCATAATACTTTACTTCAGCGCCTTCCAGTCGGTGCTCAAACTCTTTCATACTTGATACTCACACCTCTAGCATGGTGAGTCAACAATTTGGCTCGCATGCTGTCAGCCGACCGATTCTTGCTTTAAGGTTGAGGTAGGTAGTGGCGATCATCATTTAATACTCATCTAGCAGCGTGTTGATGGCGTCTATGAGAGCGGTGTCCGGCGATGTAGCGCAACATATTGACAATCATGATTAGGGAGCAAGAATCTAGTCACAAGTACTATAATGAAATTGAAGAGTGCAGTACCTATGCGAGGGTATGTGTCCTCTGCTCATGAGGAGGCAGATACGAGCGAGGAGGCGGAGATCGGCGAGGAGGAGGAGACCTCTGATGTAGCGGAGATTGGCGGGGTGATGGAGTCCGATGAGGCAAACTCCTGCGGTCTCTGGACCACCACCACCCCCCCCCCCCCCCCCCCCCCCACACACACACACACCCGCGATAATATCGATATAGAGGAGGGGACCGTAGACGCAAGGACCCAGGTCGCCTAGGAGATGACTCTGCAGCCGGGTCCATGGGAGCCTTCTCGCGGTCATGCAACCTCTAGAGATCCCCGCCAGCAGGGGACGCGGGCATGGAAGATCACCCATTCCCCCTGCCAAGAGAAGCTGCTGGGGGAGGAAGATATTGAGTGGTCATCATGGAACGACGAACACCTACGCGAACGGGAGGCGACAGATGTAGCAAAGTAGTGGCAAGGGAAGTCGCTCCACCTGCCAGAATCATCGGGAGAGGGTTGTCCTCTGAGACTTTGAGGAGCGACCTTTCTCACTACCCCCAAAGTTCCGCGGAGGGAGATTACCTTCACCGTCAGACGTGGATAGGGCCATGAAAGGCTCAGCTGATCACAAAGGAGCGACATTCAATGGTGTGTCAGTAAGGCATGGAGGTAGACTCGGCTCACTCGGATCCGCGCTCACTAGCGAGACTGCATAAAGAAACACGTGTTAAAGTGAGTTATATGAAATTTCTTCAATATCAAATTCAAAATAAGATGTTCTAACCTCGTGAGGCGGGCTCAGGTTGGACCTAAGCTTAGTTCTCGCGGGTTCTCCCTTCATCATGAGGGAGTTAGGAACTACACCCGCAGGATACTCGCGCCCATCGCCTAGACTGTAATATCCCGTGTTTATCTAATCCGAATTAGAGTAATTAATAAAGATGTTCGAGCACTAAATTATCCAACTAAGCTGATTTTCAAAAAATAGAGTCCACGGTTAGGTTCAGAAGGTCGAAAAACCTTAGAATCGACATATTATTTGCTAAAATCGGAGATTCTTAGGAAAAACACGATTTTTTCGGCGCAACCGACACAAATTTTGAGAAACTGAGGAATTCAGCACGAATTGTAAAGAATCTGAGAAAACCGACGCCGAATTTGGAATCAGAACGTCAAAAAACCCCAGAGTAGGTATATTCATTTTTTTACACGTGGCGACGCGCATGGCCGCCACTTGGCGACGTATATGGCCGCTACGTAGCGACACGTGGCTTCGTGCATGACCGTCATGTGGCGACATGCATGGCTGCCATGTGGAGATGTGCATGGCTGCCATTTGGCGCCACATGGCGCCTCCATGGTTATAGGACCACCATATGGCGACACGTGTCACCTCCGGAGAGCAAGTAAAGAGCGATTTGGTTTTTTGGACTTTCTGGGAGTTCTAAAACTCGGATTTAAGTGATTTCAGTGGCGTTTGAAAACTACTATAAATATGGATCCAATGAAAGTATTCATTCATTCCAGATCCATTCAGTTTTTGGGAATTCAAGAGAGAGAGTGAGAGAGAGGAGAGAGAGAGGAGAGAGAGAGGAGAGAGAAAGTATCAAAATTCTGCCAAAATTGTGGGAGATCTTTGGGAGAAGTTCTAGAGCTAGAGTTCAACTTTGGATTCTATTTAGTTGTTGCAGAAGCGCCGTCAAAACCCCGCCAAAGAAATAGTCGTGGTGCAGAGTACTGCGGAAGCGCTGCTAAAATCCTGAGCCGAGGAGCAAGAAGACTGAGGTAGGTGGAAAATAATGCAATACGTATATGTTACGTTAGTATTCAGTAATGCGATAATTAGCAGTCATTATGTTGAAATAATGCGGAAGTTATGACATAAATCAGTTAATATACAGAAATAATGCTGAACTTCTAATAAACGTAACGAGGGGTGGAATTATGTGTATTCACGTAATAATGATGTCCCGAGTTCTCGTGCATGCATATTAACAATATGAAATTTTGTATTCTGGAAATATGAAATTCTGAAAAATATCATATACAAGTACTTGTAATGTCAAATTTTAACTTGCTCAATTGGTGTCTAGGAAAGTGTTTAGGGGTGAGCCAGTATCCCCCGAAAGGAAGGTGGTGTATAACGGTACATTGTGCGACCACTGACCTTACACTTACCTGGACAATATGCTAGTTAAATGAGAATAACACGTTACTTAAATATGATATACAAATAAAGGATGTGTATGATTATGTTAGCCCAGTATTTGGCTCACCCTACCCGGGTCCCCTGTCTATGTGAGGGGAACATCTCGGGAGTAGTGCTCCCAATCCGGCAAAATTAGCCACTTGAAATCCGCCTATGGAGTATCGAGCCCATAGTGTTTTGTCTGAGGACCCTTATATCATGGGAGTGGCTCTCCTTCTGGGCTTAGCTAGCCAAAAATCTATATTGTGTGGCGTACCGCCTGCAAGTAAACGAGCCATCCGGTTTGGCCGACCGGCGTACTGTAAGTGCTAACTAGTAAATCAAATATTTTTGATATAAAAATAAATGGGTTTTACAAACAAATTAAATGAATATCTAGTGATGTGCTACTCTTTTGTTGTAATTGCATTTTGCTTAAAACATGTGCATACATATATATGTTGTGTTATTCTTTCAGGGTGAGTCAGAATGCTCACCAGCCTACTTATATTTTTAGGTATCAATGCTGATATGGGCGCCAGTGGGCAGTGAGGATGACTACTATGTTTTGAGTTTACTATGTAAACGAAAATGTTATATCCAATCTGTTGATGTACATGTAAACTTTTATATAAATAAAATATGTTGGTTTTTTTGATTTCGCTCTAGAAATGTGTAACCATAAAAAGATCCTTACCTCACATTTACTGTTCCCGCCTCGTTAACTCGAGCTTACTGGGCCAGGGTGTGACATAGACCCTCCTGGTCTAGGGTTGTTTGCGCCGCCTCCGTGATAATAAGCTCACCTCCTTCCCGAGGCTCATCGCCCTCAAAAACTCGCTCTTCTGGTATTTCAACAAGGACTTTCTTCTTCTTCGCCTTGCGGGTTTTATCGCCAGATCAGCGATGTCCCGGAGGACATTTTTTCAACATGCTCATGAGGTCAGCATTCCTCACAGTGAGTTCCTCTAAAGTAATCGGCATCTCACGAGAGCTTAGAAAAAAGCATCCCAAAGAGGGGACCCCCCCTATTTATATGCATTGAAGAAATTCGCAAGGTAGCCCCAGATGAGGTTTGTTCCTCGCTAAGGAAGCTCGCCAAATAACATGTTGGATGTATCTTTCCAAGCTCTCTAAGAAACTGCAAAGAGAGGGGAATGTGTACAACCTGTATTCGTCGAGGGTGGGCCCGTTAGGCCACATAAGCAGAGCAGATCAAAGTCAAATATCAGGGACAACCCTATCCAAAGGGCGAGTATCACTCGTTACTCTCCATATAGGTGGGCATCTCCTGCAACTCGCCCTTAGTAAGACACCTCCGAAGATCGCCACTCACCATATGTGAGTAGACATTCATAGTCACAGAGTGAGCGATTAGCTTCCTCAAGTCCCAAGTCAGGTATTTTGCATGGAGATGTTATTCTTGCACCAGCCCCCCCCCCCCCCCCCCCAAGATTTGTCTATAAATAAGACTCCGGGGGTACCAGGAATGACACTTTTGCACTACCCCCACCCCTAGTTTGTTTATTCCCAGTACCTAGCTCGGCCATTTGGTTTTGGAGGGGAAACTCTTTTTGACTTCCGGGTACGTTGAGGGTCAACCTCGTTGTAGTAGTCAGGTCGTATTTATTGATAGTTCTCTCTTTTGCTTAGACATCAGATCTGTGGCGTTCGACCGCAGCATCAGAAACCTTAGGCTACCCTTTGGTCCGAATATTTGGAACTAGTATTTTTTTGGTTCCAACACAGTGTTTTTGGTTGTGTATCGTCATATCGACAGGCGATCATGCAAGTACTTACTCAAACTATTTTGTAGGTACTCTGATCGAGCTTGCATGCTCTCTAGCCCAACACAGTCGCCTTATCTCGGGTATCGGTCTTGTAAAGAGACAGGAATATATCTCGAAGTTAAGGCCATTAATGTCGGGATCAATCTCCTTAGCTCACTCTGAGCCCTCTCCTTCTCTGCGTCTCCTAAATCCCCATAAATAAGATTCAAATGGGGCATATACACTGGACTCCACAACATCCCAAAAATGACCAACTATGTAGAATCAGAGGTTAAGTTCACTCTATGACACTACTTACGAGCTCTTGTGTCCAAGATGGCTGCAGCATCGTGAGCTGGTTTCTTTCACATGAATTCCTTTTATAAAAATCCTCCATCATCCTTCCTATTACATTTTTGCCACATTGAGAACGAGTAGGATAACTCCATTCTTGAGCAAATGTTGTAAACCTACATTTTGACTTCCCCATTTGCCAGGATTGGATTCATATATATACATGGAGAGATTTGGCAGTGGCGCATTTAAAAATTAGAATATTATGCGTCCGCTTGTCGGCTTCTGGGAGCAAGCACGGGATCCACAGGTGTGTGAGCTCGACGATGAAGCGAGGATGGAACAAGGTTTGACAGGTGGTTGCGGAAGAGAATAAAAATATTGGACTATGAATAAAAATATTGGATTGCAAATAATTTCTTTGGACTGCCGATATCAATGGATTGTGAATAATGCTTTAGGATTGCTTATAATATTTCTCTTAAATAAACTTATTTTCATAGGCAATTAATAGTTAACCGCAACTCGGAATTAGCTTTCCGCACCCATTGTTAAGAAAATTTACCAGCAACCCACAAATTTAAAACCACACCCCATTGTCTTTGAAAAGAGGGAGAGGGGGCAGAGGAGGAAGAGGACGATGTTTCTTGGTCAAGATCCACTCCTTTCACAGGTGGAATGGCGAAATCCCGAGCTCTCTCTTCAATTTTTTTGGAAAACTGTTGTTGCTGTAGTTCAGATCAAGAAAAAAATATGGAGGGTTTTCTTCATCTTCTTCGTCACTTCTTGGAAACAGCTTCCAAAGCCTTATAATTCCGGTTCTTTGTTTTATGTCGGAGAGAAGCTACTGAAAAGGAAAACCTCATGCCCTTTGGTTCACTTCTTCTCACAACAAAGAGCTTTTCCTGGAGGAGGTTTTCGCCAGCATATTCAGAACGTCGAGAGGTGTCGATCTATTCTTTTTTTGGAGGGTGCTAATCTATTCATTCTGTTTTCTGTAGGAAGAAAAAACAGCGAAGATTCAAGATTTAGGAGGGTGTCGATCTATCCTTTCTTTGTTTCCAGAAACCGCCCACTGCACTTTTCAAACCTATGTTCTTACAACCTGGAGAAATCTGGGTTGTATCGTGAAAATCGGGCTCAGTGTTTCTTCTTTTCACGTCTGAAGGGAAGAAATTAGTAAAACTTTTCCAAATTTCTTCCCTTCCAGCAAGAGGAAGGAGGCGTCTCCTGATTTTAAGTTTTGAGTTGTGGTTAAACACAAAAAATAAATTTCAAGGAGGTGCGCGGTGCTTTAATTCCCAGGAATTCCTTTATTTAATATATATATATATATTCCAACAATTACTTCTTATAGAGCTATAAATCCTAGGCCAACTTCATAATGCACCGATACGAATAAAGTGGTGACAAAGTCTTATTAAAGCACGTGCTACTAAATTTTCCCAACTTTTGGGGCACGTGCGGTGAGCTTCACCGGGTACCTGTGAACGCAGTCCCTCCACGGGCTATCCGGATCCATGGAACCATCTCGCAGCGCGCGCCACACCACGCTGCATGACTTGAACCCGGTCCCGAAGGCCAGCATCCAAACCCGGTCCCCTCTCCGGATCCGCCCCTTCGCCTCGAAGTAACCCAACTCGTAGAACACCAAGCTGCTCGACGTGTTCCCGAACCGGTGCAAACACATCCGGGCCGCTTCGGTGACCCGCTCATCGAACCCCATGATCCTGCTGATCGCGTCGATGACCGCCTTCCCACCGGAATGGATGCACATGTGCTCGAACGCCTTCGTGAAGTCCGGCACGTGCGCCCTCGCCGCCGCCTTCTCACCTTTGGCCATCGAACTCGCGAAGCGCAATGCGTACCGGAGGAGCTCTGAGACCGGGAGCACGCGGGGTGCGATGGTGGAGATGTGGCTGCGGAGGGATGCGCCGGCGACTCGGACCAGGTCTTTGGTGAGGGCGACGCCTATACCGCCATTGTCATCGTCCGCCTGGATTGCGGCGTTGTAGGCGGCGTCATCGGCACCGTGGTGAGAGCGGAGAGTGTGCAGCAACTCGAACTTGGCGGCCGGGCGGGCGGCTGTATCGCTTGTGAGGAGCACTGCGGCGGTGCCCACGCGGAAGATGCAGTTGGTGACCAGCATGTGACGGTTGTCGCCGTAGTACCTGTAAATATATTTGAACTTAATTTTAGTAGATGGATGACGTCATTTATTAATAACCATGTCTACCAAGAAGAGTCATATTAACGTTACTTTAGCACTTTCTAAACGAGCAGGAGCCCATTCATGTGGGAAAAAAAAATTTGTGCGCGGAACATAGTACTCTGCGCTTGCCCGCCGTTCGATCAACAAATCTCGCTAATTTTCTTTAAACTCCGTTTTTAGCTGGCGGTCCGATCATAGATTATTTCTCTTTCATGTGATAGTAAGAAGGGGTTTAAGATTTTAGCTTTGGGAGATATAGAGTCTTGGACTATATATAGTGATCTTTGAGGGTTCCTTAGCTCCTCGTGCTGTTACGGTGAGGAATGGGTTGGCAGCGCGGCGGAAACCAGTTTGAGGGGAAACCAGTTTGAGGCTATCTATGTTGGCCCTTTGTCTTAACTGTGTTCTCGGGCAACTTATTCGTAGGCGCATTACTGTACATCTTTTTATTGAAAATCTTCTCATGATGAAAGAGCTAAGCTAAAATTTGATTGCATTGTGACAGGACAGTCAGGACCCATATTGTCTTCGTTCTCTTCGAGGGCAGCACTCGGCACAGCTTGAAGTAAATTTAATAGGCTACTCGCAATTTGAGGATTTGCCCGATTGGTGATTTTGGGGTTATTTAATGACCGTTATTTAGTGGATGATTAATAAATGTTAGATGCACATAGATGGCGAGTGAGGCCAGTGTGGGACGTCGGAGATTGCGTATCCCGGCTTCGTGGGTGCATAATTGCACATGAGTACTGCGTAGTCAACTGATTTGCGGATAGTCTGTTGGAAGCGTTACCAACGAGCACGCGACCTCGCAATCACCCCAGCCTTCTTAATGCGAGCACCTTTCCGCGCGAACACTACTACTCGCAAAAACACAACTCCACGGTTCGCACACTACTCGCAAAACTTCCTCCTAACTCCGGCGACCACCTTCAGTACAGCCGAGCACTCCCCTCAACCACTCCGGCGAGCTCTCAAACTTCGGCGAGATGTCCCTTCAACACACCGGCGAGCGCGACCTGCCACACGGCGAGATGAAGATGGCGAGGATCTACTCCAGCGAGTACTTCAACCGGCGAGCTGCTCCTACACTGCTCCGGCGAGATTCCTGTAGGCGACAAGGGAGGCGAGCTTACTTCCTGCGGGAAGATGGATAGGCGAGAGCGAGAGTTCCAATATGAGTGTTGGCGAGCACCTATGCGAGAAGATGGTGGCGAACTTTATTCCTGCGGGAATAAAGTTTATATCTCTACCTCTCTCTCTACACTCTCTCCCTCTCTCTCTATAAATCTGCCAAAAAAAATCTCCAGAAATTTCTATTCAACCACACAAACAATATACAAGGGGGGCATATTTATAGGCAATCCAAACCTCTAAAAACTTGACACGTGGCGAAGCATTAAATGCCACTAAAAAACAAATATATAAAAAACTTTTGTTGACCCGGTCAACAAAAATTAAAACCAACAAACTCCCCCTCAAACTTGGCAGCACATGCCGAGTTTGCCTTTGAGCTTCGCAAACGTCTCCACCTTCAACGCCTTAGTGAAAATATCCGCGACCTGCTCTCCGGTGGGGCAATACACAACTTCCACAGTCTTCAACTCCACCTGCTCACGAAGGAAATGATATCTTGTCTCTATGTGCTTGCTTCTCCCATGCAGCACCGGGTTCTTCGCGAGTTGAATGACGGACATGTTATCCACTAACTGTACAACCCCGATATTCGCCAGGCAAGGAAACCGAGCGAGACAGGAGTTGCGAGATCCAAACCTCGCCGAGATCGGCCCCCAGCCGATGAGACCTCGGCAGACCACCAAAATGGGCCAGCGAAGTCCTCGCAAGACGACCCCCTAAAAGAGGCGCCGCGAGCAGTATTTGCGAGAAGACCCACGAGAGCTTCGTCAGCAGGGTTCTCGCAAGGCGACCCTCTAAAAGAGGCGCCACGGGCAGGATCCGCGAGAAGACATGCGAGAGCTCCGACAGTAAGGTTCTCGCAATCCTCTATCCATAAATCATTAGGGTCAACTTACCCTTTTACCCTTGGTGGCCTGCCCTTAGCCTCTCCAAACAGCGGAGCTTGGCTGTTAGCAGACCCATTTGGGTGCGGATAGTAAAATCAAAAGGCGGAATCCTGTTATTTGCAGACCAGGCCAGAAAATCTATAAATAGGACCTTAAGGGCACCTTTGGAGAGAGGTCACTTCAGCTTCCCTCTCCTTAGGCTTTCTTTGGTTAGCATTTCCAGAGCTCTCCAAGGTGCCCAAGTCACAACTTTGGCTTGGGAGGGGAAGCGCTCAACGATCTTCCGGGTTAGTGGAGGGACCTCCTCGCTGTGACTAAGGTCTTAGTCAATTTCTTAATCTTCCATCCACCCTCCTCGAGGGATCAGTAAGGGCTAGCCGCCCCTCATTTCGGTGAGGGCCCCGAGCTCTACGAGAGACCGAGAAATCGGTTTCAACATTTTGGTGCGGTGAGCGTGGAGCGTGGCTAGTTCAAGAAAGTTCCAGAGAAAGGTTATGGCGGGAGATGAAGAACAAGGCGAGGAGTTCGGCGAGACACCCCAGGTGGCGATGGTCAGGATGCTCGCAGATTTCAGAAAGGAAGTGCTCGATACCTTGGGGTTTACGGTCACAGCTCTGCGAAACGAGTTTGCGACCCCAACACCTCAGGTGACCCCTCCCCCAACGACGGTGGGCGAGAATGCCCCGGGGGGGGGGGGAGGGCTGGAAAGGAAGTTGTCGTTGGATCAGGACAGGATAGGAAGGGGCGAGTGTTGTTCGCCAGTCCGGCGAGCCCGAGGCCGGCGAGCTCCGCGCCGGCGAGCGCCGGGCCGGCGAACTCAGTGCCGACAAGCTCTGTCCCAGCGAGCACGGCGCAAGCGAGCGCGCGCCAGGAGGATGCGGCGACGGTCGGGGTGGTTCAGGCGAGCGCCGCCCTCGCGAGTGCAGTCCCGGCGAGCTCAAGTCTAGCGAGAGAGCTTGGGGGGCGAGTGGAGCCAGAAAGGGTGACAGGAGGGGGAAGCCCCTTTTGCGAGTTGGTGCTTTCCGCACCCGTCCCAGGGGGGTTTGGAGAGTGGGATCGGGTGTACTACAACGGTAGGGATGACCCTGTCCAGCACCTGCAGAGTTTCGAAGACTCGGTCTCCATCAGGCCGATGTCAGATGCCTTCAAGTGTCGGCTCTTTGCCCTCACCCTCAAGGAGAAGGCCAGGGACTGGTTCCATCAGCTCCCTGCAGGATCAATCTACGCATTCGAGGATTTGCGGCGAAGTTTTTTGCTGAGGTTCTCGACCTCAAAAAAGAGGAAGAAGGACGCTGATTCCCTCTTCAAGGTGAAGCAGGAACCCAGGGAGTCGTTGGCTCAATATGCCGATCTATTCCAGGAGGAAGTGCAGCTCACTCAGGAGATGCCTGGGTTTGCACTCCAACTCGCCTTCACGGTCGGGTTGAAAGAAAGTTTCTTCAAGATGGCGTTGAAAAGAAAGGCCCCCGTCTCCTATGAGGAGCTGATGGAGAGGGTGTCGGAGGAAGTCGCGAGTGAAGAAGCCAACCCAGAGCTCACCAAGAGGCTAGCAAAGCTCAGTGAGCCGGAGGTGAGGCAGCAGGAGGTCAGGAGAAGGGAAGAGCCCCGGGCCCCGGAAGGAGGATGGAGGCCGCAAGGCGGAGGGGTGCAAGGGCAGGGAAGGGGTTACGGCCCAGGAAGGGGTAACCACGTCGGAGGTCAATGGAGACCCCCCCCCCCCCCCCCCCCCCCACAGTTAGGGTGGAGGCAAGGTCCGATGCAGATGCCTCCCCCTCCCCAACAGGCCATGGCAATTGGACGGGGAAGAGGAAGAGGAAGGAGAGGCGAGGTAGAAACAGCAGCCGCTAGGAGGAGAAGGAATAGGGTGGCGGAGGCCGATGCGGGGGAGGTGACGTTGCCATATTGTATCTTCCATGATGAAGAAGGTCACTCGACGGACACCTGCCCGGAGTTCCTGGAAGTGAAGAGAGGCAGAGCGCCCGAGCCACAGCAGCTGCAGCTAGTAAGGATCGTGGAGGTCGAACCTCGAGAGGAGGATCAGGGAAGGTGTGAAGATAGAAACGATGTGGGGAATAGGGGAGGGATCGGGGTGATCCATGGGGGGGGTGGGGGTGGAGGCGACCCGCAAGGCTAGCCTCCATACCATCTACCGCCGGAGCGTAGCTTCAACATCCACCGCTCCACCCCCGGCTGAAAAAATCATTTTCACCCAGAAGGACATGACAGGCTATGAGGACCCATTCTGCGACGCGTTGGTCATTCAGACGGCGGTCGAGAACTTCACCGTCTCTTGAATCTTAGTGGACAACGGGAATTCGGTCAACGTCATCTTCAAGAAGGCGTTTGACAGGATGGAGGTGGAGCCTAGAAGGGTGTTGGCCTCGGATGGCCCTCTGCTTGGATTCTCGGGGGAGAGGAAAGAAGTGGAAGGGTGAGTAGGACTTCATGTGACCCTGGGTGGGCAATCCAGGAACTGTCGTTTTGTCATAGTGGATGCTCCAAGCAGTTACAGCGCCATCTTCAGACGGCCACTCATCAGCGCGTTCCGCTGTGTCCCCTCCACCTTTCATCAATGCCTTAAGTTCAACGACGGAGGGGTCCAGGTGCGGATCAGGGGGGATCCCAAGGTGGCAAGGCAGTGCTACGTGACGGTTGTCAACACCATCTCCTGGATGGGAGAAGCGGAGGAATGGGATAAGATGATGGAGGAAGCGGCCGAAGCCGGAGATAAGGAGGTAGCCGAGGAGAAGTTGGCGGGAGATGAAGTCCATGCCCAGGAAGGGGTAGCTGAGGGACCCCAGGCGGAAGGAGAGGAAGAAGAAGAGAAGGCCCAGGTGTCACGACCCGCATTTTCTTAGGAATTAAGAATATCAGAGGAAGAGAAAATACGTGTCATGATGCCACGTCATGCAGGAGACAACTGCAGACGCTCAGGCGGTAACCTCTTACTTGATAGTTGAAAACATGATTTCACGATAATCATTATTTGAAATCATTTATTAGGGTTTAGAGTCAGAACTGTGTCTCTCAGTTCGTGGATCAACTAGTCCACAGAGAAAATTATATATGTAACTGCAGCGAAAAACACTTGATTTAGTTCATTTAAGGTCCTATATGCACGTGAAGGCAGGACATAAAGTAGATAATATGCACTTAACTAGGCGTAGTATAAGTATAGAAAATATCTTTAGGTGACTTTAAAACTAAGGGTTTTAGTTAAAAATGATGAGATGAAGATGAATGAAAAGCCATTTTATCACTATAATGCACCTAGTCATAAATCATTCCCAGAGAGTAAGGTATCAGATCTAAAAGCAGTGGCATACACTGGTAAGTAAACTATAAAGTATCAAAGAGGCACAATGAGCGTCAATAAGCTGACACTAACCCATTGGCCCAAACTAGCATGTCTGAACACAAGGAAAAACAACAACAACAACTACTACTACCTCGCAGCAGCGGGGTAAATAGCAGCTAAAAACTCCCGAAGACTTCGGGCTACTCCACTAACCGCTACGGCTCTGGACCTGAGGCATTCAATAAACAAGAACGCCTCAGCAAGGGAATTGCAAGTGGCAAGAAAAATAAGGAAAAGACAAGCAATAAAGGCGTACGGGGTACCAACCCAAGCCTGATTCACTGAAAAAGAAGCTCTGAAACAAGGAGCTAAGCAAAGCACCAAGTGCAACCAAATATCATAAGTAGGAGCAAGTATAAATTAATTATCTTGTAAATTTTGCATACATGAGACTGATCAGCTCAAATAAACGGGTGCGGTTTCTTACCTCCGCAACCCAAGCCCAAATCCAGGTGGGGGTACTTCTAGACCCAACCACCCAAACACGGCCCACAGGAACACAGGCAACGCCTGCTGATCACGTCCTTGAAATGGCCACCGTGCAAGCTAAAAGCATATATTCATTTTAATTAAATCATTAAGACACGGGACGAAGCCCGAGAAATAATCAACAGGGATACCCTAAGAGATAGGGTCAAAGCAAGGCACACACCGATCAAGATGAATCACAAGCGAAACCAACGATTTGCAAGATCACATCAGGTTTAGAATTTTGATAGGAGGTAAACATGATCAAAGACGCAATGCAGTTATTAGCAACATCACCGCATACTGCTAACATCACAAATACTAGGAAGAAACACCCTAAGGATAGGGTCACCATGAGATTACTGCTAATCAAACGATTCATAAGGGGAGACTCGGAGTCATTGAACCAAAAAGGCAAAGGGGTTCAAGATCGAGGGATTCACGATCAAGGACACCCAAGAGACTTGGGCAAAACTCCTTGTACGCTTGAGAGGACACAAGATTTAAACATGAGAATCGCAACGAAATCACATGCGCTCCTGGCGGGGTTCCAAGGGGCCGCGCCCCTGGCGGGGTCTTAGGGGCAGAGCCCCTAACGGGGTCCAAGGGGCAGCGCCCCTGGTGGGGCTCTGTCCAAAATTTTGAAATCCTACCACCGGAAATCATGCAAAAATCACATCAAAATGAGGACTTCCCGAGAACTACAAAGGACTTCTCGGAAGATAGAAGGTTGAACTTTCGAGTAATAGGCAACCTCTCGAGACATGAAAGGGACCTCTCGAGATATGAAGGGAAATTCTCGAGACAAGAGAAATCTCTCGAGACATGAAAGGGCCAGAGACAGCTATGTCTCGAGACATCCCTTATGTCTCGAGACATCCAAAGCTGCAGAGACAGGTATGTCTCGAGACATCAGCTATGTCTCGAGACATCCCCAAAGACAGAGACAGTTATGTCTCGAGACATCAGCTATGTCTCGAGACATCCAAAGCTGCAGAGACAGGTATGTCTCGAGACATCAGCTATGTCTCGAGACATCCCCTAGGACAGAGGCAGTTATGTCTCGAGAAATCAGCTATGTCTCGAGACATCCAAATCTGTCTCTCGAGCCACCGCAAGAACAAGGGGAAAAAACTTGATATTTGGGTAAGATTGAGGAGGAGAAAATCAAGGGGAGGTTCTAGATCATAAGTTACTACACCAAACACACAAACTCTTGCTAAACAGCATGACAAGAGCTCAAAACGAGCAAACCAACCGTCAAAAGAATCAAGAGAGAAAGAGGAAGAAACCACTTGCCTTAACCTTGCAAAACTCGCCTAACTCCGCTCCGAAAGCCAAGGTAACTCCCGAGCACGAAGACCTGGAGCGCTAAGGACCGAAAGGAAGAGTTAGGTCATTTCCATAACTCCAAAACTTCCACGAAGAAGAACAAGCTTACCACTAAGACGAAGATCTCGCCGAGAGCTTTCCAAATCTTCAAACCAAACTCGATTCCGACCACTACAGCTCTAGAAATCACCGGTCGAAGGCTCCACGAAGCTCCGCTCTCGCCCTAACCTTCGGCGGCTGATTTTGATCGAGGAAGAAGATGAATAGAGAAGGGAAGGATTTTAGGCTTATATATAAACCTAATTTATTATTTAAATAATTAATTAATCCTTCAAAATACTTAAAACTGCGAGGGCGACCAAAACACCTCGAATTTCTACGAAATTCGCACCCTAACTAAAACACGGCGCTACGAATCCAACGGCGAAGTCAGAATTCAATTCCGACAAGCCAAACTCCGGATAAAGCCTCCTGAAGCTAAAATCTTGGTAATTACTCCAAACCTTCACTGTAACTCGAAACGACGCGAAATCTCGCACGCTCGATCTGAATCACGAGCTCCAACTAAGCTAAGGCTCGAAACACTATCAAAAGAGCTGACGTAATGCCCTTACGCCAAAATTACGTCACAGAGGGTACGTAAAATAATTAACGAAAATCAGGGGCGTTACACCAGGAGGGAGGGGCGGAGGAGCTGATGTTGGTAGAAAAGGAGGTCGAGGAAGGAACCCAGGCTCTCACTTGTGCCGAGGAGGAGAGGGCTTGGGGAGAGCAGTCCCGGTTGGAGGCTGTGGACGAGGTCATGAAGCTCGAGGTCACCACCCGGCTGGGGGTGGTGGAGAAGGTCCGGGTCAGCGGAGGTCTCAACCTGGAAGATCAAGCGGAGATTCTGGCTTGCGTACAGAAGAACATAGACGTCTTCGCTTGGAGCGCCGCGGAAATGCCCGGGATCAACGCGGATGTGGCTTGCCATCGCCTCAACCTCGACCCCGGCACCCGCCCCATCCGCCAGAAGAGGAGGGCCATCGCCGACAAGCTGGAAGGGCCCATTCGCGAGGAGGTGGGCAAGCTCCTACAGGCAGGCTTTGTATCGGAGATCCAGTATCCAGGCTGGGTCTCCAACGTCGTTATGGTGAAAAAGGGAGGAGGTAAATGGAGGATGTGTATCGACTTTTCTTTACTTAATAAATCATGCCCTAAGGATTGTTACCCCCTGCCTAGAATCGACGCGCTGGTTGACTCAGCCGTCGGTTTTCCTGTGATGTCTTTCTTAGATGTTTTTTCAGGTTACCATCAAATCCGCATACACCTCCCAGACATCAAAGATGTCTCCTTCATCACGGGGGATGGATGCTACTGTTATAAGATGATGCCGTTCGGGCTCAAGAATGCAGGGGCCACATACCAAAGGATGATGGACAGAGTCTTCCGCGAGCAGAAGGGAAGAAACTTGGAGGTTTATGTTGATGACCTCATGGTGAAGAGCCGAGACCTTGGGTCTCACCTCCAAGACCTTGAGGAGACGTTCGGGACCCTGCGACGGTACAAGATGAAACTCAATCCCTTGAAGTTTGTCTTCGGGGCGAGCTGAGGACAGTTCCTAGGCCACTTGCTCACCCCCGCGGGAGTGGAACCTAACCCGGACAAGGTTAGGGCGGTGATGGAGTTGGGGTCGCCGAGGAATCCGAAGGAGGTTCAGAGCCTTACGGGTAGGCCTGCAAGCGGTTCGGTTTGGGTCGGTTTGTACCCAAACCGAAACCGAACCAACATGCTTCGGTTTTCGAAAGGTCCGAACCAAACCGAACCAAACCCGGTCGGTTCGGTTTGTTGTTGGTTCGGTTTTTTATCGGTTTTTTGCGGTTCGGTGTCGGTTTTTGTACTTCCCTAATTACACATTTGCACTCTTGTAAATTAAGTGAAGCAAATGTTACGATCGTTCATCATATAGTTATCAAAATATTTAAATTTGTATCAATAAACTATACAAATGATAAATAAACATGCAACAATATTTAAAAATATTATTATCATCCCGTCAACATAAACATTATAACCAGAGAAATTATAAACATGTAACAATACCATAGTTGTCCTTCACCACTTCACGGAAATGAGGCTTGCGTGAAATAATAGCTTTTTATATATATTTATTAAGTGGCTAAGTGCAAATAGAAGCTAGGTCAGCTGGCTTGTACATAATTTTAAAGTTAACTAATGTAGTCATTTTTCATTTTGGTTTGGCCACGTAAAATTATATATTTATATTAAGTCGAAATGAGACACATCTTACATTTATTAAGTGAAAATGAGACGTAAAATTATTATAATATTAGTCGGTTCGGTTCGGTTTGATCGGTTTTTACAACTTGAAAACCGACCCGAGCCGAAATGACTTCGGTTTTCACAAGCCCCAAACCGAACCGACACCGAACCGGGCGGCTCGGTTTCACAATCGGTGCGGTTCAGTCGGTCTGGTCGGTTTTGTCGGTTTTCGGTTTTTGCTCCCCACCCTTACTTACGGGGAAGTTGGCTGGGCTCAGCAGGTTCCTATCCAAGGCAGGAGAAAAGTGTGCGCCTTTCTTCAAGGTGCTACGGGGCAACAAGAAGTTTGAATGGACCCCGGAGTGCGAGAAAGCCTTCCAGGCTCTGAAAGAACAACTCACCCAGACCCCTCTGCTCCAGGGGCCGAGGCCAGGAGAAGACCTGTCCCTGTACCTGGGGGTAGGGTCCGAAGCAGTAAGTTCCGTGTTGATCCGGGAGGAGGGGATGAAACAGTTCCCTATCTACTACGTCAGCCGAGCGCTGAGGAAGGCGGAGCTTCGGTACCCGATCCTGGAAAAGTTAGCCTTCGCATTGGTGGTGTCGGCCCGGAGGCTCCGGCCTTACTTCCAAGCTCATTCAATCAAGGTAGTGATAGACCACCCGCTCCGTAAAATCATGGAAGGAGTGGAGCACTCGGGAAGGTTGGCAAAGTGGTCCGTGGAGTTAAGTGAATTCAATGTCACGTTCGTGCCCAGGACATCCATCAGGGCTCAGGCGGTGGCAGACTTCATGGCCGACTACGCGGCCGAGGTGGGGGAGCACGGGCCACCTCCCCCAGAGGCATGGAAGATGTTGGTGGACGGAGCATCGGGAAAGTACTCCTATGGAGGGGGGATAGTCCTGGTGAGTCCCCAGGGGACCCGGATTGAGCAAGCCTTAAACATCCATTTCCTAATTACCAACAACCAGGCTGAGTACGAGGCAGTGATAGCGGGCCTTCGGCTGGCCTGAGAACTAGGGGTGCAGGACGTGGAGGTCTCAACGGACTCCATGGTGGTAGCATGCCAAATCAAGGGAGAGTTTGAAGCGAAGGACCCGACCCTCCTACTATACCTGGAAAAGGTCAAGGGGATCATCGGGCAGTTCCGCACCTTCTCCATCAAGCACGTGCCGAGGGAGGAGAGCACCCAGGCGGACCTCTTAGCCAAGTTCGGTCCCCGAGCGGGAGGGACGGCTTCGGAACTCTTCCGGCCCTCCATCGAAGAAGGAGAGTTGATGGAGGTGGACAGACGAGCCTCGTGGATGGATCCGTTCATCACCTTCTTGTCCTCCGGGAGGTTCCCTGGAGAGGACGTGGACAAGAGACGCTTCAGGTATAAGTCCGCCTATTACTCCTTGCATGCAAGAGGGCTGTATAGAAAGACCCTCTCGGGACTCTTGGCCCGTTGTGTCTCCGAGGAGGAGGTTCCGAGAGTCCTGGAAGAAATCCACTCCGGGGAGTGCGGCAGTCACTCCGGGAGTTGGACCCTGGAAGGGAGGGTGTTGAGGCAAGGCTACTTCTGGCCCACTCTCAGCAAGGATGCGGCAGAGTTCGCGAGAAAGTGTCCGAAGTGACAGCTCTATGCTCCGCTCCAACTCCTCCCAGCTCAAAGGTGAAAGTGGAGGTTAGATCTTAAGTTACTCTAGAGGGGGGGGGGGGTGAATAGAGTATTAAAACTTTTCCTTAGTTTTTATAGCGGAATTAAAATAGTATTATATATAAGTGTAAGCAGTGTGAGAATTATATAAACAGAAAAATTAAGTAAATGAAATCACACAACAAACAGCACAAGCACAGAAAATAACCAAACACAGAAGACACAAGGAGCTATAGTAGTTCCCCAATGAATCTGGGTACGTCTACTCTTCTACCACCCTTGGTAGGAATCCACTAGGATTTTTGATCAGGTGCCCTCACACCAAGGGATTTTTGTTCAGGTGTCCACACACCACAGAGCTTTTGTTCAGGTGCTCAAAACCAACTAGATTTTTTGATCAGGTGTCTTGCCACCAAGGTGGTACACTTTTGAAGGGAGTATTAACCCTGTACAAGAGAGGTAAGAAAGAGTTTATAGTGTTCTTCTCTGTCAAGATGCTGTGAGAAGACTCTAGTGGATGTTGTTGTAAAGCTCCCCCTGTCTGATTGAAGTATTTGACAGAAGATGGAGAAGCTTTCTCTTGAAAACTAAGATCTCCTGTAGCTGATTGATCTGGAAGAACAGGTTCTTCAGATTGCTTGTTGCTCTTTTAGAAAATCTGAATATGCAGCAGATTCTGAGAGAATGCTCTTGAGGAAGATGTTCTCAGAAGAAATTTTGTGCTGCTTGTAGAAGAAGAAGAAGAGGAAAAAAATACTTGCTGAGAGATATATCTCTTTCTTCTTTTTCTGCTGTATATATTCTTTGTATTCTGTAATAGAATGATGTTTGAATTCTGTCGACTGATTCATATATGTCCAAAAACAAAAACTGTCTTTAATGTATTCTATATTTGTGAATAGAATAATCAGTCTTTAAGACATTCTTGGAATAACAACAAAACTCAAACGACTCTGGCAGGTCCTTTAATTCCTTGGCCGTGAAAAGATTCCTTTTCATTAAATGTCAACGGCTATTGCTGTCTTGGAAAAAGGAAAGAAGGGAATATATTAACTGAGTTTAATATCCTTCCTTATCTGTCAGAATACGTCCAAAGATATTAAATAGATCTGTTATAGTCGTCGTTTTGCTGTTAGGATAAATAGAATGTAGCTGATAACAAATCTGGGCTTCAATAAAGGATCTGTCGAACGCTGGCTATAATCTGTCGAGCGCCGTCCAGAAGATGTTGAACCCTGGCTGGAAACTGTCGAGCGCTGGCAACAAAACTGTCGAACGCTGGGAGCCATCTGTCGAGCACTGCTAGCCATTTGTTGACCGCTGGGAACTTTAGATTTTATCTTAAGTTCTAGCTAATTTATCAGCCTAAAGACTTGACCCTTAAACTATACAATGGGGTCAACTGATCCTAATCAGTACATAGTGATCCTAGCCCAAAACAGTAAAAGGGTTGCTCCAACAATCTCCCCCTATTTGGGTTAGGATACTATTTGACAAATAAATCAAATAATAAATAACACAAAGATAAACAACAGAGCAGAAATATATCTGACAGAATTGAAATGCTTCAGCAGATAATATTGAAATAAAATGCTCTGAGTTTAGAAACATTTATACTGAATTCAAGTAGTTCAAAGACAGAAGGAATTTGAAACTGTACTTTTTCACTGTGAGGAAGGCTTGAAAATGATTTACCTGTTGGGATCTTCAGCTTGCTTCTTGCTCATGTAGCAATTTTCTGGACATATGATTGTTTGAGATGTAGTAGGAAGAACTACTGCTGCTGGATACTTCTTTAAAAATCTTTCAGCATTAAAAAATTTTCTGGAATTGTACTTTTCAAGCTCTGGCTTTCTGAATTCAGACAATGTAGAAAATTGAGAATGGTCCTCACCTTCAGCTTAGCTTTATTGATCTGAGCAATAGCTACTGATTCTCTGAATCTAGCCATGTGAGGTATTTTATCTGTTTCTTGAATTTCTGGAGAAGGAGACCTTTCAACAGAATCATTTGCCTGCTCTGAGGTTTTATTATCTTGAAGATTCATTCTGCTGTGAAATAAGCCATTTGAAAAAGTATATCTGTAATCTGAAATTGGTCTGGAAGAACTTGAGGGAGGAGCTCTGGCTGGTGTAGAACTTTGAGAGCCACTGGAGCTTTTATGAGTTCCTTCATATCTCCTCGACTGCTGGGGGGGGGGGGGGGCAGATCTAGAGAAGGAGGAAGAAATCCCTGCTGATCCTGCTGCTGGAGGAGGAAAAGGAGGAGGGTGATTGAACTTAACTGGATTATCAGGAATATAACCAGTTTTCATGAACTTCTTTCTTCTTTTCTGCTCATTTCTGGAGAGTGTCATCCAATGATGTGAGACTTTGTCAAGAGAGATATTGTGGAGAATATAATATGGGATATCATTATCTGGATTAGGAGGCTTGGGGATAGCTTTAGACTTAGCCTTTGTTTTCTTTCTTTTCCTTGACAGTGTATCATCAGAATCACTATCATTATCTTCTTCATCAGAATCAGAAGAAGAGATTGGTGTATCATATAAATCTGTTATCAATTTAAGAGATTTGATCCTTTGCTCTTCAGCTTCATAAGCTTCATCTTCTGCTTTCCAGATCTCATCAAAGTCTGGAATTGGAGTTTCATCAAAGATAAAAGTTGGAAAGTCAGAATTTGTGATTGCTTCTTCTGACATTACAATTAGTTTTTCTTCTTGACTGAGAGCTTGATCTTGAATGAAAACTGTATCTGTAATCTTAACTTCAAAACTTCTAATTATCTTATTTAACAGAGCTTCATTAACTGGAGCAGTGTATGGGACAATTGCTCTAGAATAATTATGCTGTTGAGGTAAAACTGGTAGAACTGTACTAAACTGAGAAAGCAGATAAATAATATCTATAGAGGGATTAATAGAAACATTATTTATTTCTTCTGGACCTGGTAGAACTGGTTCTTCTGAAATTGGAAGAACTGAATTTCCAAGTGTTTGAGCATCTGGAGCATCTGGAGCTTCTTCATCAGACATCTCCCCCTGCCTAGCTTCAGGGAAACCTGAATCTAGGCCCCTAGAAGAAGGGACAGATTGAAAGGAGGGGAAGGAAGAAATCTTTTCAGATAAAGCAGAAATAGATTGAACAATTGGAGCAAGTTTTGCATCCAATAACTGGTCTATTTTGGGAAGGATGAGACCAAGTATCTGATCAGCTACAGAGAAAAGATTTAAATAAGTGAATTCGTGAGAATGAGATGAGAATGGCTCAGAAGATGGAGGAATAGAGATTGGTACAAAGATGTTTGAGACATCTGCACCTTGTTGAGAGGGTTCTTGATGAGTAGAAGAAGAATGATGGATAGGGAATTGGGAATTATTATGAGTAGGAGATGGAGGTGGAGAAGAGTGATGAGGGAGGAGATCAAAAGAAGAAGGGGGAATGTCATCAATATGTGTAGAAGAATTGTAAGGTGGAGATTGTGCAGGGGAAAAACTTTGAGTAGTAGGAGGTGGGAGAGGAAGGGAGGAGACCAAAGGAGGAACTTCTGGAAGGGTTAGGGAAGAGATTGAATCAGTCCTTGTGTCTTTAGAAGCTTGCTTGACTGACTTTGGATTCTTCTTTGGAAATACCCTTTCCCACTTAGCAAAGAGAGCTGAGGTCAGCTTCTTGCTAGCATTGATTGTTACCTTTGGGGAGACCAGAAGGTCTGGATGCCTTTCCTGCAGAACAATTCCTAAAATTCTTCCAAAGCTAACATTTTCCTTGGAAATCTTTTTCTTAATCAAATTAAACAGAAGTGATCCCCAGTTCACTTTCTTTTTCTCCATCAAGGCCACCATCAACAGAAATTGGTGCCTATTAACATAGTCATGTCCTGTTGTTTTTCCTAACAACACTTTGCCAACTATATCTGATAAGAATTTGTATTCCAAAGACAGATTTTTCTTAAGCAGATGATTAGAGTTTCCAGAGGAGTGACCCATTTTGACTAAAGCTGCTTCAAATTCATCAGAACTAATTTCTATATCTTCATCACCATTCACAAGCCCAAAAACTTCAGTTAGAATGGTAGGGGTAAGAGAAACCTGGTATCCTGAGATTGTGCCCGTCAGACATTCATCTTCCTGCTTAACTGTGAAACACCATTCTTTGATTTCAGCTGTGTGAAGCTTTATCCTCAAGCTCATTAACTTCCTCAACTGTTGCTCTTCAAAGAGTTGAAGGATGTCCTTGAAGATTTGATCAGATGTTGCGAAGGATTCCATATCTATGTCGAACCCAGCATCAAACTTCATGGAATAGAGCGAGGCTTGAGAAATCGCCATTGAGTCCTGCAAAAGAAGAGAAAGATCAAGTGCAAAAGGGGAACTGGAGGGAAATGATTTCTGTAGGCGCGCTCTTAAGAAATAGAAGTAGTAAATATATATATGAGAGAAAGAGGCGCATTTGTGGAGCGGCGCTCAGCAACTAACCCTGATAAAGACAGAAGTCGAAAAGACTTTAAGTTTTTGTCAGACAGCGTTCGACAAAAAAATATCCTTTTCGTTGACCGCTGTTCGACAGGTAACATTTCTTTATCGATTCTGAAAATATAAGGTTTTGTCGACCACTGTTCGACAAATGATATAAATTCGTCGTTCTCCGTTCGACAAATTTTTGAGGTAAATAGAGAACTTAATTTACTAGCAGATTGAGTCTCCATCTATCATTCCAAGTTGATTTATAAAGAAGATATGCTTCTTTTCATCCAATGGCTTGGTGAAAATGTCAGCTCTTTGTAAATCAGTAAGAATAAATTGTAGGCAAATTTTATTTTTATCCACATTATCCCTAAGGAAGTGGTGCCTAATTTCTATGTGTTTAGTCCTACTTTGGAGAACTGGATTTTGTGCTATAGATATTGCACTAGTATTGTCACAAAATATAGTTGAATTATTTAAGTTGACTCCATAGTCTAGAAGTTGATTTTGTATCCACAATATCTGTGAGCAGCAACTGCCAGCAGCTATATATTCAGCTTCAGCTGTTGATGTTGACACAGATGTTTGTTTCTTACAAAACCAAGACACAAGCCTATCACCAAGGAACTGGCAAGTCCCCGATGTGCTTTTCCTGTCTACTCTGCATCCAGCATAATCTGAATCTGAGAATCCAGTTAATTCAAATTCAGATGTTGTTGGATACCAAAGTCCTAGATTAGGGCAACCCTTTATATATCTCAAAATCCTTTTAAGCAAAATTAAGTGAGATTCCTTGGGGTTAACTTGAAACCTAGCACAAATACAAGTAGCAAACATTATGTCAGGCCTACTTGCTGTTAAATAGAGTAATGAGCCAACAATTGCTCTATATACTTTTGAATCAACAGGTTTCCCTGATTCATCATTATCAACAACAGTATTTGAGGACATGGGTGTTTTCATGGTGGAAGAATCTGACATACCAAATCTTTTCACTAATTCCTTAGCATACTTAGATTGGGATATGAAGATTCCATTTGAAGTTTGCTTCACTTGGAGACCAAGGAAGTATGATAACTCAACCATACTACTCATTTCAAATTTAGATTGCATTAGATTTGAAAATCTTTTGCACAAATTTGAATCAGCAGATCCAAAAATAATATCATCTACATATATTTGAACTAGCAGAGTTTTATTTTTATGTATCCTGAAAAATAAGGTTTTATCTATTAAACCCCTGCAGAAATTGTTTTCCAAAAGAAAACTAGCTAAAGTTTCATACCATGCTCTGGGAGCTTGTTTGAGACCATAGAGAGCTTTCTTAAGCTTAAATACAAAAGAGGGTTGAGTTGGAGAGAGGAAACCTGGGGGTTGTTCCACATATACTTCTTCTTTGATTTCTCCATTCAAGAAAGCACTCTTTACATCCATTTGATATACCTTGAACTTTTTGTATGCAGCAAATGCAAGAAATATTCTGATTGCTTCAAGTCTTGCAACAGGAGCAAAGGTTTGATCATAATCAATCCCTTCTTCCTGTGAATATCCTTAGGCTACCAGTCTTGCTTTATTTCTTACAATGTTTCCTTGTTCATCTAGTTTGTTCCTGAAGACCCATTTGGTGCCAATCACTGGATGGTCTTTTGGTCTAGGAACCAAATCCCATACTTTGTTTGTCTCAAATTGATTGAGCTCCTCTTGCATAGCAATGATCCAGTTGGGATCTTGTTCTGCATCTTTTATAGTTTGAGGTTCAATCTGGGAGAGAAAGCATGTGTGCATCAAATTTTGATGTACTTGATTCCTTGTTTGCACACCTGCTGAAATATCACCAATTACATGTGATATTGGATGATCTCTAACTGTGATGTGGTCATCAGTTGGAGTTGGTTCAACAATAATTTCCATTTGGGGAATTTGTTCAGCTGCTATATTCTGTGGAGGATTATCTGTTGTTATCTGTTCTGAACTTTCAGCAAAATCTGGGAGATTTTCTTCTTCACTCTCCTCAGCATTCTGCTGTTCAGGATTTAGAATTCCTTCTTTATGTAGAGCTAATTGATCTAGCTGCTCACACAATATGGGTACCTGCAGATTTTCTATGGTAGAAGAAATCTTCTCCTTGTAAAACATGTTAGTCTCATCAAAAGTAACATGCATAGATTCTTCTATCTTGAGGGTAGATTTATTATAAATCCTATATGCTTTGCTGGTTATTGAATATCCTAAGAAAATTCCTTCATTTGATTTTGGGTCATTTTTTCTAAGGTATTTCTTATCGTTATTGTGAATGAAACATCTACACCCAAATGATCTAAAATAGCTAACCTTAGGTTTCTTCCCTTTAAGTAATTCATAAGGAGTCTTTCCCTTAAGCTTGTGTATCAAACTTCTATTCAGAACATAATTTGCTGTGCTGACAGCCTCTGCCCAAAAGGATAGGGGCAAATTAGCATCTGCAAGCAATGTTCTTGCTGTTTCAATTAGAGTTCTATTTTTCCTTTCAACTACCCCATTTTGTTGAGGAGTTCTAGGAGCTGAGAAACAATGCCTGATACCTTCCATCTCACAGAATTTTTGCATAAGAAGAGACTCAAACTCACTGCCATGATCACTTCTGATCAATGCAACTTTAGTAGAGTACTCAATCTTTATGCTCTTAAGAAAGTCTGTAAGAACTTTAAAGTTATCTGACTTTTCTCTCAAAAAGAACACCCAAGTGAATCTAGAGAAATCATCCACAATAACTAGAGAGTAAGACTTCCCCCCTAAAATCTTTGTTGCTATAGGTCCAAAAAGGTCCATATGTAGCAAATATAAGATTCTAGATGAATCACTTTTAGATAATGATTTAAAGCTGTTTTTAGTTTGCTTGCCTAGTTGACATGCCCTACATAAACCTTCTTTCTTATATGATCCCAAGGGTAAACCTCTAACAAGTTTACCCTTAGATAGTTTAGCAATGGTCCTAAGGTTTACATGTCCTAGTCTCTTATGCCAAAGATCACTAGATTTACTTGTATCACTAAATAAACAGACTTCTGTAGTAGATGAATTGAAATTTACTAAGTATATATTACCTTGTCTAATGCCTGATAAAATAGTAATACCATTAGTAGATTTAATAAGGCATTTCAATTTATTAAAGGTTACCTGATACCCTTCATCACATAATTGACTTATGCTGATAAGGTTATGCTTCAGTCCCTTTACATAGGCTACCTCTTTGAAGGTGACTTCTCCAACATTGACTTTTCCATAGCCTTTGGTCTGTCCACAGTTGGAGTCTCCAAATATAACTTTTGGTCCAAGCTTTGCCTTGAAGCTGTTCAGGTTTGACTTGTTCCCTGTCATATGTTTTGAACAGCCACTGTCCAAATACCATTTTTCACTTGTTCTTGGACAGCTGTGTACCTGCAAAAACAAAGACAAAACAAATCTATTTGTTCCTGACCCAGATTACCTTGGGTCTTTTTGTATCTCCACAGAAATCTGAAATAAACGACATTTCAGGCTGATCCTTATAGCCTTTGGGATGATATCTCCTTGGAGGTATTGTCCACTCAGTAAAAGGATTTTTAGTGTGTTTAGAATTAGAATTCCTGAAATTTTGTGTATAGTGTTTGTTTGACAGATTTGAGTAAATTTGTCGATTGTCGTTCGACGAATGTGCTTGATTTCGTCGAACAGTGTCTATGTAATTACTATACTGAACATCTGTTTTCAGTTTTCGTCGATCGCCGTTCGACAGATTGAAATCTTTTTGTCGAGCTTCGTTCGATGAATTCTTCTGAATTCTTTTATTCTCTACAAACTTGCTTGAAACATCTTTATTCACTTCTACAGCCTCTTTGCTTTTAGTAGAATTGAATATCACTGGAGTAGAGAGGATGTTTTTCTTAAGAAGGCATGGATCACTTGATGATGCACCCAAACCCAGCTTGCTATTAAATCTAGCATTCACTGTTTTTGTGATGTCCATCAGCTTAACACTACTGCCATTGAGGAATTCTTCATATTCCTTAGCTTTAGACAACTTGTTCTCAATGAGAATAATGTGTTCTCTAGAGGCAGTTAAATCTTTCTTAAGATTAACATTTTCTGCAACCAGTTGATTCATTTCAGCCAACTGATTTCTGAGAGAGATTATCTCTTTCTCAGATTTGATTAAATCTTAGCAAAGACCTTTGAATTCATCTTTGAATTCACTAGAATTGAAATCAAAACTAGATATTACCTGGTCTGCATTATCTTCTGCTTCTGATTCTGATTCTTCTTCATCAGAATTGTTTGCTGAGGCATTGATTGCCATCATGCAGAAGTCCTTATCTTCTTCATAGCATTCATCATCACTGGATGAAGAAGCATTTCCTGACTCACTGTCTGAGTCATAAATGGCCATTAGACATTGGTCATTTTCCTTTGATTTTTCTTCATCATCATCAGATGAGCTGGATGATGATTCAGATTCAGTGTCACTCCAGGATTCTGCTATAAATCCTCTTCCCTTCTTTTTGTGCTTGTGGGAGGAAGACATGCTGGAGCTTCTCTTTTCTTCTTTATCCTTTTTCTTATCTTTCTTTTGCTTCTCTGGACATTCTGTCAAGTAGTGTCCAGATTTCCTGCAACCAAAACAAATAACTTCTTTAGGAGTTGATTTGTCATACCTTTGCTTATCTCTTGATCTGGATTCTTTCCTTCTGAAATCATTCTTAGCCATTTTGTAGAATCTTCTGGCTATGAGGCTCATGAGTTCATCATCTTTTGGAGCCTTTTCTTCGTCTGCATCAGCTGCCTTGAAAGCTATGCTCTTCTCTTTCTTTGGTGCTGGAAATGAAGTGGATGCTTCAGCTTCCCTGGACTTGATGAGCTGCTCATAAGATTTGAGCTTGCCCAACAAAGTTTTAGTGGTGATCTCATTGAGACTTCTGGCTTCCTTGATTGGCCAGATCCTTGAATCCCAAGTGCTAGGGAAGCACATTAGGATCTTGTCATTAATCTCTGTTAATGAGATTTCCTTGTCCAGAGTCCTGAGTTCACTTATAATTACACGTAACCTAGTGTACATGTCTACAACTGATTCTTCATCACCTTTCTTGAAGTTCTCATACAGAGAGATCAGGTGTGATCTTCTGTCTTTCCTTTCATCAGCAGAACCTGCAACAATTGCAGTTAGGGTATTCCATATATCTCTTGTTGAAGTGCACTCAGCAACCTTTTGGAATATATCATCTGACATGGTTTGTGCCAATATATTCATTGCTTTGGCATCTGCATTCTTGTATTTCCTCAATGGATCTATGTGTCCTGGAGGAGGTACAACATTGGTTGATGATTGTTCTTGTGCTGGTGGAGGTCCTGTCAAAATAGAATTATATATATCCTCATCAATAGAATTCATGTAAAGCCTAATCCTTGCTTTCCACAGTGCAAACTTACTAAGATTGCACATAGGAGGTCTTGTGCTTGAGTATTCCTTGTTTTGTGCCATGAGTTTTAAACAGAAAATAGATAAAGAGAAACTCTAAATTAAATTAAGATCTAATTGATCTTTGTGATCCAGATGTTAGTCTGTAAGTGAGATCAACCTACCTCTGATACCAATTGAAAGTGGAGGTTAGATCTTAAGTTACTCTAGAGGGGGAGTGAATAGAGTATTAAAACTTTTCCTTAGTTTTTATAGCGGAATTAAAATAGTATTATATATAAGTGTAAGCAGTGTGAGAATTATATAAACAGAAAAATTAAGTAAATGAAATCACACAACAAACAGCACAAGCACAGAAAATAACCAAACACAGAAGACACAAGGAGCTATAGTAGTTCCCCAATGAATCCGGGTACGTCTACTCTTCTACCACCCTTGGTAGGAATCCACTAGGATTTTTGATCAGGTGCCCTCACACCAAGGGATTTTTGTTCAGGTGTCCACACACCACAGAGCTTTTGTTCAGGTGCTCAAAACCAACTAGATTTTTTGATCAGGTGTCTTGCCACCAAGGAGGTACACTTTTGAAGGGAGTATTTACCCTGTACAAGAGAGGTAAGAAAGAGTTTATAGTGTTCTTCTCTGTCAAGATACTGAGAGAAGACTCTAGTGGATGTTGTTGTAAAGCTCCCCCTGTCTGATTGAAGTATTTGACAGAAGATGGAGAAGCTTTCTCTTGAAAACTAAGATCTCCTGTAGCAGATTGATCTGGAAGAACAGGTTCTTCAGATTGCTTGTTGCTCTTTTAGAAGATCTGAATATGCAGCAGATTCTGAGAGAATGCTCTTGAGGAAGATGTTCTCAGAAGAAATTTTGTGCTGCTTGTAGAAGAAGAAGAAGAGGAAAAAAATACTTGCTGAGAGATATATCTCTTTCTTCTTTTTCTGCTGTATATATTCTTTGTATTCTGTAATAGAATGATGTTCGAATTCTGTCGACTGATTCATATATGTCCAAAAACAAAAACTGTCTTTAATGTATTCTATATTTGTGAATAGAATAATCAGTCTTTAAGACATTCTTGGAATAACAACAAAACTCAAACGACTCTGGCAGGTCCTTTAATTCCTTGGCCGTGAAAAGATTCCTTTTCTTTAAATGTCAACGGCTATTGCTGTCTTGGAAAAAGGAAAGAAGGGAATATATTAACTGAGTTTAATATCCTTCCTTATCTGTCAAGATACGTCCAAAGATATTAAATAGATCCGTTATAGTCGTCGTTTTGCTGTTAGGATAAATAGAATGTAGCTGATAACAAATCTGGGCTTCAATAAATGATCTGTCGAACGCTGGCTATAATCTGTCGAGCGCCGTCCAGAAGATGTTGAACCCTGGCTGGAAACTGTCGAGCGCTGGCAACAAAACTGTCGAGCGCTGGCAATAAAACTGTCGAACGCTGGGAGCCATCTGTCGAGCACTGCTAGCCATTTGTTGACCGCTGGGAACTTTAGATTTTATCTTAAGTTCTAGCTAATTTATCAGCCTAAATACTTGACCCTTAAACTATACAATGGGGTCAACTGATCCTAATCAGTACATAGTGATCCTAGCCCAAAACAGTAAAAGGGTTGCTCCAACAAAAGGCTCCGGACCATCACGGCTCCATGGCCCTTCGCCATATGGGGGCTGGACCTGGTCGGTCCCTTCCCCCAAGCCAGCGGCCAGAGGAAGTTCCTGCTGGTCATGATCGACTACTTCTCCAAGTGGGTAGAAGTGAAAGCACTCGCTAAGGTAACCTCTCAGGTTGTAAGGAATTTTGTGTGGGGGGAGATACTTTGCAGGCACGGGCTCCCTCTAGCTATAGTGATGGACAATGGGCCGCAGTTTTCCAGTGAAGAGTTTGTTGGCTTCTGCACTCAGCTCGGCATTGACCTCAGGTTCGCATCGGTACACCACCCGAGTAGCAATGGGCAGGTGGAGGCGGCGAACAAAATAATCGTTAACCTATTAAAAAAGAAAGTGGAGAACCTTCGGGGAAACTGGGTGGAACAGCTACCCTCCGTCCTCTGAGCCATGAGGACTACTCCAAATACCGCCACCGGGGAGACTCCATTCAAGCTCTCTCACGGGTCCGAGGTCGTTCTCCCCATAGAGTTTGAGGTAAAGACCCCCCGGGTGATCGCTGCGAGCGAGGGGGATGAAGAGTGACTAGAAGATAACAATGCAGAGCAGAGGCTGTCTTTGGACCTGGTGGAAGAACTCAGGGACTTGACCGCCATCAGGCAGGAAGAGGTCAAGCGGCGGATGGCTTGATATTTCGACAAACATATCCGGATAAAGCACTTTCAGAAAGGAGACCTAGTCCTGAAGAAGGTCGATGCGGCCGGCAGAGGAGCTGCGGTAGGCAAGCTCAACCCCAACTGGGAGGGACCATATATTGTAAGCGAGGTGCTCAAGTCGGGGGGGGGGGGGGTATCACCTCCAGGATGTGGAAGGGGTACCCCTCGACCGAGCCCGAAGTGGGGATGATTTGAAAAGGTTTTACCCTTGAGAGCTTTATTATGTTGTTTAACTAATGTCTTACTCCTTTTTATGATGCTTATAACTACTGTCGTGCCGGCGTGACAAAGGTTGGATATGTTGGTGCTGGAATGCCCCAGATCGATTCCGCTCCCGGGCTCTCACCTAGACGGGGGGTTCAGGTTGATCTCTGGAGAGGCTGGCAAGGTTGGATATGTTGGCGCTGGAATGCCCCAGATCGATTCCGCTCCCGGGCTCTCACCTAGACGGGGGGTTCAGGTTGATCTCTGGAGAGGCTGGCAAGGTTGGATATGTTGGCGCTGGAATGCCCCAGATCGATTCCGCTCCCGGGCTCTCACCTAGACGGGGGGTTCAGGTTGATCTCTGGAGAGGCTGGCGAGGTTGGATATGTTGGCGCTGGAATGCCCCAGATCGATTCCGCTCCCGGGCTCTCACCTAGACGGGGGGTTCAGGTTGATCTCTGGAGAGGCTGGCGAGGTTGGATATGTTGGCGCTGGAATGCCCCAGATCGATTCCGCTCCCAGGCTCTCACCCAGACGGGGGGTTCAGGTTGATCTCTGGAGAGGCTGGCGAGGTTGGATATGTTGGCGCTGGAATGCCCCAGATCGATTCCGCTCCCGGGCTCTCACCTAGACGGGGGGTTCAGGTTGATCTCTGGAGAGGCTGGCGAGGTTGGATATGTTAGTGCTGGAATGCCCCAGATCGATTCCGCTCCCGGGCTCTTACCTAGACGGGGGGTTCTGGTTGATCTCTGGAGAGGCTGGCAAGAATGACAGGTCTTTATACTGGAAGGTTCCGTCTCGCTCGGCGGACAGGCCCGCTCGGCAAAGAGAAATTTTGCACACCATGCGAGTGGCGAGAATCAATCTTATGCGATCCCGAACAACAGGTCCTCGGCAGAAAGGTTGTCGGCACCGGGTAAGAGGCGAGCTCTCTCCAAGAGGAAAAATGCCTTGCGAAACCTAGAGAAAATACGCATAACTAAAAGGGTAGTAATCCCAAGGCAAACGGCGAAAGGTTCGAGCAACCAAAGTAGCCTATACCTATCTGTTCAATAACGCGTGGCGCGAGAACAATCATCGCGAGAATAGCCTCCGCGAAGGCGGATACGGAGATAAGCGAGGGCGAGACATTCAACGCATGAAAATTGCAAGACAGGAAAAGGAAGGCACAATGAGCAAAGAAAAATTGGCATTCTACATTTCATAGTTCGGTTACAATCTTCGGCGATCTCGCCGATCAAAATTACAGCGCAAAAGAAAAGAATAGCGGCGAGCTTCAGGAACCACCCGCAGATCCTTTTTCGTCATCACTGTCCTTCACGGGCGGAAGAGGGAGGAAGAGCTCCGGGACGACGTCTTCCAGAGTCATGTTGACCGCATCATCAGCCAGGAGGCCGATCGCCTTCACCACCGAAAAGATGTAGCGAGCTGACTCTATGGATCCCACGCGGATTTCTTCGTCTCGCGCTCGCCGGTCTTCTTTTAAACGGCGAGGTGAGGGGGGAACAACGGCGCGAGTGAGGTCGCAGTTCAGGGCCTTCAGCCCAGCCACCTCGCCCACCAAATCCTCGATGCGAGTGTTGGCTCTCCCTGCGGCCTCGACAACCTGCAAATAAGTTCAATTAGAGAGGCGAAACGGTCAGGGGAAAGGGAAGATGGAGGAGGTCTAGATGACTCACCACACTGCCCTCCGCGACGAGCAGCTTCTCCTTCAGCTGCGTGATCTCGGCAAGAACCCCCTGGTAGGGCCTCGCGAGCTCCACATTCTGAAGCTCCAGCTGTAAGCAACGCCTCCCCGTCATATGGGCGAGCTCGGCAGAGCGCAGCTGGGACCTCGCACTCTCGTAAGCAAGGGTCCTCGCGGTCTCATCCTTATAAGACCCCGCATCCTCGCGACCATAAAGAGCGAACGCGAGGTCGAAGGTATGACCGCTGACGGTCTCCTTCTCCACCCAAGAGGGGAGGATGGAGGAGATATCCACCCTGTTGGTCTCCGACTTCCAAGTGACGAGGGGCTCACTAGTCTCGTCCCGGCGCCTCTAGCCGAGGCCGAAGTTGTAGTGGTTCACCGGGATGGGGAGGACGGAGGTCCTAACCGCCTCCTGGCAGGTCTCTTCGTCCTCGCCCCTTGAGAGGCCGGTAAGTTCAAACTCGTCGAAGGCGGCCTCGCGAGGTTCCTTACCCTTCGAAGGAGCGAGCGAGACCGTACTCTTCTTGCTCTTCTTCTTGGGCGGAGATTTCGAAGGGGCAGCATGACTACCGGAAGCCCCCGATCTCTTGCGAGAAGAGGGCTCGGCCGGAGTGACGACGCCTCGGCAAGCTTCCGCCCCTATGGTAGCGAGATCCATGGTAGCGTCGGTTTTCCGGGTGCTCGCGTAAGGGGGATGAAGGGGCAGATCTCGCTCGCCTAGAATCAAACAATAGTTCGGATAAGTACGATATGGTAACGAATAAAGACAAAGGTGTTGGGCGAGATCTTTACCTTCTCCGGCGAGAACCGGAGGTAGCGAATCTAGGTTGCGGCGGAGGTAGACGACTTCGAAGTTCTTCTTGCAGAAGAACTGATGAAGGAGGGCGTCATGGCCGCCGAGGGCGGTGGGCCGGTAGGTGGTCTCGCTATGTTGAACTGGCGAGAGGGGAATGTTGCCGAAGTTCCCCTTGACGACGACAAACTTCTGGGCCCAGAAGTGGGCCTTGTTGACGGTCTCGACCACCTTCGGACCCGTGCCCACGAAGTAGGCTGTCCCATCTTTGTAGGCGCGGAACGAGAACAGCTTCCGGAAGACCGGGAGGCTGAACTCGATGCACTCCTCGCTAAGGTAGCAGGCGAAGGCGGTGACCACCGCCATGGCATTCGGAGTGAGCTGGCCGGGAACCACCCCTTAGTGTTTGAGCACCTAATGAGCAGCGAGAACAGGATTAGTCTGCACGGCGAGCGAAACTCGAGTGGCAAAAAAAATGAGAAATAAGCGAGAGCGATTATTACCTGGCGGACTTCCGGCCACAAAGGAAGGCGCAGACCGACCGCGAAATGGGCGGTATGAATGGCCAACTCGTCGACCAACGGGTCGTTGATCACGTCATCCTGGCTAGGGCGGCGTGCCTCAAACGGGGGGGGGGGGGGGGGTGACGTAGTCAGCGACCGCGCTGAAGTACTCCTCATCGGTCAAGTTACAAGTAAAGAAGCTATGCTCGGCGAAGGCCTTCGCGACCCTTCGCCGACCCTCCGACTCCGCGTCACCGCCCATCTTAGCAACCTGCGAGAAAGGATGAAATGCAAAAACGAGAAGAAGCGAGAGCTCTGAAGCAGAGGAAGAAGAAGGTCGAGAGTAAATGCGGTGGTTGACTCAGTTAAAACCGCCTATTTATAGCCCAAGCAAAAGGGCGAGAAGAAGTCCAAGCGCCGGCGAGCGCGGGTAGTAGTAAAAACATCACATCATGGCCATGGGCGAGATGGACCTGCAAGGTTAGTATAAACATTTCTTGCGGGATACGTCTAGCGAGAATAGAGGGTCTTCGCGAGCACAATATAACAATCAAAATAGATCTATAGACAGCGAGCGAGAAACCATAAAAAAAATAATGGTGATTGTCAGACAAGCCAGCATCAGTGGCAATTACGCGAGTCACGAAACATAGCGAGATCGTTCAAAAAACAGCGACACCTATTACAAATAATTCCATAACATAGCAGTTAGCGAGAATCATGGGGTAGCCATTTCCATCGGCCCCCACCACGCGACCCGGACCTCGGCGGTACCCTAGAATTATAATAGTCCTCCGCCAAACGACCCTCCCTGTCCGTGAGGAAGGCGTAGTCTCTCATCCTAGCTATATGAACCTCCGGCGTCGTGGCGCCCTCATCCTGGTCACGCTGTCTCGCCTGCCGGAGCCTCGCACATTCTTCCATTAAAACCGCGTGCCTGTCCTCGGCGGCTTCTCGGTCCCGCCTCACCTGCATGTTGAGATCCATCAGCATCCTCCTGTGTTTCCTCAGCAACTCCGCGGTTCGCTGCTTCAACCTCTCGGGGTCTCGCGGATCCCCTAAGAAGTCCTCCACCTGGTCCGGAAGGGGGGACATCTCGTCGTCGCCCAGCTCGGAATCGGTAGGCGGATTTTTGGCATTGTCTGCAAGATTTTACGAAGAGGTCAGATGGTGCGCGTGAGTTCGCGCAGGGTCCCGGCGAGGTCAGAATACTTACCAAGCGGGAGGCGAGAGGTCGAGGGACGACCCTGGAACATGTTGCCGTAGTGAGGATAGAGAGATTGTCCCAAGCCGGCGGGGTAGGCTGCACTGTTGGTAGGAGGGATCTTCGGCGGCGCAGAACCCCCGGTCTCCTCGCTCGTCAAGAGTTGGAATCCAGGCTTGTCTATGATTTTGTTAGGAGGCAAAAGCGGAGACGGAGGTCGCGACGACTGGCGGACCCGAGACTTCAGGGGCGAGACTGTAAGAAAAGAGTAACGGAGGTCATATATGGTTGACAGAAATATTACGGTATGCGAGATCCAGATCGTACCGGTGGTGTTTTTCCCAGCGAGGTTCGTATCCACCTGCGGGCTTTTCCGAGACCCCTCAGCAAGTTCTCCAACGATCTCGCTCGGCAAAGTATCCTGCGAGTAGAAATGAATGTGGGGCAATTTATTAACGTAAGTTCGAGTAGCTCATACCTTCTCCGGGCGGCGATCGTCCGGGGAGGAGTCCAGCATCACAGAGTCGTCTCCGGTGCGACGAGCCGCCTTCGCCTCTTGACTTTCAGCGACTGGTCGGGGGACAGTCGGTTCATCCAGGCGGGGACCTTGGTCGTGGAAGGTAGCCCGCCAGCTCTCATCGCCCTCAGGCGAGCCTCTGCTTCTTCGGAAATCGGCATCTCTAGGCAACTAAAGTATGAGAAGGAAGAAAAGTAACGGCGCACGCCAATGGGGGTTCAGGACGATATTTATAGCCCACAGGGTGGGTCCCACCAAAGATTCCTGACAGGTCATCCGAGAGCGGGCGAATATCAGGGGTTGGATGATTCTTCGCGAGGGCATTTGTCCTCGCGAAGAGCGGGGATTGTGTACAACCCCGATATTCGCCAGGCAAGGAAACCGAGCGAGACAGGAGTTGCGAGATCTAGACCTCGCCGAGATCGGCCCCCAGCCGATGAGACCTCGGCAGACCACCAAAATGGGCCAGCGAAGTCCTCGCAAGACGACCCCCTAAAAGAGGCGCAGCGAGCAGTATTTGCGAGAAGACCCACGAGAGCTCCGTCAGCAGGGTTCTCGCAAGGCGACCCTCTAAAAGAGGCGCCACGGGCAGGATCCGCGAGAAGACATGCGAGAGCTCCGACAGTAAGGTTCTCGTAATCCTCTATCCATAAATCATTAGGGTCAACTTACCCTTTTACCCTTGGTGGTCTGCCCTTAGCCTCTCCAAACAGCGGAGCTTGGCTGTTAGCAGACCCATTTGGGGTGCGGATAGTAAAATCAAAAAGCGGAATCCTGTTATTTGCAGACCAGACCAGAAAATCTATAAATAGGACCTTAAGGGCACCTTTGGAGAGAGGTCACTTCAGCTTCCCTCTCCTTAGGCTTTCTTTGGTTAGCATTTCCAGAGCTCTCCAAGGTGCCTAAGTCACAGCTTTGGCTTGGGAGGGGAAGCGCTCAACGATCTTCCGGGTTAGTGGAGGGACCTCCTCGCTGTGACTAAGGTCTTAGTCAATTTCTTAATCTTCCGTCCACCCTCCTCGAGGGATCAGTAAGGGCTAGCCGCCCCTCATTTCGGTGAGGGCTCCGAGCTCTACGAGAGACCGAGAAATCGGTTTCAACACTAACACTGTCGTTGGCCCTTCCTGTCCATGATGCAACTCCTCCAATAAGTTCCTCAGCCAGATGGCTTGGCAAGTACATGCCGCAGCTGCTATGTACTCCGCCTCACAAGATGATAAGGCTACCGTAGCCTGCTTCTTCGAACTCCATGAGAACTCCGCGGTCCCCATATGAAACACATATCCGAAAGTGCTCTTCCGGTCATTCACATCACCACCATAGTCGCTATCCGAGTATCCGACTAACTTCAACTCTCCCACAGATGAGTACTTCAGGCCATGGTCCCTTGTCCCGTTCACATATCTCAGGATTCTCTTTGCTGCAGTGTAGTGGTCCTGCTTGGGTTCTTCAATGTACCTGCTCACTACCCCAACCGCATACATGATATCAGGTCTGGTGAAAGTCAAGTACCTTAGAATCCCAACCAAACTCTTGAACATCGTTGGGTCCACAACTTCTTCCTCCGAGTCCTTCCTTAGCTTTGTTCCTGGATCAGCGGGAGTGGAGATAGCCTTGCTATTCTCCATCCTGAACTTCTTCAAGATCTCCTCCGCATACTTCTTCTGCGAGATGAAGATCTCATCTCCTCTCTGCTGCACCTCCACGCCTAAGAATTAGTTGAGCTCTCCCAAGTCTGTCATCTCGAACTCACTCTTCATCATCCTTTTGAACTCATCGAACATAGCAGGGTTGTTCCCGGTGAATATCATGTCATCCACATATATGCATAGGATCATGATATCACCGTTCTTCTCCACCTTCAGATATATAGCATACTCGTACGGGCACTTGATGTATCCATGCTTCTGAAGGAATGTATCGATTCTCCCATTCCATGCTCTTGCCCCTTGCTTCAGCCCGTACAATGCTTTTCCCAGCTTGCACATCTTCTTCTCCTGGCCCTTCACAACATACCCCAGAGACTGCTCGATGTACACATCCTCCTCCAGGTAGCCATTGAGGTATGTTGCCACCGCATCCACTGCATGATCTTCCACCCATAGTGAGCTGTCAGTGCGATGATCAACCTGATGGTGTCAATCCTCGCCACTGGGGCATAGACTTCGTCATAGTCCACTCCTTGGACTTGCCTGTAGGCCTGCACAACGAGCCTAGCCTTATGCTTCTCCACAGCTCCATCCTTATTCTTATTCACCTTGTAGACCTACTTCACCCCGAGGGGTTTGTGGCCCGCGGGTGGATCGACCAGCTTCCAAGTTTCATTCTTCTTTATGGAAGCCATCTCAGCATCCATCGCCATCCTCCAAGATTTCTCCTGGGCAGCTTCGTCGTAGGAGTGCGGCTCGCAATCTGCCAACAAACAATATAAAGAAAAATTGTTAAGTGTTGGTGCCGTCTCCTCGTAGATCTCCTCCATCCTCCTCATCCTAGGTTGAGGACGATCATCCTTGCTTCCACTAGTGCTTTCTCCACTAGTACTTCCTCCACTTGAGTTGGGAGTGCAAGCTCCCCCTGAATGTCCGCTAGGTGGTGATGGTGGCTCAGCCCCACCATCCTCAGCTCCTGCTTCATGACCACCTTCCTCCTCATCTTCAAAGAACATCCCTTTCTTGCTCCTTGTCTCCTCATCCCAGCTCCAGCAGCTGTCTTCTTCAAACACCACATCTCTTGAGACTATGGTCTTCTCCGTCACCGGGTTGTATAACATGTAAGCCTTGCTCTCCGGAGCGTAGCCCACAAAGATGCATTTCTCGCTCCTATCATCGAGCTTCTTCCTTCTCTGGTCCGGGACGTGAGCATGAGCTACACACCCAAAGACCCTCAGGTGCTTCACACATGGCTTCCAGCCACTCCAAGCCTCGAACGGGGTCATGAACTTCACACTCTTCGTGTGGCATCTGTTCAGTTGATACACCGCACACTGTACTGCCTCTGCCCAGAACATCTTCAGCAACCCTTTGCCCTTCACCATACTTCTTGCCATGTTCATGATGGTGAGATTCTTCCTCTCCGCGACTCCGTTCTGCTATAGTGAGTACGCCGCTGTCAACTGGTGTGAGATCCCATTCTCCTTACAAAAGACATCAAATAGACTCGAGGTGTACTCCCCACCACGATCTGTCCTCAGCACCTTTAGTGGCTGATCACTCTCATTTTTCGCCATCACCTTGAACTCCTTGAACCTGTCAAGGGCCTCAGATTTTTCTTTCAAAAAGTACACCCAACACTTCCGACTAAAGTCATCCGTGAAGGTGATGTAGTACTTGCTTCCGCCCACTAAGGTGGTCTCAAACGGACCCGCGATGTCCGAGTGAACCAGTTCAAGTTGTCTCCTTGCTCTTCGAGACCTCCCTCCTTCAAACGTCAGCTTCTTCTGCTTCCCCTTCGTGCACGCCTCGCAGACTTTCACCGGAGGTGAGATCATAGGTAGATCCTCCACCATCCTGGAGTGGGATAACAACTTCAAGCCTGTGAAGCTCAAGTGGCCCATCCTATGGTGCCACAACCATGCTTCCTCTTCTTCCTCCGTCCTCACGAGACATGCCGTCTCCTGAGTATCCATCTTCAGTGTAAAGAGATGATTCGCCGTCATCTTCACTTTCACCACTTCTTTCCCTTGATGGTTCTTCATCGCCAAAGACCCATCCTTCAACTGGACGCAGTAGCCTCTCTCCACCAACTGCCCAAGGCTTAAGATGCTAGTCTTCAAAAATGGCACATAAAACACATCATTCAGGTGCACCTTCTCTCCGTTCAGCTTCACAATTAACTACCAAGCCCTTTCCTTTCAATGAGATCTTCGACTCATCACCAAAGCTAACCTCACCCCCACTGGGTTCCAGGTTAGTGAACATCTCCCTATCTCCACACATGTGGTTGCTTGCACCTGTGTCTAGGTACCGCACTTCATTTCTCCCTTCCTCCGCTCCTTGGTAGGTTAGGAACATCATCGGGTCTCTAGCGCTAGTGTTGTTCCTAGCCTCGGCATAGTGGTTTGCTTCTTCTCTCTTCCTCGGAGCCCAACAGTCGTAGCTCATATGCCCGAAATTGTTACAGTTGTAACATTGGATTTGGGACATATCTCCTCTTCCTCTTCCTCTTCCTCTTCCTTCTTGCCAACCTCCTTGAGGTCGCTCCGCATCTCTTTGGAAATTTTGGTTTCTACCTCCTCTTCTACCTCTGCCTCTACCTTGGTCACCTCGGCCACGCTGGCCGCCTCCTCTTCCTGAACTTTCTCCAAAGTTTAACTGGGTCTGGAGTGCTTTTCCCAAGCCACTCACTTCTTCATCATCCTGCAACATCCTGTACTCATGAGCTTGCAAAGAGCCTATAAGCTCGTCAACGGCTATCTCGGTGAGGTCCTTCGACTCTTCAATTGCCACCACTATATGACGGAACTTCTTCGACATAGATCTCAACAACTTCTCCATGAAGCTCACATCTTCGATGGTTTCCCCATTGCGCTTCATCTCATTTGTGAGCGTCCGCAGACGGGTCACATAGTCACCGACCTTCTCGGTGCTTTGCATCTTTGTTACTTCATACTCCGCACGGAGGGACTGCAACTTCACCTTCTTAGCCTTGTCTACCCCATGCATGGAGCGTTGCAACACCTCCCATGCCTCCTTAGAAGTCTTCGCATCTGAGATCTTCTCAAAGGTTGCTTCGTCAACCCCTTGGTACAACAAGAAGAGAGTCTTCTTGTCTGCCTTCCTTGCCTCTCCTAGTGTTGTCTTCTGGGCGTTAGTCAATGCCGCCTCTGCTGCAGCAGTGCGCTCCTCATAGCCATTCTCCACTACATCCCACAACTCCTTTGATGCGAGTAGTACTCTCATCTGGATGCTCCAGTTCAAATAATTTGTTTTTGTCAACTTGGGGACTTGCCCCGGCATGGCTCCACCCGTCTCCATCACTTCTACTCCTCAAACCTTCCGAGTCACCGCAAAGGTTTGGAACCTGGCTCTGATACCACTTGTTGGAAGCGTTACCAACGAGCACGCGACCTCGCAATCACCCCAACCTTCTTAATGCGAGCACCTTTCCGCGCGAACACTCCTACTCGCGAAAACACACAACTCCACGGTTCGCACACTACTCGCAAAACTTCCTCCTAACTCCGGCGACCACCTTCAGTACAGCCGAGCACTCCCCTCAACCACTCCGGCGAGCTCTCAAACTTCGGCGAGATGTCCCTTCAACACACCGGCGAGCGTGACCTACCACCCGACGAGATGAAGATGGTGAGGATCTACTCCAGCGAGCACTTCAACCGGCGAGCTGCTCCTACACTGCTCCGGCGAGATTCCTGTAGGAGACAAGGGAGGCGAGCTTACTTCCTGTGGGAAGATGGATAGGCGAGAGCGAGAGTTCCAATAGGAGTGCTGGCGAGCTCCTATGCGAGAAGATGGTGGTGAACTTTATTCCTGCGGGAATAAAGTTTATATCTCTACCTCTCTCTCTCTCTACACTCTCTCCCTCTCTCTCTACAAATCTGCCAAAAAAACTCTCCAGAAATTTCTATTCAACCACACAAACAATATACAAGGGGGGCCTATTTATAGGCAATCCAAACCTCTAAAAACTTACACATTACGAAACATTAAATGCCACTAAAAACAAATATATAAAAAACTCTTGTTGACCCGGTCAACAAAAATTAAAACCAGCATATTCTGTGTTAATCTAGCTAGCAATTGTTTGAGAATTCACTCTCATGATTGAGCTCCATTTGGCGCGGTGTTCTTGCTCCAATGAGACGACCGCCAAGAAAATAAAATTAGTTTTTAACATAAAAATGAATGAAGTTCCTTAGGTGAGTACGAGAACACCCAATATTAATGACCGCTAAGGCCTCTATCATTTACCCAATAATAATAATAATAATAATAATAATAATAATAATAATAATAATAATAATAATAATAATAATAATAATAATAATAATAAGATTTACTTCATTATATGCGGTACATATATATTTGTCCACAGAAGACAGAGAGAGAGGGAATTAATGTCAGGTGCATAACTACTGTATCTTCTATACTTTATTAAAATAAAGTAAAGGTGGCAGCCGAGATACGAACCAGTTGAGGCCGGTAGACTCAGTGACGACAAGTAGCGCATAACCAGTTCTCCGGCGAAGAATCTGCGCCGCCAGATCCATTCCAACAGTGCCAGCACTGCATCCCATGCCGGAGAGATTATAAGTCTTCACACCGGAGGGGAACCCAAAACGGTTGACCAGGAGGGAAGCGAGGGAGGGAGCCGGCGAGAACATGCTGCACGCCACGATGACGAACGAAATCTGCTCCGGCGCCACCACGGCCTTCGACAAGAGGGAGGAGACGGCGGAAAACATGCCGTCCTCCGCCTCCACGATGGCATACTCGAACTTGGCCTCGGAGTCCGTCTGGAAGAAGTAGGGCGGCGCATACGTCTCATCTCCGAGGCCCGACTTGCGGTATATGACGCGCATGAAGTCGGCGCTCTCGTCAGAGTATCGCCGGGAGTTCATGCCGAAGTACTCGCAGAGATCAAAGGTGCTGCGGTATTCGGGTTCTGGTAGGTGGCAGGAGTAGTTGAGGAGGAGGACTGGAAGGGATCGGTTGGAGAGGTAGGCGGCTGAGGCGGCTGCGCCGGAGCAGAGGAGGAGGGAGAGAAGGGTGAGGGTTGGGAGGGAGAGAAAGGGGTGGAGGTGGTGGACGGTAAGTGTTAGGGTTAGGGTTATAAGAGGAAGAAGAAGGATGGAAGAAGGCCTGTTGAAGAGCAGCTGCATTTTGCTGGAGAATGGAGAGGATGATTGAGTCTCGGGCGCTTCTTCTTCAGACTTCAGAGCCTTATAGAGAAGTAGGGGTAATATTTGGGGCATAGTAACTACTGATATCTGATTTCGAGGGTCTTTTATGGCAATGAGCGACACAGCATTAATTATGTTCTTTGTAACAGTAGGGGTAAATCTGTCAGATAAAAATATATTAAACCTATAATAAAAATTATAAATATAATAACTAATTAATAATCTTAGCTTTGCTTGCTCTTTCACAGCAATCTTTAAAATTTGTAATAAAAACAACAAATTATTTTTTGATCAAGTGTGATAGTAAAGTATAAGTTTGTATTAAATGGAAAAAATATTTGAAATTAGTCACGTTACTTAGAATATTCACTAGATACTGCAGCAGCTGTCATGAGCGAACATGGTGATTATGAACCGTCGTTCCTGAACTTCCGACCTGACCTAAGAAATTTCATCAATTTTTATGCTCAAAACTACTTTCTTGGTAACGGTAATAATTATTGTCTCGTCAAACATGCATTCTATTACAGTGGCATTTTTGTCCAAACTCACCAGAGCCAAAACGCCGCGTCAAATGAAGCCTAAATTTGATCATTGTGATATATAATAATCTTCAATGATTTAGTTATTGGATCATGATATCTCTCTTGAGGTAAGACACTTTGAGACAATGGGCATTCACCAGGAATCAACAATTGTGCAAAATAATTACCGTCTATAGTACAGAACTTATATGCCGACATTCTATCGAAGGTGAGTCATAATCGGAGGGTAACATCAATAATTTAAAGCTTTTTATTAACTAACGGGAAGTTATAATCAAATATCTATCTCTCGTTCTTCTTCTTGTGATTGTCCCAGTCGTCGGGCCTTGTCCAATCTTTCTTATTTAGCTTGATTTTTTAAAAGTATATATCTTTAGCCGATTACTCCCCCTCGTCAAGGGATTTGAATACATTTAATAAAAAATACGGTTAAATCCGATGATTTTAATAGTAAATTGAGTTTTGTCTTCTCTTGAGAGAGTCCAAGACGGCTTGTCTTGTCCCCTTACAAAATTAACAAAGGTAAAAATAAAGAGCAATTATAAGTGCAAATCTATTTGACTATGTGCAAATCACAGTTAGGTGCAAAGCCAAAATTTAAATGCAAACCCACATGTTAGGTGCAAGACTGCAGGCCAATTATAAAAAAATTTAAATTATGCATCCATTCATAAAATCATGATACTTAATACAAAATATAAGACTTAGGCCAAGAAATTTATACTACAAATTTCTACGTAAGAATTGATAGACCATCTTTAACATCCAAAACACCATTGTGAGCTACAAAGTCTTTTTGTTGAAATTAGTACAACAATTTTGATATCCAAAACATCATTGTGATTTTTTCAAGCAATCAACCTACATAAAAATATAAATTTATTTCAGATAACTGAATATTCTCTTAATGAAAACGCTAAGTAGTCGGCACTGGCGTCTGGCGATAAAGGAGGAGAACTCACTAGGGCAGCGAGATTTTACACCGGCGAAAGAGAAAATATTAAACCCTAGGCTGCACCTAAAATATCTACCGAAATACATAAACTAATATTTGGTTTTATTGCATGATCTGCACTTAGCCATTTGTGCTTTTGCACATAAGAGCTCTCAAAATAAATTAGGTGTCTGACCGTCAATAAATGCTATGTCGTTTAAGTTTTAACTATATTATACTAGGGACCTTGAATACTGTACGCTCATGTGTAAAGTATGGGGGTCCTCTTGCGGGATAGCTAGTTTAATATAAAATGCCAATAACATAAAAATATATTATAAATTTATTTGTTAATATATTTAAATTAGGTTTTACTATTAAATTTTATTATTATACTAGTTATTAAATTTACGTAATATTATAATTATAAATTGTTTTAATTCTATTAGTATAATATTTGCATAAACTTTTGTCAAAAATTATTATCCTATCGTATATTTATAATTAATACTTACAATTAAAAATATTAATAGTATAGCGAATCAAATTGAATAGATTTATTTAATACACATAGTGTAACAAATGATTTTGAAAGGAGGTGATTTTATATTGGCTTTTATGCTTGATAAATAATTTATTAGTTAATATACTTATAATAGAGTCAACCAGTCAAATTATTTATTCCTTTCTGGACTGGTCCAATTGCAGATGGCATCGATGGAAGAATTGTCACTTTTCAGACGCCCTAATTGCTCCTGATTGAGCCGCAGTCTTCCTCCTCCATGTTGACGGTGGAGGCGAGGAGGCTAGCGAATAGACTAATCTATCCGGCGTTTTTAAAAATTTAGGTTTTGTTTGGGGCTGCGTTTTTTAACAGGTGAGTTTGGACAAAAAAGTCACCGTCATAGAATGTATGTTTGACATGACAACAGTTCTGGCCGCGGGTAAGAAAAGAAAATTAGTTTTGAACATAAATGTGGATGAAGTTCCTTAGGTGATGTCGGGTATTCACGAACGATGGTTCACAACCATCATGTTCATGACCGCCACCGCAGTGCCAAATAATGAAGTTTTAGCTAGGTTTTTTTTAGGGGTGCTGTTATAAGCAAATCTTTTTTGGTTGCTAGCAAACCAATTTCTATGAGTTATTATGCGTCTTTTGAAAATACGTCTTATACATGCATTTTTAGGAAAAGTGTTCAACACAAAAATTGTAGATCTCGTCGAGATCTACAACTTTCGTGTTGAACACTTTTCCTAAAAATGCATGTACAATCGTAACTATAGTAAAATTTTGAAAATAACAAGAAAATATGTCTTGTACATGCATTTTTAGGAAAAGTGTTCAACACAAAAGTTGTAGATCTCGGCGAGAACTACAATTTTTGTGTTGAACACTTTTCTTAAAAATGCATGTACAAAACGTATTTTCAAAAGGCGCGTAATAACTTATAGAAATTGGATTGCTAGCAACCAAAAAAGATTTGCTAACAACCAAAAAGGGTTTGCTTATAACAACACCCTTTTTTAGCATTGACTACACAATAGGAAAATGAGGAGATGAATTATTGATGTTAGACCAACCATCTCTCTCTCTCGCTCTCTCTCTCTATCTCTCTCGCTCTATTCTCAAACTCTCCCATCTCTTTAAGTCGATCTAAGGCATCCCAATGCTCTTTGTCTGGACTACTGGTAAAATGGCTCAGCATGCCTATAGAGAAGACAATGTCTGGTCTAGTACAACTTGTAGCGTACATGAGACTTCCAATGATCTTCGAGTACATTACTTGATCAATACTAGTCCCTTCATTCGGACTCATCTTGACATTCAGATCAATTGGTGTTACAACATGCCTATAGTCTCGATAACCCCAGGTAGAGAGAATCTGTTCTATGTAATGAGCTTGACTTAGAGTGACACGTCCCTTTTCTACTCTAACTTTCATACCTAGGAGGGTATCCACAGGACCATGGTCGTTCATGTTAAACACTTTTGCAAGAGAGGATTTAATATCCCTCACGTTAGCAAGGCCTGGCCCTAAAATCAACATGTCATCCACATATAGGCCTATGTTGACTATTTGGTTTGACCTCGAGCGGTAATAGAGCCACTTATCTGAGAGACTGGACTGAAATCCAACGCTCTTTACCACTTGATCAAACTTCATGTGCCACATCTTAGGCGCTTATTTAAGCCCATAGATGGATTTGTTTCATGTGCCACATCTTAGGTGCTTATTTAAGCCCATAGATGGATTTGTCTAGCTTGCGCACTTTATCACTTAGATCTTTATGTACATAACCTTCAGGTTATGTCATGTAGATATCTTCATCAAGCTCTCCATTTAAGAAGGCTGTCTTTATATTCATCTGATGAACTATAAAGTTCTCGATAGAAGCTAAGGCTAGAAGAATCCTAATAATGGATAAGTGACATACAAGTGAATAAACGTAAAAATTGTCAATTCCCCCTGTTGTTTATAACCTTTAGCTACTAAACATGCTTTGTATCTGGCTATAGATCCATCACTGTGCAATTTCTTCTTTAATACCCACTTGCATCCCAGGACTTTAGCTCCTTTTGGTAGGTCCACTAAATGCCAAATGTTGTTTTGTAGCAGCGAGTTCATCTCATCATCGATGGATTCTGCCCACATTAACGCATCTCTAGATCTCATTGCTTCCTAATAGGAGAATGGATCATTCTCTAAGTGGTAGGTGATGAAATTCTCACCAAAATCCTTAGGGATTCTATCTCTTGTAGATACTCTAAGAGGAATAGGTTCCACCTCTAGAGGTTGGGGAGTAGTGCCAGAGGGGCTAGCTTCAGGTTCTACAGTAGATTCTGAGATCATGTCAGTAGACCCGGAGACGGTTAAGCCATGATCTTTGATAAATTTATGTTTAAAGAAAATAACATCTCTAGACTCTATCACTGAATTAGTGGATAGATCCAGAAATCGGTCAGCTACTGTCTTCTGCACTTCCTAGATAGACATAGGTTATAGTTCTAGGTACCACTTTAGGTCTCTTAAAGTCTTGTATTCGCACATAAGCAATACAACCCCAAGTCTTAAGAGTGTCATATCTACAAAGATGGTCGCGCTACAACTCATACGGAGTAGAACTGAGCTTTGTGTGAGACGCTCTATTTAGAATGTCATTCGCAGTTAGGACTGATTCCCCCCAAAAGGCATTAAGCATGCCAACTCTGAGGAGCATAGAATTTAACATCTCTGTCAAAGTTCTATTCTGACGCTCAGCAACACCATTCAATTGAGGTGAGTAGGGAGCCATTGTTTTAAGAATTATGCCCTCAGAGGCATAAAACTGTTGGATCAGTAGGCGCCCTTAGAGGGGGAGGGGGTGAATAAGGGTTTTTAAAACTTTTTAATATATTTTGATAAACTTGAAAATATAAGAGAGTAAGATATGAAATCAAGCAAATAAAATTGAGACATCATTTCATTAATATGAAAGAAGAGTTTACAAAACTTGATTTCTTATAACGCTAGAAATCGAAGGCGAATACTAATAAAACTATTTTTGTTTTCTATCCCGACTCGCATCCCCACGAACCGGTGGCCCTAGCCTATCCTTCCCCGGATACGGCCTCAAGCCGCTCTAGCCAACGCTTCCCCGGATATAGACTCGAGCACCCCCTAAACCTAACCTAGATCTAGTCTCCAACACGAGGCGAATTTTTGCCCTAAGTCCTACCCAGACCTAGTCGCCAACACGAGGCGAGTTCACTAAATGATTACAAGAAAAGATGTGAAATAAAATGACAATAATATTAAAATCCCCCTCTTGAAGAACTTTTGAAGATGGTGACGAAGGACCACTGTAGTATAAGCATTGATGAAGCGATCTTGGGTCAAATCCGTCGTGAAGAAATCTTTCTTCAGAAATTCATGGAACTTAGGTGGGAGATCTCTTTTCGGCAGAATAAGGCTTTGGAATTCTAGCACTCAACCTCTCTCAAACTTGTGTGTGGAAAACGAGAGAAGAGGCCTCCTTTTATAGGAGTGAGTGCTAGCGCCTGTGCTAGCGCTATCGCCGTCGCTATCCCGGTATAGAATTATTCTGCGTGTGTGTATCTTTCATTTCAGGGAAACTATGCCGCCTTGCCTCTTGTGCTCCGCGCTACCGCCTGCGTTATCTGCTATCGCCTGGCGCTAGCGCCTTCTAAAAATGCTCCCAGAATTTCGCTAATCATCACTAGCGCCTGCACTAGATGCTACCCGCCGGCGCTAGTGGGCATGTTGGAGTTATGAGATCAATTTTGGGGGCAACCTTCGTATGTTATCCTTGAGTCATATATACTTGTTTCATGCACACTTAAGCACACAAGATCAAATATACATATGATTTATTATTCTCAAACTTAGGAGATGTGGAAGACCATGTTCCAACACACTCCCCCTTTTGATAATAACAAATCCATTAATGATAAATCAGAGCATTAATATATAAGCATGATGAAACCTACTTGTGTGTGTGTGAAAGTGATGACCTAGGATAATTGTCGATTTTGGTATTTAGAATTGCTCCCCCTAAATACATGCTACTCCTATGTGAATGCTCCACTTATATGTAGACTATCATTTTAATTAATTATGTTAGGTTTTCCTTTTGATAGCATTTTTATTTATCATGTTAGTTCTCCCCCTTTTGTTATTAGTAAAAGTGGGTAAAGGAAGCAAGAGACATAAAAAAAGATTTTTGATAACAAGATAAGGCATGATCGAGCTTTTTAGAGGAAAGGAAATGATAAGGAGTTTTAATCATAATAATTTTCATAGGAATAAATCAGAGTTTTGAGCATAAATATTTTCATAGAAGTAGATCAGAGTGTTTAGCATAAATATTGTTAGAGAAATAGATCAGAGTTAAAAAAGAATAATAAAACATTTACCAAGCAAGTCTACCACTTTGTTGAAAAAAGAATTTTGAGATTTAAGACTTTGATATAAGCATGAAAGCGCAAGGTAAAAACTATATGGTGATGATGCGGAAGACTTATAGAAATACAAGAAACATCATTTTGTAAACATGGTGATTCATAAGAAGATATATGAGTTAAAGTTCAAAATAGGAAGATGTTTTTGTAAATCATTTTCATTTAAAATCTTTAAGTTGGATAAAAAAAAGTAACCAAGCATGAAAGAAGGATATCAAAGAAAAACTACTACAATGTTATTAGAATTCATAAATTCAAAACATACTAAACATTGTAGAAAGCATGCTAGGTTATCATAGTGCATTTTATATATAAAGAGAGTATATAATTTTAGCATTAGGATCCAATACTCATAAGAAGAAGTGTAATGGAAGATAATGATGTGCACATACGTGTATTTTTGAATAGAGTAAGCAAATGATTTAATCAAAAAATACAAGATAAATGTAGAGTATAGTGCACAATAAAACACAAATAATTTCACTTACACACCCTTTAACGCACATATAAAATAACAAGTGGTGAAAAAAAAATTATGGTTTGCACAAGACACTTTACTATTCTTTCCAAGGTGCTCAACCTCACAATGCTCATTAAGACTTATCAGGAGGTTTAAGTAGTGCTTGGTGGAGTTATCTTTGTCATTTTATTTTGTTTTGTACAAAGTTCTCCGAATACACTTGTTTTTGCAAACCAATGAAATTTTGAAAGCACAACTACTTTTCTTAATTTTTACGAGTGCAAATAAAAGTAGTATAGGAAAGATACTTGGGCAAATTTAAATCATTGCACAATTCCAATACACAAGCAAACATTCTTAGATTAGAAGGTACATGTAAACTGTGCCAAAAAAGTGAGTGAATTAGTATCATTATCAACCATAAAATATTTACTCATACTTAGAGGCATGCTATACTTAGTTCTGTACAACTTTTACAATAAAATTTGATGCACAAATGAGTAGATATATCAAAGCATGATAAAAACAATGTTCAAAGTAGTTTGAAAGAATGAATTGTAATATTGTAGAAGGTCTAAATGATGGATTAAATCATGCTTGATTCTCACAATAAAGTCCATACAGTATTTTTGATATTTTTGCAAAATAATTTTGATTTAAAGTTTGAATTCTTATAATTGATCTTGGACTTCCCGAGGTTTACATTGTAAGGGGTTTGCCCGGTACTAGGAGATGTGATGGGATGATAGCCCAAATCTCCCTTTCGTAAGATACATGTAAATAGAAAAGTTATGTTCAAAAGATATTTTTGATTATTTTTATGTTTTATATTTTTGTATTTTATTTTGGCATATTGGAATAGAAATCAGACAAAAAAAAGAAATAGAATTTTTTTTTTGTAATTTGGCTTTTGTATTTTTGTATTTTAATTTTTCAAAAATTATTTAAAGGCAGAAATGCAAAAGTAAGTAGTACATATAATAGAGCATATTTTTAGGGATTTTTGAAAATTTTAAAAATATAGAAAAACAGACAGGTGCGCTAGCGCTAGCGCGGGAAACAGTACACCAAATTTTATGATTTTGAAAAATTTAATTTTTGATATTGGTTAAGTGTCCATAGTTTAGTTTTATGCAGAAATTTCAAAAGATTTGAAGATGTTTAAATATTTAAAAATTGCATAAAACTATTGCATTTCAGAATGTGCTTTAACCCGAAAGATCTAGGACACCTAATTCAAGTCATAATAATCGAAATCTTGCATCGGGGAGAGGTTTAGTGAATATGTCAGCTAGTTTGGAGTCCGTACCAATGAAACTTACTTTTATATGCTCTTTCTTAATATGATCCCTAATGAAATGATGACGAACATCTATGTGTTTGGATCTAGAGTGGTGTACGGGATTATTTGTAAGATTTATGACACTTTTGTTATCACATTTGAGATCAATGTTTTTGAGATGGAAACCAAAATCTTCTAGAGTTTTGCTCATCTATAAAGCTTGTGCACAACAACTCCCAAGGGCGATGTATTCGGCCTCCGTGGTGGAGGGTACAACCGAATATTATTTCCTACTAGACCAAGCAACTAATGAGGGTCCTAAAAGTGTCAAGTACCGCTAGTGCTTTTTTGATCTAGTGAACATCCGGCGTAATCCAAATCGGAATAGCCGTGAAGTGTAAATGAATCATTGTGTGGGTACCATAATCCTAATTTAGATGGCCCTAATAGATAATAAAAAATACATTTTACCGCTTTTAAATGTGATTCTTTTGGATTGGCCTGAAAGCGAGCACATAAACATATGACACACATTATATCTAGTCTAGATGCACTTACGCAAAGAAGAGATCCAATCATACCTCTATATAAAGTTTGATCAATAGAAATTCCAGATTCATCTTTTCCTAATTTTAAAAAAGCACTCATGGGTGTAGAAGCTTGTTTAAGATTTTCAAATCCAAATTGTTTAAGCATATCGTGAACATATTTTGTTTGACAAATAAAGATACCATCATTTCGTTGTGAAATTTGAAAACCAAGAAAATAAGAGAGTTCTCCTACAAGACTCATTTCAAATTTATTTTTCATTACTAAGACTACTTCATCACACAACTCTTCATTTGTGGCTCCAAAAATAATATCATCAACATATATTTGTAAAATAATTAAATCGTTATTATTCAGCTTAATGAAGAGTGTGTTGTCAGCACTTCCCATGACATAACCGTGCTTTAACAAAAATGATGTAAGTCTATCATACCATGCACGGGACGTTTGTTTTAAACCATAAAACGCTTTTTCTAATTTATAAACATAATTTGGAAATTTTCGTTTATAAAGCTGGGGGGTTGTTCTACGTATACTTCCTATTTTATAAACCCGTTTAAAAAAACACTTTTAACATCCATTTGAAATAACTTTATTCGTTTAAACTCGCAAATGCCAAAAATATTCTTATGGATTCTAAGCGAGCAACGGGTGCAAAAGTTTCTTCAAAATCTACCCCCTCAATTTGAGAAAAGCCTTGAGCGACTAAGCGAGCTTTATTTCATGTAATCCTAGAATCACCATCTAATTTATTTTTAAAGATCTATTTTACACCAACAACGGGATGATTAGATGGACGTTCTACTAGGTTCCAAACTGTATTTCTTTCAAATTGATCTAACTCTTCATTCATAGCCAAAAAACTAAAATTCATCATTTAAAGCGGTTGAAACATTTTTAGGCTCAATTTCGAAAACAAAGCAAATATTTGAAAATGTTTCATGAAGAGAAGATCGAGTTCTTACCCCAATTGATGGTTCACCAATAACTAGCTCCTTTGGATGATTTTTTGAGAAGTTTAAGATGCTTGGGGGCACATATTCATCTTCCTTGGCCTCCTCCTCTTCTTTTGAAGGTTTCTCTTCGTCTTGCTCCAAAAATGGTAAAGGTTCATCATTTGTACCTATAGGAAGTCTTTCTACACAAGGAATAAATTCATCAAATTTAACATTATTAGACTCTTCAACCTTACTTATTCTTTTGTTAAATATTCTATAAGCTTTGCTAGTTGAAGAGTAACCAAGAAATATTCCTTCATCACATTTTTCATCAAACTTTCCTAAGGCATCTTTTGTATTTAGAATAAAACATTTACAACCAAATACTTTAAAGTATGATACGTTAGGTTTCTTTTTATAATATAGTTCATATGGTGTGAGATTTAAAGATGGATGAAGCATGACTCTATTCATAACATAACATGATGTGCTTACGGCTTCGGCCCAAAAGGACTTAGGTAATTTATATTCAGATAACATAGTACGCGCTAGTTCTTGGATTGTCCTATTCTTTCTTTCTACAACACTATTTTGTTGAGGTGTGCGTGGAGCGGAGAACTCATGCTTAATACCTAACATTTCACAAAAAGATTTAAAATTTTTATTTTCAAATTCTCCTACATGATCTGAGTGAATGCATTTTATTTTTAAATCTAGTTCATTTTGAATACGAGTACATAATTTTGAAAATTCGCAAAACACATCAGATTTGGAAGAGAGAAATAAAGTCCAACAATATCTAGAGAGATCATCTATTAGAACAAAAGTATATATTCTACCACCAAGACTTGCGGTTCTAATGGGACCAAAGAGATCCATATGAACTAATTGCAAAGGTTTTGTAGTAGAAATTTCATTTTTGCTTTTAAAAGAGGATTTTGTAAATTTTCCTTTTTGACATGGAGAACATAATGAAGATAAATTTCCATTTAGTTTAGGCAATCCTCTAATCAATTCCTTTTTGGCTAGCTTTAAAATGAGCTTTGTGCTAGCGTGACCTAAATGTCTATGCCATAGTTCTAACTCATCATTTTTAGTTATAAAACATTTTATAGATGATTTTGAAAGATCATGAAAGGAAACTATATAAACGTTGTGAATTCTAGGTGCAGTTAGTAAAACATCTTTTGTGTTAGGATTAACTATTTTGCAAAGATTTGTGGATGACTCAAATAAGACATCTAATCGTTTATCACATAATTGACTAATAGATATAAAGTTATGTTTTAATCCATTTACATAAAGAACATTAGAGATAAGAAAGGATTCGTTACCCACTGTACCTACTCCCATGATCCTTCCTTTACCGTTATCTCCAAAGGTTATGATCCCTCCTTTTTTCTTTTCTAGGCTAAGGAACTTTGCTTTGTTGCCTATCATGTGCTTGGAGCAGCCCGAGTCCAAGTACCACACGTCCTCCGTTTTCTTAGCCTTCTTGCAAATCTAGAAAGAAGATGAGAGTAAATATCCGGATGCCCAAGAGTACCACCCATAGAATAGGTGGATGTCTTAGGTACCCAGATTTGCTTTAAAGATTCATGTTTTAATTTCCTGCAAGAGCTAGACGTGTGTCCAAACCTATGATAGTTTGCACACAAAATAAAGGGGGTTGAGACCCTTTTCTGAAAATCTACACTGCTCTTACAGGATTAGGTTTGATTTTTAGAAAAAACAGAAGAATTTTTAAAAGATGGGCTACCACCGCCGTTAGTGGCTAGCGTCGAGCGGTAGTGGTCGCTTTGATATCTGAGCCCAAATTTTCCAAAACCATAACATTGCTTTCCCAAAATCATGTCCAGGGATTTTTTACCAATTCCAAATTTTTTGATGGCCATATTAAGGTCATGAGTTTGTTTTTTAAGAGATGAATTTTCTTTAACAAGCATGACACATTTATTTTCAAAGCCTTTTTTATTATTTTCAATTTGTAAGAGAGATGTTTTTAGTTTTCTCTCTAAGCCCCCCTTTCCTTTTGTAATAGCTTTGATTTGTGAGAGGGCCTTAGAAAACAAATCTTCAAGTTCTTTTGCCTTACATAGGGAGTGCTCATACTCTTGACATGAAACCTTTCTCTTTTCAAAGGAAATTAATTTTTTTGTAAGCTTATGATTTTCTTTTATGATAGATTTTTTTTCACTATTTAAAATAATATTATCTTCTATACTTTTATCATAGGCTTTGCAAGTTAGAACAAATTCAATATAAAGTTCTTCAAAGGTGGGAGGAGTTACCCCAGTGTCACTAAGAACACTGGTGTCGTCATCATTGCATTTTTCCATTAAACATAAGGTTGCTTCCTCCCCGCTGCTTGACTCAGATCTGCTTGATTCTTCAGAGGAAGAATCATCCCAAGTTGCGGCTTTCAATACTTTCTTTTTATCCTTCGCTTTGTATCGTTCTTTTTTCTCCTTTTGATACTTCAAGTGTTGGATCGGTAGGCGTCCTTAGAGGGGGGTGTATAAGGGTTTTAAAAACTTATAATATATTTTGAATTACTTTGAAAAAGCTTTGATTATTAAACTAGAGAAGATCAAGACAAATCAAGTGAAGTAAAAGTAAAGACATGATTTTATTAACTTGAGAAGCATGATTACAAAACTTGATCTCTTATCGAAGCTAGAAATCAAAGCTAATGGAAAGACTCTTTTTGTTTTCTATACCGACTCATATCCCCACAAACCGGTTGGCTTTAGCCGATCCTTCCCCGGATACGGCCTCAAGCCGCTCTAGCCAACCCTTCCCCGGATATGGCCTCGAGCACCCCCTAGACCTACACTCGAGACCTAGTCGCCAACACGAGGCGAATTTCTACCCTAAGTCCTACCCATACCTAGTCGCCAACACGAGGCGAATTCACTAACGATTATAAGAATAAAGATGTGAATATGAAAACATCAATAATAAAAACTCCCTCTAAGAACTTCTGAAGTTGGAGACGTTGGACCGCTGCAGTATAAGCCTTGTTAAAGCGGTCGCCGGTCGGATGAAGCGTGAAGAAGTCCTCCTTCAGAAATTCTCTATAAGCTTTTGGTGGGAGTATCTCTCTGAACCTTCCTCTATATGCTGTGGCACGAAGCTCTGGAGTTTAGGGTTATATAAGAGTAAGGAAGACGGAGCCAATGGGTCCTTTTTATAGCCTTAGCGCTAGCGCCTGCGCTAGTGCTACCGCCGACGCTATCCCATTTTAGGACATATTCTGCGCGACAAAATCTTCAATCCGTGGCAACTCTGCTGAGATTCCTCTTGTGTTTTGAGCTAGCGCTAGCTCTATCGCTACCGCCGGCGCTATCTCAGATTAGGCAATATTCTGTTTGTGCGAATCTTTTATTCCAAGGAAACCTGCCAAGATTCTTCTTCTGTTTTGCGCTAGCGCCTGCGCTAGCGCTACCTCTAGCTCTATCTCTACCGCCTGATCTAGCAGCTACCGCTGGAGCTACCGCCGGCTATAGCGGCCAGTTTTGAGTTTTCGCTTCAAACTTGGGCGCAACCTTCTTATGTTATCCTTGAGTCATATGAACTTGTTATCCTGCACACTTAAACACACAAGATCAAATACACATAGTATTTGTTATTCTCAAACCAAGGAGATGCGGAAGACCATGTTCCAACAAACTCCCCCTTTTGATAATAACAAATCCATTAATGATAAATCAAAGCATTCATATATAAGCATGATGAAACTTACTTGTGTGTGTGTGAAAGTGATGACTTAAGATAATTATCGATTTTAGCATTTAGAATTGCTCCCCCTAAATACATGCTCCCCCTAAGTGAATGCTCCCCTAATATGTAAGCTATCATCTTTAATTAATCATGGTAGTTTCTATTTTGATAGCGGATTATATTTATCATGTTAGTTCTCCCCCTTTTGTTATTAGCAAAAGCGGGTAAGGAGACACCACTTAAAAATTTATGATAAGATAAAAGCATGATCGAGCTTATAGAGAAGGAAATGATAAGGACTTTTAGAATACTTTTCATTTAAATGGATCAGAGTTTGAGTATTACAACATTTTCATAAATCAGAGTTTGTAGTATAACCAAAATGTAATGATTTCCAAGTAACTAAACTACCCAGACAATATGTCTACACCCTAGCCCCGTACTAAGTGACGGATGGGCATGAGGAGCTGCATATAAGCCATAGGTTGGGGTGTTTGTCCCATATGCAAGCACTAGACACAACTCAACCTAGCACTCTTTCCCCACAGTGCCTCGCAAGGCCCCACTGGAACCCTCCCCGGTTAAGGACAAGACATGACTAGAGATAAAGGTTATCTAATGTCTACAACCCTACGCCCCAGCTATGGTGAGAAATGAAGTCATGGATAATAATTATTGGAAACATTAAGCATTTAAATTTAGTGATAAGGTCATAGCCTATGGGTTTATATTTTTATTTGGATTTATGAAACCACTCACATAGCTATTTTGAAATCCATTAATGAATCAGAGTTTTTAGCGTAATAATATTTTCATAGAAATAAATCAGAGTTTTATAGCAACAAAAATTCAACCAATATAAAGTTTACCAAGCAAGTCTACCACTTGTTGCAAGAAAGGAATTTGAAGATTCAAGTGATGATGCACACAAAATGAAAGACTTTAAATAAGCATGAAAGCGCAAGGTAAAACAATTATATGGTTATGATGTGGAAGACTTATAGAAATACAAGAAACATCTTATTGTACTCAATGATGATCCATAAAAACATATATGAGTTAAATTTCAAAAAGAAGATGTTTTTGTAAATCATTTTTCAATTAAAATCATTAATAATGTAACCAAACATGAAATAATGTTATCAAAAAGATTACTACAATGTTACTTTAATTCACAATTTCAAAACATACCAAACATTGTAAAAAGCATGCTAGGTTATCTATTGCATTTCATAAGTAAAGAGTAGTATAGAATTAGCATTAGGATCCAATACTCATGAGAAGAAGTGTTATGGAAGATAATGATGTGCACATAAGTGTATTTTTGAGTAGAGTAAACAAATGTTTTAATCAAAAATAAAAGTAATATGTAAAGTAAGAGCACAATAAAACACAAATAATTTTACTTCCACAAACTTCAATGCACAAAAAAATGTACAACTACCAAGGTGCTTTGCACAAACAATGCTCATTAAGACTTATTAGGGTGCAAAGTAGTGCTTGGGAGATCACCTAGTTTTATTCTTCAAGATTGGTTTTTATTTTGAAAGAAAGTTATGGTTTGCACAAGATACTTTACTATTCTTTCCAAGGTGCTCAACCTCACAACGCTTATTAAGACTTATCAGGAGGTTCAAGTAGTGTTTGGTGGAGTTATCTTTGTCACTTTATTTTATGATTGTTGTTTTGTATAAAGTTCTCAGAATATACTTATTTTGCAAACCAATATAATTTATGAAAAAGATAACCACTTTTCTTAACTTTTAAAAGTGCAAATAAAGTTTGTGTAGGTAAGATACTTGTGCAATTTTAATTCATTGTACTATTACAAAACATACATAAGCATTTTTAGATTAAACACATATGTAGACACTGCCAAAATAAGTGAGTGAATAGCGATCATTATCAAACCTAAAACATTTACTCATACTTAGAGGCATGCTAAACTTAGTTCTACACAACTTTTTCACAATAATTGATGCACATAATAATAGATATATCAAAGCATGATGAAAGCAATGTTAAAAGTTGTTTGAAAAGATAAATTGCAACATTATAGAAGTTCTAAATAATAGATTAAATCATGCTTGATTTTCAATGAAGTCCATACAATATTTTTGATATTTTTGAAGAATAATTTTTATTTAAAGTTTGAACTTATAAAATTGATCTTGGACTTCCCGAGGACTACCTTGTGAGAGGTTCGCCCGGTACTAGGTGATATGATGGGATGATAGCCCAAATCACCCTTTCGCAAGATACAAGCAAAAAGTTAAGTTCAAAAATAACAATTTTTGATAATTTTTTGTTTTATATTTTTGTATTTGATTTTTGTTTATAGAAATAGAATTTAAACAAATGACAAAAACACAAAGGCAAAACATATAATTTTTTTTTATAATTTGGCTTTTGTATTTTTGTATTTAATTTTTCAAAAATGTAATAAAAGCAAAAATGCAGAAATGAATAGTACACATAGATTAATATATTTTTAGGGATTTTTCAAAATTTTAAAAATACAGAAAAACACATAGGTGCACTAGCGCCGGCGTTAGCGCTAGCGCGGGAAACAGTACATGATTTTTGATGATTTTGAAATTTTTGTTTGTTCATCTTGATTAAGTGTCCAAACAGTAGTTTCATGCTGAAATTTCAGATTTTTAGGAAATTTCTAGATAGTGTAAATTTCATGAAACATTAGCGATTTTGTATATGACTTTATCAAATAAACTTTGCATGAGATATAAATTATTATATCTCCATTTTAATTTTTCTAAGGCTTGTATTTATCAATTTAATGTAGTTTGACAATGATAGGAAATGTAAGCACGAGAAGACACGAATGAACAAATCAAATATGCATGATTTTAGTGATTAAAAATAATGTTCATGCACAAGAATATCTTGGATAAGCCCTAGATGAGAATACCTAGCCTGTATATCTTGGTAAATATATAAAGCCTAACATAGACATGAATATTCTTTAGGTGGCAATGTCAGAATGATAAGTTTGAGATTAATGTTATACCAAGATTTGATAGTGTTTCAACTTATAGACCTAGAATGGAGTGACGATTCTATTTGATTTGATATCAAGATGATTCAAAGGTCTAAACTAGAAATAAATCACTATATACACCAACCATTATAATATCAATTGTCATCAGTTAATATATCAATTATAATTCACATAAATGTGATAGAAATAATTATTTTTAGAAGACTTTTGATATGACTTATGATGTTAGAGAATTTTAGCAAAGGACATCAATAGATCATAATGGTGTTTATTAATTCAATATTCATTATGAAGATAAATTCTTTCAATACATTTTAGTGATTTTCCTTTAATTAAGAATTTTGAATATATATATGTGATTTTTGATAGGTGAACAATAGTGATGGTTTAGATCATGTTTGTCATCAAGGAGTGAACACAATAGAATTTTTTGTTGTGAACAATGACAACCATATTGAAAGTTGAGCTTTTATTTAGATCTTGAATTTTCTTTTAGATCAAGTTATTTCACTAAACCACTTGTTGGTGAAGGCTAAGAATCTTAATAGCGTAATAACTGGATTTAATTTGAAATATCTTATAGCAAATTTAGAGTTTGATTCATATGGATAATATAAGATATTTAGAAGCAATGAATATAAGAATAAAAGATAGGTCATCAAAATAAAATATGATTTTGAATTTGGATCAATTTGATTTTATAAACATATTAAGCTTTTAAGAGATAAAATCATATTTTTAATACTATATAGGATGACCATGACATGATAGTTCAAAAGAAATAGGAAAACAAGAAAGATTAAAAGACATGAAAGCATATCATGAAGTAGAACTTTGTATATTTCATTTTGAAAGGATTCTACTTCATGCAATTGATGATACCTAATGAATAAGAATTTTAGGTATCCAAAGGGGACAATGTGGAATGGTTCCTTTGGGTACCCAAATATAGCGAGATGGCTTTTGGGGAGACAAGTACGAATGGACCCTTTCAAGTGGAGTTAATGTTTCATCTTTAATTTTGGGTCTCCACTCATACTTAGGTTTAATATTATAATTTTGCATTAAATTTCCATATTCATTAAACTTAGGCTCAAAATAATGATAACATTTGAAATCATTTTTCATAGGAAATTTTTGCATATTTGATTTTACTTTAGGAGATACATAATTTTGTAAATAATGGTGATTTTGATTTAGATTAACAAATCCTTTATGTTCCTTACTCCCATTATTAAACTTAGTTAAGATGTTCATATTCATATTCAACTTGTTTTTAGATATAGTTTGATATTGTGAATTTGTATTTACAATTTTCATAAGCAAGTTGATTTTTGATTTTAATTCATCATTCTTGATCTTTAAATTATGTCTAGCTTTATTATAAGCGATTGTGCTATTTTTAAGAGTGGAAACAATTGAATCAATATGATCTTGATAGTTGTTTCTATATTCATCAAATGTTTCTTCCATCTCTTTAATTTCAATTTTATATTCTTTACACTTAACACAATCATTTATCAAAGATGAATTTTCTAAACATATTTTTTCATTTTGTTCTCTTATGATTAATAGTTCTTTTTCAAGTCCCTTGTATTTTTCTTTTAAATTATCAAATTCTAAACAAGGTGTAATAGTTTCATTCAAAGAGACATGGGTAAGACTAGATGAATTAACATTTGATTCTATTTTAACTTTTGCTTTTAAACTTTTATTTTCTAAGCGCAATTTGCAATTTGCAATTTTCAATTTCTTAATTTTTCGCTTAGTAATTTGTAGCATTTGTAATGTAGAAATAGAAGTACAAAAGATGGGATTTGATTTCCTTACAATGCTTTCGGGAGAGGCATGATTTGAACATATGGTTTCTTTTAAATCTTTTTGGCACTCCTCTTCCGAAGACAGTACTTCTTCTTTTCCATTTGATGTGCACTTCATGGATCCGTCATGTGTGGAGCTTTCTTGAATACCTGTGCAGGCTTGTATATTCTCCAGTTCTTGTAATTGTTCCATACATGCAGAAGGAGAATCATAAGTTATTTCAAGAAAATTCCACATCTCGTATGTAGTAGGAAAAGTATAAATGAGTTTGGAAATATTATGATCTAACGCACAAAATAGACTATTCATAGATTTTGCATTTAAAACCATTTCGTTCTTATTTAATGTAACATCCCCCAGACAGCTAGACCCCCCAGGTGAATCTGTCCTGACAAGGTCATGACAAGGCCTTGGTAGTGTAGAAACCCCTTTAACTTAGGCAAATTAGGGTTGAAAGTGCCTTGGACTGCAAATAGCAATTTCCAGTGACCAAGCTTAGGGTTGGACTTTAGGGCCTCAACTTGACCATTTGACCCCACCATAGTATCCCTAACCCTTTAAGGGCCCCCTTAGGGCACCAAGGGCACATTGGGGTCAACCAAAGAGGCCAAATTGACCAAAGTCAACCCTAACCCTAAATTGGTCAAAGTAGCCTAATTAGGGTCAATTAACCCTCACCATGCCAAATTGACCACTCATCTAGGTCTAGAATATCATGAGAGACCTAGTGGGCCTAAAAGCCCCATCATGGGACCCCCAATGGTGCAAATTGACCAAAATGCCCCTTTAGGTCAAAAATGGCAATTCTTCACAAAGTACCCTAATTGACCATCACCATAGTAAATTGACCTTACCCATAGTGTTATCATATCATAGGGGACCCAGTGGACCAAAAAGCCCCTTGACTGGGTCAACCCTAGGGCTCAATTTGACCAAAGTCAACTTAGCATGTTTTGGTCAAATCAGCTTAAATTGGGTCAACCAAGACTCATGTGACCAAATTGACCCCACCAATAGTTTCTAAACCTAATTTGGAATCCAAGGGACCCAAAAGCCCCATCCTAGGCTCACCCAATTGGCCAATTTGACCAAAAGTCAAACTTGCCCAATTTAGGTCAAATCTCTTAAACCTAGCCCAATCCCTTTGAGTTAAACCCAAATTGACCACTTGACCAGCCTAGTAGACTAGCATTAAACTCAGAGGGGGGTATAAAATCGGCCATGGTGATTAGGAGAGAGAAAATGAGGGTTTTTCCCAATTTTAAGGAGAGAGAAAGAGGCCATTCATGGCCATTAAGGTGATACACCCCTTGGTATCCCTCCATTACTCTTCCATTCATCTTCTCTGAAGAATTTGAGAAGATTCCAGCAATTCCCAGGAGTTATTGGGGGGTGGGGGAGTGAATAGGGTCGGCCAAGGGAGGGAGACCAAGAGGCCATTAATGGCTTTCTTGGTTAAAGCCTCCCTCCCCCTCAATTGAACCCCCCTTCATCTTCACAACCATCAGAGGAGTGGAACCCCTCATTTTCCCGAAAGTTTAGAGCCCCCTATGCACAAGAAGCCATGGCACCCAAAGCTTGGAGAAGGGAAAATGGTGGCCGGCGATTGGAGCCACGATTCACACCAAATAAGGTCCGATCCTCCTCCTCCTTACTCGTGCTAGCATCTTAGATCGAATTAGGTGAGAAATCGGGCTCAAAAGAGACCGATCGGAGAGTTGAAATCTCAGATTTTCCATGGAAAACAACCCTTGTGAGTTCGCCGGAAAACACCCCTCCGGCGGCCGTGCCGCCGCCCGGCGATAGCCACCACCTCAACGGAGGTGGTGGTGGTGGTGGCCGGCCAGGGAGGTGGCTGTGGTGGCCGGAAAATGGCCTGGAAATAGCTCCAGGTCGGGCTAATCACGTGCCTTGGCTGGAGCTTGAAGATGAGCAGCAGCCACCTGATCTGCTTTGAGATTCGTGCTCCTCCTTAATGTTAATTCTTATTTCTGTGATTAAAACTGCAGCCTCTTAATAAATCTGGGAAAAATAGTTAGAGGCCGATTCAGAAAAAGTGGTCAACATAGAAAATGTAGCCCTTGATGTCTAGTTTAATACAAAATTGAAATCACTCAATTTGGAGTCCTGGTTAGGGCACAGCACTCATTTTAGTGGGGACTGTCCATATGGCTATCCAGAACTTGTTTTTGATGCCCACACCAATCTAGAACTCCAAATGAGTTGAAATTTGGAGGGTAGGCTACTCTTATATACACCTAACACATGTCCAAAAATCAGATTGATTGGAGAACTTTTACCCTTAGTTTTTGGAAAAATTCAATAATCCTTGTGGGACCTAATTAGGTGCCCTAAACACATCAAAACCCTTCCAAACTTGGATGGGTGGTCTTAGGGGGTATGTATAGGCCCTGGTTAAAATTTCATGATTTATGGAGTTTATTTGGTGGGGTAATTCACCAAAACAACCTTAGGCTCCCTAGGTTTAGGCAAAACTTTGGGTAAGTGCCCCCACTCTTCCTCAAAGCCAAATGGCTTCATATTTGGGGTGCACCTCACCCTCCCCCATGCCAACCTCTGGTCCAAATTTGGTGGCCATTGGAGGAGGTTTGCCCTAGTAAACCACAAAGGGGATAAATTGCTATTTGCACCCCAAATAGGTACCCATTGGAATCCCACTCCTCACCAAATGTTGGTAGGATCTTGGGTGATCTTTTACTGACCCATGGTCAGTATAGTGAGTAGTATGGACTTGGGCAAGGTAGGGAGTCCTCTTGAGAATAGTTTGCTTAAAGGTTAGGTTTAGGGCAAAAGTAAACCTAAGCTAACTTTGGAGTGTGGAGGGGCTTTCCCTCCCACTAATTGTTGGGGTGACCTTGGTCACTGCCTAGGAAGGTAGGAGACACCCCAAGGAGTAGCTTTGGATGAGTTAGGGCTTAGTGTGCCCTTAAGCCCTAATGGTGAGGTGTATGGAGCCATTTAGGGTTTGTGAAGGATGTAGGAGTAAATGTCCATGGAGAGAAGTGCAATGGCCCTCTCTGAGTTCTAAGAGTGTTATAATACCCTCACAAGAGGTTTGAGTGGATTTGGAGAAGTTTAAACCCTAACCCTAGGCTAAACCCTAATGGGGTGCAATTAGAGGTCAATGAAGGGAGTGGGGTCAAACATTATTGGTTTGACCTAAGATTTTGTATGGTAGGTCCTAGTGACCAGAGGAGCCTCCCTTGTGAATTTGAAGAGGTTTGGAGTTGTCAAACCTAGGTAATAAATCCTTGGGTAGATTTGTAAATAATTAGGGTTTTGGGTTTTAGGGAGAAATATTACTTAATGGTTTACCATTTTCTGTCACAAACTTGGTTTTAATGCTATTGATCTCTGGAAGAATCTGTTAGACCATGAGAGGACTTTTTGGGGTTCAAAGTGTAATATTTCACATTGTAGACAATTTTTGGGAGGATCAATTTTAGGGTGTTAAATTACTGTAATTGCATGAAACTTTGCAGGATGTCTTTTCATACCAATATGTACCCACTGTAATTTTCTCATAATTTATGGATCAATATTTTTGGTATCTCTAGTTCATTTTGGAATTATTTACAAATATATCCATTGAGGAAATTACAAATGTAACCTCTGTTTTATGTGGTCAAACTTGGTAGACCTGAATATTTTAGTATGATTCACCACTGTATGAATTTGCATAAGGTTGGGAGTCCATATGAGTGTGCCTCCTTTGGAATTTATTGGAAATAAATGAGTTTTGGAATTTTTAAAAATAGTAAATCTTGCTGGTTTATCCTACAAGTTTATACCTACTGATATCTAGGTACTCATGATTTATGTAAAAATTGGGGTAGGCACTGGGAGTCAGAAAAGTGCACTTGTAGTTCAAACTTGAGAAAATTGCCCTTTGAGAAATTATTTAAAAATATTAATATTATGGGGAAAATTAGGAAACCCTGGATTTGATCTGATTTAAGTAGCATGGACTCCCAATAAATCCAGTAGGTCATGGAGTTGAGTATTTAGAGTACCTCCCTTCATGAGGATCAAAACGTTAAGGGTGGTCTGCGTTTAGTAAATTGACAGTTTTGGAGTTACAGGCCAATTTGCAATACATTGTTTGGAGATGTGGGAATTGAATGGTGATTGTATGGTATGAAAGGACCCTTGTAGAGATTTAAGGTTGATGAGTTCTGGGATGGTGGGGTGCCTCCCATGGGGTAGGTCATCTTGGGATTTGGCGAAAGATCGTCTTTTCCCCTAAGTGTCTTAAAGCACTTAGGTTTAGACCAGGTGAAATATTAAGAGGGTTTCTTAAGGGTAGTAACTAATAAAATTAAGTGTCTTGGGAGTGGGAACCTTGGGGTGTCATCCCATAGTGGTTCCTAGTACCGTAGCGAGCCCCTCACAGGGTAACCCTCGGGAAGTCCAAGACTAACCCTAACTCATAGGAGTAAGACATTGTACAAGATTAACTAATAATACACTCATCTACACCCTGTGGTTTCGGAAGTTTAGTTGGATTGGTTGTCCGAGCGGTGGGCTCGGTGGCTGTTGCAGCAGACTGGTTAGTCTGGTGAGCTTATGGCTCGGAAGGTTATTGATGACGGGCAGGTTAGCCCGGGGAGCTTTTGGCTCGGAAGGTTATTGATGGCGGGCGGGTTAGCCCGGGGAACTCATGGCTCAGAGATAGGAAGTAGAACATGTTGCATGTGCACTGAAGGTGGTGGGTCTTCGGTATTGGACGGTCGTTCACACCGACGTCAATACGTTGACTCGGCGAGTGTGGTTTTACACTTAGCCTTGATAGTCTGGCGGTCCAGTCAGCAAGAGTACGCAGACGCTCCGCGGGTATAGTGGAGGCGTACAATAGGTCTAGGTTGGGTAGTGTGAATACCAACCTAGAGGTGGGCGGGGCCCAACCCACCGCTTCCGTTTGCCACTACGGGAGTATCCTGGGAGTCTAGCTCGCTCCAAAAAGGGGGAACTAAAGGTCTATGCGCATAGAGTCGTAGTGTGTGAGTTGCACTTGTATGATCATAGCATAACAGCATACTTGCATGTCATAGCATAAACATTGCATTCAACCTACCCCTAACGTATAAGTCGGTTATGGGACTTCTTATACGGTAGGCCCTGCTAAACGACCCCTTGGTCTATAGGTTTGTATGGGCATTCCTATAAATCAATGGTTACCTTTATATTTACTTTACTTGCCAATTATATATACTGCTTACTGTTCTTTACCTGCACTTTACTGTGCTTACTTAATGCTTCATATATATATGCACCTGTGTAGTTCTAGTTCCGCTGTCACCTGCTTGTTTCCACTCTGCCTTTGGTCCTCCTTTTCACTCCTCCCCGCTCGGTGCCTAGGAGCCACGGGTTTAGGGGCGGGGGATCGTTGACTTAGTCTTTTTGACTAACGGTCGGTGGACCATATCATTTTAGGAAATCGAGGAGACGCAGCAGCACCAGAGGCCGGAGCAGTCGGAGGCGGGCCAGTCTAGTACAGGAGCACAGGATTCAGGATCTGTGAGTGATTAGTAGTTAGCTTCCGCGAGTGACCTTGTAGTGAGGAAATGATGTACAGGGCAAGAGCTCCTTTTATTTTGTAACCCTTGTTATCTCTCTTTTATTCAGTTATTGTTAGTGGAGATTTACCTCTATGGTTTTAATTCATGTGATTATGTGGACTTGTCTTCTCTTTTATGAACTTTTCTTGTGATCGAGTTGGCCGGCAGAATCGGCGTTTTGTGGTGGCGATCTTCCCGAGTGAAGGTGTCACCGCAAAACGGCGGTTCTGGGCCTAAGACCCGGTGTTTTTGCAAAAAAAAAAAATGGGGTCTTACAAGTGGTATCAAAGCAAACCTCGATCCGAAGAAAAGAAGTCCACAAACCCTGGGCCACCCCGTCCGAGTTTAGTTTGAGGACAAACTAAGCAGCGGAAGCAGTGGTGTGCCCATATGGGAAATCACAGGGAAAAGTCCACTTTTAACTGAATCTTCTTAGTTAATTTCCCCCGCGAGTGTCAAGTTTCCTTTTGTAGCCTGCGGCGAACCCCACCCCAGCAGGGAATACCTCCGGCTGCAAAAGAACTCTTTAGATAGTGCTTTAGTCAATGTGATAGACTCAACCCCGCTAGGACACGTGACTTACTTTGGCAATTTATACCATGACCTAGTCTGAAATAGATCGTAGGTATAGCTTTTGGCGAAGGTACGAGGATACCCCAAAGAGGCTAGAGAAAGAGGGATTGACACATAAAGCAGAATGGTATGGGACTCATAGGCTCAATCATCGTATTTGTGACAAGATTATATTAAGACAACCACTGTGACAAACACCGAGGGTCGGATAAAATTGAAGTCCAGAAGGGACCCGTTTGGGATTGGGTGACATATTGACCCTGATAAGGTTGTCGTAGAAGGTACCTAGAAGAGCCTAAGGTATGGAGTACACCAGTGAGCCCCAAGATAGAACCCCAAGTCTAAGGTTGTATGCCATAAGAATTGTTTGCATATTTGGGACGAATATACCTTGGTGATGTTGAAGATACTCTGCCCCAAAATAGATAGTGGCTTATCTTTTGTTTATTGGGGGCTTGTCTTTTGTTTATTGGGGCGTACCTTTTGTTTATTGAGCCAACTATTGACGGACTTAGATTTCCTTTAGACCTAAATTAGAGAATTTTGGTGTCGTGAACAAAATGTTTTTGAAGTCGATCTTACTCAATGTTACTTGAGAGAAGACGAGACGGTGAAACAGTACGTTTGGGATGATGATCGGTGGTAGTACCAGGGCAATGGATAGACATCATTTGGGTCGGACAACAACTTGCCCTTAGTTTGAATCATTGGAAATGTAAAGTCGCCAGGATTAATCATTTAAGGATGTCGATGTCCTAGTATAGAAGTTAAGGGCGGAGATTATATCTTACAAGTTGTAGTTGAAGTTCTTGTGACTTCAAGCGTTCGGAAGTGATTAACTCATGCCTTGATAAAAATTCATGCCCCGTCATGGTTGAAAATTTTGTCTTCAGTAATAACTTTATACCTTGGGAGCTTTGATGATAAAGAACCAGAGATCTTAGACGATGACTTGTTGGACTTAGGATATAGTGTTTGAGTTTACTATGATAAGAACGATCTAAGTTTATCTTGCTTAAGACCATTTGAGAGTGATCAAGACTAGCATAAGTGGAAGTGACAGGATTTTGGAGAAATAAACATGATAATATTTCCTTGATAAAAATTGAATTGTGAAAAAAAAAACCCTAAGGTATCAAAATCTTGTCGTTATGAATAGAATTTCATGAAGAAAGTGATTGAGAGTCATCTTATCATCATGATTGGTTAGCATATACTCATAAAAGTTCACAGGTGCACCCCCATTAATATTTAAGGATGATTGGGACGCTAGCCGATTTTGATTAGTCCCATCAATAGTAAGAACCAGAAAAGTTGTAGATTGGAGACGATTGATTACTCGGACGTACCTGAAGGAGTAAGAATTTGAATGCGAGAAGAAAACTTTAGAGGCATAAGAGTCTGCCCAGGTTAGAGTGGAAGTTCGAGGATAGATTGACCAAGGTAGCTAGGTCACCCCGGTCAGGATAGATGATACGACGGGGCGAGTCTTGCGGCGCAAGAAGATTACAGAGGTTAAGACATGTGGTTATTTAGGGTCAGGAGGAGCACAACTTGGAGCCACCAGGTATGGTGTGGCATAGATAGTCGGTGCTCTTCGAGCCAGGAATAACTTTGACTCTTAGGGGATGTTACGTTCAGTCACTCGCGGTGAAAACCCCGCAAGCCTAACCTGAATTTCGAGGACGAAATTATTTTTTTTGTTTATTGGGATTTGTAACATCCCCCAGACAGCTAGACCCCCCAGGTGAATCTGTCCTGACAAGGTCATGACAAGGCCTTGGTAGTGTAGAAACCCCTTTAACTTAGGCAAATTAGGGTTGAAAGTGCCTTGGACTGCAAATAGCAATTTCCAGTGACCAAGCTTAGGGTTGGACTTTAGGGCCTCAACTTGACCATTTGACCCCACCATAGTATCCCTAACCCTTTAAGGGCCCCCTTAGGGCACCAAGGGCACATTGGGGTCAACCAAAGAGGCCAAATTGACCAAAGTCAACCCTAACCCTAAATTGGTCAAAGTAGCCTAATTAGGGTCAATTAACCCTCACCATGCCAAATTGACCACTCATCTAGGTCTAGAATATCATGAGAGACCTAGTGGGCCTAAAAGCCCCATCATGGGACCCCCAATGGTGCAAATTGACCAAAATGCCCCTTTAGGTCAAAAATGGCAATTCTTCACAAAGTACCCTAATTGACCATCACCATAGTAAATTGACCTTACCCATAGTGTTATCATATCATAGGGGACCCAGTGGACCAAAAAGCCCCTTGACTGGGTCAACCCTAGGGCTCAATTTGACCAAAGTCAACTTAGCATGTTTTGGTCAAATCAGCTTAAATTGGGTCAACCAAGACTCATGTGACCAAATTGACCCCACCAATAGTTTCTAAACCTAATTTGGAATCCAAGGGACCCAAAAGCCCCATCCTAGGCTCACCCAATTGGCCAATTTGACCAAAAGTCAAACTTGCCCAATTTAGGTCAAATCTCTTAAACCTAGCCCAATCCCTTTGAGTTAAACCCAAATTGACCACTTGACCAGCCTAGTAGACTAGCATTAAACTCAGAGGGGGGTATAAAATCGGCCATGGTGATTAGGAGAGAGAAAATGAGGGTTTTTCCCAATTTTAAGGAGAGAGAAAGAGGCCATTCATGGCCATTAAGGTGATACACCCCTTGGTATCCCTCCATTACTCTTCCATTCATCTTCTCTGAAGAATTTGAGAAGATTCCAGCAATTCCCAGGAGTTATTGGGGGGGTGGGGGAGTGAATAGGGTCGGCCAAGGGAGGGAGACCAAGAGGCCATTAATGGCTTTCTTGGTTAAAGCCTCCCTCCCCCTCAATTGAACCCCCCTTCATCTTCACAACCATCAGAGGAGTGGAACCCCTCATTTTCCCGAAAGTTTAGAGCCCCCTATGCACAAGAAGCCATGGCACCCAAAGCTTGGAGAAGGGAAAATGGTGGCCGGCGATTGGAGCCACGATTCACACCAAATAAGGTCCGATCCTCCTCCTCCTTACTCGTGCTAGCATCTTAGATCGAATTAGGTGAGAAATCGGGCTCAAAAGAGACCGATCGGAGAGTTGAAATCTCAGATTTTCCATGGAAAACAACCCTTGTGAGTTCGCCGGAAAACACCCCTCCGGCGGCCGTGCCGCCGCCCGGCGATAGCCACCACCTCAACGGAGGTGGTGGTGGTGGTGGCCGGCCAGGGAGGTGGCTGTGGTGGCCGGAAAATGGCCTGGAAATAGCTCCAGGTCGGGCTAATCACGTGCCTTGGCTGGAGCTTGAAGATGAGCAGCAGCCACCTGATCTGCTTTGAGATTCGTGCTCCTCCTTAATGTTAATTCTTATTTCTGTGATTAAAACTGCAGCCTCTTAATAAATCTGGGAAAAATAGTTAGAGGCCGATTCAGAAAAAGTGGTCAACATAGAAAATGTAGCCCTTGATGTCTAGTTTAATACAAAATTGAAATCACTCAATTTGGAGTCCTGGTTAGGGCACAGCACTCATTTTAGTGGGGACTGTCCATATGGCTATCCAGAACTTGTTTTTGATGCCCACACCAATCTAGAACTCCAAATGAGTTGAAATTTGGAGGGTAGGCTACTCTTATATACACCTAACACATGTCCAAAAATCAGATTGATTGGAGAACTTTTACCCTTAGTTTTTGGAAAAATTCAATAATCCTTGTGGGACCTAATTAGGTGCCCTAAACACATCAAAACCCTTCCAAACTTGGATGGGTGGTCTTAGGGGGTATGTATAGGCCCTGGTTAAAATTTCATGATTTATGGAGTTTATTTGGTGGGGTAATTCACCAAAACAACCTTAGGCTCCCTAGGTTTAGGCAAAACTTTGGGTAAGTGCCCCCACTCTTCCTCAAAGCCAAATGGCTTCATATTTGGGGTGCACCTCACCCTCCCCCATGCCAACCTCTGGTCCAAATTTGGTGGCCATTGGAGGAGGTTTGCCCTAGTAAACCACAAAGGGGATAAATTGCTATTTGCACCCCAAATAGGTACCCATTGGAATCCCACTCCTCACCAAATGTTGGTAGGATCTTGGGTGATCTTTTACTGACCCATGGTCAGTATAGTGAGTAGTATGGACTTGGGCAAGGTAGGGAGTCCTCTTGAGAATAGTTTGCTTAAAGGTTAGGTTTAGGGCAAAAGTAAACCTAAGCTAACTTTGGAGTGTGGAGGGGCTTTCCCTCCCACTAATTGTTGGGGTGACCTTGGTCACTGCCTAGGAAGGTAGGAGACACCCCAAGGAGTAGCTTTGGATGAGTTAGGGCTTAGTGTGCCCTTAAGCCCTAATGGTGAGGTGTATGGAGCCATTTAGGGTTTGTGAAGGATGTAGGAGTAAATGTCCATGGAGAGAAGTGCAATGGCCCTCTCTGAGTTCTAAGAGTGTTATAATACCCTCACAAGAGGTTTGAGTGGATTTGGAGAAGTTTAAACCCTAACCCTAGGCTAAACCCTAATGGGGTGCAATTAGAGGTCAATGAAGGGAGTGGGGTCAAACATTATTGGTTTGACCTAAGATTTTGTATGGTAGGTCCTAGTGACCAGAGGAGCCTCCCTTGTGAATTTGAAGAGGTTTGGAGTTGTCAAACCTAGGTAATAAATCCTTGGGTAGATTTGTAAATAATTAGGGTTTTGGGTTTTAGGGAGAAATATTACTTAATGGTTTACCATTTTCTGTCACAAACTTGGTTTTAATGCTATTGATCTCTGGAAGAATCTGTTAGACCATGAGAGGACTTTTTGGGGTTCAAAGTGTAATATTTCACATTGTAGACAATTTTTGGGAGGATCAATTTTAGGGTGTTAAATTACTGTAATTGCATGAAACTTTGCAGGATGTCTTTTCATACCAATATGTACCCACTGTAATTTTCTCATAATTTATGGATCAATATTTTTGGTATCTCTAGTTCATTTTGGAATTATTTACAAATATATCCATTGAGGAAATTACAAATGTAACCTCAGTTTTATGTGGTCAAACTTGGTAGACCTGAATATTTTAGTATGATTCACCACTGTATGAATTTGCATAAGGTTGGGAGTCCATATGAGTGTGCCTCCTTTGGAATTTATTGGAAATAAATGAGTTTTGGAATTTTTAAAAATAGTAAATCTTGCTGGTTTATCCTACAAGTTTATACCTACTGATATCTAGGTACTCATGATTTATGTAAAAATTGGGGTAGGCACTGGGAGTCAGAAAAGTGCACTTGTAGTTCAAACTTGAGAAAATTGCCCTTTGAGAAATTGTTTAAAAATATTAATATTATGGGGAAAATTAGGAAACCCTGGATTTGATCTGATTTAAGTAGCATGGACTCCCAATAAATCCAGTAGGTCATGGAGTTGAGTATTTAGAGTACCTCCCTTCATGAGGATCAAAACGTTAAGGGTGGTCTGCGTTTAGTAAATTGACAGTTTTGGAGTTACAGGCCAATTTGCAATACATTGTTTGGAGATGTGGGAATTGAATGGTGATTGTATGGTATGAAAGGACCCTTGTAGAGATTTAAGGTTGATGAGTTCTGGGATGGTGGGGTGCCTCCCATGGGGTAGGTCATCTTGGGATTTGGCGAAAGATCGTCTTTTCCCCTAAGTGTCTTAAAGCACTTAGGTTTAGACCAGGTGAAATATTAAGAGGGTTTCTTAAGGGTAGTAACTAATAAAATTAAGTGTCTTGGGAGTGGGAACCTTGGGGTGTCATCCCATAGTGGTTCCTAGTACCGTAGCGAGCCCCTCACAGGGTAACCCTCGGGAAGTCCAAGACTAACCCTAACTCATAGGAGTAAGACATTGTACAAGATTAACTAATAATACACTCATCTACACCCTGTGGTTTCGGAAGTTTAGTTGGATTGGTTGTCCGAGCGGTGGGCTCGGTGGCTGTTGCAGCAGACTGGTTAGTCTGGTGAGCTTATGGCTCGGAAGGTTATTGATGACGGGCAGGTTAGCCCGGGGAGCTTTTGGCTCGGAAGGTTATTGATGGCGGGCGGGTTAGCCCGGGGAACTCATGGCTCAGAGATAGGAAGTAGAACATGTTGCATGTGCACTGAAGGTGGTGGGTCTTCGGTATTGGACGGTCGTTCACACCGACGTCAATACGTTGACTCGGCGAGTGTGGTTTTACACTTAGCCTTGATAGTCTGGCGGTCCAGTCAGCAAGAGTACGCAGACGCTCCGCGGGTATAGTGGAGGCGTACAATAGGTCTAGGTTGGGTAGTGTGAATACCAACCTAGAGGTGGGCGGGGCCCAACCCACCGCTTCCGTTTGCCACTACGGGAGTATCCTGGGAGTCTAGCTCGCTCCAAAAAGGGGGAACTAAAGGTCTATGCGCATAGAGTCGTAGTGTGTGAGTTGCACTTGTATGATCATAGCATAACAGCATACTTGCATGTCATAGCATAAACATTGCATTCAACCTACCCCTAACGTATAAGTCGGTTATGGGACTTCTTATACGGTAGGCCCTGCTAAACGACCCCTTGGTCTATAGGTTTGTATGGGCATTCCTATAAATCAATGGTTACCTTTATATTTACTTTACTTGCCAATTATATATACTGCTTACTGTTCTTTACCTGCACTTTACTGTGCTTACTTAATGCTTCATATATATATGCACCTGTGTAGTTCTAGTTCCGCTGTCACCTGCTTGTTTCCACTCTGCCTTTGGTCCTCCTTTTCACTCCTCCCCGCTCGGTGCCTAGGAGCCACGGGTTTAGGGGCGGGGGATCGTTGACTTAGTCTTTTTGACTAACGGTCGGTGGACCATATCATTTTAGGAAATCGAGGAGACGCAGCAGCACCAGAGGCCGGAGCAGTCGGAGGCGGGCCAGTCTAGTACAGGAGCACAGGATTCAGGATCTGTGAGTGATTAGTAGTTAGCTTCCGCGAGTGACCTTGTAGTGAGGAAATGATGTACAGGGCAAGAGCTCCTTTTATTTTGTAACCCTTGTTATCTCTCTTTTATTCAGTTATTGTTAGTGGAGATTTACCTCTATGGTTTTAATTCATGTGATTATGTGGACTTGTCTTCTCTTTTATGAACTTTTCTTGTGATCGAGTTGGCCGGCAGAATCGGCGTTTTGTGGTGGCGATCTTCCCGAGTGAAGGTGTCACCGCAAAACGGCGGTTCTGGGCCTAAGACCCGGTGTTTTTGCAAAAAAAAAAAAAGGGGTCTTACATTTAATACGCTAGGTGGTTTTTTGATAGTAATATTCCAAACTTTTTCATCTAAACGTTTAAGAAAATTTTCCATTACTATTTTCCATCCTTTATAATTTCTTCCTTCAAATAACGGTGGTTTAAGAGATTTTTCTTCTTCATAAAAATTTACCCCACCAGTAGAAGCGAGATCATGAGACGTCATTATTCCTGGTTGTTAAGACGATTTGGAATAACCTGGCTCTGATACCACTTGTTGGATCGGTAGGCGCCCTTAGAGGGGGGTGAATAAGGGTTTTAAGAACTTATAATATATTTTGAATAACTTTGAAAAAGCTTTGATTATTAAACTAGAGAAGATCAAGACAAATCAAGTGAAGTAAAAGTAAAGACATGATTTTATTAACTTGAGAAGCATGATTACAAAACTTGATCTCTTATCGAAGCTAGAAATCAAAGCTAATGGAAAGACTCTTTTTGTTTTCTATACCGACTCGTATCCCCATGAACCGGTTGGCTTTAGCCGATCCTTCCCCGGATACGGCCTCAAGCCGCTCTAGCCAACCCTTCCCCGGATATGGCCTCGAGCACCCCCTAGACCTACACCCGAGACCTAGTCGCCAACACGAAGCGAATTTCTGCCCTAAGTCCTACCCAGACCTAGTCGCCAACACGAGGTGAATTCACTAACGATTATAAGAATAAAGATGTGAATATAAAAACATCAATAATAAAAACTCCCTCTAAGAACTTCTGAAGTTGGAGACGTTGGACCGCTGTAGTATAAGCCTTGTTGAAGCGGTCGCCGGTCGGATGAAGCGTGAAGAAGTCCTCCTTCAGAAATTCTCTCTAAGCTTTTGGTGGGAGTATCTCTCTGAACCTTCCTTTATATGCTGTGGCACGAAGCTCTGGAGTTTAGGGTTATAGAAGTGTAAGGAAGACGAAGCCAATGGGTCCTTTTTATAGCCTTAGCGCTAGCGCCTGCGCTAGTGCTACCGCCGGCGCTATCCCATTTTAGGACATATTCTGCGCGGCAGAATCTTCAATCCGTGGCAACTCTGCTGAGATTCCTCTTGTGTTTTGAGCTAGCGCTAGCGCTATCGCTACCGCCGGCGCTATCTCAGATTAGGCAATATTCTGTGTGTGCGAATCTTTTATTCCAAGGAAACCTGCCAAGATTCTTCTTCTGTTTTGTGCTAGCGCTACCGCTAGCGCTATCTCTACCGCCTGCTCTAGCAGCTACCGCTGGAGCTACCGCCGGCTATAGCGGCCAGTTTTGAGTTTTCGCTTCAAACTTGGGCGCAACCTTCTTATGTTATCCTTGAGTCATATGAACTTGTTATCCTGCACACTTAAACACACAAGATCAAATACACATAGGATTTATTATTCTCAAACCAAGGAGATGCGGAAGACCATGTTCCAACATCAAGCACTGGCTTCGAATGTGCCTGATCTTTCTGTAGTGATTGCACTCTAGTGGTGGTCTTTCTTCTTCGTCTTCACTTCTTTTTTCTTTCTTTGATGAAGAGGAAGACCCTTTTCGTCGAGCATCTTTTTGGAAGTATTTTCGGAAGGTGTTTCTTCTTTCTGGATTTCTAATGAACTTCTTGAAATTCTTCACCAGGAGAACTTCTTCATCTTCATCATCATCTTCAATGCTCTCCTTCTTTAACTTTAGTGCCCGCGCTTTTTTTCTTTGGCTCCTTGTTGTATTCATCATGTTGAATCTGGAGTTCTACCTCATGGGTTTTGAGATTCCCAATAAGGTTCTCGATCTGGAGCATTCTTAGGTTGTGTGACTCCGAGATGGCCGTCACCTTTGGATTGAACCTTGGAGGTAGAGAGCGAAGAATTTTTCTGACTAGGTCCCCATCCGAGTAGATCTTTCCAAGAGCTTTTGAAGCATTGACGATCTTGGTGAAGCGTGTGTACATCGAGTTAATGTCTTCTTCAACATCCATCCAAAATTTTTCATATTCCGATTCCAGTTGGAATAGTTTTGCATCTTTTACCTGCGATGTACCTTCATGAGTAACTTCTAATTGGTTCCAAATATCATAAGCAATTACACATGTAGAAATTCGATTAAATCCAGTTCGATTTAAAGCACAATATAGAGCGTGCATTGCTTTTGCATTATTTTTGCATTTTAGTTTATCGTTGTCGTCCCTTTTATCCTTAGATTTTTGAATCGCAGCGTCTCCTACTACAATTGTAGGAGGAGAGTACCGAACATCTACCATATTCCAAACCTCTACATCCATGGTCATAAGAAAACACATCATCCTATTTTTCCAGTAGTTAAAATCTGACCCAGTAAAAAGAGGTGGTCTACTAATACCCTGACCCTCTGGAAAAGTGAGATCATGAGACGCCATTATTCCCGGTTGTTAAGCCGATTGGAATAAGAACCTCGCTCTGATACCACTTGTTGGATCGGTAGGCGCCCTTAGAGGGGGGTGAATAAGGGTTTTTAAAACTTTTTAATATATTTTGATAAACTTGAAAATATAAGAGATTAAGATAAGAAATCAAGCAAATAAAATTGAGACATCATTTTATTAATATGAAAGAAGAGTTTACAAAACTTGATTTCGTATAATGCTAGAAATCGAAGGCGAATACTAATAAAACTCATTTTGTTTTCTATCCCGACTCGCATCCCCATAAACCGGTGGCCCTAGCCTATCCTTCCCCGGATACGGCCTCAAGCCGCTCTAGCCAACCCTTCCCCGGATATGGCCTCGAGCACCCCCAGACCTAACCTAGATCTAGTCGCCAACACGAGGTGAATTTCTGCCCTAAGTCCTACCCAGACCTAGTCCCCAACACGAGGCGAGTTCACTAAACGATTACAAGAAAAGATGTGAAATAAAAGGACAATAATATTAAAATCTCCCTCTTGAAGAACTTTGAAGATGGTGATGAAGGACCGTTGTAGTATAAGCGTTGATGAAGCGATCTTCGGTCGGATCTGGCGTGAAGAAATCCTTCGTCAGAAATTCGTGGAACTTGGGTGGGAGATCTCTTTTCGACAGAATAAGGCTCTGGAATTCTAGCACTCAACCTCTCTCTAACTTGTGTGTGGAAAACGAGAGAGGAGGCCTCCTTTTATAGGAGTGAGCGCTAGCGCTATCGTCGGCACTATCCCGGTATAGAATTATTCTGCGTGTGCGTATATTTCATTCCAGGGAAACTCTACCGCCTTGCCTCTTGTGCTTTGCGCTACCGCCCGCGCTATCCGCTATCGCCTGTCGATAACGCCTTCTAAAAATGCTCCTGGAATTTGGCTAATCATCGCTAGCGCCCGCGCTAGGTGCTACCGCCGGCGCTAGTGGGCATGTTATAGTTATGGAATCAATTTTGGGGGCAAACTTCTTATGTTATCCTTGAGTCATATGGACTTGTTTCCTGCACACTTAAGCACACAAGATCAAATACACATAGTATTTATTATTCTCAAACCTAGGAGATGCGGAAAACCATGTTCCAACAAAAACTCCATAAACCCAGTTGTAGTGTATTCTCCTCCTCGATCACTTCTAAGTCTCTTAATCTTTAGATTTAACTGATTTTCTACTCGAGATTTGAAGATCTTAAAGGTCTCGAATGTCTCATCTTTCGATTTCAATAGGTAAACATGACAATATCTGGAAAAATTGTTGATGAAGGTAATTAGACACTTCCTGCCCCCTCTAGTGGCATGACTACGAAAATCACAGAGGTTGGAATGAATCAACTCCAGAAGTTGTGTGCTTCTAGAAACTGTTTTGTAAGGGTTTCTAGTTATTTTAGTCTGGGCGCAAACTTCGCACCTATCAAATCGAATAGAAAGATCTAACGGGATGTTGTGACTCTTAGCTAGATCGCGCATTTTCTTATAGTTAAAATGTCCAAGTCTATTATGTAATAGCTTTGGATCTATCTGTGACGAACTCACTTGATTTATGCACTCATTTTCTAGGCTAAGTCTATACATTCCATTAATCAGGTAAGCACAACCAAAGTAGTGAGAATTAACAGTTAATGTTATTCTACCATTTGTGGTTGTGAATGATATCCCATCCTAATCAAGCAAACTCATAGAGATTAAATTCTTTGTTAAATTAGGAACTACTTTAACATTTTGCAAAATTAAAGTTTTACATGAGGAGAAGACTAGCTCTGTTGTCCCAGCATGAGTAACATCTGTCTCTCCTCTATTGCAGTTTTCAACTCTGTCTCGGACTGCTCTGACCTCTGAAAGAAGACCTCTGTCATTTGTGATGTGATAGGTAGCACCGCTGTTCAGCCACCACTCAGAAGACGTACCGCGGTGACTACTCCCAATCATAGTCATGAAGGACTTGGGATCAGAGTTGTCGACCACCATGTTTGCCACATTTTGTGGGGCTTCCTCCTTTTGCTTCTTCGGACCCTTGTATTCAGCGGCTCAGTGATCCCACTTGCCGCAGTTGTGGCACTTGCCCTTCTTCCTTTTGAGCGAAGGATTTTTAACCATCAACTGTGCAAGGGTATCACCCTTAGGTGCCGGGGGCTTCTGAGATGGCTTGTTAGGCCGAGAGATGAAGTGCACAACCTGTGAGGGCTGAGCAACTTGCTCCACTCTTTTCTTAGCAATATTTTGTTCCTCAATGTGGATGAACCTTTTGAGTTCATCCAGAGTGATCTTCTCCTTCTGTCTGTGCATTTCAGCCTTGAAGGTGAGCCACTCAGGAGACAGCTTGCTCAGAATCAGATATACAAAGAGATTGTCGTCCATCTTCGACTGATCGTTCTCCAGCTTGTTACACAGGTTCTCCAGCTCTATGATTTGAGAAGTGTTTGGCAAATTTGCTTTGAGTCTGAAGTTGAAAAACTTCTTCCTACTAAATGACTTTGACAATACTTTCTCCTTCTGGAAATGTGCGTCGAGACGATCCCAAATCTCCTTTGCCGTCTTGTTGGCATGATAGGTCAGTGCGAGATGGGAAATTAGTGAATTCAACAGATAATCCATGCAGAAATCCTCATCCTTGTTCCAATGGTATTCATCCATGCCCTCGCCGGTAGAGGGGAAATCGCTCTGAATCGTATAGAAAATATCGCGTTCCTTCATTCCTAGTTGGACTTGAATTTTCCAACTGAGGAAGTCGGAAGCGTCGAACGAATGCAACTTAGAGACGCCGAGCACACTTTTCTTCGACATCGCACTAGATTTAAATAGAAATAAAAAATACTTCTAGAATGAAGTCACCTGATACATGCGCAGACGATCAGTGAACTTCAGATCCAATCCAGAAAAGAATCTGTCAAAAATCGTCGAGAGGGCTTGTTGTGTCGTCGAGTAATCCTGCCGATATCGTCGAGACCAGTTCCTGTCGTCGAGACCACTATTTGTCTTCGATACCACTGCTTGTTGTCAAGATACTGGCTTGTCGTCGAGATCACTAGCTTGTCGTCGAGATCAATCAACGATATCGTTGAGTGGTTGGCTCCAAGTAAAAATTGTCGAGACCACTGGCTTGTCGTCGTGATCACATGCCGATATCGTCGAGATCACTGAATCGTCGAGATCAACCTAGATCTGATCTTGACGGTGGTAGGTCTGCAGCGGCTGGAGCGTGATCTTCTCCTTGCAACGACGGCGAGAAGAACGAAAGACAGAGAGTCTCCTTCTTCGCGATCAAGAAACTTTTGGGATCAGCGAACACGGGAGAACACCGATCCTTCGATCTGCCCAAGATCTGCGACGGGAACAAGATCGTAAGAAAGAACTTGTCTGCGCCTGAACACCGTCGCGGATCTTCCACCGAGAGAGAGACGGGAACTCCTTTCTCCTACAGATCTCACGCGGCAGCAACATCGCGGAACCCTTGCGAATGGCGTCGATTCGCGATCAAGCGGCTTCAGGGATCTAAAATCGCAAGCTTCAAACGGCGACGGGAAGATGAAGTTGCGGCTTGCAAGACCGTGAGCAGCGGAAAATGAGAACTCGTGAACTTCATTGGCTCTTAGGATTTCATCTATGCCTGCAAATATGCTACGACTATGATTATTACTGTGGCTCTTAGAAATTTCTTTGTTTATGTCCGTTTGGAGCAGTGTTTTTGCTCCGATGAGTTTGGACAACAACGCAGTCATCATAAAATGTGTGTTTGGCACGACAACGATTATGACCGCCACCAAGAAAAAAACTAATTTTGAACACAAAAGTGGATGTTCCTTAGGTGAGGTCGGACATTCACGCATCGTTCATAACCACCGCGGTCATGACCGCCACCACCCCGCCAAACGGACCCTACACATATTCTTTTCATTTTAATTATTACTCTCGCTCAAAGTTTTTTCATTCTTGTTTTTCTTCAAAATAGTTTCTCTCCCTTAAATCTTATTAAATTAAACTCCCCACGAAATAGCTTTTTCAGAAATCTTACTAAATTCAATATATTTTTTTCTCCTTAGATTTTAATAGCTAATGAAATTAATTCCTTCCTTTCTATTGATAAATTGAGTTTGTAGTTCATTTTAATTACATGAAATTGATTGAAACTATAATCCAAAATATATTTACACAGTCGAATAAGAGAATTGAATTTAAACCTCTTAGTTCCAATTCATGAAGCTCAATTTCGTCCAAGGAACGGATCCTTATGTTCTGTACGTTTTGTCTTTAAACTTACTGATCTCGCAAAAAATTCGAGATAATAAGTTCAACAACAAAAAATAAATTCCTCGTCTATAAAATCATCAGTGGCAAGGGACTTTCTTTATATCATTCTAGACAATTAAATAAAAATCATTAGTCGCATGTGGATCAAATATATATATGAGAAACAAAGTGTTGGGATATAACCCACTTGCATGAATTGGACACACAGAAGATAATAAAAGCAACAAACACAGAAAAATAACACAGCCAAAGAGCACATAAATTTGACGTGGAAAATCATCTCTAATGCAATAAGGGAAAAACCACGGGGCGGGCACAAAAACAATCCACTATTAAATCAATAAGGATTACAACAATATAATTAGGGTTTGCCCAACCTAGATCCTCCTTAGATTCACAGATTGAATCCTCTCTCAACTCACGGTGAAAATAACTTTTCTTCAAGAACAAGAGACAAAACTCAAATCTCTCTCAAAGCACCAAAGCAAACAAAGACAAGATTGAGCAAAAACACCCTTACAGCGAAGACGAAGACACCGATCTGAGAAAATTTGTCCTTCCTCCTTGAAGAACTCCCTCCGACAACAATGACGGAAGACTTCTCTGACTCTCCACTTCAAAACACAAATGATGACTCTAATATGGAATCATACTTCTGCCAAAGCATCTCTGCCTATTTAGGGTAAAATGGTGAACTCATCTTGGCCATTGAAACAAGTTCCAATGTAATTCGACGACCCTGATCACAGATTTACGAAACAGATTTCGTCCGCTACCGCCCGATGGTAGCTACTACCGCTCCGCGGTAGTCATCAAGACGACAAACCGTCTCGACAACATTAGAGACTCATCTCGACGATATACAACAAGCTTCAAGATGATATGCTACTGCCCGACGGTAGCTACTACCACGACGTGGTAGCCATCAAGACAACAAAAGGCAGTATCAACGATATATATCGGAGACTCATCTCGACGATATACAACAAGTTTCAAGACGATATGCTACCGCCGATGGTAGAGTTACCGTCCGACGATACCAACAGTAGCATAATCTATTGTTATACACAGCCTACTCCATCTCCTACAGCAGCACAACTTCAATCATGATCTGATTTTCTTCTCTTTAGGGGCTGGCTGGACTCCAACAAACTCCTCCTCCAGACCATAAAGAGGATTTCCAATACTTGACATCCTCAGATGGACTTTATGCGGATCAACAACCGACACAACTCGTGCTTCTCCCTTGGCACGACCTTCGTCATCAGGTCCGAAGGATTTTCATCCAAGTGGACTTTCTCTATCTTCAGCAGCTTCTCCTCGACATCATCCTGTATCCAATGATACTTCACATCAATATGCTTCGTCTTGGAGTTGTAGGCGAGGTTCTTGGTCAGAAAAATAATGCTCTGACTGTCACTGTAAATAGTGAACACTTCTTGTTGAAGTCCAAGTTGAAATATGAACATCTTCATCCACAAGATTTCCTTTGACGCTTCCATCAGCGTAATGTATTATGTCTCTGTCTTCAACATTGCCATGCACTTCTGTAACCTCGACTGCCACGACACAACTCCCCCTGCATAAGTAACTACATATCCAAATGTTGACCTCTGTGAATCAACATCTCTTGACATATCTGAGTCAGAGTACCCAACCAGCATCGATGACTCTCCACCAAACTGCAAACATAAGCATGTGATACCTCTGAGATATCGGAGTATCCACTTCACAGCATCCCAATGGATCATCCCTGGATTCGTCAGATATCTACTGACTACCCCTACTTCAAAAGCTATGTTTGGCCTCGCACAAACCGTAACATACATCAAACTCCTCACTACAAATGCATAGGGGATCTGACTCATATCCTCCACTTCCTTCTCAGATGAAGGACACTGAGAGCTTAATAACTTGAAGTGTCCACCCAACGGAGTAGCTACCACCTTGGCCTTCTCCATCATGAACCTCTTCAGAACCTTCTCCACATACTCAGCCTGAGATAGCCACAACAAACCTACACTCATGTCCCTGGTGATTTTCATCCCAAGGATATCCTTTGTTGATCCCAAGTCCTTCATCTCAAAAGACTCACTAAGCTCTTTCTTCAGCTCAATAATGTTGGCCTTGTCATTACCGACAATCAACATGTCATCTATGTACAGTAGCATAATAGTAAGGGTCTTCTCAGTCTTCATCACATAGACACCGTGATCAACCCTTGTTCTCTAGAACTTGATCTTCAACATAAAGGAGTCAAATATCTTGTACCACTGCCTCGGTGCCTGCTTCAACCCATACAGACTCTTCTTGAGTAGGCAGACCAAATGCTCCTTCCTCTTGGCTTCAAAACCTTCGGGCTGCTCCATGTACAGATCCTCCTCCAAATCTCCATACAGAAATGTCGTCTTGTCATCCATCTGCTCTACTTTAAGATTCCTGAAGGCAGTCAATCCCAATACCAACCTGATAGAGGACATTTTCACCACTAGTGAAAATATCTTATCAAAGTCTATATCATGCCTTTGACTACCAACCTTGCCTTGTACCTAGGCCGGGAGAGGCTTTCATCCGTCTTTACCTTGAATACCCATTTGTTCTTCAAATCTTTCATCCCCTTTGGTTGTTTTACCAAATCATAGGTCTTATTCTTCTAGAGCGAGTCTAAATCCTCCTCCATAGCTGCTACTCAAGACTCTCTGTCTTCAGCCCTCAGAGTCTCCTCAAAAGACTCAGGCTCACCACCATCAGTTACAAAATATTTTCTTGAGATATGTACCTGGTGCTGGGCCTCCATGCTCTGTCAGATCTCCTAAGGGGCACCTCCACCATTGGTGGAACATCAACAAGCAACGCTCCCCCTCCATCTAGAATCTCCTCCTGATCTGGAATCTATACAGCTTCTTCTTTAACACGCCCTTCATCATCACCAACATTCTCAGGCTCAAGATCTGCATTAAAACTCTCCACAACCAGTAGTTCATGTGGCTCAACAACACTATGCTCACCAATAATCTAGTCTTCCACGAAGACAACATCCCTGCTTCTGATGATCTACTTCTTCACTAGATCCCAGAGTCTATAGCCAAACTCTTCATGTGGGAATCCAAGCAAGATGGACTCCCGGGACTTCTCATCAAGCTTTGATCTCCACTCCTTGGGGATATGCACATGTGCCCACCAACCTAATGTAATATCCCTCAAACAACTAGACCCCTAAGATGGTTTTGTCATGACTAGGTCATGAAAAAACCCTAGGAAGCACAAAGAGATCATAAGACCTTAGCAAGTAGGTGAAGACCACATTGGTATGAAAATAATGCATTCCAATTATCCAACCTAGGGTTTGACATTAGGGGTTCACCTTGACCCTTGACCCTTCCCTATCATAACATGCCTAATATGTTAAGGGGTCCCTTTGTAATACCCCAATTGTCCAATCGTAGAAAGAAAAGTAATCTGAGTTCAGAGTTAATGCCGACGGTAGGTGATAAAGATGACAGTAGTGGTTGCTTAGAAGAACCGTTGAGACGAGCTCTATACCATTGAGAAACTAGCACTGGCGATAGTGGTTGTCTAGACAAACCGTTGAGACGAGCTCTATACCATTGAGATGTCAGTGCTGGAGTTAGTGCCAGCGCTGGAGGTAGTGGTTGTCTAGACGAACAGATGAGATGAGCATTATACTGTCGAGATGCTAGCGCTGGCGCTAGCGCGAGCACATGCAGTAGCTGAACCGATGGAATACGGTCGGGATCAGATTTAGTAGAGTAAATCATGGTCAAGGGAGGCCAAAGTCCTTCCCAATTGATGAGGATTCATTCCCTCTATCAATTAGGAGAAGTTTAAGAGGGTTTCCAGCCCACATGGGGGCTGAATTTGGTGGTTTTTAGTGGTGGTTGAAATTCACCATTAATGGTGTTAATGGTAGAATCCCAAGCTTGGCCTCTTCCCCTCCCCAAATTGGCTCTATAAAAAGCCTCAATGGGTGAAGGGGAGGAGTTCCCCCACTTTCCAGAAGAATTCGAGCCCTCTAAACCCATATCGGCATGACACCGAAAGCTCCACGACCAAAAATGGCGGACCGATGATCGGTGCGGCTACAAGCCACTACTCAGGTCCTCCCTCACTCTCTCTCTCAGTGGGTAGATCTCATCATGTTGGCCGCAAGGTTTGGTGCCAATTGGCCTTGGATCGGCATGGCCGAAAGCTTGGATTTCCAGCTTTTTCCTCCACCATAAACTTCCCGTTCCGGCCACCTCCGACCGGCCAACCACCCCCAATCGTCGGCCACCACCTCAACGAAGGTGGTGGTGGCATTGGACGGCCGGGGCGACGCTCAGGTGGCCGGGAAATCGAAGGAGAAGCTCTCCCAGGTCGGGCCAATCTCGGTTGTTGTCTCACCGGAGAAGATGAATGGATGCCCTCCATTGCTGCTTCAAGATGTGTGCTGCCAGATTTTATCATATGTTTTTAAATCACGTTTCTATCTTTTTTATGCTGAACTTTAATTTATTTATAGAAAATACTTCGACCCCTCTACTAGAAAAGTGGTTAATATCAAACTTGTAGCCCTTGAAGTCCATTTTATTTTCAAATTGATTTCATCCCATTGGGTCAATGGTCTGACCACAATACTCAAAATGGTGCAGCCTATACATAGGGTTGACCAGAGATAGATTTGAGTGCCCCCACCAATCCAAACTTCCAAATACTTTGAAATTTGGACCAGAGGCTAGATATACCCTTATCCTCAACATATCCAAAAATGGGAATTTTTGAAGGAAATAATTTCATAGTTTTTGCAAAAATTTAATAAATCATGTGTGATTTAGTTTTAGGGTCTAGATACCTCTAGACCCTTCTAACTTTTGGTGGGTGGTCCTTAGGGTTATGATATGACACTGATAAAAATTTCATCTCTTTTGGGATTGATTTGGTTGGGTAATTACAAATTTAGTCAAACTAGGGGATATTAGGACAAAAGTGCACTTGATGGATTTGAGGGGTCAACCCTCATCCAAATATTGTGAAACCTTGGTCACTGATTTAACATCATATAAAACACCCCCACAAGCGGTTTTGGGTGGGTTGGGATGGATGTGTCCTAGAACCCTAATTCAAACCCTAGGGTTGTATATTGAACCTAATGAAGGACATATGGTTATATGTCCTTGGATTGACTTGGAACTGGGTAGACAGGTTTATAGGGTGGTATTAAGCCATAGGTAATTTACCTGGAATTTTTAGGAACATTTATCCCCTCTGAATTAATTAAGAACCAATTAGGATACTTCCTTATAAGAAGGATTTACATGTTTATGTTACCTTGGATGTTCATGAAATTTTGGCATTGAGCTTGTATTAGTGATATTGTTATTTGGTAATTTTATTGGGAATTTTAGATTGATTAATATAGTACTTCTTTCACAAGTCCATTGTCTAACCTATTTATAAGGAGAATTAATTAAGGGTTTAGTATTCACTGGAAAATTATGAAACTTGGTCAGATGACTTTTTAGGGCAAGCGTATGATCTGTTAATGTTAGTATAATTTTTGGAGGAATTTATATATGGTTCCCTTCACAAAGTGCTCTGGGATTTGTTTATTTAAATAAAGGATTTATATGGTCAAATGAATTTGGAATATTATGGAACTCAGGCAGTAAACTTTTCTAATCACCTTATACACCTATTAAATTTCTTGTAAGTTTTGAATGAGTATTTTTGGTACTTTCTTTATTAATCCTTCATTTTGATAAATTAATCAATATTTTATTTGGAGGTCAAAACCTTTCTGGAAAATTATAAACTTCATATATGGTTGTGATTTGGTGATATATAGTTGTACAAATTTTATTAAGGCTATAGTTTATCAGAAAACCATATTTGGTGTTGAAAGTCATAGGTTCATTGACTTTGAAGAAATTATAATAAATGTCAAATAAATTAGGAAAATTATGAATTTTTGGAGATAGCCTTACGATGTCATAACACACTCACAATAATAATCTTGGGTCATTTGGATGAGTATTTGGAGTCTTTCTCTTTTTATCCACCATGTAGCACATGGTCTGCGTATAGTGAAAATGCTAAATTAAGATAAGTATGTAGATCTTACATGGGGAGTTAAAGAAGTTGGTGCACCCAGACTGAGCGGATTTGGAAGGGGTCACCAAAAGAGGGTAGGAGTGATATGCTTGGTTGACTAGGAGGCAAGAGTGTGCTTGGGATCGACGAGAGGTTGTCATTCCCTTGGAGTGGAGTAAAACACACTTAGTGGTAGTAAGTGTAACATTAATAGTGGTCAGGTCAAGGGTAGACACCAATAAGATTAAGTGCATTGGAAAGGGAGCTTTGAGGTTCAGCCCATCATAGCTCCTAGTACCGCTGCAAGCCCCTCACAGGGTAGTCCTCGGGAAGTCCGTGGTTAACCCAAAACTGTAGGAATAAATTGTTATGCAAGTTTAACTTACTAATATAATCACCCACATCCCGTTGCTACGCGTGTTTAGTTGGTTTGGTCTTTCGAGCAGTAAGCTCGGTGGATGTAGGTACAGATGGGTTAGTCCGGCAAGTCGGTGACTCAGAAGGTTATTAAGGTGGCCAGGTTAGCCCGAGGAGCCTATGGCTTGGTGATATGAGGTAATCATATTTGTATGTGCATGAAGGTGGTGGGTCTTTAGTATTGGACGGTCGTTCGCACCGTCGTCGATACTTTGACTCGGTGAGTGTGGTTATCACTTAACCAAGGAAAATCATACTAAGGCATGAAGACTCTGAAGTAGTGATCGAAGGTATTAGACCCACCTCCCATCTTTTATTATCATCTATTCAGGCCATCAAGGCACACGTGTAGGGAGATGAAGTATATCAGGTGTTGTTCGAGATGATCGAGGCCAAGGATTCTGTTTCAAGCATCCCGGTGGTGCAGGATTTTGCTGATGTATTCTTGGAGAAGCTACCTGGGCTGCCACTGCACCGTGAGAAGGATTTTCAGATCCAGCTGGTGCCGGGGGCTAAGCCGGTATCTAGAGCTCCTTATCAGATGGCCCCAAAGGATTTAGTGGAGTTTCGAAGCCAATTACAAGAGCTGGTGGAAGTTGGGTTTGTTTGATTGAGTTCCTCACCTTGGGGATCTCCAGTGCTATTCGTGAAGAAGAAGGATGGGATGCTTAGACTGTGCATCAATTATAGAGCACTGAACCGGCTGATGTTCTGGAATACATATCCACTACCAAGGATCGATGAGCAGTTTGACCAGTTAGAGGGAGCCCACTGGTTCTCGAAGCTGGATTTGAGGTCGGGATATTATCAGTTGCGAATTCAGGAGGAGGACATCCCGAAGACACCTTTCAACATCTGTTATGGACTTTATGAGTTCACCGTGATGCCCTTCGGGCTCACGAATGCACCGTCAGCATTTATGAGTCTGATGAACCGGGTGTCCGAGCCTTATCTCGATGCCTTTGTCATCCTGTTCATCGATTGTATTCTCATCTACTCGAGGATGGAAGTGGAGCATGCACAACATCTGGCATTGACATTGGACAAACTTCGAGAGCACAGTCTCTATGCAAAGTTCAACAAATGTCAGTTTTGGATGAAGGAGGTGGCATTCTCGGGTCACATTATCAGTGGAGCTGGACTGGCAGTGGACCCAACAAAGATCCAGGCAGTACGAGATTAGCCCCCACTGAAGACGGCCACTGACGTGAGGAGTTTCTTGGGACTTGCTGGTTATTACCGAAAGTTCATGCAGGGATTTTCCTAAATAGCCCTCCCGCTCATATTCTTGACGAAGAAGGATACCGCTTTCATTTGGATGCCGCAGTGTGAGGCGGCCTTCCATGAGCTGAAGGGTCGGCTTACGTCGGCCCCCATCCTTGCCCTTCCATCTGGGATGGAAGGATTCCTGGTGTATACAGATGCGTCATGTCAGGGGATGGGTGTCATTTTGATACAGAATGGGCATGTGATAGCATACGCTTCCCGTCAGTTGAAGAATCATGAACGAAACTACCCGGTGCACTATTTGGAGATGGGAGAAGCTATATTCGTTCTGAATATCTGGCAGCACTACCTTTACGGCGTCCACTGCGATATATTCTCAGATCACAAGAACCTGAAGTACGTGGACACGCAGAAGGAGCTTAACATCCGACAGAGATGATGGGTGGAGTTTTTATCAAATTATTAGTATACGATGCACTACCACCCAGGGAAGGCGAATGTGGTGGCGATACGCTGAGCCAGAGAGCCACCACATCAGGAGCAGAGCACCAGCTGATGGCTTTGGAGCTGGTGAGGATGCTAGAGGATATGCATATCACCTTGGTATCCTCAGATGACCCTGAGCTCTACAAGGAGTACCTGGCGGCGATGAGTACCACAAATGACATTCTAGACCACATTAGGGATGTGCAGAGGTAGGATTCCAAGTTAGACCTGATATTCAGGGCCTTGGAGGCAGGCATGGACTATTCACCGAAGGATGGTCTGCTGTGTTTTAAAGGACGAGTTTATATATCGACATGAGGCAGGATTTGGGACGACATCATGACGGAGGCTCATTGCAGTAGGTATTCAGTGCACCTGGGTATCACCAAGATGATGGCAGACTTAAAGAGGACCATTTACTGGCCGGGCATGAAGAGGGACATCACATACTTTGTGACCCACTGCGAGTCTTGCCAACTCGTGAAGGCGGAATGCAAGAGCACGATCAGATTGTTGCAGCCACTCCCGGTGCCAGAGTGGAAGTTCAACGATATAGCGATGGACTTTATACATGGACTTCCCCGATCACATGCGAGGAATGATTCGATATGGGTGATCGTATACAGGTTGATGAAGGTAGCTAGATTCATTTCGATCAGGAAGGACGCTCCGTCGGTGATTTGGTTGAGGTTTGTGGAGCAGTTTGTCAGAAACCATGGAGTGCCTAGGACGATCGTGTTGGATCAGGAAGGAAAGTTTATGTCCAAAGAGTGGAGATCGGTCCAGGCTTATTTGGGTACTCGGTTGGCCTTCAGCACCGAGTTCTACCCACATACAGACAGGCAGACAGAACATACCAACCGGATGCTGGAGGATTTATTACGCCTATGTATTCTGGACCGCGGAGAGCCTTGGGAGAGACTGTTGCCGCTGGTAGAGTTTTCCTACAACAGTAGTCATCAGTCCAGTATAGGCATGGGCCCTTACGAGGCATTATACGGACGAAGGTGTAGGACTCCACTGTCTTGGATCCAGGATGAGGATCCCAATGCACTTGGATTGGAGTTTGTGGAGGATACAAATGCCCATGTGAGACTGATCCGAGGCAGGATGCTGGAGGCCCAGAGCAGGCAGGCCAAGTATTACGATGCGCGACATCGTCCAGTGGAGTTCTAAGTTGGAGACTGGGTGTTTTTGAAGATACGTCAAATGCGTGGAGTCTCACAGGTACGCGGGCGGAGGAAGCTCAGTCCTAGGTATATGGGGCCTTACAGGATCTTGGAGTAGATCGACCCACTGGCTTATAGACTGGAGCTGTCGCCGGAGTTAGCGGGATTGCACGTCGTCTTCCACATCTCCTTTCTTAGGAGAGCTATACTACGACCGGAGCAGCAGATACCTACTACAGATGGGCCAGTAGCTACTGATCTATCGGTTCACCTGGAGCCGGTCCAGATAAATGACAAGGAGATGCGAGTCTTACGACGCAAGAAGGTCCCGTTGGTCAAGGTCCTGTGGAGGAACCATGGACATGAAAAGCACACCTGGGAGCCACTAGACTTGATGCAGCAGAATTATCCGGAGCTCTTTGCCTCAGGTATAATTAATTTCTTAAGGGATGTTACATTTAATCACTTACGGTAGAAACCCCGCAGGCCTAACCTGAATTTCGGGGATGAAATTTTATTTTTTATGTATTGGAATTTGTAACATCCCTTAAACAACTAGACACCTAGGATGGTTTTGTCATGACTAGGTCATGAAAAAACCCTAGGAAGCACAAAGAGATCATAAGACCTTGGCAAGTAGGTGAAGACCATATTGGTCTGCAAATAGTGCATCCCAATTATCCAACCTAGGGTTTGACTTTAGGACTTCACCTTGACCCTATCATAACATGCCTAATCCATTAAGGGGTCCCTTTGTAACACCCCAATTGTCCAATCGTAGAAAGAAAAGTAATTTAAGTTCAGTGCTAACGCCGGTGGTAGGTGCTAACGCCGGCAGTAGTAGGTGCTAACGCTGGCGGTAGTGGTTGCTTAGACGAACCGTTGAGACGAGCTCTATTCCATTGAGATGCGAGCGCTGGCGCTAGCGCGAGCACTGGTGGTAGTGGTTGTCTAGACGAGCCATTGAGATGAGCTCTATACCGTCGAGACGCCAGCGCTGGCGGTAGTGGTTTTCTAGACGAACCGCTGAGATGAGCTTTATGCCATCGAGACGCCAACGCTGGCACTAGCGCGAGCGTAGGCGATAGCTGAACCGATGGAATGTGGCTGGGATCAGATTTAGTAGAGTAGATCATGGCCAAGGGATCCCAAAGGCCTTCCCAATTGATGGGGATTCATTTCCTCTATCAGATCTGCGAACACAACAACCGGTTAGCTCACTTCCGAGATCGCGCGACTCCAAACTTGAGACCGCAAGAAACAATCCGGGCTCTTGTTCTTACAATTCTTGTTAGGAATGACGGGCCCTGCACCCCTATTTATAGGCGGAGAGACGGATGTCGTCACCGCACAAACCGGGATACAATAACCGCCCATCAGATCGCGAACGGTCTCACAAGGCAGACCGCGCGAACACAACACTTGGACAAGATTCAGTCCAAGACCGAAGTCAGCAGCAAGCCGCGTACAAGCCGTGCAGATACAGCGACCACCCTTCCTGAGATCGCCAAGACAAGGACTAACATCTGGCCGACTTGAGCCAAGTCGCCAGAACAGCCCAAACAAGCCGCCCGGTCACTGCGGTCAACCAAGAACAGGCCGCCCAGAACAAGTCCGAAAGAACTCGCAACAAGTCGCCAGAACAAACGACCAAACCAAGAAGCAAGTTGGCCGATCACACCAGATCGCCAGAACAACAGGGAGAGATCGCAGAACCAAACCGCCAGAGTACCAGCGCAGGCCGCGTGGTCTCTGCGGTCTCCAGCCTTCAGACCGGCCGGACTCCCTTCCACTTCACTTCAACAATTTCAACAAATATGGCTATCAAAAAATTTGGAATTGGTCAAAAATCCCTGGACATGATTTTAGGAAACCAATGTTATGGTCCTGGAAAATTTGGGCTCGGATATTAAAGTGACCACTACCGCCCGGCGCTAGCCAGTAATGCCGGCAGTAGCCCATCATTTAAAAATTCTTCTATTTTTTCTAAAAATCAATCTTCATCCAGTAAGAGCAGTGTAGATTTTCAGAAAAGGGTCTCAACCCCCTTTATTTCATGTGCAATCTGTCATCGGTTTGGACACATGTCTAGCTCTTGCAGGAAAATAAAATAGGGATCTTTAAAGCAAATCTGGGTACCTAAGGCATCCACCTATTCTATGGGTGGTACCTCTTGGGTATCCGGATCTTTACTCCCATCTTCTTTCTAGATTTACAGGAAGGCTAAGGAAATAGAGGATGTGTGGTACTTGGACTCGGGTTGTTCCAAGCACATGACGTGCAACAAAGCAAAATTCCTTAGCTTAGAAAAGAACAAAGGAGGAATCGTAACGTTTGGAGATAACGGTAAAGGAAGGATCATATGAGTAGGTATAGTGGGTAATGAATCCTTTCTTATCTCTAATGTTCTTTATGTAAAAGGATTAAAACATAACTTAATATCTATTAGTCAATTGTGTGATAAAGGATTAGATGTATTATTTGAATCATCCACTAATCTTTGAAAATATTTAATCCTAACACAAAAGATGTTTAACTAACTGCACCTAGAATTCACAACGTTTATATAGTTTTGTTTATGATCTTTCCAAATCATTTATAAAATGTTTTATAACTAAAAATGATGAGTTAAAACTATGACATAGACGTTTAGGTCACGCTAGTACAAAGCTCATTTTAAAACTAGCCAAAAAGGAATTGATTAGAGGTCTGCTTAAATTGAATGGAAATTTATCTTCACTATATTCTTCATGCCAAAAAGGAAAATTTACAAAATCTTCTTTTAAAAGCAATAACAAAATTTCTACTGGAAAACCATTGCAATTAATTCATATGGATCTCTTTAGTCGCGTTAGCACCGCAAGCCTTGGTGGTACAATATATACTTTCGTTCTAATAGATGATTTCTCTAGATATTGTTGGACTTTATTTCTCTCTTCTAAATCTGATGCGTTTTGCAAATTTTCAAAATTATGTACTCGTATTCAAAATGAACTAGATTTAAAAATAAAATGCATTTGCTCAGATCATGGAAGAGAATTTGAAAATGAAAATTTTAAATCTTTTTGTGAAATGTTAGGTATTAAGCATGAGCTCTCCGCTCCACGCACACCTCAACAAAATGGTGTTGTAGAAAGAAAAAATAGGACAATCCAAGAACTAGCACATACTATGCTATTTGAATATAAATTACCTAAGTCCTTTTAGGCAGAAGCCGTAAGCACATCATGTTATATAATGAATAGAGTCATGCTTCGTCCATCTTTAAATCTCACACCATATGAACTATATTATCAAAAGAAACCTAACGTATCATATTGTAAAGTATTTGGTTGTAAATGTTTTATTCTAAATACAAAAGATGCATTAGGAAAATGTGATGAAAAATGTGATGAAGGAATATTTCTTGGATACTCTTCAACTAGTAAAGCCTATAGAATATTTAACAAAAGAACGAATAAGGTTGAAGAGTCTATTAAGATAAATGCTTGTGTGTGGTTGTATGCAAACCTTCACCACAAATTCTTATTGGAGAGGTCTTGTACCTCTTTCGTTGATTGTGATAACAAAACCTAGGTCCACTTGTATGGATTAAGTGCATGGGTTGTTGATTGTTAGCACTTGTAGGTGTTACGACGTGAACGGGTCATGGTAAAGATGCACCTGCATCGTGCCCTATATCACGATGATTTGAGCAACGGGCAAAAACTGAACCGAACCCGCACCATACAGTTCAGCACAAGGATGACCCTCATTAGTGTTGCCAAGATCATGAGATAGACCGATTCTGGGAAAGTTTTCTCCAATCAGTAAATGCTCAAACGAATACTAAGCTTCTTAGCTTAGTCTGATGGTGGTACTCGTGAAGGAGTACACTGAAAACATGTCTTACGTGCATAGAGTGTGTGGTCCTGAGTACTCATGTTGGTGATGTCTTGGAATGATGTTATGTTATCCTCACGCGGTTTCTTAGGCGGTTGTGGGGATCCTCCGGGTGAACCCAACCAACATCATGTGCATTCATAGGTTCCCTTTACTTTGATGCTCAACCTAGAAGATTGATTGTGCTTGAAACCTCACTTTGTGTAGAGTAGTTGCACTTTCTTTGTATTATTAAATGTTGCATGTACTTTCAACTTGCAGGTTAGCGGTGCCCCGCCCCTGGGCCGACTAGAATGGCCGGGGGGGGGGGGGGGGGGATGGGATCGCTATGCGATTTGTGGTCAACTCATAGCTGACCCTTGTTTACCTCTTATTTGTGGATGGTGCAGTTGCTGGTGAGCCGAGCAGGAAGTAGCGGGCTGAAGCCATTTGTTGTGTTGGCCCTCGAAGGCCAGCCTTTGTTTTACTACTTTCCATGAATTGCCCGCATGTGTGCCAATGCTTGTTGCTAAGTTAATTATATTGTTGAATGTAAGGCCTTAAGACCATTACTAAATTGATAAATTCTTGAGATAGTGGACATTCTGAAAGTAATATTTATTGACAGCATCCACTTACGCTTTGTTTATACTCCGTTGTAGTTCTTTTCTGTTTAATATCTTTTAATGTCTTGCAACTCTGTTCAATATGGCGTGGGGTCCCGGCCAGACCTATTATTATTGTTTGTACTGGCAGGGTGTTACAATTTGGTATCAAAGTTTTAGGAATTGATCCATAGTTTAGCAAATTCGAGGCCAAATTCCCTTTTAAGGGGTGGTGTGCATGTGATGCGCGTTCACCTAAAATGATAAAAACTAATAATAATGTCCACTTAGGAATGAAAAAACATGCTTGTTTGTGGAACATGAGCGTTCCATGATAGTTTGTGTTGGGTTTTTCTAAATACCATTCAAAATGATAATAACATATCAAATATGCGCAGCGGAAGAAACAAAAGCAAGAACAACCTAAAAGAGTTTCAAATCTTGCAATTTCATGAATCAAGAAATAAGGAAAGCAATGCATTGCAATACCTGGAGGGGATTGAGTCAATACTCAACCGAGGTGCTCCACAACTGAAATCCCGATGAATGATCGTTGAGTCCCAAGCGCAGATATGGATCGGCGCCTCTACGGGAGTCCATACGAGCGAAGGAGAACCCTAGCTTCTTGTTGCACAAGAACTAGGTCGTAGAAGAAGAGTCCTCAACGTCTCCCACGAACTGCTAGTTCCGGCGACAAGGGAGAGGCTGCAACGATGTTAGGGTGCGGGAACAGCCGATCGGAACTCTCCCATCGGAATTGCAGAAATTTTCTGTCGCACTTCGGAACTCTTCCGCCGCACTTCAGATTCACAAAAAGGGGATCACCTATATAGGTCGTAGAATCGCATTCTATTTATACCCAGGTGAGAGAGATGCTATCCGCATACCCACGACATATATTGGAGAAAAACAGAATTCATCGAGTGAACCTTTCACTGAAGAAATTCGTCGAATAACAAATTGAATTCGTCGAGTAAAACATAATTTGTCGAGTTTTCCATTCACTGAAGAAATTCGTCGAGTATAATTCAATTCATCGAGTGAACCTTTCACTTCTCATCGAGTACAACTCAATTCATCGAGTGAACCTTTCACTTCTCGTCGAGCACAAGTCAATTCGTCGAGTACATGAGTTTGTCGGATTCGTCGAGTCAATCATGGATTCGTCGAATCAACTTTTAATTCATCGAGTCAACATGGATTCATCGAGTCAACATGGATTCGTCGAGTCAACATGGATTCATACATTCGATGAACTGAGGTAAGAGTCGTCGAGGCATTCTCGATGACTCGTATCGAAGACTTGCCTACACGCTCCGCACAGTATTCACAAGACCTGTGGAGCATTCAGTTGACTAGACCCAACTCCAATAAGTTGTAGGATTGGTCCTTCATTCATATCCAATATCAGTAAGGCCAACACTATTCTTCCTCCAACTTCTCTAAACACTCTTGTGTCTAACCCCATAGGCTCATATTGCATTGGCAGTGAGACTAGATGCTTGATCACTTCCAGCTCACCTTGGAAACACCAACAGTCTCCCACTTGATCTTGAACGTATCAAACAAAAGTCTCACAAATAATGAGCAGCATCTAGCAATACATCATTGCTAACCAAGTGATAAGAGTTCATAACTCAACAAGCCTATCTTGACCAATGTACCAGTGCTGTCAGGTCCCTTTTCCCTTTACATCCGGATAGAACTAGAGGCATGCACCGTGTCACCCTCATAATTGTTCAATCATAGTTTCTTGATCTAGAATAGACCTTAAGAGAGTGGTAAGCTCAATATCACATATTGGCTCAACCCAGCATGACCATGCATTTCTCGGTCTCATTCCATCAAGAGGCCCATGGATGTAACTCCTGTCATAAAGGAGGACAAATCCCATATCTGTCCACACACAAACACCCAAATGAATCGTAACATACCCAATAACCACCCTTATCATCAACCTTTCTCAAGTAAGACTTTAGATGTCATCAAAGTACGTTCTTCCTCACTTGATGAATGCTGTGAATTCAGGTCAAAGAACTACAAACACCATTGTCAGTTGAGACCTACTTGTGACACGTTCATATATCAATCCATAAAGTAGTCTCAAGGTGGGTCTGTCCAGTACAACTTGTTCACTAACAAGTACCCATATGATGACTCGATATCACAATATCATAACCTGTGAGAACCAGTCATCAGGCAACACACATGCTAGTCTTAACGTATCATCATTTTCCTTAAACTTCTAAGATGATACTCTGACTAGGGACCATTTAAGAATGAAGCTTCTAGTTATACATAGGCCCTCACATTCAAGTCACACACATGAATTCCTATGGAAGCAGACATTCTAAGGGCATTTATTATGCTAATCAATCTATCAAAATAGAAACTATTGACAAAACAATAAGAACTTGCCATAAATGTAAAATGAAAAACATAGTACATATCATAATTCATCAAATGAATAATCAACCAACAAACATACAATTCACAAGGCTCCCACTAAAGACAATCATTCAGGTATATAATACCCATTAATCTAACATGACCATCATTCTTCTTTTGCGCAAGAGGCATAGTCAGTGGATCCGCTATGTTTTCTTCAGTCAGTACTCTGCAAATGTTCACATCTCCTCGATCGACAATCTCTCGAATAAGATGGAACCGCCGAAGTATGTGCTTGGAGTGCTGATGAGATCTAGGTTCCTTAGCTTGGGCTATTGCACCATTGTTGTCACAGTAGAGAACTACGGGACCAATAATACTAGGAACTACACCAAGTTCGCTGATGAATTTCCTAATCCACACAGCCTCCTTCGCCGTATTTGCAGCAGCGATATAATCGGCCTCAGTCATAGAATCGACAACTGTCTCTTGCTTGTACCTCTTCCAACTTACAACTCCTCCATTAATGCAAAATACAAAACCTGATTGGGACTTTGAATCATCCCTATCAGTTTGGAAGCTAGCATCTATGTAACCATTTACAATGAGCTCTTCCACTCCACCATACACTAAGAACATATCCTTAGTCCTTCTCAAGTACTTTAGGATATTCTTGACAGCAATCCAATGACCATTACCGGTATCAGATTTATACCTGCTCGTCATGCTTAAAGCATATGAGACATCAGGTCGAGTACACAACATTGCATACATGATTGATCCAATTGCCGAAGCATATGGAATCAACTTCATGCGGTCCTTATCTTCCAAAGATTTAGGACATTGGTCCTTAGAGAGATTTACACCATGAGACATGGGTAAGAATCCCTTCTTGGACTCAAGCATGTTGAACTGTTTCAACACCTTCTCAATGTATGTACTCTGGGTCAAACCCAACAACTTCTTCGATCTATCTCTATAGATCTTAATACCAAGTATATAAGTCGCTTCACCCAAGTCCTTCATAGAAAAGCAGTCCCCTAGCCCGTTCTTAACAGCTTGCCGGGTCAGAATGTCATTCCCGATCAGCAGTATGTCATCCATATACAATATCAAGAAAATGACAATGCTCCCACTAATCCTCTTGTAAACACAAGGCTCATCCTCATTCTTTATGAAATCAAACTCTTTGATTTTCTCATGAAAATATAGATTCCAACTTCGAGAAGCTTGTTTTAATCCATAAATGGATCGATTCAACTTGCATATTTTAGTGGCTTCTCTAGGAGATACAAAACCCTCGGATTGTGTCATATGCACTTCCTCAAGGAGGTTTCTATTAAGGAAAGCCGTTTTGACATCCATTTGCCAGATCTTGTAGTCATAATACGCATCAATAACAAGTAAAATTCCGATGGACTTGACCATGGCCATAGGGGAAAAGGTCTCATCATAGTCAATACCATGAATTTGCCTGAAACCTTTAACCACCAACCGGCCTTTGAATGTCTGTACATTCCCATCTATGTCGGTCTTCTTCTTGAAGACCCACTTGCACCCTATGAGTCTTACCCCTTCAGGTGGTTCCACCATGGTCCAAACTTGGTTTGTATACATGGAGTCCATTTCAGATTTCATGGCCTCAAGCCACTTCTCCGAGTCTTGTCCATTCATAGCATCTTGGTAGGTTGCAGGCTTATCATCATGATCCATAATCAACACATTACCTATTTGAGACACGAGAATTCCATATCTCTCAGACTCAAATCTTGGTCAACTAGATCTATGTAGGACTTGTGTTTTTGAGCAGGTTCTCCAGCTACAACTTCTTATAGTCCTTGCTCAGGTTCCAATTCTGGTTAGTTAATTGTTTATGGTTCTTGAACTTCTTCAAGTTCTACCTTTGCAGTTTTTTTGGATAAGAACTCTTTGTCCAAAAAGACACCAGTCCTTGCGATAAACACTTTGCCCTCAGACGGCAGGTAGAAGTAGTACCCTTTGGTCTCCCTAGGATACCCCACTAGATAACATTAGTCCGATTTGGGTTCCAGCTTGTCAGGCATTTGACGTCGTACGTATGCCTCACAACCCCAAATCGTAATGAACGACATACTAGGATGCTTCCTAGTCCATATCTCATATGGTGTCTTTTGAACTGTTTTTCGTTGGAACTCGATTTAGTGTGAAAGCAGCAGTCTCTAGAGCAAAACCCCAAAAAGAAATGGGCAGATCTGCATGACTCATCATCGATCGCACCGTTTCTAACAAGATACGGTTCCTCCTCTCAAAAACACCATTATGTTGTGGTGTTCTGGGCGGAGTGAGCTGTGATACAATACCACACTCTTTGAGATGATCACAAAAGTCATGAATACCACACTCTTTGAGATGATCATAAAACTCATGACTCAGATATTTGCCACCACGATCAGATCAGAGTGTTTTTTTATCCTTTTTCCTAGTTGGTTCTCTACTTCATTCTTAAATACTTTGAACTTTTCAAGGTTTCAGATTTGTTCTTCATAAGAAGCATGTATCCGTATCTACTGAAATCATCAGTAAATGTAATGAAGTAGTAGAACCCACCTCTAGCCATAGACCTCATGGGTCCACACACATCACTATGTATTATACCCAAGAGATCATCAGCCCTCTCACTACAACTAATGAAAGGAGTTTCGTCATCTTGCCTAATAAACATGAATCGCATCTCTCAAATGATTCATAATCAAATGAGTATAGTAGTCCATCTCTATGGAGCTTGGATATGCATTTCTCATTTATATGGCCTAAACGACAATGCCAAAGATACGTAGGATTCGAGTCATTTATTTTTAGTCTTTTAGTATTTTCTACATTATTGATCGTATGGTCTAAGTTAAAAACATATAAACCATTAAACAATTGGGCTACACCATAACAAACATCATTCATAAAAATCGAACAACAATTGTTCTTAATTATAAATGAAAAACCTTTCATGTCAAGACATGAAATGGATATAATGTTTCTAGTTATGGCTGGAACAAAATAACAATTATCTAGTTCTATTACAAGTCCAGTGGGCAAAGAAAGACAATAGACACCAACGACAATGACACCAACGACAACGACACCAACGACAACGACAACAACTCTTGCTCCATTTCCGATGCGTAGGTCTACCTCCCATTTACCCAACATTCTTCTCCTTCTCAGTTCCTGCACATTTGTACAAATGTGAGAACCGCATCTGTTATCCAATACCCAAGATGAAGGAGCAGAAAGGTTTATCTCTATAACGTAAATACCTAAAGTGAAAGTCACACTTCCCTTCTTCTTTTGAAGATCCTCAATATAGAGGGGACAGTTCCGCCTCCAATGCCCTTCCTTACCGCAATGGTGGCACTTTCCTTCCTTTGCCAGACCTTTCCTTTTCAGTGCAGAAGATTTGGGATCAAGATGAGACTTAGATCCTATCTTTGTCTTCTTGGATCCCTTAGTCTTACCCTTGCCTTTATGCACCATCAGTATGAGGCTAGCAGGCTTGACCTTCTTCATATCATTTTCGGCAGTTCTCAACATGCTTAGGAGCTCAGGCAGTGTCTTGTCTATTTCATTCATATTATAGTTCAAGACGAACTGCTCATAACTGTCCGACAACGATTGTAGAATTAGATCTGTGGCCAACTCTTGGCCCAAGGGAAAACCCAGTCTTTTAAGGTTCTCTATATACCAAATTATCTTGAATATGTGAGTCCCTACTGAGTCACGAGCTCCCTTATTGCACAGAAATAATGCCTTGGATATGTCAAACCTTTCTTGCTGAGCTTGCCCCTCATACATTTTCTTGAGGTGCTCGATTATCTCATAACCACACATGCTCTCATGTTGCTTTTGAAGCTCAGAGGACATGGTAGCAAGCATGAGGCATTCTACATCCAAGGTATCATCCTGATACTTCTTGTAAGCATCTTTGTCGGTTCGTGGAGGATTATCGGTCGGCTCTGTAGGGGCTTCCCCTTCCAAGACATAGAGCTTGCGCTCTTGCCTGAGAACAATTCTCCAGTTTCTGTATCAGTCAAGGAAATTCGTCCCATTGAGCTTATCCTTCTCAAGGATGACTCTCAGGGACAAGGAGGGACAAGGTGGAGTGTGAGGTGCTTGCCATGGAAATTCTACAAGGAATTTTGCAAAAAATTTAGTTCTGTATTTCAAAATACACATTATTTAATTAGGACTTTTATTAAAAGCTCCCACTATTTTAATCAAATCGACAACCCTTGATTTCGATTCAGAGAGTTTATGCGAGCTACTCTCTTAGTGGACAAGATCCGTATTTCACCAACACAATGAGTCCGCTTTGGTGTTCCTCTTATAACGCGGTTATTTAGGTAGACAACACTTGTCAATTGCATCACTATGCTACTCTTGTATGGTTGGTGAATAACTCTTTATTCGCATCCATCGTATGGTGCATGCCAACCCTATGCCTCTAGGCACTCAACTTGTGAGGTCACCTAGGTAAGTTGGACCCGATGTCGACAGTGGGATATCACAATTATCCGCTCGCACCCTTACCAAGATAGATTAATGCACCTTGCTTTGGCAAGCCCACACTTCATCGATCGAGGCAGGAAGTGTTTCATCTATCCGAAGGCATCCGAATACTTAATATTGGATAAGGGATTTTATTATATAATCGATGAACATTTTATCGTGATTAACATTTAATCACAGTGCACATTCACAAAATAGAGATACAATATTCACAAACCAAATACATCCCCAATGTGCACAAATTAAAATTATCAACACTTTGATAAAAGGGCTAAATCTGAACATTCAGAACTCTTCTAAATATCCAGATTTACTTGCATTGGACCAATGAAAAAAACTCCACTTATGCAGTAGACAAGCTCGTCTCTCAATGTCAGATTCAAAATCAAAGACATCTAGTTTCACAAACCATTTTGAGGGACGGTTACTGCTAAGGAGAAACAAATTCGGAAACAATGAAATCGCAACGCAATCACATGCATTCCTGGCGGGGTTCCAATTTAGAACACTTCATCGGAATCCAAACACCCAGGAAGAAATCTAGACATTTAGAACACTTCAAAATTTCTGATTTACATGCATTAGATCCCGAACCTCACTCTCATACCACTGTTGGGTTTTTCTAAATACCATTCAAAATGATAATAACATATCAAATGTGCGCATCAGAAGAAACAAAAACAAGAACAACCCAAAAGAGTTTCAGATCTTGTGATTTCATGAATCAAGAAATAAGGAAAGCAACGCATTGCAATACCTAAAGGGGATTGAGTAAATACTCAACCGAGGTGCTCGACAACTGATGTCCCAAGCGCAGAAATGGATCAGCGCCTCTACAGGAGTCCACACGAGCGAAGGAGAACCCTAACTTCTTGTCACACAAGAACTAGGTCGAAGAAGAAGAGTCCTCTACATCTCCCATGAACTTCTAGGTCCGACGACAAGGGAGAGACGACAACGATGTCAGGGTGCGGGAACAGCCGATCAGAACTCTTCCATCGGAATTGCGGAAATCTTCTGTCGCACTTCAGAATTCTTCCGTCGCACTTCAGATTCACAAAAAGTGGATAACCTATTTAGGTCATAGAATTGTATTCTATTTATACCCAGGTGAGAGAGATGCTATCCGCACACCCGCATCATATATTGGAGAATAATATAATTCGTCGAGTGAACCTTTCACTGAAGAAATTCGTCGAATAATAAATTGAATTCGTCGAGTAAAATAGAATTCATCGAGTGAACCTTTCACTGAAGAAATTTGTCGAGTATAATTCAATTCGTCGAGTGAACCTTTTACTTCTCGTCGAGTACAACTCAATTCGTTGAGTGAACCTTTAACTTCTCGTCGAGCACAAGTCAATTCGTCGAGTGCATAAGTTTGTCGGATTCGTCGAGTCAATCATGGATTTGTCGAATCAACTTTTAATTCATCGAGTCAACATGGATTCGTCGAGTCAACATGGATTCATACATTCGATGAACTGAGATAAGAGTCATCGAGACATTCTCGACGACTCATCTCGAAGACTTGCCAACACGCTCCATACAGTATTCACAAGACCTGTGGAGTATTCAGTTGACTCGACCTAACTCCAATAAGTCGTAGGATTGGTCCTTCATTCATATCAATTATGAGTAAGGCCAACACTATTCTACCTCCAACTTCTCTAAAAACTTTTGTGTGTGAGCCCATAGGCTCATATCGCGTTGGTAGTGAGACTAGATGCTTGATCACTTCCAGATCACCTTGGAAACACCAACAGTTTGTTTCTATGTTTTCGATCACTAAATTATGTGTAACACGATTATAGGTGACTTGGAGTGGTGTAGGGAAGTCTCAACCTTCTGCTGAAATGATCAGATTAGTCACTAAAGTGATTAACAACTGAAGCACTTTCTGAGCTTCCATCCTCCTACCTTCTCGGGGACCGAATCCCCAACAAAAGCAGAGGATTGGCTGTCAAGAGTAAATAGAACACTAAGGGTGACAAAAACCGAGGAAGCAATGATGGTGCTCTGGTGGGAAGAACTAGAAGTGCACAAGTTCGCTGGTAGAGAGATTACTGATGTCTTGATGGCAGAGTTCTCAGAATAATTCCGCCAGAGGTTTGTCCCCTCTGCCTAGTGCATTGCATTGCAAAATCAATTTTTGCGATTAACTCAAGGTGATCATTCGGTAGACGACTACATGCATGTGTTCACCAGACTGAGTCGCTATGCGGGATCTTTGGTAGAAGATGAGGAGACAAAGATCAATTAGTTCTACGAAGGACCTCGTGATGAGTTGAGGCTGCTTCTAGCAGGCCCAATGACTTTTGTCGTTCATGTTCTAGTTCAAACTGTTAGATCTCTGGAATTGGATATGCAGAGGGTGCAGCGTGCGAAATCCCTCAACGCAAATAAGCCAGAGTTTCATGCGTCGACCTCTCAGTCAAAGCATCAGTTTAGAAAGAACAAGAGGAAGTCTAGGTTCGCAGAACCAGCTCCCTCTTATGTATGGGGAGCAACTACTGCACGGGGCCCCATAACATGTTTCACTTGCAGAAAGGTGGGACTCAAAGCCCGAGTGTGCCGAAGTGGTCCCCCAAAGGCAGAAAACCAAGTAGTGGACTATGCTCGTGCAGCGGGTTCAACTTAGGTGGAGAAAGAAAAGCTGCGTAGTCTTCTACTTTCCAGCATTCTCCGACCTAGCCGAGAGTCTACTCGCCTGGCCAACAGGAAGCCATCTAACAAAATGACGTCATCATAGGTATGAATTATAATTTATCTTTTACAACTTAACATGATTTATGCTTCATGTGCGACTATACGTTTGTCTGCATGCAAAATTAGGCTTTGTTCTAATAGTTAACTGTACAGCAAGAGCTCTTTTGATTTGGGAGCATCACACTCCTTCCTATCTAAGTAATTCGTGGTGCGAATCAGAGTGTTGTCTACCTTGGTAAAGGATAGATTAGATGTAGTGCTGCCCAATGGGTCTTGAATGAGCACGGATAAGTTAAGTCATGTACAAGTGCGGATTGGTGCCAGGTGCTAAGAATGTTTCACGCTCACCATACCGTATAGCTCCAAAAGAATTGGCAGAACTAAAAGTTTAGTTGCAAGAACTGCTAGAACATGGCTATGTACGTCCACGTTCATCCCCTTGGAGTGCACCAATCCTCTTTTTGTAAGAGAAGGATGGGAGCTTGCGTCTATGCATTGATTACCGAGAGGTGAATAAGCTGACCGAGAAGAACTGTTACCCGATTCCGAGAATTGATGACCTGTTCGACCAATTGGTTGGGTCGATGGTGTATTCTAAACTAGACTTAAGGTCTGGTTACTATTAACTGAGAATAAGGGAACATGATATTCCAAAGATGGCGTTTAGTACCTGCTTCGGGCACTACGAGTTCATAGTTATGTTGTTCGGTCTCTCCAGTGCACCGTTCATATTTATGGATTTGATGAATAGAACATTTCGAGAGTATTTGGACTGATTTATGATCTTCATCATCGACAACATATTGGTATATTCTCAGTCTGAATAGGAGCATGCAGAGAATATGGACGCAGTTTTGAGCACCTTAAGGACGAGTCAGCTATATGCCAAGTTCTCTAAGTGCGAGTTTTGGCTATGAGTAGTGGCATTCCTTGGTCATGTTATTAGTGTTGAGGGAATAGTAGTTGATCCTTTAAAGATAGTGGCAATCCGAGAGTGGCATGTGCTAAAAAAATATGGCGGAAGTCCAAAGTTTCTTAGGACTTGCCGGCTATTATAGGCGCTTCGTGGAGAACTTTTTGAGGATTGCACTTCCTCTCACTAAGTTGACTAGGAAAGATCAGAAGTTTGCTTGGTCTTCTGAGTGCGCACAAGCTTTTGAGGAGCTAAAGAGTCGTCTGACCATGACACTCATCTTATGCTCACTGAGTGGTACATAAGGCTACCAGATATATAGCGATGCCTCAGGGAGCGGCTTGGGTTGCATCCTGGTGCAATTTGGAAATGTGATTGCTTATGGATCCCATTAGTTGAAGGTACTTATGAGGAACTACCTGGTCTATGACCTAGAGTTGGCGATCATGGTATTCGCTCGTAAACTGTGGCGGCATTACCTATATGGCGTAAAGGTTGACATCTTTATGAACAACAAGAGCCTAAAGTACTATTAAATAAGAAGAATTTAAATATGTGACAAAGGAGGTGGATGAAGTTCCTTGGGGACCACACCTTTGATATTCATTACACTCCCAGGAAGGGAAACATTGCTGCAAACACGTTGAGTCATCGGGCTCCCGCGCAAGCAAATTGGTTTTTGATGCATGATGATCGTCTGATCCGTGATCTAGAGTCCTTGAGGATCACTTGTGTTGATAGGAGTGCATCTACTTCAGCATGCTTGAACTGGACAAAGGTTCAATACGACCATGCCGACCGAGTTTGACAAGCTTTGGAGCTATATGAAAGCATGAAGCATTACAAAGCGGAGACTGTGGATGGGTCTAACACTGAATTCTCCTTCGATGATGGTCTTTTATGGAAGAATGCTAGGTTGTGCGTCCCAAAAGTTGCCAATTTACAGGAAGAATTGATGTTTGAGGCTCATTTTACCAAGTACTCGATTCACTAGGGGAGCACAAAGATGTACATGGAAATGAAGAAACTCTTTTGGTGGCTGAGTATGAAGAAAGACATTGCTCCCTACGTTGCCAAGTGTCATACTTGCACATTGGTGAAGGCTAAATGTCAAAGACCTACTGGGTTTCTAAAGTCTATGCCAATTCCGGAATGGAAGTTCGATGATATTTCAATGGATTTTGTGGATGGATTGCCGATATCACAGCATGGAAACAACACCATTTGGGTGATCGTAAATTGTTTGACGAAAGTATCACACTTCATTCTGAATCGGAAGGAGATTTCGTATAAAATCTAGCCAAGCTATATGTTGATAATATTGCACGATTGCACGCAGTTCCCCGTAGCATCGTTAGCGATCGAGATGGTCATTTCACATCGAATGACTGGAAGCTGATTCACCAACTCTTGGGCACTAAGCTAAATCCATGTGAACAGTAGATCTGACAGCTGGCAAATGTTCGAATCCCTTAAAGGATAATAGAGAGTGATCTTTAGGATCATTATCACTTTTACTTTCTCTCTCCAAGCTTGAGAAAGAGGAGAGCCAAGGAGGAAGAAGGAGACTCTTTCCGCCATTGACCGAGCTCCAAAGCTCCGAATCGCGAGTCGTTTCCAGATCCATGGAGTGCAGCCCGGTGCAGTTCTTTCCATCTGATTGAAATCTTGGATTTATGGTGCCAAAGAGAGTGGCAAGGATAACAATCCTTCCTCCTGGTCTTAGGACATATTTTGGTCCTTTCATCACTTTTCTATGCTTATATAGGGTTGTATCTTTCACTAATTAGTGAAGTGTAGGACTCCCTTTAGTTTTTCGGAACTCTGGGTCGATTGTGTCCGTCCCTAGCATTTATTGCATATAGAAATCTGGTAGTCGTACAGATTTAGGCATTTTGTGTGAAGCCTACCGATGGACGTTAGCCTGGATCAGGGATGCTTTATTGTGATGTGCATTTAGGTTAAGCCTAGATTGCATGCCAGGGAATGACTCCGTGGAATGTGTCATCTTATTGCGGGACTTGAGTTTTAGGTGTCTTTCGGCGAGCCTAACGGAAGCCACATGCTAGTGTGCGGTTGAATGCAAACCTTCACCACAAATTCTTATTGGAGAGGTCCTGTACCTCCTTCGTTGATTGTGATAACGAATCCTAGTTCCACTTGTATGGATTAGGTGCGTAGCTTGTTGATTGTTAGCACTTGTAGGTGTTACGACATGAACGAGTCAAGGTAAATTTGCACCAGCATCATGCCATCTATCACAATGGTTTGAGCAACTGACAAAAGCTGAACCCGAAGGATTTTGGGTTGATCTATATTACACCTAGAGGGGGGGGGGGGGTGATTAGGTGTTTTCAAGATTATTTTCTACTTTGAAATCTATCTATCACAGCACAAGAGCAACACAAAAAACACACAAGATTTATAGTGGTTCCCTACAAGACAATGTGTTTAGAGGTAGTCCACTGTCCCTCCCATCTATCTAGCAATGAGCTAGACTAGGCAACTTCTCTAACTCAGATCTCTTCTCAATAAGTAGATCTTACAACTCAGGTTCACAAAGAACCCTACCAATCTCAGACTTTACAAGTCTTACAATAATTCAGATCTTCACCAAGATCCTACCAAACTCAGGCTCACAAAGAACCCTACAGAACTTAGGCTCACATAGAACCCTACCAACTCAAATTTGTTTACAAGATCCTACAAGCTCAGGATCACAAAGAACCCTATAGAATTCAAGCTGACACAGAACCCTACCAACTCAGATATGTCACAAGATACTACCAAACTCAGGCTCACTAAGAACTCTACCAAATAATAGAGATGAGATTGTTGTTGTAGAAGAGAAGGCTTTAAGATGAAAACTTTGACTGATCAGACTTCTTCTTCTTCTTCTTGCAACTGTAAGCCCAGAGATCTCGTGAATCACTGAGCCTTTCTGTAGAATCTTCTCTTGACCTTCACAGCACAACAGTGAAGTATTCTTCTTGTACTTTTTCTCTCTTATATACTTGTATGTATATGAATAAGAATGTGAGAGAATAACTGTGACTTCTTCTTTTCCTTTCTTGATCAGAATCAGTATTTTTTGTGTGAGAGAGAGAGAGAGTCCAATCACTTTTGAAATCGACAATTCCTTTCTTTTATATTCTTCTGCAACTTTGCATAAAGGCCCACTAGATAATTCCTTCCTTAATTAATTAGGCCATTAAAGAACATCGACTGAAACGACAGAATAAACTGCCATAAATGCTCTCTCCTTTTTGGAACTTGCAAGCCTTTGGAAATATATAATATTCTTCTTAAATGCTGTGTAAATGACTATATCCTGCAGGAGATATATCATTAATTATTCCTTGATTGATGCGCAAGATAGGCGGCGTGCATATTCCCAATATATCAATTTCTGAGAAAATCGACGCATTAAATGCAGCTCAGCATCTGTCAAGACGATAAAATTCCTTTAAGCCGATATCGTATTGATCATCTCAACGATGTGTAATCTTCTCAACGATATCGTCGATATACTTTCTTCTTTAAGACTTTACTTGATATCTCAATGATATTGCTTCTTCTAGATGATATCGTGGAGATGCTTCTTTTTATATGACTTAGATTTATTCTTCATGTTGATAATCATTCTTCAAGACAATATCGTCTTGATCTTCTAGATGATACAAGGTCTTCAAGTCGATGTTCTCTACATGATCCTTTCATCATGAATTAAGCTTAATCTTCAAGTCGATAAGCTTTCTTCTCGACGGTATCGTCGAGATGCTGTCTACACGACTTGACCTTGCTTTCTATGCAAAAAAGTTTCTTCAAGACGATATCATCGAGACTGTCTCAACGATATGTTCCTTGTCTCAATGATATGTCAGCTAAGGCTCAAACCGATATTTAACTTAGTGAACTTTTCACTTATATATAGTTTTGATACTAGTGATGTAGCTTTGTTTCATTTCAACGATATGTGTATCATCTCAACGATATGTCCAATCATTCTTGACGATTTTGGACTTAGAGAATTACTGGACATATGGTTTATCTTCTGCAGTCATGAATAAAATATGCCATCAAATATATAGTGTATTTATCATTGATCTGAGCATTTCTTCAAATCTGGAACATTGCTGGGCACTATTCCCAACAATCTACCCCTATTTGAAGAAGTCATAACTCGCTTCAATGATAAATGCCAAATGATAAATTAAATCAAAATTTGAAGACATTCAGCAAGATTTAAATGCAGATTCTAGTCTGCAGAATAATAGACTCTTTATGACCCATCTTGAGGGTATACAAACTCCATCCAAGCTTCTGAGATCAAGGTCCTAGAGTTAGGACTCCACTTGCATGACTGTAGATCCTGCTCAATTTCCCTTAGCCTCTTCTGCATGTACCTTTTTCTCTGAACCCTCTTCCTTTTTCTTGAGCTGACAGATTCTCCAATTTCTATACCATATAGCTCTGAGGCAGTGCTCTCAGATGGCTCTGCTAACTCATACGCTGAGGGAGGCTTCTGTAAAGCATGCTTGACTTGATTTACAGTCCACATGGCTTGATTTGAGCCAACATTTATGATTGTCTTCTCCCCCTTTAGGACTTCTTCAACAATGTGATCATCAAGGGCCACTTGTACCAAATTTATCCTCTCATGGAGGTGTTGTTCAGCCTCATCCAAGTTATTTCTTACTTCTAGCAGATGTCCATCTAAGTTCTGAGTTTTCAATTCCATTCTGTTCAGAATTTGATCTCTATCTGAATTCATAAACCCTATTATTTGTTGAAGAGCTCTCTCAGTATTCCTTGACATAATGCCTTGGTTTTGGATGACCTGATTAGACTAATGTCCAACCTTGTTGATCTCCTCACCATGTTCCATGGATGGAGCTGCTAAGTTAATGAAATGAGCGTGATGAGTGCTTAGATGATGCATGTCATCTTTCACACTCTACAACTCAGCCTTTGTCTCTTTCTTGAGGCCATCAACTACCTGCAGAATGAATTGTTCCAACTTTTCCCTTTGAACTTTTAACAATGCTGATATCATATGGAATAGGGAACCTGATTGATCAGAAGATGTTCCAACAACATTCTCTTCTGGAACATTATTTTCCTTTGGAGGACTTGCAGGGCACTTCCTTGACTCAGAAGATCATGAGAGTCTACCTGCATCTGCTCTTCCTCTTCCACCAGTACTTGCTTGCCTTTGATCAGAACCAGGTTAAGCTCAGTCCGGCGATTAGTATTTCCAACCTTCTCTCGCACATTGCCTTTAGACTCCTTCTCTGGAGCATCCTTCTCCTGGACTACTTTTTTAGTTGCAGGTCCTTCAGCTTGATCCTCTAGGGTAGAGCACCCCAGATGGGGCTCCTCCTCAACCCTCTCAGTATCTTGGGCTGAGTACCCATGTGGGGACTCCCCCTCAACTCTCTCAATGCTTTGGGCTGAGCTTCCAACTAGGAACTCCCCCTCAACTAGATCACTACCCAGAATGGGGCCTCTTCTTACTTTAATAACCTCTGTGTTAGCATGTTCACTCACATCCTCTGGGATCATTTGGTTTAGAGCTACCTCCCCCTCTATCAAAGTAGGGTTTGGTAGAGATGGGGCTCCTTCTTCCTCAGCATCCTTGGACATGTTTGGGTCTAGAATTGATGATACTCCTCCTTCTTCAGAACCGCTAGAGGACCCTACTTCCTCCGAGTCATTAACCACCATAAATTTCTTTTTCTTTCCTACACTTGATCTCAAACATTTCCTTGGAAATCCTGTCATGGGAACCAGGCTTACACATAAGCACTTTCCCTACTATGTCAGCTAGAAATTTTCCCTACTAGTTGAATTCTGCCTTTTTAATAGACCCATAGGTCTTGCCACTGTGCCCAGACCAGGCATATCCTGTAGAGAAGTTTTCAGCTAGATCTTCCTCTTTAATCTCTTTCTCTAGTCTTGGTATTCCCAATGCTTTTCCCAAGCTCTTGGCAATCATCTTGATCTTCCTCCCGACCACTACTGACTTTAGAATGGTCCCTGAATGATTAATTCTTGCTCCCTCAAAGAATTTTAGGAGTTCCCTGTTCAAGAGAACTCAAGGTTCACAGAGTAGATATTCCAATCCTGCCGACTCCACCAGGCCAATTACTGACCAAATTTCTTCAGAGCTGGAGTCGAATTCTCCTCTCAGAATCTCATAGTTGGATATGACTGAGGATTCTTCCTTCTTGGGAGCCATTGAAGCAGAACGTCGAGAATCGAGCGTTTGTTGGAGATGGAATGGAGGTTTGTCGCGAAAATGACTTAGGGCAAATGAAAGTGTAATTTTTGTCTTAATCATTCATGTTATTTATAGTAGAGGTAGATGAAGAGGCGCGTACCTTTTTGTCCTGGTTAATAGATTAAGAATCCATCAGACGGCTCTGATTAAAGATCCAATATTGTATTGAGTATTTAGGTTGTATTTCGACGATGTGCATTCTTGTCGTCGAGATTACTTCAACCTTGATGTCGGAATCACTTAAGCTTTGTCGTCGAGACTCCAGTAATATTGTCGAGACTTAGATTTTGTTGGCGAAACATTTTATTCTGTATCGCTGAGAAGTCATCTATGTCGTTGAGACACCCATCCGATACATGTCTAAAATAAGAAGATTATCAGCACCTCTTGAGATAATCATCTAGGCTGTGCCACTTAGACTTCCTCCTTCAAATTTCTTATTTGGAGATACTGATTTGACATTTCACTCGATAGGCTTGGAATCCTCTATAGGCTACACAGACTAAGAATATTCTGTTTAATTCCAACCTTGTAATAGGAAGAAGGGGTCTGGCCCAACTTAATGCCCCTTTCCTGTCTATACCCCTGACTTGTCTTAGAGCAGCTTGCAGTTTTCTGGGAATGACTTTTGTCTTTCATTTAATATTCAGCCTTGTCTTTATTGAATAGCTAATCCAATTTCTGCCCTATTTACTCCAGTCTTGTGTCTGGAGCAACCACTGTTCAAATATCAAAAGGGCTGGCATTTGGGCATACCTGCAAAAAGGATTACTTACACTTAGGCACCCAATTGGATTTGAGTCCTAGATTTCTGTTAGGGGATAAACTAAAATATCACACCTCTGAGTGGTCTGCATTCTTCTTGCATTAGACACTGTTGGATTGAACCAGTAGTCCAGGGCAAAATGACCAATTTTTCCACAACACCAGCACTCATTCCTGTTGTATCTTCTCTTATGCCTCACAATCTGAAAATGTTGGTGGGCAGGAGTGGAGACAGCTGCTCTGACAGGCCTTGGGTGAGCCTCACAAATGTGAGTATGTAGTTGAGCTAGTTTCACCACTTTTTGATTCACCACCTTGGGAACAGGCTTGGTGGGGATTGCCTTTCCCTTACTTTTGTGTGTTGATGTTGCAGATCTATAGACATGAGGACCTGGATTCTTCATTTGAGTCTCTTTAAGGGGTGCTTTATAAGCACTCAGCCCAATATGTGTGTTAGAGGGTTTACTGCCTCTTGTAGAGAAGGCATTGGTCAGATGACCATATGCAGATTCCTTGTCAAAGAAATTTGATGCCAGTAACTTCTTCTTGAAAGAAGGTTGGGCTTCAGATGCCTTGCCCTTGACTTTGTCCTTACCAAATCCTACACCACCTCTGAATGGTGTAGAGAATTTGTCAATAATGGGAAGGATAGGCTTGTGCATTGAGAAGCTGGAAACAATTTTCTTCTTAGCCAACAAAATATTCTCAAGGTCCTTTGTAACCTTGTTCTTCTGACCCAACTCAACATTTTTGAGCTTTGTGACATCCTTGAGCTTGTCCATTTCTTTGCTCATAGTAGTAAGCTTTTAAGCTGTCTCTTGGAGCTCTGATTGGGCAGATTTCAGGGGTGTTAACTCCTTAGATTGAGCTCTAAGAAGCTTCGTACTTCTTTTCAAAGCAATCCACAAGGTTTCATTTTGCTGCACTAGCTTAGATTCAACCTCATATGGGGATCTTATGGGTATGCTATTGCAAGAATATTCACACTTACTATCATGCACCGAATCTATAATTGATTCAGAATCAGAGATAGACAAAGGAGCTCTAATTAGTACCTTCCCAGGGGAGGGTTGTCATCCTGGATTTCTTCAGTTATAGCCATGAGGCCAATGAGAGCTTCCGCCTTAGTTTTTGATAAATCTGAATTAGAATCACTAAGTGTTCTGATTTTCTTAGCAATGAATCCTTTCTCAGATTTCTTTATGTCCCTTGGACTTCTTCTATCATCACTCTTCTTTGATTCTTTCTTCTTGGAGGGGCATTCAACAATCATGTGACCCGTCTTCTTGCAGTGATAACAAAATAAGTTAGCCAAATCAAATTCACTGAGTTTAGAGTTATACCTTTCCTCCTTTGAGAATTTGGATTTATCATGTTGACCAGATCTTCTGGAGTTTGAGGAGGATGTCATATGGCTGTCTCTTCTTCTTTTAGGCATCGACCTTTTGAAATTCTTGGAGAAGAGTACTGGTTCTTTAACTGTGTCATCAGATTCTGATGTGCTTGCATTAGAAGCTTCATTGTCTTCAGAGATATTCTGAATTATAGGAGTCTTGTCCTTGGTACTTCTCAAGCATTCAACCTTAAGAGCCCCGGGCCTTTCTATGGTGTTCCCCCTTGAGTTTTCTTCTTCAGTTCCCTCCATGTAGACCACAAAGGAATCCCACATTTCTTTTGCTGTTTTGCAATGAATTAGGTTCTGAAATGTAGATTCATCAATTGCATTTTCAAGTATGTGTTTTGCTCTCTTGTCCATAGTCATTAGGTCTACTTCATCCTTGGTAAACTGAGACAATGTTTTAGGGACTGAAGGAGTTGTTGGACTTATTGAAACACTCATGGGAACATAAGGCCCCTCTTCAATATCCATGAATATTCTGGGATCAGAAGCTTCCATGAACAATCTGACTCTTTGCTTCCAGATGAAAAAGTTCTCTTTTGTACAGATGGGCAGCTTCATTGATCTCATCTCTTGATGATGCTCACAAGCCATTGAAAGATCACAACTCAAAAAAATGTGTAGATCTTGTTCTAAGATGTTAAGCCTTTGAACTCAACCTATCTCTGATACTAATTGTTAGATTTGGGTTGATCTATATTACACCTAGAGGGGGGGGGGGGGGGGGGCATGATTAGGTGTTTTCAATATTATTTGCTACTTTAAAATCTATCTATCACAACACAAGAGCAACACAGAAAACACACAAGATTTATAGTGGTTCTCTACAAGACAATGTGTCTAGAGGTAGTCCACTGTCATTCCCACCTATCTAGCAATGAGCTAGACTAGGCAACTTCTCCAACTCAGATCTCTTCTCAATAAGTAGATCTTACAACTCAGGTTTACAAAGAACACTACCAATCTCAAACTTTACAAGTCTTATAATAATTCAGATCTTCACCAAGATCCTACCAAACTCAGGCTCAAACAGAACCCTACCAACTCAGATCTATTTATAAGATCATACAACCTCAGGCTCACAAAGAACCCTACAGAACTTAGGCTCAAACAGAACCATACCAACTCAGATCTGTCACAAGATCCTACCAAACTCAGGCTCACTAAGAACCCTACCAAATAATACATATGAGATTGATGTTGCAGAAGAGAAGGATTTACGATGAAAGCTTTGACTGATCAGACTTCTTCTTCTTCTTGCAACTATAAGCCCAGAGATCTTGTGAATCACTGAACCTTTATGTAGAATCTTCTCTTGACCTTCACAACACAACAATGAAGTCTTCTTCTTGTACTTTTCTCTCTTTTCTACTTGTATGTATATGAATAAGAATGTGAGAGAATAACTGTGACTTCTTATTTTCTTTTCTTGATCAGAATCTGTATTTTTGTGAGAGAGAGTCCAGTGACTTTTGAAATCGACAATTCCTTTCTCTTATATTTTTTTGCAATTTTGCATAAAGGCCCCTAGATAATTCCTTCCTTAATTAATTAGGCCATTAAAGAACATCGACTGAAATGGCAGAATAAACTGCCATAAATGCTCTCTCCTTTTTGGAACATGCAAGCCTTTGGAAATATATAATATTCTTCTTAAATGCTGTGTAAACAGCTATATTCTGCAGAAGATATATCATTAATTATTCCTTGATTGATGCGCAAGATAGACGACGTTCATATTCCCTATATATCAATATCCGAGAAAATCGGCGCATTAAATGCAGCTCTGTATCTGTCAAGACGATAAAATTCCTTCAAGCTAATATCGTGTTGATCATCTCAACGATGTGTAATCTTCTTGACGATATCGTCGACATACTTCCTTCTTCAAAATTTTACTTGATATCTCAATGATATTACTTCTTCTAGACGATATCGTCGAGATGCTTCTTGTTATATGACTTAGATTTTTTCTTCATGTTGATAATCTTTCTTCAAGATGATATCGTCTTGATCTTCTAAACGATACAAGGTCTTTAAGTCGATGTTGTGTACATGATCATTTCTTCTCGACTTAAGCTTAATCTTCAAGTCGATAAGCTTTCTTCTCGATGATATCGTCGAGATGCTGTCTACACGACTTGACCTTGCTTTCTCAGCGATAAAGTTTCTTCAAGATGATATCATCGAGACTGTCTCAATGGTATGTTCCTTGTCTCAACGATATGTCAGCTAAGGCTCAAACCGATTTTTGACTTAGTGAACTTTTCACTTCTATAGAGTTTTGATACTAGTGATGTAGCTTTGATGCATTTCAACGTCAACGATATGTCCAGTCCTTCTTAACAATTTTGGACTTAGAGAATTACTGGGCATATGGTTTATCTTCTGCAGTCATGAATAAAATATGTCATCAAATTCATAGTGCATTTATCATTGATCTGAGCACTTCTTCAAATCAAGAATATTGCTGGGCACTGTTCCCAACAAAACCGAACCCGCACCATGTAGTTCAGCATGAGGTTGAACCTCATCAGTGTTTCCAAGATCATGTGATAGACCGGTTCTGGGAGAGTTTTATCCAATCGGTAAATGCTCAATTGAACACTAAGCTTCTTAGCTTAGTATGGTGGTGGTACTCATGAAAGAGTACACTGAAAACATGTCTTGCGTACATGGAGTGTGTGGTTATGAGTACCCACGTTGGTGATGTCTTGGAATGATGTTATGTTAGCCTCATGCAGTTTCTTAGGCGGTTGTGGGGATCCTCCGGGTGAACCCAACCAACATTATTTGCATTCCTAGGTTACCTTTACTTTGATGCTCAACCTAGAAGATTGATTGTGTTTGAAACCTCACCTTGTGTAGAGTAGTTGCACTTTCTTTATATTATTACATGTTGCATGTACGACTTGCTTGCAAGTTAGCGGTGCCCCGCCCCTAAGCCGGCTAGAATGGCCGGGGGGGGGGGGGGGGGGATCATTATGCGGTTTGTGGCCAGCTCATAACTAACCCTCATTTACCTCTTATTTGTGGATGATGCAGATGTTAGTGAGCCGAGCGGAAAGTAGTGGGCTGAAGCCATTTGCTGTGTTGGCCCTCGAAGGCCAGCCTTGGTTTTACTGCTTTCCCTGAACTGCTGGTCTGCGTGCCGATGCTTGTTGCTAAGTTAATTACATTGTTGATTGTAAGGCCTTAAGGCCATAACTAAATTTTGATACATTCCTGATATAGTGTACATTCTGAAAGTAATATTTATTGACAGCTTCCACTTATGCTTTGTTTATACTCTATTGTAGTTGTTTCTATTTATCATCATGTAAGGTCTAGCTAGTTTGTTCAATATGGCACGGGGTCCCGATCCGAAATATTGTTATATTGTTTGTACCAACAGGGTGTTACAATTGACTAGCCATCAATTAATTTCAATTGAATAACATGATTAACAATTTCATAAATATAAAAAGATTAAGGTCATTCAAGAAAAAACATTCAATCAAGCTAGGTCTTCACCCAACTAGTATAGGGTGTGAGTTCACCCCCACACTTGGTACTTTGCTAGTCCCTAGCAAAAATTTCATATAATATGCTATGCAACAAAAAAGAATAAAATGAAATTGCATAAGTCAAGTATACAAATTAAAAGCGAGTTCTCCCGAATGAAATAATTGCAGGGCACTGTCCTCTCCCTCTTTGGAATGTCGTATAGCATGATAGACCATGTAACTTGATATGGAGTATGAATGAGGTATATATCCAAACGTTCATATTTGAAAACAACAACTACCAAAACAGTGCAGATCATCATAATAAAAACAATATATATATATAGCAAACAAATATATAATCATTAAAGTAACTAGCTAAAGTGTAAGCCCCATCAGATCATCATAAAAGATTGTTCTAATAAATAGACAAAACAAACTATAATAAACATGAAAAATAATTAAAGTCCTTGAATCACTCATCCTCATCATTATAATCCTCTTCCTCCTCATCATCAGAATCCTCTTGTGCAACTATAGTATGGTCAATTATTACACAATGGGCCATCACCAAATGCCCCTTATCATCAAAATATGCTTTCTGCTTGTATGATGGTTCAGCTACTTGAATCTTAGCCTTCTGCATCAGTTGCTGTTGGTTGTGATGTAGATGATCGAAGCAAGACTCAAAGTACTTGTGCTGGCATCTTTAATAAGACTTGATATACTCTATATTTTCCATCAAAACGTCTAAATAAACACCAGCAATAGTGGGGAATAGGATGAAAACTTGTATCAGTCGATTTCTTTGTGGTGGATGGCTTGCTAGAGAACTGGACTACCTTTTTCTCTTTTGTTTGGGAATCCTCCACCACTTTGATATTTTTCAGGATAACTGTATTCGTAATGTGGTGTCCCACTGTCATCACCAAATCTCCATCCTTTCGTAATACTCCCGTGATTCGACATAACTCTGTAATTAATGTTGGGAACATCAATTGACGAGTCTTACTTTCATGAATTTTAGAGCAGATGTTGTCTGAAATTAATTTCAACACATTTATCTTATCTCTCTGCAAAATACTGAATATTAACACAGTTCTATCGAAAGAGAGGTTATTGAGATATTTAGTAGGTATAACACTAGCGTTTATAAACAAGTGACACACTTTTGCCTCTCGTGATAAGCAGATTGTCGGAGTGTATACTTGGATCTATTGGCACATTCCGACTCAGATGTTGCAACAAATGAGTGAGGTCATGTCGTCCGAGGAGACTACAGTTTTCGACATGCTAAAATCATCTGACTCATAATTTTCCAACTCAAAGTAGTCATTGATTTCTTTACTAGAAAAATCAACGTATTTGTTAAATTTTTTGAAAGACCGTTTAGGAGTAAGCAAGAGTTGTATCAACAAGAGTTATAGCCAAACAACCACAATGCCAAAACAGCAACACAAGAAATCTTTATTGAAACAAAACTGCTTTACACTTCGAGGTATACATGGCGAGATATGATTCATAAGAATCACGGAGATGAGAAGAACAAATACACCAAAACTGAAACTGGCGGTCTGCCAAAGCAGAGACCGCACAGACCGCAAAAAGGCTCAGGTCGCCCGGCTTGCTCTGCTATACTCCCAGACCGCTTGCACAGTCAGACCGCAGAAACACCTTGAGACCGCGCGAACAGAAGAAGACAACCTGTACTACCAGACCGCAATCCCAGACCGCACGAACTGAAGCTTATTGGAACAAAGAACTGAAGCTGTCGCCAAACCACAACTCTGATCGCCTAACCGCTGAAGGTCGCCTGATCGCTGAGCTCGCTGCGAACAGCACAAGAACACAATAAACCAGTTCGCTAACAGACCGCAGACGAACTGTTTATTCAAGCCACCGGAAATCACCAAGGAAGGAGACCGCAACCTGCTGACCGCAAACCTGCGAACACAACAACCGGTTAGCTCTCTTCCGAGATCGCGCGACTTCAAACTTGAGACCGCAAGAAACAATCCAAGCTCTTGTTCTTACAATTCTTGTTAGGAATGACGTGCCCTGCACCCCTATTTATAGACAGAGAGACGGATGTCGTCACCGCACAAACCGAGATACAATAACCGCCCATCAGATCACGAACGGTCTCACAAGGCAGACCGCGCGAACACAACACTTGGACAAGATTCAGTCCAAGACCGAAGTCAGCAGCAAGCCGTGAACAAGCCGCGCAGACACAGAATCATCCTTCCTGAGATCGCCAAGACAAGAACGAACATCTGGCCGACTTGAGTCAAGTCGCTAGAACAAACCGAACAGACTGTCCAGTAACAAGACTTGGAGAGCCCGCAGCAGGTCGCCAGAACTAGTAATCAAACCGGGAAACAAACTGGCCGATCACAGCAGATCGCCAGATAAAACAAGCAGGGAGAGATTGCAGAACCAAACCGCCAGAGCACCAGCGCAGACCGCGGGGTCTCTATGGTCTCCAGCCTTTAGACTGGCCGGACTCCCTTCTTCTCCACTTCAACAATTTCAACACTCCCCCTTGAAGTGGGAAGTGGAAACTAACCCGAGCAACTCCCTTAACCGAGTAAACGGTCCCTTCGCCAGCGGCTTTGTGAAGATGTCTGCGACATTATCCGCACTCCGAACATGCTCGACCATAAGAGATCCTCCCAACACCTTTTCACGAATGAAATGATGCTCAATCTCTATATGTTTGGTCCTCGCGTGACAGACTGGATTGTTAACAGCTTGAGAGCACTCTCATTGTCCCCGCGTAGCAAGGTGGGACCTCGAACCCCCTGATGAACGTCCTCCACCAACCTCCTAAGCCAAACGGCTTCCTGAGATGCCAAGGCCGAAGCCTTGTACTCCGCTTCCGTGGTAGATACAGACACCGAGTCTTGCTTCTTGCTGCACCAAGAGATAGTTGTGGGGCCCGTCATAAAGACATAACCAGACGTTGATCTCCGATCATCCACGTCTCCCCCATAATCAGCATCCATGAAACCATGCAACTCCAAGCTTGATCTTCTCCTATATAGGAGACCCAAATTAGAGGTCGACTTCACATACTTCAAGATGCCTTTTGCCGCCAGAAGATGAGGTTTCCATGGTTCCGCCATGTACCGACTCACCTTGCCAACTGCATAAGCAATATCTGGCCTTGTGATCGTCAAGTAGATCAAACTCCCAACCAGAGCTCGGAACACCAATGGTTCAGATAAAACTCTCCCCTCATCCTTCCGAAGCTTAAGATGTTGCTCCAGAGGTATAGAATTGCTCTTCCCTTCCTCCATGTCGAATCGCTGAACAATCCGCTCCGCATAGCCAGCCTGAGAAATAAGCACTCCGCTCTCCCGCCTCTGCACCTCGAGTCCAAGGAAATGGTGGAGCTCCCCCAGATCCTTCATCTCGAATCTAATAGCAAGCTCAGCCCTGAGTCTTGCAACAGCTTCCTTCGAGTTCCCGGTGACAATCATGTCATCCACATACAGCAGCACAATCACCCGAAGCACCCCCTCCTTCTTGATGAACAAGCTAGGTTCAGAGTCTGAAGCAAAGAATCCGCAGAATAAGAGATACTCTGCAATCTTCCGGTACCACGCTCGAGGTGCTTTCTTCAACCCATACAGGGCCTTCTTCAACTTACAGACGTAGTCCGGATACTCCTTCGAGATGAAGCCTTGCGGTTGGATCATGAAGATATCCTTGTCAATCTCGCCGTATAAGAAGGCATTCATCACATCGAGTTGCCAGATCTCCCAACCACTTGAAGCTGCCAAGGCAATAACAAAACGAACCGAAGTCATCTTTGCCACTGGACTGAATGTCTCATCATAATCTTCTCCATACTGCTGTGAGAACCCGCGAGCTACAAGGCGAGCCTTGTACCGCTCGATACTGCTGTTAGCTTTCTTCTTGAGCTTGTAGACACATTTGCATGCCACAGGAGTGGTGCCCTTGGGCTTGGGCACGAGTGACCAGGTCTCATTCTTCTCGAGAGCTGCCATCTCTTCTTGCATAGCAATGTCCCACTCCTTCACGCCTCTGGCCTTCTCAAAGCTTGACGGCTCCCTCTCATCCAGGGAACCAGCAAAGAAACATGAAACAAAGTTCACCATGTTCCCTCCTGTGTATCGATCTGGTGGTTGAATAGTCCTCTTCGACCTCCTAAGAGGTTGCTCCTGACTAACCACCTCCTCAGCTGCTTCTTCTGTGCAAGCTCCTCTTCCAGACGAACTTGGAGCATCGCTCCCCCTGCTTCCAGAACCTGAAGCCTCCATCTCAGAGCTTGACACAGCTGGAGCTCCTGGTGAAATAGGCAACTCCACTTGAAGACTTCCCGCAGCTTTTCCTCCTTCATCAACCCTGCCCTCCGGTAGCTCAACTCCTGAACTCCCCTTGTAGGAAGTCACTTCATCGAACACTACATCCCGAGAAAAAAATTGACCTCCGTGTCTCAGGATCCATGCATCTCCATCCCTTCTTCCGCTCATCATACCACACAAAGACTAGCTTCCTTGCTTTCGCATCTAGCTTTGTCCGAAGAGCATCAGGAAAATGCACATAGCAGGTTGACCCGAACACCCGAAGGTGTGCAACACTCGGCTTCTCCTTGAACATCAATTCGTGAGGGGTCTTCATGATGATAGGACTTAAAGGCAACCTGTTGATGAAATAAGCTGCACAAGACATTCCCTCCGCCCAGAAGGACTTTGGGATACTCTTAGCATGAAGCCAGCATTTGCAAGTTTTCGTCAGATCAGGGATCTTCCTCTCGGCAACGCCATTCTGTTGTGGAGTATTGGCACAAGTAAGCTCTCTCCTGATGCCATGCTTCCTGCAAAAACTTGAGAACTCACCAGAGGTGAACTCCCCACCATTGTCAGTTCTAAGTTTTTTAACCCGCAGGCCTAGCCGGCCTTCTACCAGCTCCTTGAACTCCACAAATTTTGCAAATGCATCCGACTTCTCCTACAAAAAATACACCCAGACAAATCTGGTGTAATCATTAATCAACAACAACATGTATCTATTGCCTCCAAGGCTTGTGGTGGCAGTCGGTCCCATCAAATCACCGTGGATGCACTCCAATGGAACTTTGCACCTTGTTTGCGATTTGTCAAATGGATGTCGATGAGACTTACCAAACTGACATCCTTCATAGACATGACCGTCTCCATAGGAGGACAAGCTAGGCAAGCCATTGACAAGGCCCCTTACCGCCATAGCCTTCAATTTGTCCATGCCTACATGCCCCAACCTTTCATGCCAGATGACCGCACCATTATTGGTCTTCATCTTATCAACATAGGTACTTGTCGATAAAACAAATAAGTCCTTCACCCTCTTGCCGACATGAATAACATCTCCCTTTATCTCTGGTTGAGTTTTGAGAACTTCACTTCTGTTGGGCCAAACAGAACGTGATAACCGGCGTCGACAGCATTGGTCACAAAGAAGAGATTTTTCTTCATACCAGGCATGTGATAAACACTCCTCAACGTGAGTGGACCCTTATCACTGCTCAGAGAGACAACACCTTCGTGTTCTACTGGATGAATAGAATTATCAGCCGTAATGATAGCATTGTTACCTGAGTAAGGTGCCAAAGAAGAGAACTTTGATCCATCCCCGGTGAGATGATGCCCACACCCTGAATCAACAATCCAGTCCTCATCATAGTTGATGGAAGCCAAGGCCTTAATGGGCATCGCCGTAATATTAGACACAAAAGCTCCTCCCCATCCAAGTTCATCAGACTTTGGCATCTCCTTCTCCACAGCATGTCCCGGCTGAAGATTCACCCGACAATCTTTCTTGAAGTACCCGGTCTTATTGCATCTAAAGCACCTCGGTCCCTCTCCTTTCTTCTTCCCATCAGACTTAGGGGCATAGCCTCTATCTTGCTGACCTGAAGTGGAGGGTCCATCGTTACCCGACTTCTTCTTCTCCCATTTCTTCTTCTTCTTTCCAGAGAACATCACATCACTTTCTCCCCCGGAGATAGAAACCCCCGCCATCTGTGTTGCTAAACTTTCTTGCGAAGCAAGAAGGTTCTCCAGTTCCAACAATGACGATTGATTTGCCCAACCCTGAACTGAAGTCACAAAGGCAAGATACTCCTTCCGCAACCCGCGGATGATATGTCTCTTCAGTTTTGCCTCAGAGATAGGCTCATCAGGGTCCAACGCAGAAATCTCTGCCGTGAGGTTCTTCATTTTGAGAAAGAAGGTGGAAATAGAAAGATCACCTTGAGAGCCTTTCGCCAACTCATTTTCAAGATATTATAGCCCCGCTACATTCTTCTTATTGAACAGTCCGTCCAAGGACGTCCAAATCTCAGCAGCAGATTTACATCCGATGATGTGATCAAACAGCTCCGATGAGATAGCCCTTTTGAGAGTGAACTCTGCCTTAGCATTCATCCTCCTCCAAAGTCTCACCTCTGCCATATTATCTCCTTCTAGAAACACCTCTTGAGTGTCTTCTCCGCCAACTACCTCCCATAGATCCTCGCCAAGCAAGTAACTCTCCATACATGACTTCCATTTTTTAAAGTTAGTCGATGTGAGGAGTTCAATACCAAGACCTCTTGCGTATCCACCTTCCATGACAATCTAGGTGGTCTCTTCTTCACAAAGACGATGGAAACTCTAGTTGATCACTGCTTATCCACTCCAGAAACCTCCCTCTGATACCATGTTAAAATTTTTGAAAGACCGTTTAGGAGTAAGCAGGAGTTGTATCAACAAGAGTTATAGCCAAACAACCACAATGCCAAAACAGCAACACAAGAAATCTTTATTGAAACAAAACTGCTTTACACTTCGAGGTATACATGGCGAGACATGATTCATAAGAATCATGGAGATGAGAAGAACAAACACACCAAAACTGAAACTGGAGGTCTGCCAAAGCAGAGACCGCACAGACCGCAAAAAGGCTCAGGTCGCCCGGCTTGCTCTGCTGTACTCCCAAACCGCTTGCACAGTCAGACCGCAGAAACACCTTGAGACCGCACGAATAGAAGCAGACAACCTGTACTGCCAGACCGCAATCCCAGACCGCACGAACTGAAGCTTATTGGAACAAAGAATTGATGCTGTCGCCAGACCGCAACTCTGATCGCCTAACCGCTGAAGGTCGCCTGATCGCTGAGCTCGCTGCGAACAGCATAAGAACACAATAAACCAGTTCGCTGACAGACCGCAGACGAACTGTTTATTGAAGCCACCAGAAATCACCAAGGAAGGAGACTGCAACCTGCTGACCGCAAACCTGCGAACACAACAACCGGTTAGCTCTCTTCCGAGATCGCACGACTTCAAACTTGAGACCGCAAGAAACAATCCGGGCTCTTGTTCTTATAATTCTTGTTAGGAATGACGGGCCCTGCACCCCTATTTATAGAAGGAGAGACGGATGTCGTCACCGCACAAATTGAGATACAATAACCGCCCATCAGATCGCGAACGGTCTCACAAGGCAGACCGCGCGAACACAACACTTGGACAAGATTCAGTCCAAGACTGAAGTCAGCAGCAAGCCGCGAACAAGCCGCGCGGACACAGGATCATCCTTCCTGAGATCGCCAAGACAAGGACGAACATCTGGCCGACTTGAGTCAAGTCGCCAGAACAAACCAAACAGACTGTCCAGTAACAAGACTTGGAGAGCCCGTAGCAGGTCGCTAGAACTAGTAATCAAACCGGGAAACAAACAAGCCGATCAGAGCAGATCGCCAGATCAAACAAGCAGGGAGAGATCGCAGAACCAAACCGCCAGAGCACCAGCACAGACCGCGCGGTCTCTGCGGTCTCCAGCCTTCAGACCGGCCGGACTCCCTTCTTCTCCACTTCAACAATTTCAACAGTATTTCCCTCTAACAAACACCCTCCGCTCCTCCGCATATTTGGCACTAGCAAAAAATTCATAAACCCAAGGTAGGATTGCCTCGGTTTAGGGATGACAGAGAGTATCCCTGAAAGTATCTAGTTGCTACCTAAATCACCTAGACGGGGGTGAATAGGTGAGTTCTATGGATTTTAAGCGGAAATAAAATATAAATAAAAGGGCACAGAAAACGAAGAGCACGCACAAACACAAGGATTTATAGTGGTTCACTAGTATGGGTACTCCACTTTCCAGCCTCACCTATCTAGCATGCCCGACTAGACTAGGCTGCTTCACTAATATCAGATTAAGAATAATCTTACAACTCAGAGTAAAACTCTTACAAACATGGAGAACACTTTCTCCTACAAACTCGAAGAACAAGACTCTCCTACAAACTCGTTCCTCTAAAATAGGATCTACAAAAACTCGGAAGATAAATATTCCTACAATAAAGTGTAAAAGATATTACAACAACTTTGGATTGAAAATCCAAACTCTAAGAATATCAAGGAGATTCTACTTCTTCAGATCTGAAATAATAGGTCTTCTTCTTCTTTGAAACAGATGAAATCCTGAACTTGAAAGAGAAAGAAGAAATCCTTTGTCTTGAAAACTTTGATCTGAAAACTTATCGATCCAACAAGATCTAGAGGAAACTTGAATCAATCTATACACTGGGATCTTGGTGAATTGAGATTTAAAGAAGAATCGAGCACAGTACTTGTCGGCGGCTCGAGATTGTCTTTTGTGAGAATGAGAACAAGAGAGATGCCGACGAAAATTACAAAGTATTTATTTTAAATTGTACGATTAGGGTTTAGAGAAAACATCCTTTTAGTATTTATAGACTTCCTTCAAACGGCTATAAACTTTACTTAAGGAGAAAGGTCCACATGTACTGTACTTGCCCGCAAAACCCTAAAAGGAAAAACGCATCTAAATAGAAGAAAATGCGCTCTGTTTGGGTTCATCGTGTGTACTCGTCGAATTCACAATTACTCGACGAATTGAAGATTTACTCAACGAAATAGACTTGGAATATAAGGCTGAGATGGGAAAAAGATAAACTAATTTCACTAGAGGATTTCACGAGATCACTCGAGAAATCGACGGGACCACTCGACGAGTTCATCGAGTGATCTCATGTGAACTAACTTTCACTCGATGAAAATTACTTAAAAGACTTTTCTGATACTTCTCGAGTACCATCGATGAATAGCCAGCCTTTCACGAGTTGTCTCGACGAATTGACTTGGATTCTTCGAGACCACTCGACGAAAAAGACTTAGGCTAATTTTATTCCACTTCTGATTTCAGCACTTGCTTCACCTTGACATATCCCAAGTGTTTGAATATGAAGTACATCCCAATAGAGAGATTTCACATGAGTCAACACCTTGGTCTACACAATGAGGGATTATATTGCATAAATCTTTGTTTATGACTCATTGAAACCTGACATTGGTTTGTACTTAGCAATTATAGTCCTGCAAACACACAACTAAGAAACTATATCAAATACATAATCAATTCATCTTAGTTCAAGGGACACTTCTTCAAATCAAGGTTATTGATGCTACAATACCCAACAATCTCCCCTATTTGAAGAAGTCAGAACCCTGTCTACTAAGGTGAAATGCACAAATAAAGAAAATATAGATGTAAACATAGCATGACTTAAAGAGATAAACATATAAATTGGAATATCAAAGCATCAAAATATATATAATTGATTTTCAAATTTCAAACAAGTCACAATCCACATTCAAGGCATCTTAGCCTTCCCTGGCCTGCTCTTCTTCAATTGCCTGTCAAAGTAGGCATTGGGCTTGCGATAATATCTGGCAGGAGGTGGAGGAGCCTCTGGATTGTTGAAGCCATAATCTCTGAAATGAAAATTCCTTTTTAACTGAGATGCTTTGTACTTATTGATTTCTTCTTGGCTGTAATAATTTCGAGGTTGTTCATTTGAAATGTTTATCTACCTGTAAGTATCCAAGATGATAGACTTTGAAATAGGACTCCAGACCTCAGCAAATTCTCTTCTTTCAGCAACATGCTCTCTTAACTCTATGTCTAAGCTTCTTCTAACAAAGGAATCTGACCTTGAAGCAGAAGATCCTTCTCCAAATTTCCTTCAGGTGAAAGGAGGCTTAGAAGAGTCAAGAATGTCTTCATGAACCCCTTCTGGAAAGTTCTCAGGAAAATCCTCAGGGTCAGACCACTCCTGATTATATTGGACAGAAGGAATAGGAGCAACATCATCATAAACTGGTTGTTCTGGAAATACTTGATTTTGAGGAAATCCAATCAAATTGTCATAAAGCCAATGAAATCTTTGATGGTTGAAAGTTGTAGCTTCATAAAACTTGCTTTCAACTTCTTTATTCAGGTCATGAATTTGACATATCATTTTCTCCTCCCCCTTTCTGACTTCTTCAGTTAGGGTTTGGATGACCTCTTCCTTGAAGTTGGACAAATCCTCAGAAACTTGATTTCTTAAATTTTTCCCTTGCTGGAAGATAGATCCTTGACCATCAAGCAAATCCTTAGAATTAGCATGAACATTCTTAAAACCTTAAATTGTAAAACTCACTGCTTTTACACCATTTGTGAAGTAGGTATCTAGATCGTCTTTGATTGAAGAAATAATGTCCTTCACTTCTGTTAATCCTTTATTCATATCATACTCAACCTCTTTAACTCTATCAAAAACTTGCTTCAAAGAAAATTCAAAATACTCAGCTTGACTTTTAAGCATTGCCTCTATGGATTGGAGTAGTTCTGAATTTGAAGTAGATGCAACTAGGGCAGAGGAAACTTGAACTGGAGGGGTTCCAAGATTTTCATCATTAAACATCAGCTCTGGAGATTGAACTTCCCCTACAGATGACACAAATATTTGAGCAGGAGGTGCAGAGTGCACATCCTCTCCCTCTTCCTTTTCAGATAGAACTTCTGTGGTAGAGAAGGGACTGACCACTTTCTCAGTCTCCCCCTCAGATAATGGATGAGTCTTCTCTTGATCTAAAGGAATATCATCAAACCGAGGAACTCCACCAGATGTGGATTACTTGTCAACACCATTGCTAACCTTGACTGGCTCTGAGTCAGGCCTGTCATTTCCATCATCTCCATCATCTCCATCATCATCATATTCCTCATCATCATTACCATTATCATCAGTGGCATCAGCATCAGCATTAGCATCACCTTCACTGGCATTATCCTTGCCATGTTCACTACCTTGATCATCCCTAACATCAACAATATTTTTCTCAGCAGCAGCAGTATCTGCATTTGGAGCTTCCTCATCCTCAGAAATATCAATGGAAATTCTTTCCGTCTCCTTTGCAGGAAGAGTAATTATGTTCCCTGTAAAAATAACATGGACTAGATTTAGTCTTCTTTTAATATTGAGAATATTTGTATCAAGCTGTTTTTGCCTACTGGAGGTTCTCTAAGCTGGAGGAGCCATGGAGCACTCCCCCTAGGCAGATGGTAGCAAAAATAATTGGGAGCTCTCCCTCTCAACTGGTGGCAATACTGGATCTGGGTCAACTCTGGAAGGAGAGGGCTCATATCTTTCCTCTTCTTCTACTTCTTCTTCCTCAACAACTCTCTTCAGACCTGGCCTTACTATCTTCCTGTCCCATCTTGAGAGAATATATGAATCTATCTTCTTTAGATGATGAATGGGACTTCCTGACCTCATACTAAGCAAATCTCCATCCATCTGATTTAGAAAGAGACTGATGATCCTACCAAAGTTTGGAACCATCAAACTTGCCTTTATTTTCTCAAATAAATAAGTCCCTAGTTCACTCATTTTCTGCAGATCACCCCCGCTACCAATTTGAACATCTCATTAGATAGGTAGTTAGGAGAGTCTACCTTACATAAGAATACTTTTCCCAGAATGTATGATAAAAGCTTCACTTCACCATTCATATTTTTCCTTCTGACTGAAGTTGTCCCTCTTGGCAGACCACAAAACAGTAAGGCCCGATTGTGATCCTCTTCAAATAAGCAATCTTCTTCTGTAACGGCTGGCAACCTGAGAAATCTCATCAACCTTGATGCTTTCATCTTGATAACCTTTTCTCTGACCACTTATTTGATCACTTCTCCACTATGACAAACTTTTGCATTCTTGAAGAAATCGAGGACGTCTCTGTCAAGAACATGGCATGGATGTTCAAGAATGAAAGATAATCCCGCCTATTCCAGACAAATAACCACATTTTTGAATTCGTCAGAGGCATCCACAAATCCAGTTCTGACGAGCTCTCCTCCCACTAGAAGCAGACCAGCACTCTTGCGCAACATTCTCGATTTAAATCGATGGAGAAAATTGAAGGAAAGGGGAATCGTCAAAGAGTCTCGACGAGGAAGATGAATAGACGGAATAGGGTTTCGGCCAAATGGAAAGTGTGACTCAAGAGATTCGAAAAAGCTTATATATATATATTTTAATGTTTAAAATTGAAATAGAGGCGCGTACCTGGGAAATGACGCGATTCGTTGGATCCAATAATAATAGAAATTGAAATTAAGAGAGTCTGGAAATAATCCATTCGACGAAATAGAGTAGACGATACGTCGAAATAACACGAGTAAATCATGTAATTCATCGATAGTACTCGTCGAACATGGCTTTTCGAAGAATTCAAGTTAATTTGTCGATAGTACTCGACGAATATGACTTTTTGTCAAAATTATTCTGGTAGACTCGATGAATTCGTCGAAATGACTCGTGTAATTTCCTTGATTTCTTGATGAATCTGATTTTCTAACTTTGAGCTTGAGTCCTTTGCCTTTTCTTCAAGATTCCTTGTTCAGCATGCCAAGTTCTAACTTGAAAAATTTGAACTTGGTTTCATCCAGCGGCTTCGTGAAAATATCAGCTACTTGCCTATCTGTCGGGACATAACTGAGGTTGATGTCCTTGTTCTCCACATGCTCCCAGATGAAGTGACAGTGAATCTCTATGTGTTTTGTCCGGCTGTAAGAGACTGGATTGTTGGCAATAGCAATTACACTTGACGAATCACAGAATATTGGAATCTACTTCAGCTTTAAGTTGTAATCTTCAAGTTGATTCCAGATCCATAGAAGTTGTACAAAACAACTGCCTGCATAGATATATTCCGATTCAGCGGTTGAGATTTCCACATAATTCTGTTTCTTGCTTCTCCACGAGACAAGCTTCCTTCCAAGAAATTGGCATGTCCCGGAAGTGCTTTTCCTGCATCCCTGCTACCTGCAAAATTGGCATCTGAAAATCCTGTTAGTTCAAAGTCATTACTTCTTGGGTACCATAAGCCAAGATTTGGTGTGCCTTTAAGATATCTCAAAATCCTCTTTGCAGCGGTATAGTGAGATTCCTTAGAGTTCGCCTGAAATCTAGCATAAACACATAATAAAACATTATGTCTGGTCTACTGGCAGTAAGGTAGAGCAAAGATCCAATTATTCTTCTGTACTTGGTTTCATCAAAAGGTTTCCCTTTCTCATCCTTGTCCAGATTCATATTTGAACCCATTGGAGTCCTCATTGAGGTTGCGTTCTTCATTTCAAATTTCTTAATTAATTCTTTGGTGTACTTCGTCTGAGAGATGAAAATTCCATCTTCAGATTGTTTCACCTGAAGTCTTAAGAAGTACTTCAGCTCACCCATACTACTAATTTCAAATTTCCCTTGCATTAAGTTAGAGAACTTTTTCCAAAGGTTATCATCCATAGAGCCAAAAATAATGTCATCGACATAGATTTGCACTAGCAAAATCTTGCCTTTTACTTCCCTAAGAAATAATGTCTTATCTATCTTTCCTCTTGTGAATTTGTTCTCAAGAAGAAAGCTAGAGAGTGCCTCATACCAAGCTCGGGGTGCTTGTTTTAGACCATATAATGGTGTACGTAAGAAGTAAACAAAGTCAGGAAGAGAGGAATCGACAAAACTTGGGGGTTGTTCTACGTACACTTCCTTCAAATTACCATTGAGGAAGGCTGACTTCACGTCCATTTGATATACCTTGAATCCTTTGTGAGCAGCGTATGCTAGAAATAACCTGATTGCTTCGAGTCTTGCCACTGGAGCATAGGTTTGATTGAAGTCGATCCCTTCTTCTTGTCGATAACCTTGGGCAACAAGTCTGGCCTTATTCTTGATGATTACACAATCTTGATCCAGCTTGTTTCTATACACCCATTTCATTTCGATGACATTTTGACCTTTGGGGCTTGGCACTAGCTTCCAGACTTTACATCTTTTGAACTGATTGAGCTCCTCTTGCATTGCAATGATTCATGAAGCTTCCTCTTTGGCTTCATCAAATTTCTTTAGTTCAACCTGCGATAGAAAACTCAAATGCAAAACCTGGTTAGCTGTACCTCTCTTTGTCCTTATGCCATCTCTGGTATCTCCGATTATTTGATTTGCTGGGTGATCTCTCTAATGTCTAATTGCCAAATTTCTTGCATCATCCCTGATAACAGGTTCTGTTGGAACATGGTCTTCCTTATCTCCTAGGTTTGAGAATAACAAATCCTTTGTGTATTTGATCTTGTGTGTTTAAGTGTGCAGGAAACAAAGTCCATATGACTCGAGGATGACATAAGAAGGTTGCCCCCAAAATTGGGCCAATAATTCCAACATGCCCACTAGCACCAGCAGTAGCACCCAGCGCCCGGAACTAGCGATGATTAGCGCAATTCCAGATCACATATAGAAGGAGCTAGCACCCAGCGGTAGCGGATAGCGCATGCAGTAGCGCGGAGCACAGAGGGCAAGAGAGAAATGTTTCCTCGGATTGAAGATTTCCCCGCACAGAATATGTCCTAATCCGAGTTAGCGCCGGTGGTAGCGCTAGCGCAGGCGCTAGCGCTGAGGCTATAAATAGTACCCCTCTTCTCTCATTTTGGACAGCCGTGAGAGAGAGATATTGAGTGCTAGAATTCCAGAGCTTGATTTGGCTACAGTTGATCTCCCACCAAAGCTCTGCGATTTTTTGAAGGAGGACTTCTTCACGCTGAATCCAAATGACATTCGCTTCAACAATGCTCATCCTAGAGCAGATCATTGTCTCAAACTTCAGAAGTTCTTCAAGAGGGAGTTTTTATTATTATCATTTCATTTTCCTTGTAAACCGTTAGAGAATTCGCCTCGTGTTGGCGACTAGATCTGGGTAGGACTTAGGGCAGAAATTCGCCTCGTGTTGGCGACTGGATCGAGATTAGGTCTAGGGAGCTCAAGGACATATCCGGGGTTGGATTGGCTAGAGCGGCTTGAGGCCGAATCCGGGGAAGGATAGGCTAGGGCCACCGCTTCATGGGGATGCGAGTCGGGATATAAAACAAAAAGAGTTTATTATTGTTCGCCACCGATTTCGAGCATTATATTAATCAATTTTTGTAAACCTTATATTTCATATTAATAAAACATGTCTCTATTTGATTTTACTTAGTGTGCTTTTATTTTCTCATCATCTTAATCACTTATTATTTTAAGATATTCAAATATAACAAAAGTTTTAAAAACCCTTATTCACCCCCCTCTAAGGGCGCCTACCGATCCAACAAGTGGTATCAGAGCAATTTTTATTCCAATCGGCTTAACAACCGAGAATAATGGCGCCTCATGATCTCGCTTCTACTAGTGGGGTAAATTTTTATGAAGAAGAAAAATCTCTTAAACCACCTTTATTCGAAGGGATAAATTATAAAGGATGCAAATTTTTAATGGAAAAGTTTATTAAAAATTTAGATATCAATGCATGGGATATAACAATAGTAAGACCAGCGAATGTATCAAATAAACAGGAATGTCATCTAAATGAAAAAGCTTTAAATAGTATTTTCTGTGCTTTATCTCAAGAAAATTTTAAATTGATATATTGTTTTTCTAGTGCATACAAAGTATGGAAATTTCTTGAAGAAATGTATGATTCTCCATCTACAGGAATGAAACAAACACAAGAGGTGGAGAATATACAAGATTGCACAAATGGTCAAGAAAGCTCCTCTCATGATGGAACAATGGAGAACACATCAAGTGGAAAAGAAAAAATCCTAACCTCGGAAGAGGAGTGCCAAAAAGATGTCAAAGAAACTATATGTTCAAATCTAGCCTCTTCCGATTGCAATGTAAGGAAATCAAATTCCATCTTGTGTACTTCTATTTCTACATTACAATTACTACAAACTACTAAACGTAAGATTAAGAAATTAAAAAGGGCTAATGCAAAAATACGTTTAGAAAATAAAATTTTGAAAGCAAAAGTGAATATAGAATCCAAAAATGATGTGTTTGAATCTCCATCATGCTCTTCATTTGAAAACTCTATATCTTGTTTTGATTGTAATGATATTAAAGAAAAAGTTAAGAAATTTGAAAAAGAACTTATTTTTGTACAAGAACATAATGAAATTTATCTTTAGTAAATTCATCATTGAAAAGTGATTGTGCTACGTGCCAAAATTATAAAATTTAAATCAAGGAGATGGACGAAACATTTGATGAATTTAGAAATGACTATCAAAATCATATTGACTCTATTGTTTCCACTCTTAAAAATAGCACAATAGCTTATAATAAAGCTAGAGATAATCTAAAGATCAAGAATGATGAATTAAAATAAAAAATAAACATGCTTAGGAAAATTATAAATAAAAATTCACAATATCAAGAAATAACTAAAAACATGTTGAATATGAATATGAACATGAATATTTTAAGTGAACCAAATAATGGAAATAAGTAACACAACATATTTGTAAATCAAAGGCAAAAGCACCAATATTTACAAAAGCATGTTTCTCCAAACTTAAAAGTAACAGTACACAAATTTCCTATAAACAATACCTTCAATAATCATTACAATCATAATCTTCAATATAAAGATTATCAAAATGGAAATTTGATGTATAAGAAACCAAGATTTGAATGGAGGCCCAAAATTAAAACTGAAACATTAACTTCACATGAAAGGACCCATTCATCAATATCTACCCACAAACCTACACGTTATATTTGGGTACCCAAAGGAACCACCACTATTGGTCCTCTTTGGATACCTAAATCTCTTATTCATTAGGTATCACCAAATGCATGAAGTAGAATATCTTCAAAAATGAAATATACAAATTTTCTACTTCATGATATGCTTTATTGTCTTTTTATTTTTGTTTTTTTATCTCTTTTTTCTATCATGGTATGGTCATCATATAGACACAAGACATTATCACTTAGAGATTTATAAATCAAATTATCAAATTGTAAAGTCATGTCCTTTATTTCTAAGGACCAATCTATTCTTCCTAAACTCATTATATATCTATATATCATATATCACCAACATAAATTGAATTCAAAATTTTTCTATGTGATATGATTTCAAACATATACTAATTCATAGGATCTTAAAATTGCTTAAACACCTCCACTTCATATGACCTCAAATTTATAAATAAAACGTAAAACAACCACTATTGGTCCTCTTTGGATACCTAAATCTCTTATTCATTAGGTATCACCAAATGCATGAAGTAGAATATCTTCAAAAATGAAATATACAAATTTTCTACTTCATGATATGCTTTATTGTCTTTTTATTTTTGTTTTTTTATCTCTTTTTTCTATCATGGTATGGTCATCATATAGACACAAGACATTATCACTTAGAGATTTATAAATCAAATTATCAAATTGTAAAGTCATGTCCTTTATTTCTAAGGACCAATCTATTCTTCCTAAACTCATTATATATCTATATATCATATATCACCAACATAAATTGAATTCAAAATTTTTCTATGTGATATGATTTCAAACATATACTAATTCATAGGATCTTAAAATTGCTTAAACACCTCCACTTCATATGACCTCAAATTTATAAATAAAACGTAAAACAAAACCATCAAAAACTACCAAAGAAGGACCGGATAAAGCAGTCAAACATCCAAAAACAACAAAATTAAACATTGCAGATAGCGCTAGCGCTAGCAGGTAGCGCCGACGCTAGCTGACAGTATCCAAGAACATAGGTTCAAATTCTTGTATTATTACAAAACTGAAAATTTAGTTATCCTCAGGTCTTTCCTATTCCACTACTCTTCCTCATCTACCTCTTCCACACTTGGACTTGGTGACCGTCATCTGCGAGTTCTCCAAATAGAATGTCTAGGCGGATCCTCTGTAGGGTTATCCTATTCTCTTCTTTTTGGTGATGATGGCTTCAACTTTAAGGCCTTGATCATAAATTTCAACATCTTTTTCATACCGAACACATCCTTCTTTACCTCCGATATATCCTCCTCCACCTGTGTCATCCGTTGTCCCATATCATCTCGAAATCGATCAAATGAACCATCTCGTATCTCTCATGCTGACGTCCTCGCCAGAGTGGTGGTCGAGTAACTGTTGATGGCTAATCTGAGAGGGATGTAGCTCGTAAGTGTGAGGTATTGTAGATAGGGGATACCAATCCATAAGATAAAAACCAATCTCAACAGAAGGGTACGTCATTTGAATGACCCTTTGTATGATGCCACCAAAGGGCAAGTTGTTATATCTCTAGCGGGAAGGTTGCTGCAACTTGTATGAGTAACAGATCAATTAAAGTAACAAGTCAGCCACGTCTAATTTTTCCTCCAAAATGAAATAGGAGACATAACTGAGTTGTGCTGTGACCTTCACCGTATCACCTAACTTCAGCATAATTGTGTGGTGTAATACATCCTAAACTGCTAGGGCGTCTACTCTAAGGGTCAACGGAGAGGTGATCAGACTCATGCATGCCCTATTATGTAGCACCAAGTTTACATTAGCCCAATCCTTATCTACTCTAAACTTCTCAACTATCTCCAACCGATCTGGATATTCGGTCAATCCAAACACGGCCCTCAATTTTTCATGGGTGATAGTACCTATTGTCCCTGCACCTGTGACTGCACTCCTCCATCCAGATCAGTCTGCGACGGGTCTTCCAAGTGCTTATTGAACTCTCGAACTAACTCTGAAGAAAACCCCTCCGAAAGAAACACATTCAACACTTCAGAGGTTGTGAATAGTTGCATGATATGATGGTGTCTTGGCATTGAAAATTCCACGTAATATGGGACACCTACTACTGCAGCCTCCACGACCATCTCTGCACTTTTCTTTCCTTTTGATCCAGGAGCCATCTGCCACATAAGAAGAGAAATTAAAATTAAGCAAAATTCACTAGCGCCAGCTCTAGCACTAGCGCCCGACGCTAGCACTAGTGCCTGCAGTAGCACCAGTGCTAGTTCTCTGATCTAAAATGTTAAGATCTCTCTAAAATAAAAGATTTCCAAATCCTAAATTGCTAGATCCAAGAAACCCACATAATCTAAACTAAAATCAAAACTAAAAATCCTCATTAAAATTCACAATGAAAAACAAAAATCTTGAAGATTCTTTTTTTTAAAAAAATCAAAATCAAAAGTTTTCTTAAAAGAGGTCATAAATCTTCATCAAAATCAACTATTTAGAACAAGAATCATAAAAATATGGAAGATTTGTTCTAGTTCCTCTCTTCAAAAATAAAAGAATCAAGGATTGTAGATCTAGTTTCTAAAACCACTTAATAACTTCAAATATCTTCATCTCTAACATCAAAATCAAAGTTTAAAACAAAAATCATATGAAAAGATGAAGTTTTACCTTAGATCTATGTGTGGGATGTGTTATCTTCTACGGTTTTTCGGGAGAGCTTGAGAAGCAATGGCCGAAATGACATTGTTACAAAATCATAGAAATAGAATTTAAACCAATGAAAAAAATGTTTTTGTGAACATCAAGCATGATTTACAAAAAACTGTATGGACTTTATTGTGAACATCAAGCATGATTTAATCTATCATTTAGAACTTCTACATTGTTACAATTTATCTTGTCAAACTACTTTTTGAACATTGTTCTTATCATGCTTTGATATATCTATTAATATGTGCATCAATTCTATTGTAAAAGTAGTGTAGAACCTAGCTTAGCATGCCTCTAAGTATGAGTAAATGTTTTATGGTTGATAATGATATTTCTTCACTCACCTTTTTTTGGCTAAGTCTACTTATGTTCTTAATCTAAAGATGCTTGCTAGTGTATTGTAATTGTACAATAAATTAAATTTGCACAAATATCTTACCTACACCACCTTTATTTGCACTCTTAATATTTAAGAAAAGTGGTTGTGCTTTCAAAATTACATTGGTTTGCAAAATAAGTGTATTCAGAGAACTTTGTACAAAAAAAAATAATCATGAAATAAATTGACAAAGATAACTCCACCAAGCACTACTTGAACCTCTTGATAAGTCTTAATAAGTGTTGTGAGGTTGAGCACCTTGGAAAGAATAGTAAAGTGTCTTGTGCTAACCTTCATTTTTACACCACTTATTCTTTAGTACACTGGATCACAAAAAAATTATATATATTGAAAAATAAAGTGTGTGATCCCCTAAGCACTACTTTGCACCCTGATAAGTCTTAATGAGCACTATGTGTGCAAAACACCTTGGTAGTTGTACATTTTCTTTGTGCATTGAAGTATGTGGAAGTAAAATTATTTGTGTTTTATTGTGCACTTTACTCTACATTTGTCTTGTATTTTTTAATTAAATCATTTGTTTACTCTATTCAAAATACACTTATGTGCACATCATTATCTTCCATAACACTTCTTCTCATGAATATTAGATCCTAATGCTAAAATTCTATACTCTCTTTATATATATAAATGCACTAGATAACCTAGCATGCTCTCTACAATATTTTGTATGTTTTGAATTTGTGAATTAATATAACGTTGTAGTAATCTCTTTTTGAAAAATATTATTTCATGCTTGGTTACTTTATTGTCAAACTTAAAGATTTTAAATGCAAATTGATTTACAAAAACATCTTCATTTTTGGAATTTAACTCATATATCATCTTATGAATTGTCAAAAAGATGTTTCTTGTGTTTTTATAAGTCTTCTGCATCATCACCATATATTTTTTACCTTGCGCATTCAAACATATATCAAAGTCTTAAATCTCAAAATTCCTTTTTAACAAATGGTAGATTTGCTTGGTAGAATTTATATTGGTTGGTCTAACCCAAATATCATTTTTATGCTAATAACTCTGATCTATTTCTATACAAAAATTGTGCTAAACACTCCTCCAACAAGTGAAATATTGCTTATAAAAACATCTTCTTGAATTTCAAATTAAATTGTGTTTTGAGTTCCTAATTGCTAAATGGATGTTCATATTTATTCCAAAATGTTAAGTCTTCTGCAATGCTAAAACTCTGATTTATTAATGGATTTCAAATTAGCTATGTGACCTTTTCTTTAAAAATTCAAATAAAAAGATAAACCAATAGGCTATGAACTCATCATTAGATTCAAACGCTAAATGTTTCCAATTATTATTATCTGGTGATTACATATCTCACCATAGCGGGGGCGCAAGGTTGTAGATATTAGATTACCTAACCTCTAAGTCAAGTCTTGTCCTTAACTGGGGAGGGTTCCAGTGGGGCCTTGCGAGGCACTGGTTGGAAAGAGTGCTGGGTTGAGTTTTTTTTCTAGTGTTTGCATATGGGACTAACACCCCAACCTACGACATCTATGCATCTCCTCATGCCCATCCGTCACTTAGTAAGGGGCTAGGGTGTAGACATATTATCTGGGTAGTTTGGTTACTTGGAAATCATTACCTTTTTATGCTTAAAACTCTTATATAACAAGGGAAAACTAACATGATAATACTGATTACTTGGCAAATATTACATTGTTCATCTTTAAGCTAAAAATTCTGATTTATTTCTATGAAAATTATTCAAAAACTCCTTATGATTTCCTTTCCTCTAAAAAGCTCGATCATGCCATATCTTATTATCAAAAATCCATTTATGTCTCTTGCCTCCTTGCCCACTTTTGCTAATAACAAAAGGGGGAGAACAATCATGATAAATATTCACCGCTATCAAAACTGAAAACTAACATGATTAATTAAATTGATAGTTTACATATTAGGGGAGCATTCACTTAGGGGGAGCATGTATTTAGGGGAAGCAAGTAGATTTCATCATGCTTATATATTAATGCTTTGATTTATCATTAATGGATTTGTTATTATCAAAAGGGGGAGTTTGTTGAAACATGGTCTTCTGCATCTCTTAGGTTTGAGAATAACAAATCCTATGTGTATTTGATCTTGTGTGTTTTAGTGTGTAGGAAATAAAGTCTATATGACTCAAGGATGACATAAGAAGGTTGCCCCCAAAATTGGGCCAATAATTCCAACATGCCCACTAGCGCCGGCGGTAGCACCTAGCACCCAGCGCTAACAATGATTAGCACAATTCTGGAGCATATATAGAAGGAGCCAGCGCCCGGCGGTAGCAGATAGCGCAGGCGGTAGCGCGGAGCACAAAAGGCACAAGATAAATGTTTCCTCGGATTGAAGATTCCCCTGCGCAGAATATTTCCTAATTTGGGATAGCGCCTACGGTAGCGCTAGCGCATGCACTAGCACTGAGGCTATAAATGGGACCCCTCTTCTGTCATTTTGGACAACCATGAGAGAGAGATATTGAGTGCTAGAATTCCAGAGCCTGATTTGGCCAAAATTTGATCTCCCACCAAAGCTCTGTGAATTTCTGAAGGAGGACTTCTTCACCCCGAATCCAAACGACGTCCGCTTCAACAATGCTCATCCTACAATGGATCATCGTTTCCAACTTTAGAAGTTCTTCAAGAGGGAGTTTTTATTATTATCATTTCATTTTCCTTCTAAACCGTTAGAGAATTCGCCTTGTGTTGGCGACTAGGTCTCGGTAGGACTTAGGGCAAAAATTTGCCTCGCGTTGGCGACTGGATCTAGGTTAGGTCTAGGGGGGATCAAGGCCATATCCGGGGTTGGATTGGGTAGAGCGACTTGAGGCCGAATCTGGGGAAGGATAGGCTAGGGCCACCAGTTCGCGGGGATGCGAGTCGGGATATAAAACAAAAGAGTTTATTATTGTTCGCCACCGATTTCTAGCGTTATAGAAATCAACTTTTGTAAACCTTATATTTCATATTAATAAAACATGTCTCTATTTGATTTTACTTAGTGTGCTTTTATTTTCTCATCATCTTAATCACTTATTATTTTAATATATTCAAATATAACATAAATTTTAAGAACCCTTATTCACCCCACTCTAAGGGCGCCTACCGATCCAACAGGTTCTTCTGCTAGTGGTACCTCTTCAACTTCTCGAAGTTCTTCCTCTTCAGGAGTGATTGGATCACTTACTGAAACTGTCCCTGGAGCATCCTCCTTGATGACTTCTTCCAAGTTCAGTTCTATCAGTTTCAAACTGGCACCTGAATCTTCATCAAAAATGCTGGAAGAGCTGCTATGAAGCATACTCATCTCATCAAATACAACGTATATTGATTCTTCTATGACCAGTATTTTCTAATTAAATATCCAATATGCCTTACAATGGCTACTATAGCATACAAAAATACCTTCAAAATACTTTTCACTAAACTTAGTTTTGTAATACTTCCCGTTGTTAAGCACGAAGCATTTACTGCCAAAGATTCTAAAATAAGATATTGTTAGTTTCCTGCCCTTTAAAAGATCATAAGTTGTCTTATGATGGTTCCTGTTGATAAGCGCTCTATTTTGCATATGGCAAGCTGTGTTGACGGCTTCTGCCCAGAAATATTCCGGAAGAGAAAAATCATTCAACATTGTCATACTTGCCTCTATGAGTGTTCTGTTCATTCTCTCGGCAACTCCATTTTGTTGTGGAGTACGAGGAGAGGAAAACTCATGAAAGATACCTAGGCTTTCACAAAATTCTGTCATAGCCCCATATTTGAATTCTGTTCTGTGGCACTTCTGATTTTGACAACGGAGCAGTTTAATTCATTCTGTATTTGCCTGACAAAGTTAGTGAAAGATTCAAAAGTATCTGACTTGTATTTTAGAAAGAATACCCAAGAAAAACATGAGTAGTCATCAACAATCACCAAGGTATAAGCCTTACCTCCTAAACTCCTAACTGGCATGGGACCAAATAGATCCATATGGAGCAGATATAAGCATCTGGTAGAATCTTTGCTAATTATGCTTTTAAAGTTAGCCCGAGTCTACTTTTCCATTTGGCATGCATGACAAGGTCTCTCTTTAATGCACTTAACGTCAGGTGTGTCAGGTACTAAGCTGTGAGAAAATAGCATATTTATAGTTTTGAAATTAATATTTGCTAATCTCTTGTGTCATTGATCACAAAGAGACACACTATCTTTTGCCAAAAAGCATACTGGTGTAGAGGAATCTAAACAGAGAAAATTTAAGTAGAAAATATTCCTACTCCTAGTGCCTGTTAAAATAGTTTCAGATGTATCATACGACTTTATTAAGCACTTATCCTTGTAGAACTCAACCATATAGCCTTTGCCACGAAGTTGACTTATGCTAATGAGATTATGTTGTAATCCCTTAACATAAGCTACGTCCTTGAAAAAGAGACTATACCGTTGGTAATCATACCCTAGCCATTTGTGTTCCCCGATCAGATCCACCAAAGGTAACCTTTGGACCATCCTTCACTGGGGTGAAGTTCTGCAATAGGCTTCTTGTTCTGTTCATGTGCTGCGAACATCCACTGTCCAAATATCATATAGGCGTGTTGTTGGCCTTTGGACATACCTGCAATCAGTAATCAATTGCCCTTAGGAACCCAAAAGGATTTGGGTCCTTAGCTTTTTGTTAGATGACTTCCACTTGGAATGTTAGCATTGTGAGTGGTCGGCCTTGCATTGTTAACAAGGGGAATTCTAGGATTCCTTGGATTAAACCAGCAATCTATGGCAAAATGACCAACTTTACAATATCACCAACAGTCGAACCTGTTGTACCTTCTTTAGCCCTCCTACTTGACTTTTTGAATGGGGGTCTAGCACGGGAAACCGACTTGGAGGTAGCCGCCTCGTGATTGCAGCAAACACATGGCTCCTTCTCAAGTGGTTTTGTTGCAACAGCTTTAACCTTTGGTGCTTTATTTGCATACGGTCCATGCACGAATGAACCATAGACCTTGAGGACTATCTCTTCGTAAGGTGCTTTGAAAGTAGTCATTCCAAAGCCTTGGGGACGGCTCCATCCTTGGTTGCCCTTACTTGACTCAACGTGAATTGGTCTCGTGAGGTGGCCATACGATGTTTCAAAGTCATATGTGTTTGTAGGAAACACCACCTTCTTGAAGGAAGGTTTGTAATGCCCCGAAATTTTGAATAAATTATCAGAAATGAAAATAATAATAATTATTGTAGACCGAATGATTAATTCCATCGTAGCGAGGGAGTTACCATCGTAGGTGCATCATCGTAGTGCATTTCGGGTGTTCGTAAGGTCGCATTCGATAAAAATCTCTATTAATCCCGGCATGTAATACTTAATTTGCAAATAAAATATATTTTTATTAGGATTCCTTATCAAAATTATGTATAAACTTATATATATATATTCACATAAAAATATTTTTTGTATATTTGTAAGTTGACAAAATATGTATATATATACATTTCTGTATAAATATATATATATATATATATATATATATATATATATATATGTATATATATGTATGTATATAACTCTTTATAAAAAAATCTTCTTATAAATTTGAGTGGGAGTTGAGTGGGATCCAGCTATAACCCACGGTGGTCTGTATTTAGGAAAATTTCTCTTCTCTCCCTAGGCAGCCAGCCACCCATCTTCATTTTCTTGTTTTCTTTCAAGGAGGGAGTCCTCCTGTGCTGGTTTTTGCGAGTTCCAGGCGAGAGGAAGAAGAGGTCGGATATTAGGGTTCTTCGGAGGAGTTTTTCGGTGGTGGATGGTCAGAGCTCACGCCGGTGCGGGAAGTTGAAGAGCTCTTGTCGAGTTCTTCGTCGGAGCAGGAGGTTTGCGACTTTGGTTTTGGAAAAGGCAAGAAATCTTGCTTGCCTAATCTTCTCCTCCTCTTTTTCTTCTCTATTTTTGGACCAGGCTGGGTCAGATTTTATTAGGAATGCTATTTTTTTCCTTTTCTCTACTGATGATGATGATTCTTATCAGGTGGGATTCCTTTTCTTCCATGTGAGGAGTATTGCTTCTGCCCCACCACCTTTTTCTTGTAACCTGATTGTTTTATCTAGAGACCTTTTGGTTGGTTTATTAAGCCTAATGATGAGGTATTTACTCTTTTTTTCTAGTCTTTCTGATCGTAAAGTGGGAAAGATTCCCTTGAATCACTTGAATCCACTTATATTATGGTAAACTCTTTCAGTAGTGCACTAACATTTCCAACTGTTTGGAAGTATTTTTTTGGTTTATTTTATGGTAAGGTCTACCTTATGAATCTTTTATCTTGGCCTGGTTTGCCACCTTTAGACATTGCCTAAGCAAGTCTAATGTTAATTTATGTATGAATTTACTTGAACCAGAAGGATGGGTAAGGGAACAAAGAGGTCCCCTATCTCAGATCTTTTATTTATGGTACGTTGGACAGTGAGACCACCTCCATCTTTTATTAATAGTAGGTTGGACAGTGAGACCACCTCCCTTTTTATTAATGGTAGGTTGTACATTGATACTACCTCCATCTTTATTAATGGTAGGTTGGACAATGAGACCACCTCCATCCTTAATTAATGGTAGGTTGGACAGTGATACACCACCATCTTTTGTTAAGGGTAGTTGTGAATGAGACCACCACTCTCTTTACTTGATGCCCCAGTTTAGGGATTTGTTTTCTGTAAACTTGTATATTTGTTCAAGCTGCTTATGCTAATTCTATGCTTACCCGTGGCTAATTATCAGTCTTGTTGCTTCATAGCTTTCTTTACTACTTTTACTGTTACTTGCTCCCTTTTGGGCTGAGGCATTCTTTTCCGTTGAGTGCCTGATGAGTACTTTTTGTACTCATCCTTTAATATAATTTTATTGATAATTTTTATATGAATTTGAATAAATAGCATGAATTATTCAATCGAATTCATTCCTTTTTATTTCTTTAACTAATTTAAGCTCATTTTATGTTTTCAGGTTTCTTGGGCACTTTTGAGAAAAATTCCAAAGAACACGCCCAAGGTCACAGGCATGACCAAGGGGCGTGACAACCTAGATGTGTTCCAGACCTGATTCTGCCACCCCGAGAGCATTCTGTGAAGATTCGACAGTTACACGCCCCAGGTCACGAGCGTGACCATGGGGTGTGACATTTAAGTCATGACCGGGACTCACCTCCAGCCCCCAGAACTCGTCTGCCACGTCATTTAAAGTTACACACCCCATGTCACGGGTGTGACCATGGGGCGTGACATCAATTCAAGGGCGTGACTCTCCCCGCGCTCCTTCCCGCTGAAGTTTTCCCGCCAGCAGATTTAAAGATTACACGTCCCCAGGTCATGGCCGTGACCTAGGGGCGCGACACGCACGTAACGCCAGCAATTACTCCAGAAGGCACCCTCTCCGCTGCTGCTTCGATCACGCCCCTTACACGCCCCTTGGTCACGGGCGTGACCAAGGGCGTGTAACCTCAAATTTGCAGCTATATAAAGCCAGCTCCAGCAGATGTTTAAGAAGGAAATTTGGAGATGAATTTTAGGATTAGACATTTCATTTCTTGTATTATTTTCATGTTTTAGTAGTTCTTGTAATCCTTCTTTCTTTCTTGCAATTGTACTTTCATTTCAATAGTTATAATTTTCATCTCAATAGCTTGTATTTCTTTTCATTTTGCAATCAATAAAATAGTTTCTTTTATTCTCTTCTTATTTCATTATGCAATCCTTCATTTCTTTTGATTCCTTCATCTCCATGTGTAGCTAAAAATTCTATTAGCACTCGGTCGAGAAGATCCAAGGAATATTATAATTCATGAAGTAATTTAGAACGTCGTTTTCTCTTCTTGGAAATACTTTTGATTTATCCTTGATTTTAATGAAATGAGATTATATTTTCGATATATAATTCTCGTTCTTGTTTTCGTTCTTTAGTTAGCCGAATAAGCTCATAAGGTGAATTGATCATTCAAGGATAAAGAGAGTTGCATGCAACCCTCGAGAGAGGATGACATAAATCTCCCGGATTGGAGTCAAATCCAATAGAGGGGTTCATTATGATAAAGCGAGTTTTAGGGGTTTCAATTATAGAATGAGAGTTCGATTGAACAACCTAATCTTAGTTGGGCGTATCCTCGACCAAGGCGCGCTCATAATTCGGGAACCTCCACGGTCAAAGCAATTTTCCCAAGAGAATTAGATTTTCTTATTTCTTCTATTTTATTATTCCAAGGTGATTCAAAGATCGAGTGCTAGTCTTTTTACTTATCTTTTAATTATTATTTTAATTTTCCTTTTTTGCAAAACCAAACCCAAAGTATTGTTGATAAGATAATAGAGATTTCTTGAAGTAAGAGTATTCAACCGCCCCGAGTCTAATACGACCTTGGTTTTATAACCTATACTACATTCGAGACGGTACACTTGCCATTGTCGTTTGCAAGCATAGTTTTGCACATCAAGTTTTTGGCGCCGTTGCCGGGGAGCATGGTTGATATTTCGAAAAAAGCAATATCTATTAATTTTATCATTCTCTTTCTTCTCCCCCTTCTCTTAAAATTTTTTAAAAAAAAACTTAAAAGGCGTAATTTAAATTCTCGTAAAGGACGCTTTGGGCTTGAATTCCCATCACAGCCTCTAGTACCTTGCGAGCCCTTCACCGGGTTGACCTTGGGAAGTCCGGGACTAACTAAACCCGCTTTTTAAAAAAAAATTATATAAATAAATAATGTTTTAATATATTATAATTATTCTCTAAAATTCCATTCATATTAAGTAAAAGTTGTTTTCTTTTATTTTAAATGAATTTATTTGAATTGGCCGTAAAAGTTGCCGAGCTTCAAAACCAAGTAAATCTTTTGGAAGAGGCACGAAAATGCCAAATTAGTTGTTATTATTGTAGTGCGCCTCATCAAAGTGAGGAATATTATTTACATTCATATTCTCAAAATAATTATTATGAAAATAATTTTTCTCAATATTATGCAAATAATTTTGATAATAATTCCGATAAAAAAATTTCGGCTTTTCATGAAAATAATTTTTCAAACTTTGATGAAAATGTTTTTTCTACTTTTCAGGAGAATAATTTTTCGGCTTTTAATAATTTTCTTCTAACCCTGAAGTAGATTATTCTTGGTGGCAAGCTCACCCGGATAGTTCTCGGGGCGATGAAGATAAATATTTCGATCCAAATTTTTATTCATATTCTTTTGTGCCGCAACCTTTGTACTCTAATTTTGGGGAATGTCCGCCGATTCAAATAGATACTTCCCCCCAAAATTTAGAGGAGAATTTTATTTCTTCTAGTATTTTTTCTCCATCTTTGGATAATTTAGTTATGGAGGAACATGTGGTTTCATGTAATCCCATAACTTCTTTTACCAAAGATAAAGAAAAATTATTTTACCAAGAATTTCTTAATTTTATGGGCACCCCAGATGAAATAGAAGAAGAACAAGTTTCTTCCCCTACTCGACCCGGATCTTATTTTCTTTGTCATGAATTTTCGCAAATTTCTTCTATTCAACCAAAAATTCATGAAATTTTTGTGTCCAAAAATTTTATTTCGCTTGGTAGTGCACTAGATTTTCCTAAAGAAAATGTTATTTTAGAAAATGAACAACCAGAGCTTAATCATATATTTTCGCAAGCACCTTCTCCTTGCAAAAAATTATCTGACACATTTAATTGTGATTCTCTATATACTAATAATTTTCAGGTTGAAGATGAGCCGTTGCTACCCCAATTAATTGATGATTCATATGCCACTCATCTTTATATTTCCAAATCACCTCAGGTATGTATAGGTGATTTGGATTTGCAAATTCAAGTCCAACGACAAACAGAGAATCATATGTTATGTGGAGGAGAAGCCGGCCGACTGACGCCGGCACATTCACCTAAGCGTGAATTAGGGGAGTTGCCTGTCCACTTCTCTTTTCCATTTCTGTTTTCCTAACACTAACCGTCTAACTTAAAGACGGGAAAAACAAAGCGCTCTTGGGAGGCACCCCTTGCTTATCTTTAATTTTTATGCATTTTTCTTTTTAAGTGTATTTTCTTTCAAGTGTTCTTCATACTTAGTTTTAAACATTGGAGACACTGTTTAATTTTAAGTATGGGGGTGTAGCTTAGCATTCACTGTATTTTTATTTGAAAAAGAAATTTTCTTTTTATAAAAATCTAATTTCTTGGAAAGGGCGCTTTGGTCTTGAACTCCCATCACACCTCCTAGTACCTTGCGAACCCTTCACAGGGTAGCCCTCGGGAAGTCCAAGAAATAATATTTATGAAAATAATAATAATAAATATGCCTAGCCTTGTTGTTTTTAGTTTTCTAGAAATTTAGTTTGAGGTTTGATTATAAGTATTCTTACATTTTTAATTTAGCTAATTTTTTTGTTTTATCAGAATTTGTTAAATTTAAATTTGATGTAATTTGGTTTTAAGAAACACTTTATGTTTTTAATTCAAATAGAGAATTTATTTAGCACTACTTCTCCATTTAATTTTAAATAGCTTCACTTTGTGGTAAATTGGCTAAACATCTCTAGATTTCTATTATATTCTCATTTAACTTTAAGATCTTAGGAAATTTCATTCCACTAAAAAGTTGCTCTTAAAATAGTTTAATTTATAAACTAGAAGTATTTCTTCCCCCTCACACTTTGTTGGCAAATAAAAAAACAATGTAGAAAAAGATCATATGTCATGGGAATAAGTGGATAAAATTCATTATCCCCTAAACATATGCACCCAAAATCATTTAAAAGATTATATGTCATAAAGTAAGAGGATAAAATTCATTACTTGTAAACATATACATTTCGGGTTTTTAATTGAAGAGAAATTTTAAAAGATTATATGGCAGGGAAAAATTCTTAATTTTCCTAAACATATACAAACTCGTTTTCAAATAAGGTGAGAGGATAAAATTCATCACCTTTATTTTTGTAATTCTTCATTTATCATTTTCAAGTAAACCCCCACCCTCAGCCAATTTCATTGGTTCTAGTCCTAAACTAAATTATTAAGAGAGCAGTATTTTGGTAGGTGTCTTTTCCTTAAGCTTCTTTTATGTTAGAGTGTCTATAATTTCAATCTAATTTTGTTTGAAAATTTCTATAATTTCGATCGCTAAATAGTTATCTTAAGTAGTTAGCTAAATAATTTTCTCTTTTTAAATTATCACCATAGTTTATGACTTAATTCCTGAATTCCTAGAATTTACTTTTAACTTACTCTTGGTTTAATGAAATTTTAGTTAATTAAAAATAATATCGATGTCTTGTAAATTGTTTCCTCACTCTTTTGCTCTGGAATAGCAAAAACTCAAGTATGGGGGTGTATGGATGAGTACTTTTTGTACTCATCCTTTAATATAATTTTATTGATATTTTTTATATAAATTTGAATAAATAGCATGAATAATTCAATCAAATTCATTCCTTTTTATTTCTTTCACTAATTTAAGATCATTTTATGTTTTTCAGGTTTCCTGGGCACTTTTGAGAAAAATACCAAAGAACACGCCCAAGGTCACGGGCGTGACCAAGGGGCATGACATCCTAGATGTGTTCCAGACCCGATTCTGCCACCCCGGGAGCATTCCGTAAAGATTCGGCAGTTACACGCCCCAGGCCACGGACGTGACCATGGGGCATAACATCTAAGTCACGGTCGGGACTCGCCTTCAGCTCCCAAAACTCGTCTGCCATGTCATTTAAAGTTGCATGCCCCAGGTCACGGGCATGACCATGGGGCGTGACATCAATTCACGAGCGTGACTCGTCCCGCGCTCCTTCCCGCCTAAGTTTTCCCGCCAGCAGCAGATTTAAAAATTACACTCCCTCAGGTCACAGGCGTGACCTAGGGGTGTGACATACATGTAATGCCAGCAATTAATCTAGAAGGCACCCTCTCCGCTGTTGCTTCGATCACGCCCCTTACACTCCCCTTGGTCACGGGCGTGACCAAGGGCGTGTAACCTCAAATTTGCAGCTATATAAAGCCAGCTCCAGCAGATGTTTAAGAAGGAATTTTGGAGACGAATTTTAGGATTAGACATTTTATTTCTTGTATTATTTTCATGTTTTAGTAGTTCTTGTAATCCTTCTTTCTCTCTTTCAATTGTACTTTCATTTTAATAGTTATAATTTTCATCTCAATGGATTGTATTTCTTTTCATTTTGCAATCAATAAAATAGTTTCTTTTATTCTCTTCTTATTTCATTATGCAATCCTTCTTTTCTTTTGATTCCTTCATCTCCATGTGTAGATAAAACTTCTATTAGCACATGGTCGAGAAGATCGAAGGAATATTATAATTCATGAAGTAATTTAGAACGTCTTTTTTCTCTTCTTTGAAATACTTTCAATTTATCCTTGATTTTAATGAAATGAGATTATAATTTCGATATATAATTCTTGTTCTTGTTTTCATTCTTTAGTTAGCCGAACAAGCTCGTAAGGCGAATCGATCATTCAAGGATAAAGAGAGTTGTATGCAACCCTCGAGAGAGGATGCCATAAATCTCCCGGATTGGAGTCAAATCCAATAGAGGGGTTCATTACGATAAAGCGAGTTTTAGGGGTTTCAATTATAGAACGAGAGTTCGGTTGATCAACCTAATCTTAGTTGGGCATACCCTTGACCAAGGCGCGCTCATAATTCGGGAACCTCCACGGTCAAAGCAATTTTCCTAAGAGAATTAAATTTTCTTATTTCTTTTATTTTATTATTCCAAGGTGATTCAAAGATCGAGTGCTAGTCTTTTTACATATCTTTTAATTATTATTTTAATTTTCCTTTTTTGCAAAACCAAACCCAAAGTATTGTTGATAGAATAATAGAGATTTTCTTGAAGTAAGGGTATTCAACCGCCCCGAGTCTAATACGACCTTGGTTTTATAACCTATACTACATTCGACACGATACACTTGACATTGTCATTTGCAAGCATAGTTTTGCGCATCAGTGCCTCAGGTTTAGGTTCGGGTCAGTAGCTGCGGAAAGCAGTAGGGTTACGCTGCCCGGTCCCTGGTAGAGGATCTTCCTGGTGAGGAGCAGTTCTAGATGTTTTTCTTTCCTGTTGTCTCATTATGGGCTCTTTTCAGTTGTAGAAGCCCATCATGTGTTGTTTTTCAGTGTACTTGCAGGTTGCTACTGCTTGTTCTACTTTTGAGGTAGACAGATGTTGCTCTCTGAGAAATTGTGTACTTTACTGCATTATGTTAACTTATTTGCGTAAAGCATTGCATAACATATCTTCTCTTATTATGTACCACCTATTTAGAAATCGTACTAAGTATTTTCATATATATATATATATAGTAAATCTAGACATGTGCTAGCCTTGGAGATCTATTTGGTCTTCATGCTGGTGTAGGATAGATGAATCTATATTTTCCATCGCGTACGTATGTTTCCTATTTATGGACCAAGTATTCCACAGGACCGAGGGACACGGTCCCAACTCAAAAGAAGCCAAAGTTATCCTTGATATCTACATTTTGTATAAATGTTCGTAAAGAGTGCTTGCCTGAGCGTTTGCAGTTGTCCCCTACATGCGTGGCATCATGACTGTATTTTCCCCTTACACTGGTAATACTTAAAATATCTCGGGAAAATGCGGGTTGTGATAGTTGGTATCATTGGGAGGTTAGACGGGTGGTTGGGGATGTCTGGTTAGCCCGGTTAACCTCTTTGTGAGAACGTTATTCATTGCATACACCCACTGATGGGTCATCGGTAGATCTCGACTGAAACATGGACACTACACTCATAAGCATGAAAGAAGTATACGAGGCATATTATGTAGTATGGGATGCATATTATATGTCTGTATATGGATCCTCATAGGTGACAACATGCAACTATTTTGTAGTATGGGATGCATAACGTAGGTCGCATGCGTGTCCATTAGATTTTCTTTTTCGTTACATACGATAATATGTAGTATGGATGCATAAGATCGCATGTGTACGCCACTCATAGCATGCATTAAGGCCTTTCTTAGACTACATAGCACTGCATGCATTGCATAACATTGCATAAGCGCACATGCCAAGCTGAAGATCTACATGATGACACATGTACACTCATGGTTTTAAAAGAAAGATGTTAAACCTTCATGCATTCGGGATAGGTGCACGAAGGATTCAGGGGTGATGATTTATCATCCCGAGTAAAGAGAATTATCATATATAAAAAAATTTTTCCCAGAGCAAGGTAGTAGCAAGAGCAAGCGTTTGTATGTCTTTTGGTATATCATCTCTTCCTAGAGGGTTGAGTCCAGTTTTGATAGGTTGTTTGTCCTTGTCTTCCTTAGATATGGACCCTGAGTGCCAGCCCGTGAGACCTATTCCCCCGTCTGAGGGAGAGTCATCAGGTGCGCATAGTGAGGCTATGCTGGAGGAGTTGCATCTTAGCAATGAGTCATTGGCGCGACAGTTGGTGGCAATGCAGGAGCAGATGCAGGTATTATTGACTGCCATGCAGCCGCAGCAACCGGTGACCAGTCAGTCGGAGCCCGTCCGTCCTGCACCCCTTGCTCCCCCCGCCCCCGTAGCATTTCCACTAGAGATGAACTTTATTTTGTGCTTCCAGAGGCTAGGACCCCCGACTTACGATGGCAGGGCAGACTTTATGGAACTTGATGATGGGATCTTGGATATGGAGGAGATGTTCTCGTATTCTGGTGTATCAGAGGACTAAAAAAAGTGATGGTTGCTGCCTTTCAGCTGAAGGGCTTGCCAAAGAGTTGGTGGATCAGGGAGAAGGAAGCGCTTGCAGAGGGTTTCTCGTAGGAGTAGTTTAAGGGAAGGCTGTTGAAGAAATTCTTGCCTACAGTTGAGCAAGATCACCTAATGAACAACTTCCTACACTTGAAGCAATGACAACTCAAAGTAGGTGATTATGAGGTTGAGTTCAGCAAGCTGAGCAGGTTCACCCCATATTTAGTTGCCACTGAAGAGAGTAGGGTGAAGAGGTTTCTAGGAGGTCTCCGCAGTGAGATACAGCAGTTGGCCAGTGCTTACCGGTCCGTAAGCTTTGTAGATGCGGTGGAAGCCGCGTTGAAGGTTGAGGCTATCGAGATTGCTAAGAATAGAGGAATGGAATTAAGAAAGGTGAAGAGAAAAGATGGCAAGGGAGTCAGCCTTGCTCAAGGTAAGAAAGGCAAGGTTGTGTGCAGTTTCTGTGGACGTCTGGGCCATCCTCTCGAAAAGTGTTTCAAGAGGTAGGGCGCGCAGAAGCTACTTCAGGTGATGGCTCTTCAGGGTGCTCCAAATAATGTTCTGTCTTGCACCTTGTGCAAACAGAGGGGGCATGACGCTAGTCGTTGCTGGTCAAAGGATAAGGTCTGTCATCAGTGTGGACAGAAAGGACATGTGAAGTTCTGGTGTCCGCAGTTCCAGTCGGCCGGCCTGCAGCTTGCTCTCACAGCTCCGACACCGCCACTGCCTCAGAAGAGGTAGTTGGATCACGAAAAGGCTAAGTTGAATGCTGTAACGAAGGAGGAAGCGTAGTGCTCAACCCAGGTCATTTCAGGTTTATCTTCGCGCTTCTTATACACCAGCCTTTATGTAGAAACTTAGACATTATATCTTTGTTATATCTCTTCTTCGCAATGATTGGTTAGGTGAGTTTAAGTTCTGAGATTGTTGGGCGTGTGTCCTCTTTGATTCAGGTGTCACTCATTCCTTCGTAGCTAGGAAGTTTGAAGATCGTCATCGCTGGGCTATTGCGCGAGTTGATGATCCACTTTGCATTAAGTTTCCATCCGATGATTCGGTGGTATCAGACCAGTGCATTGAGTAGTGTTCGATTCTTTTGGAAGGATTCTTGGCCTATACAGATTTGAAGGTGTTTCACTTGGAAGATTTTGATGTGATTCTGGGAATGGATTGGTTAGCTTGATATGACGTTGTTATCCAGTGCAGGGATAAGTGTTTGGATTTTCTGATGGATGGTGGCCGGCCTATGAGTGTGTTAGGCTTTCCGCGTCAAACCTCCTCGGTTATGTCTGTCGTCTGTGCTCAGGCTTTTTCGGAGTTTGGTGGTCGTGCTTGTCTTATTTTGATTTTGCTTGCTGCTTGTGCATCATCACCTTGTGTTGAGGACATACCAGTGGTGCGAGAATACCCGGATGTATTTCCCAACAGCCTTCCTGGTCTCCCCCTTAGCGAGAGATAGAGTTTGTGATAGATCTGGAGCCTGGGACTCGTCCTATTGCAAAGGCACCTTATCTTATGGCGCCGCGTGAGTAGGAGGAGTTGCGTGCTCAGCTAGATGAGTTGTTGCAGTTTGGTTTCATTAGGTCGAGTACGTCGCCTTGGGGTGCGCCAGTTCTGTTAGTAAAGAAGGACGGCTCGATGCGATTATGTATTGATTACCGAGAATTGAACAAGGTGACGACCAATAATAGATACCCGTTGCCGCGGATTGATGATTTGTTCTATCAGTTGCAGGGTATTTGCATATTTTTTAAGATTGATCTTCGGTCCGATTATCATCAGTTGAGGATCCGAGAGTCCAATGTTCTGCGGACTGCTTTCTGTACGCGCTATGGGCTTTTTGAATTCTTGGTGATGTCATTTGGGCTGACGAATGCGCCCTCTACCTTTATGGATTTGATGAACAGAGTATTTAGAGATTATCTGGATCAGTTTGTGGTAGTCTTTATAGATGACGTATTAGCTTACTCGCCAAAAAAGGAGGAGCATGTTCAGCATTTGCACTTGGTATTGTCGACCCTGAGAGCACACAAGTTGTACGCCAAGTTGAGCAAATGCGAGTTTTTTCTGTCTCAGGTTTCCTTCTTGGGCCATGTGGTGGGTAATGATGGTATTTATGTGGACCCCGCAAAGGTTGCAACTATTTTGGATTGGAAGCGACCGACAATGCCTAAGGAAGCAGGAGTTTCTTAGGGTTGGCATGCTATTATCGAAGGTATGTGGAAGGATTCTCAGGAATTTTTGCGCCTCTGACAGGTTGACGCAGAATGGAGTAGCCTTTGATTGGAGTGAGCAGTGCGAGGAGGCTTTTCAGGAGCTAAAGAAGACATTGTCTTCTGCCCCAGTTTTGGCTCTTCTTGTTGAGGGAGTGGAATATCAAGTTTATGTTGATGCTTCGTGGATAGGCCTTGGTTGAGTTCTCATGCAAGAAGGCAAGGTGATTGTGCATGGGTCGAGGCAGCTAAAAGTTCATGAAAGGAACTACTCTACGCATGATTTGGAGTTTGCTGCGGTGATTTATGCATTAAAGCTGTGGAAGCATTTGCTGTACAGGGTGTCGTACAATATCTACTCAGATCATAAGAGTTTGATTTATGTGTTTTCTTAGAAAGAATTGAATTTGCGCCAGCGTCGGTGGATGGAGTATGTTGCAGACTATAATGTTGATATCTTATATCACCCTGACAAGGCGAATGTAGTGGTGGATGCGCTAAGTAGAAAGTCTGCTTCTGTTTTCAGCTTCTTGGTGCAGTCGCTAGTAGAGGAGTTTATTTTGATGAGTATAGTGCTGAAGTCCAAGGATGGACCGTCTAATATGGAAGTAGAAGAGCCTTCCTGTATTACCCTTATGAGGTTGCATCAGAAGGATGGTCCTGATTTGCAGCACCTCTATGGTAGAGCCGAGAAAGATGAGTTGCCGGATTTCTCGATCGATGAAGAAGGTACCTTAAAGTACCGTGGCAGGTTTTCTATCCCCGCCGTGGAAGAGATTCGAGCGACGATTTGCGAGGAAGCTCATAATTCTAGTCTTGCATATCATTCTGGTTCTACGAAGATGTACCACGATTTGAAGCAAATTGTCTGGTGGTCAGGCATAAAGAATGATATTGCGAGGTTTGTGTCGAAGTTTTATATTTATCAGTGTGTCAAAGCAGATCATAAGAGACCAGGTGGCAAGTTGACGTTGTTAGTGGAAATGGGAAAGTATCTCTATGGATTTCATTACTGGCTTACAAAGATTCCCTCGCGGTCATGATTCTGTGTGGGTGATTGTGGATAGATTGACCAAGTGTGCTCATTTTATGCCATACAAGATTGGTTATTTTATGGAGAAGATTGCATCGCTGTACGTGCAAGAGTTTATTAGATTGCATGGTGTGCCAGTGAGCATCGTGTCAGATCGAGATTCCAGGTTTACATCCCGCTTTTGGTAGAGTTTGCAAGGAGCTTTGGGCAACGATCTTCGGTAGTCTACTGCTTATCATCCGCAGATGAATGGGCAGACAGAAAGAGCAAATCATATTGTAGAGGATATGTTCAGGTGTTACATTTTGGAGCATGAAGGAGCTTGGCATGAACGCCTTGGGCTCATGGAGTTTGCATACAATAACAGTTGTCAGGAGAGCTTGCAGATGGCTCCTTTCGAAGCTCTGTATGGGAGGCGATGCCGGACTCCCCTGTTTTTGGCTGAAGTGGGCGAGAAGCCAGTTTTGGGTCCAGAGGCCTTGGAAGAAATGAGCGTTGCTGTAACGCAGATCCGTGAGAAGCTTCTAGTAGCTCAGGAGCGTTATGAGAAGTACGCCAATCGACGAAGGATCGATTTAGTTTTTACAGTTGGGGACTTGGTGTACTTGAAGGTTTCTCTGATGGCCGGTGCTAAGAGGTTTGGGCAGAACCATAAGCTAGATCCCAGGTATGCGGGAGACCTTTTCAGATCGTGGAGTGCGTCGGAGTTTCTGCTTATAGGCTGTTTCTGCCTGCCTCCTTCCCTGGTGTTCACGATGCGTTCCATGTGAGCCAGTTGCGGAAGTGTATTCTTAGTGATCGCCATGTCCTGGAACTTGTGCCTGAGTTGCAGCCAAATCTGTCCTATGTGGAGCAGCCTGTTTGTATCTTGGAGAAGCAAGAGTGGGTTTTGCGAAGGAAGACAATTCCTTTGGTGAAGGTTCCTTAGAGCAATCAGGATATTCGAGGCGCAACCTGGGAGCTGGAGTCAGTGTTGAGGGAGTCTTATCCTCATCTGTTCGTCTAGGGTTTAACCGGTAGGCTTTTCCCTTCTGTGCTTTCCATTCATGCTTAATAGTTTAAAGTTTCGGGCCAAAACTTTTTGGTAGGAGGGGTGGCTGTAACGCCCCAAAATTTCGAATAGATTATCGGAAATAAAAATAAAAATAATTATTTTAGACCGAATGATTAATTCTGTCGTAGAGAGGGCGTTACCGTCGTAGGTGCGTTGTAGTAGTCCGTCTCCGGTGTTCGCAAGGCCGCGTTCGATAAAAATCTCTATTTATCCCGGCATGAAATACTTAATAAGCAAAAAAAAATATTTTTATAAGGATTCCTTATCAAAATTCTGTATAAACTTATATATATGTATATATATATTCTTATAAAAATATTTTGTGTATATTTGTAAGTTGACAAAATATGTATATATATACATTTCTGTATATATATATATATATATATAACTCTTTATAAAAAAATCTGCCTATAGATTTGAGTGGGAGTTGAGTGGGATCCAGCTAGAACCCACGGTGGTCTGTATTTAGGAAAATTTCCCTTCTCTCCCTAGGCAGCCAGCCAGCCATCTTCATTTTCCTCTTTTCTTTCGAGTAGGGAGTCCTCCTGTGCTGGTTTTCACGAGTTCCAGGTGAGAGTTAGAAGAGGTCCGAGATTAGGGTTCGTCGGAGGAGTTTTCCGATGGTGGATGGTCGGAGCTCACGTCGGTGCGGGAAGTTGAAGAACTCTCGTCGAGTTCTTCCTCGGAGCAGGAGGTTTGCGACTTGGGTTTTGGGAAAGGCAAGAAATCTTGCTCTCCTAATCTTCTCCTCTTTTTCTTCTCTATTTTTGGACCAGGCTGGGTCAGTTTTATTAGGAATGTTATTTTTTTTCTTTTCTCTACGGATGATGATGATTCTTATTATATTTTTCCTCTTAAGATGTTTAACCCTTGTTGCTTTTAACTCCTGGCCGGTTAGAAGTGTTTAGGAGTAGCCATGTCACTTCCTGGACGGCTTGGGAGTGGTTTAGTTTTTAGATCAGCGGATTGGGAGCGTTAAGTCAAAATCGACTGGGAATCCCGTCGATCGACGAGACCTACCGTCGATCTACGGGACAGCCCGCCAATTCTTTTTTCCCTCCCTTGAGCTTTGGGCATCTAGTTATCTCCCTTATGGTCCCTTGGATTGGGTTATTTGATCAGGTGGGTTCCTTTTCTTCCATGTGAGGAGTATTGCTTCTTCCCCACCGCATTTTTCTTGTAACCTGACTGTTTTATCTAGAGACCGTTTGGTTGGTTTATTAAGCCTAGTGATGAGGTATTTACTTCTTTTTCGAGTCTTTTTGATCGTAAAGTGGGAAAGATTCCCTTGAATCACTTGAATCCTCTTATATTATGGTAAACTCTTTCAGTAGTGTACTGACTTGTCCAACTGTTTGGAAGTATTAGTTTGGTTTATTCTATGGTAAGGTCTACCTTATGAATCTTTTATCTTGGCCTGGTTTGCCACCTTTAGACATTACCTAAGCAAGTATAATGTTAATTTATGTACGGATTTACTTGAACCAAAAGGATGGGTAAGGGAACAAAGAGACCCTCCATCTCAGATCTTTTATTTATGGTAGGTTGGACAGTGAGACCACCTCCATCTTTTATTAATAGTAGGTTGGACAGTGAGACCACCTCCCTCTTTTATTTATGGTAGGTATGACATTGAGACCACCTCCATCTTTATTAATGGTAGGTTGGACAGTGAGACCACCTCCATCCTTTATTAATCGTAGGTTGGACAGTGAGACCACAACCATCTTTTGTTAAGGGTAGTTGGACAATGAGTCCACCACTCTCATTACTTGTTTCTCCCGTTTAGGGATTTGTTTTATGTAAACTTGTATATTTGTTCAAGCTGCTTATGCTAATTCTATGCTTACTCGTGGCTAATTGTCAGTCTTGTTGCTTCATAGCTTTCTTTACTACTTTACTGTTACTTGCTCCCTTTTAGCTGAGGCATTCTTTTCTGTTGAGTGCCTCAGGTTCAGGTTCAGGTCAGTAGTTGCGGCAAGAGGTAGGGTTGCGCTGCCCGGTACCCGGTAGAGGATTTTCCTGGTGAGGAGCAGTTCTGGATGTTTTGCTTTCCTACTGTCTCCTTGTGGGCTCTTTTATGTTGTAGAAGCCTGTCAGGTGTGGTTTTTCAGTCATTATGTGAACTTTTCTATGTAAAGCATTGCATAACATATCTTCTCTTATTATGTACCACCTATTTAGAAATCGTACTAAGTATTTTCATATATATATATATATATATATATATATGTATAGTAAGTCTAGACATGTGCTAGCCATGAAGACCTATTTGGTCTTCATGATGGTGTAGGATAGATGAATCTATATTTTCTGCCGCATACGTATCTTTCCTATTTGTCGACCAAGTATTCCACAGGACCGAGGGACACGGTCCTAACTCAAAAGAAGCCAAAGTTATCCTTGATATCTACATTTTGTATAAATGTTTGTAAAGAGTGCTTGCCTGAGCGTCTATAGTTGTCCCCTGCATGACGTGGCATCATGACACATATTTCCCCTTACTCTGGTAAAACTTAAAATATCTTGGGAAAATGCGGGTTGTGACAAGGTTGACTCTGATCAGCCTTGACCTTGCCCTTAACGACTCTTTTGTTAGCCACCTTACTTTTCCCAGTCTGATGACCAATACCACTACCATTCGCAGGAGCAGAAAAGCCATCAATGAGAGGAAGGATGGTCTTTGGTTTAGAGAAGTTTTCCACTAACTTTCTCTCTACCGCTAGCTTTCCTTCCAGCTCAGTTAGGGACTTCTCCTGTTGCTTTATTAGTTCAGCCGAGCTTAGGAGTTTGTCCTTCAAGACATGGAGTTCATCTCTGAAAGGGAGTAATTTTTCAAATTCTTCTCTCACATCCGATTCCACGATCTTGAGAGACTCAATCTCCTTTGTCTGAGATTTTACTACCTTTCGACACTTGTCAAATCCCTTCAATAAGTCTTTGTACTGAACTAATATAGCAGAGTCTTTCTCCGAGGAGTGGCCTTCATCCACAATGGAATCCGTCTCAGATTTAGAAAGAGGAGTATGAGAATTTACCTCCTGTTGCATTAGAAGTCGGGGTAGATAAAGAATCTAACCTAATAAATTAATGATAATTCCCACACTGAGATCAATAATATAATTACTAATATTTCAAACTTTTTAGCACTCGATTACGGAATATGAGCGACAAAGAATTAAATTAATAGGTCAATATAACTTCTTTTTAAGAAGTTATCAGGCACACATGATGCGCGACACCCCTCGCACGCACAGCAGCCGTCACATTCATTCCTTTCCTCCCCTTACCCTCCTTTTCTGGCTCGGAATGTTTCCATATTAAACAAACAACAAAACTCTAACCTTCTTTGATTGAGAAATGACAACAGGGAACCTCCACGAACTTCAGGCGAGTTCTCCTCCAAAGACTCCACGATGGCGTGAATAAAAGGGACGTGAATAACTTTCAATTTATAAGTCCTACACCGGACTTATAATGGAAAGCTCTATTAAGGGGAGAGGATATTCTGCTATATTCTTTCCCCATAAAGAGGAAATGAAATCAATTGCAATCCAATTAGTTATCTCACAAAGCGAGCAGGAAATATCCGCCACAATCATATGCAACTAAAAATTTTGGGCTCGTTGTCTTCTGGAACACGACCCACAAAATTTGGGGGCATTTGATGGGTTTCCCCTAAAGGTTTCTGAGTCAGACAGGTAGGACTTTGAACGAAGTGTTCAAGCATGTCGACACGACAGAGTGAACAATGCGCATGAATCACGCCCACTCGAAGGGTCCAAAATCACACTAGAAGGAAGGGGCGAAACCAAGAACGCACAGGAACTGCGCATGACACACGCACAAGCGATCAACATGCACACACGCATCAAATGCCCTCGCATGACCAACCTCTTATGCATGACTAGTGCACACGTGAGGATAGCGTGCGCACACAGCCAGCGTGCACCTACATGTGCATCGCGCCAACGCGCTCGCCGTCGGCCTCCGGTGCATCGCCGCCTCCTCTGCCTTTGGCCTTCTCTGCCACCTCTGACTGCCACCGTTCCCGAGCAGCTTGCCCAGGCTACCCGGACAACTCGGGGGCATGTTCTTCATTTTGTGAAAATTGGTGATTCAGGTGACTGGAACAGAGCGATGTTATTCGCCAACTAAGGATTCAGCCAGGCGCAATTACCAATGCATCCCTTCAAGAAAGCTATAAAAGGCCCTCGGGCCTTCATTTGAAGAAGGGCAACTAAAGAGACTAGAGAGAGCTCTGAGGTTTTCCTGCAAGTGCTTGGGATGTTGATTGCTTCATTGCCCAGAACCCCTCTGCTCCCTCTCTAGTTGACCCATGCTCAACACACTCAGAGCAGCAGTAGTAGGCGTATGGGAAGGACTAAGAAGGATGTGTTTCTGGATGCTACTGTGGACGCTCCCTCAAAAGCTTCGTGGAATTAGGTATTTCCCCTTTTTCATATACTAAAAGCTTGAGAAAGGAGAGATGGTATGTCACCCTCCTAGAATCAGGAACCCATGTAACTTCAAGAAACAATGGATTTTGGCCCGGAATAGATCTGACCGCGTGGTTTTTCACAGTTTCTTGGTTTTCATGCTAAAATGTCTTTTTGTCATTGATGCTTGGTTCTCTTTTGACAGTTTCCTCACCTGATAGTACTGGGAGCTAAGGGTGTCTGATTCTCCGGACCGAAGGAAAACAGATGACCTGCAATAATTATAGAATGGGTGTTGGGAACACTGCCCACAATGTTCCAGATTTGGAGAAGTCCCTAAGTCAATGATAAGTACAATTTGTATTTGATGTCCATTTGATATGACATGAGCAGGTAGGGACATAATATATCACATATATAATGGTTGGAGATCAGGAAAATTGGTTAAGATAAATATCGTTGTGTATATAACACTCCCACGATGATATCATTGTGATCACTCGCAGAAGACAGCAGTAGAAGTCAGTCAAGAATCAACATGACAATAAAAAGAACACGATGATATCATTATATCAACAAGGTACACACGATGATATCATTATGAGAATAAGAAGAAACAACTAAGGCATATATCATCGTGTTAATAATGTACACACGACGATATCATTATGAAGACTCAAGAAAGGCTGGCTAAGTCATATATCATCGTGATAGTAAGTATCACATGATGATATCATTGTGAAGACTCAAGAAAGGCTGGCTAAGTCAAATATCGTCGTGACAACAAGTATCACATGATGATATCATTGTGAAGACTCAAGAAGGGCTGACTAAGTCAAATATCATCATGACAATAAGTATCACATGCCGATATCGTTGTGAAGACTGAACAAAGCTTGTTAAGTCCTTTATCTTCATGTCAACTATCTATAAGTTGATATCTTCTTGTCAAGATCAGAAGGAGGAAATTCAAAATGACGAAGACGACAAAGTCAGATGTCAAATTAACCACTTCTGTAAAGTGATATGACATCAATATTTTAAGGTTCCGACCGTTTGATGGGTCAGAGTTATAAAAGTAGAAGAGAGGGTCAACAAACCCTAATAACTTGGAAAATCTCATGCCCTAGTATTCTTCAAAAGGTTTGACGACAAAAATGCAATAGAACAGTAAAAAATGCAAGCTCTTTTCGAAGAAAGAAAGAAAGAAGAAGAATAAGAAGAAGAAGAAGAAGAAGAAGAAGAAAAGCTTCTGCAAGAATGCTCTCATTCTTGAGAGAAAGAAGACTTCTTTATTCCAGAAAGCTCAGTACAGATCTAAATCAGAAGGTTCATTTTATTGAAGATCTCATGCTGCTGCTAAAGAAGGCTTTCTCTTCAGAAAGGCCTAAGAAGACTCAGCTATTCAAAGCTCAATCTTTAAGAGTCAAAGTCTGTAAAACCTTCTTCTAAAGATCTTCTATCTTTTAGATCTGAGTTATTGGGTTGTGTTGAAAACCTGAGTTTAGGGTCTATGAAAACCTGAGCTGTAGGATTTTTTAGGAAATCTGAGGTAGGATCCATGCTAGGGATCTGGGTTGTAGGAGTGGTTGCACTCTGAGGTAGGATCTACTAAAGATCTGAGTTGTAGGGCTTGTTGTGCCTGAGTTGTAGGGTTCTAGGAACCTTAGGTGCGATCCTAAGTGGATCTGAGTTGTAGGGCCGGTAGTGCCTAAGCTGTAGAGCCTATTATGCCTAAGGTGTAGGATTTGTGAAAGAGATCTGAGATTTTGGACGAGTTGGCCAAGTCTAGCATACTGCTAGATAGGTGAAGGGGGCAGTGGAGTACCCACACTGGGGACGAGTTGGCCAAGTCTAGCATACTGCTCATAATATGGCAATCAAGTCTTCGGAGGACAAGATTCTTTGAGAAAGAAGGCTTGTGGCTAGATTCTCAAAGCCCAAAACTGTTCTCCCTATTATAGATAGCTAGTCCTCTCAATATAGGGGAGGACTAGGGTATAATAAGAAAGTTGGAGAGACTTCCCAAGCTAGAACTATCTTCCAAAAGGTTGTCTCTCCTCAAGCACCATCAGCCAAAGAGACAGAAAAGGCTATACCTCAAAAGCCTATTTCTAAAGTGAAGTATGTGATTGTGCAATCAAGTTCCAAGTCAGCTTACAAAATTCTTGTTATAAAGCAGTCTGCTCTTCTGGTCACCCACACTCCATTCAGAAGGTGACTCAGAAAAGGAGGTATAATAAATTTGAATGTTGGTGTTGTGGTAAGGTTGGGCACTTTGCTATAAACCATTAGTTCAACCAAACAATGCATAGAGCAAGGTATTAGAAGCATGCTAGTAGTTTTGATGTTAAGCATCCAGTAGTTAAGGCTAACAAGAACCTATGACCCAAATTCAATTGGGTTCCTAAGGAATACTAATCTTTGTCTTGCATGTTTGTCCAATGGACGGCCGAAGGCAAATGTGTTTGTTGGACATAAATGATCCATGCATAAGTCTGGATTAAGAAGCATTCAATTAAAGAAAAATATTATTTTGGACAAGTAATTTGGATCTTGCAATCACAGCCATTGATTCTAAGATCATTACCCAAAGTTTGCTAGCTCAGGTATGCGCCTCTTCACATTCTAAAGTAAGACATATATAAATAGGTCACATATTTAGAAATAGAGTACAACCTACATTTGCTCTAAGACAACACGGCGATCTCACATGTTCTCATGATGCTGAATGTTTGCAAACTCGACGATTCTGGGGAAATGGCATTTGTGAAGAATGACGATACCTGCAATACTTGATGTGAGCTGGTACGCGGCAGGTTCATCAATGCCGATGAGGAGATAAAGTCCATTATCAGGCAAATTGATGCAATGGGGCTAGAATACGTGCTCTAAGAGCCAACTACCATCATGCATAGAGAGCTTCTGGAGTTCTATGCTGAGCCCAAGAAGAGTACTTCTGAAAATGCCATCAAAAGTAGGGTTGGAAATACCCTATTGAGAGTAACGACAAAATGACTCTCCAAGGCACTTCGTCTGCCTAGACTTTCAGGGGACGAAATAGAGGATGAGTTCTTAGAGAAAGATCTTTTGACAGCAAAGAAGTGGCGCAACCACAAAGGATAATATCATGGTACCTTGAAGAAGGCCGACTTCAATGTAAAAGTGAAACTTTTGGGTGATATTGTTGGCAAAGCATTTTTGTGCAAACATGGATCTCATGACAGAATATCCAAGGATATGTTTGAGATAATGACCAGACTAATTCTCTGCAAGAAAATTGACTGGGCTCAATTACTATTCAAAAGTATCCAGGAAAGTTTTCAAGCACCAAACTTTGGAAGAATCATATCCCAATGTCTCCTTAACGCTCGTCAACTAAATGAAAAGATAGGAACACCCATCCATCACATGAAGAAAATTGACATTAAAATTCTGGGGTGATGGGAGAAAGTTATCCTTAAACTGCAAGGAAAAGGGAAGAAGATTAGTGACAGTCAATATAACCTAAATACAAGAAGTGACAGCATACCAAATCCAGAACCACAGGTAGAGACCTTGGTTGCTAATGTGACAGAGCCTGAAGACTCTGCTGCAAGGCAGAGAAGTGCTCCAGTTGAGGGGTAGACTCATGCTGAGCTCTCAGCTCAAGAGACCGTGGAACCTATTAAGAATATGGTTGTTGTTGATGGGGAGTCTCAAAAGGAACTCCCTACTCTAGAGATTGAGGAAGCAACTTGCACAAAGATTGCTATCCAAGAAGACCTAGGAAGTTGCAGAATGGATGTTGAGAGTACTATCCTTGAGAAGAGAAGTACTGAGCAAGAGAATCTGTGCACATAATTCATTTTAATTTCAGATAAAGAAGTTGTAGAACAAACTGAAAATACCCATCAAAGGCAGGATTTCCCCAATGATCCTCTTGATGACAAGGCCATAGTTGGTATGGATGAAGATATGTAAGGGAAAGTAAATGAGAAATAGCAAGATCATCCAGGATCACCCAGACAAGCATCTCATGAGCCAGCACCATGCTTCATAATTGATCAAATTAAAAATCTGCTCACCGAGGAAAGACAATAATATCAAGCAGACGTGGACAAAGTTCTCAAGGAAATCAGAGATGATATGTCTACACAGATGAATGAATTAAAAGCAGGTATTGATCACATCAATACTCAGATAAGCAGCTGGTTCACCGAAGCAGGAACAACTGTAGACAATAACATGAATGCTCTCCAGTCTATAGGTCAAAGAGTAGACACCTCTCTCCAATAGAATAAACAAGAAGATGAGAATTTGGAAAGTGTAGTCAGATAGCTCACTGCAAAGATAGCTGAGAGTCAGAAGGTGATTATAACTAGATGTATAAATTCAAAAGAATTTACCAATGAAACTCTCAACACAAAGATAGAGGAAATTACACAAGAAATTCTACAGAGTTTTATTGAGGAAGTCAGGAAGAAAGAATAGACTGGAGATAATCAAGCAATATGGATTATGAATCAACTTCATCACTCCCTAGAACTCCCCCTATAGTATACAATCCTGCATAATCAGTAGAGCCTCAAAACCCTCCAAGTCACCTTGCTGAATCAAGTCATCCCAATGCTAAACTTTAAAAGTAAAAGGAAGGAAGAGTGAGCATATGATCCAAACTTTAAAAGCTTAATCCCAAAGTCAAGAGACATTGTTTTCAATACATGGATAGATTTTGGAGACATTGGCAAAGACATCTCCAGACACTACCACTCAAGTGAATGAGATAAGCACAAGAAGATAGAATCTAGGAGAAGGCTTTATACAAGACATCAACAGGAAGGAACACTGCCAGAGAGTGCACCTCCTATTCCTGATAAGTACATCCCAAATCCATTCTCATATTATGAAAGACAAGTGTTGGGAATTTGATCCCCAAGATTCCTGATTTGAAGAAGAACTTTAACATAATAATAAACTTAATGTGTTTGATGCATTCTTGATTATGATTGAGACAGGTATCATTAATCCATGAATGATTAAATATATGAATGTTGCTTAGAGTCACTTAGACCAAGTACTTAATCATGATATATGATCTAAAGTATATGAATAATTACATAATGGTATTTATCTTGAAGACTCTACATGGAAAAATCAAGGAGATTTACTTAATTCAGGAAGTAGAGAAAATCGTATTATTGTTATGTCAAAATCGACGGGACGGTCTGTCGATTGAACCAAAAGCATCGATGGGAAGATGAGTACATAGGAAAAATCGACTAGACAGACTATCTATTCTGAGTTTACTTATTTTCTTACAAGGAAAAATCGACTAGACAGACCACATATTTTGTAAATCGACTAGATAGGGAAACGACTGGATTAATGTCGATCGACTGGATGATCTTCATATCGATTGGACAGACTTCAAATTATTCAGATTTGTTCTAAGTAATTGCAGAGCGCCTGCCATTAATATATTTCCAATCTCTTCACGTAAATCAAGGCGCCCATCAAGGGTACTCCTATGGAATTCCTTAATGAATTAAAACATTGGAGGAATGCTTATGGAATCATTTACTGAATTATTAATATTGAGGAATATTCCAAATTAAGTCAAATATGTGCAATCCTTTTTCTGATCATTATTACTATTGGAGGAATATTCCAAATTAAGTAAAATTTGTGTATTCCTTTTCTGATCATATTTGAAAAGTCAAATTCAATGTTAATTATCATATCCCTTGATCTCTGCCATTTTCTTTTCAAATATGCACCACTATAAAAGGAGGAAGACTCTTCCTATTGCTGCTAATGATCGGTAGAATAAGAATTCAATAACAAATTTCTTAAGTCAATTTTTCTGTTATCTCTCAATGACAAATCCTTTTCATTTCTCAAGAGTACTACTGATCCTGATCCTGAAGAAGTCTTCAATTATCAATCAACTTTAAAGGATCTATGTTGCTCATTTCCTTGATCCAGATTTGTTCTCACAAGTTTTGTACTACCATCAAACAAGGAAGAAGAAGCCTACTACTAGGTTTCTATTGAAGACTCAAGATCAATGTCTTAATCTTTTTGAGTCTACTCTTGTGCAAACTATATTTCTATAAACAATTCTATAAGATCTTTGTGATCTGAGTGTAGGATTCCTGTGTGAATCTGATGAAATATCTTTGTGATCTGAGAGTAAGATCTTTGTGATCTGAGTGTAAGATCTTTGTGATCTGTTGTAGTATCTATTTATAGATCTGAGTGTAGGTTTTGTATTTTAAAAGGACTGAGGTAGGAACTTTGTTTGAGTTTTAAGTTTTTGGAGGAGATTGCTGAGTCCAGCACACTTCTAGATAGGCGAAGGGGGACAGTGGACTACCTCTTGACACATAAATCTTTGTGTGCTTTGTTGTGGTTGTTTATTCTGTGTTTTTATTTTTAAAAAGATCTGATAAAACACCTATCACACTATTCACCCCCCTTAGGTGTGATCTTAGTCATTCCTCTAGAATAACAACAAGAGAAGAAGCTACAGATCAAGGAGAAAGATACAAGAAAGAAAAGGGGCTACTAGAACAGCACCAGAACTTGTGATAGCTAAAAGCAAATGTTGTTGTAAATCCATTTATAAACATTTGGCTTATTTATAAAGTCTTGCTGAACTTTATGAAGTACTTGCTCATGTACTCATTTCATTATTCTGATACATTCTTAACTTGTGCTAACATATTATTAATAATTAAATTCTTTGTGATTAAACACTATGAATGATGGTCAACAAATAATAGTTAATGTGATTTAATTGAAAAGTATTAATCACTCACATTAATGTATAATCTAGTGTAACAAAATTGACAATGCATCCTTAGGAAAGCATACAAACTACTAAGAATGATGCTGCAGCTGACACATAAGATGTGCTCATGCTGTTTATGCATAAGATCAATCCAAGACAATATCATTTTGTCCACAAAATGATATCGTCATGATGAAAAATGGTATCGGTGTGATGACACTACAATTTCATCATGATGACACAACAATACCTAATTATCTGCCTGTCAATTCAGAAATTTAAAATGAGTCAATCACATCCATTAAATCTAAATCTAAATCAATCAAATCTTTAATACGCGACTCTTCGATTCCCACACTAAAAATTATAAATAGGAGTCAAATGTCTTGAAATTAAAGCATTTGCTACATTTTCCCTTAAAGCCACCGAGTGCTCTCAGTCTGGTGGCAGTAGACAAGTCAATACGCTCAGCTTTCCTTCAAGCATTTAAGAGATGGCTCTAAAGAAAAAAGGTTACCTATATGAAGGGAGTGATCTAGTAAGGGAGGGATTTCAGAAGACTCTGGAAGAAATTCATGCCACTACAATACTGCTCGAATCCATTGACTTGCAGTTCATGCTATCTGAACCTACAGTAATTATGAAAAGAGAAGTCTTTGAATTCTCATTGTACATGGCTTGATCTGGAATTTCTTTTGGGGGGGGGGGGGGGGGGGGGAGGAAAATGTCGGGCTCATGGTCGTTTGACTACTACGCGGTAACAACGTTACCGTGTGACGGTAACTTCTAGACCCCATTTTTCTAATGATTTTTCTTTTCTTCCTTACTAGGTCATGGCCTCTTCCAGCTCACACCCATGACACTGTTTTGCAAAGCTTCACCATTCTACTACCTAATCCAACCCTGTGGTGGAGAGTGCCACTTTTAGTGTGGCGATGGCCATAAAGATCGATGTGGATCGATATCCCCATATCTACAAATACCTGGCCGATGCGGAAATCCTACCAGTCATTATGTCTGAAGATGCATTTTTTTCTCAATGTTGGTCCTTGAGTTCTTTAACAAACGCTATGATCCAGTGCTCACAACACTCAGTAGAGGGATGTAGTCCTGCATTGGTTCACAAATCTTGACCATAGAGCATGATGACTTGAAGAGAATCTAAATCTTGGCTCACTGCCACCACCGACTCGACATTATCGAGTCCTTCTGGACTTTTTGGGATATGAACTTGATAAATCAGGTCCTCCATAGTGAGGAGAATCACCGGGACCTTATCACAACCATGAATTCTCTCACACAAGATGCTCTCATCATCCATGATGTCTTGTGCCACTCTCTCATGTACAAATCAGGGGACACGAAGAAGATTACCACCCATCTCTCGATGGTGACTTATTATATCCTGGCTGGTATGTCATTTAGTGTGTATTATTTGATATTGTCTATTATGAGATATACCTTCTGACTTAGAGATCCCGAGCGCCAATGACTGAACACACTGCCTTTGGGCGGCGTGATTCAGAAAGTGTTGGCGAACAAATATCTGTCTATCGATTGGACACCATTTCCAATCGACAGTCGCCCTATGACATATGTAGTGGCAGAGATCTCATCAGCACATAGTGCATATCCATCTAATTCACATGCTCCTCTTCGCCGCGGAGGTTCACTCTGGGAGCCCCATCGGGATATGTATGAGATGATCGAGGAATAAGGACGGGAGATAATAGAGACGAAGAAAGCTGTTGGAGGACTAAAGAAGATGATGAAGAAGATAATGAGGAAGTTAAGTAGTTCACCGACTACCTCAGAGGGCAGTCAGGACTAGACATTCATTCGCTTTGGTATTGTAATAAGACAGATTGGACACATATGTTAATTTATGTATTACATGTTTTCATTTTATCCTTTATGGTTGGTTTTATGACGGCAACCTGCTTATATTTATGTTATGGTTTTAAAATATCTGTGGCTAATTAATTTTAATTTTAATTAACACTCTCGATAACTGGCCTTTAAAATTTATTTTAAAGTTAATGGAAAGATTTTTGGTCACTTGTGAAGAGTGATTTTTATACATTTCTAGGCACATTAATTTAATTCAGGAATTTTTTTTAGCATTTATAAATCATCTTGCAATATTTGTTAGGTGATGAAAAGCGTGTTTGCTCAAAATAAAGGATAACAAAAAAACAAGAAAAATAAAAAGAGGAATCTGTACGCATATCGTGAAGTAGAAAAGTATAATCATTATTTTGGCTCTACTTCACGCAAATTGAGGATACTAACGAATACTCGTTTTAGGTATCCAAAGGGGACCAAGAACGGTGGTTTCCTTTGGTACCCAAACTTAATGTGTTGGCTTTCGGGGAGACACGTATGAATGGACCTTTTCATGAGGAGGCAATGTGTATCGATTTAGGATTGGTCTCCATTCATACCTTGGATGAATATCAGTTTTATGGTTCAAATTTCCATGTTGACTATTTTGGAATTGGTTCTTAGGAAATTTGATTTCAGTTAATTTTTCCAGTGGAGTGGTTCAATTTTGTAAACAAAAAAGATATTCTTGTTTACTTGCATTTGGTTTTTCCTACTCCATTGGTTTATTCGTTTATGTTATGAAAATTTATATTCATCTCCCTCTTGGTCTTAGTTTGTTTTCGTTGATTTATTTCTTGTGAATTTTTCTTTATAATTTCCTCGAGCAAGAAGATTTTAGATTCCAATTCAGTATTTTTAATTTTTAAATTTTGTCTAGCTTTATTATAGGCGGTTGTAATATTTTTAAGTGTGGAGACTATTGAATTGATATGAGCTTTATATTCACTTCTGAATTCTTCAAAAGCCTCATCCATTTCTTTAATTTTAGTTTTATAATTTTCACACTTAGGACAATCATAATTTAAGGTTGAAATTATTAGACAAAGTTTTTCATTATTTTCTTTTGATATGACAAACTCTTTCTCATGTACCTCGTATTTTTCATTTAAATTATTACAGGGTTTGTCATTTTTCACTAAGGAGCTTGTCGGAGAACACGACACATCCGATTTAGATTCTACATTAAATTATGCTTTTAACTATTTTATTTTCTAAACGTAGTTTTGAATTGATATAAGTTAATTTCTTAATTCTACGCTTAGCAGATTCTAGCATAACTAATGTAGATGAAGATAATATAAATGGGAGGGAAGTATTACTTACAATGGTCTTGAAAGAGGCACGAGTGGAACATAAAGTTCTTTTAATGTCTTCGTGATGGTCTTCTCCCACCAGTAACTGATCATCTTCCCTTCCGCTTGATGTGTTTACACAGTCTTCCCTCAGGCAAATTTCTTCATCTGGTACTTCACTTGGATCCACAAGAAATTTCTCGAATTCAGTATCAGTAGAAGGAAGACCATACGCAATATCAAGAAATTGCCAAATGTCATATGCAGTAGGTAGCGTATAAATTAGTTTGACAATTTCTTGACCTAGACCACAGAATAAACTATTCATGGCCTTGGCAATAACATAGCATTCTTCCCTATTAAGCGTGTTTGGAGGTTTTATAATCGTTATATTCCAAACACTTATATCTTGAGATATAAGGAATCCTTTCATCAATGATTTTCACCCTAGATAGTTCACACCTGCAAACATGGGTGGTGTTAGTGTATTTTCACTATAGATAACATCATCCCCACTCGTAGATACGAGATCAAGAAGTGTCATTATTCCTGGCAGTAAGGCAATTTTGGAATTACCTACCATCTGATACCACTTGTTGGATCTACGGGCACCCTTAGAGAGGGGTGAATAAGGGTTTTAATCAACAACTAGAGATTTAAATAAATTATAGCAGGAATGCGTGTTTTGAAGCTAGCACTGGACGTAGAACTACCGCATGGCGTTAGCTAAGGAAACAACACAATAATGTAGAATATCATTTCGGGAATCACACTCCTCCAACCAATGCACCACCAAAAAATTCACACTAGTTTATATAATAAAAAACAGAAACTTAATAACATTGAATGATAAAATATTATTTACACAAATAGACTTAGATCTCCATGACGTCAGAGATTGGAGGCGATGAATATTAAAACCTTGGGTTTTCTATACCGACCCTAATTCAAGGACCTCTTGGCTCTCTCCCTTTTCTCCCCGGAAAAGTCTTCGAGCCGGCTCCGCACCTTCCTCCCACGAAGGATCTTAGAGCCCACTAGATCTCCCAGATCTAGACGTTCTCCTAGGATGATTTCCCACAGAATCCATCCTAGATTCCGACAACCTCCTAGGTCGATTTTACTTCAGACAAAACAAAGAGGCATAATGGAGAAGAAAGGGATAGAAACTATTGCTCCCTAAAAAATAGTATCCGGCGTAGAGCGGTGAGCGATCGGTGCTTTTGAATATTATTTTTCTTGCACTCGATCACCAATAGATGGTCATTGTAGACTTTGCTCTTTAGAGATCTTCAAACTTGAATGAGAGGTAGATAGCTTTCTTTTCCGTGCTTAGAGACATTGGTTCGCTGCAACAGAGGCGGCTATGGAACCCTAATCACATTAGTGTCTATCTCTATTTTTCAGGAAAAGAATCGAGAACTTTTATAGCTGATTCTTTAACTTACCGCCGACGGTAGAGTTAGCGAGCGGCGGTAGAATCTTTATGTGTTTTTGCCAGCTGTCCAACACCAAATCAGGAAGGTGCCAAAAAACATTCTCTTGTTGTCTTTGGATAGCGCGATGTAGTTTCAAACGCATTGCAGTGGCACTTCACATCGATTTCCTCTCAACGACATCAAAGCATCTCGTCAAAATAATCTTCTGGTCTACAAATCTAGCATGCGACGTTAGGCTAGCACCCACGGTAATAGTCTCGTCGATATCGACTTGACGCTTTCATCTCGACGATATGGGTTCAAGTCGACACATCCTTCCAATCGACATAAGCTGTCTCATCGACAGAGCTAACGCCCACGATAATTCTAGCGCACGGCAGTAGGCTTCTCAACAACATCATCTCAACGCCATAAGTCTTCTTGTTGATATTTTCCTTTGCATCAAAGCAAGTCAGGTCAAAATGGCTATTGCCAGCGGTAGGTCACAGAGAGTAGAATTCTCAACGTATTCACACCTATAAACCTGCACACTATACCCAATATATGTATGATCAAATACAGTATAGGATTTGTTATTGTCAAACTAAAGAGTTGCGGAACATATGTTCTAACAAGGCCAACCTGACTAGTACACCATATTGGTTCGACTCAAGACATTTCGCAAGGTATCCTAGTCCGACATAGATCTCGGGTAAATTTTGGCTAAGTAGTAAGATACCCCAAAGTGACTAAATGAAAGAGTTGGAAGCATGTGTAAGTGTTCAATTCTTACTCTTCGATATTCCCACATCACTTACGAAGCGATATTAACATCCCTCACATGAACAAACAGGGCCATCTTAAGTGGTTTTGGTGCTTGTAATTTTATTATTGGGTTAGTTTGAGACTCGTAGGCTTAACTCTTATGCATATATGTGGATACTTCCCACTTCCATTCTTGTAAAAGCCATCACAAAGAGGGGATGTCGAAGGTGGAGTGAGAATTCAAACCTAGAATAGACCATTTAAAAAGTTAACAAGCACATGACCCTCGAAATGGTTGCGATAAATGGTTGTTTTGAGGACAGAGAACCTTATCATATCCACAAGTCTTAAAGACTACCGTATAGGTGCTTGGATACGAGAACTTATTTAGTATAATTCTAAGCTGAGAACTGTATACCGAAAAGGATTATGTGCATACATGAAATGTCCATATTTTCGGGTAGAAGAAACTCATCACAAGATCTATAGGAAGCTAATCTTGTTTATTCTTTTATTTGGCCAGTATGGTATTAACTTGAGTTGTTTTAGAAACATAAAGTCTTCGCAACTTAACTCCCTCTCATTATCATAACGATTTCCCCCCTGAGCCATCATAATCCTCCAATATTAGGGTCCGCTAACCGGAAAATCTCACCTCATTTTGAGCAATGAAGATTGTTACCATCATGTATGATAACTTTAACTCTCACGAAGGATCAAGAGAGAAAAACATTTTGGGAGGAATATTCTTTTTCAGCGTCAACCCAAGACTACACTAATAACAAGTGAGGAGATCAGTGAATCGACTCCTTGGTACACACATGGACATTTGCCAAGTTCTACCCACTCAACTTTGAAATCAAGAAATCGACATAAGGTATTAAGATTCTCTCAAACTTTCGAGTAAAATGAAGAAGATAACTACTTAACGTGCAACATAAGGAGATATCATGCTTTCATTAGGCATCACAACATCGATTATATAAGGTGAGGTTTCAAATCACTCACAAACCCACAAGGAATAGTGATACTTATATCCTTGAGGTCTACTTTGTTGTGGTTTTCTTTTGGAATAATGCATCAAATGCACGCAGTGGAAAATCGAACAAGAACAACCCAAATGGGTTTCGGATCTTGTGATTTCATGAATCAAGAAATAAATAAAGCAACACATTGCAATATACCTGAGAGGGATTGAGTTGATACTCAACCAAGGTGCTCCAAGAAGAAGTCCCGAGAACAAACGTCGAGTTCCGAGCAAAGAAAAGGATCTGTGCCTCAATGGAAGTCCACACGAATGAAGGAGAACCCTAGCATCTTGTCGAATAAGAACTAGGTCGAAGAAGAAAAGCCCTCTACCTTTCCCATGGACTGCTAGATCCGTCAAGGGGAAAGGTGGCAGAGGCGGCGACGGGTTGTGGAATATCGTGGCCGGTCGGAACGCTTCCGTCGGCTTGCAGAACACTTTCGTCGCTCTAATAAATCCCCAAAAGTGAGAGAGCACACCTAGGGCATAGAATTGTATTCTATTTATACCCCAGACATAAAAGAGGATACCCGCAGACCCGTGACTAGTATTGGAGTATTCAGCAAGTATCGTTGTGATCACTAAATATCGAAGTGACGATCTCGATGATATCGTCGTGATAACATGTAACGTCAAGACAATCTTGACGACATCGTTTTGATGACATATATCATCTTGAAGACCTATATCGTTGAGACAATCTCAACGATATTGTCTTGAAGACCTATTTTGTAATGAAGACATATTCCGTGTTGAAGACATAGACATCGTCGAGACGATCTCGACGATATCGTCTTGAAGACCTATATCGTCGAGACAATCTCAATGATATCGTCTTGAAAACCAAAGCATCATCTTGACAATCAAGATGATATAGGAAACTCTTAGCCATTTTGACATAACTCCAGTGAGTCATAGGATTGGTCCTTCACTCATATCTAATATGAGTAAGGCCAACACAATCCTTCACTCCAACATCTCCAAACACTCTTATGTGTGACCCCATAGGGTCATATCGCATTGGCAGTAAGACTAACTGCTTGATTGCTTTGAGATCACCTAGGAAACACCAACATACTTTTCATAGGATTTGAAATCACCAGATTTGGTGACCTACAACTCCCTGTAGGTCCATTTTTCTGAGATGTGTCCTTATGGAAGGACAATCATTAAAATGTGAATATCTTTCACATGGATGTTTGTATGAGACTAAGATTTGGCCATGCTAGTATATACCCTAGGCACACCCCTGTCTAAAAAATTAGAATTTTTGGACAACATTTTTCTATAGTTTTGGTGAAAATGTGATTTTTTCAAATTTTTGAAATATCTATGGCTAGATCACCATAAAATGACCCAAATCTTTGGTGGCATATTAATTAGGTCATACATAGTCAATAATAAAAATTTGAGGTCATTTGGGCCTCTGCATGTTGGTGTATTCCACATGCATGTGAACATATGGTGTGTATGACTTGGCGTGCACTTAGCCACGCATTGGTATTTTATGAATTCATCACAGATGTCAAGAAGCATGGAAATAATAAGTTGGCCATGCACCCATTATAATGAAAGGAGTCGTCCATAGAAAAAAAATTAGGATTTTTGGAGTCAGAAAATCCTAGGTATTTACTTAATTATAATTATGCCCATAAGTGTATTATTGAAATAAAGATGACCTAATGACTTAGGAAAAATCGAATCTTCTGCCATATGGTCATTTATGTTATATTACATCTCTAGAAAATTTTAGTATGATTTTTGGAAGTCATTTACCTAGGAAATTACCAAGAATTTCATTCATCACACTTTTATAATATTGAAATTTTTGTGTTCAATATTACTTGTAAACCTTCTGTAATTGTGGTTATGCTATTTGTAGAACACTGTCAACCAATGGTAATTTTCTCAGAATTTTTGAATGGATTATTTTAGTACTTGTTGCGCAATTTGAGAAATTGACATCAATATTTAAGTATGGGGATTATGGTTAAAATTATTATGGGAAATTATAAAACTTTGTCAGACATAATATTTTATCAATATGTATCTCTGGTAATTTATTTAGAACATTTGACCATCTGGAAGTAGTACTTCATGTGTAAAGTGACACTTTGGAATTGATATTTAATTGAGGAAATTGTGGACCTCTCTTTTAGACACAATATTTCATCAATATTACCTCTTGAAATTTATTTGGAACATTTGATCATCTAGAACTAGTGCTTCATGTGTAAAATAACATGCATCGCATATTTGGAGAATTTTTAATTATGGCCAATTTAACTTGTGCGATATTTGAACTTGGTCTGCGTTTATCAAAAAAGAGAACTATGGATTTGACCATCAATATCACTTGGATTAGGGATAAAACCAGGACTAAGGTTGTAGGACATTAACATGATTTGTGTAATTCAATAAGTAATCTTGGAGGTTTTACAATATATGATTTTTTTGAGCTTTGGAATTAATGACCCATATGAATTTAAGTACTAGAACTAACATTGATCATCACTAGAGTATCCTTGAATTCAGTAACTGTCCGTGGTCATAATTAAATTACTCATATAATTTTGGATTCTAGAAGATGATTAATCATTGACATTAAATATTAAAAGAATGACGATGTCTTAAAAATTAGGAGAACAAATATTGCATAAGCTATAAGCATATTATTATCTCGGAAGATGAGTCTAGATTTTAATTATAAATACCTTATAAGTATATTGTGAACACTAACCCCGTAGCCCTAACTTAATTTTCGGGGACAAAATTGTTTCTTTGTTTATTGGATTTGTAACATCCCCATTTCTACTTGCTCCCAAGAGGATTTTGTCCTGACAAGTGTCATGACATAAGGCTAGGTTACCCAACATGGCCTTAGAAGTTTATGTGACAAGATCAAAACACCCTAGTTTGCATTTAGCAATTTTAGATCACCTAGCCTAGGATTAACCAAATGAGCTTCATTATATCAATATAACCTCACCTTGACCCTCATAATCATTCAAGGAGACCAATAGGTCACTATGGACCCATTAGGGTCAAACAAATTAGTCAAGTTGACCAAAGTCAACCCTAGCGCTAAATGGGTCAAACCTTTCTAATTAAAGGCAATTAGCTTTTAAATGGCTAATATGACCCCACCATTACTCCCCTAAATCCTTAGGGAGTCCCTTGGGTCACTTAAGACCTAATGGGTTCAACCCAATTGGTCAAATTGACCAATGTCAACCAACCCCTAATTTGGTCAAACCTCCTTGATTTAGGGTTCCATAATTATCTAATGACCCAATTAACCTCACCCAACTCTTCCTAATCCTCTAGGGAGCTCAAGGGTTCACAAATAACCCAATGGATCAAGTCAAATCTAGGGTTTGGATCAAAATCATCATTTCTCCATTTAGCCCAATTTGACCTAAATAGGTCAAAAGGCCCCAAGTGGGTTCACCCAGTCATGATTCACTCCAAAGGGAGTCTATGGACCCAATACCACCAATGTGGATCAGACATATTGCCTTGGTTAACCTATGGTCAACCCTAACACCATAAGCTCAAATTGACCCCTTTAGGTCAAGTGAGCCAAAAACCTCAAATCCATTGGGTTTAGCCCAATCATCAAGCCCATAAGTCTATTCTCTGAATAATTTTTGATATTTGAAAATGGGAGTGGTATTATGGATGAATTTAAGTTAGCCCTAAATTCAAAAGAAACCAAAAAGAGGAAAACATGGAATGAGTGCCAAATGACACTTAATTCCTCTTCCTCATGGCTTCTCTCAGCTGCCATAGTAATTTCCAGCCGAAATGGCATGGAAAGGAGGCCAGCTAGAGTGGGGTTGTAACATCCTCTTTCCTTCTAGGACCCTAGTGTGGATTAGGTCATAAGAAGTGTCATGACATGTGATCTAGGGCAGGAATTTGACTATATAAGCCTAGGTGACCTAGGGAAATCAAGTAAACCACCCTTTACCTATCTAGGTCAACCAACCATAATATGGGTCAATTAGACTCCAATTGACTAAATTGTCCTCACCCATACTCTCCTAACTATTAAGGGAGACCATTAGGTTAGAAATAGTACATTGGGCTAACTCAATTTCATGAAATTTACCAAAGTCAACTTTAGGTCAACTTAGCCCAATTCAACCCTAAATGACTTAATTGGTCTTCAATTGATCAAATTGACCCCACCACTACCTTCCTAACCCTATTAGGGAGTCATTGAACCATAAAAAGCACCATGAGGTCAACCAAATCACACGATTTGACCAAAGTCAAACTTAGGTCAATTTAGGTCAAATCAACCCTAAATAGGTCAATTGGCCCTATGTGGACCCCACCATGTCCCAACCAACTTGGCATGGTGTCATAGGAACCATGAATACCAAATTGGGTCAACCCCACCATTGGTTGACCAAGTCAACCTTGGTCAAATTAGGCCTAAATCTGGAATTATGGGAATTTGATTAATTTCCATGGGCCAAGGCGTACATGGTGATACGTAAAATTTAGGATAAAAATATTTTCCAAATTCATCGAACTATAAGAAGGAGCACTTATCGTTCATAATATAAGATATTTAAAAATAAATATCAAGTGTCGTATTCCACGGGTCTATTGATTACTTCTACTAACACAAATTAATGTTATTTTATCCAAATAAAATAGGTTTTTGTAAATAACAAGATAAAAATAAAGAAAGAGAGCATTTGATCAAGAATCATTCTTAAGGAAAATAATTCGTAAATCTAAATTTCATAAGCAATTGAAGATAAAAATTCGACCGTGGAGGTTCCCAAATTATGAAAGCGCGACTCTCGAGAATACACAACCAACTAACCTTAGGTTGATCGATTAAGATCCCTCAGCTCGTTGAAACCCCTAAGGTTGCTTTAGGCAGTGAACCCCACTATTGGATTTGACTCAAATCCAGAAGATTTATGTCATCCTCTCTCAAGGGGTGCATACAACTCCTTTCACCCTTGAGTGATCTTCTCGTATTCACGGATCTCTCGATCAACTAGAATACAGATCTAAATTGACTATCATATACTAGCAATATGAAATCAATAAAACAGAAATCAAAGGTAAATCGTAATTTCTAAAACAAAGGCTATGAAAAAGAGATTACGAATCAAAATTACTTAAGAATTCATCTGATCAAATGCTATAAATTAAGCTAGACATGATTAAAAAGAGAGAACAATTTTATAAATAGGAAAATAAAATACATTTGCAAGAAATGAAATTTTATATTAGAAATTGAAAAGTGCAAGCCATAAAGTAAATTGCATAAATGGAAAAATATCATAAAATGCAAAAAAAATTAAGCTAAAGTTGATCCAATCGAAGCAAGGACTGGATGGGGAACTCTTGGCAGCAACTGTGTTCTTATAGTTGAAAATTTCAGGAGTCACGCCCTCGATCACACCCATGACCAAGGGCGTGTACTTTAGAAAAACTGCCAAAATAAAGCCCGGGAACGTTGGGAGAAAAACTACCAAAATCTATCATAATTCGTTGGTCATGCCCTAGGTCACGCCCGTAACCTAGGGCGTGTCTAGCGCGGGATAAAACGAGCGTGAAACGGGTGAAACTGGTTGTTTTCTGCGATTTCTAGATGGTCACGCCCTAGGTAACGCCCGTGACCTAGGGCGTGTCTATTTATACTATTCCCAGATTATGGATGACATCGTTCTCATCTCGAAATGGGGTGGCACGTCCTGTAACTCTTCCTGGATTGAAAGTTATGGCCATTGGAAAATTCAGCAATCAACACGGTCTTTTTGCTATTTTTAGAGTGTACACACCGTTAGGCCATGCCCATGACTTGACTACACGCCCCTTGGACATGGGCGTGACCTAGGGCATGCAATTTTAAGATTCTAAAATTTACTATACGCAGACCAAAATTCTGATTTTTTACTGTTCGCAGACCAATATGCAAAAATTTCTCCATGACCTCCCCATAGCCCTGAAAACATAAAACAACATAAATTAGACTTAGAATCAAATAAAAATACTAATAAATTACTAAAAATAAAACTAAACTATGATAAATTAATATATACAATATGTATTATCAAATACCCCCAAACTTTAAAAAAAATACCCCCAAACTTAAGCTTTTGAATTCTGATGTCTTACTATTCGCAGACCAATATGCAAAAATTTCTCCAGGACACCTAAAGCCCTGAAAACATAAAACAAAGTAAATTAGACTTAGAATCAAATAAAATACTAATAAATTACTAAAAATAAAAACTAAACTATGATAAATTAATATATAAAATATGTATTATCAAATACCCCCAAACTTTAAAAAAAATACCCCCAAACTTAAGCTTTTGCTATTCCAGAGCAAAACTAATTTACTCGTATGAGAAGAATGTATAGGACATTTCCAAAAATAATTACTCCTAATCATGCACTCTAAATTTTGTATGACCAAAATCCAAACAAGTTAGAAATAAAACTTAGACTCATAAGAAAGAACTTGTAATTCATTAATTAAATAAGTAGATTAAATATTAGTTTCAAAATTCTCTAACTAAATTTTCATAATCAAAATTGCATTGAATTGATCAAAATAATCTAAGATTAAATTTATAGAAATTTTAAACTTCATAAGAAACTATTTAGAAAACTTCTAAATATTTTCTAAGCTCTCTCAAATCAATCTTGGATTAGTAATTGATATTTTACAAATAGGGTAAAAATTGGCATAGAATAAATATCTTTATTTGGGAAATGATGAATTTTATCCTCTAATTTCCTTTTTATCAAATTTTATTCTTCTTTTGAAATATCCCAAATGTATATGTTTAGGAGTGATGAATTTTATTCTCTCTACTCCATGTCATAATCTTTTACAAATTTGGGAGCATATGTTTAGGAATGATGGATTTTATTCTCTCATTCCTTGGCATATGATCTTTTATATTTTATATATTGCCAATCAATAGGTTAAACAAAAGGTAGGGGAAGGGCTAGGATTTAAAGGCTTTAAAGTTCCAAAAAAAATATTTTGAGAGCATAGAAAATAATTTTTAGCATTCTTAAGCATCAATGAGCTAAAATTAATATAAGTAAAATCTAAAGATATTAAGCACAATGTTTACAAAATTTGAATTATTATATTTTTAAGAGAGAAAGTAAAACTAAGTAATAGTCTAAACAACCAAAATAATGAAAAATTCATTCAATCAAATGTATCTAAAAATTAAATCTAACGAATTTTGACAAGACATAAAATAAAGGAATACATGAAAAGAAAACTCTTTAAAAAGCCTATAAAGAAAACTCAAAATTAAAATCAACTTAGTCTAATTGAAGTTTGGAGAAATTTAATATTACAAAATTTATTTTATTAGAATTTTTTAAAATAAAATCTAAATATTTGTTTATTCTTGGACTTTCCAAGGGCTACCCAATGACGGGCTCGCAAGTGTTATTTTTGATTCGGATCCTCTCTTTTTAGAAACACCATGCATGGAAATACCATGCAAGAAAATCACCCGACCCTATTAATGACGTTAATTTCGATCTCTCTCTCTCTCTCTCTCGCCTAAAATTAAAGCCACGGTTTATATATAAATATATATGTAGATGCGAGGTTTCCGGTTCACGTGGAGGAGTAGTATTTCAGCCGCCAGATTTTATAGGGGTTGTTTGCCCATTCCAGTTTGTGAGGAGGAGCCGCCACGTTTATCTCGCTCTTGGTGCTATAAGGGGTGGGAGATCCCTGTAGGATGTCGTTGGTGCAACACCGTGCGATGGCGGCGGAGCCGTTGGTATTGAGCATTGTTTTCTCTTCTCTCGTGTGAGACTCTCGACGTATCCACCGACTTCGGAGGAAATAGCCGCCGGTCTTGGAGGAGAGGATCTCGACCGGTCTCGAAGGAAATGATGTGGTGCGGGCATGGCGACGAAGGCTTGCGGTGGTGCAGTGACCTTGACGGGGTTTCTCTCCAGCAGTGCGGGTGTGTGATGGCGCGAATCTCACACACCGCTATAACAAGAAATAAAACAAAGAAATGCAATTTACAAATGGAAGGGTTTCTCTCTCAGGTTCTCCCTCTCCAGAAAACTCACACGACTGTGTTCCCCGGCAACGGCGCCAAATCTCACACACCGCTATAGGCGGTAGCTCGACTGCGACACGAAACGGTAGTGTACCGATCGTTCAAGTAATATAAAATGGGAATGAATCCCCAAGTATCGATCTCTTGAGGAACACAGTAAGGTGGAGTTAACGTTCGAGGAGGACTTGAGATTGAAGTCCTAAACGTCGGATGGAATGCGGGGGAGTTGGGTTGGCTTTTGGAAAATAAAATAAAAGCTATCAACTACTCCTATGCAATGCCGCTATGCAAAGCTTCGTTTGGCGGGATGGAGACTAGGCAGGCCTTGAGCGCGCTGCGTCGCAAGGGCGGATGGACGAGAAGGCAAGCGGAATTGAACAATGCAGGCCTTGAGCGCACTGCTTCGTAAGGCGGGATGGAATACGGGCCGCGATGCCACGCTTCGGTAGGCGGATGGACGAGTAGGCTAATGGATCGAACTATGCAGGCCTTGAGCACGCTGCTTCGTTAGGCGGGATGGAATACGGGCCGCGATGCCACGCTTCGGTAGGCGGATGGGCGAGTAGGCTAGCGGAATGAGGGTCGTAAGCACCTCTTCGACAAGCACGCCACTAGCAATTGCTAGTGCGGCACCGGACACGGTGGTGGAGTGGAAAAGGGATGGTGGCGCACCTCATAAACACATAAACCACAAAAGCATTTCACAACAATATGAAATATATATAACTAAAAGCAAGTTTAAGTGCTCTTCATCAAAATACACAAGATCTAGCTATTACAACAATCAATAAGAGAAGAATAAGGCAAGAAATCGACCGAATCCGAAGGCTCGTTGTAGATTCACGGTTGGAATCGCCGGGTTGTCAATCCGCGTCCAAGCTCGGTCCGCAACTACGTCCGGGGTAGAGAGAGCTGTCACGACTCTCCAATGGACCCGTCTTCTTCGTGTCACGATCCGGTGGAGGTTGCAAACTTCCTCTTGCTTGACGATAATGGCGGCTAGGTCTTCCTTTGGAGCTCTTGGATGAAGGAGGAGGCCGAGAGGAGACTCCGGCTCAAGATTGGCGTGAAGAACAAGCCCGGAGCACCTCTAGATGGTGGGCGACGGTGGAGGGGCGAATCTGGGCGGAACCGGGCGGAAAACGGCGGCTGAAATTCGGGATCCGACCTAAAATCGCGAGCAGGTCAATTTATTGGCGCTGGAATAAACAGTGCGCACGGTCGTTGGCGCACGACCAGTGATCGTGCGCACTAGAATCCTGTGATCGTGCGCTCTGCCTGGACGGAACCTGCAAAGACAGAAATTATAAAATACAATGTTCGCACGACCAGTGGCGCACGACCGGTGGTCGTGCGCACTATCGTCAGTGGTCGTGCGCATTAGACAAAACAGAACTCAGAAAAAGGGTTAAGTGCACACGATCAGTGGCGCACGACCAGTGGTCGTGCGCAATAGAACCGGTGATCGTGCGCAGTGTTCCTGTGCAGAATTGCACCGGAAACACCTGCACGACACCTGTTCCAGCGTACGACACCAGTCTAGCCACTGAAAGTGGGACTTAACAGTGCATGAAAACTACTAACAAAGAAATATACGAAATAACACCAAAATGGGCCTAGAAGTGCACATAGCAAGTGATAACGAATATAAGCCAAAATAAGGCTAAAGTGCAGTGGAATGACTAGATAAATGGCCCAGATGAGTCCATATATGTGTATATAATCGGGACTCATCACACCCCCAGACTTACCTGTTTGCGCGTCCCGAGCAAACGAATCCGGTGGAGTGTGAAAATGGTAGTTAGCAAAGAAAATTACGCAAGGGAGTACAATGCGAAGTAACAAAAGCATGCAAATAGAGATTCCGTAAAAAGAGATTCTAACTATGCTAACTAATTTACGAAAGTACTAGAGCGTAAATAAAGATTTATCAATACTCAGTTGGTGAATTGTGAAGAATTTGACGATCATGCCCGGTGCGAAAGTAATAAGCCACTAAGGAGGGTGTTGCACAAGATCGGGGTTCGGGAATAACTCCGCTGAAATCCATCAATGTCGGGAACCATACGCTTGCCCGGTCACACTCTCTCCACATCACTAGCAAACTCGCGAGATAAATCAATAGGACTTTTAGGATTATATTGGGGCTTAGGTTGCGGTATGATAATCAAAGGTAAAAACGAAGGCTACGCAACCAACATGAGTCAACGGGACGCTGCACCAAGCAAAACCAAAAACAAAGCTCGTGTGACACACCCCTAGACTTATTATGAAAACTAGGTGTGCACACAGCCTACTCCACAAATACCAACAAATTTTCTAAAACGCTCGGGAGGATGACTTTTCAATACACTTTTTTTTTCAGATTTTTATTTCAATATCATAGTTTTCTTTCTCTTTTTCTTATCCTCCGGTTGGCTCAAAATCAGCAAATAGAGTTTATTTCTCCTTCACAACACAACAATTCCAAACATCACGCCAAATCTAAAACATGAGTGCATATAACATATACTTGGTTGCGATAGTGGGATAAGCTTTAGGCCTTGGTGAATGGAGGAGGAGCTGAACAAAGGGAGTGGTAGGCACAAGTGTTGGGTAGCAAAGGTGAGCGAATAGGATATGGAAAGCAAAGGCTCAAACTAGCCAAAAGGTGGCCTATATCACATTTATCTCAACGAATCGCCCGCACCCATGCTTCAAGAGTCGCTTGGGGCAAGTTCTTAGCCCACGAGAAAGGTAAACCTTCCTCCCGACTCGAGCAACACACAACTAGCGCTCGTATACACACAACACCGGGCTATCACCAATTTCATTCACATTCACCATTTGAGTAGAATAAATCTAAAACTACGCAAAAATACTAATCATAAATTAAAAGCAAAGAAATAATCTAATTTTACTCAAATTCTAATGTGGCATGCGGATGCGACTAGAACACTGCTTGAGTCAACATTGCGCTCCCAATAGTAATTCCTAAGCTATCATCCCAATTCACATTCCTAACCAAGATAATTTGTTCCGAACAAAACAAATAGATAAGCACGCGCTCATGTGGGTGCTGTGGTGTGCAATGAAAATAAACAAAACATTTTAAATGAAATCTTCTACTATGCAGTGCACTAGTGCATGTGAGCGGGTAAACAAAACTACTCTCCCCCAGACTTAAACTAAACAATCCACAGAATATATGACATGAAAATCAGAAAAAGCTAGGGAAAGAGAGTACCCAGTGCTCAGAAATGAGCACACCAGAAGATTGGCGTTTAAACCACGACTAAGCTGCAGCATCCGCCATCCAGAAGAAGTGCCTGCAGGGGTCAGCTCCGCAAAACAAAAGAAACAGAAAAAGATAAACTACAATACTACAGCTAACTAAACAGGATTGAATAAAATAAAATGCATGAAAAGTAAGATAACTACTGGGGTTATTGTCATCCCAGCACGACTTATTCTAAATAAAAAGCAGTTCTAGCTAATGGGTCTATGAAAAAGGAAATGTACAGGTAACTATTCTAATCTGCGTGTCGGTAGCGGATACCGATACGGAGATAGAGCAGTTACTCCCCTACCTAAATAAAAATACCTGCTCGTCACAGGTAGCGGGAATAGGAAGTAAGAAGAGGAGGAGGCCTGGTCCTCACTCATCCCACCACAAAATAAATCCTTGCCTAGCAAGGTATCATCCACAGCAGGACTGCAGGAGGAGAAGGCAACAAATGAGGCTTCCTTAATGGAGGAGGGATCAACCTCCTCGCATAAAAGGACACACTCATCATTGACTTGAGCAAAAAGCTCCATGTCCTCCTGAAGTACCTGTGGAGACTCATCCTGCACAGGCTCAAATATAACAGAAGGGGGGTCAAGAAATAAAAGAGAGGAGGAACATAAATAAAAGTCAAGCAGGGGAGTGGTCCCGGTCTCACTCCCAGCAGGATCCAAACATAGATCACTGTCAGTATCATATGAGTCGTAACGAGGAGAACCCAAGAGCTCGGGGTCCTTGGTGGTGAGCCGGATGTCCCCATCCAATAAGAAGGTAAATACCTCCTCCTCGGAAAGAGAATCCTCCTCATCCCACCGCGGCGCGTCATCGTTTTCAAAGGTATCAAACTCCCCATCAGAGAGAATAAAATCCTCGTCCCACTTTGGCGCAACCTCAGGCGCTGAATCAGCCACCAGAACGACATCATCAGCCGACTCACTAAAGATTGGAGTAGATGAATTTTGCAAGGAATGCGGAGGAACCGGACTGCTCTCATGATCAGAAAGTAAATGAGCAGTCGCCTCCGCGAAAATATCCACAGACGCCTCCCCGCAGGAAGAACCAGAATCTGCACACCATACTGGTGCATCCATGAGTTCCCAATCCTGTCCCTGTTGACCATCGAATGAGTGCACATCATCACTCAAGGGAAGCTCATAAGAGGGGATTGAGGGACCCATGAAAGAGCAGTACACGGCGAGAGATTCCTCGGTAATCTCCAAGGGCAAAGATCGAGCAAGATGTGCAATGTCAGTATAGGGGCCAGGCAACACTCTGGTGGGCCTGTCCGCAGTAGTCTCCCATAAACGGGGGGATGCTGCGTATACGTCCTCAGAGGGGGAAGGATCGCACAGACGAGGGCAATCCTTCAACACATGGCCTATACCTTGACATAACAAACACCAAATACAATGCTCAGCGTTTAAAGCAGTCATGGCGTCGATGTATCGACGCAAAGTGTCAGAAAGATGACACTCGGCTTCAGAATACATCACAGAAGTATGTGGATAACAGAAAATAAAGATTCTTTGCAAAATAATACTACACACACAAGATAAATCTGAAAATCCTGCTTTAGAAAAGTTAAAAACTAGAGAAAACAACAGAGCAAAGAAAATTAAGAGGCTATAATTTTTTTTTTTTAAAGACAAAAACAAAGTTGAAAAATGGATATACAAGCGAAAAAGAACTACAATCTCTCGTCTACCTCTCAAGAAAAACTCACACGACCGTGTTCCCCGGCAACGGCGCCAAAAACTTGATGGCGCAAATCTCACACACCGCTATAGGCGGTAGCTCGACTGCGACACAAAACGGCAGTGTACCGATCGTTCAAGTAATATAAAATGGGAATGAATCCCCAAGTATCGATCTCTTGAGGAACACAGTAAGGTGGAGTTAACGTTCGAGGAGGACTTGAGATTGAAGTCCTAAACGTCGGATGGAATGCGGGGGAGTTGGGTTGGCTTTTGGAAAATAAAATAAAAGCTATCAACTACTCCTATGCAATGCCGCTATGCAAAGCTTCGTTTGGCGGGATGGAGACTAGGCAGGCCTTGAGCGCGCTGCGTCGCAAGGGCGGATGGACGAGAAGGCAAGCGGAATTGAACAATGCAGGCCTTGAGCGCGCTGCTTCGTAAGGCGGGATGGAATACGGGCCGCGATGCCACGCTTCGGTAGGCGGATGGACGAGTAGGCTAATGGATCGAACTATGCAGGCCTTGAGCGCGCTGCTTCGTTAGGCGGGATGGAATACGGGCCGCGATGCCACGCTTCGGTAGGCGGATGGGCGAGTAGGCTAGCGGAATGAGGGTCGTAAGCACCTCTTCGACAAGCACGCCACTAGCAATTGCTAGTGCGGCACCGGACACGGTGGTGGAGTGGAAAAGGGATGGTGGCGCACCTCATAAACACATAAACCACAAAAGCATTTCACAACAATATGAAATATATATAACTAAAAGCAAGTTTAAGTGCTCTTCATCAAAATACACAAGATCTAGCTATTACAACAATCAATAAGAGAAGAATAAGGCAAGAAATCGACCGAATCCGAAGGCTCGTTGTAGATTCACGGTTGGAATCGCCGGGTTGTCAATCCGCGTCCAAGCTCGGTCCGCAACTACGTCCGGGGTAGAGAGAGCTGTCACGACTCTCCAATGGACCCGTCTTCTTCGTGTCACGATCCGGTGGAGGTTGCAAACTTCCTCTTGTTTGACGATAATGGCGGCTAGGTCTTCCTTTGGAGCTCTTGGATGAAGGAGGAGGCCGAGAGGAGACTCCGGCTCAAGATCGGCATGAAGAACAAGCCCGGAGCACCTATAGATGGTGGGCGACGGTGGAGGGGCGAATCTGGGCGGAACCGGGCGGAAAACGACGGCTGAAATTCGGGATCCAACCTAAAATCGCGAGCAGGTCAATTTATAGGCGCTGGAATAAACAGTGCGCACGGTCGTTGGCGCACGACCAGTGATCGTGCGCACTAGAATCCTGTGATCGTGCGCTCTGCCTGGACGGAACCTGCAAAGACAGAAATTATAAAATACAATGTTCGCACGACCAGTGGCGCACGACCGGTGGTCGTGCTCACTATCGTCAGTGGTCGTGCGCATTAGACGAAACAGAACTCAGAAAAAGGGTTAAGTGCACACGATCAGTGGCGCACGACCAGTGGTCGTGCGCAATAGAACCGGTGATCGTGCGCAGTGTTCCTGTGCAGAATTGCACCGGAAACACCTGCACGACACCTGTTCCAGCGTACGACACCAGTCTAGCCACTGAAAGTGGGACTTAACAGTGCATGAAAACTACTAACAAAGAAATATACGAAATAACACCAAAATGGGCCTAGAAGTGCACATAGCAAGTGATAACGAATATAAGCCAAAATAAGGCTAAAGTGCAGTGGAATGACTAGATAAACGGCCCAGATGAGTCCATATATGTGTATATAATCGGGACTCATCACGCGTCCGGAGCAAACCATCTCTCGCGGAAAGGAAAAACATAGCTGACAAAGAAATTAACAAGCGGAGTATCATGCGAAGTCGCATGCTCACACGCGTAGAAATGCAATAGATAAAATTCCTAATTGTACATATTAGTTTATACTTTTCTAGGGGCATATTTATATATTACATTTACTCAAAAAGTGAATTACGGTGAATCATAGGGTCGTACATAGGAAGAAAGTAAACTGAACGCTGAGGCGCGCATTGCCAAAGATCGGGGCTCGGGACAACTCCATTGAAATCCATCAATGTCGGTGACCATAAGCTTGCCCGTTCGCACTCTCTCCACGGCACTGGTTTGACTCAAATGCGTGAATCAATAGGACTTAAGGTTTTAGATGAGGCTTGGGTTTAGGTGAGGTAAACAAATATAAACATGAAGGCTTAGAACACAAAAACCCAAATGAGCAAATGCATAACACTATCCAAGTAGCCGCAAAACACGCGGATGCACCACACCCCCAGACTTAGACTTAACAACATGGGTGTGTGCACCGCCTACTCCCAAACATATATTTTTACACAGATTTTTCATTAAAGCTCACATCTTTTTCTTTTCTTTTCACTTCTTTTCTTTCTCTCATTTTCTTCTTTTCTTTTCTTATCATTTTCAGCAGCTAAACAATAAAACACATCCACATCTTCACAAACATATCACCAAATCATCAACCCAACTCATGAAAATAATAAACAGCTAAGGCTCAGATTTGGGTGTGCGACTAGGATTGGCATTTAGGCTTTGGTGAGACAACAGTGGGGCTGAATCAAAGAAAGGGTAGGCACAACTGGGCTAACGAGGATAAAGCGATAGGAGTGGGCACAAAGGCTCAACCGGGCCAAAGTGATGGCCTATATCACATTCACGCAATTGACTAACCGTATACCCATGCTTCAAGAATCGCTTGGGGCAAGTTCTAGCCACCGAGAAAGATAATCCTTTCTCCCGACTCGGGCAATACGAGGCTAACGAGCATCTGCACACATTCCTATGCTACCGTTTGATTCACACCGGATTCACCAATTGAGTAGAGTAAACAATATTTACGCTAATAGAAAAAAATATAAACTAAAAGCATAAAAAGAAATTGAATCTACACGATTTTCTAAACGATACATGAGCACTCGACTAGGAGCACTACCGGAGTCAACATTTTACTCCGCCTCATAATCCTAAGCCAGCACAGTGATTTTCCAAATCACACAAAAAGACAAATTCAACTCGCGACGTGCCAACGGCTAAGCGCGCTCAAGTGGGTGCTGTGGTGTGCAATGAAAATAAACAAAACATTTTACATGAAATCTTCTAGTATGCAGTGCAATAGTGCACATGATCGGGTAAACAAAACTACTCTCCCCCAGACTTAAACTAAACAATCCGCATAATATATGACATGAAAATCAGCAAAGGCTAGAGAAAGAGAGTACCTAGTGCTCATAAATAAGCACACCAGAAGATTGGCGTGTAAGCTAAAATGAGCGCAGCATCCGCCATCCAGAAAAGATACCTGCATGGGTCAGCTTCGCAAAAACAAAAGAAAAAGACAAACTAAAATAAACTACAGCTAACTAAACATGATTAGAAGAAATAAAAATGCAGGAAAAGTAAGATAACTACTGGGGTTATTGTCCTCCCAGCATGACTTATTTAGGTTTTGCACAGTTCTAGCTTATAGGCCTATGAAAAGAAAAGTGTACACGTAACTGTTCTAATATGCGCATCGGTAGCGGGTACCGATATGGAGACAGAGAAGTCACCCCTCTACCTAAATATAAATACCTACTCCTCACAGGTAGAGGGTAAAGAAAGTAAGAAGAGGAGGAGGCCTGGTCCTCACTCATCTCACCAAAACTATCCTTGCCCAGCAAGGTATCGTTCACAGCAGGTCCACAGGAGGAGAAGGCAATGAATGAGGCTTCCTTAATGGAGGAGGAATCAACCTCCTCGCATAAAAGGACACACTCATCATTGACTTGAGCACAAAGCTCCAAGTACTCCTGAAGTACCTGTGAAGATTCAACCTGCACAGGCTCGGGTGAAGAAGGGGGGTCAAGAAATAAAAAAGAAGAAGGACAAAAATAATCAGAAATCGGGGGAGAGATCCCGGTCTCACTCCCATCAGGTTGGGGAAGTAAAATAATGTTGGCATTGTCATCAATGCCGCAAGGTTCAGCGGGATCGACAGTGGCCATGCCCAAGATTTGGACTTCCTCCACCGGTGTTGAGGAAAGCTCCTCTTCACCTAGAAGGTTGTCCTCCTTCATAGGAATAGGCATAACACATAGATCGCCAGCCTCATCCTGCGACACATCCTCAACAATGTCGTCGGAGACGAGTATAGTATGCACAACAGGGGGAGGAGTAGTGCTCGGATAAAAGTCGAGCACCGATTCCTCACAAAGAATCGAATCCAAAAGAGGTGGTGGACACACATGGAGAATAGGCTCAGCAATGTCGGTGCATAGATCAGCCGCACATCCGGTGATCGTATCCATGCCATTCCCTTCAAGATGTGAAGGTGACAAAGACACATAACCGGATATTGAAGGTGTGCCGCCGGAGTTAGGAGTTGGGACGATCCAGATATCCGGCTCGTCATCCTCATCCAATTGGCGAAGATAAGCAGCACAATCCTTCAGGGCATGATCTGTGCTCCGACAAAACTGGCGCTGCCTAGCAGGCTTCTTTGGCACAGTGGGTGCTGAAGCCGAAAAGAAGTATGACGGTAAAGGCTCAGCAGAGTAGCCATAAGACTTACGCGCACCATATGGAGTATCAGACGAAGTTGGTGCTCCATATGCTGGGCTATAAGAATTATGCCTACTATTCTCCGTAGGGCATTCATCACTAGAGTGGGAGGTAGCTCCACACCAATGGCAACGGAAATTAAGATGTGCCCACATAGTGTGAAGATAATACGATTCAAAATAAAAATGCTATCGTGCAAAATACTACACCTAACAAAAATTACTAAAGCAATATAATTAAAACAGGAAAATGGAATAAAAAGAAATAAAACAAAGAAATGCAATTTACAAATGGAAGGGCTTCTCTCTCAGGTTCTCCCTCTCCAGAAAACTCACACGACTGTGTTCCCCGGCAACGGCGCCAAAAACTTGATGGCGCGAATCTCACACACCGCTATAGGCGGTAGCTCGACTGCGACACGAAACGGCAGTGTACCGATCGTTCAAGTAATATAAAACGAGGAGTAATCCCCGAGTATCGAATCTCAAAGGAACACAGTAAGGTGGAGTTTATTATCGAGGAGGGACTTGAGATTGAAGTCCTTAGGACGATGTTCACGAAGGTGGGTGGATTGGTTTTGCAAAGTAAAATAAAAGCTATCGACTACTCCTATGCAATGCCGCTATGCAATGCTTCGCTTGGCGGGATGGAGACTAGGCAGGCCTTGAGCGCGCTGCGTCGCAAGGGAGGATGGACGAGTAGGCAAGCAAAATCGAACTGTGCAGGCCTTGAGCGCACTGCTTCGTAGGGTGAATGGATTACACGGGCCGCTATGCCACGCTTCGCTAGGCGGATGGAAGAGTAGGCACACGAATGGAATGGAGAGAACGGCGGAATGAGGGTCGCAGGAACCTCCTCGCAAAGCACGCCACTAGCAATTGCTAGTGCGGCACCGGACACGGTGGTGGAGTGGAAAGTGGATGGCGGCGCACCTCATTCACACATATGAATAATATGATTCCATAAACATGAAATAAACATTAATAAACAAGATTCATAGTGTCATCATCTAAATATAGAGATTACAAACAAATACAACCACACAAGTAGAAGAAAGAGGCAAGAGATACGACCGAATCCGGAGTCTCGTTGTAGATTCACGGTAAGAATCGTCAGGTTGTCAATCCACGTCCTAGCTCAGTCTCAACTGCGTCCGGGGTAGAGGAGGGCTGTCACACCTCCCAATGGACCCGTCTTCTCCAGCGTTTTACAATCCGACCACATCCGATGCAAGGAACTCCTTTCTTGGCGATGAAGATGAGTGTAGAATCTCCTCCTTGAAGCCCTTGGATGATGGAGGAGGCCTAGGGGGCGAACAACTGCGGAAATGGGCAGAACGGCGGAGCTGGGCGAGAAAAAACGGTGAAGTCCCGACCTAATTCGCGAGCAGGTCGATTTATAGGCGCTGGAATAAACAGTGCGCACGGTCATTGGCGCACGACCAGTGGTCGTGCGCACTAGAATCCTGTGATCGTGCGCCTGCCTGGACGGAGCCTGCAAGGTAAGAAAATTATAAAATACAAAGTTCGCACGACCAGTAGCGCACGACCGGTGGTCGTGCGCACTATCGTAAGTGGTCGTGCGATCAGGAAGACAGAACTCAGATAATGGGGGTTAAGTGCGCACGAGCAGCGGCGCACGACCAGTGGTCGTGCGCAGTAGAACCAGTGATCGTGCGCAGCGTTCCTGTACAGATTTGTATTGGGAACACCTGCACGACTCCTGTTCCAGCATACAACACCAGTCTACCCACTGAAGGTGGCACTTAACACTGCATCAAAACTAGTAACGAAGATGAACAAGAAATAACACCAAAACGGGCCTAGAAGTGCACTTAGCATGGAGTATTAAATAGGTACGAAAACATGTCTAATGTGAAGTGCATAGACTAGAAAATCGGCCCAGATGAGTCCATAAATGTGTATATATTTCGGACTCATCAGTGTGTCGGCAAAGGCATGCGAAAGTGTAGTGGCCTTGATGGAGTTTCTCTCCGGTGGTGCGGCTTGGTGTCTATGGCGTGTGCGAGTGCAGTTGGCCTCGACGGTGCTTCTCCGGTGGTGGCATGTGGTTTGGTCGTCATCCGACAATAAAGGTTCTCGGTGAACCTTGTGCATCTGCTATGCTAGCAGATTGCAATCCAAATTATTTTCTCTCCCCCATAGAGCGAGTCCGGCTCCTCCGCGGTGTATTCTGTAACGGACGTCGGTACATTTCTTCATGAATTTGATTGCAGTTGTAGTATTTACGTATGCATTATTCTTATTCAGATTTTAGTTCTTATATACCCTATATTTATTTGGTTGTGCATAGGGGACAATTTCTGCGTTATATCCCAACAAGTGGTATCAGAGGGAGGTTCTATAGGCGACTGATTGGACATTCGAGGAATGGTTTGACTACAGTGGGTGACAACTAGGTCCGCTCCCCATCTTTTCAAATCTGACCTTTGAATTAATCAGGTCTCCTGATCGTGCTGTAGGACAACCATGATAATGAAGAACGTGAATCTGAACAGTTTTTATTTGAAGAAGTGCGACAGTGGCGGGTTTGACCTATGACAGGTGGTACTGCATGAGATGGTCATGATAACCGCAAATTTGTTACAGTGAGGTGATTATCTATAGGAACATAAGGCATGTTCAAATTGTTGTATGTATTAGTTAGAGGCAGTTGGTGCAGAGACGGAGGAGGACGTGAAGACCCATTTTCATTCCTTACCTCGCTCACATATTTTTGCACGGCCTTAGTGACGATGCTCTTGTATGAGAAGGATATGGTGGAGCTGGTGGAGGTCACGATCACAGTGCTACCCAGATAGATGTTAGTGGGCCCTACTCCTGAGGGCGATCACATCTTGGCAGCAGTAGATAGGTAAGGTGAGGTAGTTTGGCAAGGGATCGAGTAGAGAACGATCTCGATCCGGGCTGAAGGAGGGTACTGTATTTTACCATTGCAGATAGTGCAGTCACACAAGAGAGCGAGTTTACAACGTGCGAAAGGCCTCGAGGCTAGGGTGCAGACAGGGTGACAGTTGGGTCAGGGTGCAAAGTGATGAGGCCCTCACCATAACTGAGAGTGTGCGACTCTGACATCTAGATATTTGACATTACTGAGAGGATTGGATTCTAGTGGCTACAACTGCGTGGCCTGAGAATGAGTCCTGATGGTGGAGTGAGGGCGTACCATGCTCAGGAGATCTATGTAGTGCGGTAGTTTATATCGGCTGATGGGGACCATAATGTGTGGTGGTGCATCCATGATTTTTGTGGCTGGCATAGTGGTGCAGAGGATCGTCCTTCTGGGACTTGGGTTCTTCGAATAAGTTTCTACGATCAGGTTGCGATGATGTTCATGGGTTTAGCCAGAGCAGAGATGAGTTGACTGGAGCTGGTCGGTTGATGCCTCAGACTGAGGTGGTGCTACAGGTAGAGTTGCTTGGTGCAGTTGTTACTGTGTGCAGTAAGTGTTTCCTGCAGGTGGTGGATCCAGATCCTGAACCAAGGTGGTGATTGTTATTTTTGGTCAAGATCCTCTCCTTTTAGAAATGTCATGCATGGAAATACCATGCAAGAAAATCACCCAGCCCTACTAACGGCATTAATTTAGATCTCTCTCTCTCTCTCTTGCCTAAAATTAAAGCCACGGTTTTTGTATATATATATAGTTTCTGGTTCACGTGGAGGAGTAGTATTTCAGCCGCCAGATTTTATAGGGGTTGCTAGCCCGTTCCAGTTTACGAGGAGGAGCCGCCGCTATTGTCTCACTCGTGGTGCCGCAAGGGGTGGGAGACCCCTATAGGATGCCATCGGTAGTTGTCGTTGGTTCAACATCGTGCGATGGCGGCGGAGCCGTTGGTACCTAGCATTGTTTTATCTTCTCTCATGTGAGACACTCGATGTATCCACCGAATTTGGATGAAATAACCGCCGGTCTTGGAGGAGAGGATCTCTACCGGTCTTGAAGGAGATGATGTGGTGCGGGCGTGGTGGCGAAGGCTTGCGGTGGTGTAGTGACCTTGACGGGGTTTCTATCTAATGATGCGGGTGTGACGGCGAAGGCATGCAGAAGTGCAGTGGCCTTGATGGAGTTTCTCTCCGGTGGTGCGGCTTAGTGTCGATGGCGTGCACGAGTGCAGTTGGCCTCGACGATGCTTATCCGGTGGTGTCAGGTGGTTTGGTCGTCATCCGACGACGAAGGTTCTCGGTGAACCTTGTGTGTCCGCTGTGCTAGCGGATTGCAGTCCAGATTATTCTCTCTCTCCCGTGGATCGAGCAAGTCTGGCTCCTCCGTGGTGTATTCTATAATGGATGTCAATACATTTCTTCATGAATTTGATTACAGTTGTAGTATTTACGTATGCATTGTTCTTGTTCAGATTTCAGTTCTTATATACCCTATATTTATTTGGTTGTGCCTAGGGGATAATTTTCGCGTTATATCCCAATAACAAGGTACTAGGTAGTTTTATGGGATGAAAGCCCAACATGTCCTTTTCACAAGGATTTAAATTTTTTAAATTTTATAATTTTTTTGTTTAATTTGCATAACAGAAAAATAAGACACAAAAACATAAAAATTTAAAAGAAAGAAAAAAAAAACAATTTTCTTTTTGGAAATTTTTAATAACAAAATTGAAAATAAAGAAAAGAAAAACCATTTTGTAATGATTTTTTTTAAAGTTTGTCTATTTTTTTGGATTTTTAATAAAAATAAAACATAAGAGAATACACTCTCATACTTAAAAATAAATATTGTCCCCAATGTTTATAAACTAAGTATGAAGAAATCTTGAAATGAAAAAGAAAAATGCAAAAAAGAGAAGTGCAAGAAAAATAACGATAAGCAAGGGGTGCCTCACAAAAGCGCTTTGTTTAAAGTATTTGAGCTAGACATTAAGGGTTAGCTTATAGGATATTTGAATTGAAAATGCACATGCAAATCCCTTAATTCACGTTGAGTTGAATATGCCAAAATCCGTTGCCCGACGACTTCTCCGCGATAGTCTTGAATCTTTTGTTTTCCTTTAGTGGAAAATTGTGACCCCAAATTACCTATGCATACCTGAGGTATTTGAGAGTGCTAGAGATGAGCAACAAATGGATCGGTGAAGTTGTTTGATTGCAACGACTCATCCTCTATATGAAAATCGTTCGTATAAACAGAATCAAGATTATGCGAGTTAAAAAATATTTCACAATGAGGAGTTTCTTGTGAAAATTCATGATTAAGCATTGGTTGTTCATTTGTAAGAACAAAATCGGTATCCAATAATTCATCAGAATTACTAATTAGACTAAATTCATGGGCGACAAAATTTTCATGAATTGTGATTCCAAAAAAATTATGTGTGGTGTTTATAAATTCATGAAAAAGAGGAATAGAGTCGGGCGGAGTAGAAGAAGAAATATGTTCTTCTTCTATTTCTTACGATTCAACCATTATTTTAAGAAATTCTTGGTACAAAATAGTGTCTTCTTCTTGGGAATAACTATTCAAATTTTGAATAGGAGATCTGTAGAATCACCAAGAGAAGAATTTTGATCAAAAGAATTGTGCGGGTAAAATGTGGAGGAATAGAAATTTTTATCAAAAGAAATTTCATCATTGTACCATAAATTCTCTGGGTGATCTTGCCACCACGAATAATTATTATTGGAGCAAGAAAGAATTTCATAAGAATTATAGCTGATAGAAAAAGTATTTTGATAATAAATTTTTTGAGAATAAAAGTTAAAATAACATTCCTCGCTAGAATGATTTGCACCACAAAAATGACAAAAATATTACGCTTTCTTGCGGCTTCCAAAATATTAAGTTGGTTTGTAAGCTCAGCAATTTTAGCGGCCAAATGAGAAAACATTTTTTTTATAAAATAAAACAACTGTTACTTTATAGAATGGAATTAAAAAAATGAAAAAGAGAATTTGGGGGTTCGGAAAAAATGATAAAATTAATACAATTTTCGCTTTCAAAATGTCAACAAAAATAATCCCCGGCAACGACGCCAAAAACTTGATACGTAAAATTTAGGATAAAAATATTTTCCAAATTCTACAAACTATAGTCAAGAGCACCTATCATTCATAATATAAGATATTTTAAAATAAATATCAAGTGTCATATTCCACTAATCTGTTGATTACTTCTACTCACACAAATTAATATTACTTTATCTAAATAAAATAAGTTTTTGTAAATAACAAGATAAAAATAAAGAAAGATAGCATTTGATCAAGAATCATTATTAAGGAAAATAATTCGAAAAATCTAAATTTCATAAGCAATTGAAGATAAAAATTCAACAGTGGAGGTCCCCAAATTTTGAAAGCACCTCTCTCGAGAATACGCTACCAACTAACCTTAGGTTGATCGATTATGACACCTCGTCCAGTCGAAACCCCTAAGATTGCTTTAGGCGGTGAACCCCATTATTGGATTTGACTCCAATCCAGATGTTTTAATTCATCCTCTCTCGAGGAGTGCATACAACTCCTTTCACACTTGAGTGATCTTCTCGTATTCACAGATCTCTCGATCAAGTAGAATACGTATCTAAATTGATTATCATATATTAGCAATAATAAATCAAAAAATTAGAAATCAAAGGTAAATCGTAATTTCTAAAACAAAGGATATGAAAAAGAGATTATGAATCAAAATTACTTAAGAATTCATCCGATCAAATGCTATAAAATTAGCTAGACTGGATTAAAAAGAGAACAATTTTATAAATAGGAAAAAGAAATACATTTGGAAGAAATGAAAATTTATATTAAAAATTGAAAAGTGCAAGCCATAAAGTAAATTGCATAAAAGGAAAATTATAATAAAATGTAGAAAAATTAAGCTAAAGTTGATCCAATCGAAGCAAGGACTGGATGGGGAACTCTTGGCAGCAGTTGGCTTTTTATAGTTGAAAATTTCAGGAGTCACGCCCTCGGTCACACCCTCGGTCACGCCCAACATTCTCGTGCTTTATTTTGGCAGTTTTTCTTAAGTCCACGCTCTTCGTAGCGCCCTAGGTCATGCCCGTGACCTAGGGCGTGACCAGCGCGAGATGAAACATGCTTGAAACGAGTGAAACTAGTTGTTTTCTATGGTTTCTAGACAGGTCACGCCATAGGTCATGCCCGTGACCTAAAGTGTGTCTAATGAAATTATTCCCATATTGTAGATGACGTTATCCACATCCCGAAATGGGATGGCACATCCCGTAACTATTCCTTGATTGATTGTTATGGCCATATGAAAATTCAGCAATCAACACGGCCTTTTTGTTGTTTCTGGACTGTACACACCCTTAGGTCACGCCCGTGACATGACTACACGCCCTTTGGTCATGGGCGTGACCTAGGGCGTGTAATTTTAAAATTCTAAAATTTACTATTCGTAGACCAAAATTCTGATTTTTACTATTCATAGACCAATATACAAAAACTTCTGCAGGACCTCCCCAAAGCCCTAAAAACATAAAAAAAGTAAATTAGACTTAGAATCAAATTAAAATACTAATAAATTACGAAAAAGAAAAACTAAACTATGATAAATTAATATATAAAATATGTATTATCACATGGATAGCCTACCCTATAGCCCATGATCATATTTACCGCCCATGCCATTCAATTTCTGGAGGTGGTGACTTGGCATGGTGGATTTAAGGTTTTACCCAATTTTTGGGAGAGGATTCAATGCACATTCATGGTTTGAATGCCAGGGGGCACTCTCATTCCCTCCCAAAGCACACCACTCAACTTCCCACAAATTGTGCAATCAATTTCCTGTGGAATTGGAACCAATTGGTGGCTGGAAAAGGAATCCCAAGCAATGGCCGAAATGATCATTAATGACACTTCATCATTAAGCCCTCCTCACTCCAATATGGCCACTCCATTAGCTTTAGAAGGAGGAAGGGAATCAGAATAGTGCCTTACATTGCAACATTTGGTGGAGAATCAAGGGATCGGCAAGGAGCACAACTTGAAGGGGGCGGCCCTGGCAAATACGGGAAACAACCACTATCAAGCCCGATTGGAGGTCGGTTTCTTCTCCTCTCCTCTCCTCTCATGCTAGGTCTTTAGATCATTTAGGAATGGATTTAGGCTCAAGAGAGTTAGATCCACTTCCATGAAAACCAGAATTTTGGGCTGTTTTAACCCTCCCTAAACCCCTTTTCCTATAACTTTTTCGGCCGGTATTTGAGTAAATGCACTACATTTTAGTTCCATAATCACTCATATTTGTTCTCTATCTGTTATTCCATGCTAAGTGCACTTTCAGGCCCGTTTCGATGTATTTTCTTGTTTATCTTACTCATGCATTATATTGCAATTCAATTTCTATATTTAAGAATGTGTGGAATCCCCATTTACGTGGCCTGACGATCTTTCAGGTTGATACGGGGTTTGTGCGAGTATTCCGGGGCGCAAAAACTGCACAGGAACACTACGCACGACCACTGGACATAGTGCGCACGACCACTGGTCGTGCGCTAGTGATCGTGCCTTAATTCCCACCTAAAAAGTGGTCTGACTGGCATAACGCACGACCACTGGACATAGTGCGCACGACCACTGGTCGTGCGCCACTGATCGTGCGCATTGAAAACCTGCACCTGTCTATAAATAGCTGCTCCGCGAAAACAGCCGGAACTCCTTCGTTTTTAGGTCTTTTTGAGCGCCGTTTTTTGCGTTTTTTCGTTCTAAGCCTCCTCTATTCATCTAGGGACTTCAAGGAAGAGATTGGATCTTACTTTCATCATCAAGGAAGGTTTAAAGAGCATTTGGGCATCGCCGGGTCGTGACACGAAGAAGACGGGCCATTGGGAGGAAGTGACAGCCCTCCTTTACCCCGGACGCAGTTGAGGACCGAGCTTGGACGCGGATTGACAACCCAGCGATTCCAACCGTGAATCCCTACAAGGCTTCGGAGTCGGTCGATTCTCTTACTCTTTATTCCTTTGAAATGATGTTTGTATGTTAAACTCTCTATTTTGTGGATGAAGAACTTGATAAATCCATATATGTAACTTTTATTTCATGTTTATGAAATTACTTTTGATTTATTCAAGTATATGAGGTGCGCTATTGTCATTCATCTTCCAACCTCCATTACCCTCCATTCCATTCCGCTTAACTTCTCTTCCACTACATGAGCCTACTCTTCCATTCGCCAAGCTAAGCGGTGCTAACGGCCCGTGTAATCCATTTCATTTCCGCTAGTGCGAACCACCTCATCCGCTTGCCTACTCGCCCATCCGCCCATCCGCCTACCAAAGCAGTGCATCGTGGCCTGCATAGTTTCCATCCGCCCGGCGAAGCAGCGCATAGCGGCCTGCATAGGAGTAGTGATTTAGTTGTTTTATTTTGTTTTCCGCAAATCAAACCAACCCTAGCCTTTCGCATCCATCGACTTAAGGACTTCAATCTCAAGTCCTCCTCAATAGTCAACTCCACCTTACCGTGTTCCTTCCGAGATCGATACTCGGGGATTACTCCTCGTTTTATATTACTTGAACGATCGGTACACTGCCGTTTCGTGCCGCAGTCGAGCTACCGCCTATAGCGGTGTGTGAGATTTGCGCCATCAAGTTTTTGGCGCCGTTGCCGGGGAACACAGTCGTGTGAGTTTTCTGGAGAGGGAGAATCTGAGAGAAAAGCCCTTCCTTTTGTAAATTGCATTTTCTTTTATTTTTATTTCTGTTCTTTTTAGTCCATTTTCTTGTTTTATAGTAGGTTGCTTTAGTAAAATTTTGTTAGGTATAGTATTTCGCACAATAGTGTTCTTAGTTTTGAGAATCGTTTTATCTTCGCACTATGTGGGCACATCTCAATATCCGTTGCCGTTGGTGTAGAGATACCTCCCACTCTAGTGATGAATGCCCTACGGAGAATAGTAGGCATAATTCTTATAGCCCCGCATATGGAGCACCGACTTCGTCTGGTACTCCATATGGTGCGCGTAAGTCTTATGGCTACTCTGCTGAGCCTTTACCGTCGTACTTCTTTTCGGCTTCAGCACTCGATGTGCCAAAGAAGCCTGCTAGGCAGTGCCGGTTTTGTCGGAGCACTGATCATGTCTTGAAGGACTGTGCCGAGTATCTTCGCCAATTGGACGAGGATGACGAGCCGGATATCCGGATCGTCCCAACTCCTAACTCTGGCGGCACACCTTCAACATCCGGCTATGTGTCTTTGTCACCTTCACATTTTGAAGGGTATGGCATGGATACGGCCACCGGATGTGCGGCTGATCTATGCACCGACACCGCTGAGCAGATTCTCCATGTGCCTCCACCACTTCTAGTGGATTCGATTCTTTCCCCTGTTGTGCATACTACATTTGTTTCTGACGACATTGTTGATGATGTGTCGCATGAGGAGGTTGTTGATCTTAGTATTGTGCCTATTCCTATGGAGGAGGACAACCTTCTAGGTGAAGAGGAGTTTTCCTCAGCACCGGTGGAGGAAGTCCAAATCCTAAGCCTGGCCACCGTTGATCCCGCCGACTCTTGTAGCATTGATGACAATGCTAACATTATTTTACTTCCCCAACCTGATGGGAGTGAGACCGGGACCACTCCCTCGATTTCTGATTATTTATGTTCTTCGCCTTGTTTATTTCTTGATCCCCCTTCTTCATCCGAGCCTGTGCAGGTTGAGTCTTCACAGGTATCCCAGGAGGACTTGGAGCTTTTTGCTCAAGTCAATGATGAGAGCATCCTCTCATGTGAGGAGGTTTATTCCCCCTCCGTAGAGGAAGCTCCACTCATTGCCTTTTCCCCCTGCTGCCTCCCTGTTGACGACACCTTGCTAGGCAAGGATGTGTTTTGTGAGATGAGTGAGGACCAGGCCTCCTCCTTTTCTTACATTCTCTACCCTCTACCTGTGAGGAGCAGGTATCTATATTTAGGTAGAGGGGTGGTTGTTCTATCACCGTATCGGTACCCGCTACCGACACGGATATTAGGCCAGTTACCTGTCCACTTCTCCTTCCATAGGCCCATTAGTTAGAACCTTCATGTTTTTAAATAAGTCGTGCTGGGATGACAATAACCCCAGTAGTTATCTTACTTTTCATGCATTTTATTTTAATCCATCCTGTTTAGTTAGCTGTAGTTTATTGTAGTTTATCTTTTTCTGTTTCTTTTGTTTTTGCGGAGCTGACCCCTGCAGGTATCTTCTTCTGGATGGCGGATGCTGCATCTTAGTCTAGGTTTAAACGCCAATCTTCTGGCATGCTCACTTGCTGAGCATTGGGTACTCTCTTCCCTTAGCCCTATTTTGATTTTCTTGTCATATGTTATGCAGATTGTTTAGCTTAAGTCTGGGGGAGAGTAGTTTTGTTTACCCGCTCACGTGCACTATTGCACTGCATACTAGAAGATTTCATTTAAAATATTTTGTTTATTTTTATTGCACACCACAGCACCCACTTTAGCGCGCGCTTAGCCGTTGGCACGTCGTGAGTTGAATTTGTCTTTTTGTGTGATTTGGAAAATCATTGTGCTGGCTTAGGATTATGAGGCAGAGTAAAATGTTGACTCCTGTAGTGCTCCTAGTCGAGTGCTCATGTCTCGTTTAGAAATTCGTGTAGATTCAATTTCTTTTTATGCTTTTAGCTTATATTTTTCTATTAGCGTAAATATTGTTTACTTTACTCAAAATTTGGTGAATCCGGTGTGAATCAAACGGTAGCATAGGAATGTGTGTAGACGTTCGTTAGTCTCGTATTGCCCGAGTCGGGAGGATGGATTATCTTTCTCGGTGGCTAGAACTTGCCCCAAGCGATTCTTGAAGCATGGGTATACGGTTAGTCAATTGCGTGAATGTGATATAGGCCATCATTTTGGCCCGATTGAGCCTTTGTGCCCACTCCTATCACTTTATCCTCGTTAGCCCAGTTGTGCCTACCCTTTCATTGATTCAGCCCCACTTTTTATTTCACCAAAGCCCAAAAGCCAATCCTAGTCGCACACCCAAATCTGAGCTTTAGCTGTTTATTATTTTCATGTGTTGGGTTGTTGATGTGGTGATATGTTTGTGAAGATGTGGATGTGTCTTATTGTTTATTTGCTGAAAATGATAAGAAAAGAAAAGAAAAAAAAATGAGAAAAAGAAAAGAAGTTAAAAAGAAATGAAAGAGAAAGAGTGTTTAATTGAAAATCTTTATGTAGAGATTTATGTTTGGGAGTAGGCGGTGCACACACCCATGTAGTCAAATCCAAGTCTGGGGGTGTGGTGTACCCGCGTATTTGTGTGGTGAATGAGGAGAATTTCTGCACTAGCTCATTTGGGTTTAGTATTTGAGCCATCGTCTTTATCATTGTATACCTCACCTAAACCCAAGCCCCATTTAAAACCTAAAGTCCTATTGATTCACGCATTTGAGTCAAACCAGTGCCGTGGAGAGAGTGCGAACGGGCAAGCTTATGGCCACCGACATTGATGGATTTCAATGGAGTTGTCTCGAGCCCCGATCTTTGGCAATGCTCGCCTTAGCGTTCAGTCTACTTTCTTTCTATGTACAACCTTATGATTCACCGTGATTCACTTTTTGAGTAAACGTAATATATAAATACGCTCCTAGAAAATTTTAAACTAATATGTATAATTAGAAATTTTATCTACTGTATTTCTACGCACATGAGCATGCGACTTCGCATGGTACTCCGCTTGATAATTTCTATTCCAACTTATGTTTTTCTTGTCCGCGTAAGAGATGGTTTGCTCGGGACGCGCACCGCCATACACGAGCCACCACCTCAACGAAGGTGGTGGTAGTGGTCGACCATGTACAGGAGAGGATGGCCGGAAAATGGAGTTGGAAGATAGTCCAGGTCGGTTGAATCTCATCCCTTGGCTGAGTGGATAAGAAGACTAGGAATCACATGATGGGCTTTAAGATATGTGTTGTTATGATGTTATATGTCTATAGTTTAGATTTTATTAAATATTAAATCTGTCACACTTTTTACTAAAATTTCAAACCCATATTTGGGTACCATAGAAGCTCATTAAGTTCTAGTCATGAATAACAAATTTGTAGCCCTTTGTCACTAGTTCCTACGGAATTTTAGAACACCTCAATTGGTGCCCTACAACTCCCAGAATCTCCATTTAAGTGGAGGGTGTCCTAAAGGTGCCCTAGACACTAAAATGGATATTTCCAACTCAATACTTATTCAATGGGTCTGAAATTTTTGACATCTATGAGTCATACCTGTATACACCCTCAGTCCAAAAATCAGAATTTTTTGAAAGTCTTTTTATATAGTTTTAGAAACTATTTTATAAATCATGCACATGATAGATCTATATCTACATCACTTCAATTTGGCCCAAATCTTGGGTGGTGTGTAGATTAGGGTATCATAAGGATCTGTTAAAAATTTCAAACTATTTGGAGCTCTTCATGTGGGTGTATTCCACTTGCATGAAAATATAGTTAATGAAATTTGGTGTGCATAAAGCATAAATATGTGTTTTGTCATTTTATAACAAATGGCTTGATGCCTGCCAACGGAATTTTGGCCATGCATATGTTATGATTAAATTTATCATCTTTGGTGAGATTAGGATTTGTGGGGTTAGAAATCCTAGGTATTTGTTTAATGGTAAATATGTGACAAATTAAATTAGTGAAATATAAGCAATCAAATGACTTTGGAAAATTAGGATTTTCTGTCACATGACATATTAGGCCATTTTACATACCTAGAAATTTTTATTAGAATTTTTGGGAGTCATTTACCTTGAGGGATATCAATAATTTCATCTGTCACACAAATGTATATTTGAATTATTTATGGCTAAAATATCTTGGAAAATTCTAAAATCTCTGGCTACATAATTTTTGTAATATTATGAACCTCTGGTAATTTTTTTGGAATTTTTGGAAAGATAATTTAGGTACCTCTTTTGTAAAGTGACATTTGGGGTTTAATATTCATTTATTGAAATTATGGAGAAATTATATAGGGAAAATTATGAACTCTGTCCAACACATTATTTCGTCAATATGCACTTGTGCTAATTTATTTTGAACAATTGGACATTTGAATTTAGTACTTCATGTGTGAATTGACTAAGTGTCACATATTTGTTAATAATGAATTTTGGCCAAATTAAGTTAGGAAATATTTGAATCTCTGGAAAATTACTTTTTATGACATCTTGAACCTCTATAATTTATTTTAGATGTATTGGCCATGTAGACTTGATGGTTCCCTCACTTATGACTTGAATAACCCAATGTGAACAATATTGGTATATGTATAGTGAAAACATAAATTAATGATTTGACCAGTGAAATCACTTTGGAAAATAAAGGATTCTTAATAGAACAATAGGGTGATCATGTTGCATCTTTGGAATTATCTAGGAGCATATAGATTAGAGTGATTAAAGTTTACACTATTCACTTGATTAAGAGAGTTAGATATGAGCTGTGTATAACAAACATAGGCTAGTGAGTAATCCTTGAAAATGAACCAAGGAAATGTTCATAAATGGGTTAGTGACATGTTTGGAGTATGTTAGGCATCTAAATTGGTTCCTAGGTCAATTATCCAAGGGGTGATGAGTGAAAGAGTACATGGACAATTAATGGAGTGGATCATATGGAGTTTCAAGTGATAGATTAATTCTCCCCTAAAGGGATTATGAATCCATGTTTCGATAATAAGAGTAACATTGAGAGAGGGCTTTAAGGATGAGTAGCCACCAATAAGATTAAATATCCTAAGAAAGGGAGGTTTGGTATGTCATCCCATCATACCTCCTAGTACCACTGCGAGCCCCTTACCGGGTGGTCCTAGTGAAATCCAAGATCCACCCAAAACTACTAAGTCCAACTAAATTCTATGAAAGATTAAACTAAATAGAAAGATAAGAAGAACTTATGTACACTCCCCTTGGGGGTTGATAAGGATTTGGTTAAGTAGGACTGGATTGTCTGGGGAGATAAAGCTCGATTTGGTTATGATATGGTTGTGAAATGGAGGACTGGTTAGTCCTATGAGATGGAGGCTCTGGTGGTTGAGGTGATACATATATGTGTTTGTGCATAAATGATGTGGCGGGTCTTCGGTACTACACCAGTCATCACACCGACGAGAGTACATTGACTTGACAAGTAGTTGTTGTCTAGAGGGCAGCTCAGCTGGTGTCTTGGTGACGTCTTCCTAGTGACCCTTTACTTAGCCTATAAGACTGGTGGATTCCAGCATTAGTGCAAGATGCTCCGTAGTACCTAGCTAGGTGTACCTAGTAGTACATACAGTATATGTTAGGTAGTGTAAATATCGGCCTAGGAGTGGGGTGGCCCAACCCACTACATCCATTTGCCACTACGAGAGGTACTTGTGAGTTTAGCTAACTCCAAACAGGGAAACTAAAGTTCTATGCACATAGAGTCGTGTGTGTGTGTTGCATTTGTGTGGAATTATAACATAAACATTACATTGCATAGCATACGTGACATTGCATACAACAAGATCCTCATCATATAAAATAAGCATGGGCACATTTTATATGATGAGTTACTTAAGCAATATGAACCTTAACTTATAAGTTTGTATGAGCATTCATATAAGTTAAGTTACTTCCCCGTGATGACACTTTAGCTTCATTTCCATTACTTACTTATTGCTCTTTTTGTGCTGCTCCTTTACTACTGCTCTTTATTACTTCATGTTGGTTTCAATAATTAATATAGTAGAACTGTTAGTTAGCTGTACATTACTATGCATTATGATATTAAATATAGCCAGGTCAACTGCTTGTTTATCTACTATTGTATACCTTTCTCTTCGTCCTCCCGCCCGGTGCATAGGAGTCATGGGGGAGGGGTGGATGAAACTGCTTTATCTTTTTGACTAACGACTGGATGTGGTATAACAATCATGAGCGTATGGAGCCGGAGCAGCAGCAGCCCGTCCAGGAGGAGCAGTATGGCAGGGAGATAGAGCGTGAGGAGCCGTCGCAGTGTACAATGATGATACCCTAGACTGATTGAGTGATTAGTTGTTGATTTACTTCCGCGAGCGTATGTAGTGAGGATCTTGATGTATAGGGCATAAGCCCTTTTTTTTATTCCATCTCATTTGCGGGCATTTACCGTTTGGATTATAGATTATGTGTGATGTGAACTTGTGCACATATATTTGATTCTTTCCATTATGGTTGGCCTGAGATGTTTGTATTAGCTGACATGATCGGCATCTTGTAGTGGTGACTAACCCGTGTGTTGGTGTCATCGCAAGGTGGCGGTTCTGGGTGGTATGCTCAGGAAGCAAAAAAAAGAAAGGGGTCTTACATGGATTCAGGCTACTCATTGGGTGGCTGAGAGGTGCCTTAATGGCAATCTAAGGTATAGCCTCCCCCATCCTCAATTGGATCTCCCACCAGCTTCAGTTAGTCAAGAGAGGAAGAAGACCCATCTTTGGAGAAGAAATTAACCACTAGAGAGAGGGATCACCCTTTCTCTCAAGCTTCCAAGGTCGGCAATGACACCAAAGAGAATCACAAGAAACATGGCGTCAAACCAGGTAGGTTTCCTTGCTCGCTCACTTAGTGCTAGATCTAGAAATAATTAGGCTTGTGCTGATTAATTTTAGACTTTGATTCTTAGTTTTTAAAGATTTTTGCTTAATTTATCAAAACTAATTTTCTATAAAGACAAGTATACCTTATCACCTATAGTACATGATATTTTGTTTTAGAAAATATCAAGGTCGTATATTTCCACGGATTGTGTTGATTATTCTTACTTATAAGGAGCGAACTATTATTTTATCGAAAAAAGTTTTTAATTTGGTTTTTAATATTTAGATAGTGATATTATACGCATAACAAGAGTTTTAAACAATGATGAAGATATCGCCCAATGTTGAATTGCCTTGAGATGAAAATAGCCTTTTTTTAGATTTTTCAAAACATTAGAATGGCATGGCCGTGGAGGGTCTATAAGTATGAATGCACCTTTCTCGAGGGTACGCCCACCTGAGATTAAGAATATTCGACCAAACTCTCATTTTTTAATTGAATCTCCTTAATACTCCCTTTATGTTGTGAACCTCTCTATTGGATATTTTTTCGAATTCAGGAGACTTACCTCATCCTCTCTCGAGGGTAGAGCGCATTTCTCTTTACCCTTGAGCGATCAATCCATAAGCACGAGTCTCTCAGCTAACTAGTGTACGGAAATGTAAATGAGAACCATACATCGATTATATAGTTCCACTCAACAGTTTTTTTGGTGAACCTTAAGCTCGTTAATTGATTTTAGAAAGAGATATTTTACTTTTCCCAATGCTCTTCGGCATCGTGCGCTAAAAGATATTAGCCACTCATTGAAATGGGGACGACATTAGTGATTATAAAATACATGATAATATCTTAAGCGAAATAAAAGTGCGTTTAGTGAAAATTATAAGAAAAAAAAAATAAAAACACACTAAATTAAAAACTCACACACTCTACACACTAAATTAAAAACTCACACATTTTATAGTAATTTAAATGACAAGTAATAAATCACACTCACGCACTCTACTTTAAATTAAAACTAAGTTACAAAAAAGTGTAAAAAGTTATTCTCATACACACACACACACTCTACTTTGAAATGAAAAACTAAAATAAAAGAAAGCGAAAAAGCTATTCTCAAACACACACTCTACTTTGAATTAAAAGCTAAGTTACAAAAAAGGAAAATACTATCTCATACACACACGCACTCTACTTTGAAAAGAAAAAAAAAGTAAAAAATAATCTCATACACTCACACACTCTACAATAAGATGAATAAAAAGAAAAGAAAAATTAAAAGAAAACAAAAACAATGCATGCACACCAACTAAATTAAAAGAAAAGAAAAATTAGACACATACACTCACACACTCTTGACATAAGGAAAAGAAGATTGAAATGAGAAAACAAACTATTTTATTCCCAAAATAAACATTACAACTACACTAAGAATGAAAAAATTACAAAAAAAATAAAAACTTAAAAAGGAAAAATGCATAAACTAACTCACATACACTCAAAACTACTCAAGAAAATACTAAAACACACTCAAATTCTGGATTCTAAGCTTCAGCCGAGCCCCTCTTATAAAGAAAATTTTAAGATTACACGCCCTCGGTCAAGCCCATGACCGAGGGCGTGACTTTTGCACATGCTATAGAGGTTGCTTTAGCCGCCTTATGGAAGAGTTTGCCGGAGAAAATGGATGCACACAGGGGTGACTTGAAGTGTCACGGGCGTGACTTGAAGTGTCACGGGCGTGACTTGAAGTGTCACTGGCGTGACTTTGGGCGGCAGACGTCAACAACATGTGGGTATTAAATTTAGGGCATGTCCTGCTGAAAGATTGGGGGAACACATGCGTGACCATTTTCGACATGGGCGTGACTTCTTTATTCTGTCGAGACATTGAGGCAAAAACCGCTGAGAAGGCTGGAATTTGGTACTTTAAGCTGACATGCCCTTGGTCACGGGCATGACTCAAGGTCACGGGCGTGACCTTGGGCGTGATTTGATTAATCCGCCGAGATTTCACCTAAAAACCGATGAGTGCTGGAAATTGGCATTTTAAGACCACACGACCTTGGTCACGGACGTGACCGAGGGCGTGACTTTACAAATAATACCAAAATGCTGAAAAACAGAAATAAAACTAAGTTAGTAAAGAAATAGTAAAAACAAGCAATTTATTCATTAATTTACATAAAATATTTACAATAATACTTAAAATTATACTAAAGACTATACTAAAAATACGTATATTTTACTATTTATCAAATACCCCCATACTTAAGCTTTTGTTTTTCTAGCAAGAGTAAGAGAGATCCATACGGGATTAACATAAGTTCTAATTTTTGGCTATCATGTTATTTAATCAAAAGAGACCGAAAAATAAAAATCCAGAGTATAAAGAGTTAAGTCCTAAATTATGCAAATGATTTAAGTAGGGAGAAATGTCTTAGCCAAAAGACTTCTTGATTAACCAAATAGCAAGCAAATTTGTAAACATTAGTAAACGAGATTAGATCGGAATTATAAGAACCATTGTTTTAAAGAAATTTGAAAGAAATGATACAAGTTAATAATTATGTTCTCGAAAGATTTTTTGAATTAGGCTTAGGTACAATAAATTGGCTAAGGTAAAAGGGGGTAAAACGTTTTGGCAGAAAGAGTTTTCATTGGTGCCCACCGTTTATGAGGGGAAACTATTTTCTTTTGTTTTTATTAACTCAACGCTTATGTTTACGGAACGAAATCTCATTCCCATTGACCTAAGATCTTTTAATTTTTTATTAGGTTCCTATGTTTACGGAATGAGTCTTATTGCCATTGACATAAGATCTTTTTCTTCTTCTATTTATCATGGCATGCTAATTAGGTGCATACAAGGGGTTTTCAAGAGAAATTCTAGAATAAGAAAAAAAGTTTGAGAACAACCTTAGTAATTTGAATATTCCTAGATTCCTAAAGACATAAAGTAGAGATAATTGAGGTCTAAGGTTGTTTTGCTAACATAATACACATGCCTCTATTTCAGATAAATAGAAGTAGTGCTTGAAAACAAAGCCTCTATTTAAATTAGAAACACAAGATATTCTTTAAAACTTAACCCCGAATATTTAAATCTATCAATCTTAAATAAACAACTGATTAGTAAACTAACGATTATGAAAATCCACGAATAGATATTCATGAAACTAAATGCTTTAAGAATAAAAGTAAAGTATGGTTTTTTTTATTTTTTTGGTGTTATGTTTTTTTTTCTACTACTAAATATATCTTATAGATATTTTTTTAAGTTTTGGGGTTTTGCAAATTTTTTGTTTTTGTATTTTAGATTTTTGAATACTTGAGATAAATATGTTTTTGGAATTTTTGATGGTTTGTATTTTTTGGAGGTTTTTCAAATTATATTTACATGAAGTAAGAAAGATAAAATGCAGAAGTAAGCAAGATAAAATTTTGCGACTACGAAATAAAGTTGTTTTTGGTATTTTTTGGTGTTTTGTGAATTATTTTTGGAGTTTTAGTGTGTTGTTTTTTCTTCAAGTTTTTCGTTACAAAATAAACTATTTTTTGAAATTTTGGGGTTGGGTAATTAGAAAATTACGAAATAAGCTATTTTGTGAAAAAAAAATTTGTTTGTTTTAATGAAAACGGTAATACACCCCCATACCTAAAACCCAACATTGTCCTTAATGTTGTAATTTAAGTATGAAGAAGCTAGCAAAGGAAAATGAAAATGCAGTTTATAGAGAAAGGAAGAAATGGGAGCAAAAAGGCTTCCCTGAATTAAAGCTGGCGAGCTCGCAATGAACCCTGCACAAACAATAAGTAAAGCAAACAAAGCATAAAACAATATTTAGTTAGATATGGGGTGCTTCCCATTAGCACTTTGTTTGTCATCACTAAGCTTGACTAATCTGACGTGGGGAGATTATAAGTTGGGGAGGGTTAAGGATTTGATGTTTTTGTCCACTGATCGCCCGCAAGATAAAATTTTAAATGGTGCCCGTTGACTTTAAAGAAGCCTTTTTCTCGGTGAGAGATAAGAACTGTCCCATATGGCCAAACCTCTTTAACTTGAAAGGGGCCGGACCAGCGAGATTTTAACTTACCTGGAAAAAGCTTGAGGCGTGAGTTATAAAGAAGGACAAGATCTCCCGACACAAAAGTTTTTGATAATTTTATTTTTTGATCATGGTAGAACTTAGAGTGCTCCTTATAAAATTTATTACTCTCATAAGCGTTCACACATCATTCATCGAGTTCATTTAAGTGAAATTTTCTTATCTCGGAGGCTATGTTCGAATTGAAGTTTAAAAATTTTAGAGACCAAAAGGCACGGTGCTCTAATTCTACCGGTAAATGGCATGCCTTGCCGTAGACTAATCGATATGGCATACGACCGATAGCAGTCTTATATGTCGTATGATATGCCCACAGTGCGTCGTCAAGTATTATGGAACAATCTTTACTATTTAATGAAACAGTTTTTTCCAAAATGCGTTTAATCTTGTGATTCACTACCGAGACTTTGCTGCTTGTTTGGGGGTGATAGGCGGCGGCGAGCTTGTGTGTAACGCCGTATTTAGATAAAACTTTTGTAAATTGGGCGTTGCAGAAGTGCTTACCCCTATCACTAACTATTGCCTGGGGCGTGCCGAAGCGAGAAAATATTTTTTTGAGAAAATGGACGATGACTCTCGCATCATTGGTGGGGAGAGCTTGAGCTTCTGCCCACCTATAAACGTAGTCGACCTCCACTAAAATATAGCGATTATTAATAGAAGAAGGTAGGGGGTCTACAAAATCTATGCCCCATAAATCGAAGATTTCACATTCGAGAAAAAGGTCTTGGGGCATCTCATCTCGACGAGAGATGTTCCCCGACCGCTGACAACTATCACATTTACTCACATAATTGTGAGCATCTTTAAAGAGAGTGGGCCAATAAAAGCCCGCCTCTAACGCTTTACACGCAGTCCTGTTGGCTTGATAATGCCCCACGGCCGACCCATCATGGCAGTGTCGCAAAATTTGAGCACCCTCCTCGCTTGAAACACATCTCTGCACCACTTGGTCCGCGCAGAAGCAAAAGAGAAAGGGGTCCTCCCAAAAGTAGTTTTTCAAATCAGAAAAGAATTTGTTTGCTGGATTGAAAAATATTTTGGGAGGACCGCACAACTAGATAGTTGGCGTAGTTTCCGAACCAAGGGGTCGAAGAAGTTTTTATATTATTTACAGTTAAGAGGCGCTCCTCAGGAAAACTATCGTCTATTTCAGGTTCGACAAGCGCTTTTGTGACGGGGTATTCTAAATGTGAGAGGTGGTCGACTGCCAAATTTTCAGCCCCTTTGTTATCCCGGATCTCTAAGTCAAATTCCTGCAAAAGGAGTATCCATCGAAGCAAGCGGGGCTTGACATCTACTTTGGCCAAAAGATATTTGAGGGCAGAGTGATCGGTAAGAACAATTACTTTTGTAAGCGTGACATAGGGCCTGAACTTATCGAAGGCAAAGACGATGGCGAGAAGTTCATTTTCCATTATACTGTAGTTAGCCTGTGCAGGTGTGAGCATGCTAGAAGCGAAATAGATAGGATGAAAATATTTATCAATGCGTTGTCCTATTACGGCTCCTACCGCGATATCGTTCACATCGCACATTATTTCAAACGGAAGGGACCAATCTGGCGCCACCAGAATGGTAGAATAGATAAGTTGGTTTTTTAAACTGAATGCTTCTATGCATTCTCTATCAAAAATAAATGGAGAATCCTTCTCCAAGAGGTGGGTTAGCGGTTTCGTAATTTTGGAAAAAACTTGAATAAACCGCTGGTAGAAACCCGCGTGGCCTAGAAAAATTCGAATAGCATTTACATTTGAGGGTGCGGGAAGTTGTTCAATTATTGCGACTTTGTCCTTATCGACCTCCATCCCCTTGGAAGAAATCTTATGGCTGAGGACTAAACTTTCTCGGACCATAAAGTTGCATTTCTCCCAGTTTAAAACTAAATTCGTCTCTTCACACCATTGGAGGACTCTATCTAAAATTTTCAAACAGTTTTTAAAAGAGTTTACAAAAACGGAGAAGTCACCCATAAAGACTTTCATGATATCTTCTACGAGCTCACCAAATATCACCAGCATACATCTTTGGAATGTAGCTGACGCGGTGCAGAGGCCAAACGACATCCTTCGATATGCGAAGGTGCCGAAAGGGCAAGTAAAAGATGTCTTCTCCTGGTCTTCGGGGGAAATAGAGATTTGGAAAAACCCCAAGAGACCATCGAGAAAACAATAAAAAGGATGACCTGAGAGACGCTCCAGAATTTGATCCATGAACAGTAGCGGAAAGTGGTCTTTTCTGGTGGCATCATTTAATTTTTGGTAGTCGATGCACACCCTCCAACCCGTAACAGTACGAGTTGGGATCAATTCGTTATTCTGGTTTGCCACGACCATTATACCAGCCTTTTTGGGGACGACTTGTATGGGGCTTAACCACGTACTATCAGATATAGGATAGATAATTCCAGCATCGAGGAGTTTTATAATCTCAGTCTTAACGACATCTCGCATGTTCGGGTTAAGTCGTCACTGAGGCTGAATAGTTTTGCGGGGGTTATCTTCAAGAAAAATTTTGTGGGTACAGAACGAGGGGTTTATTCCCATGATATCTGAAATCTGACGGCGATGTTTATTCAAAACTTCTACTAATATGGAAGTCTCTGAATCATTTAAGGTAGAAGAGATAATAACAAGAAGTTTTAAATCTTTTTCGAGGAAAACATATTTTAGACTATCGGGGATTTATTTCAGTTCGAGGACTGGCGGTTCTTCGTATGATGGTTTAATTTTTAAATCTTCTGAATCGAATGGTTCGAATGGTGAATCTGTCGGTATATCATCGAGACAAAATAGATTCGCCAAATCCGAATTATCTAATGGTAAGAAGAGAAATTCAGAAAGTGAAGAACATTCCTCTTCAAACGCGGGTTCCAGGTTAAAACTGGAATCATCGTTCGATAGGGAGTTCAGCATTGAGGGATTAATATGCAAAGTAACTTCATCGTCTCCGACCCAAAGGAGGAGGAGACCGTTACTTACATCAATTAATGCGCAGGAGGTTGCGAGAAAAGGACGACCGAGTATAATAGGTACCTCAGCATCCTCCTCTATGTCTAGGATTACGAAGTCTACCAGGAAAAAATTTTGTTAAGAATTTTTCCGTCAATCCGGCCCACGTAGTTTTGGATCATCTAGGAAGAGAACTTAACCACGCCTTTGCCTTTGTCCACAGCGAAAATGGAAATAAGCGTAAACGAATAGCGTCATCAGTAATGCCAATAATTTTAAAGGTGTCACAAATTTCCAAAATGTTTGAAAGATGTAAATTCGGATCCCGAACCGGCAAACCGTCAAATTGGACTGACTGTTGTACCATTTGAATGATGCTATATTTTATTTCAAAATTATTATGGGCCATTATCGGGCGTGTAATAATCTATCCTTTATCTTCAAAATTCAGTCGGGCATAATATGTCATGGTCTGTGGCGGGGTGACATTTGGATTTGGATCGGTCATAGCTTCAGCGTCTGTATCTCCGATAGACTCTTCGGGAATTTTGAGTAAGTTTTGGTCATGAGATCGGAGGCGCTCACAAAGGGTGCGCTCGATTTTGGGATCAAAAGGAGTGTTTGAATCATCTGAAGAGCTTCCTCGGGTCATATACTAATATTAAAAAGATTTTTTGTTTTACCTTTTTCTACTTTTTTGTTTTTGTTTTGTTTTTAAAATATATATAATCAAATTAATTGTGATTCCTTTTTCGAAATAACATCACGAAGTCCCCGGCAACGGCGCCAAAAACTTGATGATTAATTTTAGATTTTGATTTTTAGTTTTTAAAGTTCTTGCTTAATTTATCCACACGAATCTTCGAAAAAGGCAAGTATACCTTATCGCGTATAGTATAATATATTTTGTTTTAGAAAATATCAAGGTCATATATTTCCACGGATCGTGTTGATTATTCTTACTAATAAGGAGTGAACTATTATTTTATCGGAACAAATTTTTAATTTGGTTTTGAATATTTAGATAGTGATACTATACGTATAACTAGAGTTTCAAACGACGATGAAGATAGCACCTGATATCGAATTACCTTGAGATGAAAATAGCCTTTTTTTGAAGTAAAAGAACTGATTTTTCAAAACATTAGAACGACTTGGCCGTGGTGGTTCCAAACATTGGTTTGCTGCAACAGAAGCGGCTATGGAACCCTAATCACATTAGTGTCTATCTCTCTTTTTCAGGAAAAGAATCGAGAACTTTTATAGCTGATTCTTTAACTTATCGCAGACGGTAGAGTTACCGAGCGGAGGTAGAATCTTTATGTGTTTTTGCCAGCTGTCCAACACCAAATCAGGAAAGTGCCAAAAAACATTCTCTTGCTGTCTTTGGATAGCGCGATGTAGTTTCAAACGCATTGCAGTGGCGCTTCACATCGATTTCCTCTCAACGACATCAAAGCATCTCGTCAAAATAATCTTCTGGTCTACAAATCTAGCGTGCGACGTTAGGCATACACTCACACACTCTTGACATAAGGAAAAGAAGATCAAAATGAGAAAACAAACTATTTTATTCCCAAAATAAACCTTATAACTACACTAGGAAAGAGAAAATTACAAAAGAAATAAAAACTTAAAAAGGAAAAATGAATAAAATAACTCACATACACTCAAAACTACTTAAGAAAACACTAAAACACACTCAAATTCTGGATTCTAAGATTCAGCCGAGCCCCTTTATTTATTGGGAAAATTTTAAGATTACATGACCTCGATCAAGCCCGTGATCGAGGGCGTGACTTTTGCGCTTGCTATAGAAGTTGCTTCAGCCACATTTTGGAAGAGTTTGTCGGAGAAAATATATGCACATGGGCGTGACTTGAAGTGTCACAGGCATGACTTGAAGTGTCACGGGCGTGACTTTGGATGGCAGACGTCAGCAGTATGTGGGTCTTGACATTGGGGTGTGTCCTACTGGCAGATTGGGGGAACACGGGCGTGAACAATTTCGACATAGGCTTGACTTCTTTGGTCCGTCGAGACGTTGAGGAGAAAACCACTGAGAAGGCTAGAATTTGGTACTTTAAGCTGACACGCCCTTGGTCACGGGCGTGACACAAGGTCATAGGCGTGAGCTTGGGCATGATTTGATCAATTCGTCCAAATTTCACCTAAAAACTGCTGAGAGCTGGAAATTGGCATTTTAAGATCACATGCCCTGGGTCACGGGCGTGACCGAGGGCGTGAATTAACAAAAAATACAAAAATCCTGAAAATAGAAATAAAATTAAGTTACTAAAGAAATAGTAAAATCAAGCAATTTATTCATTAATTTACATAAAATATTTACAATATTGCTTAAAATTATACTAAAGACTATACTAAAAATTCGTATATTTTACTATTTATCAGCTTGATTCGAGGTAAATCGGGCACGAATCATGGAAGAAATCAGCACAGTTTTGGTTTTATTAGTCTCTCCCATAACTCCTTGCTCCGGCCACCACTGACTGACAAACCGCCACCCAACATCATTCACCACATCGGCGTAAGTGGTGGTGGTGGTGGTAGTCGGCCGAGAGTGAGCTCAGGTGGCCGAGAAATGGACCCCAAAAGTTGCCTGGGATGGGAAAATCTCATCCCTTGGCTGGAGCTTGAAGACGAGTTACTGGCCATTGGATCTTGGGTGATGGCTATTTGCAGGCCGAGCTTGATGTAATGATATGTTCATTTTAATTTTCTGTCACATTTATTTCAGTATGTTCATGCTTTATTTTAGGCCACTTAGATGTTTTTTAGGAAAAATATCTAGCGACAAAAGTTGTAGCCCTTGGTGTCTAGTTTCAATAGGAATTTATATCACAATATTTGGAACAATACAACTCCCTCAGCACACATTTTTGTGTAGGGTGTACAAAAGTGACTCTAGGCACTATTTTGAGTGCCACCACCAAACCACTCACTAAAATGAGCTAAAATTTTAGCCATGCATGTGTTATGACCCAGTGCACCCCCTGCCCAAAAATGGTAAATTTTGGGGAATAATTTTTCTAAGGTTTTGTAAAACATTTATTAACCATGCATGTATTAATTAGGTGAGAAAATGACCTCAAATCCATCTAAATTTTTGGTGGTTGCGTGGTTAGCTCATAATTAGACCCTGTTCATAATTGTAGACCATTTGGGTTAGTACATGTTGGGGAAAATTCACATGCATGTTAGTTTATGAAAGGAGTGATGTGCATTTAGCACTTTCTACATGATTTTGTGATTCCCCTTGAATCCCTTGAAGCATGGTTGTGAAAAATTGTACATGCATGTCAAATGGTGATGTGAATCACCTCTGAGAGTTTGGAAGAATTTGGAAATGATTTTCCATATATTTATATTTCAATTAAATAGCCTCACTTACACTTTAATGAATCATTTGAGACCAAAATGATTAGGGAAAATTTTGAAACTCTAGAACATGGACACATAGGTCAAATTACATTCCAGGAAATTTTCTGGAAATTAATAGAGTTCAATTATTTACCTAAATGTCATTAATTTAATTTGTCACTATGGGTCACAAATAAAATAAGTTTGACAAAATGACATATGAAAAAATGTCAGTATACCTTATAGATCAAAATGGATCTGTGGGGTTTTTATTTCAATCTTTGGATAATGGTAATTAGTAGTTTCTTCATTATGTGGAATATTCATGATTTTGAATATTTAATTATTATTAGTGGAAATAGATTTTAGAAAAATATGAAACTCTGTTAGATAATATTATGAAAATTAATATCCACCGGAGAATTTTTGGGTATTTATTTGAAGAATGTAATATTTTATATTAATGATAATGTGTTTATGTCTATAATTATTAAAATTATATTATGTGATTATTCCTCTCTGAAAAATTATGAATTTGAGTAGGAGTTCAGTTTGGATCATTTATAAGCCCTAGGAATTTTCCTGTAATTTTTAGTTGGTTAAAACATGGCGATCTTTTGATAATGAGTTTATGGCTATATTTAGCAAAATGTCGGGAAAATTATGAAATTTAGTAGGAGTTCATATTGGTCATTCATAAGCCTTAGGAATATTCCTGTAATTTTTAGTTGATTAAGAAATGGTGATCGTTTGTAAATATTGGTTAGACCCAATTTTTTGCATTATTTATTATTGGCAGTAGATAAATTAGAAAAAAATACCAAATTCCTGAAATGTTGATATTTGGCCTAGGTGAACCTCTAAAAAATTTTGTAGCATATATAACCATTAAAAAATTATACCTCATGTTGAAATTGGAAGTCAATGAATAATTATGAAAGGATAAATAATTAGGCCCTTTAATGGAAAATGAGCGAGACTGATTATGATGACATTATTTGGCATGTAGAACTTCTGGAATAATTTTAAGTCCTTGAACATAATAATCATATACTCTTCATGAGGACCTTAGATTACACCTAGAATTAGGGTTGGTCTGCAGATAGTAAAAATGCATTTAGTGACTTGAACTCCTTTTGATCATCATACACATACCCAACAACCATGGAACAATCATGTACAACATAGGATGATGGGTGTGTCAATTCATCTTGGATCAATTCTCAAATTAGGATTGGGGCGCAGTTAGTAAAATGCTTGATGATGAATTTGTTAAGCATAGAAAGAGGGATGAGATGACATGAGTTACCAACAACAATATAATAGGTTAAGTTTTGGGGATTAGAACCCAGATAGTGGCCAATTTATGATGAGTGGAGGAGTTGTTAGTCAACATATAAGGGACAACATTGAGGTTCAATTGAAGATCAATGTTCTTCTAATTAACTATAATTCACCATAGAGCTCTAAAGCAATCGAAGAGATAGTGGGAGATATGGGTAGCCACTAATAATAATAAATATCTTGAGAAAGGGAAGTTTGGAATTTCACCCCATCATACCTCCTAATACCACTGCGAGCCCTTCATCGGGTAGCCCTCGGGAAGTCCAAGATTCACCTTAAACTTCTAAGTACAACTTAACGATAGAAAAGACTAGTTTAAGTAGGAGATCTTAATAAATGTAAATCTCATCCCAAAATATGGGATGGAATGGTACAAGGACTTGGTCCTGCGAGCTTGAGCGTAAGAAAGTTATGATATCAGGACTGTATAGTCCTGTTGGATTGGTAGACGCTGTTGGAGGGAGGGGTGAATAAGGGTTTTTAAAACTTATGTTATATTATGATTAGCTTGAAATAATAAGAGATTAAAATAGTGATCAAATACATATAGGATTTGTTATTATCAAACCTAGGAGATGCGTAAGACCATGTTCCAACAAATTCTCCCTTTTGATAATAACAAAACCATTAATTATAAATCAGAGCATTAATATATAAGCATGATGAAACCTACTTGTGTGTGTGTGTGTGTGTGTGAAAGTGATGACTTTGGATAATTGTCGTTTTTGGTATTTAGAATTGCTCCCCCTAAATACATGCTCCCCCTAAGTGAATGCTCCCATAATATATAAGTTATCATCTTAATTAATCATGTTAGTTTTCCATTTTGATAGCGGTGAATATTTATCATGTTAGTTCTCCCCTTTTGTTATTAGCAAAAGTGGGCAAGGAAGCAAGAGACAAAAAAAGGATTTTTGATAATAAGATAAGGCATGATCAAGCTTTTTAGAGGAAATGAAATGATAGGGAGTTTTAAGCATAAAAATAATTTTTATAAAAATAAATCAGAGTTTTTAGCATAAATATTTTCATAGAAATAGATCAGAGTTTTTAGAATAAAGATGAACAATATAACATTTGTCAAGTAATCTATATTATCATGTTATTTCTCCCCCCTTTATATAAGAATTTTAAGCATAAAATGGTAATGATTTCCATGTAACCAATCTACCCAGACTATTGTATACACCCTAGCCCCGTACTAAGTGACGGATGGTCATGAGGAGCTGCATACATGCCATAGGTTGGGGTGTTAGTCCCATATGCAAAAACTAGAAAATACTCAACCTAGCACTCTTTCCCTCTAGTGCCTCGCAAGGCCCCACTAGAACCCTCCCCGGTTAAGGACAAGACAAGACGTAGAGGTCAGGTTATCTAATGTCTACGACCCTACGCCCTCGCTATGGTGAGATATGAAATTATGGGATAATAATCATTGGAAACATTAAGCAGTTGAATCTAATGATAAGTTCATAGCCTATGGGTTTATATTTTTATTTGATATTTTTTTTTGAAAATCTCTCATAGCTATTTTGAAATCCATTAATGAATTAGAGTTTTTAGCATAAAAGTGATATTCTTGTCAGAACAACCAATATAAATTCTACAAAGCAAGTCTACCATTTGTTGAAAAAGGAATTATGAGATTTAAGAATTTGATATAAGAATGAAAGCGCAAGGTAAAAAATACATGGTGATGATGCGGAAGACTTATAAAAATATAAGAAACATCTTTTTGTAAACATGATGATTCATAAGAAGATATATAAGTTAAATTCCAAAAATGAAGTTGTTTTTGTAAATCAATTTGCATTTTAAATCTTTAAGTTTGACAATGAAGTAACCAAGCATAAAATAATGTTTTCAAAAAGAGATTACTACAACGTTATATTAATTCACAATTTCAAAACATACAAAACATTGTAGAGAGCATGCTAGGTTATCTTGTGCATTTTTATATATAAAGAGAGTATATAATTTTAGCATTAGGACCCAATACTCATGAGAAGAAGTGTTATGGAAGATAATGATGTGCACATAAGTGTATTTTGAATAGATTAAACAAATGATTTAATCAAAAAAACAAGACATATGTAGAGTAAAGTGAACAATAAAACAAAAATATTTTTACTTCCACACACTTCAAAGCACATAGAAAAAAATGTACAACAACCAAGGTGCTTTGCACACACAATGCTCATTACGACTTATCAGGGTGCAAAGTAGTGCTTGGGGGATCACACACTTTATTTTTCAATAATGATTTTTTGTGATCCGGTGTACTTAAGAATAAGTGGTTTTACAAAATGAAGGTTTGCACAAGACACATTTCTATTCTTTCCAAGGTGCTCAACCTAACAATGCTTATTAAGACTTATCAGGAGGTTCAAGTAGTGCTTGGTGGAGTTATCTTTGTCAATTTATTTCATGATTATTTTTTGTACAAAGTTCTCCGAATACACTTGTTTTGCAAACCAATATAATTTGAAAGGACAACCACTTTTCTTAAATATTAAGAGTGCAAATAAAGGTGGTGTAGGTAAGATACTTGTGCAAAGTTTAATTCATTGTACAGTTACAATTCACAAGCAATCATTCTTAGATTAAAAGCACAAGTAGACTTTTGCCAAAATAAGTGAGTGAATAAAAATCATTATCAACCATAAAACATTTACTCATACGTAGAGGCATGCAAAGCTTGGTTCTACACAACCATTTTATTACAATTGGTGCACATATGAGCAGATATATCAAAGCATGATAAAAACAATGTTCAAAGTAGTTTAAAAAGAGGAAATGTAATATTGTAGATGGTCTAAATGATGGATTAAATCATGCTTGATAATAAAGTCCATACAGGATTTCTGATGTTTTGAAAAAGTATTTTTGATTTAAAGTTTGAACTCTTAAGATTGATCATGGACTTCTCGAGGTCTACCCTGTGAGGGGTTCGCCCGGTACTAGGAGATGTGATGGGATGATAGCCCAAATCTCCCTTTCACAAGATACATGTAAATAAAAAAGTTAAAAAAATGATTTTTGACAATTCTTTGTTTTATATTTTCGTATTTGTTTTTTGCATATAGAAATAGAAATTAAACAAGTAAACAAAGAATTGAAGAGAATAAAATATTTTTTGCAATTTTGGCTTTTGTAGTTTTTTTTTATTTTAATTTTTCAAAAAATCAATTAATGGCATAAATGCAAAAATGAGTAGTACATATAAAATAATATATTTTTATTAATTTTTTAGAATTTTAAAATTACAGAAAATCGGACACTCGAGCTAGCACCGGCGGTAGGTCTTAGCGCCTACGTTAGCTCACAGAGAGTGCTTATTGTGAGTTTTTGGCCCGAATTTCCTTCGATTTTATTTCAGATTTCACTTAATTATGACTGAGCAATATAAGGCCTATCTAATACAGTGAATTTTTTTGAAGAAAATGCAAAAAGTTGTAGAAGTTAAATTTTAACTCATGAGGTCAAAACCCAAATTATGATTTGTGTGTTGTAAAGAGTTCTTGAGAGGATGTCCACATGCTATTACATGTTAATTCTCCAATTTTGTTGATGATGGCTAAAGTGTTTAATAGCCTAATAACTTGATTTAATTAAAAAATCTTATAGCAAATTTATAGTTCAATTTATATGAATACTATATGATATTTATGGGCAATGATTTAATAGTAATAGATTGGTCATTTATAAATGAAAACCTGACTTTTACTTTTGATTTACTTTGATTTGTAAACTTTATTTATGCTTTAGGGGACAAAGTCAAATTTCAAATATTATATTAGATGACCATGACATGATGGATTAAAAAGAAAACAAAAAGAAAAAAATAGAAAAGATATTAAAGCCCATCATGAAGTAAAGTATTTTGTAATTCATTTTGATTTATTTCTACTTCATGCAAATGAATGATACTAGTAGATAAGAGATTTAGGTATCCAAAGTTGACCATGTGAGATGGTTCCTTTGGGTACCCAAATACAACGGGTAGATTTTTGGTTAGATAGTGATGAATGGGTCCTTTGATGTGAAGTTTATGTTTCATTTTTAATTTTGGGCCTCCATTCGTATCTTGGTTTATTATTATTCTTACGCTTAATATTTCCATTGTGATTATCAAAAGTATTCTTCATAGGAAATTTTTGCGTATTTGAATTTAATTTGGGAGATACATGATTTTTTAAATAATAATGATTTGGATTTTGATTTACAAACATTTTGTGTTTCTTGCCCCCATTATTAGGCTTAGTTAAGATATTCATATTCATATTCAACTTGCTTTTAGATATTTCTTGATATGGTGAATTTTTATTTATAATTTTCATAAGCAAGTTGAATTTTGATTTTAATTCATCATTCTTGATCTTTCGATTATGCCTAGCTTTATTATAAGCTATTGTGCTATTTTTAAGAGTGGAAACAATAGAGTCAATATGATTTTGATAGTTATTTCTAAATTCCTCAAATGTTTCGTCCATCTCTTTGATTTCAATTTTATAACTTTTGCATGTAGCACAATCACTTTTCAAAGATGAATTTTCTAAAGATAATTTTTCATTTTGTTCTTGTAAAATTAATAGTTCTTTTTCAAAATCCTTGAATTTTTCTTTAATATTATTATAATACAAACACGGTTTTATATTTTCAATTAAAGTACAAGGTGGAGAATAATCAAACGTATCAATCTTTGTTTCTACATTAATTTTAGCTCTTAAGTTTTTATTTTCTAAAAGTAATTTTGCATTAGTCCTTTTAAATTTCATAATCTTATGTTTAGTAGTTTGTAGCAATTGTAATGTAGAAATAGAAGTACAAAAGATGGAATTTGATTTCCTTACATTGCTTTTGGATGCTATGAGATTTGAGCACAGATTTTCTTTGTTATCTTCATATATTTGGTATTCCTCCTCCATAGAGATTTGAGCACAGATTTTCTTTGTTATCTTCATATATTTGGTATTCCTCCTCCATAGATAGGATTTCTTCTTTTCCACTTGATGTGCTCTCCATTGATTCATCGTGAGAGGAACTTCTTGAACATTTGTGCAAATTTGTATGTTCTCCACTTCTTGAATTTGTTTCATACCTGTAGATGGAGATTCATACATTTCTTCAAGAAATTTCCATACTTTGTATGCACTAGAAAAGCAATATATTAGTTTGAAAATTTCTTGAGATAAAGCGCAGAAAATACTATTTAAGGCTTTTCCATTTAAATGATGTTCCTGTTTATTTGATTCATTCATTGGTCTAACTATTGATATATCCCATGCATTGATATCTAAATTTTTAATAAACTTTTCCATTAAAAATTTCCACCCTTTATAATTTCTCCCTTCGAATAAAGGTGGTTTAAGAGATTTTTCTTCTTCATAAAAATTTTCCCCACTAATAGAAGTGAGATCATGAGACGCCATTATTCCCGGTTGTTAAGCCGATTGGAATAAAACCGCTCTGATACCACTTGTTGAATCGGTAGGCGCCCTTAGAGGGGGGTGAATAACGGTTTTTAAAACTTATGTTATATTTTGATTACCTTGAAATAACAAGAGATTAAAATAGTGATTTTGAAAAGATCTAAATTGATTTATAATGAAGGAGAGGATAATAAACAATTTATAGAAATGAAGATAAAATCAATTTTATTGCACAAAGTGAGACATGATTATAATTAATAAAATTGTTTACAAAATTTGATTTCAATGACGCTAGAAATCAAGGCGAAATATGAAAGACCCTTTTTGTTTTCTATACCAACTCGAATCCCCACGAACCGGTTGGCTTTAGCCGATCCTTCCCCGGATACGGCCTGAAGCCACTGTAGCAAATCCTTCCCCGGATATGGCCTCGAGCACCCCCTAGACCTAACCTAGATCTAGTCGCCAACATGAGGTGAATTTCAGCCCTAAGTCCTACCCAGACTTAGTCGCCAACACGAGGCGAATTCACTAAAAGATTATAAGAAAAGATGTGAAATAAATAACAATAATATAAAAACTCCCTCTATGTGGATCTCTTGGAGAAGTAGACAAAGACCTGCAGAGTATTATCGTAGTCGATGCGGTCTTTCGTCATGATGATGACGCATGTTGAAATCTTCTCCACAGATCTTCTTAAGCCTTCATGGATTTGTGGGAGTATCTCTCTGAACCTTTCTCTATATGAAGTGGCACGAAGCTCTAGAATTTTGGAGTGGAAGAGGATGAAGAAGACGGATCCAAGGGGTCCTTTTTATAGCCTTGGATCTAGCGCCTCCGCTATCGCTACCGCCGACGCTATCCCAGATTAGGCAATATTCTCCGCGTGAGAATCCTTCATTTTAAGCAAGCCGGCCGCCTTCCTCTATTGCTTTGTACTACTGCCTATGCTAGTAGATACTGCCCGTGCTAGCTGCTACCACCTGCGTTAACTGATATCACCTTGCTCTAGCAATTTCTATAAATTCTTCCGAAATTTTCTCAAATCAGAGCTAGCGTCGGTGCTTGCAGGCATGTTGGAATTTTGGCTTCAAAATTTGGCGCAACTTTATTTTGTTATCCTTGAGTCATGTGGACTTGTTTTCCTGCACACTTAAACACACAAGATCAAATATACATAAGATTTGTTATTCTCAAACCTAGGAGATGCTGAAGACCATGTTTCAATAAGTCCGACGAGCGGATGGCTCAGTGTTATCTAAGAAGGACTAGATTGTCCAACAAGCTGGAAGCTCGGGGTTTCACATAGAGGTGGTTCTTACTAAATAGTACGTGGATACCCTGGTGTGTTTTTCAGGGGCATACAAAAAGTCTAGGCTGGGAGATGTTTGAAATGAGCCTTGGAGTGTAGTTCCTGATTCACTGCCTATGTTTGCCTCAACGGGGTGTACCTGAGCGGAGACTCGAAAAGTGGGAACTCAAAAGGTCTGTACTTACAGAGTGGCCTGTGTGAGTTGCATCATTGTATCACTACATAGCATAATATAACATCATTACGCAAACTAAACCTCACCGTATAAATTTGGATGGGCTTTTTTATATTATGAGTTTACCTTTTTGTCAGATCCCTTAACTTATATGTTTGTATGGGCATTCATATAAGTTAAGGTTATTTTTGTACTGCTCTTAGTATCGCTCTTTACTTTCAGATCTTACATATTAGAATTGTTATTATATACTTGTACATGCTAGTAGAACTCTTGGTAGCTCGATCTTACATTACTTGTATAATACTATGTGAGTGAGAGCATTGTCACCTGCTTTTGATTATTCAGACTTGCTTTCCACCTCTTTCTTTCTTCCCGCCCGATTCCTAGGTGTCACCGAGGGAGCGGGTGAAGAAATCGCTTAGTCATTTTGACTAACGTTCGGATATGGCATAACAATCAGCAGCGCTACGAAGCAGCAGAACTAGCACATCAGGAGGGATGAGCATGACGAGGTGATCCACCCCCGACTAGCACCTACCATAGTAGCTACAGGAGTGAGTGTGTAGAAACTTTAACTTTTCTTCCGTGAGCATTATAGTGAAGATATGATGTACTGGGATTAAGCCCTTTTATTATTATTACCCTTTTATCTCATCTATGGACTCTACTTATTATTATAAATATATGTGATGTGATTGGTGGACTTAGATTTTATATTTCTATTACTGTGATATGTGGTTGGTTTGGATGAATGTTGAAATAGCCGACAGGATCGGCGTCTTATTGTGTGATAGTTTATAGGTCAGTTGTCTAATTCACCTAGGGGGGGGGGGGGAGGGGGTGAATAGGTCTCTTTGAGTTTTCTTAATTGTTGCTAGCAGAAAATGAATAGTAAGTAAAAAGTCAAGCAAAACAGAAAGCACACAGTTGTTTATAGTGGTTTCCCAAGATATGGTGTTTATGGGTAGTCCACTTTCCCTCTACACCTTTCTAACAGTATGTTAGACAAGGCAAACTCCTCCAATCTCAGCTCCAAGAGCTTACAAATCAGATCTCTCAGGATCTCTCATGTTTTCTTCAAACCCTACCCCAGGCCTAACAACCCTACTAACTTAGAGTGCTCCCACTCCTACAGTTTAGAGATCACTTTTATCTCCTACCTCGGGTCTATCAAGAAGCCCTACTTCTCAGGCAAAATGCCCTACAGTTCAGGCTCAATAGCCTTACCAAAATCAGGCTCAATAGCCTTACCAAAATCAGGCTCAGCAGCCTTACCAAACTCAGGCTCAACAACCCTATAGCACAGGTTCAGCAACCCTATAAACTCAGGCACAATGCCTTACAAGCTCAGAACTACACAGTTCCTACAATGAGTATAAGTTTTAGCTTATAACAGTGGACATCATTGATTTGATGTCTTCTGTTGATTATACACAGCTGATACAATCATGAAGCTGGGCTGAAAGTAATCTTCAGACCTGCTCCTAACTGATCCTTCTCTTCAGTAGATGAGAAAGGATCACCTTGCTCTTCAAAATAGATGAGTTTTCTTCTCTCCTTGTATCTTCTTCCTAGTTCAGTAAGCACATGGAAAGAGAGATCTTGAAAGTCATCAATGGAACAGTAATGACTCTCACACTTTTTAGAACACCAACTATGCCTTCTGAAAGTGCCCTAAGTTGTTCTTTTATACTTCATTTATCTTCAACGGCTCTTAGAAAAGGGCCCCGACACTTTGGAAGAAGATTGAACACTTTATCTTCCCTTTATAGCTATTTGCGCCAAAAGCAAATCCCGCCAGTATCATCTTCCTGATTTGAATCTGTCTCAGTAGTTGGGCTGAGACAGTCTTTCATCTCAGCGGTTGAGCTGTCTTGGTCTCAGCGGATCCTCTGAGACAGATTGTCTTCTCAGCGGATTTTGTCTATCTGCAGCTCAGCTGAGGTAGACCCCTTCTCAGCGGCTCCTGGCCTCGTCTCAGCGATTCAGACAATGAACCACACACATTATTCCAATCCTTGGAATGTTTAAACCCTGCATAGTCATGATGCAAAATTGGGTTTATCAAATACAATATATACTTAGCATTGTTAGTGATGCCTCTTCAAATCTAGGGAACATTGTTCCCAACACTCCTCATATTTGAAGATGGTAGAACATACCCAATGGTAAGATACATAATAAAAAAACTAATCATGTAAATATATTACATAGCATTCATGATATCATAACATATAAATGTTAACATTACTTTGGCATTACAAATAATTTCATGACAGATTATATTCATGACAACATAACAACAACATTATTTATCAAAAGAATAACATTGTTAACTATTTATGTTTAGGAATCACATAATATATAAAGCAATAATACTGAATAACATTATGTTTTGACTAAGATTAGCCTATAACACAAACCATTAAATTCAACAAAATTTTCATTTTCATTGCAGTCATAATGTTGGAACATTGTTTAAGTTACAATTTGTTTTTAATGAAAAACAAGATACATAGATCTAGATTTTTCTCCTCTTTGAAGAAGTTGAGCATTCTGCTATGTTAGTAACAACTTCCTTTCCATTGACAGTGGCCTCCTTGTCTTCAGCACTTGGCTACTTGTTCTCAGCAGCAGCACCCTTGGCTTCAACAACAACATCCTTGTCAGCAGTGTCCTTTTCTACATTTGTTGCTTCTATCTCAGCTAGCTTCCTTTTATTTTCTTGCCTCTTGAAGTAAAGATATGGATTTGGAATATATCTAGAGGGCATCCTTCTTGGGTTATGCTTTCTTACTAAGTTCTCCTTAAATATCCTTTCCCTTTTGGTGTTCCTTTCTAGATGCCTAATCCACTCCTCAGCTGGAAATATTCTATCAATATTCTTACAGACTTGACCATGGCTTAGTCAGGCATTCAGGATTATGCACTTGGAGTCCTCACTCCAATATTCAAAATTTGGGTCTTTGTCCTGCTCTTCCCTTTGCTTAGCCAAATATTCTTCAGCTAACATCATGTGTTCTCTTTTCCTTCTCTTTGCCAGTTGAACATTTTGAGCTATTTTGGCTTGCCCCTCACAGTCAAAGTCTTCCTTTCGATAGTTATCCAGCAGTGGAAGATTGAGGTCTACCCTGGTTCCTTGTAGCACTTCGAGAGCCAATTCAGAATGGGTCACAACATTGGCCACCTCCCCCTTTCTGGCTTCTTCAACCACTTTGGCTTCTATGGTTTGGGAGGCAGCTGCTACAGAACCTGAAAGTGTCTGGAAGGCATTCTCCAAATCAGGCTTTAGATCATCCTTCATTTTCTCTGCCTCTCCAATCATTGTAGTAGTTGTATTCCAGATATACTCTTCAATATGATCGGAGGCTTTTTCTATAACTTCATCCGTCTTGCTCACATAGTTCTTTACATAGGACATGCCTTGCTTTGATAGTTGGAGTTGTTTGTCCATTGATCTCAGGATAGTACTCTGAGTAACTACTGACTTCTCTTCCAGATCAAACCATTTATTCATTTGCTTATTTAGGAAGGCAGTTTCTTCATTAATCTCTTTTACTTCAGCCATCACTTCTTCCCTTATAGAAATGATTGAACTGTCATAATAATTCTTCATTAAATTCATCTCATCTTCAATTAATATATTGATGGAGCTGATCATCTTCTCATGTGATATTTCTGATGTGGAGGGGACATTAAGTACTATATCAATATTCCCCATAGCCTGAGCAGGTATTTGCTCCCCCTCAGCTGGATTACTAGGCTGGGCATCAAACTGATTGTCTAGTGCCTTCTTCATTGCTTCTTCAGCATTTCTTTCTTGCTTTCCCTCACTTGAAGCACCTTCATGTTCCTTATCAGGAGTTTTCTTCCACTGCTCAGATGAGGGATCATCATTTTCCTGATCATCTTCCCAGTAGCCTGCTGGTTCAGGAGGGATTAACTTAATGCTTTGCTTCAGATTGAATATAGATAAATCAATCTTACCCTAAAGATCAGCAGCAGTGTTGTCTTCTTCATCCTCATGATCTTCTGAGGAGGATTGAATGATCTAAACACACTTATCTGCAAAAGTAGGATTGGAAGCATCACAAGTAGTGTGATCTTCTTTATGTCCTTCTGACATGTCCTTAACAGCAGTAGCATCATCCTTTTCTTCTTCATGTTCTTTCTCAGGAGCATTTCCTACATGACCTTCATTGTCATATTCTCCCTCTTGACCATACTTTGGTGGACTGCTGGCTGGTTCTTGATTGTCTATAGCTGGGACATTTCCTTCTGCCTCTGACTCAGAATCAGAGCAGACAATCCTGGCTTTCCTCAGCCCTTTGACCAAAGTCTTCTTCTTATCCTTGGGTTCAGATGGTTGGCTCATGGGGAGGACCCTTGAGAATCTATCATGGTTCTTGATATCCATTCTCTTCAAGTAATGGAGGTTTGTACCTTTAGTCTTGTCAAATTCCTCTGGTAAGAGTTTAAGAGGTAGAGTGAGAGAATTCTGCCTAGGTTGGGGGCCTGCAGACATTCCCTTATCCTTTAAAAGAGCACAACAACCCAGGATGTCTTCTTCTTCAGAATGACCCTTGACATCAATTCAAACATGTGTTTGGATATGGTGTCATGTGATCCTGGATTACACAATATGGCTTTGCCAACTATATCAGAGAGCAGTTTGCCTCTCTGGTTAAAGAACTTCCTCTTTAGTGAGCCAATTTTGGCATCACTATACTCACACCACTATAAGGCTTGGTCTTTATCCTTTTCAGAAATTTCTTCTTCCTCTTCTCCACTGCAAGAGGTAAGTTGTAGGGCCTTCTCCATCTTCCTGGGAGAGATTTTTAATTTTAAGCTCCCTATTTTTCCCTTGATGGATGAACTAGAGGAAGACATCTTTGCACTATTGAAAAATTCCAGAACTTCAGTTCTGAGAATTGTGGAGGGCTCAGATATAACATACTCCAGTCCATTTCGAACTATCTCATATCCTTCATGGAGATCTTTTGCCAACTTTGGCACCATCTCTTCTGAAGGATAGTTCGCTGATACGGGAGGGAGAGGGTTCGTCTCATCGGCTAGGTTAATGAGAAGTGTAATTAATTAATCAACTTTCTAATATTTATAGGGGCGTGACTTAGGTTTAGATTTGCCCTAAGTATATATGTTGATTAGACTAATCAATTTGATTGATTTTACATTGCTGATGTGTCAATTAGGGCTTGTTTTAATTTAGCCAACCCATCTCAGTGGAACTACTAAGACGGAGTTGTTATCCGCTGGGACAAAGTATTGTCAACAGCTGAGACTATTCTAGTCGTCTCAGCCGATTAGCTGAGACCTTCTCAGCTCTCTCAATGGTTCAACTGAAACCTTCTCAGTTGTTTCAGCTGATTTCACTGCCTATCGGTGAACTATATAATTAGGCTTGTTTCAATACCTAATCATGCTACCAATCATTTAGATAGCAACTTATCCTATCAAAGATTGTTATACATGTTCACATGTGTTCCTAAAGCTAAGGAATAACATAATGATCAAGTTAGATAAATTGACAGTATAAAATCTATTTTAGGTTTAACTACCAAGCTCAATTTTAAAAGCATTAAACTTTACCTCATCCAATGGCTTTGTGAAGATTTCAGCTACTTGTTTGTCAGTGGGGATTAATTCAAGGCCAATATCTTCACTTTCAACATGCTCTCTAATAAAGTGATACCTTATCTCTATATGCTTAGTCCTGCTATGTGAGACACAATTCTTAGCTATAGAGATAACACTGGATGAGTAACAATATATGGGAGAATTACTTACCTTGAGGTTATAATCCTCTATTTGATGTTGTATCCACAACAGTTGTGCACAACAACTTCCTACAGCAATGTACTCAGATTAAGCTGTGGATATTTCCACACTGGTCTGCTTCTTGCTTCTCCATGAGATCAGTCTTCTTCCTAGGAATTGACAAGTTCCACTTGTGTTTTTCCTATCTTCTTTGCAACCTGCAAAATCTGCATCTAAAAAGCCAATTAGTTCAAAATCATTGTTCCTAGGGTACCGAAGGCCAAGATGTTGGCTGCCCTTAAGGTATCTCAAAATCCTCTTTGCAGCTGAGTAATGTGATTCCTTATGGCATGCTTGGCACCTAGCACAAACACATGTAGCATACATAATGTCTGGTCTACTGCAGTTAGATACAATAGGGACCCAATAATACACCAGTATATGGACTCATCAAAGGTCTTACCCTTTTCTTCCTTGTCTAGGGAAATGTTGGACCTCATGGGAGTTTTCATGGTGGAAGCTGATTCCATCCCAAACTTCTTAATAAGCTCCTTAGTGTACTTTGTCTGAGAGATGAAAATCCCCTCATCAGACTGTTTCACATGGAGGCCTAAGAAGCACTTGAGCTCTCTCATACTGTTCATCTCAAACTCCCCCTGCATACAGTTGGCAAACCTTTTGCAAAGGTTGTCATTTGTAGACCCAAATATTATGTCATCAACATAGATTTGGACAAAGAGACATTTGCCCTTTGTTTCCCTAAGAAACAATGTACTATCTATCTTTCCCCTCAAGAAGTTGTTCTTTATGAGAAAACTAGATAATGTCTTATACCATGTGTTAGAACAACCTTATTACTGATTTGGGCTAGGATCACTATCTGCTGATTAGGATCAAGTTGACCCCAATGTATAATCAATGGGTCAAGGTTTTAGGCTGTTAGAACTCAAGAAAATATTCAGGTTCTGCGTTCGACGAAATGCACTCTGCGTTCGACGAACGGCTTGCTCTCAGCAGTCGATGATCTTCAATCTCAACGTCTCAGCGGCTCAGCGGTTGATGAAATTATTCAGTTCAGCGGTCGACGAATTCCTCAGTTAGACGAACTCAGCTCTGCGTTCGAAGAACAAGTATCAGATGTTCAGATCGACGAAATATCTTCTCAGCTCAACTAATTTAATTCTTCTAGCCAGATTCATTTGAGGTCGACGAACTCAAATATTGTGTTCGACGAAAATCTTGAGATCGACGAAATTTGTTGAGATCGACGAATTAAATGACAGCAGATTTATTTCAGACGGATTATATTAATCCATTCTCTAAACTCAGATATCTTCTGCAACGGCTCTATTCTTCCAGATAAGTAAGATTAATATATTTCCTTTTATTATTCCAAGATTATAGACGTTGACATTTAGCAAAAAAGGACATGTTCATGGAAAAAGAAAAAATATAAGTGGCGTATCAGATTTGCAGTATAGCACATATATCTTCAGAATATTTTATTCCTTAAAATAAGGGATTTGATTTTCAAATCTGTCAGAGATTTCAAAAGAGAAAAAGGAAGAAGATATACTGGATTATTATAGAATAGAATACACAACATATTACAGATTTTTACATAACAACAAGATAGAAAAGAAGAACAACTGACAGAGAAGAACAAGATTCTTCAGAAAGTTACAGGAAGAAAAAGAAGAACAAAAAGTTTTATAGTTCTTCTTCCTCAATAGCAGCACTCACTCACTGAGAACATCATCAACACCATCTCTCAGTTTCTGCTGCAAGATCAGATCTTCAAAAGAGCAACAAAAATCTGAAGAACTCATTCTTCCAGATTAATCAGCTACAGAAAGATCACTTCATTCAAGAGAAAGCTTCCAGCCATCTACTGTCAAACATTTCATATCAGACAGAGGAGATTTTCTACATCAACATCAACTAGAGTCTTCTCTCAGAATATTGACAGAGAAGAACATTCAAACCCTTCTTATCCCCTCCTGTACAGGGTTATAACTCCCTTCAAAATTTAACCCATTGGTGGCAGGGCACCTGATCAAAAACCTGTGGTTTGGTTAGAGCACCTGATCAAAAGCTCCTTGGTGTGTGGACACCTGATCAAAAACCCCTTGGTGATAGGGCACCTGATCAAAAACCTAGTGGATCCTACCAAGTGTGGTAGAAGAGTAGACGTACCCAGGTTTATTGGGGAACTACTATAAAAATCCTTTTGTCGTCTGTGTGCTTGTCTATTTTCTATGTGCTGTGCTGTGCTGATTTGTTTTCTTTATTTAGTTTTTATAAATCACTATGCTATACACATATATATATAACACTATTTTAAATCCACTATAAAATTAAGGGAAAAGTTTTTAATACTCTATTCACCCCCCTAGAGTAAATCTAAGATCTAACCTCACTTTCAATTGGTATCAAAGCGTGGTTGATTATATCAATCACTTTCAACTGATATTCAATTGACTTTCAATTGGTATTAGAAGGTAGGTTGATTCTTTACAGGCTAACACCTGAATCATAAAGATCAATTAGATCTTAATTTATTTTAGAGTTTTTTTTCTTAAAAACTCATGGCACAGAACAAAGAATATTCTAGCACAAGATCTCCTATGTGCAATCTCAGTAAGTTTGCACTATGGAAGGCAAGGATTAGATTGTACATGAATTATATTGATGAGGAAATCTTTAATGTTATTTTGACAGGGCCTCCAACACTTACAACAGCAATAAGTGCTGAAACCACAACTAACAACAATATTGTTCCACCTCCTGAGTGGACTGAAGCCCAGAAAAAGCAAAGAAGTGTAGATGCAAAAGCTATGAACATTCTGGCACAAACAATGTCTGATGACATTTTCCAGAAAGTGGTGGAATGCACCTCAGCAAGAGAAATCTGGATCTCACTCAACAACATGGTTGAAGGCCCAGCTGATGAAAGAAAGGACAGAAGATCCCACCTTATTTCTCAGTATGATAATTTCAAAGAGGGAGAATCTGAGACAGTTGCTGATATGTATAACAGGCTTAGCCTCATAATCAATGAGCTGAAGACCCTGGACAAAGTGATCTCCATCACTGAGATCAATGATAAGATCCTTATGTGCTTCCCCAGCACATGGGACTCTAGGATCTGGCCAATCAAGGAAGCCAGAAGCCTTAATGAGATCTCAATTGAGAGCTTATTAGGCAAGCTCAAATCCTATGAGCAGCTCATCAAATCCAGGGAAGCTGAGCAATCTACTTCATCTCCAGCATCCAAGAAGGAGAGAAGTATAGCTTTTCAAGCTGAAGAAGAAGAAAAGGCTCAAAGAGATGAGGAGTTCATGAGCCTTCTAGCCAAAAGGTTCTACAAAATGGCTAAGAAGGATTTCAGAAAGAAAGACTCCAGATCAAGGAAAAAGCCAAGGTATGACAAGTCAAATTCTAAAGAAATTATTTGTTATGGCTGCAAGAAACCTAGACACATTCTGCCAGAATGTCCAGAGAATCAGAAGAAGAGAAAAGAAAAGGAAGATAAAAGACACTCCAGCAAGTCTTCCTCCCACAAGCACAAACACAAGGGAAGAGGATTTGTAGCAGAAACTTGGAGTGAAACTGAATCAGAATCATCATCCAGCTCATCTGATGATGATGAAGAATCAAAGGAGAATGACCAATGCCTGATGGCCATTTATGACTCAAGCAGTGAGTCAGAGAATGCATCTTCATCCAGCTCATCTGATGATGAAGATAATGAAGAAGAAAAGAATTTCTGCATGATGGCTATCAATGCCTCAGCAAACAACTCAGATGAAGAAGAATCAGAATCAGAAGCTGACAATGATGCAGATCAGGTAATCTCTAATTTTGATTTCAATTCAATTGAATTCAAAGATGAATTCAAAGTTCTTTGCTTAGACTTAATTAAATCTGAGAAGGAAATAATCTCTCTCAGAAATAAGCTAGTTGAAATGGACAAATTAAGTGAAGATAATGCTATTCTTAAGAAAGAATTGGTTGCCTCTAGAGAACATATTATTCTCATTGAGAATAAACTTTCTGAGGCTAAGAAATTTGAAGAATCGCTAAATGGGAGAAGCATCAAACTGATGGACATTACAAGCACAGTAAATGCCAGATTAAGTGGCAAACTAGGCTTGGGTGAATCTTCAAGTGATCCACCTCTGATTAAGAAGAACATACTGGCTACACCTATAAAATTCATTTTAGCTAAGAGCAAAGAGGTTGTTGATGTAAATAAAAACATTTTAAGTAAGGCTGTCAAGAATAAAGGAATTCAGCAGAATTCGTCGAACGGAGCTCGACGAAATGTATTCACTTCATCGAACGGAGCTCGACGAACTCTGAAGGTATAATTTCAGTATATTCATTATTCGAACAGAAGATATACAGAAATCTGAAAAATTCCTATTCTTCACATACTTTCAATCCTTTCACGGAATGGATAATATATATCATCCACAAGGTTATAAGGACCAACCTAAAATGTCTTTTATTTCAGATTTTTGTCGTAAAACAAAAGGACCCAAGGTAGTCCGGGTCAAAAACAACTAGTTTATTTTTCTGTTTTGCAGGTATACAGCTATCCAAACAAGAATGAACAATGGTATTTGGATAGTGGCTGTTCAAACACATGACAGGAAACAAGGCCAACCTGAACAACTACAAGGCAAAGCTTGGACCCAAGGTGATCTTTGGAGACTCCAACTGTGGACAAACCAAAGGCTATGGACAGATCAAAGTTGGAGCAGTGACCTTCAAGGAAGTAGCCTATGTCAAGGGTCTGAAGCACAACCTCATCAGCATAAGCCAGTTATGTGATGAAGGTTATCAGGTAACTTTCAATCATTCCTTATGTCTTATTACCAATAATAAAAATATTACTGTATTATCTGGTATTAGACATGGAAATGTTTATTTAGTCAATTTTGACTCTGCAAATTCTGATATTTGCTTATTCAATTCTAAAAGTAAAACAAATGAATTATGGCATAAAAGGCTTGGATATATTAACCTTAGAACTATCTCTAAGCTATCTAAGGACAATCTTGTTAGAGGACTGCCTTCTGGTTCATTCAAGAAGGAAGGACTCTGCAGGGCTTGTCAATTAGGTAAGCAAACTAGAAGTAGTTTTAAATCTTTATCCAAGAGTGATTAACCTAGGATTTTATATTTGCTGCATTTGGACCTTTTTGGACTTACAACAATACAAAGTCTAGGAGGGAAGCAATACTCTCTAGTGATTGTAGATGACTTCTCAAGATTCACTTGGGTGTTCTTTCTTAGGAACAAGTCTGACACATTCAATGTTCTGACAGACTTTCTCAGGTCCATCAAGATTGAGTACTCTACTCTAGTTGCATTGATCAGAAGTGATCATGGCACTGAGTTTGAGTCTCTTCTAATGAGAGAAGTCTGTGGAAAAGAAGGGACCAGGCAATGTTTCTCTGCTCCTAGAACTCCTCAACAAAATGGGGTAGCTGAACGGAAAAATAGAACCCTAATTGAATCAGCAACTACATTACTTGTTGATGCTCACTTGCCACTCTCTTTTTGGGCAGAGGCAGTGAACACAGCTAATTATGTGTTGAATAGAAGCCTGATACATAAACTTAAGGGCAAAACTCCTTATGAATTACTTAAGAATAAAAAGCCTAAGGTTAACTATTTTAAGATATTTGGCTGTAAATGCTATGTGCATAACAATGATAAGAAAGTATCTCAGGAAGTTTGAAGCAAAAGCCGCTGAAGGCATTTTCCTAGGATATTCTCTTTCTAGTAAGGCATACAGGGTTTACAACAAATCTACTCTTAAGATAGAAGAGTCCATGCATGTATCTTTTGATGAGACTAACATGTTAATTGAGGAGAGGAATACCACCTCTACCAAAAATAGTTTGCAGGTACCAGCTCTATGTGAAGAGCTCAATGGACTAGATCTATAGAAAGAAGAATCACTACTTCCATCAACTCAAAATATTGAAGACAGTGAAGAAGAAGATCATCCAGATCTTGCTGGCAGTTCAAATTAGATGACAGTTGAACAAATTCCCCAAGTGGATATCATTGCTGAACCAACTCCAACTGTTGACCACATCACAGTTAGAGATCATCCAATATCCCAAATCATTGGTGATATTTCAGCAGGTGTTCAAACAAGGCATCAACTACACCAAAATCAGATGCACACTTGTTTCCTATCACAAGTTGAACCTCAAACCATAAAAGATGCAGAACAAGATCCAAATTGGATTCTTGCAATGCAAGAGGAGCTCAATCAATTTGAAAGGAACAAGGTATGGGATTTGGTTCCAAGACCAAAAGGCCATCCAGTTATTAGCACCAAGTTGGTATTCAGGAACAAGCTTGATGATCAAGGCAACATAGTCAGAAACAAAGCAAGATTGGTAGCTCAAGGATATTCACAGGAAGAAGGAATTGACTATGATCAGACTTTTGCTCCTGTTGCAAGACTTGAAGCTATCAAGATTTTCCTTGCCTTTGCTGCATTCAAGAAATTCAAGGTATATCAGATGGATGTGAAGAGTGCATTTCTAAATGGAGACATCAAAGAAGAAGTCTATGTGGAACAACCACCAGGTTTCATCTCTCCAACTCACTCCTCTTATGTATTTAAGCTTAATAAAGCTCTCTATGGTCTCAAACAAGCTCCCAAAGCATGGTATGAGACCTTAGCTAGTTTTCTTTTAGAGAACAATTTCTGTAGAGGCATAGCAGATAAAACATTATTTTTCAGGATACATAAAATCAAACTCTACTAGTTCAAATATATGTAGATGATATTATTTTGGCTCTACTGATTCAAATCTATGCAAAAGGTTTTCTAACCTGATGCAATCTAAAGTTGAAATGAGTAGTATGGGTGAACTATCATACTTCCTTGGTCTTCAAGCGAAGCAAACTCCAAATGGCATCATCATATCACAATCCAAGTATGCTAAGGAATTAGTGAAAAGGTTTGGTATGTCCGATGCTTCCACCATGAAAACACCCATGCCCTCAAATGTTGTTGTTGATACTGATGAAACAGGGAAACCTGTTGATCAGAAAGTATATAGAGCAATTGTTGGCTCATTACTTTATTTAACATCAATTAGGTCTGATATAATTTTTGCTACTTGTATTTGTGCTAGGTTCCAAGTTAACCCCAAAGAATCTCACCTAATTTTATTAAAAAGGATTTTGAGATATATAAAGGGTTGTCCTAATCTAGGACTTTGGTATCCAACAACATCAGAATTTGAATTAACTGGATTCTCAGATTCTGATTATGCTGGATGCAGAGTAGACAGGAAAAGCACACCAGGAACTTGCCAGTTTCTTAGTGATAGGCTTGTGTCCTGGTTTTGTAAGAAACAAACATCTGTGTCTACATCAACAGCTGAAGCTGAATACATAGCTGCATGCAGTTGCTGCTCACAGATATTGTGGATACAAAATCAGCTCCTAGACTATGGTGTCAACTTAAATAATTGAATTATATTTTGTGACAATACTAGTGCAATATCTATAACACAAAATCCATTTCTCCATAGTAGGACTAAACACATAGAAATTAGGCACCACTTTATCAGAGATAATGTGGATAAAAATAAAATTTGCCTACAATTCATCTCTACTGATTTGCAAAGAGCTGACATTTTTAGCAAGCCCTTGGATGAAAAGAAACACATTTTCTTTATAAAACAGCTAGGTATGATAGATGGAGATTCAATCTGTTAAAATTAAGTTTTCTACTTATCCCATCTCTTCATCTAACTGAGATCGACGAAATCTAGTTTTTCATCGAACGGAGATCGACGAAATCATCAAGTTCGTCGAACTGAGATCGATGAAAACTCATTTTTCGTCAAACCCAATTTTGATGAAGCTATTTTTTTTCTGAACCTGTCATCATAATCAAATCTTTTTTATTTTAACTTAATGCCTACAGAAATTGCTTCTCTTTCCAGTTCCTTTGCACTTGATCTCTATTTTTTTGCAGGAACAGTAGCAATATAAAGATTGCATCCTTCCCTACCTCCTCAAAAGTCCCTTCTTCCAGGGGCCTAGCTCCAGGTCTTCCTGAAACTAGGCAGGGGGAGATGTATTGAAGAAGCTCCTTTTTGTCAGGGGGAGATACTTTCCTTTTTGACAGGGGGAGTTATTTTCTGAAGATGCTCAAGCTTCAAGAGGAAATGCTGATGAAGAAGCATGCTTTCAGTTCTATGAAGAACTCCATATAATGCAATTTTTTGCTCAGGGGGAGATGTTCTATGAACTAGGCAAGGGGAGAAAGCTGAAGAAGCTCTAGTTTCAGGGGGAGATGCTCTCAGGCTAACATATTTTATGAAAGAGAGAAATGATTTATGAACAAGCTTCATATATTGCAAATTCAGAATACAGCTTTTGATACAGAAGAAGCAACATATACAGATTCAGATTTTGACAGATTTAGGAGAAGATGTTATGACATATTCAAATTCTGATTGGTAGCAAAGCAGATTAAAAAAGAGCAGATATCAAATTCAGATCATAAAGTTTCAGTTCATATCAATAATTCAGAAAGCTGAAATATAGCAGATGCAGTTCAGCTGTCAGAATTCAGAAAAATCAGTTCAGACAATATCAGAATTCAGAAAGCAGAATTCTGAGAAAATCAAAGGTTCTAATTGTGTTTTTATCAGTTTTATTTTCAATATAATGTTTCAGAACTCAGAGTATCATATTTTTATATCTGGTGAAATATTTAAAATATATCAGATATATTTTCTGTTGTTCTGTTGTTATTTGTTGTTTTGTTTCAATTTTTGTCAAATAGTGTCCTAACCCAAATATGGGGAGATTATTGGAACAACCCTATTACTGATTTGGGCTAGGATCACTATCTGCTGATTAGGATCAAGTTGACCCCAATGTATAGTCAATGGGTCAAGGTTTTAGGCTGTTAGAACTCAAGAAAATATTCAGGTTCTGCGTTCGATGAAATGCACTCTGCGTTCGACGAACGGCTTGCTCTTAGTGGTCGACGATCTTCAATCTCAGCATCCCAGCATCTCAGCGGCTCAGTGGTCGACGAAATTATTCAGTTCAGCAGTCGACGAATTCCTCAGTTCGACGAACTCAGCTCTGCGTTTGAAGAACAAGTATCAGATGTTCAGATCGATGAAATATCTTCTCAGCTCAACTAATTTAATTCATCTAGCCAGATTCATTTGAGGTCGACGAACTCAAATATTGTGTTCGACGAAAATCTTGAGATCGACGAAATTTGTTGAGATCGACGAATTAAATGACAGCAGATTTATTTCAGACAGATTATATTATTCCATTCTCTGAACTCAGATATCTTCTGTAACGGCTCTATTCTTCCAGATAAGTAAGATTAATATATTTCCTTTTATTATTCCAAGATTATAGCCATTGACATTTAGCGAAAAAGGACATGTTCATGGAAACGGAAAAAGATAAGCTGCGTATCAGATTTGCAGTACAGTATATATATCTTCAGAATATTTTATTCCTTAAAATAAGGGATTTGATTTTCAAATCCATCAGAGATTTCAAAAGAGAAAAAGGAAGAAGATATACAGGATTATTATAGAATAGAATACACAACATATTAGAGATTATTACAGAATAACAAGATAGAAAAAAAAGAACAGCTGACAGAGAAGAACACGATTCTTCAGAAAGTTACAGGAAGAAAAAGAAGAACAAAAAGTTTTACAGATCTTCTTCTTCCTCAATAGCAGCACTCACTTACTGAAAACATCATCAACACCATCTCTCAGTTTCTGCTGCAAGATCAGATCTTCAAAAGAGCAACAAAAATCTGAAGAACTTATTCTTCTAGATTAATCAACTACAGGAAGATCATTTCATTCAAGAGAAAGCTTCCATCCATCTACTATCAAACATTTCATATCAGACAGAGGAGCTTTTATACATCGACATCCACTAGAGTCTTCTCTCAGAATATTGACAGAGAAGAACATTCAAACCCTTCTTATCCCCTCTTGTATAGGGTTATAACTCCCTTCAAAAGTTAACCCATTGGTGGCAGGGCACCTGATCAAAAACCTGTGGTTTGGTTAGAGCACCTGATCAAAAGCTCCTTGGTGTGTGGACACCTGATCAAAAACCCCTTGGTGATAGAGCACCTGATCAAAAACCTAGTGGATCCTACCAAGTGTGGTAGAAGAGTAGACGTACCCAGATTTATTGGGGAACTACTATTAAAATCCTTGTGTCATCTGTGTGCTTGTCTATTTTCTGTGTGTTGTGTTGTGCTGGTTTGTTTTCTTTATTTAGTTTTTATAAATCACTCTGCTATACACATATATATAACACTATTTTAAATCCGCTATAAAATTAAGGGAAAAGTTTTTAATACTCTATTCACCCCCCCTCTAGGGTAAATCTAAGATCTAACCTCACTTTCACCATGCCCTAGGGGCTTGCTTTAGACCATATAGAGCTTTCCTAAGTAAATAAACATGAGAGGAGAGAGTTGGATGAAGAAAACCTGAGGGCTGCTCCACATATACCTCTTCTTTTAGATTGTCATTCAGAAATGCGGATTTGGCATCCATCTGGTACACTTTGAACCCCTTGTGGGCAGAGTAGGCAAGGAACAGCCTTATTGCTTCTATCCTTGCAACTGGGGCAAAGGTTTGATCAAAGTCAATACCTTCTTCTTGCATGTACCCTTTGGCCACCATTCAGGCTTTGTTCTTGATGATGGTGCCATTCTCATCAAGCTTATTTCTATAGATCCACTTGGTGCCAATGATATCATGTCCTTGTGGTTTTGGCACCAACTTCCAATCATTGCACCTCTAAAATTGAAATAGCTCCTCTTGCAATTCTTGAATCCAAAATGTGTCTTCATTAGCTTCTTCAAATTTCTTGGGCTCCATCTGTGATAGAAAGCTCAAGAATAGAACTTCATTGTGAGCTCTACTTCTCATAACCACTCCTTGGTTTACATCTCCAATTATTTGGTTTCTTGGATGATCCCTTAGGTGCCTATTTGTTGCAGGCAACCTGTCAGCTATCTACTGCTCTTCTTCTTGAGCAGCAGCATCTTCAGCAGCTTGTTGATCTTCAACTTCAGGGATAGCTACCACTAAATTGAACTTGCTTGTGTTGGGTATGTCTTGGACATATCTTGCATCTTCTATTCATTACCTATCAAAACAGGAGAACTGGACCAGCCCATATAGAGCAGGCTGGTCTCATCAAATACCACATGCATAGATTCTTCTACCACATGAGTTTTCTTGTTGAATATTCTATCGGCCTTGCTATGTGAGTTGTATCCAACAAGAACCCCTACATTGCATTTTTCAGCAAACTTTGTTAATTGAGATTTTCCATTATTTAAAATGTTGCATTTACAACTAAAGATTCTAAAATATGAAATAGTTGGTTGTTTTGCCTTTCAGAATCTCATAGGGGGGTTATTCCTAGGGCCTTATTGAGAGATGCTCTATTGAGAACATAACATGCAATATTGACTGCCACAGCCCAAAAATATTCTGGAAGTGAGGAGTCACTAAGCAGTGCTCTTCCAGCTTCTATCAAGGTCCTATTCCTCCTCTCAGCCACATGATGATTAATTTGGGAGCTTTCTTTTTAAAGCTTTTGAAAAATTATCCAAACTAAAATCAATGAAGGCAAGTATACCTTATCATGAATAGTATAAGATATTATATAGAAAATATCAAGGTTGTATTTAGTCCTGGGTCTCGTTGATTACTTCTACTAATAAGGAATGAAATTTTATTTTATCAGAGTAATATTTTGAGTTGGTTTTTAATTTTTATAGAGCGATAATAAAACTATAACTAGGGTTTTGAAAATGATGATAATGATAGCGTCCGATGTCGAATTACATTGGGATGAAAATAGCCCTTTTAAGAAGTAAAATATCTGATTTTTCAATTAATTAGAACGGCTTGGCCGTGGAGGTTCCATAAGTATGAGTGCACCTCTCTTAAGGGTACGCCCACCTGAGATTAAGAATATTCGACCAAACTCTTGTTCTTTAATCGAATCTCCTTAATACTCTCTTTATGTTGTGAACCCCTTTATTGGGTTTTTATTCCAATTCGGGAGACTTACCTCATCATCTCTCGAGGGTAGAGCGCACTTCTCTTTACCCGTGAGCGATCAATCCATACGCACGAGCCTCTCTGTTAACTAGTGTTTGAAAATGGAAATGAGAACCATACATCGATTATATGGTCTCACTCTACGTTTTTCTCGGGTAAACCTTAAGCTAGTTAATTGATTTTTAGAAAGAGATATTTTATTTTTAGAAAACCATTTATTTGTCCCAAAGCTCTTCGACATCGTGCACTAAAGGAAATTAGCCACTCATCGGAATGGGGACGACATTAGTAATAAGAAAATACATGTTAATATTTTAAGTGGATATAAGTGTGTTTGATAAAGAAAAATTAAAGACTTATATAAATGCAGAAATAATATCCATCCCAACCATCTTAATCAAGCGCTAAAAAGTTCTTAGCCTCTCATCCGGGATGGATGTGGTAATAAAGACTTGAAATAAAGCTAAGTTACAAAAAAGGAAAATACTATCTCATACACCCACGCACTCTACTTCTAATAAAAAGCTAAATTATGAAAGCGATAAATCTAAGTTATGAAAGCAATAAAATCTGTTCGCACATACACACACACTTGTATAAAATGAAAATGAAAAAGAACAAATAAAATCTATTCTCATAAACACACAAACACACTTGCATTAAATGAAAACAAAATTAAAAGAAAACATAGTGAAGCCCCCCCCCCCCCCCCCCACACACACACACATCAACGTTAAGAAAATAAGAACTAGAATAGAGAAATAAGCTATTTTATTTCAAAAATGGACATTATAACAACACCAAGAGAGAGAAAATTACAAAAAGAAATAAAACATAAAGGAAAAAAAATGCACAAAATAGCTCTCAACACTCAAGATATGTACAAAAGCTGGCTGGAATTTGATTCCTAAAGCTTCAGCTGACCCCTCCTATTTATAAGAAAAATTCTAAAATTACATGCCCTCGGTCACGACCGTGATCGAGGGCGTGACTTCTGCGTGTGCTGGGAAGATAGGCTCAGCCGCCTTCTGGAAGCATTTGACCGGGAAAATGGATGTGCACCGCCGTGACTTGGGGTGTCATAGGCGTGACCTTGGGCGACAAACATCAGGTTCAACTAGGGTGTGACGACTGGCATGTACGCTGGCTTCTAGAAGGAGTTGATGTGTCACAGATTCTATCACGGGCATGGCTTTCCAAAATTGATGAGACCAAGAGCCAATCAATGGGATGGGAGGTCGATCTACAGGACGGGGAGCCGATCGACGGGAGGTGAAGTTGATCAAGAGGTACATGGGCGTGACCATGTAAATCGACGGGACAGCAGGTCGATCGATGAGACCACAAGCCGATCGACGGGATGGGATGTCGATTGACATAGAGGAGGCTGGAAATTGGTATTTTAAGATTACATGCCCTTGTTCACGGGCGTGACCGAGGGCGTGACCAAACAGAAAATGCCAAAATTGCTGAAAACAAAAAAAACTAAGTGAGTAAGACAAATAATAAAACAAGCAATTTATTCATTAATTTACATAAAAGATTTAGAACATTACTTAAATTTATACTAGAAACTATACTCAAAATACATATATTTTACTACTTATCACCACACCATTTTGTTGTGGAGTCCTTGGGGAGGAAAATTCTTAGGTGATACCATATTCTTGACAAAACCTTTTCATTGCCCCAGATTGAAATTCTGTACTATGGTCAGTTCTAGTCTTGACCACAGTACATTGTAGTTCAGTTTGGATTGCCTTAACAAGGTTTTAAAGACATCTAAAGTATCAGATTTCTTCTTAAGGAAGAATACCCATGTATACTTTGAGAGATCATCAACAATCACCAAAGTATACAACTTCCCACCTAGACTCTGAATTGGAAAAGGACCAAACAAGTCCATGTGCAATAGATAAACACATCTTTCGGTGTATTCAGTACCAATGCTTTTAAAGGTGGCCCTAGTTTGCTTGCCCATTTGGCATGCATGACATGGACCACTTTTAATACATTTCAAATTGGGACTATTTCTAATATGGTTTTTAGAAAATAGCCTATACATTGTCTTGTAGTTAATGTGAGCAAGTCTCTTGTGCCATTGAACACAAAGAGACTCACTTTCATTAGCCACAAGTCACACAGGAGATAAAGAAGAATTGCAGATAAAATCTAAGCAATATACATTCCCACTCCTAGTGCCTAAGAGAATGATCTCTAAGTCATGTGACTTTTTGATCAAGCACTTATCATTGTGGAATTCAATGACCTAGCCTAAGTCACATAGTTGACTTATGCTTACAAGGTTGTGTTGCAACCCTTCAACATAAGCCACCCTTGTGATGGAGACTATGCCATTTGAAATCATACCATGTCCTCTAGTGATGCCTTTTTCTGATCCACCAAAGATGTCCTTAGGTCCATTCTTCACAACTTTGTATTCTGTAGAAGTCTCTTGGTACTTGTCATGTGCCTTGAGCACCCACTGTCCAAGTACCATATTTGTCGTAGGTTGGTACTTAAACTAACCTACAAGAAGGAATTTATTTACCCTTAGGAGCCCAATTAATTTTGGGTCCTAGGCTTTTGTTAGCATTAAAAGATGACTTCACACCTACTGCAACCTTTGCAGGAAAGATTTTCTTTGCACTAGGCACATTGGGATTGTGCCAACAATCTATGGCAATGTGTCCCACCTTACCACAACACCAACACTCATGAATATTGTGTCTTCTCTTCTGAACATTTTTTGAAGAAGTAGCAACAATATGCTTGTGTTCAGGAGGGAAGTCAACAGCATTTTTCCTATTCCTCTCAGAATGATTTGGTTGAAAACAATCTATAGTCAGTCTTGACAGTCTTTGTCTGAATGATATCAACTTGTCTTGGCTTAGTAGCTAGGCAATATTTGATGGCATCAGACACTGAGTTGTTAGACATGATAACAAGCTTGTCAGTAGCCATGGGATTAGCTGGTAGGGACTTGGAAGAGCTTGCATTCTTATTTTTAATGATGGGGCTGGAGCACCAAAAACACATGGTCCTGAATGGGCCATTTGAATTTCTTCATGGGGAGCTTTCATAGCACTCATCCCCATGCCCGTTTTTAGTCTATAAGGAGTGTTTTCCTTCCTATATGTACTCCCATTCTTCCAGTGACCATACATACTGTCATGGTCATACCTGTTAGAGGAAAATAACACCTTTTGAAAGGTGGTATGAGGCTTAGCCTTGCTCTTTTCACCACTCCCATCACTCACTACCAAATTTTTGAAACCTAGTCCTCTCCTATTAGTTTGGGAGGAAAAGTTGTCAATGATTGGTAGTACAGATTTGGGCTTGGAGAATTGAGCCACTAGGCTCTTCTCTTTGATAAGCTTCTTCTCAAGGTCCTTTATGACCTTGATATTTTGGGAGATGGTGCTCAATTGGACATTTGTTATTCCCTTGAGTTGGCTTATCTCTCTACTCATCTGAGCAACCAAGGTAGGTGATTCAGTGCACTCTGGCTTAGTCAACTGAAGGGGGCAATTTCCTGAGCTTGCCTCTTGGCTAGCTTCTTGCTCTTCTTTAGAGCATCTAATAAAGCATCATACTTGTTAATCAATTGATTGACAACCACTTCATAATCTGAGCCACTCACATCATTAGATGAGCATGCTTCAGATTCTGGTACATATTCATAATCAGAAGAAGGATTGAGAGGAAATGATACTTGTCAGGATTGTCTTGACTATCTTCATCATCATCAATTATGGCCATTAAGCCATGATGTTCTCTATCTTCTTCATCCTCCTCTATGTCACTGTCTAAGTGTGATAGAGGGGCCCTGATGCCCACCTTTGCAGTAGGATGGTACTCATCCTCTTCAGTTGCAAACAGTCTAATGTAGGCTTCTTCTTCATCTGAATCTGAGGATGATGACTCAGATTCACTCCAGCTCTTCACCTTCTTGACTAAGAAGGACTTTTCACCCTTACCTCCCTTCTGGTGATAAGATTTCTTATCACCCTTCTCCTTCCTCTTGACTGGACACTCAGCAATGACGTGTCCAGGCTTGCCGCAGCAATAACAAATCACATTATTTGAAACATGTTTAACATGTTTAGAATCATACCAGTGCCCCTTGGCGTGCTGCTTTTCAGATCTACTGTGATCCTTCCTGGGATGTGAGGAGGAGGAAGTTTTGTTCTTCCACTGCTTCATCCTCACCAGTTTCTTGAAGTGTCTTGAGAAGGTAGCAAACTCCTCATTAGAAGAGTTGCTATCAGATGAGTTGGGCTCAGAGTTTTCTGAGCCAGCAGCCCTCCTTGGAGGTGAAGGCATCCTTGCCTTACTCTTCTTGGAGCTCTCAGCCTTGAGGGCCACAATCCTCTCCCTTGCATGAGTCCTGGAGGATGTGTCCTCCTCCTTCCTTGCAGATAGTTGCATCTCATAAGAGAGCAGCTTCCCAAACAAAAGTATGGGGAGGAGTCTCACCCAGCTTTGCCACCTCTCTGATGGAACAGATCTTGGTATCCTAGTCTCTAGTTAGAGATCTAAGAAATTTGTCATTCAGCTCAAAATGAGTGAAGGTCCTTTCACAGGTCCTCAACTCATTTACTATACAAAAAAATCTTTCATAGCAATCGGCTATGCATTACACGCTTTGTTGCGTGAATGATTCATACTCCTGATTAAGGAGGGATTTCCAATCATCCCTCACTTCTTCAGTCCCTTCTATGTAGACTATTAGTGTATCCCACATGTCCTTGGCAGTCTCACAGTGTACCAAGTTATGGAAGGTGGAATCATCAATTCCATTGACTATAAAATTTTGAGCTCTTTTGTCTATTATTGCCAATGCAATCTCATCCCTTGTCATTTCAGTATATGACTTGGCTACCTGTCTAGTAGGATCAATAGTGGAGGGTTTTGTGACAACAAAGGGACCCTCCTGGATAGTGATATAAATCATAGGGTCTGAGGCCTCCATGAAATGCCTAACCCTTTGCTTCCATATGCCAAAGGTTTCCTTTTTGCATATTGGCAGCTTCATTGACCCCATCTCTTTCTGAGCTCCATTGGTAGCCATTGGATTCAGATTTGACTACACCTATGTAGGATCTGGTTAGACTATTTAGTCCTTTTTGACTAACCTCCCTTTGATACCACTTGATAGTTTATAGGTCAGTAGTCTAATTCACCTAGAGGGGGGGGGGGGGGGTGAATATGTCTCTTTGAGTTTTACTTAATTGTTGCTAGCAGTAAATGAATAGTAAACAAAAACTCATGCAAACACAGAAAGTACACAGTTGTTTATAGAGATTCCCCAAGACAGAGTATCTATGGGTAGTCCACTTTCCCTCTACACCTTTCTAACAGTGTGTTAGACAAGGCAAACTCCTCCAATCTCAGCTCTGAGAGCTTACAACTCAGATCCCTCAGGATCTCTCAGGTTTGCTTCAAACCCTACCTCAAGCCTAACAGCCCTACTAACTCAGAGTGCTCCTACTCCTACCGCTAAGAGATCACCTTTATCTACTACCTCAGGCCTATCAAGAAGCCATACTTCTCAGGAAAAATGCCCTACAAATCAGGCTCAACAGCCTTACCAAACTCAGGCTCAACATGTAACATCCCCTTTCCTACTAAACCCCTTGACTTCAATTAGGATAGGACATGTGGTGAGTGAGGTAAGTTTGAGCTTGATAGTGACCTTAGGTCACCTTGAATTGAGAGAACTCAAGTGTGAGCCACTATAGGGGCAAGTCACTTTAGACCAAATTAGCTCAATTTGAACTTACAAATGTGAATTAACACCACCACCATGTCTCTAACCCTAAAGGAGGCATAGTAGACCAAAAGCCCCGTCATCTAGTCAACCAATTTAGCCAAATTGACCAAAGTCAAACTAGTCAAAATAGCCCAATTCAAATCAATAGGGTTCAATTCAGACTCAAATGGACAAATTGACCCACCACTAGTTGGTAAACCTCTAAAGGAGTGCTTTGGACCCAAAAGCCCCATCATGGGTTCTTCAATTAGTCCAATTTAACCAAAGTCAAACTTAGGTCAACATAAGCCAATCCTTCACCAATAGATTCAATTCACCCCAAAAACATGAAATTGACTTCACCCCTAGCCTTAGAACTCATGGGGGACCCAATTGACTCAAAAGACCCATCATGGGATCATCAATTTGACCAAATTAACCAAAGTCAGCTTTCCCCCAATTTTGGTCAAAATCACATATATTGGTTAAATTGGCCCAATTGGGGCATCGCCATGACCCAATTAACATTGGGGGTGTTAAGGAACCCAAGGTAAACATCTTGGACCAGTCAACCCAACCAATTGACCAAGTCAACAACAAGGTCAACTATGGTCAACTTTAGGCCTAAATGGAGAAATTGAAAGCCCAAACCAAATCCAATTGGGCTAAGGCCTCAATCCAATCCCTCCCAGCAGCCCAAAGATGCAATTACCAGCAATGCCCCCTGAAATTTGAAAGGGATGACATAAAAGGGGGTAAAATGGACTTTTCCCCAATTTCCATTAAAGAACAAGAGGAGTTTTGGGAATGGAGGCCATTTGGCACTCCATTCCTCTGCCCAAAGCCTCCACTGATCTCCTCAGTTAATGCTCAGCCAAATTTGGGCTGAATTGGTGCCATGTGGTGGCTAGGAGGAGCAACCAAGGTAAACCCGAGCTCCCCCTCTTACAACCTCCTTATACAGCCGTCCCCAGCTCATTTGGACGTTTCCACATGCTTCAGAAGGAGGAGAGCAGTCGGTATAGACACCTGGAGCAAAGCCTTTGCTGGAGAATCGAGGAGTTGAGCTAGATCGCCGGAAATAGCCGCCGCCATGTCGCCCCGTCGTGTTACACGATCTCAAGCCACCATTCAGGTTGGTTTCTCCCCCTCTCCCTCTGTGCTAGCCTCTTAGATAGAATAGGAGAGATATCTAGCTCAATTGAGCCGAAGCCAAGTGAAGAAAATAGGAGAGACTCCATGGTTTTGTGCAGATCGGGTTTGCCGAAAAATACTACCTTTGGCGGCCAAACCACCGCCAATCGGTAGCCCCACCTCAACGGAGGTGGTGGTGGCGGTGGCCGACCAGGGAGGTGGCTCAACCACCGGGAAATCAACTGGGAATGTGGCCCAGCACGGGATGATCCCAGCTATTGTCTAGAGGAAGAAGATGATCTGGGGGCCCTTGGATCTGCTTTAAGATCTGTTTTGGATCATGAATATAAACATTTCATTAAATGTGTTCTGTCACACTTTTAGCAGCTATTTGTATCTTAAAACTAGGTGCCTTAGATGCCATTTCATGAAAAGCGGCTTGAAATAACTTTTGTAGATCTAGATGTCCACTTTATTTAGAAATTTGAATCAGCTCATTTGGAGCAATGTAGAACCCTCAGCATCCATTTTAGTGAGACTGGTTATAATAAAAATCAGAAATTAGATTGTGTATATCTTTTAAATGGTAGATCTGATGCAGCTAAAATTTAGGCCTTGCATGCATGTGCCCTATTTCTAGCTTGTGTCCAGAAATTGGAATTTTTTGACATAATTTTCCTAAATTTTTGTACAAAATGTCATAAATCAAATAATTGAAATTTTTGGAGTTATGTAACTCCAAATGACCCCAAATTTGGCTGTCAGACTTATTTGGCAAATATTATACCATATAAAAAATTTGAGATCATTTGGGCCTCTGCATGTAGGGTAATTCCACTTGCATGTCTCTACTTAAAAGGTGTTATGGTGTGCCAATAGCCAAAAGGGATATTTTGTGTATTCAGCACATATGGCTTAGTGTTAGCTCCTACAATTTTGGCCACACCCTCCTTATAATATAATACCTTACCTCAGAAAATTTTAGGATTTTTGGGATCAAAAATCTTATGTATATGATCAATATGATTTATGTCACACTTTTGTATTTATGAAATGTTCATGACTAATACCTTGTAGAAAATTGTGAAACTCTGGAGAACCACTTCTTACACCATTTAAAATCTCTGCAAATTTTTGTAGAAAATTTCAGAGATTATTTCTTTATGAATTACCAAATTTATCTTAGGTCACAATTCTGAATAACTGAAAATTCACTAAGCAGAATGTTTGAGAAATTTCTGAAACTCTGGAAAATAATTAGGAATCTAATTATGAACCTCTGGAATTTTTGTTAGAATTTTAGGATATATTATATTTGGTAAAATTCCATATATTCAGTTTGTCACACTTCTTATTTTATGAAATATCTAGAGTGAAACATTCCTGGAAAATTATGAAACTTTGGATATGATGTTTTTAGTTCACTACAGTGGTATAGTAATTTTCTCAATATTTTCGGAAAACATACACTGGTACTTGATGTGTAAAGTCATATTTTCATCCCTTTTATGTTAAATAGAAATTATGATAATTAATCCTCTGAAAAATTATGGAATTTTGGAAATCATGTTATTATGTCATCTATTATCTCTGGAAATTTTATTAGCAAGATTTAACTTACTGACAAGGTACTTCCTTTGTAATTTAGATGATGTCAATTGATTAATTGATTTTAAATAGAAGTCAAATTTATTTGAAATATGTCAAAACTCTAGTCAACCCATAATTTATCCATTGTCAACTTATGATAAAAATTGGAACTCATTTGGACATAATATGATCAAGATTGCATCATAGGAATAAAATCAAGTTCAATCGCATTTTGGTCTGCGAATAGTAAAAATTTAATGTGATGATTTGAACAGCAGGATCACTTAGAAAATCAGTGAAATTTGGAATATAATAGTAACATATCATTTATATTAGCCCCTAGAAGTTGTGGAAATTTTGAAGTACATTAGCACTATGGTTTAGGGAGTAATTTAGATTCATGTCGCACTATACACAAAGGGGCAAGGATTACGCTATGAGTGCATAGTAATCACACAGCTTGGTAAAGTGTTCATGTTATATCATTAGAGTGTGATTAAGGATAATGAGAATTACACAAGGCCTACACTACTTAGAGGATGAGAGATCTTAGTTGTTGAGCATCGTTCGAGAGAACGTTTGCTTAGGAATAGGGTGAAGGATAAGTCATAAAGCATCTAAGTAATAAAGAGTAATAAGGAGAGCCGGTCTTTAGAAAAGGTAGCCACTAAAAAAAGTAAATGGCTTGGAAAGAGAGATTTGGGCTTCATCCCATCACATTCCTTAGTACCGCTGCGAGCCCTTTACCGGGTAAACCTCGGGAGTCCAAGATTCACCCTAATCTTCTAAGTGTAATGATAATTAGACAAGAGTAGTTTAACTAAATGATCAAGAGATATGTTAAACTTCATTCCGAGTAATGGCTCGGGAAGTTGTATATCAGGATGGGTTAGTCCTGCGAGTTAGAGTATCAGGATGTTGTATATCAGGATGGTTTAGTCATGTGAGCTGGAGGCTCTGGAAAATGTTTATCAGGATGGATTGGTCCTGCGAGCTGGAGGCTTGAGATATGATAACGTGCATGTGCATAGAAACAAATTAGTGGTGGGTCTTCGGTACTAGACCGGTCATCACACCGTCGACAGTACGTTGACTTAGGCGGGTATGAGAGTTTGAGGGGCTAGTAGGTTGTTTATACTGCGGTATGGATGATGATCCCTGAAAATGCACACCCGACCTTAAAGACTGTCGGATTCCAGTAAAGAGTACGCAAGACTCTAGAGTTCACCTAGGACGTGTATAGAGGCGTATGAAGGGTCTATGCCTGGTAGTGTATATACCCGCCTAGGAAGTGGATGTGCCCGCTCCACTGCTGTTGTAGCCACAACGGTGGTACTAGAGAGTGATGCTAGATCCAAAAATTGGGAACTAAAGGTCAGTGATCATAGAGTCATGTTGGTGAGTTGCACTTGTGTGAATCATGTCATAACATGCATATCATAACATACATAAACCATAGAAGGTTTAATGCAGACCCTTATCATATAAATTAGTATGGGCTCTTTTATATGATAAGTTATATTTTCGGAAATCATAACTTATAAGTTTGTATGGACATTCATATAAGTTAAGATACTTATGTATGGTAGATTACTTTACTTGTTTACTATACTTGCACTCACTGCTTACTTACCTACTTCTTTACCGCTCTTTACTGCTTACCTGTTTATACTTATAGAGTAGTACATTGTTATATATACTTGCTAGCATATTCCCCTTATCACCTGCTTTTGATTATTCCACCTTGTTGTCCTCCGCTTCCTTCCTCCCACTCGATGCCTAGGAGTCGTGGGGGGAGGCGGGGATAAAATCGGCTTAGTCGTTATGACTAACGGTCGGTTGTGACCGTAGGTGCCCGAGGTGCTGGATCCCCAGCTGGAAGAGGAGGCAGGACCTGAGAAGTAGATGCCGTGCATTACTTCCACTACGAGACAGGTGCTGGATGATATGAGTGTTTAACTTCCGCTTAGAGTTGTAGTAAGAGAGAGAGGGAGTTTACTTACTTTATTCATTTGGTTATGTATCGGGCATAAGCCCTTCTCTTTATTTTGTACTCATGCTGGACTATCTGTTTTCTTTATTACATTGTGATGTGGACTTGTTGTTTCAGTTTCATATTCTTTTCCCTACTGGCCTAAAGTTAAATGATCGTAATAGCTGGCAGAATTGGCGTCTTGCGGTGGCGACTAACCCGTGTGTTGGTGTCATCCGTAAGGCGGCGGTTATGGGCATAAGACTCGGGTAACCCTCCTAGTAAGGGGGAGGGGGGTCTTCCAAACTTGTATCACTTAAACAAATGATCTTAAAAGAAAGAAGTCCACAATACTGGGCAACCCCGCTCGAGCTTTAGTTTGCGGACAAACTAAGCAGCGGAAGCTATGGTGCGCCCATGTGTAAAAATAACTGAAAATAGTCCATTAAAGCATTGAGTTAGGCCAATTCTAATACAACCTTACTTTTGAGTAGTCCCTGCAGTTCACTCTACTCAAATGTTGTTTATACTTATGGTTTTATATTTTTCTTATTAGTGTAAATGTTGTTTACTCTACTCAAATGGTGAATTCGGTGGAATCAAACGGTAGCATAGGGATGTGTGTAAACGATCGCTAGATTCGTATTGCTTGAGTCGGGAGAAAGGAGAATCTTTCTCGGTTGCTAGAACTTGCCCCAAGCGATTCTTGAAGCATGGGTATACGGTCAGTCAATCGCGTGAATGTGATATAGGCCATCATTTTGGCCCGGTTGAGCCTTTGTGCCTATCCCTACCGCTATATCCTCGCTAGCCCAGTTGTGCCTACCCGTTCTTTGATTCAACCCCACTTTTATTTCACCAAAGCCCAAAAGCCAATCCTAGTCGCACACCCAAATCTGAGCTTTAGCTGTTTATTATTTTCATGAGTTGGGTTGTTGATGTGGTAATATGTTTGTGAAGATGTGGATGTGTCCTTTTGTTTATTTGCTGAAAATGATAAGAAAAGAAAAAAAATGAGAAAAAGAAAAGAAGTTAAAAAGAAAGGAAAGAGAAGGAGTGTTTAATTGAAAATCTTTATGTATAGATTTATGTTTGGGAGTAGGCGGTGCACGCACCCATGCTGTTAAGTCCAAGTCTGGGGGTGTTGTGTACCCGCGTGTTTGTGTGGTGAACGAGAATAATTTCTGCATAAGCTCATTTGGGTTTAGTGCTTGAGCCATCGTCTTTATCATTGTATACCTCACCTAAACCCAAGCCCCATTTAAAACCTAAAGTCCTATTGATTCACGCATTTGAGTCAAACCAGTGTCGTGGAGAGAATGTGACCGGGCAAGCCTATGGTCACCGACACCGATGGATTTCGGTGGAGTTTATCCGGCACCCCAATCTTGAGCAATGCTCATCTCAGCGTTTAGTTTACTTTCTCGGTATGCGTGACCGAATGATTCACCGTAGTTCACCATTTTGAGTAGTTGTAATATGCTTTTACTCTTTTAGAAATATATAAACTGTTTTTATAGTCAGAAATCGTTTCTACTATTTTTCTGATGCACGTGAGCATGCGACTTCGCATGGTACTATGTATTGTAGTTTTAAGCCATCTACTTTTCTTTCCCCGTTCGCATGGAATTTGTTTGCTCGGGACGCGCAAACAGGTAAGTCTGTGGGTGTGATGAGTCCCGGTTATATACACATATATGGACTCATCTGGGCTGTTTATCTAGTCATTCCACTGCACTTTAGCCTTGTTTTAGCTTATATTTGTTATCACTTGCTATGTGCACTTCTAGGCCCATTTTGGTGTTATTTCATATCTTTCTTTGTTATTAGTTTTCTTGCGATGTTAAGTCCCACTTTCAGTGGCTAGACTGGTGTCGTACGCTGGAACAGGTGTCGTGCAGGTGTTTCCGGTGCAATTCTGCACAGGAACACTGCGCACGATCACCGGTTCTATTGCGCACGACCACTGGTCGTGCGCCACTGATCGTGTGCACTTAACCCTTTTTTATGAGTTCTGTTTGGTGCAGTGCGCACGACCATCTACGCTAGTGCGCACGACCACCGGTCGTGCGCCACTGTTCGTGCGCGCTTATCATCAATTTCTTGAGTTCTGTTTCAATCAGTGCGCACGACCACCTACGATAGTGCGCACGACCACCGATCATGCGCCACTGGTCGTGTGAACATGTTATTTCATAATTTCTGTCTTTGCAGGTTCCGTCCAGGCAGAGCGCGCGATCACAGAATTCTAGTTCGCACGACCACTGGTCGTGCGCCAATGACCGTGCGCACTGTTTATTCCAGCGCCTATAAATCGACCTGCTCGCGATTTAGGTCAGATCGACCGCCGTTTTCACGCCCAGCTCCGCCGTTCCGCGCCAGTTTCGCCCCTACATCGTCGCCCACCATAGGGAGGTGCTCCGGGCTTGTTCTTCACGCCAATCTTGAGCCAGAGTTTCCTCTCGGCCTCCTCCTTCATCCAAGAGCTCCAAAGGAAGACCTAGCCGCCATTGCCATCAAGCAAGAGGAAGTTTGCAACCTCTACCGGATCGTGACACGAAGAAGACGGGTCCATTGGAGAGTCGTGACAGCTCTCTCTACCCCGGACGTAGTTGCGGACCGAGCTTGGACGCGGATTGACAACACGGCGATTCCAACCGTGAATCTACAACGAGACTTCGGATTCGGTCGATTTCTTGCCTTGTTCTCCTCTTATTGATTGTTGTAATAGTTAGATCTTTTGTATTTTGATGAAGAACACTATAGACCTTGCTATTTAAAGTTATTTCATGTCTATGTGAAATACCCTTTTTGTTTATTTGTGTGCTTGAGGTGCGCCCCATTCCATCCTCCATCCTGCCGTCACGTTCGTGTGCCGCAGTAGCAATTGCTAGTGGCGTGCTTGTCGAAGAGGTGCTTGCTACCCTCATTCCGTTAGCCTACTCGCCCATCCGCCTACCGAAGCGTGGCATCGCGGCCCATATTCCATCCCGCCTAACGAAGCAGTGCGCTCAAGGCCTGCACAGTTCGATTCCGCTTGCCTACTCGTCCATCCGCCCTTTCGACGCAGCGCGCTCAAGGCCTGCCTAGTCTCCATCCCGCCAAGCGAAGCATTGCATAGCGGCATTGCATAGGAGTAGTTGATAGCTTTTATTTTATTTTCCAAAAGCCAACCCAACTCCCCCGCATTCCATCCGATTTAAGGACTTCAATCTCAAGTCCTTCCTCGAAACCTAACTCCACCTTACTGTGTTCCTCAAGAGACCGACACTCGGGGATTTTCCCCATTATTATTACTTGCGCGACCGGTGCACTTGCCGAATCATCGCATCACCGCTCAGCCGAACCAAGGATCAAATTGGCTAAATGCCATCAAGATTTTGTCCCCTCCAGTGTACCATGAAACAAAAAATGCGGTGAAGACAAATGAGTGGCTCGATTCCATTCAGGAGCTGCTAGAAGGCATCAGCTGCCCGGTCAATAGAGCTATCTCCTTGACAACATCTGTTTTAAATGCGCATGCCATAAGATGGTGGAAGTCGGTGTTGGACTCCACATTTGCAGATCGGGAGATGTCAGTCATCTCTTGGAATGAGTTCAGTGATGTCTTCCTAGAGCACTTCGTATCTGCCACAGACAGGGATGAGCTAGAATAGAGGTTCTTCAACCTACGGTAGGGGACCAGATCAGTGATTGAGTATCAGAGGGAGTTCTCCAACCAGGCCTGATTTGCAGGGGTACATGACTTGGATGACAGGAAGTATGCCAAGAGATTCTATCGGGGTCTCAGGGATCCATTGAGGCAGGCCCTTCTATTCATATCACATGGCACGTCTACCCAGATCATAGAGATGGCTAAAAAGCTGCAGGCAAGCCAGTTGTTGGTGCAGAGCAGTGGAAAGAGACCGGCTGATGGGTCATACTTTGTAGAGAGCAGCAAGGGCCCGCAGCGGGGCAGGGTGATGAGTCACAAAAGAGGTGGGGGACATCCTTGTCCCAACTTAGGACCAGAGCAGCAGCCCCCTGCAGTGATGGCTCCTCCACCGCTATAGATCCGGGAGCCAGGGAGGCAAGATGATAGGGGCTGCCAGCCGATGATATGCTATGGGTGCCACCAGCCGGGGCACATCAAAGCTAACTACCCCTAGCAGTTCCTTCCTCCTCCACCCCCCCCCCCCCCCCCCCCCTCCAGCAGCCACTCTAGCACAGCAGGGCCGAGGCCGAGGATGAGGTCAGGGCCGAGGACCCCATGGTAGAGGCCGACGACCAGAGCAGATGTACGCTCTAGATCTCACAGAACCCCGGAAGCCGGAAGAAGTCCTTACAGGTACATTATTGTTTGTTTTTCATTACGTTTACGTATTACCTTTCAAACTTTAGTCGCACTTTAATTTATGACCCAAACAACAAAACTTCCCAAGTATAGTGTTTGTCTGTGGCAAACCCGCATACACTCTATTCGACACGGGCGCCTCACATTCGTTCGGCTCAGACAAATTCATATACGACTTAGACCAAGTACAGCACGTCGAGGGCATCGAAAGGAAGGTGCGACTTTCGGGTGGGTCAGAGATAACAACATGTGCCAAGTGCAACATGAACATGGAGATTGGAGGAAAGCTATTCGAAGCGCCGACAACGCTTTTGAAGATGCCAGATTTTGATCTAATTCTGGGAATGAAATGGTTGCACTGGAATCATGCTAAAATCGATTGCCCGACGAAGAAGATTGTGCTTAGGAATGAAGATTCTGAAGTTGTAATTGAAGGTATTAAACCTACCTCCCGCACATTATTATATCTGCATGGGTCATCAAGGCCCATGAACAAAGAGATGAGGTATACCTAATCTGTTTCGAGATGGCGGAGACGGAAGTATCTATAGTAGATAATCCGGTAGTTAGGGACTTCTCCGATGTATTCCCAAAGAAGTTACCCGGGCTTCCCCCATCCAGAGATATGGATTTCCGGATCAAGTTGGTACCAGGTGCAAGGCCAGTGTCTCGATCACCGTACAGGATGGCACCGAGAGAGCTAACGGAGTTCAGGACCCAACTTCAGGAGCTGGTAGACTCTTGTTTTGTCAGGCCAAGTTCATCACCATGGGGAGCACAAGTATTATTCGTGAAGAAGAAGGATGGGAGGCTACGACTCTGCATAGATTATCGGGAGCTGAATTGGCTGACAGTACGGAACACGTACCCATTACCGCGGATCGATGAATTATTTGACCAGCTGTAGTGAGCCTTCTGGTTCTCCAAGCTCGATCTGAGATCCGAATATTACCAGGTGCGGATTCGAGAGGAAGATATCCTGAAGACGTCCTTCAGTTTCTACTACGGGTTATATGAATTCACGGTGATGCCCTTCGGGCTGACGAATGCTCCCTCTGCATTCATGAGCTTGATGAACAGTATATTGGAGCCCTACTTGGACAAATTTGTCATAGTGTTCATTGGCGACATCTTAATCTACTCCAAGATGAAGGAGGAGCACACCCAACACTTGGATCAAGTCTTGGGCCCGTTGCGGCAGCACCAGATATACACGAAGTTCTCAAAATGTCAAATCTTACTACAGGAGGTGGCCTTCCTAGGACACGTCATCAGCGGGGCTGGGTTGGCAGTAGACCCGGCCAAGGTGCAAGCAGTAAGGGGCTGGCCACGGCCGAAGTTGGCCACAGATGTCTGCAATTTCCTGGGACTTGCAGAGTATTACCGTAAGTTCATGCAGGGATTCTCAAAGATTGCACTTCTCCTCATGTCCGTGACGAAGAGGGATATTACTTTCACATGGACGACAAAGTGCGAGGTAGCTTTCCAGGAGCTGAAAGACAGACTCACCTCATCCCCCATCCTTGCCCTCCCGTCTGAGAAGGAGGAATTCCATATCTACACCGATGCATCATATCAGGGGATGGGTGCAGTTCTCTTGCAACATGGTCATGTGATTGCATATGCTTCAAGACATCTGAAGAATCATGAACAAAACTACCCAGTACACGACCTAAAGCTTGGAGCGGTGGTCTTCGCCTTAAATATTTGTAGGCATTATCTGTATGAGATTCATTGTGAGATCTTCTCTAACCATAAGAATCTCAAATACATCGACACCCAGAAGGATTTGAACTTACGCCAGCGGATGTGGCTAGAGTTCTTGTGCGACTATGATTATACCATGCACTATCATCCGGGGAAGGCAAACACTGTGGCAGATTCCTTGAGCAGGAGGGCCGGCACTTCAGGACCGGATCCCCAGATGATGGCCATGGAGCTGGTGAAGATGTTAGAGGATATGTACATTACATTGGTTTCTAAGGTGGAGCCCGAGGCCCACAGGGAATATCTGGCATCTCTGAGCATCACCTGTGATATAAGAGACTTCATCCGAGCACAACAGAGGCAGGATTCAGATCTGGAGCCTGTATTCAGAGCCTTAGAAGAAGGCAAGTCGGATGATTACTCTCTGCGCGATGATATTGTTCATTTTTGGGGTCGTGTTTACATACCCGCAGTAGGAAGGATCCGGGAAGAAATACTCAGGGAGGCACATTGCACTCGTTACTCAATGCACCCCGCGATCTCCAAGATGACGGCGGACCTATGGAGCAATTTATACTGGCTCGGAATGAAGAGGGAGATCATAGATTTTGTCTCACACTGCGAGGCTTGCCAGCTAGTGAAGGCAGAATGCAAGAGCCCAGCAGGTCTACTACATCCACTGCCGGTGTCGGAGTGGATGTTCGAGGATATTGCCATAGACTTCGTACATGGATTGCCTCGCTCCCACTCCGAGCACGACTCTATTTGGGTAATAGTAGATAGATTGACCAAGGTAGCACTGTTCATACTAGTCTGAAAGGATGATTCAGTTGCGGTTCTGGTAAGATTATTTGTGGAGCAGTTCTTCAGGTACCACGACGTACCCAGGACGATTGTCTCAGATCGCGACAGTCAGTTCACCTCTAGGGAATGGAGAGCAGTGCATGCATACTTGGGATCTCAACTTACGTTCAGCACCGCTTTCCATCCACAGACTGACGGGCAAACAGAGCGGACCATCCGGACCTTGGAGGACCTGCTACGCTTGTGCATTCTTGAAACAGGGAAGCCCTGTGAGAGGTTGTTGCCCATGATTGAGTTTTCCTACAACAACAGCCACTAGGAAAGCATTCAGATGGCACCATATGAGGCACTATATGGTAGGAAGTACCGGACACCGCTATCTTGGGTCCAGGATGCAGACCAGAAGGCACTTAGATCAGAATTTGTTGAGGACTTGGACGCTACAGTTCGCATGATCAGGGACAAGATGCTAGAGGCTCAGAGTAGGCAGGCCAAATATTATGTTGCGAGGCATCGGAAGGTGGAGATCCAAGCAGGAGACAAGGTTTATTTGAAGATACATTTGTTGCATGGTGTCTCCGGGTGCGAGGACACAAGAAGCTCAGCCCTCGATTTATGGGGCCTTACAAGATCCTGGAGCGGATCGGTCCCTTGGCTTACAGGCTGGAGCTGTCATTCGAGTTGGCGAACCTGCATGATGTCTTTCATGTCTCTTCACTACTAAGAGCTCTACTTATGCCGGAGCAGCATATCATTTTCCCTCGGGTCCGGTGGAGTCCGATAGAGCAGTCCGTCTGGAGCCAGTCCGGATTGACGATTCAACAGTCTGAGTCCCGCGAAAGAAGAAAGTTCCTCTAGTCAAGGTGTTGTGGTCCAACCATGGACAGGAAGAACACACATGGGAACCCAGGGATCTCATGCTACAACAGTACCTGAAACTCTTCACTTCAGGTACACCCTGACCTTACTCAAGATTTACTTATCTTATGCTGTGTAAAGAATCCCGTAAACCCGAACTTAAATTTAGAGGATGAAATTATTCTTTTGTTTATTGGGATTTGTAACATCCCCTTTTCTACTAGGCCCTTTGACTTCAATTAGGATAGGCCATGTGGTGAGTGAGGTGAGTTTGAGCAAGATAGTGACCTTAGCTCACCTTGAATTGAGAGAAGTCAAGTGTGAACCACTATAGGGGCAAGTCATTTTAGACCAAATTAGCTCAATTTGAACTTACAGATGTGAATTAACACCCCCACCATGTCCTTAACCCTAAAGGAGGCATAGTTAACCAAAAGCCCCATCATCTGGTCAACCAATTTAGCCAAATTGACAAAAGTCAAACCTAGGTCAAAATAGCCCAATTCAACTCAATAGGGTTCAATTCAGACTCAAATGGCCAAATTGACCAAACAATAGTTGGTAAACCTCTAAAGGAGTGCTTTGGACCCAAAAGCCCCATCATGGGTTCTTCAATTAGTCCAATTTGACCAAAGTCAAACTTAGGTCAACATAAGCCAATCCTTCTCCAATAGATTCAATTCACCCCCAAAACATGAATTTGACTTCACCCCTAGTCTTAGAACATCATGGGGGACCCAATTGATGCAAAAGCCCCATCATGGGATAATCAATTTGACCAAAGTCAACTTTCCCCCAATTTTGGTCAAAATCACATTTATTGGTTAAATTGGCTCAATTGGGGCATCACCATCACCCAATTAACATTGGCGGGTGTTAAGGAACCCAAGGTCAACCTCTTGGACCATTCAACCCACCCAATTGACCGAGTCAACATCAAGGTCAACCATGGTCAACTTTAGGCCTAAATGGAGAAATTGAAAGCCCAAACCAAATCCAATTGGGCTAAGGCCTCAATCCAAGCCCACCCAGAGCCCAAGGGTGCAATTACCAGCCATGCCCCATGAAATTTGAATGGGATGACATGCAAGGGGGTAAAATGGACTTTTCCCCAATTTCTATTAAAGAACAAGAGTTTTGGGAATGAAGGCCATTTGGCACTCCATTCCTCTGCCCAAACCCTCCACTGAGCTCCTCAGTGAAGGCTCAGCCGAATTTGGGCTAAATTGGTGCCTTGTTGTTGGGAAAAACCCCTTGGATTTAACCTAATAAATTATCGAAAGTGATTTTATCTCTTAGGATTTAATTTACCCACTGTATATTTAGGGTAATATGGTCATTAGATGTATTAGGATATCTCACTTAACTTAGGGTGACAAGGCCAGATCAAGACAAGCAGAATGTTAGTTAAGTTAACAATTGCTTTGAATATAAATCGATGCAACATTGAATTGATGTTGAAGATACTTAGACAAGTAGTCTAAACACCTAATGTAACACCCCTGTCCGTTCGGGAGCATATAACAGAGGGTCCGGCCGGGGCCCCACGCCATATACTACAAAACAAACGGGAGCGCCACTATTGAAATATCGAACGACACTATACAACGATGCCTAACTCAGAGCATTCTATGCGGAAGCTGAAAAGAGACAAGATAAACCCCAAAACCCATACCCGGGTATGTCCACTTTTACTAAAAATAGGAATAAATGTTTTACAACACAAAATTTGGGCACGGCGGCCTTACAATTTACCAACATCTGCACGCAGGCCGACCATACATGAAAAGCAAAAGGAACATCAAGAAGGCCTTCAAGGGCCGCAACAGCACAAGGGCTTCAACCCGCTATGAGCCCGCTATGTTCCCGCTCGGTCCATCCCCTGTACAACAAGGCCACCAAAAATGGTGGCAAAACAGGGCAACGGTCAGCTAAAGCTGACCAAATTATAACGACCCCACCCCTTCGAGGGGGTGGCAGTACTAATCATCCCTGCAAAACAACCTCAACAGCATATATATATAAGAGTGCGACTAGCAAAGTCCACAACAGTTCATACATATGCAACAATCACAAACGTGGGAATGGCCTCCATGTCTCGTGCTCTCAGGCACTCTTTGGTGTACTCCGCCTTCCACCACCATCCACTCTTGATGGCTTCTGCCCTTCGAGGCTAAAGTCGGTGGCCCGAATACCAGGGCTCCCCTATACTTTGATTGTGAACATCCCGTAGTCCGAAGACTCTTTCCCATTGCTTCCCGACATGCTGTACGAGACTCACTAATCAGGTACTGCAATGGTGCGGTTCCAGGTTCGCCAAATGCCCGTTGTTCACAGCTATCATTGTACAACACAAAGAGCGGGTATGGCGTCCCCTCAGCCCAGGTATTCTCAATTAGTCGGCTCTGTGGGCCGCTAAGTAATCCACCACGGCACCCCCATAGGTCGGGCACACAGGCCTCAGGTCCTCTCAACAGGTGGGCACGACAACATCACCAGAATCAAGTCTGGGTGCTGTCGCCTGGCGATATCCAATATCGCCAGCGACAGTGAACAGAACTCCATTTTGGCTTCTAGCTGTGGGTGCTTCCCAGGGCACACCCCCAGGCATTACTGCACATGCAGTAGCACTCCCACTGCCTCAGAACGCACAAAATCACCAGAACCAAGTCTGGGAGCTGTCGCCTGGCGACAGTCAATATCGCCAGCGATAGTGAGCAGAACTCCTTTTCTGCTTCTAACTTCGGGTGCTTCCCGGGGCACACCCCCAGGCGTTGCTGCGCATGTAGTAGCACTCTCTAGTCCTACGAAGTAGGATATCAACACGGGGTTTTCCCCCGGCACGCACAATATCAAAAAGCATCACCAATCCGGACGAACCGTCTCGGATGGGCTTCACACAGCGCGCCTACGTCCATTTCAAGCATGGACTCTACATGTATGCAAGATTTGATGGGGATAACACGAATCGACCCGTTGGAGGCCACGACCTTACCCTTTTGGGTAGGGGCCTCAACGATGCAAGGAATGGACTAGAACATGTCCAAATGAGGGTAGAAGTGATCGTTACCCTTAGACGCCGCTTCGAAGTCATAACTTGATTTTTGGCACGGATGGAAAGGAGCGTATAGCCCTCCTCTACGCGTAGCCACCAACGATGAGGGATTCCGACGCGTGTAGCTCCACCAAAGATGAGCTCTAGGGTTGGAAAACCCTATTCATCTCCTTATCCAAGCTCTCTCTCTCTTAATTAAACCCTTAAGAGAATAATGAATAAAGGGGGGTTTTCGGCCACCCTATGCAGCCACCGAGCCTCCTCAATCCAAAACAGCCCCCAAAGTCAAAGTGCCATAAATGGCCACGATTTCGGCTGCAAAGTACGATTTGGAGCTGTCGCCTGGCGACAGCGGTAATGAACCGACTTTGACCCGTCAACACCAGCGCTGCGAACTGTGCATGACACATGCCACGGTGTCGCCAGCGTTAGCACTTAACGCCGTCCGACAGCCTCTCCAGAACCCTTCTCGACAGAACGCTATCGCCGGGCGATAGCCGATATCGCCGGCGATAGTACTGGATTCCAGAAATCTGATTTTTCTGATTTGGGGTCTTACAACCCTCCCCTCCTTATAAAAATTTCGTCCCGAAATTTGTAAAAACATGCATATAAATATATCCAAAAAGGTCTTTACATAAAGGGGAAAAAGAGAGATAAACTTCACCGAAACAGCTTGGGGAACTCCTCCATCATGGTCTGCTCACGCTCCCATGAGAGCTCCTCGCGACCGCAGTTGTCCCAACGGACCTTTACCATACGGATCGCCCTGTTCCGCAACTGACGCACCTCAGCATCCTCGATGCTAACGGGCCTGACCGCCGTCTTAAGCCCACTATCCACGGGCACCTGATCCGCCACGACCACATGCGTAGGCTCTTGCACTGCCTTCCGCAACACGGAGATGTGAAATACATCGTGTAGCCCGCTCAGCTCCGCCGATAGTGCAAGCCTATAAGCCGCCTCGCGGACGCGCTCGATGATCTCAAACGGTCCAATGTATCTCGGACTCAGCTTTTTCAAGCTCCGAATCCTAGATACACCCTTGAACGGCCTGATCTTTAAGTAAACCCAATCGCCAACGGCGAACTGGACGTCGCGGTGCTTCGCATTATAGTACTTCGCCTGCCTATCCTGCGCAACCAAAAGCCTCTCCCGGATCATACATACCGTCGAAGTCGCCTCTTCGACGTCTTTCCTCTTGAAGAGCTTCGTCTCACCCGTTTCCGCCCAAGCTAAGGGAGTGCGGCACTTCCTGCCATAGAGGGCCTCGAAAGGCGCCATCTGAATACTCGCATGGTAGCTGTTGTTGTACGCGAACTCAACAAGAAAGAGGTGATCTTCCCACCCCTTGCCGAAATCCAGGACGCACATCCGGAGCATGTCCTCCATCATCCTGTTGGTACGCTCAGTTTGGCCATCCGTCTGAGGATGAAAGGCCATGCTAAACTGCAGCTTCGTACCCAATAGACGGTTGACTAACCTCCAGTCGCTCGAAGTAAAGCATCCATCTCGGTCACTAACGATGCTACGAGGCACCCCGTGTAGTGGTACTACTGTATCAACATACAGTTTTGCCAACTTCTCCACTGAGTCATCCCTCCGGTTGGGGATAAAGTGCGCCACCTTCGTCAGTCGGTCAACGACTACCCAGATGGCATCGTTCCCGCTCTGCGACCTCGGCAGCCCAAGCACAAAATCCATGGAAACGTCATCGAATTTCCACTCTGGAACCGGTAATGACTTCAAAAATACACCGGGCTTCTGACATTCCGCCTTCACTAGCGCACAAGTGTGGCACTTGGCCATGTAGTGAGCGATGTCCCTCTTCATACCCGGCCACCAGAAAAGGACCTTCATGTCCTTGAACATCTTCGTGGTCCCCGGATGAACTGAATACCTGGTACGATGCGCCTCGTACATCAACTCATCGCGCAGCTCACCCACCTTGGGGACGCACAACCGGTCGCCTCTCCACAGCAACCCATCACGCACCTGAAACTGGGCATCCGACCCACCACCAGCCTCCTCCGCGTAGCGCTTTAAACTCGGATCGAGTTCCAAAGCCTGGCGGACTCTATCTGCAAGGTCGTACTGTACCTCAGTCCAACTCAAACAAGCACCGGCACTGCTCCTCTTCTCTACGCAAGAAATACCCAAGGCCTCCAGGTCACGTATCAGGTGCTCATCATGCATCTGAATCCAGTTGGCCTGCGCTGGAGCCCTACGACTGAGTGCATCTGCGACAACATTCCCCTTCCCGGGAGTGTAGTGGATCTCGAAAGTGTAGTCCCCAAGGAACTCCATCCACCTCTGCTGCCGCATATTCAGCCCCTTCTGCGTCAGAAGGTACTTCAGGCTCTTATGGTCCGTGAAGTTGTCGATCTTCAAGCCATACACATAATGCCGCCAAAGCTTCAGGACAAATATCACGGCCGCCAACTCCAAGTTGTGGACCGGATAGTTCCGCTCGTGCACCTTCAGATGGCGAGAGCCGTACGCTATTACCTTGCCATGCTGCTGCAGAACACAGCCAAGGCCGCTCCCAGAAGCGTCGGTGTAGATCTCGTAGCCTTCCGTGCCGCAAGGCAAACATAAGATCGGAGCCGTGGTAAGCCGCCGCTTCAACTCATCGAAAGCCTGCGCACACGCGGGCATCCAAATAAACTCCTGCATCTTCCGTGTCAGCGTCGTAAGAGGCAGCGCGATCTGTGAGAAGTTCTCCACGAAGCACCTGTAATAGCCGGCCAGCCCGAGAAAGCTACGGACCTCCGCTACAGAAGAAAGAACAGGCCACTCCCTGATGGCCGCAACTTTCACCGGATCTACCGCCACACCCGCTCCACTAACCACATGGCCTAAGAACGCCACGGAAGGTAGCCAGAACTCGCACTTCGAGAACTTGTCATACAGATGGTTCCTCCTCAGAACCTCCAAGACTACTCGCAGGTGATCACCGTGCTCCTCCTCGGACTGAGAGTAGACTAGTATGTCGTTAAGGAAGACGACCACAAACCGGTCGAGGTACTCTCGGAAAGTCCGGTGCATCAAGTCCATAAACACCGACGGTGCATTAGATAGCCCAAACGGCATCACGGTGAACTCATACTGCCCGTACCTGGTACTGAAGGCAGTCTTCGGGATGTCGCACTCCCTGATCCGCACCTGATAAGAGCCGGACTTCAAGTCCAGCTTCGAGTATACTGTCGTACCAACGAGCTGGTCGAACAAGTCGTCTATCCTCGGAAGAGGATACTTGTTCTTCTCGGTCAGCTTATTTAGCTCCCGATAATCGATGCAAAGCCGCAGGCTACTGTCCTTCTTTTTGACAAAGAGGACCGGTGCACTCCAAGGTGAGGAACTCGGACTCACGTAGCCCTGCTCAAGCAGCTCCTGCAACTGCAGCTTCAACTCCGCCAACTCCTTTGGAGCAATACGATACGGCGAGCGGGCCACAGGCTTAGCGCCTGGTACCAACTCAATCGTGAAATCTATCTCCCGCTGCGGTGGAGCACCGGGGAGATCACTCGGGAACACATCGGGGAACTCTGAAACTACCGGAACATCCACTAGGCTGGGCCTCGGCGTAGAAGCCTCCACTAGAGCAAAGAATAACTCTCCTCCCTGACGCACTGCCTTGGACACCTGAAGAGCAGACATCAGCATCTTGCTCGATCCACGCATGCCCGCAAAGACCGTCTCACGATCGACACACTGCCCAAATCTCACCTCCTTGGTGGTGGAATCGATGCACGCACACTGTTCCGACAACCAGTCCATGCCAAAGATTACATCGAACTCAACCAGGGGGAGTAACGATGCTTTCAGGTCATACTCCTGACTTCCAACTAGAACTTTCACGCAGCAACTCCTCTCCACACGCATCGAATATCCATTCGGCAGTAGGACCTCCAGTCCATCTGCAGAAGCAATCGACGGCGCACCAATACGTTGGACGAAGTCCGACGATAAGAAGGAGTGCGAAGCTCCAATATCGAAAAGCGCTCTCGCGGGAATGCCTAAAACATAAACAAAGCCTACGCCGCCAAACAAGGTTAGCATGAACACTAAAACAGGTATATAAAACAGTAAAGACTATATCTTAAATTATACCTGTCACGACGTCCTTGGCTTTGATGGCCTCCTGCTGACCGAGATTGAAGACTCTGGGCTGCGGGGGAGCCATACGGAAGGCCGTGGACTCAACCTCCTTTGCCTTCTCAGAATAAGATGGCCCAGTCTTCTTCTCTGACCTTGGAAGCTCACTGCGGCAATCCCGAGAGAAATGGCCAGGCTTGCCACAAGTAAAACAAGTAAGAGGGCCACGTCCAGACGACGCGCCCGAAACAGAGGGAGCTGGCCCAGATAATCGAGCCTTCTTCCAGCGATTCAACCTCCGCAACTTCGCCGCACTCGGCGTCTTGCCCTCCGGCACTGCCTCGACCACAGCCACCTTGCCTTCTCCCTGAGCATGTCCTGCTCAAGCGCTCGGGCTGAACCAACGAGGGTCGTGAAACCCTGCGTCAACGGCCCTATCAGAAGGTACCACAACTCACTACGCAAGCCACCGTAGACCCTGTTCACCCTTCTCCCCTCGTCATCGAAAGAAGTACCAGCGTAATGCCCGAGGTGGGTGAACTCATACAGGTAGTCATCAACCAGTCTATCACCCTGTGTCAGAGCCAAGAACTGGTTCTCCATCGCGATCTGCTGCGACGGAGGCACATACCTTGCCAGGAAGATTCTCGAGAACTCTTCCAACGGCACATCAACCAGTCGCCTTTCCGTAAACTGGTGCCTCTCTACCTCATCCCACCACCGCCTGGCTTCCTTTTCCAACAAGAAATTAGCAAAGGTCACTTTCTGCGCTTCATCCGACTGTGTCGCTGTCAGAATTCGCTCCACATGCGACAGCCAGTCCTCGGCCTCAGCTGGGGATTCAACCCCGGTAAACGGAGGAGGTCGAAATCCCAGGAAGTGCTTCAGTTGTTGCTCAGCAGCACGCCTCACGGGGACCTGCTCCACTCTTAGTGGCTCTGGGGCCACTTCCTGCACCGGCGGTTGACCTTGCCTTTCAGGCTGGCCATTCAACGCAGCTAGAACGACTTCTGTAACTAGCCGAACCATCTCAGCAAACGGAGGTGTAGGAGCCTCAGCAGACCCGCTACTCTCGTTCACATCACGGGGACACGACGGTCCCGCTGCACTTCGAGTGCCCTACACAAGTGCATCACACAGCTAGGCGACAGCACAGTCGCAACTAACAACAAAAGGAACACTCAGGTTCCAAAATCATGCAATAATTGTTGGTTTGTTGTTACATTTTATTCCTAAGTGGACATTTTTGGGTTTATTTTACGTCTTGATGGTAGCGCACACACGTGCTCACCACCCCTTAAAAGAATTCGTCCACGAATTCCTTAGAAGGACACAGAACCTTAGAAGCTGATACCAATTTGTAACACCCCTGTCCGTTCGGGAGCATATAACAGAGGGTCCGGTCAGGGCCCCACGCCATATACTACAAAACAAACGGGAGCATCACTATTGAAATATCGAACGACACTATACAACGATGCCTAACTCAGAGAATTCTATGCGGAAGCTGAAAAGAGACAAGATAAACCCCAAAACCCGTACCCGGGTATGTCCACTTTTACTAAAAATAAGAATAAATGTTTTACAACACAAAATTTGGGCACGACGGCCTTACAATTTACCAACATCGGCATGCAGGCCGGCCATACATGAAAAGCAAAAGGAACATCAAGAAGGCCTTCAAGGGCCGCAGCAGCACAAGGGCTTCAGCCCGCTATGAGCCCGCTATGTTCCCGCTCGGTCCAGCCCCTGTACAACAAGCCCACCAAAAACGGTGGCAAAACAGGGCAACGGTCAGCTAAAGCTGACCAAATTATAACGACCCCACCACTTCGAGGGGGTGGCAGTACTAATCATCCCAGCAAAACAACCTCAGCAGCAATCACAAACATGGGAATGGCCTCCACGTCTCGTGCTCTCAGGCACTCTTTGGTGTACTCCGCCTTCCACCACCATCCACTCTTGATGGCTTCTGCCCTTCGAGGCTAAAGTCGGTGGCCCGAATACCAGGGCTCCCCCGTACTTTGATTGTGAACATCCCATAGTCCGAAGACTCTTTCCCATTGCATCCCGACATGCTGTACGAGACTCACTAATCAGGTGCTGCAATGGTGTGGTTTCAGGTTTTCCAAATGCCCGTTGTTCACAGCTCTCGTTGTACAACACGAAGAGCGGGTATGGCGTCCCCTCAGCCCAGGTATTCTCAATTAGTCAGCTCTGCGGGCCGCTAAGTCATCCACCAGGACACCCTCACAGGTCGGGCACACAGGCCTCAGGTCCTCTCAACAGGTGGGCACGACAACATCACCAGAATCAAGTCTGGGAGCTGTCGCCTGGCGATATCCAATATCGCCAGCGACAATGAACAGAACTCCATTTTGGCTTCTAGCTGTGGGTGCTTCCCGGGGCACACCCCCAGTCATTGCTACACATGCAGTAGCACTCCCACTGCCTCAGAACGCACAAAATCACCAGAACCAAGTTTGGGAGCTGTCGCCTGGCGATAGTCAATATCGCCAGCGAGAGTGAGCAGAACTCCTTTTCTGCTTCTAACTTCGGGTGCTTCCCAGGGCACACCCCCAGGCGTTGCTGCTCATACAGTAGCACTCTCTAGTCCTACGAAGTAGGATATCAACACGGGGTTTTCCCCCGGCACGCACAATATCAAAAAGCATCACCAATCCGGACGAACCGTCTCGGATGGGCTTCACACAGCGCGCCTACGTCCATTTCACGCATGGACTCTACATGTATGCAAGATTTGGCGGGGATAACACGAATCGACCCGTCGGAGGCCACGACCTCACCCTTTTGGGTAGGGGCCTCAATGATGCATGGAATGGACTAGAACATGTCCAAATGAGGGTAGAAGTGATCGTTACCCTTAGACGCCGCTTCGAAGTCATAACTTGATTTTTGGCACGGATGGAAAGGAGCGTATAGCCCTCCTCTACGCGTAGCCACCAACGATGAGGGATTCCGATGCGAGTAGCTCCACCAAAGATGAGCTATAGGGTTGGAAAACCCTATTCATCTCCTTCTCCAAGCTCTCTCTCTCTCTTAATTAAACCCTTAAGAGAATAATGAATAAAGGGAGGTTTTCGGCCACCCTATGCAGCCACCGAGCCTCCTCAATCCAAAATAGCCCCCAAAGTCAAAGTGACATAAATGGCCACGATTTCGGCTTCAAAGTACGATTTGGAGCTGTCGCCGGCGACAGCCGCTGTCGCCTGGCGACAGCGGTAATGAACCGACTTTGACCCGTCAACGTCAGCGCTGCGAACAGTGCATGACACATGTCACGATGTCGCCAGCATTAGCACTTAACGCCGTCCGACAGGCTCTCCAGAACCCTTCTCGACAGAACGCTATCGCCGGGCGATAGCCGATATCGCCGACGATAGTGTTGGATTCCAGAAATCTGATTTTTCTGATTTTGTGTCTTACACCTAAACCTTCTGTCGAAGTAGATCAAGTCGACGCTACGTCTAAGGGTGAGGAGCAAAAACCAAAAACTGACAAAACACACTGAACCGACCAAACCACACTGATTATGAAACCGAGCCGCCCGGTTTGGTGTTAGTTTGGTTTGGCGCTTGCAAAAATCGAAGTTATATCGGTTCGGGTCGGTTTTCTAGTTATAAAAACCGACCAAACCAAACCGACTAATATTATAATTATTTTAAATTATGTATATACCAACTTCTATTTAATCTAAATTGCTACTAAATTATGTTCAACCGCTTAATTGCTTTCACGGTAAGGGCCAGCTTTAACAAATATATTAAAAAAATATTCACAGCAGGGGACTCTCTAATAGAGTAAATGAATAATAGTCATCTTTAAAGATTTTGGCTTTACTCAATTTAATTTTTATTTGCAACTGCCAACTGGGCAAGGAAAATTGGCAGAGGTGCAGAAGTCGGAGCAGTGGAGCACGATAAATGGGAAATTGGGAACAGGCGAACAGGATTAAATTTAATAATTTATATAATTATATTATACATATCAATTTATTAAGAGTTTTAAGAGGGAAGAGACGAAGAGTGGAAGACCGAAGTCGGTGCGATGGATGGCTGCTTGCTTCCTTACTTTTGAATGGCTTAAAAAGTTGGTGATGAAGTTCTAATGTAGACATGTAGTTTTGTTTACTTCAAGCTTGTATACTTTTGAATGATTGGTAACTATAATTATAAATCTATAATTATGCAAAACTTATTTTATATTAGAATGCTTTATATGATGAGAGTGTGAGATTCTCCAAGTCCTTGCCTCTTCATACCATATAAAAACTGACACCGAACCGCACCAAACCAAAAAAAACCAAACCAACAACAAGCCGAACCGATCGGGTTCGGCTCAGGTCGGTTTGGACCTTCCGAAAACTGAAGCATGTCGATTCGGATTCGGTTTGGGTCGAAACTGACCCAAACCAAACTGCTTGCACCCTTAGCTACGTCGAAAGGATGTCGACGTAGGGGAAATGGGCAAGTCGAAGTATCATGAGAAGTCGACGCAACTTCTACTTCAACTAAACGCAGAAGAAAGAATTTGTCAAAGCCATCTAAAGTCGACGCAACGTCAACTAAATTTCGACGCAGATAATGAGGTTCTGAGTCAAGCCTTCAACTCGACAGTTACATCGATAAGGTTTCGACGCAACGTCGATAAGCAGAGTTCAATCAGAGCAAGAATGAATTTGAAGCTACTCTTACGAGAAATCGAAGGTGCGTCGATAAGAGAGAAAGAGAACTCGACGCTACGTCGAATACAGTCTGAAAAGGAAACCATTTCAGCTGTCATTTTGAATCTCTCTCTCATGGCCCACAATGCTCAAGACCGTTCTCCAATGACTTAATTATTGCCTCAAATGGAAAGAAGCATTCAAGAAGATAGAAAAGGTTTATTGGAAAGGGGCATTACAGTTGGCAGACAGGTCGAGAACAAATTAGGAAAGGAAGAGATATTGTCCAATGATATACCTTTTCAGGACATTCCAGAAGAGGAAATAAATTCAAATTTGATACAAGGACAACAAATAGGAATAAGGCAGAGAGAAAATGTACAACATTCATTACAATTTCTTTTGGCTGTGAATTAGGGCCTTCTCCTTCTTCTTCTTCCTATTGGAACCATAAAAGAGAAAAATAGAAGATTTGCTCTCACTATCTCTCTCAGATCAGAAGAACAAGGCTGCTTCTCATCACTATTATACAGCAGCCAGATCTCAATAAAAGAAAAGAAGAACAGGATCTGAAGCTCATAATCCTTGCAAAACATCACTATCAAAAGCAAGGATTCATTATTCACAGTTCCAGAAAAGAGAAAACTAAAGCACAAGGCTTCACATAATTCTGAGAACAGAATTCTCTCTCTTTCCTTTTCTTCCTTCTTCACTTTCTCCTCAACTGTAAAAGAGTTCTAAGAATTCCTCTTCCAAAGGATTCAGTGGTTCAAGATCTCCTTATCAAAAGATCTGGTTGGTTCAAGATCTCATTATCAAAAGATCTGGTTGGTTCATGATCTACTTATCAAAAGATCAGTGGTTCTAAGAGTTTCCTAATCAATAGACTCAAGCACAGTGGTGCATTTCTACCAGGTGGTAGAAGAGAGGACTACCAACATTTTGGGGAACCTCTATAAAATCATTGGTGTTTGTGTTGTGTTTTTCTGTGCTGTCCCAATTTTCTTTCTTAGCATTTTTATTTCCTACAATAATTATTCTGCATGTGTGTTGTTTGAGAGCATAATTCCTTAATGTGTTTTATTGTATACACAGTTAAGATAGAAATATTTTAAATCTCTATTCACCCACCCTCTAGAGGATTCTCAGAGGCACACTGTGTACTTTTAATTGGTATCAGAGGGAGGTTGATCATTAAAAGGTTAACACCTTGATCAAAAAGACCTCCTGCTCTTATCTCCTTATTTCAAATATATTTTATAAAGAAAATTAGTTCTAAGGATTATGCCTCAACAAGAGCTCCAATGTGTAACTTGAATAAGTTCATACTCTGGAAGGCTAGAATAAAACTCTATATGAATTCCATTGATGAAGACATCTATAATGTCATTCTCACAGGTCCTCCTACTCTAGTCAGACAAAAGACAGGAGAATCCTCAACAACAGAGGCTATCCCAAGAAGTGAGTGGATAGAAGATGAGAACAAAGTCAACGCATGTGATGCCAAAGTTATGACATTCTGGTTTCAACAATGTCACACTTTTGTATTTGTGAAATGTTTATGACTAATACCTTGTAGAAAATTGTGAAACTCTGGAGAATCACTTGTTATACCATTTAGAATCTCTGTAAATTTTTCTAGAAAATTTTAGAGATTATTTCCTTAGGAATTACCAAATTTATCTTAGGTCACAATTTTGAATAACTGAAAATTCACTGAGCAGAATGTTTGAGAATTTTTTGAAACTCTGGAAAATAATTAGGAATCTAATTATAAACCTCTGGAATATTTGGTAGAATTTTTGTATATATTATATATGGTAAAATGTATATTCACTTTGTCACACTTCTTATTTTATGAAATATCTAGGGTGACACATTCCTGGAAAATTATGAAACTTTGGATATGATGTTTTTAGGTCATTACAATGGTATAGTAATTTTCTCAGAATTTTTGGAAGACATAAACTAGTACTTGACGTGTAAAGTCATATTTTCATTCCTTTTATGTTGAATAGAAATTATGATTATAAATCCTCTGAAAAATTATGGAATTTTGGAAATCATGTTATTATGTCATCTATTATCTTTGGAAATTTTATTAGCAAGATTTAACTTACTAACAAGGTACTTCCTTTGTAATTTAGATGATGTCAATTGATTAATTGATTTTAAATAGAAGTCAAATTTATTTGAAATATGTCAAAACTCTGGTCAACCCTTAATTTATCCATTATGAACCTATGGTAAAACTTGGAACTCATTTGGACATGATATGATCAAGATTGCATCATAGGAATCAAATCTAGTTCAATCTCATTTTGGTCTACGAATAGTAAAAAACTTAATGTGATGATTTGACCAGCAGGATCACTTAAAAAATCAATGAAATTTGGATTATAATAGTAACATATCATTTATATTAGCCCCTAGAAGTTGTGGAATTTTGGGAGTATGTTAGCACTATGGTTTAGGGAGTAATTTAGATTCATGTCGCACTATACACAAAGGGGCAAAGATTACGCTATGAGTGCATAGTAATCACACAGCTTGGTAAAGTGCTCATGTTATATCATTAGAGTGTGATATGGATAATGAGAATTACACAAGGCCTACACCACTTAGAGAATAAGAGATCTTAGTTATTGAGCATCGTTCAAGAGAACATTTGCTTAGGAATAGGGTGAAGGATATGTCATAAAGCATCTAAGTCATAAAGAGTAATAAGGAGAGTGGGACTTTAGAAAAGGTAGCCACCAATAAAAGTAAATGTCTTGGAAAGAGGGATTTTGGCTTCAGCCCATCACATTCCTTAGTACCACTGCGAGCCCTTCACCTGGTAAACCTCGGGAAGTCTAAGATTCACCCTACACTTCTAAGTGTAACTATAATTAGACAAGAGTAGTCTAACTAAATGATCAAGAGATATGTTAAACTTCATTCCGAGTTAAGGCTCAGGAAGTTGTATATCAGGACGGGTTAGTCCTGCTAGCTGGAGGCTCGGGAAGTTGTATATCAGGACGGGTTAGTCCTGCGAGCTGGAGGCTCGGGAAATTGTTTATCAGGACAGATTGGTCCTGCGAGTTGGAGGCTCGGGATATGATAACTTTCATGTGCATAAAAACAAATTAGTGGCGGGTCTTCGGTGCTGGACCGATCGTCACACCGATGACAGTACGTTGACTTAGGTAGGTGTAAGGGTTTGAGGGGATAGTAGGTTGCTTATACTACGGTCTGGAGGACGGTCCCTGAAAATGCACACCCATCCTTAAAGACTGGTGGATTTCAGCAAAGAGTATGCAAGAATCTGGAGTGCACCTAGGACGCGTACAGAGGTGTATGAAAGGTCTAGGCTTTGTAGTGTGTATACCTACCTAGGAAGTCGATGTGCCCGATCCACTGCTGTTGTAACCACAACGGTGGTACCATAGAGTGATGCTAGCCCCAAAAACTGGGAACTAAGGGTCTGTGATCACAAAGTCATGTGGGTGAGTTGTGTTAGAGCATGCGTTTCGCACTCCTCCGGTTTGATAATAACAAAGTCCGGTTTGTATTTGATTCTATTTTTATTAATGGTGTGCAGGTAACAGGTATGAGATGTTCACATTTCTGCTGGAGCTAAATTTGAATGTGGGAAAATTGCACTGTCGGAAAATTCCGACAACCGCTGTCGCCCAGGCGACAGCAGAGAAGTTACAACTACTTCCCTCCACGGCAGCTCGACGAAAGTCAGTTTTGAGCTGTCGGAATTCCGACAGCGATGTCGCCCAGGCGACAGCTCGGAGGTTACAACAACTGCCCACAACACCACCCACGATCGGCAGTTTTGCACTGTCGGAAATCCGACATCGATGTCGCCCAGGTGACAGCTCAACGGTTACAGCAACTGCCCGCACGACGCCACTCCAGCGGCAGTTTAACGCTGTCAGAAAATTCCGACAGTCACTGTCGCCCAGGCGACAACGATTTTCTATAAATTGCCTCCTTGTGTTCGTGCATTCAAAGCTTTGAGAATTCCAAGTCCCTTCCTGAGTGCATACGAACCAGAGAGCTCCAGAACCTCTTCAACTCCCATTTGTGCAAAGAAGGATTGAAGATTGAAGACGAGATAGGGCGCGCTTCTACATCATCGATCATCTCGAGGATTCAACAATCCGTTCAGAGATCTGATCTTCTAGGGAGTTGTTCTTTTCATATTGTATTTTCATTCACATACTTTTCATTTTGTATTGGTAGAGAAATCGTCGTCTTGCGTGCGGCTTCTAAGTCCTTGCGCGGCTTAGGGGAAAATCGCTTCCTTGTGCGGAGCGTCCAAGTCCTTGCGTGGCTTGGTGGGAAATCGTGGCCCTGTGTGCTACGTCTAGATCTTGGGAAGATCTAGAGGATAGGCTTGGGCTTGGTCTTGGGAAAGACAAGCGATAACCTTCCGATCCTTGGGAGAAGGATTGGTAAACCAAAATTGTAGAATTTTTTTATTAACATAATTGTGCCTTGATCTTAAGCATTGTTAAGATCATTTTTATTGTACTCAAATTTCATGATTAATATAATTATGTCTTTTTCTTTAATTACATATTTGGTGGCATAATCTTTATCTTAGAAATTTGTGTTTTGGTTTAATACTAAAGTTGCATTGGTTTGAAAGCATTTATAAGTAATTTTTTAGTAAAGTAAAATCTCTTTAAAAAAAAATTACTAAGTAAAAATTAATTTTTAGACACACCCTTATTCACCCCCCCCCCCCCCCCCCTCTAAGGGCGTCATACGATCCAACAAGTGGTATCAGAGCGAGGTTACTCCAAAACGGTTTTACCACCGGGAGTAATGGCGCACAACGATCACGCATTCGTTGAGGGGCAAGGAATTAGTAGGCCACCACTTTTTACGGGCACAGACTATAATTATTGGAAAACACGTATGCGTTGTTTTCTAATTGCGCTAGATATAGAAGTCTGGAATATGGTAGAATCTAGTTACACTTCTCCAACATTTGTTGTAGGAGATGTAACCATGGATAAGCCCAAAGACAAGTGGGATGACAACGATAAATTAAAATGTAAGAACAATGCAAAAGCCATGAATGCTTTATTTTGCGCACTAGATCGCACTGAATTTAATAGAGTTTGTGCTTGTAATACTGCATTTGAAATTTGGAATTTATTAGAAATCACTCATGAAGGTACTTCGCAGGTAAAGGATTCAAAGCTATTTCAACTGGAATCTGAATTTGAAAGGTTCAAAATGGAGGTAGATGAAGAGATTTATACAATGTACACACGATTTACAAAAATCGTGAACGACTCAAAGGTGCTAGGAAAGGTGTTCTCAAATGGAGATTTGGTAAGGAAAATCTTAAGATCACTTCCCCCGAAGTTCAATCCTAAGGTGACTGCAATTTCCGAGTCACATGATCTTAAGACCTTACAATTGGAGAGCCTCATTATTCTCGTAGTTGTTGAATTTTCAAGTTCCCAATGAGGCTCTCCAATTGTAAGGTCTTAAGATCACGTGACTTGGAAATTGCAGTCACCTTAGGATTGAACTTCGGGGGAAGTGATCTTAAGATTTTCCTTACCAAATCTCCATTTGAGAACACCTTTCCTAGCACCTTTGAGTCGTTCACGATTTTTGTAAATCGTGTGTACATTGTATCAATCTCTTCATCTACCTCCATTTTGAACCTTTCAAATTCAGATTCCAGTTGAAATACCTTTGAATCCTTTACCTGCGAAGTACCTTCATGAGTGATTTCTAATAAATTCCAAATTTCAAATGCAGTATTACAAGCACAAACTCTATTAAATTCAGTGCGATCTAGTGCGCAAAATAAAGCATTCATGGCTTTTGCATTGTTCTTACATTTTAATTTATCGTTGTCATCCCACTTGTCTTTGGGCTTATCCATGGTTACATCTCCTACAACAAATGTTGGAGAAGTGTAACTAGATTCTACCATATTCCAGACTTCTATATCTAGCGCAATTAGAAAACAACGTATACGTGTTTTCCAATAATTATAGTCTGTGCCCTTAAAAAGTGGTGGCCTACTAATTCCTTGCCCCTCAACGAACGCGTGATCGTTGTGCGCCATTACTCCCGGTGGTAAAACCGTTTTGGAGTAACCTCGCTCTGATACCACTTGTTGGATCATATGACGCCCTTAGAGGGGGGGGTGGGGTGAATAAGGGTGTGTCTAAAAATTAATTTTTACTTAGTAATTTTTTTTTAAAGAGATTTTACTTTACTAAAAAATTACTTATAAATGCTTTTAAACCAATGCAACTTTAGTATTAAACCAAAACACAAATTTCTAAGATAAAGATTATGCCACCAAATATGTAATTAAACAAAAAGACATAATTATATTAATCATGAAATTTGAGTACAATAAAAATGATCTTAACAATGCTTAAGATCAAGGCACAATTATGTTAATAAAAAAATTCTACAATTTTGGTTTACCAATCCTTCTCCCAAGGATCGGAAGGCTATCTCTTGTCTTTCCCAAGACCAAGCCCAAGCCTATCCTCTAGATCTTCCCAAGATCTAGACGTAGCACACAAGGCCACGATTTCTCACCAAGCCACGCAAGGACTTGGACGCTCCGCACAAGGAAGCGATTTTCCCCTAAGCCGCGCAAGGACTTAGACGCCGCACGCAAGACGACGATTTCTCTACCAATACAAAATGAAAAGTATGTGAATGAAAATACAATATGAAAAGAACAACTCCCTAGAAGATCAGATCTCTAAACGAATTGTTGAAGCCTCGAGATGATCGATGATGTAGAAGCGCGCCCGATCTCGTCTTCAATCTTCAATCATTCTTTGCACAAATGGGAGTTGAAGAGGTTCTGGAGCTCTCTGGTTCGTATGCACTCAGGAAGGGACTTGGAATTCTCAAAGCTTTGAATGCACGAACACAAGGAGGCAATTTATAGAAAATCGCTGTCGCCTGGGCGACAGTGACTGTCGGAATTTTCCGGCAGCGTTAAACTGCCGCTGGAGTGGCGTCGTGCGGGCAGTTGCTGTAATCGTTGAGCTGTCGCCTGGGCGACATCGATGTCGGATTTCCGACAGTGCAAAACTGCCGATCGTGGGTGGTGTCGTGGGCAGTTGTTGTAACCTCCGAGCTGTCGCCTGGGCGACATCGCTGTCGAAATTCCGACAGCTCAAAACTGACTTTCGTCGAGCTGCCGTGGAGGGAAGTAGTTGTAACTTCTCTGTTGTCGCCTAGGCGACAACGGCTGTCGGAATTTTCCGACAGTGCAATTTTCCCACATTCAAATTTAGCTCCAGCAGAAATGTGAACATCTCATACCTGTTACCTGCACACCATTAATAAAAATAGAATCAAATACAAACGGGACTTTGTTATTATCAAACCGGAGGAGTGCGAAACGCTTGCTCCAACAATCTCCCCCTTTTGATAATAACAAATCCGTATAAAAAGAAATCATGTCTTATTTAGATTGTTGATTTTAACATTTGGTGTGTGCACAAAAATAACATGATATATTTCTCTTAAAATAAATAATCTCCCTTTAGGTGAAAGCTCCCCCTAAATGAATGCTCCCCCTAAATATATGCTCCCCCTAAATATATGATGTATTGTGTACTTGAAAGAACTTAAAGAAAAGAAGCACAAAGGGTCGAAGAAGGTGTTGAAGGCGGAAACCTGGGATGATACTACTTCTGAGGATGCACGCAGTTCCGACTCAAGTAAAGAAGAGGAGGCCAACATATGCTTAATGGGAAAGAGCGTCATATCTGATGACGAATGCAGTGTCCAAAGCGACACTGAGGTAACTCCTCCAACCTATGATGAATTGTTTTCTGAATTTTTAAAGACTTGCAAATTTTTTGAAAAAAGCTTAAAAGACAATGATCTTCTTAAATCTGAAAATGGCATTTTACTTAAAGAAAACAAAAAATTGTTAAGGGAAATTAAGACTATTGGAAAAAGAGATATCACTTGCCAAGAGTGTGATCACTCTTTGGGAAGAATTAATGAACTTGAAGAATCTCTTTCCAAATCTCATTCTACAATAAAAAATCTTACTAACAAGAATGAGATTTTAGAGAGAGATCTGAAATCTTCAATCTCCAAAGTCCATGAGGGAAAGAAATCTTTTGAACGTAGATGCGTAAATCTAGTATCCGAGAATACACAAATGAAAAACCAGATTCATAACTTAACACTAGCCATGAAAAAATTTGGAATGGGCCGAAGATCACTGGATATGATCTTAGGATACCAACGCCATGGATCTGGAAGGTTTGGGCTCGGATACACATCTGGAAGCTGTCGCCCGGTGACAACCACTGTCGCCGGCGACAGTGAAAAGTCCAGAAAATTCACTTTTAAAAATTCTAAAATTAATGAATTGTTAAATACTGCATCCTCATCCAATAAAAGTCCAGAAAAGGTATACTCCTCTAAATACATTACATGTGCCAAATGCAATAGATTTGGTCACACTACGGACTCTTGCTGGAAAGAAGGAAAAAGTAAAATCAAACAAATCAGGGTGCCTAAGGCTTCTACCTATACTATGGGTGGAACCACTTGGGTAACCAGATCTTTACTCACCTCTTCTTTCTAGGTATGTTGGCAGGCTAAGGACAAAGAAGACGTGTGGTACTTGGACTCGGGTTGTTCAAAGCACATGACGGGCAATAAAGAAAAGTTCCTTAGCCTAGAGATGAAGAAAGGAGGAGTTGTTACATTCGGAGACAATGGAAAAGGAAAAATCATCGGCATCGGAGTAGTGGGTAACGAAAATTTTTCAATTTCAAATGTTTTATTTGCAGAAGGATTAAAGCATAATTTGATTTCTATTAGTCAATTATGTGATAAGGGTTTAAATGTTTTATTTGAATCTTCTACAAATTTATGCAAAATTATTAATTCCAAAACAAATGAAATTGTTTTTACCGCACCTAGATGTCATAATGTATATATGATTAAATTTCTTGATTTTTCAAATTCTACCTTAAAATGTTTTTTATCAAAAAATGATGAATTAGATTTATGGCATAGGAGACTTGGACATGCTAGTGCCAAGTTAATTTCAAAACTTTCAAAAGATAAATTAATTAAAGGTTTACCTTTGCTAAATGGAAATTTATCTTCTCCACTATGTGTGCCTTGTCAAAAAGGAAAATTTTCAAAATCATCTTTCCAAAGTAAAAACATTATTTCTACCACTAGGCCACTTCAATTAATATATATGGACGTATTTGGGCCAATTGGAATTTCTAGCTTAGGAGGTAGAAAATACACATTTGTTTTGATTGATGATTATTCTCGTTTTTGTTGGACTTTATTTTTAACCACCAAATCCGAAGCATTTTCAGAATTTTCAAAATTATGTTTGCGTATTCAAAATGAATTTGAGTTAAAAATTAAACGCATACGATCGGATCATGGAGGAGAATTTGAAAAATGAAAAGTTTATTTCTTTTTGTACGGAGTTAGGAATTAAACATGAATTTTCCGCTCCACGCACACCACAACAAAATGTTGTAGTGGAGAGGAAAAATAGTACTCTTCAAGAGTTAGCCCGTACAATGTTATCTGAATTCAAATTACCAAAATCTTTTTGGGCTGAAGCGGTTAGCACGGCATGTTATGTAATAAATAGAGTAATGCTTCGCCCTATTTTAAAATTAACTCCTTATGAATTAATTTTTAATAAACAACCAAATGTTTCTTATTTCAAAGTTTTTGGTTGTAAATGTTTTATTTTGAATTCTAAAGATTCCTTAGGAAAATTTGATGAAAAATGTGATGAAGGTATTTTTATTGGCTATTCTTCAACTAGTAAAGCTTATCGGATTTTTAATAAAAGAACAAAAATAGTTGAAGAATCCATTCATGTTAGGTTTGATGAGTTTGCTTCATGTGTAGAAAAGAAAATAACAGGAAAAGAAGATGATCCCCTTCCTTCAGTGGAGAATGATGATGAAGAACTTGGAGAAAATGAAGAAGAAAAAGGAGAAGAAAGAGAAGGAGAAAGAGAAGAAGAAAGAGAAGAAGAAAGAGAAGAAGAAAGGGAAGAATAAGTTGCACTTGTGTGAATCATGTCATAACATGCATACCATAACATACATAAACGATAGAACCTTAAATGCAGACCCTTATCATATAAATTAGTATGGGCTCTTTTATATGAAAGGTTATATTTTTGGAAATCTTAACCTATAAGTTTGTATGGGCATTCATATAAGTTAAGATACTTATGTGTGGTAGATTGCTATACTTGCGTGCACTGCTTACTTACTTCATTACCGCTCTTTACTGCTTACATGTTTATACTGCTAGAGTAGTACATTGCTATATATATACTTGCTAGAATATTCCCCTTATCACCTGCTTTTGATTATTCTACCTTGTTGTCGTCCGCTTCTTTCCTCCCGCTCGGTGCCTAGGAGTTGCGGGGGGAGGCGGGGACAAAATCTACTTAGTCTTTATGTCTAACGGTCGGTTGTGACCATAGGTGCCCGAGGAGCTAGAGCCCCAGCTAGAAGAGGAGGCAGGACCTGAGGAGCAGATGTTGCGCATTACTTCCACTACGAGACAGGTGTTGGATGATATGAGTGTTTAGCTTCCGCTTAGAGCTGTAGTGTGAGAGAGAGAGAGTTTACTTACTTTATTCATTTGGTTATGTGTCGGGCATAAGCCCTTCTCTCTGTTTTGTAATCATGTTGGACTATCTATTTTCTTTATAACATTGTGATGTGGACTTGTTGTTTCAGTTTCATATTCTTTTCCCTACTGTCCTAAAGTTAAATGATCGTAATAGCCTACAGAATTGGCATCTTGCGGTGGCGACTAACCTGTGTGTTGGTGTCATTCGTAAGGTGGCGGTTCTGGGCATAAGACCCGGGTAACCCTCCTAGTAAGGGGGAGGGGGTCTTACACAACAACCCTACAGCTCAGGTTCAACAACCGTATAAACTCAGGCACAGTGCCTTACAAGCTCATTACTACACAGTTCCTACAATGAGTATAAGTTTTAGCTTACAATAATGGACACAATTGATTTGATGTCTTCTGTTGATTATGCACAACTGATGCAATCTTGTAGTTGGGCTGAAAGTAATCTTCAGACCTGCTCCTAACTGATCCTTCTCTTCAGTAGATGAGAAAGGTTCACCTTGCTCTTCAGAATAGAAGAGCTTTCTTCACTCCTTGTATCTTCTTCCTCGTTTAGTAAGCAGAAGGAGAGAGAGCTATTGAAAGCCGTCAATGGAACAGTAATGGCTCACACACTTTGTAGCACACCAACCGGGTCTTATGAAAGTGCCCTAAGTTATTCTTTTATACTTCATTTATCTTCAACGTCTCTTAGAAAATGGCCCTGACACTTTTGAAGAGGATAGAACACTTTATCTTCCCTTTATAGATATTTGCGCCAAAAGCAAATCCTGTCAGTGTTGTCTTCCTGATTTGAATCTGTCTCAACGGTTGTGTTGAGACTGTCTTCCATCTCAGCGGTTGAGCTATCTTAGTCTCAGTGGATTTTGTCTATCTGCAGCTCAGCTAAGGCAGACCCCTTCTGAGTGGCTCCTTGTCTCATCTCAGTGGTTCTGCTGAGACACTGAGTTCTTCTCAGCGGTTCAGACAGTGAACCACACACATTATTCCAATCCTTGGAATGTCTAAACCCTGCATGGTCATGATGCAAAATTGGGATTATCAAATACAATATATACTTAGCATTATGAGTGATGCCTCTTCAAATCAAGGGAACATTGAGGGCAATATTCCCATCATAGTGGCGACCAGCCCGTGTGCTTGTGTCGCCACAAGACGGCGGTCCTGTGCGTTAAGACCCTAAAAACAAAAGAAAAAATGGGTTTTACAAATTGGTATCAGCTTAGCCGACTATTGATCCAAGTAAAAGAAGTCTGCAAACACTGGGCCACCCCGCTCGAGCTTAGTTTGCAGACAAACTAGCAGTGGATGAAATGATGTGCCCATATGGGAAACTACACAATTTTGTCCACTAAATGATTAGATTAAGCCTGTTGGATCTACTGGTTCCCATAGCGGCAGTTCTAGGCGGTAAGACTCAGAAAACAAAAGCAAAATAAAGATCTTACACATTTGTCAGTGAAGAAGAGGTTGAAGAAGTGACCAAGAAAGACTTAAATGATGCCTTAGATTGGTCTGGGCAATCAAAGAAGAACTACGAGTCCTTGGAAAGAAAGAACTTTAACTAGCAAGGGAAGTAGCCGGCTGATATAGTTGGGAAAGCCATACTGTGCAAGGTAGGCTCCCATCATAGGATATCAAAACAAATGTTTGATCTGATGGCTAGGGTCGTCCTGATCAAGAAGACAAACTGTGCAATTATTATCTTGCAGAAAATTCAAGAGAACTTTCAAGTACCAAATCCTGGTAGAATTCTTGTTGGATCTTTAGGCGCCCTTAGAGGGGGGTGAATAAGGGTTTTTGAAAACTTTAGGATTTTTAAGAAAAATGTTTTGATATTTTATATGATGTAATTTTAATCAAAAGTAAAGTGCAAGCAATCAATTTTATTGAATAAGAAAAGACATGATTATCATTTATAAAAGTGATTGCAAAAATAGATTTCTATGACGCTAGAAATCAAAGGCGAATATAAAAGACTATTTGGTATTCTATACCGACTCTTCTCACTAAGAACCTGTTAACTTCAGTTGATCTATCCCTAGATTCGGCCTCAAGCCGCTCTAGCCCTTCTATCTATAGAAAGACCTCGAGCACCCTTAGATCTAACTCCTAGACCTAGTCGCCAACAACTGCGGCGAATTCTCCCTTAAGTCGTGCATGGACCTAGTCGCCAACAACCACGACGAATTCACTAAATAATCACAAAGGATAAAGGTACAACAAAATATTAAAGACAAATTAAAAACTACCTATGAAGAATTCTGGAGATGGCAAAGACCCACTGAATATCGTTGAAGTCAAAGCGTGAATTCTTCACGTTGGGTTAGCGTTGATCTGATCCTCCTTCGAATTCTTCTCTTGAATTTTTATGGGAGATGATGGTCTGGAATACAGCCTTCACAGATCTTCTGAAGTGATGGAATAGGGATCCTTAGGATCAATAGTTGAATAGAATGAATGCCATCTATTTATAGGAGAGGAAGCTAACACCATCGTTAGGGATAATGCCAGGCGTTGGCTTTGTATAGAAATAACTTGATGGCTTGGATCTTCAAAACAGGAAGGAGATTTTGCATCTTTGGAAACATTCATTTTAGGCAACCTTAATGCTGTCATTGAGACTAACGCTGGCGTTAAGCCAAATCATTCACAAAATGCTCCTGCAATCACGGCAACTTCCCTCCATATCATTTTCATCTTGGTGGGAATGAAAGTCAACGTCGACGTTAGCCCTAATGCCTGGCGTTAGTCTTCTTCCTTCTTTTTAGCTTGAGAGCAAGTCCATACCAACAACAACAACCTAGAGTCATATTTTTCAAACCTGCATGCTAAAAATGCAATGACAAACTAGATCAAATATAAGTAGGATTTATTATTCTCAAATCAAAGGGATGCGGAAAACCGTGTTCCAACAATCTCCCAATTTTGATAATAACAAATCCAATTATGTTAAATCAGATTTGGATATACAAGGATATGACACTGTGCTATAAAGAGATTTCAATCAAGAAATACATTTAGAGATATGTGCTCTCCCTATTTAGGTTCTCCCCCTTAGTGTATGCTCCCATATAATAGATTTATGCTCCCCCTTAATCCAGTGAATCCTACTTCTTAATCATTAAGATTTATCATTTTATTCTCCCCCTTTTGTTATTAGTAAAAGTGGGTGGAGTGAAACAAAACTAGGATAAAGAGGTCAAAGTTGGGACAATTAAGAGAGGATTTAGGAGTTTTGTTAAAAATATAGTAAGTCATGATCGAGCTAAGAGAGAGTAGTACAATGGAAAAAATATGATAAGCGTGAGTAACAACATCCCATATACTTTACCAAGCCATTCTACCACTTGTTAGAAAACAATGAAAAAGAGTTTGAAAGATACCACTTGGTGAAAAAGTGAAAAGGAGTTTGAAAGACACAAGTGAAGAAAAGACCTTAAAAATAAGAATGATAAAGCATAGTAAAAATACATGATCAAATCAATAATACAGAAAAGTAAGGTAACCAAGATAAGCATTAAAAATAATTATTTTTTGTTTTGGTTTGACAATTTCAATAATATTTCTAGGATTTTCACATATAATGAGCATTTTCTTGGAAAATTGTTCACAACTAAAGGCAAGCATGATTTAACATATTCAAAAAGATAATAGTTATGATGTAACAAATTCGTATTTCAAGTAAAGAAAATATTGTAGAAATCATGCATTGCAATCTTGTTCTTTTTCTAATATATTCAGAGAACTGTGTAAATATGCATTAGGATCAAATTCTCATGAGTAGAAGTTTTATGAAAAACAATAATGTTTTCAAATAGTGGTTTGATAAGAGTATATAAGTGATATAATCAAAACATGTGACATATGTAAGGGAATAGTAAAAACAATATTAAGATTGTAATCTTAGAATCACTTTCACACATCAATTCTTGAATAATATTTCAAAGCACAATTAGGAGTACAACTACCAAGGTGCTTCTCCCACACAATGCTCATTAAGACTTATCAGGGAGTGAAGTATTGCTTGGGGGATCACATAAGCATGTTTATAATTTTTTAGTATTTTTGTTTGTGATCTGTTGTACAAATAGAAGTGATAAAGAAAATGTGTTTGCACAAGACACTCTATAATTCTTTCCTAGGTGCTCATCCTCGAAATGCTCATTAAGACTTATCAAGAGGATGATTAGTGCTAGGTGGAGTTATCTTTGTCATTGCTATTCATATTTTCAATTTTGGGACAAAAGGTCTCCGAATTCACTTGTTTTTGTAAATACTAACAATATTGAAATAACACTTCTACATATGCAAGAAATTTATTATTTGAAAAGAAGGTGTAGGTAATTTAGACATACCACTTAATATGTTAAATCTATTACACTATACAATCATGCAAGACTAAGATTATTAACACATATAAATTACCAAAATAGTGAGTGAATGAATCATTGATTAATATAAAACATTACTCATACTTAGAGGCATGCTAGGCAATCTTACACAATTTTCTATAGACTATTTCATTGCATATAATAAGATTAAGGTCAAGGCATGACATGATAGAACATTGTTTAAGAAACTTGAAATAAAAATTAGACATTGAAGAAAATCTTGAAGTGTCTGCCTAATCAATTTTGACCAGTTGAAAAAAGGTGTTTGGTCATGTAAAGTCTTATAGTCAAAACATATTTTGGTAAACATTTAAAAGAAAAGAAATGATAAAACATATTTTTCAACATTTTGGATTATTTGAATTTTTTGTATTTTGGAATAAAACAAACAAAAAAAATTCAAACAAGAGAGATAAACAGAAAATATGCATGAGAAAAATACCATAAACATTTTAGAAAAAATAGAATGGAAATTGGACCAAAGAAGCTAATGCCTGGAGTTGACTTTTAATGCCCAACCAGACCATTATTTCCTTAGGTTTTGGAAAAAAGAATCTTTGACTTAGAGTTGATATATATAGGCCTTATAATTATAGAAATTTCAGATAATTTAGAGATGATTAGAAGGCCTTTGAAGAATGTTTTTGGTAGTTTTAAAATATTTTTTAATTTTTATTGGATTTTGACTTTTCTACATATGAAAAAGATAACTAAGGTGCAAACATAGATATAAAGATGCATATAAATAGAGAGATAGAAAAAATATTCAAATAGGGAAAGATACGATAACACAGGGCGTTATACTCAACGCTGATGTTGGTTTACTTTATATAAAAATCCCAAATCCCGAGTTCTTCCCTCATTCCCTTCATTTCAAGCTGTTTTTCTTCCAATTTCGTCGCAAGCCTCTTCTCAGATCTAGGTAAAATCCTTATTTTTATTCTTATATTTTCTTATTAAATCCTTTCTCTACTCCTATTACTAATCCTTTGAAGTATTGTAGCATTTCATAATGGTAGAATATATATCTAGGATTTTGAGATCTGGGGTTTTGATTTTATTAGTTTTAGGATTTGGTTTTTGAGATTTGTTTTCACAAAGATGAGATTTTCTTTAGTTTTTTAGAAATTTTGAGTTCTATTGATGATTTTCCTTTTGTTCTTCACTATTTATGATATTTTTCTTGTTCTAGAGGTGTGTTAAGGGTTAGCATTGTGTAATTGAGATAATAGTAAAACCTGATAGCATATGTCTGGCGTTATACTTAACGTATGGTGTTAATTTTTAACTGTTTTGATGTGCTGTCTTGACTCAATATGAAGGTGATGATGCATCCAGTTTGAATGGTGTTTGTGCCCGAAAGACTTCTTCCCGTACACCATATGATTCTTATCAATCTTTTGCGGGGATAGAGAATGCATCGATTTGTGTAGGGATGGTGTTACGGATAGACCTCCACCAACATGCACATACACAAAATCTCCTAGCTGCATCAGTGGTATTATTAGTGATTCTTGATTATTGCTTTTCGACTGACTTCGTTCATGAATTCTATAATAATTTGTTTGATCCATCGGAGATAGAGCTCAATGGAGGGGTGATGTTGATGATGCAACATGAAGTAGTATTGGTAACTCATGAAGATTTGAGGAGTGAATTTGGGTTAGTGGAAAGTGAGAATAGACTTGATGTGGTGCAAAAATATCGGGCAGAGCGAGACTGGTCACAGGCTAATTTGGTTTTTCAAAGAAAAAAATATTACGGAGCAGATTACAGACATTTCTTCACTCAGGGAGGATGCGTACATAATTCAGGATATTTTGCGTCACACCATTATGTTAAAGTCTGGAGATACTAAGAAGATTACGGCTCAGCTTAGTATCGTTACATATCATATTTTGTAGGAAGAGGGGTTTGACGTGGCAGATCTTCTACTTTCACAGATTTGGTATACGTTCAAGTTGAAGGATCCGAGAAGATCTCATCTTAACACTCTTCCTTTGGGTGGACTTATTCAACGAGTGGTGATGGAGAAGTATCAATACATATCCTGAGGGAATTATATTAATGACAATGTCCTGATTCTTTATCTACTTCTTCTATTTGAGTTCCTCGTCTACGAGATGTACCATATTCTTCTCGACCACCCTTCAATGAGGAGTCTCACTTTGTGAGATGAGTCGGGAGCATTAGGAGTTGTTCAAAGACTTCAGGGAGCATTAGGAGTTGAAACTGACACCGACTCTCGACTCTCGACTCTCCGTACATGAAGGTCAAGGGATCGAGGAAGTTCTAGTGCTGAAGGGATAGAATATGTTAGTGATAGTAGAGAATTTTATGGAGTTTTTTTCTTGGTGAGGAATATTATGTAATTATAGTTAATTTTGGACAACTAAAGTCTAACACCGGCGGTAAAGTTTGCGCTAGGTGTTAGTAGCTATCTTAATTTTTATTATCTAGCTTTTCTCTGAGTTTTATTTACTTTGTGAAATGTTTCTTTGCTGTGTTTTTGTTTTGATCAGGTTTTCTCAATTATGACTTTATTGCTTTAATAGGTCTCCACACAATCTTTGGTGGATTTAGACAAGTTATATTGATAATTGTTTTTATAATTTTAGTATGATATAAGCTATCAAAACACTTCAAATGGTTCATTTATGAATCCAAAAAAATTTGTATTAGCTTTCATAATAATTTTAGTATTCAAGTTATTTAATAAAGGACGTATTTTAGAGATAAGATCAAGAAAAGTATTGATAGGTTTCTTGAGAGAAGATATGACTTCTTATTCAATTTCATTTTGATTCATAGATCATTAGGTTTATGTGATAAAGTCATATTTCAATATATATATATATATATATATATATAAGTGACCATAGCTTTTTGGGTTAAAGAAGGAAAAAATAAAAAGGAAAGATTTTAAGTATATTATTAAGTAGAGTATTAGTTGTTCATTTTGATTTGGTTCTTCTTCATGCAATTGTATGATACCTGATGACTAAGAGATTTAGGTATCCAAAGATAACCAAGAGGGATGGCTCCTTTGGGTACCCATATACATCAAGTTTGCTTTTGGGGAGACAAGGATGAGTGGACCCTTTCATTTGACATTAGTGTGTCATTCGTAAGTATGAGTCTCCATTCATACCTTGGAAAAATGTTATTTTTTATTTTTCAAAATTCCATAGTCATTTACTTTAATATTTGGATAAAAATGACTTTTGAATTTATTGTTTAAAAGAAATTTGCTTGCATTTAATTTTATGTTGGGAGAACAATTATGTTGATAATGATGATAGTGTTTTGGAATTTCTTTTACAAGATTTTGTTGTTTTTATTCCCTAATTTTTGCTTAGATAAATTATGAATATTCATATTTAACTTGCTTTTGGATTTTGCTTGATATTGTGGATTTATGTGTTGAGAAATTATCTTTATAATTTCTTTAAGCAAGTTGACTTTAGTTTCTAATTCATAATTCTTAACTTTGAGATTATGTCTAGCTTTATTATAAGCAATTGTGTTATTTTTATGAGTGGAAACAATAGAATAAATATGATTTTTATAATTATTTCTTAATAATTCAAACGTTTTGTCTATCTCTTTTATTTCATTTTTATAATTTTTACACAAAGCACAATTTTTTTTAAAGATGAATTTTCTAAAGATAATTTTTCATTATGTTCTTTTACAAAAATAAGCTCATTTTCAAGTTCCTTGTATTTTTCTTTTAATTCTTTAAATTCTATACAAGGTGTTATGTTTTCAACTAAAGAGCCATGAGGAAAACTAGATAAATTAAAATTTGATTCTACATTAAATTTTGCTTTTAAACTTTTATTTTCTAAGCGCAATTTGCAATTAGCATTTTTCAATTTCTAAATTTTACGCTTAGTAATTTGTAGCAATTGTAATGTAGAAATAGAATTACAAACAAAAAGAGAATTTGATTTTCTTACAATTCTTTCAGATGAGGCAAGATTTGAACATAAGGTTCCTTTGACATTTTCTTCTTCCTCTTCCATATGTGAGTTGACATCTTCCCTTCCGCTTGATGAGCATTCCATGGTCCTTCAAGAGAGGAATTTTCTTGATTGCCTATGCAAACTTGCTTATTCTCCAGTTCTTGTGATTGTACCATATCTGTAGAGGGAGAATCATTAGTTATTTCAAGAAACATCCAAATCTCATAAGCAGTAGGTAAAGTATAAATAAGTTTGAAAATATTTTGATTTAGCGCACAAAATAAACTAGTTATATATTTCACATTTAAAACCATTTCATTTCTAATTAATACGCTTGATAGATTTTAAATAGTAATATTCCAAACTTTTTTATCTAAAGATTTAAGAAAATTTTCCATTAATATTTTCCACCCTTTATAATTTTTGCCCATAAATAAAGGTGGTGAAAAAGATTTTTCATGTAATAAAAAATCATCCCCTCTATTAGATGCGAGATCATGACACACCAGTATTCCCGGTGGTGAAACCATTTCGGAATAACCTCGCTCTGATACCACTTGTTGGATCTTTAGGCGCCTTTAGAGGGGGTGAATAAGGGTTTTTGAAAACTTTAGGATTTGTAAGAAAAACTTTTTGATATTTTATATGAAGTAATTTTAATCAAAAGTAAAGTGCAAGAAATCAATTTTATTGAATAAGAAAAGACATGATTATCATTTATAAAATTGATTACCAAAATGGATTTCTATGACATTAGAAATCAAAGGTGAATATAAAAGACTCTTTTGTTTTCTATACTGACTCTTGTCATTAAGAACCGGTTGGCTTTAGCTGATCTATACCCAGATTCGGCCTCAAGCCGCTCTAGCCCTTCGATCCCTAGAAAGGCCTCAAGCACCCCTAGATCTAACTCCTTGACCTAATTGCCAACAACCGTGACAAATTCCCCCTAAGCCGTGCATGGACCTAGTCGCCAACAACTGCGTTGAATTCACTAAACAATCACAAAGGATAAAGGTACAACAAAATATAAAATACAAATTTAAAACTCCCTATCAAGAATTCTCGAGACGGCAAAGACCCGCTGAATATCATTGAAGCATACATTCTTCGCATTGGGTTAGCGTTGATCCGATCCTCTGTTGAATTCTTCTCTTGAATTTGTGTGGGAGATGGTGGTCTGGAAATACGGCCCTCACAGATCTTCTAAAGTGCTAGAATAGGGCTCCTTAGGATCAATATTTGAATAGAATGAATGCCACCTATTTATTGGATAGGAAGTTAACATCAGCATTAGGGATAATGTCAGGCGTTGGCTCTGTATAGAAATAATAACTTGATGGCTCAGATCTTCAAAATAGGAAGGAGATTCTGCATCTTTGAAAACATTCATTTTAGGCAACCTAATGATGTCATTGAGGCTAACGCATGGTGTTAAGGTAAATCATTCCCAAAATGTGCCTACAATCACCGCAGCTTCCCTCCATGTCATTTTCATCTTGGTGGGAACAAAAGTCAACGTCGGCATTAACCATAACGCCTGGCATTAGAATTCTTCCTTCTTTTTAGCTTAAGAGCAAGTCCAGACCAACAATAGCAACCTAGTGCCATATTTTTGAAACATGCATGCTAAAAAACACAATGGAAAACTTGATCAAATACAAGTAGGATTAGTTATTCTCAAATCAAAGGGATTGGGAAAACCATGTTCTAACAATTGTTTCCCTTTAATTACTCCCATCATATCCTGACCACTTCAACAAGAAACTAGGAGTAAAAATCCATCACATGAGAAGGATGGATATAAAGGTACTTGAAAGATGGGAGAAAGTTCTCACAAAGTCTCCTAAAAGGAAGAAAGCAGTAAAGATTGTAGAGACTTAAGACGGATGCTCTTCCACAGAAAGTGAGCCAGTGCATAATCCCAATTTATCAAGCTCTGAGGAGGAGGTGGAGCAGAGGGATGCCACAATCCAAACTTTAGTACAGACCACTGAGTCTAGGTCCACTGAAGGTACTGGTCAAGGTAATGTTGCAAATGAGGGCGAGCATGACACTGAGCTCCATGCTCATGTAGAAGAAGTGATCAACAAGATCACTGAGGTTGAGGATACTATCCATCCATGATTAGCAGTCCAAAAGGAGCCTGTTGAAACTGCTAAGAAGATGAACCAAGAAAAGATTATTGTCAACACAAGCAGAGAGCTGTTAATTATTGAAGCATTCACTATTCCTGAGGAAGAAGTGAGACAATATCCTATTAGAAGATCTTCTTCTCCCGTGTTTGAAGAAGCAGAAGACATGGAAGACCTTATACAAGAAGTAATGAAGAAGAATGCTGAGGGGAGACATACAGATAAAGATTTTATTGGATGAGCAAAGAATTAAATTTGAAGTCTCTGTTGACATTGTTGTCAATGATTTGAAAAGATACTTGTCCAATGAGAATGCTGATCTCAGAAGAGAGATGAAGTATCTACATGAAAACACCAACAATTTCCTTAAGAGTGTTTCTCCAGCAGTAGATCACACTACCCAACATCTAGAACTCAGTCATAATGGACTATGTGATATCATTGAAAATCAATGTGCAACATCTAAAAATCTAGAGAAAGCTTTCACAGCCACTGCAAGGCAAATGACTGAGCATAACAGGATTATCCAAGAAAGATTGGATCTCTGTAACTAGGAGACGGATAGTCATCTACTAGAAACAAAGAATCATCTGGAAGATGGAATCCGCGTGCTAAAGGATAAAATTCTTAATCTTTAGGTAAATATGTAAAGGGACATATCAGAAGAATTCATAAAGGGAGAGAGATCTTAAATAAAGGCCAATGGTGAGCATGCCATATGGACCTCTAATACAATCAGGGAAACAATCAGTCTCCCTCATATATTCTATGATGAGCATGTTGATACATCTATTGATGTTAACAAAGGAAAGGAAAGGATATTGCTGATGAAGATGAGACAAAGTTAAGAAATAAGAGATATAGAGAAGAAATAAAAAAGAAACAAGATTGTGAGCAATGGAGCCCTAATCAAGGGAGATAATCTTAAGTGCATGGTAGCATATCAACACAAACAAAACTGAAAGGGGCAAATTGTATAGCACCCATGAATGGACAAAGTATAAAAATCAAGAAGAGATAAGAAGTAGCCACAGAAGAGAAAAGCTGGCTGGAAGGATCCCAGCAGATGCACAAGAGCCACTTAGATATCATCCTAAGCCCAATGGCTATTTCACTAGTCAATCTGAAAAGAAAAAGGAGACTGCTGCCAAGAGAGCAAGAAGTGGAATAGTTACAAAGGAACCAGAAACATAGTTGGCTTTCTTATTTTTGGGCAAATGTTGACATGCTGAAGATTTTAAAACATTTCAACATTTATAAATTTATAATATGATGACGATGTTTCTTATCCTGTGAACTGAAATGACAATTTTATATTATCTATTATATGTTGATGCTCTTATTATCTGAACTGAAATGCTCTTATTATCTGTTGATTTTCATTAATGTGCTTTATCATTGACTGGGTTATGACTTCTTCAAATGGGGGAAGATTGTTGGGTACACTGCCCACAATGTTCTAGATTTGGTGATGTCCCTAAGTCAATGATAAGTACAATTTGTATTTGATGTCCATTTGATATGACATGAGCAGGTAGGGACATAATATATCACATATATAATGGTTGGAGATCAGACAAAATGGTTAAGTTAAATATCATCGTGTATATAACACTCATACGATGATATCATTGTGATCACTCGCAGAAGACAACAGAAGAAGTCGGTCAAGAATCTACATGACAATAAGAAGAACACAGTGATATCGGTTTGTCAATAAGGTACATACAACGATATCTTTATGAGAACAAGAAGAAATAACTAAGGCATATATCATCGTGTCAATAAGGTACACACAACTATATCGTTGTGAAGACTCAAGTAAGGCTGGATAAGTCATATATCATCATGACAAAATGTATCGCACGATGATATTGTTGTGAATACTCAAGAAAAGTTGGCTATGATAAATATTTTTGTGACAACAAGTATCACATGATGATATCATTATGAAGACTCAAGAAGGGATGCCTAAGTCAAATATCATCGTGACAATAAGTATCACACATCGATATCATTGTGAAGACTCAAGAAAGCTTGTTAAGTCCTTTATCGTTATGTCAATTATCTTCACACGATGATATCGTCTTATTAAGATCAAAAGGCGAAAATTCAAAATGATGAAGATGACAAAGTCAGATGTCAAATCAACCACTTCTATAAAGTGCTCTGACATTAATATTTTAGCATTTCTACCATTTGATGGGTCAGAGATATAAAAGCAGAAGAGATGGTCAGCAAACCCTAACAACTTGAAAAATATCATGCCCTAGTATTCTTCAAAAGGCTTGACGACAAAAATGCAATGGAATAGTAAAAGGGCAAGCCCTTTTCGAAGAAAGAAAGAAGAAGAAGAAGAAGAAGAAGAAGAAGATGATGATGATGATGAAGAAGAAGAAGAAAATTTTCCACAAGAAAGCTCTCATTCTTGAGAGAAAGAAGACTTCTTCATTTAAGAAAGCTCAGCACAGATCCAAATCAGAAGGTTCATTTTATTGAAGATCCCTTGCTGCTGCTAAAGAAGGCTTTCTATTCAGAAAGTTCTAAGAAGACTCAAGTTATTCAAAGCTCAATCTTTAAGATTCAAAGTCTATAAAATCTTCTTCTAAACATCTTCTATAGGATCTCTTTGAGATCTGAGTTGTAGGGTTGTGTTAACAGCCTGACTGTAGGGTTTGTGAAGATCTGATCTGTAGGATTTCTTAGGAAATCTTAGGTAGGATCCCTGTTGGGGATCTGAGTTGTAGGAGTGCTTGCACTCTAAGGTAGGATCTGTTGAAGATCTAAGCTATATGGAATGTTATGCCTGAGTTGTAGGATTTTGGTAACCTGAGGTAGGATCCTAAGTGGATCTGAGTTGTAGAGCTGGTAGTGCCTGAGCTGTAGGCCCTGTTGTGCCTGAGGTGTAGGATCTTTGATAGAGATATGAGATTTTGGAGGAGTAGGATGAGTCTAGCATACAGATAGTTGAAGAGGGACAGTGGAGTACCCACACTGGAGAACCACTATAAATCCTTGTGTGCTTTCTATGGTGTGATTTCTGGTTGGTTTCTTTCACGCTAATTTAATATTAAACTTTAAAAGACAAACAATTTAAAACACCTATTCATCCCCCCTCTGGGTAATTAGACTACACCCTTAGATTTCATTGGGTTTCCCTAAAATTCAAGTAATCAAGCTGGAGCTCATGACCCACGACGCCAGGCGGCTCGCCAAAGTGGTTTGCCTCGATCGAACGAGGTCTCTCCTCAACCAAAACCGCAGTATGCACCTCAAAAGATCGTTCTTGCATCCGAGCACATCCTAGCACGTGTGGTAGCCCACTGCATGTAGTGACCTTATGCACGCTAGCATGCGACGCATGGCACTCACATTAGCCTGCACGCACCCTCACGCTACCACCACCGGCTAACCTATAGTGTTGCCCGAGTTGCCCGGACCGCACATTGGGATTGGTCATCATTTCCCTAAAAATTGCGATCCGGGTGACCCGAACCATGCGTTCTTATTTGCCTGTTCAATTGTCAAGAGGGCGCAATTACCCATGCACCCTCCTGAAAAAGTATAAAAAAGGCGAAGACCTTCATTTGCAGGGACAGAGAAAAAAGATAAGGGAGGCTCTAATGTTTTCCGGCAAAGACTTGACTCACTGCTCATTGCTCTGCTCAACATGCGCTCAACTTGTGATAGTTCTTCTCTGGTGACTTCTCCAACAAGCGCTTACTCAACACTTAGCTTTACTCAATATCGGACACTCAAAAAACTTGTAAAGGAGTGGTGGCATGCCATCCTCCTAGAACTCGAACTCATATTCTCAGTTGCAACTATTGGATTTTGTCAGAACTGGGCCCCGCCCCATGATTTTTTCCCCTTCGGTGTTTTCCACGTAAATGTCTTGATGTCTATTGTTTGGTTCATCATTTTGACTGTTTGCCAGATTGTCTCACTCTCGAGCTAAGACAATCTGATTCCTCAAGTTTGTGGGAGAATTAAGCGACCCGTAACAATTATCTTCAAACACCTCATGTCAGTCAAGAGGATGATACTCTTCATGTGGAAGTCAATGTAAGCTATCAGGAATGAAAATAATGGCGGGTTATCAACACACACACACACACACACACACACACACACACACACACACACACACACACTATATTAAGAGAAAAAAAATCTTGAAATAGAGTCATCAAATGAATTTGAGCCCTTCAATTTCAACTTGTAATGCATAGTTTCGACGCCTGAAGTAAACATATGGTTAACATAAAATAAAAAAACTTACATTATGTTTTTTGATACTAGCAATAATGCACTAAACCCCAATTGCACAGTTTTCATGCCCGAAGTACTCGACCGAAGCTCAAGTGATGAATGAGTATTTTCATTACTAGGTGCTCAAGCACGTGTGTGCTTATGCACACGAGCGTATATTGAGAGTAGGAGACATGGAGAGAGAAATATACCACAATAGCACTCTGTAGGAGGAATACATGTTTGAAATAATAATATTAGGGGTGTTGCGGGTCGCTCTGGTGCTCTGGTAGACCGTTCAAATTGAACCACCTTAGCTCAGAAGAGAACCGAGCACGCAAACAGTCAATGAGTGAATTAGTAAATGACACAAAGACTTTTAACATGGAAAACCCGGAAAGGGTGAAAAACCACACGATCGGAGCTATGCCGCCCATCTTCCACTATCTTCTGCGGGATTATAATTAGAAATTAAGAACTCGGGCGCCACAGGCCGCTGCTCGTTATAATGTTAGAGAGAGAGAGGGAACTATGAGGGTGATAGGCCACCTATCAAAAAGCTGAATGCTTCTTCTTCTAAGAACAAAAGTGAGAATAACAGTGAGAACAAAAGTGAGATGACTGAGTCGCCTTTCTGGACCCAAAGAATTCCCAATTGCTTGGGAAGATTGTCTTTCAAAGTGAAGGAAATCTTCAAGCACTCGAAGGAGATCTTTGAAGCCTCGAAGGAGATCTTCGATGGCTGAATGTGATCTTCAAGAGCCGAAGGAGAACTCAGAGGAAATCTTAAATGGAGCTCTCTCAGGCGTAGAAGGCAAGGTCTCTTGAAATGAAGGCCCCGGGCTCCTTTTATAGCTTTGGTCGAGGGTAGTCTGATAATTTTACTGTCGCAACCACCGTAATCACCTGACGGACTAATCACATTCACCGGTTTGGAGCACACAGATCGCCATTTTTTGTAAATAATAGTCTCTCCCTTCGGGCAGTTCGGGCAGGTTGGATAGTTTGGGCAGCTTCGTTGAAGGTGATGAAGGTGATAAATGATACCTGTAATCTGAGAAATTAGGAAATATTAACTGCGCGTGTCTCAGGAACGTGGAAACATTCTGAGTGCGTGGGGAAGCATTCTGAGTGCGCAACGAACATGAGAGCATTCTGAGCGCGCAACGAACACTGAAGCATTCTGTGCGTGCAATGAACACAGAGGTGTTCTGTAAGATCAAGCACAACCAACTATCCCAAAAGCACGGACTGATGGGAAGGGTACTACTTTTTCTTTATGGAAGTAGGAAAGGGCTCTACAGGTCAAGGGAAGGAATGCTTGACCCAACAATCCCCCTAGTGTCCAGCACGACCCGCAAGCTCAGAGGCGCTCCACATGACTCAGAGGTGGCGCACCAAATGGCTCAGAGGTGGTTTTTCATATGGTCATGGTTGACTGACCACCGGGACCCACACAAGTAGAGAAATCTTGGGATTTAATCTGCACTCCGCAGTCTTGAACCCACAACCTCCTCTGACACCACTTGTAGGATCAAGCGTAACCAACTATCCCAAAAGCCCGAACTGATAGGAAGGGCACTAATTTTTCTTTAAGGAAGTAAGAAAGGGCGCTACGGGTCAAATGAAGGAACGCTGGACCCAACATGTTCGATGCGCGACGTGCACTTGGGGAATAGAAAATCACACCCCCTAAAGGGAAAGCGGGCTCTGACCGCACCTGTCGAGGGGGTGCAGTTTCGGCCACATCCCCCATAATGCGGGGTTGGTGCTTGGCAGCAACCCAAAAAGGGGGTGCTGTTTGGCCGCACCCCCAAGGGGTGCTGTTTGGTCACACCCCTATAGGGTGCGGCTTGGCCGCACCCCAATAGGGGGTGCGGCTTGGTCGCACCCCCAAGGGGTGCGGTTTGACCGCAGCCTTATAGGGTGCAGCTTGGTCGCACCTCCATAGGGTGCGGCTTGGCTTGCCCGCACCTCCATAAGGGTGCAGTTTGGCCACACCACTATGGGGGTGTGGTTTGATCCCACCCACCATTATGGTGCTGGGGCTATCCGCACCCTACTAGTGGGGTGTGAACTAACCGCACCCCAATAGTGGGGTGCGGTCTTGACTGCGCATGGCACCGGTAGACCATAAATTGTGTTCGGCGGATTCTTCCACTGCCATGACCTTGGGTTGGACTTTTGACCCCACTAACCCTACTTCTTCTTAGTGGAGCATTCGCTATGCGCACCCTAGGAGTGCTTATAAATATATGGGTGTATATCAAGGTGACAAGTTTGTTATGATGTGATCACTAACACCTTGTCATATCATTATTCCATGCATGTCCTACATATCGATTTGATAACTCATTGCTCGACACTATAGCCCGCTATTGAATATATTAACCAGCATGCTTGGGTTCCAATGAATACATTCCCGCATAACACTACTTCTTGTCATACCTTCTCACAAGATCACTTAATTACTCTACTACCTATATCTCGCAAGGCACCTCTATTTTTGATATGCCTACCCCCCTCATCATGTGAGATGTTATTTGGCAATGTCGGCTACTTCTTTTGTGCTTTTTGTTCAGTCTTATCTCATCAATATGATGATTATTTATTATCACTATTCGACCTGATACATGTTCACTCATACTTCTATTGCACATATTTTGATGATTATTCTCCAGCATGACAACTATAGAAGTCAACATTCTCTTAACATTCTTTTGCATCACTCAATAACACAAATATCGAAGATGGGCAGTTTCATCATCCTTGTCGCAAATCAACTCTGTAACTATCAATATATGACTTGACTTGTTGAGAACAATATATATGACATCTGCATAATCCAAATAATACATGGAAGGAGATTTTGCTATTTTCAGAGGAGCCTCTTTGAAAGATCTCATGGGTATGAGGTGAGACCTCAGATGATCATTGTCACCTTCCATTGTTCTTAGTACATACTAAGGTATTCTTTGATTCATGAACAATCCATGGTCCAACAAGCAAAATATATTAATTATGTGATTATTTAACTGTCATTAATATTGACCTAATTTAGGTGATTTGATTAATCGAGTTAAATATGTTTCATATTTATGGATGGTTCAAATTATGAGTGGATATCGAGCATTATTCACATTTATATGATGAGCTTAAATGTAAAATATGCACATTAAGATTTTGCTATAAATAAGTTATGATCTCCGAGTAACACAGAAGTTTCCATTGCTTCATGCATCCCTTTGTCAGTGAGAGCCAAAGGAAGAACCGTCTTCTTACCCAAGATCTTGTAATCTGGGATGATCTATAATCATATCCATTTGCCTCCATGGATCCATGCACACTTCCACTTTGGTCTCTCTATCAATGTTTTGACAAAAATAATTATGCATCTCACAATGATCACATAGAATCTCCCTAACCACACACACGTTAACTTGAATAAGGCATGCAGACAAGCCACGTATCATGTTTATGCATGTGCATAATGCACCTATACATGTATGCACAGTGTGTAACATCCTATGTTTGGTAACATGTTTTTTATTATGTCACAAACCTTACTGTTATGACATGAATGACAAAAATAGTACCCGAGATGATATCGTGCTGACATGTCTCAGTTATGAAATTGGCTGACCAATTTTTGCTCGGTTATCCACACTAATTGAATCATATCATGCATCTTTGTTGCACGCAAATTACGCTATATATGATGTCGACATATGGTGAAGACCATTTATTTGTAGTGACATTTTGTGTATGAAAAGTAACTTGAATTTTGGTGGGGTAAGGATGACTCCCTATTTTAGAATACCTTTCGAGCTTCCACTCATAGCCTCCATATGACGATCTTTTATAGCATAAGTAGTCGTGATGTATCATGCTGAAGATAAGAAAAACAACAAGTGTAATAGAGGGGACACTTTCAAAATAGAGGGGACACTATCTCTTAGGGTGAAATAGAGGGGGCACTATTAAAATAAGCAAAATTACAAGTATTGAGTAAAAGAGATGTCGTGCTGTATCATGCCGAAGATGACAGTATTTCTTTCAGAGATTCCGAAAAAGCTATGAGTTAAGAATAAGGTGGACTTGGGGAGGTCAAAATAGGTTGCAGCTATCTCAACTAAATTTACACATGCCGCATCCACAAAAATTAATTAAACCAGTTAGTTATCATGTCATCTTCCTCCTCTTTCAACCAAAATAAATTTGAACGTCTACACCTTTTTGGGCCCTTTTATCCCTCATCCAGACACCATTTTTAATGCATAAGTAGTCGAAATTCATTACCTCGACGAGAGGAATCCAAATTCAGCATCCATTGTACAAAAAATCATTGAGGGGCCCGAGCCCCCGTCGGCCCCCCTTAGATCCGCCCATGAGTGACTCAAACTTGTCTTTTTAGCAAATGCATTCAGAATTGATTCCAGTCAATGATGTTGCATTTGGGGAATCAGGAATAAACCACTTATACTAGTTGTGTAAGCCCCCCCCCCCTCCAAAGAGGCTAAAGAGGTCTTGTGCTCAAAGAGTACGTCCTAAGGCTGTGAGTCACTTTGAATAGAAAGGGTTTGCCTTTATCACTTACAATGACATGCTCCTTAAAATCCTTCCTTTGTAAGGCTATCACATCATCCCAACACAAATCATAAATGAGAAAGAGGACTGAAACAAGAGAGAGTCGCATGGTTTTATTAAATATAAGCAGTCATGTTGCATTGTTACATCATTTTTACATACACTAATATAAAAAAGACACATCCCTTCTACCTGCTCACATCTCTTTCATGTGTTGATACATCAAGTTGGTTTTCATTTGGACTCATCGGTCCATTCCCCCTGACGTGTTGGGTCAACTCATGGGGGGATCAATAAATGTGTTAATCGTAAATACGACTAGATGGTTCCTTAATCCTCCCCACCACACCTATAGCTTAGGGATAAGGAAAAGGAAAATTTTAGAGCAGTATCTGATGCACATAATATATATAATGAGCAAAGATATCATATCCAGTAGCATCATATAAATATAAAAATGATAGAATACATAAACAGTGGAATAAGACCAATGGATTAATTCATAGGTAACAAAGCAATATTCTTCTCAAGTTTCTGAGTATGTCATGATCAGGATGAGATGCTTAATATGCAATAATACTTTCCCCAATGTCGACATAGTAACCAATTTATGGGAGAGATTCACCCAAAGGCCTCACCGTCATGGTCCAACGGTGAGAGTGAGTTGGTCCCAACTTCTAGTGCGTAGCACACTATGAGCCTATGCATGTTAAGTTCTGATCATACCAAAGATACTCTTGACATTAACTCACATTTGTCATTAATGCCATATTGGAGGAATCACTCTCAAGGAGGAAACTTGACCCCACAGTAGGTAGCTAGCCTATGGTTACTCCACACTCCTTTATATATATAAAGTTCTTTGTCTACCCCTCCCCTCCTCCCCTCGGCAATGCGTTCTTCTTCAGGGAGGCTGATAGTATATAATTTATAGTTATTTTAATATAATATTTTAGTAGTTATTAATTAACTTTTATATCATTTTAGTTTAATATATGTCTAATTCACTTTGTTTTGTATTTTTTGTTAATATGGGGCTGCTAATAACAAATTTTAGTCCACATCCGTGTTCAGGGGAAATAATGGAACAAATCTGCAAAAATCCCTAGTACACGCCCTAGGTCATGCCCTAGGTCACGGGCGTGACCAGTGTCACAACCATGTCCCGCCATCAGCTCCCGGAAGGCCTTTGTCACATCGGATTAAAATTACACGCCCCCTATCATAGGCATGACTGAGGGCGTGACCATCAGGTCATGGGAGTGACTCGCCCGAAAAGCCTTCAATGTAATCAGTTTCCAGCTCACACTATTTATAACCTATATGCCCTCGATCATAGGCGTGACCAAGGACGTGGCCCATTCGACAACAACCGCAATGACTCCAGATTGAGCCATTCCACTGCCGTTTCCAGAGCCAGCTAGACACGCCCATGTCCAAGGGCGTGTAACTTCTAGTTAATCAATTTTGGGAGTTTTCTCCCCAATGTTCCCGGGCTTTCAAGACAGCAGTTACACACCTTACACGACCCTGGTCACGGGAGTAACCAAGGGCATGAATCCCCAATTTTCTGCCAATAAAAGCCAGCTGCTGCCAAAGTGATCCCCATCCTGACGATGCTTCAATTGGATCAACTTTAGCTTAGTTTTCCTGCATTTTATTGTATTTTTCCTTTTATGCAATTTACTTTATGTCTTGCACTTTTCAATTCCTAATATAGAATTTCATTTCTTGCAATTGTACTACCTTTTCCTATTTATAAAATTATTTTTTCCTTTTAAATATGTCTAGCTAATCTTTAAACATTTGATCAGATGATATCATTCATAAAATAATTATTTAATTTCTTCTTCATAGCTTTTTCATTTAGAAAGCTCGATGCACCTTTGATTTCTAATTTATTGATTTCATATTGTTAGTATATGAAAGTCAATTTAGATCTGTATTCTAGTTGATCGAGAGTTCTGTGAATACGAGAATATCATTCATAGGAGAAAGGAGTTGCATGCACCCCTTGAGAGAGGATGACATAAATCTTCCGGATTGGAGTCTAATCCAATAGTGGGGTTCATCTCGTAAAGCAAGCTTAGGGGTTTTGACTAGCTGAGGGTCTTAATCGATCAACCTAAGGTTAGTTGGTAGTACTCCTCGATAGAGGTGCTATCAAGATTTGGGAACCTCCATGGTCGAGTTATTATTAATCATCGCTTATGAAATATAGATTTACTAATTATCTAAGTTATGATTGATTCTTGATCAAATGATTCTCTTCTTTATATTTTATTCCCTTTACAAATTCATCATTAGCTTTCCGATAAAATAATATTAATTTGCGTGAGTAGAAGTACTGAACAGCCCCGTAGAATATGACACTTGATATTTATTTTTAAATATCCTATACTATGAATGATAGGTGCTCTTGCCTATAGTTCGTAGAATTTGGAAAATAATTATATCCTAAAATTTATGTATCAAGTTTTTGGCGTCGTTGTCGGGGAATATTTTGTTGATATTTTGAAAGTGGAAATTTTATTAATTTTATCATCCTTCTTCCCAAACCTCAAATTTTTTTTTCATTTTTTTAAATTCCACGTATTTAAGTGAAGGTTGTTTTATTTTATCAAAAAAAATGTTATCTCATTTAACCGCTAAAGTTGTCGAGCTTACTAACAAAATTAATATTTTGGAAGCCGCAATAAAGTGTGCATTTTTTTGTTCTTTTTGTAGAGAAAATCATTATAGTGTGGAATATTATTATTTTTATTCTCAAAAATTTTATAATCAAAATACTCTTTCTGTAGATCATGACTTGAGTGAATCTCCTTCTTGCTCCACTATTAATTATTCAAGGTGGCAAGATCACACAGATTGTTTTCAATGCGACGAAGACAATTCATTCAATCAAGATTTTCAATCCTCCTCCATTACCCCACAAAATTCTTCTTCTTCTAACCTTGGGAATTTTCCGGATTTTCTTTTTCCAAATTTAAATAACTACTCCCAAGAACAAGAAGAAATTTTATACCAAGAATTTAAAAGAGCGATGGAGACACCGAACGCGATAGAAGTTGAACATGTTTCCTCTTCATCTTCACCTGATTCATAATTTCAAGCTAACGAACAATAAAAGATTCAAGACTATTGCAGAGGAGTCGCCGAGTAATAGTTTTCTGCATATTCACCTCAGTATGAGTTAAGGGAGTTGTCTATGCACTTTCAATTCAAATAATATTTTAGCTGACCCTCAATGTCTAGCTCAAAGACATTAAATATAGCGCTCTTGGGAGACACCCCTTTCTTATCGTTATTTTTCTTGCACTTCTCTTTATTGAATTTTTCTTTTCCTTTCAAGTTTTCTTCATACTTAGTTTATAAACATTGAGGAAATGGTTTATTTTTAAGTATGGGGGTGTATTCTCTTATGTTTCATTTTTATCCAAAAAATTAGACACTTTTTAAAAAATCATAAAAAAAATTGTTTTTCTTTTCTTTATTTTTAATTTTGTTATAAAAATTTTCCAAAATACAAAAAAAGTTTTCTTTTCTTTTAATTTTTTATTTCTTTGTGTCTTATTCTTTTTTATACAAATAAATATACCAAAAAAAATTATAAAATTTATAAAATCTAATTTCTTACGAAAGGGCTGTGTTGGGCTTTCACCCACAAAACTATCTAGTACCTTACGAGCCCGTCATTGGGTAGCCTTTGGGAAGTCCAAGAATGAAAATATTCATATTTTATTTTAATCCAAAAAATTAAAAAAACTTACTTAAATGAACGGTTTCGAATAAAATAAAATTTGTAATATTAAATTTCTCCAAACTTCATTTTAGACTAAATTGATTTTAATGATGACTTTTCTTTATAGGTTTTTTAAGGAGTCTTTTTTCATGTATTTCTTTATTTAATGTCTCATCAAATTTCTTAGATTTGATTTTTAGATACATTTGATTGAATGAATTTTTCATTATTTTGGTTTTTTAGAATATTTCTTAGCTTTACTTTCTCTCTTTAAAACATCATAATTCAGATTTTGTAGAAATTATGCTTAATATCTTTAGATTTTACTTATATTAATTTTAGCTCATGGATGCTAAAGATTGCAAAAATTATTTTCTAAGCTCTCAAAATATTTTTCTTTGGAACTTTATAGCCTTTAAACCCTAGCCCTTCCCCTACCTTTTATTTAACCTATTGATTGGAAATATAAAAAATATAAAAGATTATGTCATGGAATGAGATGATAAAATTTATCATTCCTAAATATATGCTCCCAAATTTGTAAAAGATTATATGGCATGGAATTGAGAGGATAAAATTCATCACTCATAAACATATACATTTGGGATATTTAAAAAAGAAGAAGAAATTTTTTTAAAAGATGGAAATGAGACGAAAAAATTCATCATTTCCCAAATAAAAAATTCTTTTATGCCAATTTTTACCCTACTTTATCCAATATTAAATGCTAACCCAAGATTAATATGGGAGAGCTTAGATAATATTTTGAAGTTTTCTAAAAAGTTTCTTATGAAGTTTAAAATTTCAATAATTTTAATCTTAAATTATTTTGCTTAATCTAATACAATTTTAATTATGAAAATTTAGTTAGAGAATTTTAAAAGAAATGTTTATTCTACTCAATTTAATTTATTGAATTATAAGTTCTTTCTTATGAGTCTAAATTTTATTTTTGACTTGTTTTGATGTTAATCATATAATATTTAGAGTGCATGATTAAGAGTAATTCTTTTCGAAATGTCCTATAGATTCTTCTCATATTTATAAATTGTTTTGCTCTTGAATAGCAAAAGATTAAGTATGGGGGTATTTGATAGTACATTATTTATTGTTATTTTTATATAATATATTAGTTGTAGTTAATTAACTTTTATGTAATTTTAGTTTAATATATGTCTAATTCACTTTGTTTTGTATTTTCAAGTAATATGAGGCTGCTAATAACAAATTTGAGCCTACATCCATGTTCAGGGGAAATAATGGAACAAATCTGCAAAAATCTCTAGTACATGCCCTAGGTCACATGTGTGACCTAGGGCATGCCTAGTGTCACGACCATGTCCCACCTTCAGCTCCCGGGAGGCCTTTGACACGGCAGATTAAAATTACAGTCCCCCTATCACGTGCGTGACAGAGGGCATGGCCTTTAGGTCACGAGCATGACTCGCCCGACAAGCCTTCAATTCAATCAGTTTCCTGACCGCACTATTTCCAGCTTACATGCCCTTGGTTACGAGCGTGACTAAGGTCATGGCCCATCCAACAACTATCGTAATAACTCTAGATCGAGCCATTCCACTGCCATTTGCAGAGCCAGCTAGACACGCCCATGGACACGTCCGTATCCAAGGGCGTGTAACTTCAAGTTAATCAATTTTAGCTGTTTTCTCCCCAACATCCCCAGTTTTTCAAGACGGTAGTCACGCACCTTACACACCCTTGGTCGTGGGCGTGACTAAGGGCGTGACTCCCCAATTTTTTTCCTATAAAAGCCAGATGCTGCCAAAGTGATCCCCTTCCAGTCCATGCTTCGATTGCATCAACTTTAACTTAGTTTTTCTGCATTTTATTATATTTTTCCTTTTATGCAATTTACATTATGTCTTGCACTATTCAATTCCTAATATAGAATTTTATTTCGTGTAATTGTATTACCTATTCCTATTTATAAAATTATTCTTTCCTTTTAAACATGTCTAACGAATATTTAAACATTTGATCGGATGATATCATTCGCCAAATAATTATTTAATTTCTTCTTCATAGCTTTTTGATTTAGAAAGTCGATTCACTTTTGATTTCTAATTTAATGATTTCATATTGCTAGTATATGAAAGTCAATTTAGATCAATATTCTAGTTGATCGAGAGATCCGTGAATACGAGAAGATCATTCATCGATGAAAGGAGTTGCATGCACCCCTCGAGAGAAGATGGCATAAATCTTTTGGAGTGGAGTCAAATCCAATAGTGGGGTTCACCTCGTAAAGCAAGCTTAGAGGTTTCGACTGACCGAGGGGTCTTAATCGATCAACCTAAGGTTAGTTCGTAGTATTCCTTGAGAGAAGTGTTATCATAATTTGGGAACCTCCACAATCAAGTTATTTTTAATCTTTGCTTGTGAAATATAGATTTACTAATTATTTGCATGAGTAGAAGTACTCAGCCCCGTGGAATACGACACTTGATATTATTTTTAAATATCATATACTATAAACGATAGGTGCTTTTGCCTATAGTTCGTAGAATTTGGAAAATAATTATATCCTAAAATTTACGTATCAGAGGCCAACAATGCCACACTCCACTATACACCCTCCTGTTTGCATGGTTATGCATTAGTACGTACAAGCTTTGTTTTGTTCAATTTAATGATATTTTGTGAGTGTTTTAACCAATTCACATTCTTCTTGTAGCATCACCGTCGTGGGCTCTCCTGGAGGTTTGTTTGAAAAGTAAGTGATTGTATGTTTGAGATAAAACATGATCTAATTAGTGTTTTCATCTATCATTTAAATTATGATAGAGTCCTTAATGTTAAATGGTGATAACATAATTCTTGTAGTAGAAAGTTCTAACTATAAAATTACATTTCTGAGAGATCTCCTGTTGAACCTGGAAACCTCGGTTCAACCTCTGATCCCGGAAACCACGGCTCGAGAGGAGTTTGGACTGGTGTAACTTGCTTTTACTTCTTTTGAGTTCAATCATTAGGCCAGGCACTCAGAGCAAAGAACCTCACTCACAAAAGGTGGAAAAATAGGAACAGGCCCTGGGAGTTGCAGCGAAGAGGTCCCACCATTAACCCGGAAGGTCTTAGAGAACTTCCCCTCCCAAGCCAATTGCTGAGCTGGGCACCTTGGAGAATGCTAGAGAGTCCCTGTCGATACACCCAGAAACCACGGTGAGCAGCAAGCTAGAACTCCCTAAACGACCAAAGCTAGCCATAGGAGAGAGAAACAAGTGAGCGATCTTCTAAAAACGTGCCCTTGGGGGTCTATTTATAGATTTGCCAAAATGGTGTGCCAATAGTTGAATCCCGCCTCTTAGTTTTACTAAAAGCAACCCAAATTGGTCTGCCAATAGCGGAATCCCGCTGTTTGGAATGGCTAACTGCATGACAAAATGGACTTCCCTGGGAAAAATAACACACCAACCAAACAGGCGAGTCCAGGCTTTTCTATGCCGGCTCGACAGAGTGGAGAGTGCTCGGTAGGGCTGCGACTCGATGCTCGCACTGAGCTGGGGGAGAGTGCAATATATAGGCGAGTGTGAGCTGAGGCCTGCTACTCGCCCGACTGACTTTCCAAAACCTAGTTTTGCTACTGATCGCCTGATGACTTGATGAATCCACTCGACAAACATGGGGTTGTACAAAATCCCCGTTCTTTAAGAGTTTGCCTCAAGCTCAGAAAGATAGTTCAACCCCGAATGTTTGGAGAGTGCCTCAATTTCGAGAGAATCTTTTAGTGGGTCCCACCGGGGACTATATATACTAGGACGGGCACCACTCCCCCCCCCCCCCCCCCCCCCCCCCCCCCCCCCCCCCGAACCCATTCATCTCTTCTTTCATTGTCCCTTGATTGACCAACATGCCACTCTCCTAAGAACTCCAAGCTCACCTCATCGCTGCTAAGAAGAATAGCGAAGCGACTTCCGCCGGTCTACTGGGACTCATCACCGAATACTCCTCGCGAGCTACTCCGAAGCGAGTAGAAAAGCGTGTCACCAAGAAGGCTAGGCGAGAGTCCACGGGGGAGGGAACAACTCTGACCGGGATTCAATCACAACCCGGGTTCAGCTTGGGCCTCGGGGTCTCAGAACAGGTGTGAACCTTTTCCTTAGTTTACTCTCCTATAACAACTTTCACGAGGTCATGTCGGCCATGAGTCATAGGTTTTGTAAGTCAATACTGCCACGGAGGGTAATGCGAGCGATCAGCAGATTGGCGAGCAGGAGGGAGCGAGCAATCAGGCAGACCCTAACACCCATCACGTCCCTGGTAAGCAAATCATCATTCCATATTGCATTCGACTCGTACCTTATCGACATAACTATACTTTGCAGTACCCATATTCATCGACCGCTCGCCGAACACTCTGCGACTGAACTCGCCCACTCAGGACCTGACCCAGGAATTTTCCAAAACAACTCTAGCTCCTGGGAGCACTGCTGCTAGCAATGTCGCTCCCATGAAGAGCGGGATCCCATCAAGACTCCCCTGTGATAGGGTTTGGGGAAATCCCTGGTTTTCTCTACCTCATTCCCCTTCGGTGAGAGGCCTAGCTTCCTTACCCGTCAGGACCGCGAGCCCACACCACACCGCGAGGGGAAGCTGTTGAGGACTTGTTCGATAAGGAGCTTCACTAGCGCCTCCACATTTTTCGATTCGGCGTCAACTTTTTGCCTCTCCAGATGACACCCAAAAAACTGACGAGTCTCATGATCGAGTGCTCAACTCGGCACCACCTTTTGTAGATATGATCGATGAGTACCTAGGCGACCCTTCCAATACTGCCGAGATGAAGGGTCGGCTGGCAGCCATCCTGCGAAAGCATGGATATATGCTCTGCATGCTCCAGGAGGAGAGCAATTTGGAAGACAATGATCCCTGCCCTCGCATCCTTGCCTTGGAACGGCGAATGGAGGCCCATAAGGGTAACTGCACTCTTCTCACTGAAGAGGCGCAGCGACTAGTAGGAGGTGCTTCGACGTCACTAGAGGATAACTTTAGGCGGATTGACGCGTGCATGCAACAATTTGACAGGAGATTGCTGCCACTCACGAGTATGCCTTCGTGAGGAGAGGCCCAAGGATGCAGATGAGCTGTCAGGGTCCACAGAGGTGAAACCAGTCGCATTTCCAACTTTCTCACCTCTAAGTCTTCCCTCTTTTTTCCGTCTGCAATTGACTCGATGATGTTTCTCTTTATAAACACTATTATTCATGTTATGTTTAACCCCGCCTCATGGGGATCAATGATTTTCTCTTTATTTGGTGTGGCTTGCACGTTGTGTTATATTTTTATTATTATTTAATGATAGGGTTTGCAGGATAAGAGTGTTCATGCTTGCCCGTCGAGATAGAACTATGGGGCTTTTGCGCGTGGGTAGGGGCGAGTGGGCATGGGGTAAGCGGGTCATGTCGTCAGTCGTGAAACCACTCCGACCCCCTTTTCTATAAATACCCCCCCCCCCCACCCCTTCCTTTTCATACTCACGCACTGCTTCGTTAGGCGGATGGATTACACGGGCCGCTATGCCAAGCTTCGCTAGGCGGAAGGAAGAGAAGGCTAGCAGATGGAATGGTTCGCACCGGCGGAGTCAGAATGGATTACACGGGCCGCTATGCCACGCTTCGCTAGGCGGATGGAAGAGTAGGCATATGGATGAGGGTCGCAAGCACCTCGTCGACAAGCACGCCACTAGCAATTGCTAGTGCGGCACACGAACGTGACGGCGGGATGGAGGATGGAATGGGGCGCTTCTCAAATCACATAAACCACAAAGATAACCACAAAACTATGAAAAAATACACTAATAACATTTAGGGTTTATGGACATCATTCGTATAGAAACATACAACCACACATATCAAATAGAATCAGCAAAAATAACAAGGAGGAGGTAAGATTACAACCGAAGAACGAAGACTCGTTGGAGATTCACGGCCGGAATCTAGGGTTGTCAATCCTCGTCCGGGCTCGGTCTTCAACTGCCGTCCGGGGTAGAAGAGGGCTGTCACTACCTCCCAATTGACCCGTCTTCTTCGTCAATAGCCTTCAGCCACGATCTTGCCGGAGAACTCCAAGGATATAGTGCACAATCAGTTGAAATGGAGCTTGGAAGCTTCTGAATGATGGAGGAGGCCGAGAGGATACTCCGTCTCGAGATTGGCGTGGAGAGTATGTCCGGAGCACCTCCAGATGGTGGGCGGTGATGGAGGGGAAAAATGGGAGCTCTGGAGCAGGAAACGGCGCAGCTGGGCGGAGTCGGGAGATGGATCCCGACCTAAAATCGCGCTTGCCTATTTATAGGCGGAGCAGAAATAAACAACGCGCACGATCAGGCGCACGACCAATGGTCGTGCGCGAAGGAATGCCTCTGATCGTGCGCGAAGAACCTGTAGCTCAATCCAGATCTGCACAAAAGCGCACGGTCAGCGGCGCACGACCAGTGCTCGTGCGCGAAGAAGGCAATGATCGTGCGTCGTCGCTCAGTCTGGGAGGGGAATTAACTCACGACCACTGGTCGTGCCCCTGATCGTGCGTTAAGGAATGCGCACGATCAGTGGCCTTTTTGACTGAAAATTCCCCAGAACCAATCCCGAGTGTCGCACAACCCTTGGACCTGCATGAAAATATACCAGACCTCAGAATTACATGAAATCACACCAAGATGGGACATAAATGTGCACTAAGCAATGAAATGGGCAACGTGATCAAATATGAATGAAAACATGCCTAAAATGTAGTGCAAAGACTAGATAATCGGCCCAGATGAGTCCATAAATGTGTATATAATTGGGACTCATCACACCCCCAGACTTACCTGTTTGCGCGTCCCGAGCAAACAAATCTGGCGGAATATGAAAATGGTAGTTAGCGTAGAGAATTGCAAAGAAAGAGTAAGATGTGGAGTATCATACCCATGCAAATAGAAATTCTGTAAAATAAGATTCTAACTATACTAATTAATTTACAAAAGTATACATGCGTAAATAGAGATTTATTTGTACTCAGATGGTGAATCATGAAGAATTTGTGCAGTCGTGCCCGATGTGAAAGTAAACAAGCCACTTAGGAGGGTGTTGCTAAAGACCGGAATTCAGGGATAACTCCGCTGAAATCCATCAACGATGAGAACCATAAGCTTGCCCGGTTACACTCTCTCCACGGCGCTAGCAAACTCAAAAGTTAAATCAGTAGGACTTTCAGGTTATAATGGGGCTTGGGTTACGGTATGATATTCAATGATAAACATGATGGCTACGCAACCCGAATGAATTAAAAGACCAAGCTGCACCTGAACAAGTCCAAGACAAATGCTAGTGTGACACACCCCCAGGCTTAGCTTGAAAATTGGGTGTGCACACAGCCTACTCCGAACAAACACCAACCAAATTTTTTCTATTACGCCCGAGGGGATTTCTTTTCATTTCAGAATTTTTTCCAGATTTTTACTTCTAACTTCATTTTTTTTTCAATTATTTTATCCGCCAATTGGTTTACAAAGGTGTGTTCAGCACACAATATAATAAATTTTTTTCACATCACAAAAATTCCATACATCACACCCAAATAAGAAACATAATTTCAATTAACTCACTACTTGGTTGCGATAATAGGATAAGCTTCAGGCTTTGGTGATTTAAAGAAGAGCTGAAACAAAGGAAGGGTAGGCACAAACTTGGCTTGCAACGGTAAACGCATAGGTCATGGAAACCAAAGCTCAATCTAGCCAAAAATTGGCCTACATTACGTTTAACAATAGTGAGTTGCTCTCACCCATGCTTCAAGAGTCGCTTGGGGCAAGTTCTTAGCCCACGAGAAAGGTAAACCTTCCTTCCGACTCGAGCAACAAACAACTAGCGCTTGCTTACACACAACACTGTGCTACCGCAAATTTCGGTTACATTCACCAAATGAGTACAATAAATCAAAAACTACACAAGAATACTAATTGTAAATTAAAAGTATAGAGACAATCTAATTCTACTCAAATTTCTATGCAAGCAAGGAATATGCAACTAGAGCACTACAAGTGTCAACATCGCACTCCAATTTGCAATTCCTAAGCTAACATCCTATTTCACATTCCAAACCAAGATAAGCGTGAACGGAAGCACACAAACAAGTGAGTGTGCACTCAAGTGGGTGTAGTGGTGTGTGGAGAAAGTAAATAAATCATAAAACTGAAAATAAAATACTTCTAGCATGCTAAGCACTAGTGCACGTGCAGTGAACACTCGGTACACTCCCCCCAGACTTGAATTGGACAATCACATGAATAATGACAATGAGAATAAAGAAATGTTGAGGAAGAGGGTACCTATGCTCAGATATGAGCATACCAGAAGATTGGCGTTAATACTGCGAAGGGAATCCAAGTCCGCCACCAAAAGAAATTGCCGCACACCTGCAGGCAAAAAGGCTCCAAGCAAAAATATATAAAACTACTATTAGCGGGTTAGAAAAAAAATAAAAGCAACAAAAACTTGGGTTGTCTCCCAGCAGCGCTTTTGTTTACCGTCCTTAAGCTGGACTTAATACCTGTATTAAGCAGTTTTAATAACATTGTCTAAGCATAAAGCGAAAGCTAATAAATCATAATTATTACATGCCAAAAGGATCAACTATAAGTTGATTTAAAATAGTAACTAAAAATAAAACAGATGGGCCTGAAGACCCAACGGTAGAAACAGAAGGAAGGATTTATCCTCCATCCCCAAATCTCTTTCTTTTTCGCCTTCTTCTTCTCTTCCGACATTAGATCAGGATATGAATATCTTTTGCCTCCCTACAGCCAATCCTTTAAGGGAAACACCATCACAACATTGTATTTCCCCTGCAAGTATTGGTTTTCATCATTACCCAAAAATGGGTCAACATACTCATAATCCTGCATGGATGGAAAAGAATAAGCATTAAAAATATCAGGAAGAGGAGATAGAGGTGGATCAGCAGTGGAGGGCATTTCAGGTTCAGCTTCCCAAAGATTTACCACTGCTGAATCCCCCTGCACATGTTCAAGCCAAGAAGGGTCGTCAGGAAACAAAATAGAAGAACGACATAAATAATCTGTAATTATAGGAGTGATCCCGGTTTCACTCCCAGCAGGATCAAAGGATAGATCACTATCATCATCGTAAATATCATAGCAAGGGGAACTTGAGAACTCAGGGGCCTCAGTGGTGGTTTGGACCTCCTCGTCCCATGAAGAAGTGCAACCCTCCTCATCAGAGAGAGTATCCTCCTCATCCCACCGAGGTGCACCATCGTGTTCAAAGTATTCATTCTCCCCTTCAGGGAAAATGACATCCTCATCCCACTTTGGAGCACCCTCCGAGTCAGAAGCATCACCCCACTCCTTCACTTCGATAGGATCAGAGAAAATGTGTGTAGAAAAATCATGCAAAGAAACTGGAGGAACAAAAAGAGTTGGTTCCTCCGGAAAAAGATCCGCTAACGCCTCCCCAATGGAAAGAATACTTTCCTCATCATACTCAGGTGCATCTACGAGCTCCCATTCCTCTCCTTGTTGGCTAACAGATGAGTGATCATCATCACTAGGAGTGAAGCCATACACAGGGAGTGAGGAGTCCATGTACGAGACAAGCTCGGGGGTAGAGGGCACAATTGCCTCCATGGGTAAAGAATGAGCGATAGGGACAAAGTTGTCATGAGTGGAGGAGCAGCGGTCAGCCTTGAAAAGACTAGGACAGTCCTTCAATTCATGACCCTCTCCTCGACACAACAAGCAAACAAAGTTCCTACACTGCCTAGCATTTAACTCATTCATTTGATCTATATAATAGACCATCTTGTCATAAGTACTAGGAGAAATGTCCCATGATGACATATTTTACAATTAAAGCAGATATAACGAGACTGAAATTCTTCGCAAGAAAATTTACACAAACTAATAAAACTTCTTGGATTAGACTTGCCTAAAACTTTAAAACAGAAGAGAAATAAACAAACAAATAGAAAATGATCAGAAAGCAAACAAAAATAATAAAGCGGCTATACACACTGGAAGAAACTTCTCTCTCTCAGCTCTCCCTCTCAAGAAAACTCACACGACCGTGTTCCCCAGCAACGGCGCCAAAAACATGATGGCGCAAATATCGCACACCGCTATAGGCGGTAGCTCGACTGCGGCACGAAACGGCAGTGTACCGATCGTTCAAGTAATATAAAACGAGGAGTAAATCCCCAAGTATCGAATCTCAGAAGGAACACAGTAAGGTGGAGTTTACGTTCGAGGAAGGACTTGAGATCGAAGTCCTAAAGTCGAATGGATGCGGAAGGGGGTGAATTGGCTTATGGAAAATCAATGAAAACAACTAAACTACTCTTATGCAGGCCTTGAGCGCACTGCTTCGCCGGCCGGATGGAAACTACACGGGCCGCAATGCACCGAATCGCTAGGCGGATGGACGAGTAGGCTCGCGGATGGAGTGGAGAGAATGGCGGAATCGAACTGTGCGGGCCTTGAGCGCACTGCTTTGTTAGGCAGATGGATTACACGGGCCGCTATGCCACGCTTCGCTAGGCGGAAGGAAGAGAAGGCTAGCGGATGGAATGGTTCGCACCGACGGAGTCGGAATGGATTACACGGGCCGCTATGCCACGCTTCGCTAGGCGGATGGAAGAGTAGGCATACTGATGAGGGTCGCAAGCACCTCGTCGACAAGCACGCCACTAGCAATTGCTAGTGCGACACACGAACATGACAGCGGGATGGAGGATGGAATGGGGCGCTCCTCAAATCACATAAACCACAAAGATAACTACAAAACTATGGAAAAATACACTAATAACATTTAGGGTTTATGGACATCATTCGTATAGAAACATACAACCACACATATCAAATAGAATCAGCAAAAATAACAAGGAGGAGGTAAGATTTGAACCGAAGCACGAAGACTCGTTGGAGATTCACGGCCGGAATCTAGGGTTGTCAATCCTCGTCCGGGCTCGGTCTTCAACTTCCGTCCGGGGTAGAAGAGGGCTGTCACTACCTCCCAATTGACTCGTCTTCTTCGTCAATCGCCTTCAGCCACGATCTTGCCGGAGAACTCCAAGGATATATTGCACAATCCGTTGAAATGGAGCTTGGAAGCTTCTGAATGATGGAAGAGGCTGAGAGGATACTCCGGCTCGAGATTGGCGTGGAGAGTATGTCCGGAGCACCTCCAAATGGTGGGCGGCGATGGAGGGGCGGAATGGGAGCTCTGGAGCAGGAAACGGCGCAGCTGGGCGGAGTCGGGAGATGGATCCCGACCTAAAATCGCGCTTGCCTATTTATAGGCGGAGCGGAAATAAACAACGCGCACGATCAGGTGCACGACCAATGGTCGTGCGCGAAGGAATGCCTCTGATCGTGCGCGAAGAACCTATAGCTCAATCCAGATCTGCACAAAAGCGCACGGTCAGCGGCGCACGACCAGTGGTCGTGCGTGAAGAAGGCCAATGATCGTGCGCCGTCGCTCAGTCTGGGAGGGGAATTAACGCACGACCACTGGTCGTGCGCCTGATCGTGCGCTAAGGAATGCGCACGATTAGTGGCCTTTTTGACTGAAAATTCCCTAGAACCAATCCCGAGTGTCGCACAACCCTTGGACCTGCATGAAAATATACCAGACCTCAGAATTACATGAAATCACACCAAGATGGGGCATAAATGTGCACTAAGCAATGAAATGGGCAATGTGCTCAAATATGAATGAAAACATGCCTAAAATGTAGTGCAAAGACTAGATAATCGGCCCAGATGAGTCCATAAATGTGTATATAATTGGGACTCATCAGCACCCCCACTTCGGCCTTGGGGAGAAGATCTGGGATTGCATGGGCAAGCCTTTGCTCATTTGGGAGGGGCGGCGGAGAAGGTCACCATTTCCACTCGCCTCCCCTCCTGGATTGAGCATGGGTGGGCCAGCGAGCACGCCTATGCCCTCGCTTATGGGTTGTATGGGAGAAAAAAATCCTTCATCTACGATGGGATTGCCATGCGGGAGCTCGCCTACAAGAGCTCATAGGCCCAAATGCGCGCCACTGAGCTATCGCATATGGAGTCATGCCACAGCTTCTCCTTCATGAAAAGGTTCTACAAAGTTGATGCCTCCCAAGTGCTCGTGCAAGAGTGGGCTGAGGATCTCAAAATGCGGCTTGGAGTCGCCGAGAGACTCCTTGAACTAGCCCCGAAGAAGTAGGTAGGCCTCGCCTAAGCAGAGTTACTTTCCCCTTCTCTTTTTTTGTTTCCTCATGCGACTCTAATACAGGATGTCGAGATCGTGGCCCAGATGGCAGTTTGAGTTGGCGAGCTGGAGACTGAAGTAGAGGCCCTTAAGGAGTAGCTCGCAAAGGCCCCTGTAGAGTCGCTATGGGCGGGGCATGCTAGATCGTCCTCTAAAAGCGAGGAAGTGCTACAATTTACCCCCAATGAGATCGAAGTGACTCAGAGGCTCATGGTGATCAATGCCACCGAGACCACACTCAACATGCTGCGAGGCATCAACGCCTTTGGGGTGTGGTGCAAGAACATCACTGCAGAGGAGTTGATTCCTGTGCTCTTCCTCCCCGACCCCCAAGCAGGCTCATCCTCTGACTCGCACGCCTACTCGCCGACAGACAGAAATGATAGCTAGTGAAGACCATCTTCCGAAGACACTTCTCTTTTTTTGTTATATATGTAAGGATGTGAGTCCCAAAACTTTTGTTATATATTTAAGGGGCGAGACTACATATTTTTATTATATATGAATGATATGAAAATTTTCCCAATCATTGTTGATTCTCCATTTGTTCTCCTTCCATTGTTTTGTACTTATGGTGACTCGCCTTAACTTTTTGGACTCACCGAGTGCCTACTTTAGGGACCAAAGCGTTGAACTCCCCTTGAGTTTTGCGAGAACTTTGCGACATGCGAGACCTAGATACTTGCGAGACCTAGGCTTTGCGGTCCCTGTGTGCTCGTACCCTTTTAACAAAAACCAGGTGTAGTTCTTCACCCGAGATTCTGCGAGAGCGCTGAACCTATACCCTGGTCATGAGCTGTGCGACTCGCGTAATCATTGTCACCTACGAGTGAGCGACTGGGGGATGTGAATGGCCTAGGCGAGACCATCTCGGCTCCCCCTCCCTTGTATGGGTTGGGTCTCCCTCTCATCCCATTCATCTCACTTCCTGTCCACCTAAATGTTCAACCTGCCTTGCTAGATTGTGAGAGCCCAGCCAGCGGGATCATCTCTAGGTACTCTTCCAACATGACTTTCCAACCTACCATCTGAGTGTTCAACCTGCCCTCCTAACTTGCAAGAGCCCGGTTAGTGGAACAATCTCATGGGCTCTTTCAATAGCCTTTTTTATCCTGCCACCTGAATGGTCATCCTGCCCTGCCGTCTTGTGAGAGCCCGGTCAGCGGAACCATCTTAGAAGCTCTTTCAGCCTCACTTTAAACTTGCCACCTGAGAGGTCAACCCGCCCTACAAGCTTTCGAGAACTCAGTCAGTGAAACCATCTCAGGGGCTATTTCAATAACCTTTTTATCCTGCCACCTGAGTGGTCAACCTGCTCTGCCATCTTGTGAAAGCTCAGTCAGTGGAACCATCTCAGGGGTTATTTCAACAAATTTTTTTATCATGCCACTTGAGTGGTCAACCTTTCTGCCATCTTGTGAGAGCCCGGTCAACGGAACCATCTCAGGGGATCTTTCAACATAACTTTTAATCTGCCACCTGGGTGGTCAACCTGTCATGATGACTTGCGAGAGCTCGGTCAGCGGAACCATCTCAGGGGCTATTTCTATAACCTTTTTATCCTGCCATCTGAGTGGTCAACCTGCTCTGCCATCTTGTGAGAGCCCGGTCAGCGGATCCATCTTAGGGGTCTATCAACATAAGAAATTTTAACTTTTAAGCGGCTTGAGACTTTTCGTTCCTGACACCCTGCCCATGGCAGGGCAGAAGTCTACGCATCACCAAACAAAGCTACCAGACAAATTTTAATATCAACTAGGAATAAAATTGATTCAAATCATCACTGCTCCAAGTGTTGCTAAGAGGGACTCCCTCAACATTCTGGAGGTGATACCCTCCTGAATTTATCACTTCCAAAATTAGATAGGGACCCTCCCAGTTGGGGTGGAGTTTTCCAACCGCTGCTGACCTTCCTACTGTGTCGACCTTTTTGAGAACAAGGTCCCCCATTACAAAGTGCTTGATTCTAATGTATCTATCAAAATACCTCGCCATCATTCGCTTAATCTTCTCCTGGCGAATGGTTGCCAGGTCTCGAAGTTCTTCCATGAGGTCAAGCGAGAGCCTCTGTTCTTCTTCATTCTCTGCCCTCCATTCTTAATCTCCTTCCCCTACAACCATAACTCGAGGGGACCTTACCTCAAACTCCACCAGCATAATGGCATTGGATCCGTAGGAGAGTTTAAATGGAGTTTCCCCTGTAGTCGTGCTGGGAGTGGTTCTTAATGCCCAAAGGACTGAGGGGAGCTGCTCAGCTCAATTACCCTTCAGGTTTTCTACCTTCTTTTTAAATAGATTTACAATGGTTTAGTTTGCTGCATCCACTTGTTCGTTGCTCCTAGGATGATGGACGGACATAAATCGGAGGTCGATGCCCAACTGACTGCAGAAGCTGGTGATCTCATCGCTAGTAAATTGCAGCCTGGTATCTGTGATGATAGCTAGGGGAAGCCCATGCCGGCAGATTATCTCTCCAAAAATAAAGTTTCTTATTACCTGTGAGGTTGTTTTTGCCAGCGCCTTAACCTCCAGCCACTTGGAGAAGTAGTCGATTATCACCAGGAGAAACTTCCTATGCCCACTGGCCTGGGGAAAAGGCCTACCAGGTCCATTACCCAGATCGCAAAGGGCCATGGTGTCGTGATTGTCCTAAGCCTTTGCGCTGGTAGACGTTGTTGTGGTGCGAAGAGCTGACACGTTTGGCACATCTTCGCGTATTCTGTCGCGTCCTTACTGATCGTTGGTCAAAAGTAACCTTGACACAACACACTTTTTTCCAAGGAATGACTCCTAGAGTGGCTTCCACACTTTCCGAAGTGGATCTCCTCCAGAACCCTTAGGACCTCCTCCTCGGTGACAAAACTTGCTAGGAGCCTGGACATGATCTTCCGATACACGGCTCCTTCCTGAAGCACATAGTAGGTTGATTTGTACCTAAATCGCCGCTGATCTGGAACCTCCTCTAGGAACTTGCCCTAGGTGAGGAAGGCAATGAAAGGGTACATCCACGTGGGTCGCCGATCAATCTCCATCAACTCTCCTTCTTTGAAAAGATGGCCGAAAACATTCCTTCACCGTTCCTACAGCTTGAGGGCCATGTTTTGCCAAATTGTCTGCCTGAGTATTTTCCTCCCTCAGCAGATGCCAAATAGAAAAGGATCAGAAAAGCCCGATGAGTCCCTTGACCTTCATCAGATATCACTGGAGAATAGGTTCTCTGGTTCCGAACTCTCGCTTGATCTGGGACGTCATCACCATCGAGTCTGTGGAAACTTTCACATCCTGGATGTAACATCCCAACATTAAAATGGGGTCTAGCTGGTTCAATTGAACTCTTGGAGGAGATTAGACTGGGTCATAGAAAACCACGACCCGATCTCCACCTCATAATGGTGGTCATTTAGAGAAAATGATTGTTTTGGGTGGCATTGTTCTTCGCCACAATGCCGAAGTAGTTTAATGAGCAAATGTCATCCGAATTGACTTCTGTCAGTTCCATTATACTCATATGGTTGACACAAGTGCAACAGAACTCATTTCATTCCAATCCGAGCTCATTTGGTGAAAGTGACCATTTTGAGTACCGTAGTGCGTCACGACGATGCCATTTTAGTACATTGAGCATACGTGTTCCGAAATGACTTCCGTTAGTTGCATTAGAATCGTATAGTTTATAAGAGTGCAACGAAACTCATTCCATTCTAATCCGAGGTCATTTGGTGAAAGTGACCATTTTGAGTACCACAGTGCATCATGACAACATCATTTTCGTGCATTGAGCATACATGTTCTGAATCTACTTCCGTCAGTTGCATTAGCCTCGTATGGTTGACACGAGTGCAATGGAACTCATTTCATTCCAATCCGAGGTCATTTGGTGAATGTGACCATTTTGAGTACCGTAGTGTATCATGACGCCGCCGTTTTAGTACATTGAGCATACATGCTCTGAATCAGGTTTTGTCAATTAAATTAGACTCATTTAGTTGATGCGAGTGCAACCGAACTCATTTCATTCTAATCTGAGATCATCTGGTGAAAGTGACCATTTTGAGTACCGCAGTGTGTCATACGATGTCATTTTAGTACATTGAGCATACATGATCTGAATTAACATCCGGAAATTGCATTAGACTCGTATAATTGATACGTGTGCAACGAAACTTGTTTCATTCCAATCCGAGACAATTGTTAAAAATGACCATTTTGAGTATCGTAGCGCGTCACGATGACGATGTTTTAGTACACTGAGCATGCATGCCCCGAATCAACTTCTGCCAATTGCCTTAGACTCGTATATTTGATATGAGTGCAACAAAACTCATTTTGTTCCAATCTGAGGTTAGTTGGTGAAAATGACCATTTTGAGTATCGTAGCGCGTCACGACAACGCTATTTTAGTATATTGAGTATGCATGCTCTGAATCGACTTTCATCAGTTACATCAGACTCGTATAGTCGATGAGACTACAACGGAACTCATTTCGTTTCGATCTGAGGTCATTCGGAGAAAACAACCATTTTTAGTAATGTCGGGCGTACAACGCCGCCAAATTAGCTTAGTGAGCAAATGAGCTCTGAATTGAATTTTGTCAGTTTTATTAGACTCGTATAGCCTACACGAGTGCAACGGAATTCTTTTCGCTCAATTCTAACATCGTTTAGTCAAGTAAATAAAAATAATGCTCGTAAAATTATATGACAACTCGAGATATGTGAATGCTTGATTTCAACCCCATCACATCAATGATGACTCGACACTCAATGACACAGACCCATGGTAACTATGAGCCACTTGGTGGACCCACTTAGGGTTGAACTTGGTTAACCCTCTTATAAGAGGTGGTTTTATAATTCTTACACCCTCTCCACCCAAGACCCTAACTCACCAAACCCATCTTCCTCCTATGTGTTGATAAGCACTAATCACCAAGCATACATGGGAAGTGGATTTAGATATTTTCTAAATCATGGGAGTAAAACCTAAGGCTAGGACAAACCTAACCCTAACCCAAACCCATCCTCACTAAAGTAACCTTGCAACCTAACCCCTCTGTCACTCTAACCCAGCAAGTACAACTGCCCAATAATATGGAGCCAGATGTCACCCCCACCCAACAAGGGTTAACGTAAACCCAACCATGGTAGAGGAAGAGAGGAGAAGTAAACCATCAGGCTTACCTATATTTAGACCCCTTGGGATTCAGGTGAAGGGGGAACTTGAGGAGAGAACTGGCCGACACCAACGAAGCAGGATTCGGCAAGTCGAGACCTTGTCGGTGCCAGAGGAGGAGAAAGGAAGCCCCTCCGCCACCCAACTCAATGCTTGCGCAGGAAGAGCATCCAGTGACCCTATGAGCCCTCTGAGGAGCCCCACTTCATCGGAGAGGGTCCGTCAACCCTCTCTGGGAAGTCTCCGACCAGTGGCACCATTGGAGAAATCAACCACCGTCGATACCCGATAATAAGCCCTATGTGTCGCGCCCTTCCGATGGCCGGCGGCGGAGCCTGTCTGCCGGACAACTGCCTGGAGGTGTGTCAGCACTCGGTGAGTTGGCCGGAGGTGGCGGAGTGGCCAACTGATGGTCGGCCTTCGGTGGAGGGAGCCCTAAATCTCCCAGCCACCGCCAACCTACAACCGTCGTTGGATCTCCTCCTGGAGAACCAACGATCCAGATAATCATAAAATCTACATATTGATCATTGGCCCCACAACGGATCTGCTGCTGATCCATTGTGGAACCACATGACAGATCCTGTCTAACTCGATCTCAGCAAACCAGATGCGTTAAGATTTGTGCAAACTTGATTTATATATAGCAAATATCATTTGGATTTTTCTAAGGCCATTTCTTTTGCTCAAATAAAAAAATGTTGAACATCAAAGTTATAACCCTAGTGAGGATCTATCAACAGTAAAAATTTGGGATTTTTGTTAAAAGTTCTTGGCATATTTAATAATTAAAAAGAACTAAAATTATCTAGTTTAAATTAACAGAGGGACTTAGCATTGAGGGAAAATTCCAAAATAGTTATGAAAGATCTGTAATACTGATCTACCCCCAATATAATTATTAGATAATTTTTGGAGGAGTTTACTATTTTTAGTTAATTAAAAATAGGTTACAACCTCGGTTGTTAATTACTAGAGAATTTCCCACTAACTCAAAATCCCTCCAAAATTTATGAAAGGTTTAAGGGGCTAACACTCACCCTGTGAACAAGTTTGGGGATTTTTTAAGGTATTCCTACTATATTTGGAATTTATTTAGCGGCTATGGGAGCCTAAATCAATTAGGAAAGGCTATTTATATCTCAAAAGGTCCTGAAAAATTTATGGTAGCACTTTAAGGGTGTTATAGGCCCATGATAAAAGTTGGATGATTTTTGGGTATGATGTACTATTTTAATGATTTTAAAATAAGATAATAACTCTGATCTTGAAATATCATAGTACCTTTTTCTTAATCAAAAACTTATATGGTGATCAGTGGAGGTTATTTGAACCCGCTGTAAAAGTTTACAGACTTTTGTTTTGATCTGTTATTTTTAGGGGTCTAATCGTTGGTGAAAAGTGGTTATGTAATTTATTAAAGGCTAATACTGAACTCAACATAACGTGAGAAGATTATGGGGAGTTACTTTTTGTAACCATATTATATGGTTTTAATTTCATAATATTCTGGTCATATTGATATTTTAATGAATTATTAAAAGTAAAGTCTTAGTAGTTAATTTAAAGAAATAAGAGCTCAGGCAAACCACCAATCTCTAAAGAGGATTACAATGTGATAATTCAAGATAAGGAAGGGGAAACTTAAGTGGTAATAAGGTTCAAAAGGCATGAAACCCGGCGGATCCAAAAAAATATTTTAATGTTAATTCGACTATGACGAACATAGAGTGTGACTCCTTGGAACGGAGATGACTACTTGGAATGGATATGCCTTCTTAGAATGGGGATGCCTCCTCAGAATGGAGAGGAGAATTGATCTTGCTTCCTTGGAACGGAAAAGGAACTGCAGTTATTAGAATTTGAATTGCTTCTTATTTTGTTCTTCTTAATTCAGTATTTCAATTACTGCACTTCATTTCAGTATTTCAATTACTGCACTTCATTTCAGTATTTCAATTACTGCACTTCATTTCAGTATTTTCATTACTGTTTTTCAGTTCAGTATTTTGAATACTGCATTCTATTTCAGTGTTTCAGTTACTATACTTTATTTCATATTTTCCTATTAATTTAGAGTTGACGTGAATATTGGACATTCCTTCAGGGTCTGTGAATTTTCCGTAGATCTAGGAGTGAGCAAGAATCATACAACTCAAAGTTATAGCCAACAACCAGAAGCACATGAAGCAAATCAATCTTTATTGATAATAGCAGAAATCTTCATTACAGAGTGAGGTATACATGGTGAGACATGATTTCGCCAGTACACAAAACCAAAAAGAAAGATACAAGCTGAAGAAAGATAACTGGCACTCGGATCATTGAACACGCCAGACCGCGCGGTCAGAGTGTTCGCGCGACTAGAAATGGAGACCGTGCGAACAGGCTACCGGCGAATTGATCAACACCACTGAAGTCGCAACCTCCCGAACTTCACTGATTCTCCCGAACTCCAGCTACCCACACTACAAGCCGCGAGACCGCCCGAACACCATAGAAGAAGAAGTGACCGTTGCTGCCCGCACAATCCACAGAAGCTGCACAAAGGAAATTCAATCAGCAAACCGCTCGGTCACAAAAATGATACTACAAGTTCTAGGCACGAGCTCAGCTTACACTTGGTGCGATTATTTTGCTGCTACAGTGACCCATATTTATAGGCGTGCAACCTGATTCAGTCACCACCCTATGAGATAGAGTCACCGCCCCTAATCGTGCGACTAAGACCAGTCAACCCGCGCGATCAGCAAAAGATCGCTCTGCGCCTGTGAGCTCGCCAACTTAAACCCGGATCGGAGATTCCACTCCTCGAAGAAGCCGCGCGATCATGACAACTCTCCCGGTCATGATGCCCACCACCAGTGTTCGACTATACATGACCCCCTCCAGAGACCGCGAACACCGCCAAGCCGACTAGGGCAACAGCCCGCCAAGTCGACCAAACACCAGTGACCGCATATACCAGCAGATCGCCAAAGGACCATCTATGCGAACCCCAAAGTGGAGACCGCGTGACTAAGAGAGCCTTAGTCTACGCGCACCAATAAGAACCCAGACAGCCACCAGATTGGACTGCCCCTTTTAGAACAACACCCTGTGCGGTCAACAGGTTAACCCGCACAGTTCAGAACAACTCGCCACGCGGTCTCACAAACCAGACCGCGCGGCCTCACCTCAGCAACCTTAGACAAAGAACGGTGGTCAGACCGAATAAGCCAGCGGCTAGACCGAATAGGTCAGACCGTAGAAGGAGACCGCGAGATCACGCAGTTAGGCAGACCGCGTGAACCCCCCTCCAGACTACCAACTTCCACTTCAACATTTTCAATACTCCCCCTTGAAGTGAGAAGTTGAAAACAGCCCAAGTAAACTCCTTAGCCGAGTGAACGACCCCTTCACCAGCGCTTTTGTGAATATGTTAGCAACGTTGTCCTGACTCCGAACATGCTAGACCGAAAGAGACCCTTCCATCACCTTCTCGCGAATGAAATGATGCTTGATCTCGATATGCTTGGTCCTTGCGTGACAAACTGGATTAGTAACCAGTTTGAGAGCACTCTCATTGTCGTCACGGAGCAGAGTCAGATCCTGAACCTCCTTATGGACATCTCCCACCAACCTCCTAAGCCAGATGGCTTCTTGAGCTGCCAAGGCCGAAGCCTTGTATTCTGCTTTCATGGTAGATACAGACACGGAATCCTGCTTCTTGCTGCACCATGATATAGCCGTGGGGCCCGCCATGAAGATGAATCCAGACGTTGACTTCTGATCAACCGAATCTCCCCCGTAATCAGCATCCATGTACCCATGCACCTCGAAGCCCGCATCCCTCCTGTAAAGGAGACCCATATCTAAAGTCGTCGTGACATACTTCAATATATTCTTTGCCGCTAGTAGATAAGGCATCCGTGGTTCTGCTATATAACGACTCACCTTGCCAACTGCATACACAATATCCGGCCTAGTGACCGTCAGATAGATCAAGCTCCCAACCAGAGCTCGGAACAAAATCAGATCTTCTAGAATCCTCCCCTCATTCTTCCGAAGTTTCATGGCCTTCTCCAGAGGTGTAGAAATGCACTTCCCTTCCTTCATGCCGAATCGCTCCACGATTTGCTCCGCATATCCAGCCTGGGACACCAGCACTCCACTTTCCTTCCTCTGCACTTCGAGTCCATGGAAATGGTGAAGCTTACCCAAGTACTTCATCTCAAATCTGATAGATAGCTAAGCCCGAAGATTTGCTACTTCCTCCTTCGAATTCCCCGTCACGATCATATCGTCGACGTAAAGCAGTACGATGACTTGAAGCTCCCCGCTCTTCTTGACAAACAAGCTTGAGTCAGAGTCTGAAGCACCAAATCCACAGAATATGAGATATCCTGTGATCTTCCCGTACCACACCCTCGACGCTTGCTTCAACCCATACAGGGCCTTCTTTAGCTTACAGACATAGTCAGGAAAATATTCAGATACGAAGCCTGGCGGCTAGACCATGAAGATATCTTTGTCAATCTCATCGTACAAGAAAGCATTCTTTATGTCGAGCTGCCAAATCTCCCACCCATAGAACGTCGCCAAAGCAATAACAAACCGAACTGAAGTCATCTTTGCCACCAGACTGAATGTTTCTTCATAATCTTCACCGTATTGCTGCGAGAATCCACGAGCCACAAGGAGAGCCTTGTATCGCTCGATGCTACCATCTGCCTTCTTCTTGAGCTTATAGACCCACTTGCATGTCACAAGGGTGATACCCTTGGGCCTGGGCACCAGAGACCAGGTCTCATTCTTCTTAAGAGCTGCCATCTCTTCTTCCATAGACGAATCCCACTGCTTCACACCTTTGGCCTTCTCAAAGCTCACTGGTTCCTGGACATCCAAGGGACCAGCAAAGAAACATGAGACAAAGCTCACCATGTTTCCTCCTGTATAGCGATCAGGAGCAACGATCATTTGCTTCGATCTTCTCAACACCTTCTCCTGACTCGCAATATCTTCAGCTGCTTCTTCCCTAGCTCCCATTCCAGACATACTAGGAGCATCGCTCCCCCTGCTTCCTGATCCAGAAGCCTCCATCTCAGAACTAGAAGTAGATGGACCACCTGGTGACAAAGGCAGCTCTACCTGAAGATTTTCCACAGCTCTCTCCGGCTCCTCCACCCTGCTTTCTGGTAACACAACACCAGAAATTCCCTTGTAAGACGTCACCTCGTCAAACACAACGTCGCAAGATACAACAAATCTCCGCATCTCCGAGTCCAAGCACTTCCAGCATTTCTTCGGGTCATCATATCCAACAAAGACTAGCTTCCTTGCTTTCGCATTTAGCTTTGTCCGAAGCGCATCTGGAACGTACACATAGCAGGTGGAACCAAACACCAGAAGGTGGGCCACGCTTTGCTTTTCCTTGAACATCATCTCATGCGGGGTGAACATGTTGATGGGACTGAGAGGAATCTGGTTGATGACGTAGGCAGCACAAGACATTCCCTCCGCCCAAAAGGACCTTGGGATACCCTTGGCATGCAGCTAACACTTGCAGGTCTCCGTCAGATGACGGATCTTCCGCTCTACAACTCCATTTTGTTGTGGAGTATGCGCACAAGTAAGCTCCCTCCGGATGCCCGCCTTCCTGCGAAAATTAGCAAACTCACCAGAGGTAAACTCCCCCCCCCCTGTTGTCAATTCTCAGCTTCTTTACCCGCAGGCCTAGCCGACCCTCCACTAGCTCCTTGAACTCCACAAACATGGCAAACGCCTCCGCCTTCTCCTTTAGAAAATAAACCCAGACATATCTGGTGTAATCATCGATCAACACAAGCATATACCTGCTGCCTCTGAGGCTTGGGGTAGCAGTCGGTCCCATCAAGTCACCGTGGATACACTCCAATGGCACACTACTCCTCGTCTGGGACTTATCAAACGGTAGTCGATGAGACTTGCCGAACTGACATCCCGCGCAAACATGACCATCACCGTATGAAGATAGACTAGGCAGGCCCTTGACCAGACCTTTTACCGCCATAGCTTTCAGCTTATCCATCCCTACATGCCCCAACCTCTCGTGCCATATAACAGCACTATCATTGGTCCTCATCTTGTCAACATAAGAACTTGTCGATAAAACGAACAAGTCTTTTGCCCTTCTCCCATCATGAACGACATCAGCATTTACCGCCTCCACATTTTGAAGAAACCTCACTTCTGTTGGGCCAAACAGAACGTGATACCCAGCGTCTACAGTGTTGGTCATGGAGAAGAGGTTTTTCCTCATTCCAAGCACATGATAAACAATCTTCAACATTAGTGGCCCTCTATCACTGCCCAAGGAAACAACCCCCACCTTCTCGACAGTATGCACAATATTATCAGCAGTTATGATGACATCATTACCTGAATAAGGTTACGCTGAAGAAAGCTTCGACTCGTCCCCGGTGAGGTGATGACCACACACCGAGTCCACGATCCAGTCCTCCTGATAGTTGATAGGAGCCGCAACTCCGATAGAAGCCGAGAAGGCTCCTCCCCATCCTCCATCATTTGTCCTGGCCTCAGCTTCCTCCTTCCCTGCAGCAGCATGCCCTGGCTGAAGATTCACCTGGCAATCCTTCCTGATGTGACCAAGCTTTCCACACCTGAAGCACTTGGGTCCTTCTCCCTTCTTTTTCCCTTTAGTCTTAGGAGCATAGCCCCTCTCCTGCTGACCCATAGTTGAAGGCCCATTGCCTTCGGTGGTCTTCTTCTTCTTATCCCTTTTCTTCTTCTTCCCTGTGAAGAGAGCTTCGCCATCTGCCCTAGACACTGACACCCCCGCCATCTGCCTTGCCAGACTCTCCTATGACGTAAGAAGATTCTCCAGCTCCAGCAGAGATGGCTAATTTGCCCAACCCTGCACCGACGTCACAAAGGCCACATACTCCTTCCGCAAGCCACAAATGATGTGCCTCTTCAGCTTCGCCTCAGAAATTGGCTCATCAGGATCCAGTGCTGAAATCTCGGCACACAAGTTCTTCATCTTCAGGAAGAACGCAGAAATGGAAAGATCACCTGAGCCGACCTAGCCAGCTCATTTTCTAGAAACTGTAGCCTCGCTACATTCTTCTTATTAAATAGTCCATCCAGGGCTCTCCAGATCTCTGTAGCTGATCCACACCCTAAGATATGATTGAATAGGTCAGGTGATATTGCCCTCTTTAGAGTGAACTCTGCTTTCACATTGATCCGTCTCCAATTCCTCACCTCATGACCATTATCCCCAACTGGGACAACTTCCTCCATGCTATCTCCTCCAACAACCTCCCAGAGGTCCTCGCCCAGAAGATAACTCTGCATGCACGACTTCCACTTCTTAAAGTTAGACAACATGAGCATTATTGGATCTTGTGGCGCCCTTAGAGGGGGGGGGGGGTGAATAAGGGCCTTTTAAAAAATATGATTTTTTACTTAAGAGTTTTAAAACAAATTGTACTTTTCTAAAAATTACTTATAAAAATTTCAAACCAATGTAGTTTTTAAATTAATTCAAAACACAAATTTCTAAGTTAAAGATTAAGCAACCATATTTGCAATTAAAGAAAAAGTCATAATTTTATATTCATGAAATTCACATACAAATAATATGATCTTAACAATGCTTAAGATCAAGGCACAAATATGATAATAACCCTTTTATAATTTATGTTTACCAATCCTTCTCCCAAGGATCGGAAGGCTTTCACTCGTCTCTCCCTAGACCAAGCCCAAACATATCCTCTAGATCCCAAGATCTAGACGTAGCACACAAGGCCACGATTTCCCACCAAGCCACGCAAGGACTTGGACGCTCCACACAAGGAAGCGATTTTCCCCTAAGCCACGCAAGGACTTAGACGTCACGCACAAGGAGACGATTTCCCTACCAATACAAAATGAAATGTATATAAATGAAAATACAAAATGAAAAGAACAACTCCCTAGAAATTTAGATCTCTGAAAGGAAGGTTGAATACTCGAGATGATCGTTGATGTTGAAGCGCACCCGATCTCATCTTCAATCTCAAACCTTCTAAGCACAAATGGGAGTTGATGAGGTTCTGGAGCTCTCTAGTTTGTATGCACTCAGGAAGGGACTTGAAATTATCAATGCTTGGAATGCACGAACAAAAGGAGCCAATATATAGAAATTCACTGTCGCCTGGGCGACATCAGCTGTCGGAATTTTTGACAGCGCTAAACTGCCGCTCGTAGTGCTGTCGTGCGGGCAGTTGCTGTAACCTCTGAGCTGTCGCCTGGGAGTCATCGGTGTCAGATTTTCAACAGCGCAAAACTGTCGCTCGTAGTGCTGTCGTGCGGACAGTTGCTGTAACCTCCGAGCTGTCGCCTGGGCGACATCGCTGTCGGATTTCCGACAGCTCAAAATTGTCGTTCGTCGTGTTGCCGTGGTGGAAGTTTTCATAACTTCTTTGCTGTCTCCTGGGCGACATCAGCTGTCAGAAAATTCCGGCATCGAAATTTTCATACACTCAACTTGAGCTCCAGCAGAATTATGAACATCTCATACCTGTTACCTGCACACCATTAGTAAAAATAAAATCAAATACAAATGGGACTTTGTTATTATCAAACCGGAAGAGTGCAAAACGCATGCTCCAACAATCTCCCCCTTTTGATAATAACAAATTCGTATAAAAAGAAATCATGTCTATTTAGGTTATTGATTTTAACATATGGTGTGAGCACAAAAATAACATGATATATTCCTCTTAAAAGTAATCTCCCCCTAGACTAAAGCTCCCCCTAAATGAATGCTCCCCCTAAATGTTATAGTAAATTGAAATGATGCATTGTTTAGGTTGACTATTTAGGTGTAATAGTTCTTTGATTTCTTGAATATACTTATAATTCTCCACCCTTTTTGGTATTAGCAAAAGGTAATATGAAATGAATGAGTAGTTCTTAAGGGAAGAGATAGGATGTAGAAAATAAGAGTAAGCGGAAGCACTTGTTGGGAAAATGATTGAAGGTCTTGAAGTAATAGTAATATGCCATAGTATTGAATAAACTCATGAAGAGATGGTATAGCCATATGAAGTAGTAGAATAAAACAAAATAACTTAAACATGATTAATGTCATTTTAAAGTATCATAGAAAGACACAAGTGTGTATAGAAATTTGGAATCTTTTCGGTCCAATTCTCATGAGATGAATGTTTATATAACATAATGATGTGTACAAGTGATGCTTGGATAAACATATGAAATTATTTAATGTACATGATCATTGGAATAGAAAACATAATATAAGCATATAAAGACAACTTTGACCTTGAAGATATAGCACAAGTAAGAATAGAATACCAATTTTTTTTTGCACAAGACACTTTACAATTCCTTCCAAGGTGCTCAACCTCACAATGCTTATTAAGACTTATCAGGAGGGTAAGTAGTGCTTGGTGGAGTATCCTTGTCCTCAATTTTATCTTTTTGTTGATCACATATGTTGTGATATTTTAACTTGGAGATAGTTATGATTTTTATTTTTAATTGACCAAGGATCTCCGAATTCACTTGAATCGCAAAAGATGGTGTATATTTGGTTGTGCTAACAAATCAAGGTTGAAAGTAGTATTTAAGAAGTGCTATTGTATTATGTTAAAGCAAATATGATTCATGTATATATTAAATAGAAAGACATATGTATGGATCAAGAGAAGTGAACGTGATAGTTCATTATTATATATAAACAATTTCTCATACTTAGAGGCATGCGAAAACAATTTCCAATAGTCTAAACAACTTAGTAGGAGTGTCAATACGATGATAGAGTAGAAATGAAATCATATGATCATGTAATAGCCATTTTTAAAAAAAAATAAAAAGCACATGGTTTGGCATCAAGTCATGAGTTGTAGCATTAATAATGACATATAACTATTAGAAAGCATCAAAGGGACCAAAACTGAAGATTAAGCAAATCGGGAGCTGTCGGAAATTTCTGACAGTCACTGTCGCCTAGGCGACAGCTAAAAATATAAATACGGCTTAAAACCGAGTCAAACCCTATTGTGCATCATTTTCTGGATTGAAAGGCGAGAGGAAGCTGTCGGAGTTCGGCGACAACCCTAGATTTAAGGTATGGGTTTTTTTTATTTTGAAGTTTTGGACTCAAAATTTTTTTAGAGATTTGTGATTTTGGAAAGGAGAGAAGATGAAAAATGTGTTTTTCATTTTACTTTTGATGAATGGTTTAGATCTTTGAAGTTTTGTGTATAAAAGGTGTAGATCTAGTGTAAATCAAGTGGATCTTGTTGGATCTTGGTGAAATATGTTTGGATTTTGTGATTTTTTGGGGTTTAAGTTTTGTATTTTTTTTTACATGGTTTAAGTTTAAAATCTGAAGCTTTTCCTCTGGAAGAAGGTTGAAGAAGATGAATAGTAAAGGATATGTGAGAAGATGTGGTTTGTTCTAAAATTTTTTTTAACTTGATTTTGAAATATAGCTTGATTTTGAGTAGATCTGGAAGTCTGGTTGAAAATTTTTATAAAAAAGGTTCACTGGAGTACTGTTGGAATTTTCCGACAGTCACTGTCGCCTGGGCGACATCGTCCCAGTGCACAGAACTTGTTTAACTTACTTTTGTTTTGTTATGTTTGCAGAATGGCTTCCAGTTCTAAGGCACGATGGAGTATGTCTGAAGACATAGTTCTTATCAAGTTTACCCTGGGATTGAGAAAGCAATAATTGGAGTGTCAAAATATGAAGAATTTGACTCTCCTAAGCACGATCATATCTATGATCGTCTTGCTAATGCATGTATAATAACAGTAATCTCAGTAGATATGTTCTCGTCTTTCTTGATCAGAGAATTTTATAATCATTTGGAAAACCCGAGTTACACTGAATTGGATGGGGGAGTGAGATCTAGAATCCAAGGTCAACAAGTGGAAATTACACATGTTGATCTTAGAGGGGAATTCGGTCTTCTTATGAGTGAACATATGCCGGATATAGTAGAGAGCTATAGAAAGGATAGAGATTGGACTCTTGTAAACATGAGTTTACATGGAAGTCAAAAGAAGACCCTAATTACTGAAGTTTCTTCACTCACTCCTGATGCATATTTAGTCCAAGATATATTGAGAAACTCAGTTATGTTAAAAAGTGGAGATACAAGGAGTATCACAGCACAGTTGACGCTGATTACATACTTTATTATGGAAGAGGAACCCTTTGATGTAGCGGATCTAATCCTTGCCCATATTCGTTATGCTTTTAGATTAAAACATCCAAAATGGGTGAAGATTCATACTTTGCCAATGGGGACTATAATTCAATGAATACTATATAAGAAGTATGAATGGATAGTTAAAGATTCGTACTTTGATGATTGTGTTCCTGAGATATGCTATACGGGTACCATGAAAGTGAAGAAGACTCATAAAAAGCCTCATCCTGGAATAGAGATTAGAGAGCCTACAATTCCTAGGGGAGGATCACTACGAGAGTCTATAGATGATCTTCGTGATTCATTTGAGGATCAAAAGAAAGAAGCGAAGAAAGATCGCAGTAGAATGCAGAAGTTTATGAAATTTCTGGTGAAAGGTCTGAAGTTAAAGCCTACTCCGGAAGAAGCGTCCGAATGGGAAATTCCAGATGAAGAACCGCCACGCCAATCGGTGAGGCGGACTCGATGTGGAAAGGCCATAAGACGTGGACCTGTAGAAGACTGTCCAGAAAGCAGCGGGGCTGGATATGATGATTCTGAGTAGTTTTCAGCAGGGTGCTGCTTCTGACTAATGTCGGAATTTTCCGACATCCACTATCGCCTGGGCGACAGTGAACTTGCCCAGATTTCATTTTCTGTTGTCTGAACTTGATCCTATGTTGATTTCTACTGTTTTTGTGGAACAATTTTTTATGTAATATTAATGATGTGAGAATTTTTCTTAAGTCATTCAAATTCTATGGTTTGATTTAAAATTTAGTTTTTCTTTTTAAAATGTATAGGTTTTGTGTTTTTTTTAATTTAATTACATAAGTAGTGATATAATCATTGTGAAATGTCTAGGATTCCCAATTCTAGCCTAAGCATAGAAAAACGGGAATCCGGTAACGGTTTAGTGAATATATCCGCTAGTTGATTATCCATGCCTATAAATGAAATTTTAATGTGGTTATTTTTAATATGATCTCTAATAAAATAATGTCTCACATCAATATGCTTAGACCTTGAATGATGGACCGGGTTGTATGTTAAATCAATTGCACTTTTATTATCACACCATAATTCAATAGTTTGTTGTTTAATATTAAAGTCTTCTAAAGTTTGTTTCATCCAAAGAGCTTGTGCACAACAACTACCAAGTGCGATGTATTCGGCCTCGGTGGTTGAGAGGGCAACAGAATTCTGTTTCCTACTCGACCACGAAATGAGTGAAGGGCCTAAAAAGTGACAAGTGCCACTAGTGCTTTTCCTATCTAGTGAACAACCGGCATAATCAGAATCAGAATAGCCAAAAAGAGTAAAATCATCGCTATGAGGATACCACAAACCAAGTTTAGATGTGCCAATTAAATATCTAAAAATTCTTTTTACCGCTTTTAAATGTGATTCTTTGGGATTGGCTTGAAATCTAGCACATTAACAAACTGAAAACATAATATCCGGTCTAGAAGCAGTCAAATATAAAAGTGAACCTATCATGCCTCTATATAAAGTTTGATCTATTGATATTCCATTTTCATCTTTTTCTAATTTTAAAGATACACTCATAGGAGTATTTGCTTGATTTAGATTTTCAAATCCAAATCGTTTTAAAACATCATGAATATATTTTGATTGGTTAATAAAAACTCCATCATGTTTTTGAACAATTTGAAAACCTAAGAAATATTTTAATTCTCCTACCATACTCATCTCAAATTCACTTTCCATTATTTTTACAACATAATTACACAACTCTTCATTAGTGGCTCCAAAAATCATATCATCAACATAAATTTGTAAAACAATTAAATCATTATCTACTTGCATAATGAAGAGTATACAATCAACACCACCCATTTTAAAACCATTTTGTAATAAATATATAGTCAATCTATCATACCATGCTCGTGCTGCTTGTTTTAAGCCATACAAAGCTTTTAACAATCTATATATGCGATTAGGAAATTTTTCATTTATAAATCCTGGGGGTTGTTCAACATAAACTTCTTCTTTAATCAACCCGTTTAAAAATGCAGTCTTAATATCCATTTGCAATAATTTAAATCTTTTATGACTAGCAAATGCAACAAAAATTCTAACTGCTTCCAATCGTGCTACGGGTGCAAATGTTTCATCAAAATCTACCCCTTCAATTTGATTATATCCTTTCGCTACAAGCCTAGCTTTGTTTCTAGTGACCCTAGAGTCACTATCTAATTTGTTTTTGAAAATCCATTTGACTCCTAACACAGGATGATCACTAGGTCTATCTACAAGAATCCAAACTTTATTTCTTTCAAATTGGTTAAGTTGGATCTTGTGGCGCCCTTAGAGGGGGGGGGGGGGGGGGGGTGAATAAGGGCCTTTTAAAAAATACGATTTTTTACTTAAGAGTTTTAAAACAAATTTTACTTTTCTAAAAATTACTTCTAAAAATTTCAAACCAATGTAGTTTTTAAATTAATTCAAAACACAAATTTCTAAGTTAAAGATTAAGCAACCATATTTGCAATGAAAGAAAAAGTCATAATTTTATATTCATGAAATTCACATACAAATAATATGATCTTAACAATGCTTACGATCAAGGCACAAATATGATAATAACCCTTTTACAATTTGTGTTTACCAATCCTTCTCCCAAGGATAGGAAGGCTATCACTTGTCTCTCCCTAGACCAAGCCCAAGCCTATCCTCTAGATCCCAAGATCTAGACGTAGCACACAAGGCCACGATTTCCCACCAAGCCACGCAAGGACTTGGACGCTCCACACAAGGAAGCGATTTTCCCCTAAGCCACGCAAGGACTTAGACGTCACGTACAAGGAGACGATTTCCCTACCAATACAAAATGAAATGTATATAAATGAAAATACAAAATGAAAAGAACAACTCCCTAGAAATTCAGATCTCTGAAAGGAAGGTTGAAGCCTCGAGATGATCGTTGATGTAGAAGCGCGCCCGATCTCGTCTTCAATCTCAAACCTTCTAAGCAAAAATGGGAGTTGATGAGGTTATGGAGCTCTCTGGTTCGTATGCACTCAGGAAGGGACTTGAAATTATCAATGCTTGGAATGCACGAATAAAAGGAGCCAATATATAGAAATTCACTATCGCCTGGGCGACATCAGCTGTCGGAATTTTCGACAGTGCTAAACTGCCGCTCGTAGTGCTGCCGTGCAGGCAGTTGCTGTAACCTCCGAGCTATCGCCTGGGCGTCATCGGTGTCGGATTTCCGACAGCGCAAAACTGCCGCTCGTAGTGCTGTTGTGCGGGCAGTTGCTGTAACCTTCGAGCTGTCGCCTGGGCGACATCGCTGTCGGATTTCCGACAGCTCAAAACTGCCGTTCGTCGTGTTGCCGTGGGGGAAGTTGTCGTAACTTCTTTGCTGTCGCCTGGGCGACATCAACTGTCGGAAAATTCCGACATCGAAATTTTCATACACTCAACTTGATCTCCAGCAGAATTGTGAACATCTCATACCTGTTACCTGCACACCATTAATAAAAATAGAATCAAATACAAACGGGACTTTGTTATTATCAAACCGGAAGAGTGCGAAACGCATGCTCCAACAAGCATCTCAATTCCAAGACCTCTTGCAAATCCAGCTTCCATGGCTCTACCACTGGTTCCTTCTTCACAAAGGCGATGTCAACTTTGAGTTATTCACTGCTCTATCCACTCCAGCCTCACTCTGATACCATGTGAATTTTCCGTAGATCTAGGAGTGAGCAGGAATCGTACAACACAAAGTTTTAGCCAACAACCAGAAGCACATGAAGCAAATCAATCTTTATTGATAATAGCAGAAATCTTCATTACAGAGCGAGGTATACATGGCGAGACATGATTTCACTAGTACACAAAACCAAAAAGAAAGATACAAGTTGAAGAAAGATAATTGGCGGTCTGATCACTGAACCCGCCAGACCACGCGGTCAGAGTGTTCGTGCGACTAGAAATGGAGACCGCGCGAACAGGCTACCGACGACTTGATCAACAGCACTGAAGTCGCGACCTCCCGAACTTCACTGATTCTCCCGAACTCCAGCAACCCACACTGCAAGCCGCGAGACTGCCCGAACACCTTAGAAGAAGAAGTGACCATTGCTGCCAGCACAATCCGCATAATATGCACAAAGGAAATTCAATCAGCAAACCGCCCGGTCACAAAAATGAGACCACAAGTTCTAGGCACGAGCTCAACTTACACTTGGTGCGATTATTTTGCTGCTACAGTGACCCCTATTTATAGGCGTGCGACCTTATCTAGTCACCACCCTATGAGATAGAGTCACTGCCCCTGATCGCGTGACCAAGACCAGTCAACCCACGCGATCAGCAGAAGATCGCTCTGCGCCTGTGAGCTCACCGACTTCAACCCGGACCGGAGATCGCCACTTCTCCAAGAAGCCGCGTGATCATGACAACTCGCCCGGTCATGATGCCAACCACTAGTGTTCGCCTATACATGACCCCCTCCAGAGACCGCGAACACCGCCAAGCCGACTATTGCAATAGCCCGCCAATTCGACCAAACACCAGTGACCGCATATACAAGCAGATCGCCAAAGGACCAGCTATGCGGACATAAAAGAGTATACTGCGCGACTAAGAGAGCCTTAGTCCGCGTGCACCAATTAGAACCCGGATAGCCACCAGACCGGACTGCCCCTTTTAGAACAACACCCTGTGCGGTGAACAGCTTAACCCGCACAGTTCAAAACAACTCGCCACGCGGTCTCACAAACCAAACCGCGTGGCCTCACCTCAGCAACCTTGGATGTAGAACGGCGGTCAGACCGAATAAGCCAGCGGCTAGACCAAATAGGTCAGACCGCAGTAGGAGACCACGAGATCGCGCGGTTAGGCAGATTGTGCGAACACCCCTCCAAACCGCTAACTTCCACTTCAACATTTTCAACAGGGTCAACCCTAAATAGTGCTGAACTGGATGACGCTCTTAGAGCAGAGCGACAAATCGATGTTTTGGCTTTTATTTCAGCTATGCCTATAATTTAGATTTGACGTGAAGATGGGACATTCTTTTAGGGTCAACCCTAAATAGTGCCAAACTGGCTATCGCACTTAGAGCAGAGCGAACAGATCATTGTTTTGGCTTTTATTTCAGTATTGCCTATAATTTAGAGTTGATGTAAAGATGTGACATTCCTTCAGGGTCAACCCTAAATAGTGTCGAAATGGTCGCCGTTCTTAGAGTTGAGCTGACAAATCAAAGTTCTGGCTTTTATTTCAGTATTGCCTATAATTTAGAGTCGATGTGAAGATGAGACATTCCTTTAGGGTCAACCCTAAATAGTGTTGAACTGGTCACTGCACTTGGAGGAGAGCAAACAGATCGATGTTTTATCTTTTATTTCAGTATTTCCTATAATTTAGAGTTGACCTGATGGAGGGATATTCCATCAAAGTCAACCCTAAATAGTGCGGAACTCATTTGACTCTCTTGATAAGAAAAATGTATGATTGACTTCGATATCGCAACCACTTGCTTAATTATTCAAAGTTCGGTAAATGGCAAGTGGTCGATTTTAAGCGCAAGACTTGATTTCGTATCCAAACGCTCTCGGGTTGGTGTAATTACTATAGTTGTTATTGGGAACAAATCGGTTCGTAACCCAAGAGGTCATGCCACACATCAAGTCGAGCCAGGGACTGGAGCTTATCAGAATGACATTGCTATATTTATGATTTATAAGCTTGTTTGAGCAGGAATATACGTGCCTTCGAGGATTATTCCGACTGAAATTTATTATGCCTTGGAGAATTTTTCCTACGGAATACATGGTGCCTTGAGAATAATTCCTACGGGAATATATTACGCCTTTGAGAAATGTTCATACGGGAATATATTGTGCATTCGATGATTATTCCTACGTGAATATATTGTGCCTTCCAGAATTATTCATATGGGAATATATGTTGGAACATGGTTTTGCGCATCCTTTTAGTTTGAGAATAACAAATCCTACTTGTGTTTGATCTAATTTGCCAATGTGTTTTTAGTATGTAGGATTGAACAAAGAGCACACTAGGATGGTATGTGTTGGTCTAGACTAGCTCAAGTGCTGAAAAGAAAGGATGTGGTATAAAGCCAGACGTTAGAACCAATGCCGGTGTTAACCCTCTATCCCACCAATGTGAAATATTATGGAGGGAAGCTTATTGGGAATAGTGCCCAGCAGTGTTCCTGATTTGAAGATGTGCTCAGCTCAATGATAAGTGCAAGTTGTATTTAATGTCCCATCTAGTTCATGCTTGCAGAGATCGACAATATGTCAAGTACTATAGTTATTTCACTAAGTACTATATCGTCGAGAAGAATAGCAAACGTCGTTGACAAGTACAGGCACATCGTTGAGATGATGGGCAAAGCAAAGAAGAATGAAGTTCGTCGAACGAAGGATGAAGTTCGTCGAACGCAGAATGCAGTTCGTCGAACGCAGAATGAAGTTCGTCGAACGAAGAATGAAGTTCGTCGAACCCAGAGACGGGACAGGAGAATGAAGTTCGTCGAACGCAGAATGCTGTTCGTCGAACGCAGAATGAAGCTCGTCGAATGCAGTGAAGACATGAAGATATCAAAGGAAGGAATGTCTTCGAGAAGATGCAGTATCATCAACATCATCAAAGTAGCCTTGTCGTCGAGAAGACTGAAGAAGGATAGCTGAAGACAAGCAGTTGCTAAAGAATAGTCTGTCGACATGATATTGCTCATATCGTCGAGAAAACAAAGAGATTACGATGACAGTATGCAAGAAAGAAGATCACGACGACACAGTCAGAGATAGCATATCGTTGTATATGCAGAAATGCCAGGATATCTCGTATCGTCGAGATATCAATGTCAGAGGCAGAAGCTAGAAGACTTGAAGATCTACCAAGGTCTAAGACATCGATAAAGTCCTGTCGTCGAGATATTATCCATATCGTCGTAAAAATGGAAATATCGTCGAGACGGAATTCAAATGTTACGGACGCGCTATCAGCTTTAATGTCGTCGCCTGATTGTCCAATCAGTGCGTGCTCTTAAGGAATGAGTGTTTGACAGTAAAGGACATCATTTGTGACCGTTAAGCGGCTCATCAGTCCTATAAAAGGGAACAATGATGCCCTAGAAAAACAAGGATGTGAGAGACAAGAACGAAAAAAGATTCCCGCCATTGCTTCTCAATATAACAGTACATTCTGCGGAGAAGAAGAAGAACAAGTAGAGAACAAGAATCAAGCGTTCTCAGAAGAATCAGTCATCTCCATTGACTGATAAGAAGCCGATCAACATCAGGCAAAAGAGGAGGAGGCAGAAGAAGATCCAGTGCTAAAAACGACAAATCAAGAAGCATCTTCTTCAAGTCTAAGAAGCCGATCTCCATCAGGCTAAGTTGCCGATCTTCATCAGGCAGAAGAAACAGTGTTCGTTACTATAAACCTTTGGTTGTTGTAAGGCTTGTGGGCCTAAGTGTGTAGCTTGAGGGAAGGAGAGTTGTGAGGCTTGAGGGCCAGGGCAGTGGACTTGTGGGTCTGATTTTGTCTAGCTTGAGGGCTGGAGAACTGTGAGGCTTGAGGGACAGGGCAGTGGACTTGCGGGTCCAATTTTGTCTAGCTTGAGGACTGGAGAGCTGTGAGGCTTGAGGGCCAAGGCAGTGGACTTGCGGGTCCGATATCGTCAAACTTGAGGGCTTGAGACCTGTGAGGCTTGTGGGCCAGGGCAGAGGCTAGACTTGCGGGTCTGAGCTAGGTAGGGCTTGAGGGCCTGATTGTCGAGCTTGCGGGCTCTAGTGCAGTAGGGGCTTGCGGGCTTAGGCTGTAGGACTTGCGGGTCCGTGTTGTAAGGCTTAAGGGCCTGAAGTTTTGGCCGAGTTTGCCGAACCTAGCACACTGCTAGGTAGGCACGGAGGGAAAGAGGACTACTCAAGACACCCGGTCTTGAGGAACCTTTATAGATCACTGTGTGATTTTTTGTGTTGTGCTTAATAATTTATAGATCTACTAATCAGAAATCAAGAACACCTAAAGGGGATAAAATAATTTGAAAAACCTATTCACCCCCCCCCCCCCCCCCCTCTAGGTGATAAGTTGACACCCAATAAACAATAAGTGGTATCAGAGGGAGGTTGTTCAAAGAAAAGCTTAATAGCTTGAACAAATCTGCCCGTGGGTGTCCAATAATCATAGCTATGGAATCAAGAATAGATATTTGTTCCAGGGAGAACTTTGCCCTTTGGAAAGTAAGAGCAAGAATATACATGGAGGCAATGGATCCTAGAATGTTTTTAATTGTTCAAGAAGGACCCTCCATGACTATGATAAAAGATGAGATCCTTCTAGCCAACTTAGACAAAGAAGCCAGAAGTATTCTAGCTAGTGCAGTAGGTCTGCCAACACTCTAGAAGCTGACTCATTGCAAAATAGCAAAAGACATGTGGAACTCCCTAGGGGTCCTCATGGAAGGGTCAGAGAAGATTCTTAAGAAGAAACCCCTCATGAAGAGGTATGCATCAGATCACCCCTGACTACTTCAGACAGTGAATCAAAAGATGAAGAATGCTTTGTAGTCAGAAGAAAAATAAGAGCACCCTTGACTCTCACAGAATGTGATTCTGAGGATGAGGAGGTTTATGGGTTGATGGCTCTATCAGATGAAGAAAATCATGATGAATCACATCATGATCAGGTATGCATCACTCACACACCTTTACTATCTGCCTCATTTAAGAAGACCAAGAGTGCATCAGGTGATTGTACATCTTCTGAAGATGATGCAAAAAACTGCTCATCATGCAACAATAAGAACCATGCTGATCTAATGGAGCAGTTTGGTGATCTCTTGGGAGCTCTGAGAAAGAGCAAGAAGCTTGTTGAGAAGCAAGCAAGCGAGATAGATTCACTCAGGCCCATTAAGACTGAGATGAACAAGGAAATGGGTATGTCCCCTAATTAGGGCACCAACTCCTGTGAGCTCAAGAAAATCATAGACAAGCTTTATGATGAAAGAAGCCAAAGGGAAGAGCTTATCAAGAAACTTGAGAACGACCTTCTTAAGGAAAGAAGCTTGGTAGCTCAATTCTCTAAGCCCAAAACTGTACTGCCCATCATTGACACCTTCTCCTCCTATGGAAATAGGAGGGGATTGGGTTTCAATAAAGGGGCAATAGATGCTGGGAATGGAGAAAGGGGCAAAACTAAAGCAGAGCCTCATACCACCTTTGAGAAGGTAGTGCTTCCCTCAAATAGGTATGATCAGGACAGTGTCCATGGTCACTGGATGAATGGAAGCTCCATTAGTCATGGAAATGCTCCTGACTATGGGAATAGAAAGGGTATGGGGATGAGTGCATTAAAGGCTCCCCATGAGGAAATCCAAATGGCCCATCATGGACCATTTGTGTTTGGTGCCCCAGCCCCCACTTTCAAGGATAGAGGAACATCTTCCCAATCTCTTCCAGATAAGAAGCAGACTGGTAGCCCCAGTATAATCAATTCTCACTTGATCATATCTGATGCCATCAACACCATGTCAGCTACCAAGCTGACATATGTTGCTGACAAACAGATAAAGTCAAGAAGAAATAATTATACTAGAGCAGCTAGTCAGCTCTTGGCTGAGAGAGATAGGAAGAATGTTGTTGCCTTCTCTACTGAACATAATTCAAAAATTGTTCAGAAAAGAAGGTACAACATCAATGAATGTTGGTGTTGTGGCAAAGTGGGACACTTTGCCATTGACTGTTGGCACAACCCTAGTGTACCTAGTACAAAGGAGAGACCTCCTGGAAGGGATGAGGAGAGTAAAAGAATTCCCTATTATGCTAACAAGAACATAGGACCCAGGTCACCTTGGGTTCCTAAGGATTATTAAATCTTTATTGCAGGGTAGTCCATTTAGCCAACCAAAAGCAAACAAGGCTAATGGACAATAAGTGCTCCAGGCTCAACTCTAGACTAAGAAAAACTCACCACATGCCAAGGTGCACTGATCAAGGGGGATCTAAGAGTGAAGATAAGTGGACATCCCATCAAGGGGGAGCTACTAGCTCAAGAAGACTTAAAAGCTAAGGTGAAGGTAAATATGTTGATGCTCAAAACATAACCTCATCTTTATCATTTTGTAAAAGTAGTTTTCACTTAAGTAAGTAAGAGTTATCATTCAAGGAGCACATATGTATTGTTGGAGTTTCTGAGGTGATCTCAAAGCAATCAATAGTTAGTCTTGCTTCCAACGCAATATGAGCCTATAGGGTCGCACATAAAAGCGTTTGGAGAAATTGGATAAAGGATTGTGTTGGCCTTACTCATATTGGATATGAGTGGAGGACCAATTCTGTGACTGCTTGGCATTAACTTGAGAATGTCTCAATGGGAAATCATTTAAAGGGTTTAAACGAATGGATTTATGCTAGACAAATTCAGGTAAAGGGTTTAACCGAACTGTGTCAAATTCGGCTAAAGGGTTTAACCGAATTATGTTGATTCGACTAATGGAATTCGGCTATATCGATTCGGCTAATGTGATTAACCAAATTCGACTAAAGGGTTTAGCCGAAATATATCAGTTCGACGAAATGATATAACCGAATTTATATATTCGAATCGGCTATAGCGTATAGACGAATTCGTCGAAATGGTTTAGCCGAATCTGAGCCAAATTCGGTTATAGTGATTAGTCGAATTCGGCGAATGTAAATCTGGACAGAAATGTTTTGGTCAGCGGATAGACTGATTTATGCATTTTAGTATAAAAGGGCTTGCAATTCTAGGTTTACAGAGGACTTTTCCTTTTCGCGATTTTGACGTGAACGGCCGACCGGAACTGTTCCGCCCGAGGGTCTCGTTCTTCCCGTCCGCTGATCGCCTTCCGCCTCCGTTAGTCGTCGTCGTCGGTCGCCGCCTCCCCTGGATCGGATCTAGCAATCCGTGGGGACGTTGAGAGCATCCTTCTCCGACCTAGTTCTTGTGCGACAAGAAGCTAGGGTTCTCCTTTGCTTGTGTGGACTTCTGTAGAGGGATCGATCCATTTCGATTCTTGAAGAACTCAAAGACAGAAATTTGGATTTCTCTTGGGAGCACCTTGGTTGTGTGTTGACTCAATCCTGCAGAGGTACCTTGTATTTCGATTTGATTATTCTCTTGAATCAGGAAAAACCGCAAGATCTGTTAGCTTCTTTTGGGTTGTTCTTGTTATTTCCGCTGCGCATATTTGATATGTCATCCCTATCGAGGGGTATAGAAAACCCAATAGTGGTATCAGAGCCAGGTTGCGGTCAAGTGCGTGTAAATTGGGACATTTAGAAGTGTTCTAAGTGCGGTCAAGTTCTTGTTATTTCCGCCTATAGACCAACGCCAGGGGCGCTGCCCCTTGGACCCCGTTAGGGGATCTGCCCCTAAGACCCCTCCAGGGGCGCGACCCCTTGGAACCCCGCCAAGAACGCATGTGATTGCATTGCGATTTTCATGTTTCAGAGGATGTTTCTCCTCTGCAGTAACCGTCCCTCAAAATGGTTTGTGAAACCAAATGTTTAGATTATTGAATCTGACATGAGAGACGAGCTTGTCTACTGCACAAGTGGAGTTCCCTTGCTTGTGTTCAATGCATGTAAATCTAAAGATCTAGAAGTGTTCTAAGTATTCAGATTTAACCCCCTTTTATCAAACTGTTGATAATCCATGTATGTGCATGGTGATTAAATGTTAATCATGATGAAATGTTCATCTATTGAAATAAAAAAAAATCCCTTATCTAATATTAAGTAATCGGATGCCTTCCGATGTATGACACTCTTCCTGCCTCGATCGATGAAGTGTGAGCTTGCCAAAGCAAGGTGCATTAATTTATCTTGGTAAGGGTGCGAGCAGATAATTGTGATATCTCACTGTCGACATCGGGTCTAACTTAACTAGGTGACCTCAAAGGTTGAGTGCCTAGAGGCATAGGGTTGGCATGCTCCATATGATGGATGTGAATAAAGAGTTATTCACCAACCATACAAGAGTTGCATAGTGATGCAATTGACAAATGTTGTCTACCTAAATAACCGCATTATGAAAGGAACGCCAAAGCGGACTCGTGGTGTTGGTGAAATACGGATCTTGTCCACTAAAGGAGTAGCTCGTATAAACTCTCCGAATCGATATCAAGGGTTATTGATTTGATTAAAATAGTGGGAGCTCTTTAATAAAAGTCCTTATTAAAAATATATAAAATGTATTTTAAAATATAGTACGAAAATTTTACTTTGCAAAACTCCTTGTAGAATATCCATGGCAAGTGGATCTCACTCCGCCTTGTCCCTGAGAGCGATCCTTGAGAAGGATAAGCTAAATGGGACAAATTTCCTTGACTGGTATAGAAACCTGTGAATTGTTCTCAGGCAAGAGCGCAAGCTCTATGTCTTGGAAGAAGATCCCCCTGAAGAGCCAGCCTCTAATGCACCACGTGCAGATAAAGATACTTATAACAAGTATGGAGATGACTCCTTGGATGTTGAATGCCTTATGCTCGCGACTATGAACTCTGGGCTTCAGAAGGAACATGAGAACATGAGTTGTTATGAGATGGTTGAGCACCTGAAGAAAATGTTTCAAGGGCAAACTCGCCAAGAGAGGTTCGATATATCCAGGGCGTTATTTCAGTGTAAGATGGGAGCTCGAGACCTAGTAGGAACTCACGTACTCAAGATGATTGGGTATATCGAGAGCCTTGAAAGACTGGGGTTTCCTTTGAGCCAAGAGTTGGCCACTGATCTGATCCTGCAATCGTTGCCAGACAGTTACGAGCAGTTTGTCTTAAATTACAATATGAATGAAATTGACAAGACACTGCCCGAGCTCCTAGGCATGTTAAGAATTGCCGAGATCAACATGAAGAAGACCAAGCCTGCTAGCCCCATACTGATGGTGCATAAAGGCAAGGGCAAGTGCAAGGGAACCAAGAAGACTAAGGTAGGACCTAAGTCACATCTTGATCCCAAGTCTTCAGCACTGAAAATGAAAGGATTGGCTAAGGAAGGGAAGTGCCTCCATTGTGGTAAGGCAGGGCACTGGAGGAGGAACTATCCTCAGTATCTAGAAGATCTGCAGAAGAAGAAGGGACGTATGACTTCCACTTCAGGTATTTTCGTTATAGAAATAAACCTTTCTGCTCCTTCATCCTGGGTATTGGATACCGGATATGGTCTCACATTTGTATAAATGTGCAGGAACTGAGAAGGAGAAGAATGATGGGTAATGGAGAGGTAGACCTGCGCGTTGGAAATGGAGCAAGAGTTACTGCCGTTGCCGTAGGATTGTATCGTCTTTCTTTGCCCACAGGGCTTGTAATAGAACTAGATAATTGTTATTATGTTCCCGCCATAACTAGAAACATTATTTCTATTTCATGTTTGGACATGATTAGTTTTTCCTTCGTAATTAAGAACAATTGTTGTTCTAATTATAAGAATGATGTTTGTTATGGCGTTGCCCAAATGTTTAATGGTTTATATGTTTTGAACTTAGACCATCCGATCTATAACATAGAAAATACTAAAAGACTAAAAACAAATGATTTGAATCCTACGTACCTTTGGCATTGTCGTTTAGGCCATATAAATGAGAAACGCATATCCAAGCTCCATAAAGATGAACTACTGGACTCATTTGATTATGAATCATTTGAGAGATGCGAGTCATGTTTATTAGGTAAGATGACGAAAGCTCCTTTCACTAGTTGTAATGAGAGGGCTAATGATCTTTTGGGTATAATACATAGTGATGTATGCAGACCCATGAGTTCTATGGCTAGAGGTGGGTTCTACTACTTCGTTACATTTACTGATGATTTCAGTAGATACGGATACATGTTTCTTATGAAGAACAAATCCGAGACCTTTGAAAAGTTCAAAGTGTTTAAAAATGAAGTGGAGAACCAACTGGGAAAAAGGATAAAAGCACTCTGATTTGATCGAGGTGGCGAATATCTGAGTCATGAGTTTCGTGATCATCTGAAAGAGTGTGGTATTGTATCACAGCTCACTCCGCCCGAAACACCTCAACATAATGGTGTTTCTGAGAGGAGGAATCGTACCTTGTTAGGCATGGTGCGATCGATGATGAGTCCTGCAGATTTGCCTATTTCCTTTTGGGGTTTTGCTTTAGAGACTGCTGCTTTCACACTAAATCGAGTTCCAACGAAAACGATTATAAAGACACCATATGAGATATGGACTGGGAAGCGTCCTAGTATGTCGTTTATCAAGATTTGGGGCTGTGAGGCATACGTGCGACGTCAAATGCCTGACAAGCTAGAACCCAAATCGGATAAATGTTATCTAGTGGGGTATCCTAAGGAAACCAAAGGATACTACTTCTACTTACCGTCTGTGGGCAAAGTGTTTGTCGCAAGGACTGGTGTCTTTTTGGAGAAAGAGTTCTTATCCAGAAAGACTGCAAAGGTAGAACTTGAAGAAGTTCAAGAGCCACAAACAATGAACGAACCAGAACTGGAACCTGAGCAAGGACTAAAAGAAGTTGTAGCTGGAGAGCCTGCTCAAGAAACACAAGTCCTACGTAGATCTGGTTGACCAAGATTTGAGCCTGAGAGATATGGATTTCTCATGAATCAAATAGGTAATGTGTTGCTTATGGATCATGATGATGAGCCTGCAACCTACCAAGAGGCTATGAATGGACCTGACTCTGATATGTGACTTGAGGCCATGAAATCTGAAATGGACTCCATGTACACAAACCAAGTTTGGACCTTGGTGGAACCACCTGAAGGGGTACGACCCATAGGGTGCAAATGGGTCTTCAAGAAGAAGACCGACATGGATGGGAATGTGCAGACATTCAAAGGCCGACTGTTGGCTAAAGGTTTCAGGCAAATTCACGGTGTTGACTATGATGAAACATTTTCCCCTGTAGCAATGGTCAAGTCCATCAAAATTCTACTTGCTATTGCAGCGTATTATGACTATGAGATCTGGCAAATGGATGTCAAAACGGCTTTCCTTAATGGAAACCTCCTTTAGGAAGTGTACATGATACAACCCAAGGGTTTTGAATCTCCAAGTGAAGCCACTAAAATATGCAAGTTGAATCAATCCATTTATGGATTGAAATAAGCTTCTCAAAGTTGGAATCTGCGTTTTGATGAGAAGATCAAAGAGTTTGGTTTCATCAAGAACAAAGATGAGCCTTGTGTTTACAAGAAGATTAGTGGGAGCATTGTTGTCTTCCTGATATTGTATGTAGATGACATACTGTTGATCGGGAATGACATTCCGACCCTGCAAGTTGTTAAGAATAACCTAGGGAAGTGCTTTTCTATGAAAGACTTGGGTGAAGCGACTTACATACTTGGTATTAAGATCTATAGAGATATATTGAAGAAGTTGCTGGGTTTGACCCAGAGTACATACATTGACAAGGTGTTGAAACGGTTCAACATGCTTGAGTCCAAGAAAGGATTCTTACTCATGTCACATGGTGTGAGTCTCTCTAAGGACCAGTGTCCAAAATCTTTGGAAGATAAGGACCGCATGAAGTTGATTCCATATGCTTCGGCAATTGGATCAATCATGTATGCAATGTTATGTACTCGACCCGATGTCTCATATGCTTTATGCATGACTAGCAGGTATCAGTATGATTCGGGTGATGGTCACTGGATCGCAGTCAAGAATATCCTAAAGTACTTGAGAAGGACTAAGGATACATTCTTGGTGTTTGGTGGAGAGGAAGAGCTCGTTGTAAAGGGTTACACGGATGCAAGCTTCCATACTGACAGAGATGACTCAAAGTCACAGTCAGGTTTTGTGTTTTGCGTTAATGGAGGAGCTGTAAGCTGGAAGAGTTCCAAGCAAGAGACAGTTGCTGATTCTACGACTGAGGCCAAGTATATCGCTGCAGCGAATGCGAAGAAGGAGGCTGTATGGATTAGGAAATTCATCAGCGAGCTTGATGTAGTTCCTAGCATTGTTGATCTCGTAGTTCTCTACTATGACAACAACGGTGCAATTGCACAAGCTAAGGAACCTAGATCTCATCAGCGCTCCAAGCACATACTTTGGCGCTTCCATCTTATTCGAAAGGTTGTCGATCGAGGAGATGTGAGCATATGCAGAGTACCGACTGAAGAAAATATAGCGGATCCACTGACAAAGCCTCTTGCGCAAAAGAAGCATGATGGTCATGTTAGATCAATGGGTATTAGATACCTGAATGATTATCTTTAGTGGGAGTCTTGTGGATTGCATATTTGTTGGTTGTTTGTTCATTGGATGAATTGCAAAATGTACTATGTATTTCATTTTATATTTATGGCAAGTTCTTTTATTATGTCATTTATATCTGTCTGATAAGATTAATTAGCATAATAAAGTCCCTTAGAGTGTTTGCTTCCATAGGAATTCAAGTACGTGACTTGAATGTGAGGATCTATGCTTAAATGAAGCTTCATTCTTAAATAGTCCCTGGTTGAGGTATCATCCTAGAAATTTAGGGCGAGGATGAGACCATAAGACCAGCATGTGCGTTAACTGATGACCGGTTCTCACGGGTCAGATATTGTGATGTCAAGTCATCACATGGGTACTTGTTGAGAACAAGTTGTACTGGACAGACCCCCCGTGAGACTACTTTGTGGATTATTATATGAACGTGTCACAAGTAGGTCTCAAGTGACAATGGTGTTTGTGGTCCTTTGACCTGAAGTCATATCATTCATCAGGTGAGGACTAGCGTACTTTGATGCCATCTAAAGTCTTCTCTTGAGAAAGTTTGACGATAAGGGTGGTTGTTGGGTATGTTACGAATCATTTGGATGTTTGTGTGTGAGCAGAAATGGGATTTGTCCTCCTGTATGACAGGAGTTAAATCCATGGGCCCCTTGATGGAATGAGACTGAGAAATGCATGGCCATGCTTGGTTGAGTCAATATATGATATTGAGCTCACCATTTTCAGACAGTATATTCTAGATCAGGAAATTGGGATTGAACAATTATGAGGGTGACACAGTCCATGCCTCTAGTTCTATCTGGATGTAAAGGACAAAGGGACATGGCAACACTGATACATTGGTCATGACAGGCTTGTTGAGTTATGAACTCTTATTGCTTGGGTAGCAATGATGTATTGCTAGAAGCCGCTCATTGTTTGTGAGACTTTTGTTGATACTTTGTGATCAAGTGGGAGACTGTTGGAGTTTCTGAGGTGATCTCAAAGCAATCAATAGTTAGTCTTGCTGCCAACGCAATATGAGCCTATAGGGTCGCACATAAAAGTGTTTTGAGAAATTGGAGAAAGGATTGTGTTGGCCTTACTCATATTGGATATGAGTGGAGGACCAATCCTGTGACTGCTTGGCATTAACTTGAGAATGTCTCAACGGGAAATCGTTTAATGGGTTTAAACGAATGGATTTATGCTAGACAAATTCGGGTAAGGGGTTTAACCGAACTGTGTCAAATTCGGCTAGAGGGTTTAACCGAATTATGTTGATTCGACTAATGGAATTCGGCTATATCGATTCGGCTAATGTGATTAACCGAATTCGACTAAAGGGTTTAGCCGAAATATATCAGTTCGACGAAATGATACAACCGAATTTATATAGTCGAAATGGTTTCGCCGAATCTGAGTCGAATTCGGTTATAGTGATTAGTTGAATTCAGCGAATGTAAATCTGGACAGAAATGTTCTGGTCTGCGAATAGCCTAATTTTTGCGTCTTAGTATAAAAGGGCTTGCAATTCTAGGTTTACAGGGGACTTTTTCTTTTCGCGATTTTGACGTGAACGGCTGACCGGAACAGTTCCGCGCGAGGGTCTCGTTCTTCCCGTCCGTCGATCGCCTTTCATCGCCGCTAGTCGTCGCCGTCGGTCGCCGCCTCCCCTGGATCAGATCTAGCAGTCCGTGGGGATGTTGAGAGCATCCTTCTCCGACCTAGTTCTTGTGCGACAAGAAGCTAGGGTTCACCTTTGCTTGTGTGGACTTCTGTAGAGGGATCGATCCATTTCGATTCTTAAAGAACTCAAAGACAGAAATTCGGATTTCTCTTGGGAGCACCTTGGTTGAGTGTTGACTCAATCCCGCAAAGGTACCTTGTATTTCGATTTGCTTATTCTCTTGAATCATGAAAACCGCAAGATCCGTTAGCTTCTTTTGGGTTGTTCTTGTTATTTCCGCTGCGCATATTTGATATGTCATCCCTATCGAGGGGTATAGAAAACCCAACATGTATGGCACTGCTAAAAGCTTTGCACTGGTCATACAAAAGAGTGAACCAAAACCATATCATCGAAATGATGATTGGTATCAACGAAATGACTCCTCGACATCGAATCTGCATTACGACGATACCCAATCATCAGCAAACTCTTAAATAAACTTGTGCTTAACCAATCATTACAGCTAAACTCGAGTTAATCAGACATTTAACAAATGACACTTCAACTTCCAACTCAGACACTATAAATAAGGTCAAATGTCTTAAGGTTAAAACACTCTCTACATTAGACCTAAAAAGCCGTCGTGTTCTCCACGCCTTCTAAGTGTGAATGAGTCGGCAGTGCTGAAATCCTCCTGGATCAAGCAAAAGATGGCGCCAAAGAAGGAAGGATTCCTCTTTGAAGGAAGTGAAGTGGTGAGGAATGGTTTCATGGAAGGACCAGAAGAGATTCAAAATGCTATCAAGCTATTGGACAACATCGGTCTAGAATTTGCCCTCTCCGAACCAACAGTGATACTTAAAAAAGAAGTGTTGGAGTTCTACTCAAGTGCCAAGCGTGGCTCAAAAAGAACATCTGTGAAGAGAGTAACCAACGGGATAAAGGTCAAGGTGAATCCCAAGAGATTGAACAGGGCTCTTCAGTTGCCGGCCTTTGCCAAGGAGGAGGAAGATGAAAAGATCACCCAGGAAGACCTTGACAAGGCTCTGGCATGGTGCGAGCATTCGAGCAAGACCTATGGGTCTCTAGAAAGGAAAATCTTTAATCTACAAGGAAAACTTGTGGCAGATATAGTAGTTAAAGCTCTTCTCTGCAAAGTAGGGTCGCATGATAGGATATCCAAGCCCATGTTCGAGATAATGGCAAGGATAATCCTAAGTAAAAAGACCAACTGGGGTCAGCAAATTTTCAAGAGGATACAAGAAAGCTTTCAAGCTCCAAATCTGGGTAGAATTCTATCACTATATCTTCTGCTATCCTACCCTGAAATCTTTAACAAAAAGTATGGAGTAAAAATTCATCACATGAGAAGGATGGACATCAAGATCCTTGACAGGTGGGAGAAAACTCTGGCTAAGCCTCCCAAGAAGTTAAAGACTGCAGAAGAGGTGAAGAGGAAGGGAGAAGGCTCGTCTGAAGGAAGTGAGTCATGCAATAGCTCACCTCCATCTGACTCTGAGGTACCTGTAGAGACAAGGAATATCGCCCTCCAGACCTCTGCTCTAAGTCAGTGATCCATAATAACAACAGGAACAGATCAAGAAAGTGCTGAAACTGAGGGGGAGAAGAATAGTGAGCTCCCTGATCAAGTGGAAGAAGTGATCAATAAGATCATAGGGGCTGAGGATACTGGTCATTCTGAACCAGCAATGCAAGAGGACAACCAAAAGAACCCTGCTGATGAGACTAGCAAAGATTAGCAAAGTTCTGAAAAGGAAAATGAGCCAAACCATTCACCCATAAGAAAATCTATATCTCCAATAATTGAAGGGAATGAAGAAGAGGAACAAGATTGTTCATCTCCAGAGAATATACCAGTGGAGCTCTCACTGTTTTTCTAGATAAAGATGCTCCTGGAAGAGCAAAGATTAAAAATTGAAAACTATATTACCTCTGCGGTCAATGAACTGAAAAGGGAACTATTTATTGAAATAGAGAGCTTGAGAAATGATGTGAAGAATCTACAAGAGTATACTGCCAAAGAGACCATCCTTACTCACAAGGGTCTGTCTAATTTAGGGGTCAATCAGACTCTGATTGTCAGCAACATAGAAAAGGCCTACATTGCATCCACCAAGAAGATGGCTGAACACAAAACTAATCTCCAAGAAAGTCTAGATCACCACAATAAAGATCTAGACAGTCATCTGCTTGGGACCAAGAATCACTTGGTAGCAGGAATCCACATGCTCAAAAACAAGATATTGGCCTCCGAGGAGAATCTTAGAAGGTGATATCTGAAGAAGTCATAAAGGGGGAGAGATTAATGATAAAGGCTAGTGGTGATCATACCATCTGGACCACAAACACCATCATGGAAGCAATGAATCTCCCTCCTCTACATTATGACGAGCCTGCTGAAGAGCAACATACAGATATTCCTGATACTGATAAGGGTAAAGAAAAGGAGCCACTGGAGGATGAAGAAATAAAAATGAGAAAGAGAATGTACAGGGAGGAAATGGAGAAAAAGATGACTATGAAAGATGGAGTCCCATATGCAGGACCATCATTCTAAAGCATGGGAGCAAGTGAAAGATAATAAAGGTGAAAGATACAATGTATACAGTCCTCAAGAATGGGTTAAGCATGAAGATCAAGAAGAAGTAAGGAGAGAATACAGAAGGAATAAGCAAGCAGGAAGAATTCCAGCTGACACTCCTGAACCTCTAAAGTATCATCCTAAATCGTTTGAGTACTTCATCAGACAAGCTGAAAAGGAACAGGAAGCCAGTGCCAAGAAAGCAAAGGGTGAAGCTGATATGAGGGCACCAGAGATATAGATGGCTAAATCTTTAGGGGGCTAAATGTATAAATGTCAAAACTTTTGAAAACATTTGGCACTGTTTATAAATGAAGTAATATTTGTCAAATTCTGTGTTCACTCAATTATTGTTGCAATGTCATCATTATATGCTTGTTTGCTTAAAATATTAAACCTTTTATTTGAGTGGCATTTATCATTGAGTGGTTTATAACTTCTTCAAATAGGGGGAGATTGTTGGGAACAGTGCTCAGCAGTGTTCCTGATTTGAAGAAGTGCTCAGCTCAATGATAAGTGCAAGTTGTATTTAATGTCCCATCTAGTTCATGCTTGCAGAGATCGACAATATGTCAAGTACTTTAGTTATTTCACTAAGTACTATATCGTCGAGAAGAATTGGAGATGTTGTCGACAAGTACTGGCACATCATTGAGATGATGGGCAAAGCAAAGAAGAATGAAGTTCGTCAAACGAAGATGAAGTTCGTCGAACGCAGAATGCAGTTTGTCGAACGCAGAATGAAGTTCTTCGAATGAAGAATGAAGTTCGTCGAACACAGAGACAGGACAGAAGAATGAAGTTCGTCGAACGCAAAATGCTGTTCGTCGAACGCAGATTGAAGCTCGTGGAACGCAGTGAAGACATGAATATATCAAAGGAAGGAATGTCGTCGAGAAGATGCAGTATCATCGACCTCATCAAAGTAGCCTTGTCGTTGAGAAAACTGAAGAAGGACAGCTGAAGACAAGCAGTTGTTAAAGCATAGTCTGTCGACATGATATTGCTCATGTCGTCGAGAAAACAAAGTGATTACGATGACAGTCTGCAAGAAAGAAGATCACGACAACACAGTCAGAGATAGCATGTCGTTGTATATGCAGAAATGCCAGGATATCTCATATCGTCGAGATATCAATGTCAGAGGCAGAAGGTAGAAGACTTGAAGATCTACCAAGGTCTAAGATATCGACAAAGTCCTGTCGTCGAGATATTATCCTTATCGTCGTAACAATGGAAATATCGTCGAGACGGAATTCAAATGTTACGGACGCGCTGTCAGTATTTAATGACGTCGCCTGATTGTCCAATCAGTGCGTGCTCTTAAGGAATGGGCATTTGACAGTAAAGGACATAATTTGTGACCGTTAAGCGGCTCATCAGTCCTATAAAAGGGAATAGTGATGCCCTAGAAAAATAAGGATGTGAGAGACAAGAACGAAAAAGAATCTCGTCGTTGCTTCTCAATACAACAGTACATTCTGCGGAAAAGAAGAAAAACAAGTAGAGAACAAGAATCAAGCATTCTCATAATAATCAGTCATCTCCATTGACAGATAAGAAGCAGATCAACATTAGGCAAAAGAAGAGGAGGTTGAAGAAGATCCAGTGCTAAAAATGACAAATCAAGAAGCATCTTCTTCAAGTCTAAGAAGTCGATCTCCATCAAGCTAAGTTGCCGATCTTCATCAGGCAGAAGAAACAGTGTTCGTTACTGTAAACCTTTTGTTGTTGTAAGGCTTGAGGGCCTAAGTGTCTAGCTTGAGGGCGGGAGAGCTGTGTGGCTTGAGGGCCAGGGCAGTGGACTTGCGGGTCCAATTTTGTCTAGCTTGAGGGCTGGAGAGCTGTGAGGCTTGAGGGCCAGGACATCAGACTTGCGGGTCCGATATCGTCAAGCTTGAGGGCTTGAGACCTGTGATGCTTGCGGGCCAGGGCATAGGCTAGACTTGTAGGTCTAAGCTAGGTAGGGCTTGAGGGCCTGATTGTTGAGCTTGCGGGCTCGGGTGCAGTAGGGGATTGCGGGCTTAGGTTGTAGGACTTGCGGGTCCGTGTTGTAAGGCTTGATGGCCTGAAGTTTTGGCAGAGTTTGCCGAGCCTAGTACACTTCTAGGTAGGCGCAGAGGGAAAGAGGACAACTCAAGACACCCGGTCTTGAGGAACCTCTATAGATCACTGTGTTCTTTTCTGTGTTGTGCTTTATAATTTATAGATCTACTAATCAGAAATCAAGAACACCTAAAGGGGATAAAATAATTTGAAAAACCTATTCACCCCCCCTCTAGGTGATAAGTTGACACCCAATAAACAACAAAGCTGTCATGATTGTAGGTGCATTTTGGGAATGATTTGACCTAATGCCAGCGTTATCCTTAACGCTAGTGTTAGGGTTTCCTAAAATGAAATACTTCCAAAGATATAAAATCTCCTTCCTGGATTAAGGATTTGAGCCATCAAAATATTTCTATACAGAGTCAACGCCTAGTGTTATCCCTAATGCCGGTGTTAGTTTCATCTCCTATAAATAGGTGTCATTCATTTTATTCAATTGACACAACTCAAGGAGCCCTATTCCAGCACTCTAAATAATTTATGAGGGTCGTATTTCTAGACCACAAGGGATCTCTCAGTTAATTTCAAAAGAAGGAATCAAAGGATGCTTGGATCAACGCTAACTCAATGCAAAGAATGCACCCTTCGACTTCAACGATCTTCAGCGATCCTTCGTCATCTCCTTCAGAATTCCTCATATGGAGTTTTTAATTTGTCTTTCATATTTTGTAATACTTTTATCTTTGTGATCGGTCTGTGAATTCGCCACGGTTGTTGGTGACTAGGTTCGTGTGCAGCTTAGGGAGAATTCGCCACATGGAAACTAGGTTTAGGGCTTAGATTTAGGGGGTGCTCGAGGCCTTTTTGGGGATAGGTTCTTAGGGAGAAGAGTCGGTATAGAATACAAAAGGAGTTTTCATATTATTCACCTTGATTTCTTGGGTGATAAAAATCCGATTTTGTAATCTGTTTTATAAATGATAATCATATCTTTACTTGTTCAATAAAAATGATTTGATTTTCAATTTCTAGCACTTTACTTTGGAGTCAATCTATTTCTAATAAAATATCAAAAGTATTCCATTAAATCCAAAAGTTTTCTAAAACACTTATTCACCCCCCCCCCCCAGCCCCCTCTAAGGGTGCCTTAAGATCCAACAAGTGGTATCAGAGGCCGGTTATTCCAAAAGGGTTTCACCACCGGGAATAATGGCGCATCATGACATGTCTTCTACTAGTTGGGAGAAATTTTATATAAATGAAAAATCATTAGCACTACTTTTATTTGAAGGGAAAATTTATAAATGGTGGAAAATTCTAATGGAAAATTTTCATAAATCTTTAGACGAAAAAGTTTGGAAAATTACTATTGAAAGCCCCCAAGCATATTAAATGGGAACGAAATGGTTTTACTAAAGCAAAGAATAGTTTATTTTGTGGGCTTGGTCAAAATATTTTCAAACTTATTTATACATTCCCTACTGCTAATGAAATTTAGGGTTTTCTTGAAAGAATTTATGGTTCTCCATCTACAAGTGTGGTCGAAGTGCAAGATTTGGAGAATATGCAAGCAGGCATATGTTTTCAAGAATGCTTTTCATTTGATGAAGCCATGGGGTGTACTTCAAAGGGAATGGAAGAAGACAACACATCAATGGGAAGGGAAGATGGAAACTCGTCTATGGAAGAGGAATGCAAAAAAATGTCAAAAGAACTTTATGGTCAAATCTTGCCTCTTCCAATAACTTTGTAAGTAACTCAAACACCCTTCTTATTTCAAATTCAATATCTACAATGAATATGCTATCAATTGCCAAATGTAAAATTAAGGAATGGAAAAATGCTAATTCCAAATTATGTTTAGAAAATAAAATTTTAAAAGCAAATGCAAATGTAGAATCTAATTTTGATGTGTCTAGTTCTTCATCTTGCTCTTTACTTAAGATTATCACACCTTGTATTGATTATGATAAATTAAATGAAAAATTCAAGGTACTTAAAAAAGAGCTTCTTATTGCACAAGAGAATAGTAAAAAATTAGTAAATTAAAATAATGTTCTATCAGATAAACTAGAATCTTTAAAAACACTAGTTGAAAAAATTTCAAATAACAAAAAATATTTTATTCCTAGTTTATCTTCAAATTTGTACAAGGCAATTACTAGTATTTCAAAATTCATTAAGCATACACCTAAGAGAATACTTAATCATAAAAGAATGGGGAGCTTAAATAATGGGAGTAAAAAACACCAAATATTTATAAATCAAAATCTTAATCGCTATCACCATCATTTATAAAATCATTTTTCTCTCAACTTAAAATTAGATTTGCAAAAATTTTGTATGAAAAATATTTTCAATAATCATTAAAATTGTAATCCTCAAGATAAAAATAATCACAATGGAAATTTGATGCATAAAAATAATATTAAACCAAGGTATGAATGGACAGCCATTGTTAGAAACAACATATTAACTGTACTTGAAAGAACTCATTCATCATTGTCTCTAAATAAGCCAACACGATGTATTTGGGTACCCAAAGGAACCATCCCACTTGGTCCTATTTGGATACATAAATTTCTTATTCATTAATTTCATTAAATTGCATGAAGTATATAACAAATTAAAATGAAATACCAATACTCTACTTCATGATATGTTTAATTTTTGTCCTTTTATTTTGTTTTGTTTTCTTGAGCCAAAATGCTATGACCACTTTATATATTTTGAAATAAGTCTTTATCGCATAAAACCTAATGATTAATAAATAAAATTGAATGAATTTGAATAAAAAGTTATATCATTTTTCAAGTGACCTATCAATACTCTTTTTTCTCTCATCCTTTTAAATCCATTTATTATAAATAAATTATAAATTGAATACTAAATTTATTATGCTATATTATCAAAACTAAAATTTTCAAAAAAATGGATTTAAATAGGCTACTTAGGATTTTTATTAAAATATAAAATGCACAACTTTTGTGTGTTTATTTGATTTCGTTGTTGCATTTGATAGCCCCTTATCAAATTAAATTATAATCATGAAAAATACTCAATTTCTGGAAAATTATTTTTTGCCACTTTAATTATTAGTTTATACAATTGGTGTTTGGTTTTCCACTTTTTGATTAATTAAAAATTTCTATTATTAAAATTTAAAATAAAAAGAATTCTCTTTTCCTTTTTAGTGTATACAATTGGTGTTTGGTTTTTCACTTTTTGATACAACATCCTTATGGTAACTTCATGCAAAATGCGATATGACTCAATCACCTTGCAAAAGATTAAAACTCTAATAAATCAAATTGAAAGAAATTAAATAAAAGTCATATCATTTCAAGTGACCTATTTATCCTCTTTTCTAGTTTGGATCCTTATTAAATCCTTTGCCTATAAATATCTTATATTATCATTATAAATTGAATAATAAATTTGTTATGTGATACTGTAAAGACTAATAAAATTATTTTCAAAAATTGGATTTAAATAGGCTATCTAAGGGGTCTTAGGCTAAAATAGTGAATGCGCAACTTCTTGGCTACTTCTCTAATTTCTTTGCTGCATATGATACCTCATATAATGAATAATCATAATCAAGAAAAATCGGAATTAAAAATTCACAAAAACCATGTTTAATTCCTGAAAGAACCAATCTCTGTTACTAACGCCCAATGATAAGACATACCGTCGGCGATAACCTATTTTCTTGAGAATTATGAGTTATTCTAAAATTGAAACTTCTGAAAATTATTTTACTATGTTAGGTATCATTATTTTCTACTTTCGGATATTTTGTATTTGTTTTTGGCTAGTTTCTAAAAATTAAAATCAAAAATAAAATTTACAAAACAATTCAAAAATCTCCAAAACATATTCATATTAAAAGATTTCATCATAATAAAAAAAGGTAAATATGAACTTCATATACACCACAATGATCTATTATATGATTAATTTGATATTCTATGCTTAACTTCACTCTAATCATATATCATTAGTCATTATTAATTAATCCTAAATTGCATATTTCTATCACACTTGGAATTATGAATGATATGATGGTTGTTGGAATTATAGTTTCTTACTTTGTTCGGTGTATTGTGTGTGTGTTTTTATGATGTGCTTCACTCTTGTCTGTAAGTATCTCATTTTACTTGGACCATGGAATCAACTTTGTGCCAATAAGAACAAATCAAATAGACGTATCACTACATTCTAAAGGCTATAGATTAAAATTCTATTTTTAAGTACATGCAACATTTTCGCAGATTATTCTTATGGTATAACATTGCCATCCAAACTTGTTCTCCTAGCATCAACCCTTAGTGTAACATCCCAACTTTAAAATAAGGTCTAGCCGGTTTAGTTGAACCCTTAGAATAGCATAGGCCGGGTCATAGAAAACCGTGACCTGACCTCCGCCTCAAAATGATGGTCATTTAGAGAAATGACTGTTTTGGGTATCTTTGAGCTTCACCACAACCCCGAAGTAATATAGTGAGCATACATGCTCTGAATTGACATCCGTCTGTTGCATTAGACTCGTATGGTTAATACGAGTGCAATGGAACTTGTTTTGTTCCAATCCGAGGACATTTAGTGAGCGTGGCCATTTTGAGTACCATAGCGCATCACAACGATGCTATTTTAGTATAGTGAGCATACGTGCTCTGAATAGACTATCGTCAGTTGCGTTAGAATCGTATGGTCGATACCAGTACAACGGAACTTGTTCCGTTCTAACCCGAGGTCATTTGTTGAAAATGACCATTTGAGTGTCGTAGCGTGTCACGACGACGCTATTTTAGTATAGTGAGCATACGTGCTCCGAATCGACTTCCATTAGTTGTGTTAGACTCATATGGTCAATGCAAGTACAACGAAACTTGTTTCATTCCAACCTGAGTTCATTTGGTGAAAGTGACCATTTTGAGTACCATAGCGTGTCACGACGATACTATTTTAGTATGGTGAAAGTGCTCCGAATCAACTTCCGCCAGTTGTGTTTGACTCGTATTGTCGATACGAGTACAACAAAACCCATTTCATTCCAAACCGAGGTCATTTGGTGAAAGTGGCCATTTTGAGTCTCGTAGCGCGTCATAGTGATGCTATTTTTGTATAGTGAGCATACGTGCTCCGAATCGACTTTCGTCAGTTGCGTTAGACTTGTATGGTCAATACAAGTACAAAAGAACTCATTTTGTTTCAACCCAAGGTTATTTGGTGAAAGTGACCATTTTGAGTACTATAGCCATCACGACGACGCTATTTTAGTATAGTGAGCATACGTGCTCCGAATCGACTTACGTCGGTTCCATTAGACTCGTATGGTCGATACGAGTACAACGGAACTCGATTCATTCCAATCCAAGGTCATTTGGTGAAATGACTATTTTGCGTAATATCAAGCGTCGCAACAACGCTATTTTCAAATGTTAAGCAAACGAGCGCCGAATTGAATTTGGTCAGTTGTGTTAGACTCGCATGGTCGATATGAGTGCAACAAAATTTGTTTTGCACAATTCTGACGTCATTTAGTCAAGTAAATAAAAATAAATGCTCATAAAATTATGCGGAACCTCGAGATACGTAAACACTTGATTTCAACCCCGTCACCTCAATAATGACTCGATGCTCAACGACTCGGACCCATATTGACCTCAACCCATATGGGGGATCCACTTATAGTTGATTTTGGTCAACCCTCCTCAAAAGAGTGGTTTTTATAATTTTTAAACCCTCTCTACCCCAAGCCCTCAACTCACCAAAACCATCCTCCTCCTTTGATGATAAGCACTAATCGCAAAGCACGCATAGAAGTGGGATGGGATATTTTCTAACCATGTGGGGTTAGACCTAAGGATATGCCAAACCTAACCATAACCCTCCCCACTAAACCACTCTACCAAGACCACAATCTCCATGGTTCATTGTGATTGGACATCTATAATCCCAAGGAAACTGCCAGATGATTGTCGGCAGCCCCTCCTAATCCAACCATGGTTGGACCAATCGTGGAATTACCATGGCTAAGAAGAAAGAGGAGAAGGAGGGGGAGTGGTCTCGGCTGCCTATATAAACCCTCTCGTGGTTCAAGTGAAGAGAGATCCACCTCCCTGAACCACCATCCGCAACATGTAGTCCTGCCAGCACTAGAGGGGACAACCCGAGCTCCACCACCTCCACCACCTCCAACTCCCATCACCTTGTAGTACAATATGCATGCAAGGCCCCAAAGGGACACTTGTACCTATAAGGGTGTTACACCTCACCGGAGAGGGAGAGGCGACCCCTCCGGGGGTGTTCCAGAAGGCTGCACCGCTGGAGGACCAAGCTACGACGGTACCCCATAGATACTCCTCTGCACCCCTTTTCTCCTGGCGGCCAACGGCGGCTCCAGGCCATCAGACCAATGTCAGGAGGTATGGCTACCTCCGGCGAGTTGGCTGGAGAAGATGATGCGCCGGCCCGATGGTCGGCCGACGATGGGGCGAGCTCGCATGCCCTCTCCCCCAAAACGGTACAAGAACCGTTGGATCCCATGATCCAACGGTCCATATTTTCTAGGTAATGATTAGCCGCACCACAGAGGATCGGCTACAGATCTGCCGTGGGGCCAAAATTGCTCACGTCTGGCTCAATCTCAGCCCCAGGAATACTTCTAGATTCAGGCATATTATATTATTATATAAGAAGCTCGTTTTGAATTTTTTGGGTTTGTGCATAGATCAAAATGAAAAACTTTAAACATCAATGTTTTAGAACTCATCAATATCTTTCTCCAGTAAATATTTGAGAATTTGTGGAGACCAACAACTATTTTTAATAATTTAAAAAGAGGAGATATTTCTGTTTTTAATTTATCAGAGTGCCTGAACATTGATGAAATTTTTTGAGATATTTGGGGAACCTATATGGTACTGATCCATGTTGGACATGTGTGTCACATCCCTTTGTTTGAGAATAACAAATCCCAAATTTTATTTGATCTTGCTTGTCGTGTGTTTATAGTGTGCAGGAACTATTGGTGCAATACTCCACAGGTAGAAAGCAGCTTGGAACCAACAAACTGAGCATAAGCACTACCACCAGCGCTAGGGGTTACCACAGGCGCTAGCGCTACCGCCAGTGCTAGCACTACCGCCAGCGCTAGCACTACCGCCTAGCACTAGCTCAAGTTCGTGCACAGCGCCACATCGCCGACGGTTTCGTAACCGCTTTACACAAATGCTACCGCAGGCGTTAGGAGCTACCGTAGGCGCTAACGACAAATTCAATAAATTGATGGCTTATGTATCATTTTGGTTAGAGCTTCCAGAGAGATTACTTATGCCAAAATTCTAGAGTTGTTACTCTGCCGAAAGTTCATCTCCCACTCAAAACCAAATAAGATTTCTGGAGAAGGAATCCCCATGCTACATCCGAAGAACGATGGCTTCAACCTTGCTTGTGCTACAACGATCCTTCATCCTCTACTTCAGAAATCTCAAAGAGGGAGTTATTGTTATTTTCTTTATTTCATTATTGCAATTTTTGTAGTAAACTTCGCCTTGTGTTGGCGACTAGATCCTTGCGTGGCTTAGGGGGTAATTCGTCATGTGAGTTGGCGACTAGGTCTAGGAGATTAGATCTAGGGGGCTCGAGGCCATATCCGGGGAAGGATTGGCTAGAGCGGCTTAAGGCCATATCCGGGGAAGGATATGCTAAAGCCAACCGGTTTGTGGGGATACAAGTCGGTATAGAAAAGGAAAAATCATTAAGATTTATACGCCTCCGATTTCTAGCGATATTGAAATCAAATATATGTAAACACTTTTTCATATAATATAATCATGTCTCTATTTGTATTTACTTGATTTCTCTCATTTGGCGTAAATTTTATTATTGGAAATTATTTTTTTGCTAAATTGTTATTTTGCTCTCTTGTTAACTTTAAAATAATTTAGTAAATTACTTAATATTATAAAAAGAATTTTATTCCCTTATTCACCCCCTCTAAGGGCACTTATCGATCCAACAAGTGGTATCAGAGATAGGTTATTCCAAACGGTTTAAAAACCAGGAATAATGGCGTCTTATGATCTCGCTTTTTCTGAGGGTCGGGGAATTAGTAGACCTCCACTATTTACTGGGTCAGATTATAATTATTGGAAAAATTGGATGAGATGTTTTCTTATGACCCGAGATATTGAGGTTTTGAGAGGACCCAGCGCAACCAACTACACCAAAAGCCCGGACTGTTGGTGAAGGCGCAACTTGATCTTTATATCAATGGAAGGGCGCTACGGGTCAAGTGAGTAGACGCTGGACCCAACAATCCCCCCCAGTAACATTAGAAAAACCTAAGGATAAGTGGGATGATAGGGATAAACTTAAATGCAAAAATAACTCTAAGGCCATGAATGCTTTATTTTGTGCGTTAGATAAAAATGAATTTAAGAGAATTTCCGCTTGTACTACTGCATATGATATTTGGAATCATTTGGAAATTACTCATGAAGGTACATCGCAGGTTAAAGATTCAAAGCTTTTCCAATTGGAGTCGGAATATGAAAAGTTCTGAATGGATGAAAGCGAATATGTTGATGCCATGTACACGCGCTTCACCAAGATCGTCAATGCCTCCAAAGCTCTTGGAGAGACTTTCTCCAAAGGCGACTTGGTCCGAAAGATTCTTCGGTCTCTTCCTCCCAAATTCAATCTGAAGGTGACGGCTATCTCGGAGTCGCACAATCTAAGAATGCTCCAAGTTGAGAGCCTCATTGGGAATCTCAAAACCCATAAGGTAGAACTCAAAATCCAATATGATGAATACAACAAGGAGCCAAAGAAGAAGGCATTGGCACTAAAGTCAAAAAGGGAGTTCCAAAAGTATGAGGATGAAGATGAAGAAAGCCTTTTGGTAAAGAACTTCCAAAAGTTCATGCGAAATCCGGAAAGGAGAAACACTTTCAGGAAATTTTTCCAAAAGGATGCAAAATGGAAAGGGTCATCTTCAAAGAAGGAAAAGGAGAGCGACGATGAAGAAGAAAGACCTGCACCAGAATGCTTTCATTGTAGGAAGACCGAGCCTATTCGGAGCTAGTGCCCAATGTTCTTGAAGGAGAAGAAGGACAAGCGGCACACAGGGAAGAAGAAGAGGAAGGTGCTAAAAGCTAGAACATGGGATGACTCCTCCTCTTCAGAAGGATCAAGCGGGTCTTCATCAAGCGAAGATGAGGAAGCAAACATGTGCCTTATGGGACATGGCAACAACGGCGATGACACCAGTGTTCTTAGCGACACTGAGGTAACTCCTCCCACTTATGATGAACTCTTTAATGAATTTCTTGAAACTTGCAAAGCTTTTGATAAAAATATAAAAGATAGTATTTTATTGAATCGTGAAAATGAATCTCTTATTAAAGAAAATCAAAAGTTTTCCAAAAAATTAATTATTTTAGAAAAGAGAAAGGTTTCTTGCCAAGAGTGTGATCATTCCACTAAAATTGCAAAAGATATTGAAGAGTCTCTTTCTAAAGCCCTCTCTCATGCCAAAACTCTTACAAAAGAGAAGGGGGGATTAGAAAGAAAATTAGAAGCCTCTCTTGTGCAAATGAAAAATAATAAAAAAAAGGTTTTGAAAATAGGTGTGTCATGCTTGTGAAAGAAAACTTATCACTTAAAGCACAAGTTCATGATCTCACCATGGCCATTAAAAAATTTGGAATAGGCCAATAATCTCTGGATATGATTTTAGGGAACCAATACTATGGTTCTGGAAAATTTGGGCTCGAATATCAAGGTGAGGGCTACTTGCCGCTGCTAGCCACTAACGCCGGCGCTGGCACCTCATATAAAAATCCAATGATTTCTTTTGCAAAATCTTTTTCTTCTGTAAATCCAATTTCTTCCAGCAAGAAAAAATTCCAGAAAAGGGTCTCAACCCCCTTTATTACGTGTGCAAACTGTTATAGGTTTGGTCACACATCTAGTTCTTACAGGAAATTAAAACAAACTACTTTAAAGCAAATCTGGGTACCTGAGGCTTCCACTTATTCTATGGGTGGTACCACTTGGATATCCAGATCATTGTTCTCATCTTCTTTCTGTGCATGCAGGCTAAGGAAAATGAAGACGTGTGGTACTTGGATTCTGGATGCTCTAAGCACATGATGGGCAATAAAGCAAGATACCTTAGCCTAGAAAAGAAGAAAGGAGGGATCGTGACGTTTGGCGATAACAGAAAAGGAAGGATCATGGGAATTAGTACAGTTGGTAACGAATCCTTTACTATATCTAATGTTCTTTATGTGAAAGGATTAAAACACAATTTAATTTCTATTAGCCAATTATGTGATAAAGGATTAGATGTGTTATTTGAATCTTCCACTAATCTATGCAAAATATCTAATCCTACTACAAAATATATTTTACTAATTGCACCAAGAATACATAATGTTTATATAGTTTCTTTTCATGATCTTTATAAATCATCTATAAAATGTTTTATCACTAAAAATGATGAATTAGAACTTTGGCATAGAAGGCTAGGACATGCTAGCACAAAACTTATTGTAAAACTAGCCAAAAGATATTTAATTAGAGAATTGCCTAGATTAAATGGGAATTTACCTTCACTATGTTCACCTTGTCAAAAAGTAAAATTACAAAATCCTCTTTCAAAAGTAAAAATTTTATTTCTACTTCAAAACCCTTGCAATTAATTCATATGGATCTTTTTGGTCCTATTAGCACCACAAGTCTTGGTGGTAGATTATATACATATGTTTTAATAGATGATTTTTCAAGATATTGTTGGACAATATTTCTCTCATCCAAATCTGATACTTTTTGCGAATTTTCAAAATTATGTACTCGTATTCAAAATGAAAGTGATTTAAAAATTAAATGCATTCGCTCGGATCATGAAGGAGAATTTGAAAATGAAAAATTTACTTCTTTTTGTGATATGATAGGCATAAATATGAGTTCTCCACACCACACACACCACAACAAAATGGTGTTGTAGAAAGAAAGAATATGACACTTCAAGAACTAGCACACACTATGTTATGTGAATATAAATTACCTAAGTCCTTTTGGGCCGAAGCCGTAAATACATCATGTTATGTTATGAATAGAATCATGCTTCACCCATCTCTTAATCTCACACCATATGAACTTTATTTTCAAAAGAAGCATAATGTATCTTATTTCAAAGTTTTTGGTTGTAAATGTTTTATTTTGAATACAAAAGATAGCTTGGGAAAGTTTGATGAAAAATGTGATGAATGAACTTTTCTTGGGTACTCTTCAACTAGTAAAGCTTATAGAATTTTTAATAAAAGAACTAGTAGAGTTGAAGAGTCAATAAATGTGAAATTTGATGAGTTTGTTCCTTGTGTAGAAAAACATTTTGCAAGCAACGAGAATGATCTCTTACAACCTTTGGAGCATGGTTATGAGGAACCTTCCATAGAAGAAAGAGAGGAGGTCAAGGAAGATGTTTATGTGCCTCCAAGCGCCTTGCAATTTACAAAGGATCACCCACGGGAACTAATAATAGGCGAACCATCTATTTGGGTAAGAACTTGCTCTTTTCTTCATGAATCTTATTCAAATATCTATTTTGTTTCCGAAATTGAACCAAAAACTGTTTATACCGCTTTAAATGATGAATTTTGGTTTTTGGCTATGAATGAAGAGTTAAAACAATTTGAGCGACATAATGTTTGGAAATTAGTAGAAAGATCATCTAATCACCCGGTTGTAGGTGTAAAATGGATTTATAAAAATAAATTAGATGGTGAGTCTAGAATCATTAGAAATAAGGCACGCCTAGTGGCACAAGGATATTCACAAATAGAGGGGATAGATTTAGATGAATCTTTTGCACTCATTGCTAGATTAGAGTCTATAAGAATTTTTCTAGCATTTGCAAGCTTTACAAGAATAAAACTATTTCAAATGGATGTGAAAAGTGCTTTTCTAAATGGGTTTGTTAAAGAAGAAGTTTATGCTGAACAACCCCCCAGTTTTATTAGTGAAAATTTTCCAAATCATGTTTATAAACTACAAAAAGCGCTTTATGGTTTAAAACAAGCGCCCCGTGCATGGTATGAAAGACTTACATCATTTTTATTAAAGCATGGTTATATTATGGGAAGTGTGGATAACACTCTCTACATTAAGCACAATAATGATGATATGATTATTTTACAAATATATGTTGATGATATTATTTTTGGATCTACTAATGAAGAGTTGTGTAGTGAAGCTATTTTAGTGATGAAAAATGATTTTGAAATGAGTCTAGTAGGAGAACTTTCTTATTTCCTTGGTTTTCAAATATCACAATGAAATGATGGTATTTTTATATGTCAAACAAAACATGTCTTTGATGTGCTTAAATGCTTTGGATTTGAAAACCTTAAACAAGCTTCAACTCCTATGAGTGCATCACTAAAATTAGGAAAAGATGAATCGGGAATCTCTATAGATCAAACTTTATATAGGGGTATGATAGGATCACTACTTTATCTAAGTGCAACTAGACCCGATATTATGTTTGTCGTATGCTTATGTGCTCGATTTCAAGCCAATCCAAAAGAATCTCATTTAAAAGTGGTAAAATGAATTTTTAGATATCTAATTGGGTCATCTAGATTAGGATTATGGTACCCACACAATAATTCATTTACACTTCACAGCTACTCCGATTCGGACTATGTCGGATGCTCACTTGATAGAAAAAGCACAAGTGGTACTTGTCATTTTCTAGGATCTTCATTAGTTGCATGGTCTAGTAGGAAACAAAATTCTGTTGCACTCTCCACCACGGAGGCCGAATACATTGCATTAGGGAGTTGTTGTGCATAAGTACTATGGATGAGCCAAACTCTAGAGGACTTTGGTTTTCATCTAAAACATATTGAATTAAAATGTGACAGCAAAAGTGCCATTGATCTTACAAATAATCCGGTACATCATTCTAGATCCAAGCATATAGATGTACATCATAATTTCATAAGGGATCACATTAAAAAGGAAAATGTTAGGATAAGTTTCATTGGCACGGACTCTCAACTTGATGATATATTCACTAAACCTCTTCCCGATGCAAGGTTTCAAATGTTAAGGTTGGAATTAGGAGTCTTAGACATTTTAGGTTAAGTTATTTGACAAATGCTAAAGTTTTATGCAATTTGAGCAATCAAGACATCTCCATAAATTACAAAATTTCTGCATAAGACTTCTCTAAGGACTCTTAATCAAAATCAAAAATTGAAAATTTTAATTTCTCAAAAAATCATGTACTGTTTCCCGCGCTAGCACTAGCGCCGGTGCTAGCGGGGGTTTGTAATTTTTCTATTTTTCAACATTTCTAAAAATCTTTATTAATGTTTTAGTTCATATCTACTACTTATTTATGTGTTTTTGACTTTTGTTATTTTTGTTTTATTTATATATATTATGAAAAATCAACTACAAAACTTCAAAATTCAAAAATACAAAAATATGTTTTTGTGTTTGTTTCTATTTTTTTCCATTAAAAATTTTCAAAATAACAAAAAATTGTATGCTCTTTATTGCTAATATCAAGCATGTATGAATTCTATTATTTAGAATTTTTTACAATGTTAAAACTTATTCCTTCAAATTACTATAAACATTGTTTTGTTTTATCATGCTTTGATATATCTATTTAAAGTGCATCAATTGTATTTAAAAATATGTGTAGAACCAAGCTTAGCATGCCTCTAAGTATGAGTAAATGTATTGTGATTGATAATGATACTTTTACACTCACTTATGTTTGGTAATGTACATGTGTGTTTAAATCTAAAATGCTTGCTTGTGTATTGTAATTGTACATTGAATTAAAATTTGCATAAGTTTATTATCTACACTACATTTGAATTGCACTTAAAAATTAAGAAAAGTGGTTTAAATATTTTTTTATTATGTTGGGTTTGCAAAATAAGTGTATTCGGAGAATGTTGTCTCACAAAAGTGAACAAAAAATTTACAAATATAACTCCACCAAGCACTACTTGAACCTCCTGATAAGTCTTTATAAGCATTGTGAGGTTGAGCACCTTGGAAAGAATAGTAAAGTGTCTTGTGCAAACCTTGGTTATTACACCACTTTGTTAAAAATTATGTGCATTAAAAGTGTGTGAAAGTAATGTACTTGTGTTTTATTGTGCACTTTACTCTACATATGTCTTGTATTTTGTGATTTAAATCATTTGTTAGCATTGCTCAAAATACACTTATGTGCACTTCATTATCTTTCATAACACTTCTTCTCATGAGTATTGGATTCTAATGCTTTATCTATACTACTCTTTATATAAGAAATGCACTAGATAACCTAGCATGATCTCGACAAAGTTTGGTATATCTTAAACTTAAAATTAAGTAACATTGTAGTATAATTTCTTTTTGATATGTTTATTTTATGCCTGGTATCTTTATGAAAACTTTGAAATTTCAAAAAGGTTAAAACATCTTTCAATTTTGAACTTAAACTCATATTTTTTTACTTATGTTTTTCATGCTTACAAAAAGATGTTTCTTATAATCTTCCGCTTGCTTACAACTCTTATCTTTTTATTTGAAATCTCTTATATATACTATGCTTAAACTCTTTATGATTATCAATATTACAAAAGCTCGATCATGCTTTATCATACCTCCTTACTACCCTCACCCCCACCTTCTTTTGATAATACCAAAAGGGGGAGATTAATTGAAGAAATCTAGAAGATTAAGGGGAGACTAATTCTTGTAATTTAGGGGGAGTAAAACATAAATTGCATTTATGTAGGGGGAGCATTAAGATAGGGGGAGTATGCACTATTCACATGCTTATCATATACTATAGTTGCACTTTTATCTCGCTTATCATATGCCATAAACACCTTTGTTGATTTATTGCTAAGAGGACTTGTTATTATCAAAAGGGGGAGATTGTTGGATGTTTGTCACATCCCTTTGTTTGAGAATAACAAATCCCAAATTCTATTTGATCTTGCTTGTTGTGTGTTTATAGTGTGCAGGAACTATTGGTGCAATACTCCATAGGTAGAAAGCAACTTGGTACTAACATACTGAGCTTAAGCACTACCGTCAGCGCTAGGGGTTACCGCAGGCGCTAGTGCTACCGCCAGCACTAGTGATACCGCCTGGCGCTAGCTCAAGTTTGTGTACAGCGCCATGCTGCCGACAGTTTCGCAAATGCTCTACACGAATGATACCACATGCGTTAGGTGCTACCGTAGGCGCTAGCGAAAAAGTCAATAAATTGATGGCTTCTCTCTGAGAGAGATTACTTGTGCAAAAATTCCAGAGCTGTTACTCTGCCGAAAGTTCATCTCCCACTCAAAACCAAAGAAGATTTCTGGAGAAGGAAGCCCCCACGTTGCATCCGAAGAACAATCACTTCAACCTCGCTTGTGCTACAGCGATCCTTCATCCTCAACTTCAGAAATCTCAAAGAGGGAGTTATTATTATTTGCTTTATTTCATTATTGTAATTTTTGTAGTAGAATTCGCCTTATGTTGGCGACTAGGTCCTTGCGCGGCTTAGGGCGTAATTTGCCGGGTTAGTTGGCGACTAGGTCTAGGAGATTAGATCTAGGGGGCTTGAGTCCATATCCGGGGAAGGATTGGCTAGAGCGGCTGGAGGCCATATCCGGGGAAGGATAGGCTAAAGCCAACTGGTTTGTGGGGATACAAGTCGGTATAGAAAAGGAAAAAATCATTAACATTTATACGCCTCCGATTTCTAGCGATATTGAAATCAAATTTATGTAAACACTTATTTATATAATATAATCATGTCTATATTTGTGTTTACTTGATTTCTCTCATTTGGCGTAAATTTTATTATTGGAAATTATTTTTTTGCTAAATTGTTATTTTGCTCTCTTGTTAACTTTAAAACAATTTAGTAAATTGCTTAATATTATAAAAAGAATTTTATTCCCTTATTCACCCCCCCCCCCCCCCCTCTAAGGGCGCTTATCGATCCAACAATCCACACCCACTATAATTATTAATGCATTTTTGGAAAATGTTTGCTATTTTTAGATAATGAAAATATCTGTTTTAAATTAATAGAGAATTACCCTCTCTTTCAAAATGTCTCCAAAAATTATGGAAAGTTCGAGGGGAGGGTTCACACCCTATGAAAAAGCTTGGGAATGTTTACAGTGTTCGTACTATATTTGGAAATTTATTTGGCGGTTATGGAAGCCTAAATAAATTAGCAAAGGCTATTTATATCTCAAAAGCCTTGGAAAATTTGTGATACCTCTTTATGGATGTTATCAGTCTAGGATAAAAGTTAGATGATTTTCGGATGTGGTCTACTATTTTAATGATTTTAAAATAGAATAATAACTCTACTCATAGGGGAAAAGTGGCTAACAACTTCATTAGAGGCTAATACTTAACTCAATATGTCGTGAGAAGATTCTTGGGAGTTATGTTACCCAAATTATATGGTTATAAAATATTCTGTTCATATCAGTATTCTAATGAATTATTAAAATTAAGGCATTTGTGGTCAGTTTTAAGAAAAAAGAGCTCGGGTAAACCACCAACCACTAAAGGGGGCTACAAATTATTAATTCAAGATAAGTAAGTGGGAAATTAAGTGGTATTCAGGTTCGAATAACATGAAACCCAGCGGACCTAAAAATTCATCTTAATGTCTTTTCAGCCATGACGAATATAGAGTTGCCTCCTTGGAACGGAGTTGCCTCCTTGGAACTTAGAACCCTCCTGGGAACAGAGAGAACTGAACTTGCCTCCTGTGATGGAGAAGGAACTGAAGAACTACTAACTTTCTTATCTCGTGTTATTTTTGATTTCGCACTTTCCTTCAGTATTTCTATTATTCCAGTTCAGTACTAGTCCAGTTCCTTTCAGCACTTAAATTCAACATTTGAATTACTGCACTCAATTTCAGTATTTCAGTTACTATACTTTATTTTAGTATTGCACATGATTTATAGTTGACGTGAAGATGGGGCATTCCTTCAGAGTCAACCCTAAATAGTGTCGAACTGGACGCCGCTCTTGGAGCAGAGCGGATAGATCGATGTTTTGGCTTTTATTTCTTTATTGCCAATAATTTAAAGTTGATGTGAAGATGGGACATTCCTACAGAGTCAAACCTAAATAGTGCCGAATTGGCCGCCGCTCTTGGAGCAGACAGACAAATCAATGTTTTGGCTTATATTTCCTTATTTCCTAAAATTTAGAGTTGACGTGAAGATGGGAGATTCCTTTAGAGTCAACCCTAAATAGTGTCAACCTGGTAGCCATTGTTGGAGCAGAGCAGAGATATCGATGTTTTTGGCTTTAATTTTCTTTTTGCCTATGATTTAGAATTGACGTGAAGATGGGACATTCCTTCAGAGTCAACCATAAATAGTGTCGAACTGGATGCCGCTCTTGGAGCAGAGCGGACAGATCGATGTTTTGGCTTTTATTTCCTTTTTTCATATGATTTAGAGTTGACGAGAAGATGGGACATTCCTTTAGAGTCAACACTAAATAGTGCCAAACTGGCCGGCTCTCTTGGAGCAGAGCAAATAGATCAATGTTTTGGCTTTATTTCCTATAATTTTGAGTTGACATGAAGATGGGACATTCCTTCATTGTCAACCCTAAATAGTGTCAAACTGGTCCCCGCTCTTAGAGCAGAGTGGACAGATCGATTTAATTGGTTTTATTATAGTATCGACTGTAATTTAGATTTGACAGGAATATATTGGCCCTTCGAGAATTATTCCTACTGGAATACATTGGGCCTTCGAGAATTATTCTTAAGGGAATACATTGGGCCTTTGAGAATTGTTCCTGCGGGAGTATATTGTGCCTTCGAGAATCATTCCTACATGAATATATTGTGCCTCCGAGAAATGTTCCTGTGGGAATAGATTCTGCCTCTGAGAAATATTCCTAAGGGAATATATATTGTGCCCTCGAGAATAATTCCTATGGGAATACCTTATGCCCTCGAGAAATAATTCCGACGGGAATATATTGTCCCTTCGAGAATTATTCTTACTGGAATACATTGGGCCTTCAAGAATTATTCCTACGGAAATACATCGGGCCTTCAAGAATTGTTCCTACGGGAATATGTTGTGCCTTCGATAATCATTCCTACGTGAATATATTATGCCTTCGAGAATTATTCCTATGAGAATATATTGTGCCTTTGAGAATTATTCCTACGGTAATATATTGCGCCTTCAAGAATTATTCCTACGGGAATATATTGTGCCTTCGAGAAATTGTGCCATGGGGAGAAAATCAGATGGCTGACGAGTTATATTCTAAGGCAACCCGCATGTAGGATGGTCTGGGAAGATAACCTGTGCGATACTAATAGAATTGCGTGGGTCTGGTACCGTATACAGGATGATGCAGAGTACGTAAGCAGCGATCGCGGGAAGACTGCCACGACCCAATAATAGTCCAGATATTCCCTCCCTTAAATGTTATATTATGCTTGATGCTAATTGGAATTGGATTTGATTCGTGGTTCTAATAACTTGTCTTTAGCATAGGTGACAGGTGCGGGTGAGAGACAGTACCCAAGTGTGGAGGAGGCCACAGAGCGGGCTACTTCAGGTATATATTTGTTAGGCTACGTCTTCTTTTGTGCCCGATCTCATAGCAAATATATATGAATTGGTACTGGAGTTTTAAAGCGGCAGAGAGGATGACGTTACTCATACAGGTCTTGAATATAGGGGTTTCTGTGATGATTAATCTTCCGCTATAAATCATGTCTTCCGCTAAGTGATATAAAGTGCACTCTTTAATGATGTCTTCTGCTAAAATACTGCTTCCCTACTCTGTTAGTGTAGTGACTTTTGTTGGAACATGGTTTTTCGCATCCCTTTGATTTGAGAATAACAAATCCTACTTGTATTTGATCTTATTTGCCATTGTGTTTTTAGCATGCAGGTTTGGACAGATATGACACCAGATGCTGCAACAATGGTTTGGCACTAACCACAAGCTGAAGGATTGAAAGCTATTTAATGCCAGGCGTTAAGCTTAATGCTGGGCATTAGCGCTAGACAAAAATGGCATTCAACAAAATTGTGTTCGACGAAAGAAGAAACCCGTTCGACGAAATTTTCGTTCGACAAAATGGAGGTTGCCAAAATGAGAGGTCGTTCGACAAAAATGGCGTTCGACGAAATAAACTGTCGTTCGACGAAATGAGTGGCGTTCGACGAAATGAAACTGCGTTCGACGAAATGAGACGTTCGACGAAGATGTTGTTCGACGAAATGGCGTGGCAACTAATTAAAGAAAGAAACTCAACGCCAGGCGTTTATCTTAACGATGGGCGCTATCCGATCGACGAATTTGGCAAGGAGAAAGTAGCCGTGATTGCAGGAGAATCCTTAGGAATGATTTGCCCAACTCCCGCGTTAGCCTTAACGCCGGCGTTGATATTGCCTAAAATAAAACAATTCCTAAAGTGCAGAATCTCCTTCCTCTTTTGAAGATCCTAGCCATCAATATGTTGCTATACATGGTCATTGCCCGACGTTATCTATTAACGCTGGCGTTAGCTCAAAGTCTATAAATTGGATGATTTTGACGTCTCTTACTACTGATTGCCAAGAGCCCTATTCCAGCACTTCAGAAACTTTGTGAGGTCCTTATTTCCAGACCAACACATCTCCCGCTCATATTTCAAAAGGAGGAATCAAACGAGGCTTGGATTAACACGCTAACTCAACGTGAAGAACACATGCTTGGACTTCAGTGATTCTTCGGCGTCTCCTTCAGATTACCTCATAGGGAGTTTTATAATTGTCTTTTGTATTTGTCTTTTATTTTTATCTTTGTAATCGGTTCGTGAATTCGCCTTGTGTTGGCGACTAGGCCTGGGTAGGACTTAGGGAGGAATTCGCCTCGTGTTGGCGACTGGGTCTAGGGAGTAGATCTAGGGGGTGCTTGAGGCCTTTCTGGTGATAGATTGGCTAGAGCGGCTTGAGGTCGTATCTCGGGAGAGATCGGCTAAAGTCAACTGGTTTGTGGGGATACGAGTCGGTATAGAAAACAAAAAGTGTTTTCATATTATTCGCTTCAATTTCTAGCGTCATTGAAATCAGATTTTGTAATCAATTTTATAAATGATAATCATGTCTTTTCTTGTTTAATAAAATTGATTTCATTTCTAATTTCATTATCTCTTTACTTTTGATTTAACTTCAAACAAAATATCAAAAGTTTTCTATTAAAGTTTTAAGTTTTTAAAACCCTTATTCACCCCCCCCCCTAAGGGCGCCTCAAGATCCAACAAGTGGTATCAGAGCGAGGTTATTTCAAATCGTCTTAACAACCAAGAATAATGGCGTCTCTTGATCATGACCACGCTTCTACGAGTGGGGAAAATTTTAATGTAAATGAAAAAGGATTAAAACCACCTTTATTTATGGGCAAAAATTATAAAGGGTGGAAAACATTAATGAAAAATTTTCTTAAGGCCTTAGATGAAAAAGTTTGGAATATTACTATTGAAAAGCCACCTAGCGTACAATCTAGAAACGAAATTGTTTTAAATGCAAAATCTATGAATAGTATATTTTGTGCGTTAGACCAAAATATTTTCAAACTTATTTAAACTTTACCTATCACATATGAGATTTGGAATTTTCTTGAAATAACTTATGATTCTCCTTCTACAGGTATGGAACAATCGCAAGAACTGAAGAATATGCAAGCTTGCAGAAGTCTTTCGGAATGCTCCTCTCATGACGGATCAATGGAGCACACATCAAATGGAAGAGAAGAAGAAGTACTGTCTTCGGAAGAGGAGTGCCAAAAAGATGTAAAAGAAACTATATGTTCAAATCGTGCCTCTCCCGAAAGCAATGTAAGGAAATCAAATCCCATTTTCTGTACTTCTATTTCTACATTACAATTGCTTCAAACTACAAAGCGCAAAATTATGAAATTAAAAAATGCTAATAAACATTTGCGCTTAGAAAATAAAATTTTAAAGGCAAAAAATAATGAAGAATCAAATTCTAATTTATCTAGTTCTACCCAAGGCTCCTTAGTTGAAAACATTACACCTTGTATAGAATTTAATGATCTAAAAGAAAAATGCAAGGAACTTGAAAAGGAACTTCTTTTTATAAAAGAATAAAATGAAAGATTATGTTTAGAAAATTCATCTTTGGAAAATGATTGTGCTAAGTGTAAAGACTATAAAATTGAAATTAAAGAGATGGATGAAACATTTGATGAATATAGAAATAACTATCAAAATCACATTGATTCAATTGTTTCCATTCTTAAAAATAGCACAATCGCTTATAATAAAGCTAGACATAATTTAAAAATTAAGAATGATGAATTAAAAACAAAAATCAACTTGCTTATGAAATTTATAAATAAAAATTCACAATATCAAGAAATATCTAAAAAAAAGTTGAATATGAATATGAATATTTTAACTAAGACAAATAATGGAAGTAAGAAACACAAAGTATTTGTAAATCAAAGTCAAAATCACCATTATTTACAAAATCATGTTTCTCTCAACATAATATTAAATGTTCACAAATTTCCTATAAATAATGTTTTGCAAAATCATCATGGAAATTTGACAAATAAAAATAATATTAAACCGAGATTTTAATGGAGACCCAAAGTTAAAGATGAAACACAAACTCAAATCAAAAGAGCCCTTTCATTCATATCTCCCAAAAAGCAAACACGATATATTTGGGTACCCAAAGGAACCGTCACACCCGGACCTCTTTGGATACATAAATCTCTCATTTATTAGTATCCAATTATTTGCATGAAGTAGAAATTACTGAAAATGAAATATCATTATTCTACTTCATGATATGCCTAACCTACTTTTTGTTTGTTTATTTTTCTTTTTATTGAATCATCATGTTATGATCACTTTATATAACTTGTGATATGGCTTTCACATATTAAACCAAAATTCATAAATAAATCAAATTGAATAAAGTTGAATAAAAAGTCATATCATTTTTCAAATGATCTACTTATCCTTTTTATGTTTATCCTTCTAGATCCATTTCCTAAAAGTCTTATAAAATTTGAAAAACTAAATTTGTCATATGATATTATTAGACTAAATGAAATAAGTGTCAAAATGGATTTAAAAGGTATTTTAGGGGTATTAGGCTAAATTTATAAAATGCGCAAGTTTTGCTTAGGTATTTAATATATTTGCATCATTTTGATTACCCCTAGTATGTTTAATCATAATCATGTCAAATCGGAAATAAAAAGTTGCAAAAATCATTTGTGTTTAAATAAAGAATCTCAAATCTATTGTTAGCGCCTGGCGTTAGGTTTTAACGCTGGCGGTAGCATTATTTTCCTAAAGTCTGGTTTATCTAAAATATTATTTTCTGAAAAATTATTGTATTACCTTTATTATCACTATGCTTTCATAAAACTATATATATATGTGATTTATTTAAGATTTCAAAAATCAACGAGAAAATTTACAAAACCTTTCTAAATAACCAAAAATATTTTTCTCTTTATATTTATCTTAAGTTTTCACCTTATAATATTTCTCACTAATAATTCAAAAAGGATGAATATGAATGTTCTTTAATAATATCTCATTTATATCATCATGAACAATTAATTATGAGCACTTAATCCCTATGAATTAATATTAATGATCATATATAATAATCATGCAAAATCAAATGATCTTTTAAGTCAAACATCAAATATAACTACAAAAGATCCTATTGCTTCCAAACATATAGTTTATGATCATGATTATTATATGAATCAATTATGTTTTGCATGTATCTTATTTATTTTTTAACCATGGAATCAACTCTATATCTATATGAATAAATCAATTAGAATCATCACTTTATTCAATGTCTAAAATTTGAATCACTATTGTTGAATACATGCAACATTATATCAATTAACCTTATGGCATAACACTACATTCAAACTCACCATGTCTAGCATTATCAACTAATAAATATTATCATCCATGCTAGATATATTTACCCTAAACCAAATAAAAATATAAAAACCATTTTTTAACAAATAAGACATGCTTGAATAGCCTTATAACCATTTCCAACTTCTCTGAAATTTCTACCCTAAGAAGGTCTATATATATACTATCTATGCCAAAAGAAAAAATTTCAAAAAATCTCAAAAATCGAGTACTGTTTCGGCGTTAACTACTTAACGCCAAGCGTTAGCCTTTTTCTCTAGAGGAAAATTTTGCATTCACTAGTATCTTTCTGGTATTTTTCTAATGATTTTTTTTAGTTTATTGTGTCTGATTTCAAATTATTTTGTTATTAGTTTTGTTGTTTTTCCTCCAAAATACAAAAAAATTCAAATAATTTAAAATGATCAAAAATATGTTTTTGTTATTTATTTTTTACTTTAACTCCTTACAAAATTATGGTTTGACTATAAGTCTTCACAAGAGTATACATCTTAGTCATTTTGTTTCAAATGGTCAAAATTGATTAGGCATACACATTAAGATTCACTTCAATGTCTAATTTTAATTTCAAATTTTCTAAACATTATTTTTGTCATGCCTTGACCTTAATCTGATTATGTGCATTGAAATAGTCTATAGATAATTGTGTATGATTGCCTAGCTTGCCTCTAAGTATGAGTAATGCTTTATGTTAATCAATGAATTATACACTCACTATTTTGGTAATCTACATGTGCTCATAATCTTAGTCTTGCATGATTGTGTAGTGTAATAGTTTTAACATATTAAGTTGTATGTCTAAATTACCTACATCGTCTTTCAAAAATAAATTTCATACATAATATAGAAGTGTTATTTCAATAATATAAATGTTTGCAACAACAAGTAAATTCAGAGACCTTTGGCCCAAAATAAAAATCTGAAATAAAAAGCCAAAGATAACTCCACCAAGCACTACTCACCCTCCCGATAAGTCTTAATGAGCATTGTGAGGTTGTGCACCTTGGAAAGAATTGTAAAGTGTCTTGTGCAAACACATTCATCTTTTATCACTTCTATTTGTACACCGGATCACTAAAAATAAAAATCAATAAAATTGCTTATGTGATCCCCCAATCAATATTTCGCTCCCTGATAAGTCTTAATGAGCATTGTGTGGGCGAAGCACCTTGGTTGTTGTACTCATTATTTGTGCCTTAAAACATTATTCTAGATTTGATGTGTGAAAGTAATTATAAGATTGCATCCTTAATATTGTTGTCACTATTTCATTATATATGTCATGTATTTTGATTATTTCACTTGTATACTTTTATTAAAACACCTTATGTACACATCATTATTTTTTCATAAAGCTTCCACTCATGAGAATTGGATCCTAATGCAAACATTACATAATTCTCTAAAAGCTTAATTAAAAGCACTAGATTGCAATGCATGATTTCTACAATGTTTTCTTTACTTGAAATATGAATTGGTTACATTGTAGCTATTATCTTTTTGAATATGCTAAATCATGCTTGCCTATTAGATATGAAAATTTTCAAAGTTAAAATGCTAAAATGTGAAGAGTCTAGACATATTGTTGAATTGGTCAAACTATAACAAAAATACTACTCTTATTTGTTTTATTATTGTTTTTCCGCATTTCTCTATTTAATTATGTATCCTTATATCATGTGTTCTCAGGCTTATTTCTAAGGATTTGTCTTTCACTTGTACTTGTCAAACAATATTGCATCTCTTTTTACAAGTGGTACAAACAAGTAATATTCGTCTTAAAAATTAATTTGAAAAACAAGTGGTAGAATCCTTTTGGTAAAATCATGGAATGTTGTTCTTTCATGCTTATCATATATTGTTTCTGTTGTGCTACTCTCTCCCTTAGCTCGATGATGACTTACTTTATGTTAACACAAAACTCTTATTCCTCTCTTAGCTATGTCCCAACTTTTGTCTTATTTATTCTAGTTTTGTTTCACTCCACCCTCTTTTGCTAATAACAAAGGGGGAGAATAAAATGATAAATCGTAATGATTAATGGAGTAGGATTCACTAGATTAAGGGGGAGGATGAATCTAGTTTATGGGAGTATACACTAAGGGGGAGCATCTTTGTAGGGGGCGCAATGTTCAATGAACTATAATTCCAATCATTATCTTATAATTGCTGAGTATCATATATCTTTATAAAAACACAAATTCTTTATCTATGAATCTGATTTATCTCTAATTGGATTTGTTATTATCAAAAGGGGGAGATTGTTGGAACATGATTTTCCGCATCCCTTTGATTTGAGAATAACAAATCCTACTTGTATTTTATCTTGTTTGCCATTATGTTTTTAGCATGCAGGTTTGGACGGATATGACACCAGGTGCTGCAACAATGGTCTGGCAATAACCACAAGCTGAAGGATTGAAAGATGTTTAACGCCAGGCGTTAAGCTTAACGCTGGGCGTTAGCGCTAAACGAAAATGGCGTTCAACGAAATTGTGTTCGACGAAAGAAGAAGCCCGTTCGACGAAATGCGTTCGATGAAATTTTCGTTTAACGAAATGGAGGTTGCCGAAATGAGAGGCCATTCGATGAAAATGGCGTTCGACGAAATAAATTGTCGTTCGATGAAATGAGTGGCGTTCGACGAAATGAAACTGCGTTCGATGAAATGAGACGTTCGACGAAGATGTTGTTCGACAAAATGGCGTGCCAACTGATTAAAGAAAGAAACTCAACGCCAGGCGTTAGTCTTAACACTGGGCGCTATCCGGTCGATGAATTTGGCAAGGAGAAAGCAGCCGTGATTGCAGGAGGATCTTTAGGAATGATTTGCCCAATGCCCGCGTTAGCCTTAACGTCAGCGTTGATATTGCCTAAAATAAAACAATTCCTAAAGTGCAGAATCTCCTTCCTCTTCTGAAGATCCGAGCCATCAATATGTTGCTATATATGGTCAACGCCCGTCGTTATCTCTTAACGCCGGCGTTAGCTCAAAGTCTATAAATTCGATGATTTCGACGTCTCTTACTACTGATTGCCAAGAGCCCTATTCCAACACTTCAGAAACTTTGTGAGGGCCGTATTTCCAGACCAACACATCTCCCGCTCATATTTCAAAAGGAGGAATCAAAGGAGGCTTGGATTAACACGCTAACTCAACGTGAAGAACGCACGCTTGGACTTCCACGATCTTCAGCAATTCTTCGGCGTCTCCTTCAGATTACCTCATAGGGATTTTTATATTTGTCTTTTGTATTTGTCTTTTATTTTTATCTTTGTAATCAGTTTCATGAATTCACCTCATGTTGGCGACTTGGTCTGGGTAGGACTTAGGGAGGAATTCGCATCGTGTTGGCGACTAGGTCTAGGGAGTAGATCTAGGGGTGCTCGAGGCCTTTCTTGTGATAGATTGGCTAGAGCGGCTTGAGGCCGTATCTGGGGAGAGATCGGCTAAAGCCAACCAGTTTGTAGGGATACGAGTCAGTATAGAAAATAAAAGGGTTTTCATATTATTCGCTTCGATTTCTAGCATCATTGAAATCAAATTTTGTAATCAATTTTATAAATGATAATCATGTCTTTTCTTGTTTAATAAAATTGATTTCATTTCTAATTTCATTAGCTCTTTACTTTTGATTTAACTTCGACCAAAATATCAAAAGTTTTCTATTAAAGTTTTTAAAACCCTTATTCACCCCCTCCCCCCTCTAAGGGCGCCTCAAGATCCAACAACTTTCACTTAACATCACCCCGATGCATGACAATGGAGTGTTCAAAGTAGAGAATTGGAGAAGAAAGTACCTTCACCCATCATGGTCGCTTCAGCTGTAACACCTCAGTTTCCAGTGCACTGAAATTAATTAAGTCTTAAAGCTAACGCCAGCGTTAGTTATAACGCCAGGCGTTAGCCACGGACTTAGTGTTTCTCGAGAAATCAGAAAGGGCAGGCAGCCGTTCATCGAATGCAGTCAGCCATTCGTCGAGCGCAGCTTTCTAGCCGTTCGTCGAACGCAGGCAGCCGTTCGTCGAACGCAGTCAGCCATTCGTCGAACGCAGCTTTCTCGTCGTTCGTCGAACACAGTCAGCCGTTCGTTGAATGCAGCCTTCTCACTGTTCATCGAACGCAGTCAGCCATTCTTCGAACGCAGCTTTCTCGTCATTCGTCGAACGCAGTCAGCCATTCGTCCAACGCAGCCTTTTCTCCATTCGTCGAACGCAGTCAACCGTTCGTCGAATGCAGCTTTCTCGCCGTTCGTCGAACGCAGGCAGCCGTTTGTCGAACGCAGCTTTCTCGCTGTTCGTCGAACGCAGGCAGCCGTTCGTCGAACGCAGCTTTCTCGTCGTTCCTCGAACATAATCAGCCATCCGTCGAATGCAAGCTTCAGGTTGTTCGTCGAACGCCATTCGACAAACTCCAGGCCATTCGACGAACGTCGATCGTCAAATGTCGTCGGACTTTAAGCGGCTGTGGATAAACTCAGCCACCGCCTTAAGGGCTAATGCCCGGCGTTAAGTGCTAACGCCAGCGTTAGCTAAGAAAATATAAAAGGCAGCCAAATTCAGTTTCCCTTCTCATTTTCTGATTCCAAGCTCGTTCCAAAGGTAGAGACCGTGGGATTTCTGAAGGAAGGAGGTCTTTTTGGGCTAGTCTTTTGCTTTTGTTAAGAGAAAATCCGTGGGGGAGATTGCTTGCGTGTTGGCCATCGTCGAGGAAGCTGTTTAAAAGCATCCAGCCGAGTTCCTCTTGGATCTATGGCACCGAAAAGAGCACCGAGGGTAACGATTCTCCTCCCTAATCCTTGGACATGTTCGTCCTTTGATTTGCATAGTTGTAGGCAGATTTCCACTAGCAAGTGGATAGATTTTTGCAGACGGGTCGATGTTATCCCCGTAGAAATTGCACATAGAGTCCGAAATTGAAGTACGGGCATAGGCATGCTGTGTCAAGCCCATCTAGACAGGTTGGTCCGAATTGGTGATGTTTACTGCTTGTAGTATGCCAGAGAAGACTCTGTGTATAAGTTGAGTTTCGGGTTCTTGTACTGTGTTGTATAGCAAATTGATCTGGAGGTGTTTCCCAGAAAGTACCCAAGAAAAGTGAGCAGAATTGGGTTCTGTTACTAACATCGGGCGTTAGAGCTAACGTCGGCGGTAGCTCTAGGTGAGCAGATTGTGTAACCATGTGAGGTTATAGTTTAACAGTCACAAGGGGAAGCTGGACCCGTTTTAGGCATAGTTGAATACTGACATTTATGAGCGCGGGCACAAGATGAACCGAACCCGTCCCATAGCCAGTTGGTGATGAGGTCGCTCCTCCGTGTTCACCAAGGGAATTGTGGGATAAAAACCATAAGGCAGTGCTAGCCTTGACGGTCGCAGCTCATAGTGTACATCCAAATTGAAAAAGTACTTGTCGATGTCGTGCCGAGAGTGCACAAAGCGTGTAAGCCTAAATCCAAGTTGAGAACTTGTCGATAAATTGCCGAGAGTGGATGTCACCTTGTGATGAATGCTTCTATGCGGTGCTTAGACGCACCTGTGATATATATATATATATATATATATATATATATATTGTTGTTGCCTGCCTGCAGGGAAGGAGCACCGCCGCCCCGAGCATGTGGTGGGGTCATTATAAATCTGGGTCAACTAAAGCTGACCGGTTACTTGTTTTCCCACCGCTTGGTGGATTTATTTGTACAGGCCCTGGCGAGATTAGCGGGAAATAGCGGGCTGAAGCCCTTGCTGCTGTGTTGTACTGGCCCTCAAAGGCCAAAGCTTTTGTTTACTATTTTTTTCATGTGTGGTCGGCCTGCGCGCCGATGTTTGGAAGCCACCTTTATTATGTAAACAAACTTGTAACGAACTTGATGTATTTCATTCCTAATAGCTATGGTGGACATTGTATAAACTATTTTTATTTGAAATTAAATGCTTCCGTTGTGTGACTCTGTGTGCTGGGATGGTTATGTTATTAACTGTTTAATACTAATCTAGTAACGCGCTCTTCTGTTCGTTTCATATGGCGTGGTGTCCCTGTTGGAGCATGCCTTCCGAACTCCTTGGTTTGCTAATAATAAATCCCGAATGTATTTGATCCTATTTTTGATTAATGGTGTGCAGATAACAGGTGCAAGAATAACAAGTTTACAATTGGAGCAAAATACCAATTTTCCAAAAATTGGAGCTATCGGATTTCCGACATCAGTACCAGATTTCTTACAGCGCACGATTTCTTCCGTTCTCCGATCTCTACTCAGCGTTTTAGAGCTATCGGATTTCTGATAGCTAGCTAACGGATTTCCGACTGCGCACGATCTTCCCGTAACTCTACGACGTGCAACAGTTACGCAAGCTAACGGATATCCGATAGTGTTATTGGATATCCGACAGCCCACGTCTCAACCACGACTCAATCGCTATCGCCACTCTCCGTAAAAATGCCAAATATATGGGACACGTGACACCTCTGGAGCTATCGGATTTTGGTGATAGCTAGCTAACGGATGACGTTATCTCTCTTTTATAAAAAGGGCTCAGAACTTCGTGTAATTCAAGCTTTGATGATTCTAAGTCCTTTCCTGAGTGCATACGAACCAGAGAGCTCCATAACCTCATCAACTCCCATTTGTGCTTAGAAGCTTTGAGATTGAAGATGAGATCGGGCGCGCTTCTACATCAACAATCATCTCGAGGCTTCAACCTTCCTTTCAGAGATCTGAATTTCTAGGGAGTTCTTCATTTGACTTTGTATTTTCATTTATATACATTTCACTTTGTATAGGTAGGGAAATCATCTCCTTGTGCGTGACGTCTATGTCCGTGTGTGGCTTAGGAGGAAATCGCCGCCTTGCGCGTGGCGTCTAGGTACTTGTGAGGCTTAGGAATAAATCGCCGCCTTGTGTGCAGCGTCTAGGTCGTGGAGAGATCTAGGGGGAGGCTGGTAGCAAGATCTAGGAAGAGATTCGCTATAGTCGGCCGGTCCTTTGTTGAAGGACCGGTAAATTGAAAAGAATTTTATTTTTATTATAGCCTTGATTTTAAGCTTTATTAAGATCGACAATCCTTTGTATTCATCACTTGGGGAAATAAATTTGATTTTCAATTTCTTATGATTTTCTAAGTGTTTATTTGGGTTGTCTAAAAATCTACTTATTTTTCCGTTAAAATTATCATAATATATTAGAAAAATTTTAAAGTAAATTTTAGCCCTAATTCACCCCCCCCCCCCCCTCTAAGGGAGCCGCAAAATCCAACACTTGTTATCAGAGCTAGGTTATTCCAAATGGTTTAAAAACCAGGAATAATGGCGTCTCATGATCTCGCTTCTACTAGTGGGGAAAATTTTCTTATAAATGAAAAATTTTTGGCACCACCTTTATTTGAAGGCAAAAATTATAAAGGGTGGAAAATTTTAATGAAATTTTTTTAACTCATATGATATCAAAATTTGGAATATGGCAATTATAAGACCAGCGGATGAATCAAATAAATTGGAACGTCATTTAAATGCGAAGGCTATGAATACTTTATTTTGTGCTTTATCAAAAGATATTTCCAAATTGATTTATTGTTTTACTAATGCTTACAAAGTTTGGAAATTTCTTGATGAAATGTTTGATCTTCCGTGTATAGGTTTGGAGCATGCACAACATTTGGGAAACATTCAAATAGGCACAAGCAATCATGAAAGAATCTCTCAGGATGAAACCATGGAGAGCACATCAAGTGGAAGAGAAGAAGAAAAGTTGTCTTTGGAAGAGGAGTGCCAAAAAGATGTGAAAGGAACTTTATGTTCAAATCTTGCCTCTCCCGATAGCAATGTAAGTAAATCAAATTCTTCTATCCTTGTGACTAATTTTATTTCCACATTACATATGCTACAAGTTGCTAAACATAAAATTAAGAAATTGAAAATTACAAATGATAAATTACGTTTAGAAAATAAAAGGTTAAAAGCTAATGTTAATGTAGAATCTAATTATGATGTGGCTTCTCCATCTTGCTCTTTAGTTGAAATTCCTACTCCTTGTTTTGATTGCAATTTATTAAAAGAACAATTCAAGGAAATTGAAAAAGGGCTCTTAGTTTCTAAAAAGCATAATGAAAATTTGATATTTGAAAATGATGCTTTAACTTGTAAGTTAAGACAATTAAAATCTTTTGTTGAAAAAGTTCTAATTACTTGTAATGACTTTCATCATAAGATTTTAAATAACAAAGATAAATTAACTTACAAAATCATTTCTAAAAAGGATTGTTTGCCCAGAAAGCCCGCGACCTCCTCTTATTGTTCAGTTTTCCCGGTCTCAGCGGTCTCCATTTATGTGATCGCCCAGATCGTCAGATGCCTCCTCAACCGAGATTTTCTAAGTACTAAGCGGTCAAGACAGTGCGAGACCGCCAGCTTAAGCGGTCTGGTCGTTTTCCTTATTTTTGTTATTTGTACCCTATTTCCCTGCCCCGGCTCTCCTGTACCCCGGGCAGCCCGTAGTTTTCAGTTCTGCCCGTTTGGGCAGCCCCCTCATCTATAAATAGAGGGGTAGGGGTACCAGAAAAGGACCTTTTGCTCCGAGGCTCCAGCTTACAACCTGTGTAAGTGGTCTCATTTCTTCGTGATCGCCATTTCGTGATCGATTTCCCTTTGTTCCAGCATCTTCTGTCTTAGTAACCTGCACTTCGCAGTTTTCTCCCATCTCCTTTTAGTGTGAATTTTGGAGGTACCATTTTTGGCACCAACAGAACGAACACGCGACCTTCAGATTCGAAGTGTCAGGTGAAATCCATAAACTTTCAAGATGGCTGATCGTCGTAGAGGTCGTCCCCTGCGATCTCCCAGCGTTCCCCCTTCCGATCACAATCCGTTAGAAGCGCTTGAGCGCCGCTTCGAGCTTTGTGTTGAACAAGCTCTCCGTGAGGCCGCCCGAGCTAGGCAGGACGCCGCCTCTGTTCACCAGGAGATCGTGCGGTCTCAGCAAGAGACCACTCGAGATCGACAAGAAGTCGTCCGGGCTTAGCAGGAGTCTACGAAGCAGATTGAGGCAATGAACCAGGTTCTAGCCGCGATCTCCCAGAAGATCCATCCTCAAACCTCTCAGGTCGATACTCCTGACTGCATGGCAGGCGGTCACCCGAGCGATCACCCCGTCTTCCAGCCTGCAGCTCCTCAGTGATCTCAGCATGAGGAGTTTGCCGCCCGCCGTAATTCTTTCCGAGCCGCAGCCCAAGGACCTCCGGCTCAGACCGTGAATTGTGAAGAAGGGTTTCCTTACCCTCAAGATCCTCCCGCACCTTTTCTTCCTCCTCCAGGACCTTCCGTTTTTGGGGAGCCTTCCCCATTTACCGATGAGATTCGTCGGGATCCGATTCCTCATGGATTCAGAGAACCTCGCCTTCTAGTGTATACAGGAGAAACTGACCCAATGTGCCATCTTCAAGCCTTCGAGTCTGTTGTTTCCCTCAGGACCATTTCAGATGGAGTAAGGTGCAAGCTGATGGTCACCTCCTTTGATGGGTCGGCCATGGAATGGTTCTATAAGATGCCTTGTCAATCTATCTCGAGCTTTACTGCCCTGAGGTAAGAGCTCCTTCTAAGATTTGCCACCGCGAAGAAAAGGAAGAGTGGTCCTGCGACCCTCTTTAAGATTAAGCAAGGCGACAACGAAACCGCGGCGCATTTCATTGACCGTTTTTAGAAAGAAATCTTGGGAGTCAGGGATATGGATCCCGAGCTCTATATGGTAGCTTTGATCAGTGGCCTGCAGGAGGGTCCTCTGAAGTTCAAAGTCACGACCAAGGAGCCTAGCTCCTATCAGGAGTTGATCAGCATTGCCAATCGCTACATAAAGGGGAGATCAACAACCCCACCTATGTGAGCAATTTGACAATCAAGGCCACTCAGAAAGGCTCTGCGGGATTTTATCCGGCTCCGTCTTCCTCTAAGCCCCGACAAGAGCTCCCACCTCCGGCTCCGAGAGGTAAGAATTATCGCAACAGCTGCTTCAATCGAGGTAACCATTCTTTCTCACCTCAAGGTTCATTTCTTCAAACCCCTGCTACCCCTGCTCCGCAAGTCACCCCGGTCCACCAGATCCAGTACGCCCAACCTCCTCTTCTGCCCATTCCTTCGCACTACAATGAATCCCAAGAGTCTTTTACAGACTTTGGTGTTTCTATGAGTGAAGTGCTCCAAATCCTTCAAAAGCAACCCTTTTTCAAGAAGCCAGCTCCACTAAACTCGGATCCAAAGACCAGAAATCCTACTCTCTACTGTGAGTACCATAGAGATAGGGGACATTTGACAGAGGATTGTAGAGCTCTCCGCCTGCTCTTAGAGAAGCTTCTGAAGGAGGGTAAGCTTCGAGATCTCATTCAGAGGAATGATTCTGCCAAAGCCTCAACCTCCAAGGCTAAGGAGGTAGCGGAAGTCCATTGGGCATGTGAAGAAGTGGACGATATTGGCCATCTTGGCAATATCGGCTTTCTCAGTGAATGTGTGGATGCTGATGACGAAGGCGCCTTGGGCAATCTCTTCTGCATCCACGGAGGTGCAGGTCCGGAATCTTCAAGGAAGGCAAGTCTGAAAAGGGTTTAGCAATCAGAGGTTGCTGCCACCTCTTCAGCCCCGGTCCGGGGAACGGTCACTTTTGGTGATGAAGACCTTCCTCAGACCGCGAATCCCTTTGACGACGCGGTTGTCATCAAAGCTGTAATTGAAAATTATATAGTAGAGAAGATTCTGATAGACACGGGAAGCTCAGTCAACGTGCTCTTCAAACCTGCCTTCGAGGCGTTGAAGACAGGTAAAACCCTCCTTTCAACTGAAGGCCCCCTCTATGGTTTTTCAGGAGAGAAGAAAGAAGTAGAAGGGCTCGTCACCCTTTCTGTGATTCTGGGAGGGATAGTGAAGCTGGTCAAATTTATAGTCGTTGATGCTCCCAGTAGCTACAACGCCATCTTTGGAAGACCCTTCTTGAATGCATATCAAGCCATTGTCTCCACCTATCATCAAGCGGTGAAGTTTGCCTTGAATGGCAAACAACACCGAATCAGGAGCGACCCAAGGAAAGCTAGGGAATGCTACGTAAAGACGGTCAACATGATCGTGTCCTCTTCTTCCCAAGAAGTCATGATGGATGAATCAATTCAAGTTCCTGAACAAATCCAAACTGCAGAGGAAATTGAGGAAGGTGCAAGAGATGGAGTTCGGTTGGAACCTGCCCAAGCAACTCAAGAGGTTCGGATCAGCGAGGAAGATGAGAGCAAGAGCCTCTCCATCAACGCTGAATTATCTGAAGCTGACAAGAGTCAGCTCATCTCTTGCCTTCTGCAAAATCTAGATATCTTCGCTTGGTCGGCGGATGATATGCCTGGAGTGGATCCGAATGTTGCTTGCCACCATCTCAATCTTGACCCAAACTTCATCCCAATCCAGCAGAAGAAGAGGTCTATTGCAACTACTCTAGCACAGCCCATCCGTGAAGAGGTAGGGAAGCTCCTGAAGGCAAAGTTCATCCAACCAATCCAATACCCAGAATGGGTGTCAAACGTTGTAATGGTAAAGAAGTCAGGTGGGAAGTGGAGGATGTGTGTTGACTTTACTAAACTCAATAAAGCTTTCCCCAAGGATTGCTACCCCTTGCCTCGGATAGATTCTTTAGTAGATTCCGCGGTAGGTTATTCTTTTATGAGTTTTTTAGATGCTTTTTCAGGTTACCATCAAATCAGAATGCATAAACCAGATATACCTCATACTTCATTTATCACAAATGATGGTTGCTTCTGTTATCTCGTAATGCCTTTCGGGCTAAAGAATGCTGGAGCATCCTATCAGAAAATGATGGATACAGTTTTCAGGAGTCAAAAAGGAAGAAACCTTGAGGTATACGTTGATGACCTCTTGGTAAAAAGCAAATTATTCTCTTCTCATCTTAGAGACCTCTCGGAAACTTTTGCAACCCTTCGAACTTTTAATATGAGGTTGAAGTGTGTTTTCGGGGCAAGTAAAGGAAAATTCCTGGGTCACCTCCTTACTCCAGAAGGGCTGGAACCCAATCCTGACAAAGTAAGAGCTATACTGGAAATGCCACCTCCCAAGTCCCCAAAAGAAATTCAGCAGCTGGGAGGGAGGATGGCAAGCTTAAGTCGCTTTATCTCCCGGTCAGGGGATAAGAGTGCACCTTTCTTTAAAACCCTCCGGGGAGGGAGTAGGTTTGAGTGGACGAAGGAATGTGATGATGCTTTCACTCAGCTAAAGAAGCAATTGACATCAACCCCTTTGCTCCAAAGCCCGCGAGAGGGAGAAAATCTATTTCTGTATATGGGAGTCGGAGCCGATGCCATAAGCTCTGTTTTGGTCCGAGAGGAGAAAAAGATGCAATTTCTAGTCTATTACGTGAGTCGAATTCTGAAAAATGCAGAGACTCGTTATCCAATTCTCGAAAAATTGGCCTTGATGCTTATAACTTCAGCAAGAAGATTAAGACCATATTTTCAAGCTCATTCGATTCTAGTCGTTACTGACCTTCCATTGAAGAATGTCTTGGAGAAGCCAGAGCATTCAGGCAGGTTGGCAAAGTGGGCAATAGAGCTCAGTGAGTTTGACATATCCTATGTCCCAAGGGTGGCGATCAAAGCTCAAGTCTTAGCAGACTTCATGGTAGATGCCAAAGAAGTTGAGTCGCAGAAGGGAATCGGAGTGCCCCTTGCCTGGAAAATCTTCGTGGATGGAGCCTCAGGGAAAAATTCTCCCGGAGCGGGAGTTGTTTTAATCAACCCAAATGGAGTAAGGCTGGATCAGGCGCTGAAGTTCTATTTTCAAGTAACAAATAATCAGGCGGAATATGAGGCTTTGCTAGCTGGTCTTAAGTTTGCTAGAGAGCTGGGGATTGATGATGTCAAAGTCTTCACAGATTCTTTAGTGATGGCTTCTCAAGTAAATGGAACTTTCGAAACTAGAGATAGTATTTTAAAGCGGTATCTAACTCTGGTAAAAATCGAGGTAGGGAAGTTCAAAAGCTTTACCATCGACCATATTCCAAGAGGTGAGAATGTGGAAGCAAATGAGTTGGCAAAATTTGGACTTCTCTCAGGAGGAACGACTTCGGAATTATTTCGCCCGGCAATTGAAGAAGGAGAGGTCATGGAGATTGATCAGCATCCGTCTTGGATGGATCCATTTGTTCTATATCTTTCGACTGGAGAGCTCCATTCATCAATAAAAGATAGAAAAAGGTTTAAACGAAAAGCGGCTAACTATTATCTTGTTGCAGGAGTGCTTTATAGAAGAACTTTCCTTTCACCATTAGCACGGTGTGTTTCGGAGGAGGAAATTCCAACGGTCATTCAGGAGGTTGATGAGTCCTGATCATATACACTTTTATGGACTCATCTGGGCCGTTTAGTTAGTCATTTCACTGCACTTTAGCCCTGTTTTAGTTCATATTTGTTAATCCATGCTAGGTGCACCTTTAGGCCCATTTTGGTGTGTTTTCATGTTTATCTTCATTAGTAGTTTTCATGCACTGTTAGGTGCCACTTTTAGTGGCTGGATTTGTGGTTGTACGCTAGAACAGGAGTCGTGCAAGTGTTCCCGGTGCAATTCTGCACAGGAACACTGCGCACGATCACTGGTTCTATTGCGCACGACCACTGGTCGTGCGCCACTGATCGTGTGCACTTAACCCTTTTTCACGAGTTCTGTTTGGTGCAATGCGCACGATCACCAACGCCAGTGCGCACGACCACCGGTCGTGCGCCACTGCTCGTGCGCACTGACCATTAATTTTTAAGTTCTGTTTCATCTATTGCGCACGACCACTGACGCTAGTGCGCACGACCATCGGTCGTGCGCCACTGGTCGTGCGAACATGTTATTTTGTAATTTCTGTCTTTGCAGGTTCTGTCCAGGCAGAGCGCACGATCACAGGATTCCAGTGCGCACGACCACTGGTCGTGCGCCACTGACCGTGCGCACTGTTTAATTCCAGCGCCTATAAATTCCCTGCTCGCGATTTTAGGTCATCACCCCCGCCCGACTCCGCCGTTTTCTGCTCCCGTCCGCCCGACTTCGCCCCTCCATCGTCGCCCACCTTAGGGAGGATCTCCGGGCTTGCTCTTCACGCCTATCTTGAGTCGGAGTTTCCTCTCGGCCTCCTCCTTCATCCAAGAGCTCCAAAGGAAGACCTAGCCGCTATCTCCATCGAGCAAGAGGAAGTTGGCAACCTCCACCGGATCGTGACACGAAGAAGACGGGTCCATTGGAGAGTAGTGACAGCTCTCTCTACCCCGGACGTAGTTGTGGACCGAGCTTGGACGCGGATTGACAACCCGGCGATTCCAACCGTGAATCTTCAACGAGCCTTCGGATTCGGTCGATTTCTTGCCTTGTTCTCCTTTTATTGATGTATTTGCAACTAGATCTAACATTATGATGAAGTGTATTTTGATTAAATAGCATTTTTACTTGATTATGTCTATGTGATTGAGTATTTTTGTTTATATTATTGAGGTGCGCCTTGTGGTGTGGTTTGTTGGTTGTCCGGTGCCGCACTAGCAATTGCTAGTGGCGTGCTTGGTGAAGAGGTGCTTGCGACCCTCAATCCGTAAGCCTACTCGTCCATCCGCCTACCGAAGCGTGGCATCGCGGCCCGTATTCCATTCGCCTAACGAAGCAGCGCGCTCAAGGCCTGCATAGTTCGACTCCCTTAGCCTACTCGTCCATCCGCCCTTTCGACGCAGCGCGCTCAAGGCCTGCCTAGTCTCCATCCCGCCAAGCGAAGCTTTGCATAGCGGCATTGCATAGGAGTAGTTGATAGCTCTTATTTTATTTTCCAAAAGCCCAATCACCCCATTTCCGCATTCCATCCGACGTTTAGGACTTCAATCTCAAGTCCTTCCTCGACATTTAACTCCACCTTACTGTGTTCCTCAAGAGACCGACACTCGGGGATTTATTCCCAATTTTTATTACTTGAACGATCGGTACACTGCCGTTTCGTGTCGCAGTCGAGCTACCGCCTATAGCGGTGTGTGAGATTTGCGCCACCAAGTTTTTGGCGCCGTTGCCGGGGAACACAGTCGTGTGAGTTTTCTGGAGAGGGAGAACCTGAGAGAAAAGCCCTTCCATTTGTAAATTGCATTTTCTGTTATTTTATTTCTGTTCTTTTTATTCCATTTTCTTGTTTTATAGTAGGTTGCTTTAGTAAATTTTTGTTAGGTGTAGTGTTTTGCACAATAGCATTTCTATTTTGAATCGTTTTATCTTCACACTATGTGGGCACATCTTAATTTCCGTTGTCGTTGGTGTGGAGCTACTTCCCACTCTAGTGTTGAATGCCCTACGGAGAATAGTAGGCATAATTCCTCTCGCCCAGCATATAGAGCATCGACTCCGTCTGATACTCCATATGGTGCGCGTAAGTCTTATGGCTACTCTGCTGAGCCATTACCGTCATACTTCTTTTCGGCTCCAGCTCCCGCTGTGCCAAAGAAGCCTGCTAGGCAGTGCCAGTTTTGTCGGAGCACAGATCACGCCCTGCAGGATTGTGCTGCTTTTCATCGCCAATTGGATGAGGATGACGAGCCGGATATTCGGATCGTCCCAACTCCTAGCTCTGGCGGCACACCTTCAACATCCGGCTATGTGTCTTTGTCACCTTCACATTTTGAAGGGTATGGCATGGATACGGTCACCGGATGTGCGGCTGATCTATGCGCCGACATTACTGAGCCCATTCTCCATGTGCCTCCACCACTTCTTGTGGATTCGATTCTTTGTGAGGAATCGGTGCTCGACTTTTATCCGAGCACTATTCCTCCCCCTGTTGTGCATACTATACTCGTCTCCGACGACATTGTCGAGGATGTGTCACAGGAGGAGGCGGTTGATCTTAGTGTTGTGCCTACTCCTATGGAGGAGGACAACCTTCTAGGTGAAGAGAAGTTTTCCTCAGCACCGGTGGAGGGAGTCCAAATCCTAAGCTTGGCCACCGTTGATCCCGCTGAATCCTGTAGCATTGATGACAATGCTAACATTATTTTACTTCCCCAACCTAATGGAAGTGAGTCCGGGATCACTCCCCCGATTGATGTTTATTTATGTTCTTCGTCTTCTTTATTTCTTGATCCCCTTCCTTCATCTGAGTCTGTGCAGGTTGAATCTTCACAGGTACTTCAGGAGGACTTGGAGCTTTGTGCTCAAGTCAATGATGAGTGTATCCTTTCATGTGAGGAGGTTGATCCTTCCTCCATAGAGGAAGCCTCACTCATTGCCTTCTCCTCCTGCGGACCTGCTGTGGACGATACCTTGCTAGGCAAGGATGTGCTGTGTGAGTTGAGTGAGGACCAGGCCTCCTCCTCCTCTTACATTCTCTACCCTCTACCTGTGAGGAGCAGGTATCTATATTTAGGTAGAGGGGTGACTGTTCTATCACCGTATCGGTACCCGCTACCGACACGGATATTAGGCCAGTTACCTGTCCACTTCTCCTTCCATCGGCCCATTAGTTAGAACCTTTAGTTTTTAAATAAGTCGTGCTGGGATGACAATAACCCCAGTAGTTATCTTTCTTTTCTGCATTTTTATTTCATCTGATCATGTTTAGTTGGTAGTATTTCTTTTTCAGTTTTCTATTTTCTTTTTGCGGAGCTGACCCCTGCAGGTATCTTATTCTGGATGGCGGATGCTGCGCTCATTTCAGCTTACACGCCAATCTTCTGGTATGCTCACTTGCTGAGCATTGGGTACTCTCTTCCCCTAGCTCTTTTCTGATTTTCATATCATATATTCTGTGGATTGTTTAGTTTAAGTCTGGGGGAGAGTAGTTTTGTTTACCCGCTCACGTGCACTATTGCACTGCATACTAGAAGATTTCATTTTAAAATATTTTGTTTATTTTCATTGCACACCACATCACCCACTTGAGCGCGTACTCATCTGTTTGTCTGCTCTGTTGTGAATTTAATTCTTCTGCTTATTTGGGAAAATCTAGGTGATGGTTTAGGACTATGTAGCAGAGTAAAATGTTGACTCTATTAGTGCTCCTAGTCGAGTGCTCGGTTGCATAGAAATTTGTGTAGATTAGATTTCTCTTTATACTTATGGTTTTATATTTTTCTTATTAGTGTAAATGTTGTTTACTCTACTCAAATGGTGAATCCGATGGAATCAAACGGTAGCATAGGGATGTGTGTACACGATCGTTAGATTCGTATTGCTTGAGTCGGGAGAAAGGAGAATCTTTCTCGGTGACTAGAACTTGCCCCAAGCGATTCTTGAAGCATTGGCATAGGATAGTTCTAGTGCGTGAGAATGACGTAGGCCATTATTTTGGCCCGGTTGAACTTTTTATTTCATGCCTATCGTCTACCCTTGCTAGCCCCTTTGTGCCTACCCTTTCCTTGATTCAGCTCCACATATATCTCACCAAAGCCTAAAAGCCTAACCTAGTCGCACACCCAAATCTGAGCTTTAGTTGTAGTTTCATTTACATTTTGGGGGGTGTTGATTGTGGTGTTTATTATGTGAACCTGTGGATATGCTCAATTGAAAATTTGCTGAAAGAAAAAGACAAGAAAAAGAAGATTTAAAGAAAAAGAAAAAAAAAATGAAAAGAAAAAGAGAAATAGAAAGGTGTGTTTTATTGAAAATCTTGTAGAAAAATTATGTATTGGGAGTAGGCGGTGCACACACCTATGTTGCAAAAGTCCAAGTCTGGGGGTGTGGTGCACTTGCATTCGATTTTGGGTGCACGGGTAGTTATTCTTAAAGCTCATTTGGGTTAGGTGTTTTAAGCCGTCCTGTTTATCATTGTTTACCTCACCGTAACCCAAGCCTCAATCAAAACCTGAAAGTCCTACTGACTCACGTCTTGAACCAATCTAGTGTCGTGGAGAGAATGTGACCGGGCAAGCCTATGGTCACCGACACTGATGGATTTCAGTGGAGTTTATCCGGCATCCCAATCTTGAGCAATGCTCATCTCAGCGCTTCGTTTACTTTCTCCGTATGCATGACCGAATGATTCACCGTTGTTCACCATTTTGAGTAGTTGTAATATGCTTTTACTCTTTTAGAAATTTATAAACTGTTTGTATAATCAGTAGTCTTTTCTACTAATTTTCTTATGCACATGAGCATGCGACTTCGCATGGTACTCTGCATTGTAGTTCTAAGCCATCTACTTTTCTTTCCCCGTTCGCTTAGAATTTGTTTGCTCGGGACGCGCAAACAGGTAAGTCTGGGGGTGTGATGAGTCCTGATCATATACACTTTTATGGACTCATCTGGGCCGTTTAGTTAGTCATTTCACTGCACTTTAGCCCTGTTTTAGTTCATATTTGTTAATCCATGCATGCTAGGTGCACCTTTAGGCCCATTTTGGTGTGTTTTCATGTTTATCTTCATTAGTAGTTTTCATGCACTGTTAGGTGCCACTTTTAGTGGCTGGATTTGTGGTTGTACGCTAGAACAGGAGTCGTGCAAGTGTTCCCGGTGCAATTCTGCACAGGAACACTGCGCACGATCACTGGTTCTATTGCGCACGACCACTGGTCGTGCGCCACTGATCGTGTGCACTTAACCCTTTTTCACGAGTTCTGTTTGGTGCAATGCGCACGATCACCAACGCCAGTGCGCACGACCACCGGTCGTGCGCCACTGCTCGTGCGCACTGACCATTAATTTTTAAGTTCTGTTTCATCTATTGCGCACGACCACTGACGCTAGTGCGCACGACCATCGGTCGTGCGCCACTGGTCGTGCGAACATGTTATTTTGTAATTTCTGTCTTTGCAGGTTCTGTCCAGGCAGAGCGCACGATCACAGGATTCCAGTGCGCACGACCACTGGTCGTGCGCCACTGACCGTGCGCACTGTTTAATTCCAGCGCCTATAAATTCCCTGCTCGCGATTTTAGGTCATCACCCCCGCCCGACTCCGCCGTTTTCTGCTCCCGTCCGCCCGACTTCGCCCCTCCATCGTCGCCCACCTTAGGGAGGATCTCCGGGCTTGCTCTTCACGCCTATCTTGAGCCGGAGTTTCCTCTCGGCCTCCTCCTTCATCCAAGAGCTCCAAAGGAAGACCTAGCCGCTATCTCCATCGAGCAAGAGGAAGTTGGCAACCTCCACCGGATCGTGACACGAAGAAGACGGGTCCATTGGAGAGTAGTGACAGCTCTCTCTACCCCGGACGTAGTTGTGGACCGAGCTTGGACGCGGATTGACAACCCGGCGATTCCAACCGTGAATCTTCAACGAGCCTTCGGATTCGGTCGATTTCTTGCCTTGTTCTCCTTTTATTGATGTATTTGCAACTAGATCTAACATTATGATGAAGTGTATTTTGATTAAATAGCATTTTTACTTGATTATGTCTATGTGATTGAGTATTTTTGTTTATATTATTGAGGTGCGCCTTGTGGTGTGGTTTGTTGGTTGTCCGGTGCCGCACTAGCAATTGCTAGTGGCGTGCTTGGTGAAGAGGTGCTTGCGACCCTCAATCCGTAAGCCTACTCGTCCATCCGCCTACCGAAGCTTGGCATCGCGGCCCGTATTCCATTCGCCTAACGAAGCAGCGCGCTCAAGGCCTGCATAGTTCGACTCCGTTAGCCTACTCGTCCATCCGCCCTTTCGACGCAGCGCGCTCAAGGCCTGCCTAGTCTCCATCCCGCCAAGCGAAGCTTTGCATAGCGGCATTGCATAGGAGTAGTTGATAGCTCTTATTTTATTTTCCAAAAGCCCAATCACCCCATTTCCGCATTCCATCCGACGTTTAGGACTTCAATCTCAAGTCCTTCCTCGACATTTAACTCCACCTTACTGTGTTCCTCAAGAGACCGACACTCGGGGATTTATTCCCAATTTTTATTACTTGAACGATCGGTACACTGCCGTTTCGTGTCGCAGTCGAGCTACCGCCTATAGCGGTGTGTGAGATTTGCGCCACCAGAGGTCCATTCTGGAGAATGTGGAAGTCACTCTGGAGCTAGAACTTTGGAGAAAAGAATTCTGAGGCAAGGCTATTTTTGGCCTCAAATGAGGAAAGATGCGGAAAAATTTGCTAAGAAATGTGTAAAGTGCCAGAAGTTTACTCCTCTCCAAAATCAGCTAGCTCAACAACTCAAGTCGATAGCTACTCCATGGCCGTTTGCAGTTTGGGGGATGGATTTGATTGGGCCTTTCCCTATGGCAAGTGGGCAACGTCGATATATTATAGTCATGATTGATTATTTCAGCAAATGGATAGAGGCAAAGGCATTGGCCAAAATTATGACTCAAGCCGTAAAAAATTTTATTTGGGGAGAGATAGTATGTCGGCACGGAATCCCAATTGCAATCATCACGGATAACGGTTCTCAGTTTAACAATTCAATTCTTATTAATTTCTGTAAGCAAATTGGCGTTGAGCTACATTTCGCTTCTGTGCATCATCCAAGAAGCAATGGGCAGGTAGAGGCCGCCAACAAACTCATCATAAATCTCTTAAAAAAGAAGGTAGAAAATGTCAGGGGCAATTGGGCAGAACAACTGCCTTCCGTCTTATGGGCCTTGAGGACAACTCCAAGTTCTGCTACCGGGGAGACTCCATTCAAACTATCACACGGTTCCGAAGCCCTTATTCTGGTGGAATTTAAAGTAAAAAGCCCAAGAGTTTTATTGGCGCAACAGAATCAAATTGACTGGATGGAAGGAAATGATGAGGAGCTAAAATGCAGCCTTGATTTAATTGAAGAGTTGAGAGATACGGCAATCATCAGGCAAGAAGAGGTGAAAAGAAGAATGGCAAGACTATTCAATAAAAATGTAAGAACCAAAGAGTTCGTTGTTGGGGATCTAGTCCTGAAGAAAATAGATACAGCAGCAAGAGCTGGTACAGTCGGAAAGCTTAACCCAAACTGGGCGGGGCCGTTTGTGGTAAAGGGCGTGCTTAAAAATGGTGCTTACCATCTCCAAACTTATGAAGGAAAAGAATTGTCTCATTCATGGAGTGGAGATGATCTCAAACTCTTCTTTTCTTAAATGTTCGTATCCGATTCACTCATTCTTTTCCTCACTTTTCTTCTCTCAAACATCACGCAGGTATTATCAAAGCATTCGCAATATGAGTGATGGGTGACAAGTTTTAAGAATAAGTTATTTTTGAAAAGCCAAAAACCTGTCAAGTGAGACATCGACGGATCCTACTATCTTCACCCTCGACTTGTTAGCTCGACGTGTGATTCTGCCAGGACCACAGATATCGGGGAGATTTCGAGTCTGTGTAGCAGTAGCTCGCCAAGCTCGAGCGGTGGAAGTTTAGGATACCGGGTCCTTGCTGACATCTGGCACACCTCAGCATATCAAGGAGGTCTAGGTGGCTGGCTCAGCTCTGTCATGCATTGAGAAGGACATTGTTACGATCTTAATGATCTTTCAGGGAAAGCAATGTCAGTGTAGCCTCAGCGGCATGACCACACCTGCCCTACCGATCATTTTGGTCTGTAACTCTCGAATACTCGTTGAAGCGTGGTTAGGTGAGGGGCGGTCAGAAATATCCATGACCGTCGCCTGAACCTTAGATTGGCATGTTTGCAGTAAACTCGACAATCCTTTTAAAAAGACAATGTTGGTATAGCCTCCGCGGCATGCCCACACCATCCTTTTGGATCATTTTTTGAGATCCCATTTTCTCATCTTCTTACTACAAAAAGGAAATTTTATTCATCCCTTTGTACTGGGATCGGGCGGTCAGAAATTTATGAGACCGCATGTTCTTCTTTCCTACTTTCTCCGAAGAGCGATTTGAGTCATTTACGATCGCCGGATATAACTTTTTCAGGATAATCGAGGCCGCTATTCAAAAATCTCTTATGCCAGCTTGATAGAGATCGGCCCGATCTCGGAAAATTTGAGATTCCAATGCTTTCTGCTATTCAAAGCTATATGGAACGATCATGATACACTGTACCTCATCAAGTGAGTTGGGTTTCTTCAAAAGCGGCGGTCTGAGTATAATGTGATCGCTGAACTGGAGATCCATGAAGAGCTATCATTTTCCTTTTTCAAATAGTAATCTTGGTACTCAAGGGGTCATCAAACGGGTTTCCTGAAAGTCATTTGGGTGCCGATCACCCAAAATATAATGAGTTCAAATCATCTTCAAGTTATAATTTCCTTATATTACGACCTATGTAATAAGAGACCGCATGACTATTATGGATAAGTTGGCTATTTTCTGATTACAGTTATACGAGGCGATTTGCTGAATTTCTTTTAGTGATCTGATTATCTCAAGATCACAGAGTAGCCTTGTGTATATAAATTATCGGCTTTTTCTTCAAGGTCTTTTAGCGTTCTTCCAAGAGATCGCCACCTGAAGTTTTTTAATGTTGATATAAAATTGTGATAAACCTAGGGCATTGAGATCGAATGTCGGTTCAAACTCAGAACAAATAAATATATACATCAAGAACAAATTCACTCAGAATCTAACAGAAATCCAATTTTCTATATATTTTTTGAAATATCTATTACAACGAGACCGCTCGGTCTCCAAAAAAGAAAAATGAAAATCATTACAATTCATTCTCTCCTTGACCTTTTAGAAGACCGCTCACTCGAGGGGGAAGAACCGGTCTCTGCAGAAGATTCTTCTAAACTATTCCCCGGAATTCTAGATCCAGAGCTTGAGCTCGAACTGGAATCTAGGCCAAGGGTATAGCGGCTTCCACTTTCTTCATCCTCGATCACCACATTTTCCTCTTGGACTGCGGTCTCATCGGCAGCATCAGCAGACTCATCAGCAGCATCCGCGGTCTCTTCAGCGGTCACAGATTGTTCTTCAATTCTTTGCGCCGCATCAGGGAAGAGATCCGCGAACGAAACATCTTTGAATTCTTCAGTGAATCCACCACGGTTACGGACCTCATCCAGCACCTGGTCGGCGGTCTCTTTTATATGGTGCATCAAAGCCCTCTGGAAAGCTGGATTCTCAGGGTCATAAGCTGCTTTTTCAAATTGCTGCAAAAGAGATATATGTTAGACCGTGCGATCATAGGTAACACGTTCATAAAATATAAGCAAAATTCTCACTTTTCTTTCTTCTTGCAAAGCAGTTATTTCGTCCAGAGCGCTGCGAAGAGACCGCCCCATATGATGATTTAAGATTGTACTTCTGGCGGTCACTTGGGCACAGAGGTCGGGGAGCGCATCGGTCTCGATATTTAATATTTCATTTGTATTTTTTCTCCCATACAAAGCCGAAGTGACCGCGTATGCGTGACGGGTCACCTTCCCGCTCCACAAGGGCAGATCAGTAAACACCTTCACAGACTTCCCTTTGACCGCCCATTTGAGGAGAGGTTTTCCTTTGATGTCCTTCATTTTTCTTTTAAAACCCACCAAGGGAAAAACTCGCTCGGCGGTCTCAGAAGTAATGCCGAACACGTCGGCCTCACGCTTCAGCCTCCTCTCCCTCTGAGTAAGAACTTCTACAGCTGGGGAGATAGGATCTTGAACAGGGACCGCAAAGGTCGCTAAAAGTAGGGAAAAAGTTAGGAACATACAAAAAACATAAAAGAAAATTATTCGAGATCGCAAGAAAAACTTACTTTCAGCTGGAGTGATTTCGGCGATCTCGGGCCAGATCGCTAGATAATGAACAAGGTCGATCCTCTTGCCCGCCAAGAAAGCCAAGATTTTCAGCTCCTCGTCTGAGACCGCTTTTATCTTCTTAAAGATACTGTCAGGTCGCGGAGAGGGCGAGTTTTTGAGACCGCCAAGATCACCTTCGAAGACAAGAAACCTCTCTGTCCAGAAAGAGATTTTATTTGGAAGATTCAGGATTTTTATTCCATCTGCTGAAAAGTACATCAACCCTTTGAACTCTTCCTTCTTCCTGCCTTCCTTCAAAATCTTCGCGGTGAAGGTTGCACGGAACAGATTCATTGTAAATTTCACTCTTTCTGATCTCAAGTAATTGATGAAGACATTAACCAGACCGATGGAGTTTGGGGCCAACTGGGCGAGCACGAAGCCGTAATATTCCAGGATCTCTAGCCTTTCCCATGGGAGGGGAATCCTCAACCCGTTATCAAAGTGATCGATGGGAATAATAAACTTTTTCTCCTCCACAAAGTTCAACCTTTCTTGTTCTGTTGGCGGTCTCACTACTACCTGAGTTTGGATCATATATTTCTTTATAAACTCAATATACTCATCCTTTGATAGGCGACCTTGTTTGTGATCGGCATTCAGGAAGATGGTGGCAGAAGCACGAGCGGACAGCATTTTTAGCGATCACAGAGATCGGTGCTTAGAGCGCATTCAAGGAATCATAAAATAAAGGTCATGAAGACGGCTATTTATAGAAGACGAAGGGTCATTTCGTAATCATTACCTCTTGAAGATCGCCCAGCAAAAAATGTTCAGACCGCTCGACCTGTGCAAAGTTATGTAAAAGCATACTATGGTTGGCGATCTCAATCAATAACAACACAGCAGCAATACAAGCAACTCAGGCATAAAGAGATCGAAACTTTGCAAATCAAGGCCGCACAAAACATTAAAATTAAAACAGCCACACAAATATATGGAAAAATAATAGTAAAATTTTACAAAATATATTGTTTAAATCCAGAGACCGCTCGGTCTCAAATTAAAATGTTCATCTCCTAGGAGGCCTGTTTCTCCTTATATGAGCTGCGACATCTTGCATGTCGTTCACTGCGGCCATAACCGACACCAAGCTATGATTGGCCAGCATTGCAGATCGGTGAATTTTCGACATCTCCTTGTCCACCTGCTCCATAGGGATCAGTACAATTTCAGGTTGTGGTCTCTCCGCTAGATGATCGCTGGAGGTACCCGGTCGCATCAGCATCTTTCCATGACCGCTCCTCAGCCTCTCATTCTCCGCGGACAGCGCCGCAGCCTTCCCCTTATAGTACTCAGCCTCCTTTTTAGCCATCTTAAGAGCTCGCGCGATCTCTGCAACCCTCAGATCGCATTCTTCTCGAATCCTCTTCTCATTGGTGCGCAATTTTCCTTCGAGGTCGCGAATCTGATCGTTCTGAGTTCGCTCCCTCATCAGCATAGAGCGAACATCCTCGAACATTGGGTTAAGGATGTTGGTTAGCTGAGGGGAGATCTTGATGTGCTGAGGAAGTTCTCCCTCCTCGATCTCAGCCTCATGGTCATCTGCGGTCACAAAAGATGGGTTATTTCAATCACGAGCATACGATCAGATAAGCTTTTTTAAATAAACAGAAAGAGTACTTGGAAAGAAATTGAGACCGCATTCACGTAAAGCTCTCCTGATATTTTTAGTGACCGCGGGATCTGCGGTCAGTGAAAGGCGATCTGATCCCCTTAAACGCTCCAGATCCATTCTTTCCAAATCTCTTTTCTGCGACTTTTCTCCCTCTTTTCTTCTTCTTTTCAATTCTTCATTGCTCAAGAGGATATCGTCGGTCTCAATAAAGACGATCTCATGCTTTCTTTCAGGGGAAACAGAACGAACTATAGGTAATGGAAGGAATTCAACTGACTGGGGAATCGTTTTATTCTTACCAGCTCGCAAAATCGAGACCGCCGCCGCACGATCTGCTGTAGGCCTGTTCAAATGATCTCCCTGAAGAGAGTCATCTAGGAGACCGCTTGAAAGTGCAGCTTTCTCCTTAGCGATCTGCAACTTCTTAGCGATCTCCTCCTCAGCGTTTTTGTCCTCCGTAGTCTGCAAGACCACCTCCTTTTTCCTCTCTTCAGCGATCAGGGCCGCCTTTTCCTCAGCAACCCTGACCGCATCCTTTTTCCTCTCCAGCGATCAGGGCCGCCTTTTCCTCAGCAACCCTGACCGCTTCCTTTTTTCTTTCTTCAGCGATCAGGGCCGCCTTTTCCTCAGCAACCCTGACCGCTTCCTTTTTCTTCTTCTCTTCTTCGACGGTCTTAGCCGCCTCTCTCTTCTTTTCTTCTTCCTCTCTTTCTTTTCTCTCTTTCTCTTTGTCTCTCTTCTTCTCCTCATCCTCTCTCTTTTTCTTCTCCTTCTTCTCCCTCTTTTCTTTCTTCTCTCTTTCTTCTTTCTCCTTCTCTTTCTCTTCTTTTTCCCTCTGTTCATCTACCTCTTTCTCTTTCTTCCTCTTCATCATCTCTTCCATTTCCATCTTTTTCTTTTCCTCCTCCTTTGCCTTGATCGCTGCGTCAGCGATCTCATTCTCCCTGTCCGCGATCTCCTTATCAACAACAGCATTTTTGAAAGCTGAAGCCTCTAAGGGATCCAACACATGCAATGATGAAAAAGATGAATTATTAGAATAAACCTCATCAAGGTAGGCGATTAATCCAGAATGATCCTCTCTTGGTAAGGTTGAGACCACGGGAAGGAAGGGGAGATCGCCCTTAGCATTCACCTTCCGAAACTCCGCGGAGTCTTACAGGTCGATGGATTCAGGAAATACGGTCGCCTCTATGGCGGTCACATCTTTTCCTTCCTCATTTTTTCTGCTCCTCTTATAAGTCAAACTAGATGGACTTGAATTTTTTCTCTTCTTGTCCTTCGCAGCGATCTCCTAGTCAGCAATCTTCTGCCTCAAGGATTCGGCCTCGGCTTTCTTCTGACGCAGCCCAGCCAGAATGACCTTGGTAGAGGCGGTCTCAGGAAGTTTGGAAGATGTTTGATCTAGTGCCTCCAGGGATTTCTGACAATTAAAAGAAATGGAAAAGTCAGGCAATTTCCATACAGGATCGAAAGAAGTATTAGACGGATCAGAAGCAACAGAGACCGGCACAATCAAGCCCTCAGGAAGCTCAGTTTTCTTTAACGGAGATCGGGCGGTCTCCTTTGAAGTGCTCACTTTCGTTAAGATTTTTGGCACTTTCTTTCCTTTCTTCGAGCTAACACTCTCCTTCTTCCCAGGAGAGTTCAATTTCGATGGAAGAGCCTTTAAGAGATCGAGCATAGTCATCTATGCAAGAAGACCGAACCTGCGCAATTATCAAAGACCGCTCAAAGATTGGAATATCTCAATGTCTTGCAGAATGGAGTTTTCAGCCGGTATTTATAGACCAAACCGCATTAATGATGGTCGCGGTCTCAGCGGTCAAAGCTTACATTTTCAAAGTTCCAGGTGCAACTTAAAAATGTGTGGGGATTATGTTTGCCCAGAAAGCCCGCGACCTCCTCTTATTGTTCAGTTTTCCCGGTCTCAGCGGTCTCCATTTAAGTGATCGCCCAGATCGTCAGATGCCTCCTCAACCGAGATTTTCTAAGTACCAAGCGGTCAAGACAGTGCGAGACCGCCAGCTTAAGCGGTCTGGTCGTTTTCCTTATTTTTGTTATTTGTACCCCATTTCCCTGCCCCGGCTCTCCTGTACCCCGGGCAGCCCGTAGTTTTCAGTTCTGCCCGTTTGGGCAGCCCCCTCGTCTATAAATAGAGGGGTAGGGGTACCAGAAAAGGACCTTTTGCTCCGAGGCTCCAGCTTACAACCTGTGTAAGCGGTCTCATTTCTTCGTGATCGCTATTTCGTGATCGATTTCCCTTTGTTCCAGCATCTTCTGTCTTAGTAACCTGCACTTCGCAGTTTTCTCCCATCCCCTTTTAGTGTGAATTTTGGAGGTACCATTTTGGAGGACCATTTTCATACATCAACTCAAAAGGAGTTTAGTTTCAAAAAGAATTATGACCCTCACAAAATTCTTAAGAGTCACTGTTATAAGTCTCAATATATTTTCAATCATGACTCAAATTTAAAAACTCCTTTTCATGAAAATCAAACTATAAAATTTTTTCCTTCATATTATAAGAGTATGTCTATAAGAAAGAGTGGAAATGAAAATCATCAAATTAAGAATCAATCACTTAAAATTTATTGTAACCCACTCTTTCAACATTCAATTCTAAAGAAAGACAATCACTCTTATAAATTTTAAAAGAATCCATATAATAAAATTCATTATGATTATCAACATCAATCTATTTTGAAAAATAATTTGAATAAACATAAATCTCAAATGAATTATTTTTCAAACAAATACAATCATATAAAGATGTCACATAATCATAAAATGAATTTTAAAGATAAACAACCAAGGTATGAATGGAAACCCTTAAAGAAAAATGACACATCAACTTTAATTGAAAGGGCCCATTTATCCTTGTCTCCTAAAAAATCATCATGTCGTTTTTGGGTACCCAAAGGAACCATCCTTCATGGTCCCCTTTGGATACCTAAATCTCTTATTCATTAGTATCCTATCATTTGCATGAAGTAGAAACAATTAAAAATGAAATATCAATTCTCTACTTCATGATGTGCTTTATTTCTTTTTTCTTTTGTTTGTTTTGTATTTTTTGATCCAAAATGTTTATGGTCACTTTATATTTCATAAGATATGACTTACTCAACTTAAACCAAATGTTTTATCATATCAAATTGAATTAAAATTGAACATAAAGTCATATGATCTTAAAAGTGACCTACCTTTCATCCTTTTAAAAAAATTGCTTATATATATATATCCTTGTAAAATCCTTTACCCTTCAATGTCTTGAATTAACATTATCATTTGAATATTGAAATTATCTTCAAGACCAATGAAATTATTATTTTTTTTTAAAATATATGGATTTAAATGGTTTATTAAAGGGCTTAAGCTAAAAATTAAAATGCGCAACGTTTTGATAATCTTCTATTTTATTTGCTGCATTTGATAGTACTTATAATGAAAAATATTATCAAATAAAATCGAAAACAAACATTCACAAAACGCATGTCTAATCCATCAAAAATGCGAGTTTTAGATCAAAACTTCAAATAGCCATATCTTTTGATCCACTCGTCCGTTTTTTCACGTTTAATATCTTTTCGGAAAGAGCACAGAAATCTCCATTCAACGGAGAACCAAACTTGCCCGTTCAAATTCGTTTGGTGTTGTCAAAATTACCCAAACTCAACTTTGTTTAAAAGTTATACCAGTCCTCTTATTTCGGCAATTTTTTGTGTCTTTGGATTCTTCATCACATGATATCCTTTGTATATTGTGTGTAATGTGTGTCACCATTGTTTGTAGGTAATTAAACCTTAGAATCATCTTGTATCATTAAGATCAAATAAAAAGTTCTAATCATTTCATTCTAGGTCTAAAGAAAATTAAGTTAAAATCTACTCTTATTACATGCAACATTTTCTATGTAATAACATTGCATTCAAAACTCATCATCCTAGCATCACCTCTTAGTCTATGATTAAATTCTTATGCTAAGTATAACATGTACAATGTTATTCAATTTTCATGATAACTATGTGATTTGAAATTATGATAGAATACTAAAATTCCAACAAACACATAGTTTATGGATTAATCATTAGACTATATATGAATATTGTATCATGAATCATATATTATCATTCAAAACCAAAGATCAATAAATTTAATTATTGAATGCAATTTTATTAAAAAATTTCAAAACATTCTATATGTGATCTTTGTCTTTGATATGATTACTTGATCATCTTTTTCTAGACTTAAAAAAATCAAACATGCTTATTCAAAAGAAAATCATCTTATTGTCATATGTCTAGAAAAAATAGAATTCACATACATCATGATGATCCAACAATTATTCTATGCAAAATTCTCTGTAATCATAAATCATAATTCATGTTCTATCAAAAAATATCTAAGATCAATAATGTCTATTAGCTAGGAATTATGAATATTATGATATAAATATGAATAATTGTTTCTTCACATTTGGTGCATAGATATACTTTGTTATTGATTGCATGTATCTCACATATATATAGATTCTAAAATAAATTGTGTAATAATAAGAATAAATTAATATCATCACCTTATTCTAGATCTATAATTTGAAACTCTAGTTTGGAATACACGCAATATAAATGTTAATCTTATGACATGACATTAAACCCAAAACTCATCACACTAGCATTGTCACTTATTGAATATTAGTAATTGTGTTAATTATCTCATATCGTCATCTCATAATAGTAGAAAAACTATGCGGCTTTATATAACTCATCACATTAAACAAAACTCATAGTTTATAAATCAACCCATAGTTTAAAAGCATAGGTTGTACAAAGATTATTCACTTATGACTTGATATCTCATAATAGCGGGGGCATAGGGTTGTATGCATTAGAGACCTAACCTCTAAGTCGTGTCTTGTCCTTAACCGGGGAGGGTTCGAGTGGGGCCTTGCGATGCACTGGGGGAAAAGAGTACTAGGTTGAGTGTTCTCTAGTGTGTGCATATGGGACTAACACCCCAACCTACGGCATATGTGCAGCTCCTCATGCCCATCTGTCACTTAGTACGGGGAGGGTGTAGACATTTAGTCAGGGTAGTCTTTAATCTTAGGACATACTTATTTTACTCTTTGCATGATCATTTTATTTACTTATCACTTAAATCATGCATATTTTAGGGTATTTAATAAAAAAATATCCTCTTGTGTTTGCATAATTTATCTTTTTGAGCTTAAATATTTTTGTAAAACACATGTATTTGAAAAAGCTATAGTTTTATGCAAATTTGAGCAATCAAGACATCTCCATAAATTACAAAATTTTTGCATAAGACTACTCTAAGGACACTTAATAAATATCAAAAATCAAATTTTTAAAATTCTCAAAAAATCAAGTACTATTTCCAGCGCTAGCTTTAGCGCCTGCGCTAGCGTGGGTGTTTGATTTTTCTGATTTTTAAAATTTCTAAAAATCTATAAAAATATTTTAGATCATATGTACTACTTAGTTTTTGTGTTTCTGACTTTTTGTTATTTTATTTTTATTCATATTATGAAAAATCAAATAAAAAATTCAAAATTCAAAAATTACAAAAATATGTTTTTTTTTGTGATTTTCTATTTTTTTAATTGATTTAAAAATGATAAAACAAAAAATTGTATGATCTTTATTGCCAATATCAAGCATGAATGAATTCTATTATTTAGAATTTTATACAATGTTAAAATTTATTCCTTCAAATTACTATGAAAATTGTTTTGTTTATCATGCTTTGATGTATCTATTTAAAGTGCATAAATTGTATTGAAAAATATGTGTAGAACCGAGCTTAGCATGCCTCTAAGTATGAGTAAATGTATTATGATTGATAATGATATCTTTCACTCACTTATTTTTGTAATCAACATGTGTGTTTAAATCTAAAAATGCTTGTTTGTGTATTGTATTTGTAGAATGAATTAAATCTTGCATAAGTTTATTGCCTACACTACATTTGAATTGCACTTGTGAAATTTAGAAAAGTCGTTAAGTTAAAAATTTTTGGGTTTGCAAAACAAGTGTATTCGGAGAATGTTGTCTCACAAATGTAAAAAAAAAATTATATATGTAGACAAATATAACTCCACCAAGCACTACTTGAACCTCCTGATAAGTCTTCATAAGCATTGTGAGGTTGAGCAACTTGGAAAGAATAGTAAAGTATCTTGTGCAACCCTTGATTAGTACACCACTTTTTATAAAATAGTGTGTATTAAAGTGTGTGAAAGTAAATATACTTGTGTTTTATTGTGCACTTTACTCTACATATGTCTTGTATTTTTTTATTTAAATAAATTATTAACATTGCCCAAAATACACTTATGTGCACATCATTATCTTTCATAACACTTCTTCTCATGAGTATTGGATTCTAATGCTTTATCTATATTACTCTTTATATAAGAAATGCACTAGATAACCTAGCATGATGTCTACAATGTTTTGGTATTTCTTGAACTTAACATTAAGTAACATTGTAGTATATTTTCTTTTCGATGTGTTCATTTCATGCTTGGTATATTTATGAAAAAAAAACTTGAGATTTCAAAAAGGTTAAAATATCTTTACATTTTGCACTTAAACTCATATTTATAACACTGATTTTCATGCTTATAAAAAGATGTTTCTTATAATCTTCCGCTTGCTTACAACTCTTATCTTTTATTTGAAATCTCTTATACTATGCTTAAAATCTTTATCATTATCTATATTACAAAAGCTCGATCATGCTTTATCATTTATAAGAAATGCCTCCTTACTACCCTCACCCCACCTTCTTTTGATAATATCAAAAGGGGGAGATTAATTGAAGAAATCTATATAGGAGAAATATAGAAGATTAAGGGGGAATACACACTTAGGGGGAGAATACATGTAGGGGGAGCTTCATCCAATTGACATTATTGCACACCCACTTATTTAATCTTGCTTATCTTCTATCACTCAATAGGATACTGTGATTTCTTTCAAAGTGGATTTGTTATTATCAAAAGGGGAGATTGTTGGAGCATGCCTTCCTAACTCCTTGGTTTGCTAATAACAAATCCCGAATGTATTTGATCCTATTTTTGATTAATGGTGTGCAGATAATAGGTGCAAGAATAATATGTTTGCAATTGGAGCAAAATACCGATTTTCCAAAAATTGGAGCTATCGGATTTCCGACATCAGTACCGGATTTCCGACAGCGCACGATTTCTTCCGTTCTCCGATCTCTACTCAATGTTTTAGAGCTATCGTATTTCCGATAGCTAGCTAACGATTTCCGACAGCGCATGATCTTCCGGTAACTCTACGACGTGCAGCAGTTACGCAAGCTAACGGATATCCGATAGTGCTATCGGATATCCGACAGCCCACGTCTCAACCACGACTCAATCGTGATCGCCACTCTCCGCAAAAATGCTGAATACATGGGACACGTGGCACCTCTGGAGCTATCGGATTTTGGCGATAGCTAGCTAACGGATGGCGTTATCTCTCTTTTATAAAAAAGGGCTCAGAACTTCGTGTAATTCAAGCTTTGAAGATTCTAAGTCCTTTCCTGAGTGCATACGAACCAGAGAGCTCCAGAACCTCATCAACTCCCATTTGTGCTTAGAAGGTTTGAGATTGAAGACGAGATCGGACGTGCTTCTACATCAACGATCATCTCGAGGCTTCAACCTTCCTTTCAGAGATCTAAATTTCTAGGGAGTTCTTCATTTGACTTTGTATTTTCATTTATATACATTTCACTTTGTATTGGTAAGGAAATTGTCTCCTTGTGCGTGACGTCTATGTCCGTGTGTGGCTTAGGAGGAAATCTCCGCCTTGCGCGTGGCGTCTAGGTCCTTGTGAGGCTTAGGAGTAAATCGCCGCCTTGTGTGCAGCATCTAGATCGTGGAGAGATCTAGGGGGAGGCTAGTAGCAAGATCTAGGAAGAGATTCGCTATAGCCGGCCGGTCCTTGGTTGAAGGATCGGTAAATAGAAAAGAATTTTATTTTTATTATAGCCTTGATTTTAAGCTTTATTAAGATCGACAATCCTTTGTATTCATCACTTGTGGAAATAAATTTGATTTTCAATTTCTTATGATTTTCTAAGTGTTTATCTGGGTTGTCTAAAAATCTACTTGTTTACCCGTTAAAATTATCATAATATATTAGAAAAATTTCAAAGTAAATTTTAGCCCTTATTCACCCCCCCCCCCCCTCTAAGGGCGCCGCAAGATCCAATAGTCCCGTCCAGACCTACTGCTATATGCTATGTAATAGGGAGGGTGTTATAAATTAGTATCAGCTCCGGGTCTCGATCCCTTTCCGTCTGAATTCGTGGTCGAATTCTTTTAAGGGGTGGTGAGCACGTGTGTGCGTCGCCGTTAACTCATGTAAATCACCAGTAATTGTCCACTTTAGGAATGAATTACATGTATGTGTGTAGCATTAGGATGGAACTTCTGTGTTCCTTTATTGATCCATGCTATCTCTTAGTCGCTAATTGTGTTTTGTGCACATGTATAGGCGGCTGGGAGTGGAGCGGGGCCGTCTCGACCACCGCGTTCGTCTGCGAGTAGTGCACCAGCTGAGGTGCCGACTCGTCCTTCTGCTGAGACAGTAAGGATGATAGCGGAAGCAGTATAAACTCATAGTGCCCGTAGCGGGTATTAAATACCATCTTGGGAATGTTGCATTCCCGAATCCGCAATTGATAGTAACCAGACTTAAGATCCAGCTTTGAATACAACGATTAACCCACTAGCTGATCAAATAAGTCATCGATTCGAGGAATCGGATACTTGTTCTTATCGGTCAGCTTGTTCAATTCACGGTAGTCGATACAGAGACGTAGGCTTCCGTCCTTCTTCTTCACAAAGAGGACTGGAGCACCACAAGGCGATCTACTTGGGCATATATAGCCTTCCTCTAACAACTCCTGTAATTGAACCTTTAATTCTGCCATCTCCTTTGGCGCAATTCTATAAGGAGAGCGTGACACAGGTTTGGCACCTGGCACTAACTCTATAGTGAAGTCTATCTCTCGTTGAGGTGGTGCCCCAGGAAGATCTTTCAGAAACACATCAGGATATTCTGAGATGACAGGAACATCACTCAGACTGGGCTGAGGCTTTGCAGCCCCCACTAAGACAACACATAGTTCTGCGCCTTGCCGAACGGCCTTGACTAATTGGACAGCAGACATCAACTTCTTGCTCGATCCACGCAAACCGGCAAATGTAGTTGCACGTTCGGTATTCCGCCCCACTGTGACCTCCTTAGAAGTGCAATCAATGTAGGCCTGTTGCGCCGACAGCCAGTCCATACCAAAGAACTCTGCACTCATCGAGCAGCCATTGGGTAGCAACACATCTAATCGTTCCTTTCTAAAGGACGAAGGTACTCCAAGTCGATGTTGTTGGAACACGGTCTTCCGCATCTCCTAGGTTTGAGAATAATAAATCCTATGTGTACTTGATCTTGTGTGTTCAAGTGTGCAGGTTAACATAGTCCACATGACTCAAGGAGTACTCATGATGACTGCCCCCAAAATTGAAGCCAAAATTTGAAAACGCTCACTAGCGCCGGCGGTAGTGATAGCGCCCGGCGCTAGCGTTGATCTGCGCGATTCCGGCTTCGTTTTTAGAAGGAGCTAGCGCCCAGCATTAGCTACTAGCGCTGACGGTAGCATGACGCACAAGAGGCATGGAGCAATTTGTTGCCACGGATTGAAGATCCTGCCGCGCAAAATGTTTCCTAATCCGGGCTAGCGCCGGCGGTAGCGCTAGCGCCGGCGTTAGCGCTTGGGCTATAAATTGGATGCTTTGGCTCCGAATTCTTCATCCTCCTCCAATCCCAAACTCCAGAGCTTCGTGCCATAGCAGAGAGAGGAAGATTCAGAGCGATACTCCCACAATTCCATAAAGCCTTAAGGAGATCCGTGGAGAAGATTTCAACACGCGTCATCATCATGACGAAAGGCCGCATCGACTACGATCATACTCTGCGGGCCTTCGTCCACTTCTCCAAGAGATCCACATAGAGGGAGTTTTTATATTATTGTCTCTTCATTTCATATCTTTTCTATAAATGGTAGTGAAATCGCCTCGTGTTGGCGACTAGGTCTGGGGTAAGACTTAGGGCTGAAATTTGCCTCGTGTTGGCGACTAGATCTAGGCTAGGTCTAGGGGGTGCTCGAGGCCTTTCTGGGGATAGATTGGCTAGAGCGGCTTGAGGCCGTATCTGGGGAGAGATCGGCTAAAGCCAACCGGTTCGTGGGGATACGAGTCGGTATAAAAAACAATAAGAGCTTTTTTATTATTCGCCTCCGATCTCTAGCGTCATCGAGATCAAGTTTTGTAAAACATATTTATCATTAATAAAGCTTGTCTCCTTTTTGTTTTACTTCACTTATTTCATGTCTTTAATCTTGCAATAATTCAAAGTTCTTAAATATAATCTAAAGTTTTTGAAAACCCTTATTCACCCCCCCTCTAAGGGCACCGACCGATCCAACAGATGTATGAAGGCCTCCGATAGAAAGGAATATGAAGCTCCCGTATCAAACAATGCTCTCGCCGGAGAGTTAAATATTAGGACAAAGCCTAATACACACAAGGTTACAAGCAATGCACAAGGTAAGAAGTATAAAATGCAACAAAAGCTGTACACTAGCACATACCTATCACCACATCACTTTGTTTGATGGCCTCCTGCTGGCCACGATTGTACACTCTAGGTTGGGCTGGAGCAAAATGGGATGCGGTTTACTCTGCCACCTTCCCTTTCTCTGTCGCATAAGCCGCAGCCGCCTTCTTGCCTCCACGACAGTCTCAGGCCATATGACCCGGCTTACCACAGTTAAAACAGATGAGTGGGCCTTGCCCAGTCGTCACACCGGAAGCCGCGGATTGAGCTGACCCAGAAGGTCGCACTCTGTTCCTCCATTTGCCTCGCCTAGACTTCGGAGAGCTCGGTGCTTTGAACTCTGGCTTTACCACTGCTAACTCCTTCTTACTCTGGTACCGCTTCATATCCTTTTCTAAGGAATGAGCCGTATTGACCAGGGTCATAAACCCCTGTGTCATTGCCCCCGACAGAAGGAACCGCAACTCTTCTCGTAGACCTTCATAGAACCGATTGGTCTTCCGAGCTTCATCGGCAAAGGTCGCTCCTGCGTATCGCCCCAACCGAGTAAACTCATGCAGGTAATCATCGATCATACGATCGCCTTGAGTTATATGGCTGAATTGGTTCTCCATCTCAATTTGCTGAGCAGGTAGGAGATACCGCACCAAGAACAATCTCAAAAATTCGTCAAACGAGATGTCCGCCAGCTCCCTTCCTGCTAGGTGATGCAGCTCTATATCATCCCACCACAACTGCGCCTCCCCATAAAGTAGGAAGGTTACTAAAGTAACCTTCTGTCCTTCCTCCATATCAGTGGCCTTCAAGGTCTTGCGCACCTTTAATAGCCTTTCCTCAGCTTGCGTCGGGGTTCCTGCCCCCGTGAACGTAGGAGGATGGAAACAGTATTTATGGATCTGATGAATTGGTCCTTTCGAGAGTACCTGGATCGATTTGTCATCGTCTTCATCGACGATATATTGGTGTATTCTCAGTCTAAAGAAGAACACGCTATTCATTTGCGCGCATTTTTGGAGACCCTGCGTCGGAGTCAGTTATATGCCAAATTCTCCAAGTTCGAGTTTTGGCTAGCTTCAGTAGCATTCCTTGGTCATGTGGTTAGTGGTGAGGGTATCGCAGTGGATCCTGCAAAGATAGTTGCTATCCAGGAGTGGCCCGTTTTGACGACAGTAGCGGAAGTCAGGAGATTCCTTGGACTTGCAGGCTACTATCGGCGCTTCGTGGAAAACTTTTCGCGGATTGCTCTTCCTCTCACAACCTTGATAAGGAAGGATCAGAAGTTTGTTTGGTCACCAGCGTGTGCACGAGCTTTTGAAGAATTAAAGAGTCATCTGACCACGGCACCGATCTTGTGTTTACCATGTGGTGCAGAAGGCTATGAAATTTACAGCGTTGCGTTAGGGAGCGGCTTAGGCTGCGTACTTCTTCAGCATGGTCAAGTGATAGCTTATGTCTCTCGCCAGTTGAAAGTGCATGAGCAGAATTACCCGGTCCATGACTTGGAGTTGGCGGCCGTGATCTTCGCTCTGAAATTGTGGCGACATTACTTGTATGGCGTGAAGGTTGATATCTTTATGGACCATAAGAGCCTAAAATATCTGCTAAATCAGAAAGAGCTCAATATGTGACAGTGAAGGTGGATGGAGTTCCTGGGGGACTACACTTTCGAAATACACTATACTCTCGGGAAAGGAAAGGTTGTCGCAGATGCTTTGAGCCGGAGGGCTTCTGCGCAGGCCAACTGGATTCAGATGTATGATCCATGTCTGATCAGTGACTTGGAAGACTTGGAGATCTTCTATGTGGAGAAGAGTTCTAGTGCAAGTGCGTGCTTGAACTGGACGGAGGTGCAATGCGACCTCGCGGACAGAATACAATAGGCCCTGGAGCTTGATTCGAGCATGCAGCACTATTTGGAGGAGTCTGAAGTTGGAACTGCTGCAGAGTTTGTGTTAGACGACGGTCTGATGTGGAAAGATGGTCGGTTGTGCGTCCCAAATGTGGGTAAGTTGCGGGAAGAATTGATGTACGAAACGCACTTTACAAAGTACTTAATTCACCCGGGGAGCACAAAGATGTACCAAGACATGAAAAAGTTGTTTTGGTGGCCAGGTCTGAAGAAAGACATTGCCTTGTACGTGGCAAAATGCAAAACTTGCGCACTTGTGAAGGCGGAATGTCAGAAACCTAGTGGGTTCCTGAAGTCGTTGTTAGTACTGGAATGGAAATTTGATGATATTTCTATGGATTTCGTGCACGGTTTGCCGAGATCTCAGAGTGGGAATGATGCCGTATGGGTGATCGTGGATCGCTGGACGAAGGTAGCCCACTTTATTCCAAACCGGAGGGACGATTCAGTTGAAAGGTTAGCAAAGCTTTATGTTGATAGCATTGTACGATTGCACGGTGTGCCCCGTAGCATCGTCTGTGACCGAGATGGGCGCTTTACTTCGAAAGATTGGAGGCTAATCCACCAGTTGTTGGGTACAAAGTTGAAGTTTAGTACTGCCTTCCACCCTCAAACGGATGGATAGACTGAACGTACGAACAGAACACTGGAGGACATGCTCCGTATGTGCGTCCTAGATTTCGATAAGAAGTGGGAAGATCATCTTTTTATGATCGAGTTCGCTTATAATAACAACTATCAGGCAAGTATAAAGATGGCGCCCTTTGAGGCCCTCTATGGTAGAGCTTCCCGCACTCCCTTAGCTTGGGCGGAGACAGGTGATACGAAGTTGTTTAAGAGGAAGGAAGTCGAAGATGCAAATTTGGCTATTCAAACAATCCGGGAGAGATTGTTGATTGCACAAGATAGGCAGGCGAAATACTACAATGCCAAGCACAAAAACGTCGAGTTCATTGTGGGCGACTGGGTTTACCTAAAGATCAAACCTTTCATGGGTGTGGCCAGGATTCGGCGCTTGAAAAAGCTGAGTCCGAGGTACCTTGGACCGTTTAAGATTCTGGAGCGTGTTGGCGAAGCTGCCTATCGGCTCGCTCTTTCGACAGAGTTGAGCGGACTGCATGATGTGTTTCACATATCTATGTTGCGGAAATCTGTGCCAGAGCCTAGCCAGGTCCTGGTAAAGAATCAGGTGTCGGTCGATGATGCACTGAAGACGTTGGTCACGCCTATTTGTATCGAGGACACTGATGTCAGGCAGTTGCGGAATATAATGATCTGAATGGTCAAAGTCTGCTGGAACAATTGCGGTCATGAGGAGCTTTCATGGGAACGGGAGCAAACCATGCGGGCTGAGTTCCCCGAATTGTTCCGTTGAGGTACAAGTTTTTTTGTTTCTTTGCACTGTTAAAATTTCGGGACGAAATTTCTTAAAGGAGGGGAGATTTGTAACACCTCAGTTTCCAGTGCACTGAAATTGATTAAGTCTCAAAGTTAACGCCAGCATTAGCTATAACGCCAGGCGTTAGCCAAGGACTTAGTGTTTCTCGAGAAATCAGAAAGGGTAGGCAGCCGTTCGTCGAACGCAGCTTTCTAGCCGTTCGTCGAACGCAGGCAGCCGTTCGTCGAACGCAGCTTTCTCACCGTTCGTCGAATGCAGTCAGCCGTTCATCGAACGCAACTTTCTCATCGTTCGTCGAACGCAGTCAGCCATTCGTCGAACGCAGCCTTCTCACCATTCGTTGAACTCAGTCAGCCGTTCGTCGAATGTAGCTTTCTCGTTGTTCGTCGAACACAGTCAGCTGTTCGTCGAACGCAGCCTTCTCGTCGTTCGTCGAATGCAGTCAGCCGTTTGTCGAATGCAGCTTTCTTGTCGTTCGTCGAACGCAGCTTTCTTGCCGTTCGTCGAACGTAGGCAGCCGCTCGTCGAACGTAGCTTTCTCGTCGTTCGTCGAACGCAGGCAGCCGTTCGTCGAACGCAGCTTTCTCGCCGTTCGTCGAACGCAGTCAGCCGTTCGTCGAACGCAGGTTTTAGGTCGTTCGTCGAATGCCATTCGACGAACTCCAGGACGTTCGTCGAACGCCGATCGTCGAACGCCGTCGGACTTTAAGCGGTTGTGGATAAACTCAGCCACCGCCTTAAGGGCTAACGCCCGGCGTTAGCTAAGAAAATATAAAGGCAGCCAAATTCAATTTCCCTTCTCATTTTCTGATTCCAAGCTCGTTCCAAAGGCAGAGACCGTGGGATTTCTGAAGGAAGGAGGTCTTTTTGGGCTAGTCTTTTGCTTTTGTTAAGAGCAAATCCGTGGGGGAGATTGCTTGCGTGTTGGCCATCGTCGAGGAAGCTGTTTCAAAAGCATCCAGCCGAGTTCCTCTTGGATCTATGGCACCGAAAAGAGCACCGAGGGTAACGATTCTCCTCCCTAATCCTTGGACATGTTCATCCTTTGATTTGCATAGTAGTAGGCAGATTTACACTAGCAAGTGGATAGATTTCTGCCGACGGGTCGATGTTATCCCCGTTGAAATTGCATATAGAGTCCAAAATTGAAGTACGGGCATAGGCATGCTGTGTGAATCCCATCTGGATAGGTTGGTCCAGATTGGTGATGTTTACTGCTTGTAGCGTGCCGGAGAAGACTCCGTATATATGTTGAGTTTCGGGTTCTTGTACTGTGTTGTACAGCAAATTGATCTGGAGGTGTTTCCCAGAATGTACCCGAGAAAAGTGAGCAGAACTGGGTTCTGTTACTAACGTCAGGCGCTAGAGCTAACGCCGACGGTAGCTCCAGGTGAGCAGATTGTGTAACCCTGTGAGGTTATAGTTTAATGGGCACAAGGGGAAGCTGGACCCGTGTCAGGCATAGTTGAATACTGACATTTATGAGTGCGAGCACAAGCTGAACCGAACCCGTCCCATAGCCAGTTGGTGATGAGGTCGCTCCTCCGTGTTCACCTAGGGAATTGTGGGATAGAAACCGTAAGGTAGTGCTAGCCTTGACGGTCGCAGCTTATAGTGTACATCCAAGTTGAAAATGTACTTGTCGATGTCGTGCCGAGAGTGCACAAAGCGTGTAAGCCTAAATCCAAGTTGAGAACTTGTCGATAAATTGCCGAGAGTGGATGTCACCTTGTGATGAATGCTTCTATGCGGTGCTTAGACGCACCTTGATATATATATACTGTTGTTGCTTGCCTACAGGGAAGGAGCACCGCCGCCCCGAGCATGGGGGTGGGTGGTTATAAATCTGGGTCAGCTAAAGCTGACCGGTTACTTATTTTCCCACCGCTTGGTGGATTTGTTTGTACAGGCCCTGGCGAGACTAGAGGGAAATAGCGGGTTGAAGCCCCTGCTGCTGTGATGTACTGGCCCTCGAAGGCCAAAGCTTTTGTTTACTGTTTTTTTCATGTGTGGCCGTCCTGCGCGCCGATGTTTGGAAGCCACCTTTATTATGTAAACAAACTTGTAACGAACTTGATGTATTTCATTCCTAATAGCTATGGTGGACATTGTATAAACTGTTTTTCTTTGAAATTAAATGCTTCCATTGTGTGACTCTGTGTGCTGGGATGGTTATGTTATTAACTGTTTAATACTAATCTAGTAACGCGCTGTTCTGTTCATTTCATATGGCGTGGGGTCCCGGCTGGACCTACTGCTATATGCTATGTAACAGGGAGGGTGTTACATCAGCGTCATGCAAAAAGTGTGGTGTACGATAAGATTCCCCCGGACGGACTGCCGATTTCAGGAGGGGGGTCTTACAAATGGATCAGAGCGCAACCGATCTTTTCGACCAATAGTGATCACATGAACACCTCTTGCTTCACCAATCGTTGTAGCGTAGTTCGGGACGAACCACTACAGCGGAAGCAGTGGTGGACCTTAAGGATAAAAGTTGACAACAAACTTGGCATATATATATTCACTTGAATTTATCAAATTAATTTTTAGTCATACAAATCTCTTATGACTCATATCGACACTTAAATGTTTGTACCACATCTGATCTCAAACGGCGATTTATCTTTTCCCATAAAAAACATTTATTAAACCCTACAAATGACCATCTGAAATTTCAAACCTCGGGTTTAAGCGTCTTTGTTTTATTGGGATTTACTCTGATTGTTAAAAAAATTGTCCGAAGTAACTAATCAAATGGAATTTTGTGTGCAGAATGAGAAATTTCCTTAAATTGATTTCAAACTTCGAGTATAAGCCTCCTTGTTTTATTGGGATTATACCCTCTTCTTAAAAAAATCTCATAGAAAACAAATTGGTTTCAAGGTAAACTAGTCGGATGGAATTTGAGAGATTACTTTGATAAGAGATTTTGCTCTAATCTGGCCATAATACTAAATCCCTTAGACAAGTCAGAGGTGTCTGAATGTGTTGTAGAATTTGATGATTACAAACATGGTCAGAGCCAAGTTGAGGGTATAATGAGGTGTGTTTTGTTTTAAAAAAACATTTATCAGTATAATCTCTTTTATTGCTTTTACTGTAAGTTGCTTGCGGTGGAAAAGTGGTAGGTCGGTCATGCCCGTAGACCATACGTGCCGGTGCGGGAAGGTTTACAACTCTAGGTGACAGGGAGATGTGCACCCAGGGAGCTAGGTTGCCTATTATATGCCCATTGGGTCCCTCCGCTGGTTGGCCAAATTTAGTTATTGTTGGACATCTTCTACGTCCGAGAGTACACAGAGTTGTACGTTAGGGCCTAGGTAGTGCGGTACATCCACACCCAGAAGTGGAAGGACCGTCCACTATCACTGACAGCCATATCGGTGAGGCCCGCGGTGTTCGCTACCCTGCTGGAAAAGAAGCGGTCAAGCTATGTCGACATAAGGTGCAAACTAGTAAACTATTGTAGGTGATTACTGTGGTTGGTCAGTCATGCCCATGGACCGTTTGTACAGGAATGGGAAGGTTGACGACTCATGGGACACTAGGGACTGTGTGGACCCCGGGAGGTTATTTATTATTTCCCTGGACGGTCCCTCCGTTGGATAGCCAAATTTTGTAATTGCCGGATGTTGCTCACATCCAGGAATACACAGGGTTGTACATTAGGGCATGGGTAGTGCGGTACGTCCACACCCAGAAGTGGCAGGACCGGCCACTATCATCGACGGCCACATTGGTGAGGCCTGCCGGGATCGCTACCTTGCTGAAAGAAAAGCGGTCATACTATGTCGACGAGGGGAATTGGGACGAGTCGTGAGAACTCATCTTGCATGGCTTGCATAAACATCATTTGCATCGAAACATTCATATTTACATATACCATTAACATATAACCTTTGTATGGGAGTTGATTATATGTTCATGGATGCTTACTTCTTATTTGCAATTTTTATCTATTCTGCTAACATATAACCTTTGTATGGGAGTCGGTTATATGTTGATGAATTTCACAAATGCTTAGGTAAATTGTAACGTTTACCTGTTCCATTAACATTTAACCTTCGTATGGGAGTTAATTCTATGTTATTAGGTTTGTACTGCTTACCTTCAGGATACAACTAATAAAATTGTGTGTTTCAGTTGTGCATACATTGGTAGGATTCAATTATGCTAGAATTACATACTCAGTATAATTATCTAAAGTTGGTAATTCATTATGCATACCACTTGTCCACGCGAAATGTTGTCACGAACAATATTTATCAGAGTTATGACAGATAGACATAGCTATGGTAAAGCTACCCTAGGATCCCTAAGCTACTTATTATATTGCATGGCAGAAGCAATCAACACAGCTCACTAGATAAGGCCAAATCTATAGACCCTTAAAATTTTGAGACCATTCGTCACTTATAATTTTCTACAACACGTTCCGTTTGAAATCCCCATGACCCACTTGCATTTTCAGGGATGAAAAATTTCTTTGTTTTATTGGTTTGTAAAATCCCAACTTTAAAATAAGGTCTAGCCGGTTCAGTTGAACCCTTGGAATATCTTAGGCCGGGTCATAGAAAACCACGACCCGACCTCCGCCCCAAAATGATGGTCTTTTAGAGAAATGACTGTTTTGGGTAGCTTTGAGCTTCGCCAGAACACGAAAGTAATATAGTGAGCATATATGCTCTGAATCTACTTCCGCCAGTTGCATTAGACTCGTATGGTCGATACGAGTGCAATGGAGCTCGTTTTGTTCCAATCCAAGGCCATTTAGTGAAAGTGACCATTTTGAGTACCATAGCGCGTCACGATGGTGCTATTTTTGTATAGTGACATACGTGCTTCGAATCGAATTCCGTCAGTTGCGTCAGACTCAAATGGTCGATATGAGTACATCGTGAAAGTGCACAGTTAACCTCACTAGAATTCTCTAGAGGGGGGGTGAATAGAGATTAAAAATAATTTGTGCAATTATATATATATATATATATGTGTAGTGATCACAGATTAAAGCTTCCCACACACCAACAAGAATTAAGCAAGTAAAAAAAGTAAATGCAAGAAGAAAAATCACAGCACAACACAAAGAAATATAGTGGTTCCCCAAACTTTGGGTAGTCCACTCTTCTACCCCCTTGGTAGGAATTCACTATCTTGCACTAAGTCTTTTGATAAGGAGACTCTTAGAACCACCCTGAGACTTTTGATAAGGAGACTCTTAGAACCAACTGAGTCTTTTGAAAAGAAGACTCTTAGAACCAGTACAACTGAATTTTTTGAAGAGAGATTCTAAAAACTCTTTTACAGTATTATAAAGAAGAAATAAGAATATGAAGAAGACAAGAAGGAATCTTCTTCCTAGCAAGAAGATTGGAAGCACAAGAAGTAGTGAATGAAATCTCTCTTCTATAGTGAGAAGGAGATTTGTAGCTTTTCTCTCTTTTAGTGAGAGCTATCAGAGCTTGTAGCAGAATGGCTTCAGAAGCAGGAGAAGATGGAAGCTTGATGGTTGCTGCAGGATTATTTCTCAATTCTCTTTCTTTTTGCTTGGGAGCTCTTCCTCTGTTTCAATATGTATATGGTGGATCACTTCTTTTTGTTCTCTGTCGAACTTCTCCTTATTTATAGCTCTGTGTATTAAGATAACACTATAGGAGAGAAATTAATTAGTAGACAGAGTATTAGAAAGAGAGAAATATTTCCATAACTATTATATCTATAGAACGAAAGAATTCATTCTGATTTCAAATAATGTCCATAATGGATTTAATCAAATTAGCCAAGAATCTATGAGAGGAAAAGAATGATTCAGAACGGCTATAAAGAATAAATTGATTCCATATAAATCAGATCTATAAAAGAAGGAAAGAGATCTGGCGATTTTTGAATTAAACATAGAAATCGACGTGCGTCGATTACTATTCGACGTAAGCTTCGAATTCATCCTGGCTGGACGTCGAGAGAAGAATAAGGAAGGTGCGTCGACTAAGGTGCATCAACTTCTCAAGATGCGTCGACTAGAAGTCAGAGCTACGTCGACATAGGATACGTCGAATTCTTCTTAAAGTTACTTCGACTCATTCTGAAAGGAACGTCGACACTACTTCGATGTTGCGTCGAATACTATTCGACGCATATTTACTTAACCTTGATTTTTCTTTCTTAGAATTCATATTCAATTCATTTTCAGGGGTTAAGAGAAATCATTTTCCCAACACATCGGAACATGTTTCATTCCAACCCGAGGTCATTTGGTGAGAGTGACCATTTTGAGTACCGTAGCGCGTCACGACGACACTATTTTAGTGTAGTAAGCATACATGCTTTGAATCAACATGCGTCAGTTGCGTTAGACTCATATGGTTGATACGAGTACAATGGAACTCATTTCATTCCAGCCCGAGGTCAATTAGTGAAAGTGACCATTTAGTACCGTATCGCGTCACGGCGACGTTATTTTAGTATAGTGAGCTTACATGATCTGAATCAACTTTCGTTAGTTGCATTAGACTCGTATGGTCGATACGAGTACAACGGAACTCGTTTCATTCTAGCCCGAGGTCAATTGGTGAAAGTGACCATTTTGAGTATCGTAGCGCATCACGACGATGCTATTTTAGTATTTCGAGCATACGTGCTCCGAATTGACTTCTGTCAGTTGCGTTAGACTCGTATGGTCGATACGAGTACAATGAAACTTGTTTTGTTCCAACCCGAGGTCATTTGGTGAAAGTGACCATTTTGAGAACAGTAGTGCATCACGACGAGACTATTTTAGTACAGTGAGCATACATGCTCCGAATCAACTTCCGTTAGTTGCGTTAGATTCGTATGGTCGATATGAGAACAATGTAACTTGTTTCGTTCCAACCCAAGGTCATTTGGTGAAAGTGACCATTTTGAGTAACGTAACGCATCACGACGACACTATTTTAGTACAGTGAGTATACGTACTCCGAATCAAATTCCGTTAGTTGCAATAGACTCGTATGGACGATACGAGTACAATGGAACTCACTTCGTTCCAACCTGAGGTCATTTGGTGAAAGTGACCATTTTGAGTACCATGGCGCATCACGATGATGTTATTTCAGTATAGTGAACATACGTGCTCTGAATCAACATTCGTCAGTTGTGTTAGACTTGTATGGTCGATACGAGTACAGCGGAACTCATTTCGTTCCAACCCTAGGTCATTTGGTGAAAGTGACCATTTTGAGTATCATAGCTCGTCACGACGACGACATTTTAGTATAGTGAGCATACATGCTCCAAATCAACTTCTGTCAGTTTCGGTAGACTCGTATGGTCGATACGAGTACAACTGAACTTGTTTCGTTCCAATCCGAGGTTGTTTGAAGAAATGACTATTTTGAGTAACATCAAGCATCACAACAACGCCATTTTCAAATGTTAAGCAAACGAGCGCCGAATTAAATTCTGTCAGTTGTGTTAGATTCATATGGTCAATATGAGTGCAACAAAATTCATTTCACTCAATTCTGACGTTGTTTAGTCAAGTAAATTAAAATAAATGCTCGTAAAATTATTCGGAACCTCGAGATATGCCAATGCTTAATTTCAACCCCGTCACCTCAATAATGACTCGACGCTCGACAACTCAGACCCATATTGACCTCAACCCATATGGGGGATCCACTTGTAGTTGACTTTTGTCAACCCTCCTCAAATGAGTGATTTTTATAATTTGTAAACCCTCTCCACCCCAACCCCTCAACACACCAAAACCACCCTCCTCCTTTGATGATAAGAACTAAACCCAAAGCACACATAGAAGTGGGATGGGATATTTTCTAACCATATGGTGTTATACCTAAGGATATGCCAAACCTAACCAAAACCCTCCCCACTAAACCACTCTACCAAGACCACAATACCCATGCTTTATTGTGGTTGGACATCTGCAATCCCAAGACAGCCACCAAATGGTTGCCAGCTTCCCCTCCTAATCCAACCATGGTTGGACCAACCATGGAATTACCTTGGCTAAGAGGAAAGAGGAGAAGGAGGGGGAGGGGTCTTGGTTGCCTATATAAGCCCTCCCCTGGTTCAAGTGAAGGGAGATCCACCTTCTTGAACCACCATCAGCATCATGCAGTCCTGCCGGTGTCAGAGGGGACAACCCGAGCTCCACCACCTCCACCTCTCGTTACCTTCTAGTACAACATGCATGGAGGGCCCCAAAGGTCCACTTGTCCCTATAAGGGAGTTACACCCTCGCCAGAGAGGGAGAGGCAACCCCCTCCCGGGATGTTCCAGATGGCAGCAATGCCGGAGGAATAAGCTCTGGCGGTACCCCGTAGATACGCCTCTGCACCCCTTTTCTTCCGGCAGCCGATGACAAATCCAGGACACCGGACCACTGCCAGGAGATGCGCCTGCCTCCGGCAAGTCGGCCGGAGACGGTGGCGCGCCGGCCCGATGGCCGGCCGGTGACGGGGCGAGCTCGCAAGCCCTCTCCCCCGAAACGGTACAGGTACCATTGGATCTCATGATCCAACGGTATGTATTTTCTAGGTAATGATCAGCCACCCCACAGCGAATCGACTATGAATCCACTGTGGGGCCAAAATTGCTTGCGTCTGGCTCGATCTCAGCCCCAGGAATTCTTCTATATTCGGGCATATTGGATTATTTTATAAAAAGCTCATTTTGAATTTTTTGGAGTTTATGCATAGATCAAAATGAAAAACTTTGAACATCAAAGTTATAGAACTCACCAATATCTATCTCTAGTAAATTTTTGAGAATTTTCGGAAAACAACAGCTATTTTTAATAATTTAAAAAGGGGAGATATTTCTGTTTTTAATTTATCAGAGGGCCTGAACATTGATGAAACTTTTTGAGATATTTAGGGAACCTCTATGGCACTGATCCACACCCACTATAATTATTTAAACATTTTTGGAAAATGTTTGCTATTTTTAGATAATGAAAATCTCCGTTTTTAATTAATAGAGAATTACCCTCTCTTTCAAAATGTCTCCAAAAATTATGGAAAGTTTGAGGGGAGGGTTCACACCCTGTGAAAAAGCTTGGGAATATTTACAGTACTCTTGCTATATTTGGGAAATTATTTGGCAGTTATGGGAGCCTAAATAAATTAGCAAAGGCTATTTATATCTCAAAATTCCTTGGAAAAATTATGATAGCTCTTTATGGATGTTATCAGCCTAGGATAAAAGTTAAATGATTTCCGGATGTGGTCTACCATTTTAATGATTTTAAAATAGAATAATAACTTTACTCGTTGGGGAAAGTGGCTAAGAACTTTATTAGAGGCTAATTCTTAACTCAATATGTCTTGAGAAGATTTTTGGGAGTTACTCATGTTATCCATATTATATGGTTTTATAATATTTTGGCCGTATCAGTATTCTAATGAATTATTTAAATTAAGGCCTTTGTGATCAGTTTTAAGAAAAAGAGCTCGGGCAAATCACCAACCACTAAAGGTGACTACAAATTGATATTTCAAGATAAAGAAGTGGGAAATTAAGTGGTAATCATGTTCGAATGTTATGAAACTCGGCGGACCTCGAAACTCATCTTAATGTCTTTTCAGCCATGATGAATATAGAGTTGCCTCCTTGGAACGGAGTTGCCTCCTTGGAATGGAGAAGCCTCCTGGGAACGAAGAGAACTGAACTTGCCTCCTGTGATGGAGATAGAACTGAAGAACCACTTACTTTCTTATATCGTTTTATTTTAGATTTCGCACTTTCCTTTAGTATTTCTTTTATTCCAGTTCAGTACTGGTCCAGTTCCTTTCAGCACTTAAATCCAGAATTTCAATTACTACACTCAATTTCAGTGTTTCAGTTACTATACTTTATTTCAGTATTACTCATGATTTAGAGTTGACGTGAAAATGGGACATTCCTTCAGAGTCAACCCTAAATAGTGTCGAACACACCGCCGCTCTTGGAGCAGAGCGGATAGATCGATGTTTTGGCTTTTATTTCATTTTTGCCTATGATTTAGAGTTAACGTGAAGATGGGACATTCCTTCAGAGTCCACCCTAAATAGTGTCGAACTGGTCGCCGCTCTTGGAGCAGAGTGGACAGATCAATGTTTTGGCTTTTATTTCCTTTTTGCCTATGATTTATAGTTGACGTGAATATGGGACATTCCTTCAGAGTCAACCCTAGATAGTGTCGAACTGGCTGCCGCTCTTGGAGGAAGCGGACATATCAATGTTTTGGCTTTTATTTCCTTTATTGCCTATAATTTAGAGTTACGTGAAGATGGGACATTCCTTCAATGTCAACCCTAAATAATGTTGAACTGCCCGCTGCTCTTAGAGCGGAGCGGACAGATCGAGGTTTTAGGTTTTATTACATTATCGACTGTAATTTAGATTTGATGGGAATATATTGGCCCTCGAGAATTATTCCTACGGGAATACATTGGGCCTTCGAGAATTATTCTTACGGGAATACATCGGGCCTTCGAGAATTGTTCATATGGGAATATATTGTACCTTCGAGAATCATTCCTATGTGAATATATTGTGCCTCCGAGAAATGTTCCTAGGGGAATAGATTGTGCCTCCGCAAAATATTCCTAAGGGAATATATATATTGTGCCCTCGAGGATAATTCCTACAGGAATACCTTGTGCCCTCGAGAAATAATTCCTATGGGAATATATTGTACCTTCGAGAATTATTCCTACGACAATACATTGGGCCTTAAATAATTATTCCTAAGGGAATACATCGAGCCTTCGAGAATTGTTCCTACGGGAATATATTGTGCCTTCGAGAATCATTCCTACGTGAATATATTATGTCTTCAAGAATTATTCCTATGGGAATATATTGTGCCTTCGAGAATTATTCCTACGGGAATAAATTGCGCCTTCAAGAATTATTCCTACGGGAATACATTGTGCCATCGAGAAATTGTGCCATGGGGAGAAAATCGGATGCCTGACGAGTTATACTCTGAGGCAACCCACACGTAGGACGGTCTGGGAAGACAACCTATACGATACTAATAGAACTACGTGGGCCTGATATCGTATGCAGGATGATGCAAAGTACATAGGCGGCGGTCGCGGGAAGACTACCACGACCCAATAATAGTCCAGATATTCCCTCCCATAAATGTTATATTATGCTTGATGCTAATAGGAATTGGATTTGATTCATGGTTCTAATAACTTGTCTTTAGCACAGGTGACAGATGTAGTGAGGGATAGCACCCAAGTGTGGAGGAAGCCACAGAGCGGGCTACTTCAGGTATATATTCATTAGGCCGCATCTTCTTTTGTGACCGATCTCATGGCAAATATATATGTGTTGGGAAAACCTCCTTAGATTTAACTTAACAAATTACCTAAAGTGATTTTATCTCTTATGATTTAATTACCCATTATATACTTGGGGTAATATGGTCATAAGATTTCTTAGGATATCTCACTTAACTTAGGGTGACAAGACCAGATCAAGACAAGCAGAATTTGGGTTTAGTTAACAATTGCGTCAAATAAAAATTGACGCAACATCGATTTCATGTCGATGCAACTTAGACTAGAAGTCCAAGCAACTCAACTTTCTGTCAAAGTAGATCAAGTCGACGCTACATCGAAAGGATGTCGACGTAGATGAAATGGACATATCGAAGTATCACTAGAAGTTGATGCAACTTTGACTTCAACCAACGCAGAAGAAAGAATCTGTCGAAGCCATCTGAAGTCGACGCAACTTCAACTACAATTCGACGCAGATGATGAAGTTCAGAGTCAAGACCTCAACTCGACGGTTACGTCGATAAGGTATCGACGCAATGTCGACAAGCAGACTTCAACCAAAGCAAGAATGAATTCAAAGATGCTCTTACAAGAACTCGAAGGTGCGTCGATAAGAGAGAGAGAACTCGACGCAACGTCGAATACAGTATGAAAAGGAAACCTTTTCAGCTATCATTTTGGATCTTTCTCTCAAGGCCCACAATACTGAAGACTGTTCTACAACGGCTCATTTATTACCTAGAATAGAAAGAAGCAATAAAGAAGACAATAAAAGCTTTCTTGGAAAGGATCAAGACAGTTGGCAGACGGGTCGAGAACAAATGAGGAAAGGAAGAGAAATTGTCCAGGCCAATACCTTTTCAGCACACTCTAAAAGAGGAAACTAATTCAAATTAAAGGATGGACCATAAATAAGAAGATAACAGAGAAGAAACTAGAGCATTCAATACACATATTCAAAATTTGTCAATTAGGGTTCTCCTTCTTCTTCCTTCTGAACCCTAGAAGACAGTGAAGAAAAAAATACTACTCTCTCTCAGCACAGTAAAAATAGAAAGATGCTCTTCATCAAAGATCATACAGCAGCCAGATTTGAATAGAAGAAACTGACAGGATCTGAAGCTCATAATCCTTGCAAAACATCACTATCAAAAGCAAGGATTCATTATTCACAGATCCAGAAAAGTGAAAATTGAAGCACAAGGCTTCACAGAATTCTGAGAACTGAATTCTCCCTCTTTCTTTCTCTTCCTTCTTCACTTTCTCCTCAACTGTAAAAGAGTTTTAAGAATCCCTCTTCCAAAGGATTCAGTGGTTCAAGATCTCCTTATCAAAAGATCTAGTTGGTTCAAGATCTCCTTATCAAAAGATCTGGTTGGTTCATGATCTCCTTATCAAGAGATCAGTGGTTCTAAGAGTCTCCTTATCAAAAGACTCAGGCACAAGTGGTGCATTCCTACCAGGTGGTAGAAGAGAGGACTACCCACATTTTGGGGAACCTCTATAAAATCTTTGGTGTTTGTGTTGTGCTTTTCTGTGTTGTCCTAATTTTCCTTCTTAGCATTTTTATTTCCTGCAATAATTATTCTGCCTGTGTGTTATTTGTGAGCATAATTCCATAGTGTGTTTTATTATATATATAGTTAGGATAGAAATATTTCAAGTCTTTATTCACCCCCTTTAGAGGATTCTCAGAGGCACACTGTGCACTTTCAATTGCTATCAGAGGGAGGTTGAACATTAAAAGGCTAACAGCTTTATCAAAAAGACCTCCTACTCCTATTTCTTTACTATAAAAATTTTATAAAGAAAATGAGTTCTAAGGATTATGCCTCAACAAGACCTTCAGTGTGTAACTTAAATAAGTTCACACTCTAGAAGGCTAGAATAAAATTATTTATGAATTCTATTGATGAAGACATATTTGATGTCATTATTTCAGGTCCACCAACTCCATACAAGAAAGATGTCAGTGGGACTTCAACTCAGGAACTTGTGCCCAGGGCAGAGTGGATTGAAATAGAGAAAAAACAGAAGGCATGTGATGCCAAAGCTCTGAATATTCTGTTCTCCACAATGTCAGATGACATCTTCCAGAAAGTTGTTGACTGTCAATTAGCCAAAGAAATCTGGGAATCTCTTTCCAGAATGGTAGAAGGAAGTGATGATGAAAGAAAGGACAGGAAGTCCCTTCTCATAACCAGTATGAGAACTTACAGAAGAAAGATGAAGAGACAATTGCTGATATGTATGACAGATTTAGCATTATCATTAATGAGCTCAGAGGCTTGGACAAGGAGATATTGTTGACTGAAATTAATGATAAAATCCTCATGTGCTTCCCAAGCTCATGGGATTCAAGGATCTGGGCCATTAGAGAATCCAGATGCCATAGAGAAATCTTTACTGAAGCTTTGCTAGGAAAGCTTAAGTCATATGAGATGCTTCTGAAGAACAGAGCTGAATCAGAGGAAAGGGAGACAACCCCAGCTCCTATCCAAAGGAATCTTGCTCTGAAAGATACTGAAGGAGAGCCCTCTACTCCTAAAGCTGAGATGTTCAGTCTCCTAGCAAGGAGATTTAGAATGTGGGTCAAAACCGAAGACTTAAGGAGAAGAGAAAGGAGCTCAAAGCCCAGATATGATAATACTCCAAGAAAGGAGATTATCTGCTTCACCTGCAACAAACCAGGCCGCATAGACCCTGACTATCCATAAGAGCAAAGGGATAAGAGCAGCAGCAAGGATGAGAAGAAGAAGAAGAAGAAGTCTTTCATAGGGAAGGACAAGAAGAAAGCCAAGGGTTTCATTGTTGAAACCTGGAGTGACTCTGAAGCAGAGTTAAGCTCCTCGTCATCTGAAAGTGATGATGAAGTAGAAGTAGAAGCAGCCTGCATGATGGCACTGGGAATGTCATCAGATGATGAAGAAGAACAGGTATCCCTGTTTGGTGATTTTGATTTTACTTCTGATGATTTTAAAACATGCTTTAAAGAATTCTGTAATGATTTTATTTAAATTCAAAAAGAATTAGAAGCATGTAGGGAAGAATTAGAAAACCTTAAGATGGATGATCTATATATGAGAAATCAAGACCTAGTAGAAGAAATGGATAATAATGAATCAGAATTAATTGAAACCAGAAAAGAAAATCTAAAGTTAAAGGAAGAGCTAGCAAAGGCAAAAGCCTTTGAGGACTCACTCAATGGGAGGAGTCAAAAACTCAGATACATCACAAAAAATCTCTTCATGAGATTCAATCACCTAGGGCTAGGAGCATAGCAATCCACTAGCACAGAAATCCCTAGGAAACCTGCCTGGAAAAATCCAGTTAGTTTCATTAGACCTAGTGACTATAAAGCCAATGAGAAGAATGCATTAACTAAGGATCAAGATATTAATAAAATAAATAAAACCACTATCTCAACTAGAGAAAATTCAAACAAGGAAAAGAAATCTCAGGGGAAGGGTATTTCAGAGAAGCCAAACAATCAAAAGGCTAAAGAAAAACCTAGGGTAATAAAACACTCTGCAGATCTCTTATATTTAGAAACATTCTATACACATTTTAAGTATTAGAATAATAAACATAGGTTTAGGAAACTCATTCCTTATCATCCAAAAGGATATCATGAAAGACCCTTCTATTCTTTCATTGAACCCTACAATGGTAAAAGCAAACGGCCCACGGTAACCTGGGTTCCTTCTAATGTTTGAACTACTTATGCAGGATTAGGTAGGTTCCCACTCAAGAGAAAATGGAGTGAGAAGAAAGATGTAGGTCTTGAATAAGGAGCACAATTCATCCAAGGGAGTGATTTCTGCCTTGAATCATCCTTACAGTTCATAGATTTAATATCATAAACTTTTTTTCAATAAACAAAATGGCTGGGAAAAACAACAAGGATTTTCTATAGAAAATAGATATGTTCATTCAGAGGTGCGTTGAATAGAAGTCGATGTATCATCTACTTCTACTCGATGTCAGCGTCAAGAAGTACTCAGAGTGGATAATTTGAATGAAATTTGACGCAGCGTCAAGTTCATATCGAAGCATATGTCTACTTAAAAGTCGCTGATTAAATTCGACGTTGCATAGATTTCAACTCGATGTAGCGTCGACAATACAGCATCGACTTAAGAACAACTAAACAATCTCGAAGTAGCATCGAATATAAATCAATGCAACATCGATATAACAGCGCTCGCAGAGTTGCTTCTAGAAGCAGTCTCAACATATTTTTGCATGCCAAATATTAATTCTTATCGACGAAGCTTCGACTTAAACCCTAAGTTGCTACGAATCAGCTTCTTTTAAGTACCTTCAGTGTCGAATCATTTACTCTTTCGAATTTTCCTCTCCTTGCTCCCTTGCTCTTTCTCCCTCTTTCTCCCCCTCTCTTTCCCTTCTACGTCTCTCTTTGTTTTTTTCAGGTACTCGCAGGATAGCAATGGCGTCTCCCCAAGACATTGTCGATGAGATTGATCAAGCCATGGAGACCCTTCTTTCACACTTCATTTCCCTCTATCTTGACTTCTCTAAAGTATGTTACAGAAAGATCAGTGCTCAACATTGAAGGCTGCAGTCTCTCAATGCTGAAATCTAGGACCTAGATGACAGAGTAAGGTCTGAGAGTATCCTTGCTGGAGCTTTTTATATCCTTGTTCAACGATATATAACAGTGGGAGAAATATGTCAGCAGGTCTCCTCAAGGATGTGTGTACAAATCTCTCCATGACTCAGTGTACACCACATCATTGACTCTCTCCTTTGTTTCTGAAGGGGAGCTAGCCATCACATCTAGGCTACAGCTTGAAAGTTCAACAACTCAGGGGGAGTCAACCCCTTCAAGGATCCTGCCACCAGCACAGGGGGAGTCCTCAATCCAGGGGGAGATCCCTTTAATCTCAGATGATAAGGTTTACTTAAAGACTCTGCAGGAGTTCTAGGTAGACACTGAAAGACCCATTCCTGATGCACTTGCATTCAGGGTGCCTTCTGAAGATTCTACTACAGCACATTCCCCAATCAAGGTGGCTGATCAGGATTTTGTCTCATCTGATCTAGCTCCAGCTCCAGTTCAGCCTCCATCTTCACCTGCCATAATTCAAACATCTAAACAAATTCTTCCAACACCTGTCTTCAGAGGAAGACCTCCATATAGAGGAAGAGGGGGCAGAGGGAAGCTACCTATTTGGGAAAGGTATTCAAAAGAGGAGAGAAAGGAATACAAGAAAAATAAATCCTATCACAAAAAATATGAGAGGATTGAAGTCCTAGAGAATACAATGAAAACCTACACTGATCCAAAGCTCTACAAAGCTCTAGAGGACATTGGTGATAGAGACAGATATGAGTTTGAAGCAGCTCAAAAGGAAATTGAGGAAAAGAGAAAAAGGTTTATTGATATTCTGCAAAGAGGAAAAGAAGTTGTTGAAAAAGAGGAGCTGGCAAAAGCAATCCCAATCAAAACCTCCTTGTTTGACCAAACTGAGTATAGTACAAAAAAATCCTCAAGCTATGATGTTGGAGGAAATAGGTCAACTTCACAGAAGGGGTGTTGGATGTATTCCAGAGGATACAAAGAAGCCACCTCAGAAGAAAAAGAAAGGAGAACAACTTCCTGTGAAGAAGAAGAAGAAGATAGTGTTCAAGACAACTTTAGTCTCTGGTAAACCTCAATCAACCTTTCTTGTACCAAATCCTGATGGGTACTCAGAGTTAGATGATCTAGAGTTGGAAGTCATAAACCTGTTGACAGCAAAAGTTCTTGGTCTGGGTTTCACATTAAAAGATGTTCACCCTAAAATAGAAAGTGGCCTGGAGAATATGTACAATGGGCATGAAAGAATACAAAAGAATCCAAAGAAATCCACTCCTACAAAACTTCAAGTATGTGGAAAGGAAATTCAGAAAGGTCTATGAGACCTTATCTACTTTTCTGAAAGGAAAGAAGTAGTTTTATACTTGGGTAAACTCTGATAAACTCATATGATAATTAATCAGATGCATTCTTGTTTACTAGTTCATCTAGTTATTTATTCTATGTATGTGTTGTCTTGAATGTATTTTTTGACTATCTAAAAGGAATATGTAAAATCACTTTAACCAATCTGTAAAATTTGTTAAGATAAATAGGGGGAGATTGTTGGGAAAAATTCCTTAGATTTTACTTAACAAATTACCTAAAGTGATTTTATCTCTGATAGGTAAAATTTTGGATATAAAATTTTTCCAAATTCTACGAACTATAGGCAAGGGCACCTATCGTTCATAGCATAGGATATTTAAAACAAATAAATATCAAGTGTCGTATTCCACGGGTCTGTTGATTACTTCTACTCACACAAATTATTATTATTTTATCAGAAATAAAATAGAGTTTTGGAATTAATTTAAAGAAGAGAAACATTTGATCGAGAATCCTTCTTAAGTAAAATACTTTGTAAATCTAGAATTCAAAAGAAATGGATTTAGACAAAACTTGACCGTGGAGGTTCCCAAAATATGATAGAGCCTCTCTCGAGAAAACTACCACCTAACCTTAGGTTGATCGATTAAGACCCCTCGGCCAGGTGAGCCCCACTATTGGATTTGACTCCAATCCGGAAGATTTGCGTCACCCTCTCTCGAGGAATGCATACAACTCTTTTTACCGATGAGTGATCTACCCATATTTATGAATCTCTCAATACACTAAAATACGGATCAAACTTGATTATCATACCCTAGAAATATGAACCCAATAATTGAAAATCAACGGTAAATCCTAGTTTCCAAATCCAAACTATGAAAAGAGATTAAAAAATAAAACTACTTAAGAATTCATCCGATCAAATGTAATAAAATTAGCTACTCATGATTGAAGAAAAAGAACATTTTATAACTATGAAAAGATCAGTACAAGTGCGAGAAAAGTAAATCTAAGCTAGGAATTAAAAAGACAAGACATAAAATAAAGTTACACTAAGAAAAATGCAGAAAAACTATACTAGAAATGACCTAATCGAAGCAAGGACTGGATTCTTGGCTTCAAGGCAGCAGGAATTTATAGGCAAAAGTTCTGGAATTCACGCCCCTAGGTCACGCCCGTGACCTAGGGCGTGTAAGGTACGGAACCGGCGTCTTGAAAGCCCGGGAACGTTGGGAGAAAAACTGCCAAATTTCATCAATAGGCGGGTCACGCCCCTTAGTCACGCCCGTGACCAAGGGCGTGTCTTGACTGAGACTTGAAACGGCGGGAAACAGCGCGTTGGAAGTTAATCTGGTAGTTGCGGGAGCGGTCATGCCCCTTGGTCACGGGCGTGACCAAGGGGCGTGTAAGTTGGAACGGCTCGGCGGCGGAAACTGTTTGTATTGAATGCTTACTGGGCGAGTCACGCCCGTGATCTGAAGGTCACGCCCCCAGGTCACGCCCGTGATCTGAAGGTCACGCACCCAGGTCACGCCCGTGACCTGGGGCGTGTAATAATAATCTGACGTGGCGGCGTGTTCTGCCAGCAGGAAGACGGTTGGGCTGGGTCACGGTCGTGACATGGAGTCACGCCCGTGACCCAGGGGCGTGTACTTTGGGATTTTGGCAGAAATGCTCCAGAATTTCCCCTGAACACGGTTATGGGCTTGAAATTGCTAATAGCAGCCCAAAGTCCCCAAAAACACAAAATAAAGCAAATTAGATATATATTAAATTAAAATTATATAAAAACTAATTAATTACTACTAAAATATTATATAAAAATTACTATAAATAATGCAGTATCAAATACCCCCAGACTAAGTATTTTGCTTGTCCCCAAGCAAACACATACGAGCTAGCAAAAATAAAATAAACTAATCTATCAATTTGGCTATGTCGTACACGAGTACGATGCGAAATTAAAGGTAGGAAAACTATGAAAAAACAAACTGAAAATTATTACTTAATCTTAGCAAATAATTTTATAAATTCCACTGGCATAAAATAAATCACCCCATATTTTAGCAAAAGTAAAAACTGAGTAATATTACGAATGAAAAGTGCATTGAATTGCTACTAAAATCTTAGAGACATGTTATAATCATATCAACTCAAGTAAAAAATCCATACCCCTACCTAAAAAAATTTACCCAATTTACTTTCTCGCTACCGTACTAAAAATAAACCTATGAAGCACGAATCAAAAGGACTTTCATTAGGCGTAACGCTTTGGCTTGGGTTTAAAGGTGCGGAAATCAAAAGATAAACATGAAGGGTTCAAGCACAAATAATTTTTGATACCCCAGATTATTTTTGATATATAGAATTGCGATCAAAATTAGCTTTTTTTCATAATCTTTTTCACATAATTTTTCAAATATTTTTTCATCAATTTTTTTTGTTTGCTTTTTGCTATTTATTTCCTTCTAATGTAGCCATCATGAAATAATTGAAACTTCCACCACCTTCACAAAATGTAGTACACACTAGCAACATATAAAGCTCAAAATAAATTTGTGTGCAACATAGGTAGGCTATTTGGCTTTGGTAAAAATAAGTGGAGCTACCAAAAGGAAGGGAAAAGGCACAAAGTGGCTAACAATGATTAAACTTTTAATGTTTGGAATACAAAGGCTCAATCTATTCAATAAAATGTCTTGATCATATTCATGCTTGTAAGTCTATTTTAGCAAAGTATTGAAAAATTCAAGAGAAGCAAATTCTAGATAGAAAATAAAGAGAATTGACTTTTCATGAAAATGAAAATAACAAGCGTCTAGATCGGTTCGCATCTACTACACTCAACACTAATCAACATTACAAAGATTTTTAAAAAAAATAAGGGATGTTAGATTTTATAAAAGTGAAAAATATAAAAAGATAGCTAGGAAAAAGTGCAAATATTCAAGAAAGTTTTTCAAAAATAACATGCTACCTTAATTAGAAACACTACATGAGTCAACATATTACTCGTGAAACATAGGCAAAATGAAAATTAGAGAAATTTATTCTAACTAAGCAAGTATATAAATGATTAAAAATAAGAAAAGACATAGTCATGGGGTACTAAAAATAAAAATTAACTCAAATTCTTACATGTTTTTTTCCCATAAGTTTTATAATAAAATCTAATTTTTCTTGGGATTTTTTTTTTTAAAAAAAATGCAACATAAAAAAAAACTGATAAGAAATATGAATTTTTTTTTTGTGTTTTGAATTTGCTCTTAAGAAAACATGAAAACCAATATTCCCCCAGACTAGAGGGAAACATTGTCCTCAATGTTAAAAAAAACTAAGTAAGAGAGAAAACAATAAAAAGAAAAATGCATAGGACAAAAAAAATACAAGAAAGGAAAAGATAAACAAGGGGTGTCTCCCAAGAGCGCTTTTCTTTTTCCCGTCCTTAAGCTAGACGGTTATTGTTAGGAAAAAGGAAAATAAAATTGAAAATGCACAGACAACTCCCTTAATTCACGCTCAGGTGAGCATGCCGAAGTCGGTAGCCCGGCTACTCCTCCGCTACAGTCCTGATTCTTTCGTTGTCCGTTAGCTTCAAATTATGAATCCGAATTACCTATACACACCTTAGGTAATTTGGATTGTTGGAGATGAGCGGAGAATGGATCGGTGAAGATGTTTGGTTGCAACGGCTCATCCTCTACATGAAAATTGTTAGTTGTAAAAGAATCAAAATTAAGCGAGTCAGAAAATTTTTCACAAGGAGGAGTCGCTTGCGAAAACACATGATTAAGCTCCGGTTGTTTATTTTCAAAAATAAAATTTTTATTAGAAAAATCAATACCAAGGGAATTAAATTCACGGGACAAAATTCTTCACAAATTATAAATTCATGAGAAAGAGAAGAAAGGGCGGGCGAAGGAGAAGAAGAAAATTTTTCATTTTCTAATTCACCCGGTGTCTCCCTGTCTTTGCGAAATTCTTGATACAATTGCTCTTCTTGATCATGAGAATAAGCATTTAAAGTGGGAGAAATAAAATTCGGAAAATTCTCAAGATGAGAAGAAGAATAACTTTGCGGAAAAGGCGAGGAATGCAAATCATGATTGAAGGAATTTTCTTCTTCGCACTGAAAACTATCTGGGTGACCTTACCACCATGAATAATCAACATCAGTGCATGAAGTAAATTCACCCGCATCATTATTTAAAGAAATATTTTTTCATCATAAAAATTATTATTTTCATTATAAAAATTATAATTTTCATTAGAAAAATTAATTTGATTTTCATGAGAAAAATTTTGAAATGAAAAATAGCATTCCTCACTAGAATGATGACCCCCACAAAAATGACAAATAATTTGGCGCATTCGTGCGGTTTCCAAAAGAATGACTTTATTTTGAAGCTTGACAACTTTTGCGGCCAATTGTGATAACATCATTTTTTAGAAAAAAACATAAACAACCATTACCTAATAAAATGGAATTTTAAAAGAAAATGAAAAAAGAGATATGGGGGGAGAAAAAGAATGATAAAAGTAATAAAATTTATGCTTTCAAAATATCAACAAAAATATTCCCCGGCAACGGCGCCAAAAACTTGATACGTAAAATTTTGGATATAAAATTTTTCCAAAATCTACGAACTATAGGCAAGGGCACCTATCGTTCATAGCATAGGATATTTAAAACAAATAAATATCAAGTGTCGTATTCCACGGGTCTGTTGATTACTTCTACTCACGCAAATTATTATTATTTTATCGGAAATAAAATAGAGTTTTGGAATTAATTTAAAGAAGAGAAACATTTGATCGAGAATCCTTCTTAAGTAAAATACTTCGTAAATCTAGAATTCAAAAGAAATGGATTTAGACAAAACTTGACCATGGAGGTTCCCAAAATATGATAGAGCCTCTCTCTAGAGAACTACCACCTAACCTTAGGTTGATCAATTAAGACCCCTCGGCCAGTCGAACCCCCTAAGCTTGCTTTATGCGGTGAGCCCCACTATTGGATTTGACTCCAATCCGAAAGATTTGCGTCACCCTCTCTCGAGGAATGCATACAACTCTTTTTATCGATGAGCGATCTACCCGTATTTACGGATCTCTCGATACACTAAAATACGGATCAAACTTGATTATCATACCCTAGAAATATGAAACCAATAATTGAAAATCAACGGTAAATCTTTGTTTCCAAATCCAAACTATGAAAAAGAGATTAAAAAATAAAACTACTTAAGAATTCATCCAATCAAATGTAATAAAATTAGCTACTCATGATTGAAGAAAAAGAACATTTATAACTATGAAAAGATCAGTGCAAGTGCGAGAAAAGTAAATCTAAGCTATGAATTAAAAGACAAGACATAAAATAAAGTTACACTAAGAAAAATGCAGAAAAACTATATTAGAAACGACCCAATCAAAGCAGGGACTGGATTCTTGGCTTCAAGGCAGCAACAGGAATTTATTGGCAAAAGTTCTGGAAGTCGCGCCCCTAGGTCACGCCCGTGACCTAGGGCGTGTAAGGTACGGAACTGGCGTCTTGAAAGCCAGGGAACGTTGGGAGAAAAACCGCCAAATTTCATCAATAGGCGGGTCACGCCCCTTAGTCACGCCCGTGACCAAGGGCGTGTCTTGACTGAGACTTGAAACGGCAGGAAATGGCGCGTCGGAAGCTAATCTGGTAGTTGCGGGAGCGGTCACGCCCCTTGGTCACGGGCGTGACCAAGGGGCGTGTAAGCTGGAACGGCTCGGCGGCGGAAACTGTTTGTATTGAATGCTTACTAGGGGAGTCACGCCCGTGATCTGAAGAACACGCCCCCAGGTCACGCTCGTGACCTGGGGCGTGTAATAATAATCTAACGTGGTGGCGTGTTCTGGCAGCAGGAAGATGGCTGGTTGGGTCACGGTCATGAATTGGAGTCACGCCCCCAGTCACGTCCGTGACCCAGGGGCGTGTACTTTGGGATTTTGGCAGAAATGCTCCAGAATTTCCCTTGAACACGGTTATGGGCTTGAAATTGCTAATAGCATCCCAAAGTCCCTAAAAACACAAAACAAAGCAAATTAGAAATATATTAAATTAAAATTATATAAAAACTAATTAATTACTACTAAAATATATTATAAAAATTACTATAAATAATGCACTATCAATCTCTTAGGATTTATTTACCCATTGTATACTGAGGGTATTATGACCATTAGATGTCTTAGGATATCTCACTTAACTTAGGGTGACAAGACCAGATCAAGACCAGCAGAATTTGGGATAAGTTAATAATTGCGTCAAATAGAAATCGACGCAACATCAATTTCATGTTGACGCAACTTAGAGTAGAAGTCTAAGCAACTCAACTTTCTGTCAAAGTAGATCAAGTCGACGCTACGTCGAAAGGATGTCATGTAGAGGAAATGTACATATCGAAGTATCACTAGAAGTTGACGTGGCTTTGACTTCAAATTATTGCAGAAGAAAGAATCTGCTGAAGTCATCTGAAGTCAACGAAACATCGACTACAATTTGACGCAGATGATGAAGTTCAGAGTCAAGCCCTCAACTCAACGGTTACGTCGATAAGGTATTGATGCAACGTCGACAAGCAGACTTCATTCAGATCAAGAATGAATTCAATGCTGCTCTTACAAGAACTCAAAGGTGCGTCGATAAAAGAGAAAGAGAACTCGACGCAACGTCGAATATAGTCTGAAGAGGAAACCTTTTCAGCTGTCATTTTGGATCTCTCTCTCAAGGCCCATAATACTGAAGACCATTCTGCAACGGCTCATTTATTGCCTAGAATAGAAAGAAGCAATAAAGAAGATAACAAAAACTTTCTTGGAAAGGATCAAGACAGTTGGCAGATGGGTCGAGAACAAATGAGGAAAGGAAGAGAAATTTCCAGACCAATACCTTTTCAGCACACTCTAAAAGAGGAGACAAATTCAAATTAAAGGATGGACAATAAATAAGAAGATTACAGAGAAGAAACTAGAGCATTCAATACACATATTCAAATTCTGTCGATTAGGCTTCTCCTTCTTCTTCTTCTTCCTTCTGAACCCTAGAAGACAGTGAAGAAAAAATATTGCTCTCTCTCAGCACAGTAAAAATAGAAGACTGTTCTTCATCAAAGATCATACAGCATCCAAATTTGAATAGAAGAAACTGACAGGATCTGAAGCTCATAATCCTTGCAAAACATCACTATCAAAAGCAAGGATTCATTATTCACAGATCCAGAAAATGAAAACTGAAGCACAAGGCTTCACAGAAATCTGAGAACAGAATTCTCCCTCTTTCTTTCTCTTCCTTCTTCACTTTCTCCTCAACTGTAAAAGAGTTTTAAGAATCCCTCTTCCAAAGGATTCAGTGGTTCAAGATCTCCTTATAAAAAGATCTAGTTGGTTCAAGATCTCCTTATCAAAAGATCTGGTTGGTTCATGATCTCCTTATCAAGAGATCCGTGGTTCTAAGAGTCTCCTTATCAAAAGACTCAGGCACAGGTGGTGCATTCCTACCAGGTGGTAGAAGAGAGGACTACCCACATTTTGGGGAACCTCTATAAAATCTTTGGTGTTTGTGTTGTGCTTTTATGTGCTGTCCCAATTTTCTTTCTCAGCATTTTTATTTCCTGCAATAATTATTCTGCATGTGTGTTGTTTTTTAGCATAATTCCTTAGTGTGTTTTATTGTGTACACAGCTAGGATAGAAATATTTTAAATCTCTATTCACCCCCCCCCCCTCTAGAGGATTCTCAGAGGCACACTGTGTACTTTCAATATGTATTGGTACTGGAGTTTTAATGTGGTAGCGAGGATGACGCTACTCATACAGGTCTTGAATATAGGGGTTTCTGTGATGATTAATCTTCCGCTATAAATCATGTCTTCCGCCAAGTGATATAAAGTGCACCCTTTAATGGTGTATTTCGCTAGAATACTACTTCCCTACTCTGTTGGTGTAGTGACTTTCGATTAATGTCACCCCGATGCATGAAAACAGAGTGTTCAAGGCAGGGATTTGGAGAAGAAAGTACCTTCACCCGTCATGGTCTCTTCGGCATCATGCAAAAAGGGTGGTGTGCGATAAGATTCACCCAGACAGACTGTCGATTTCAGGAGGGGTCTTACACTTAGCACATACTCAATTAAATATCCTTGCTAGTTATATCATTTACAATGTCATGCTGAAAGTAGAAAATTTGAAATTTGGAACTCATGATAACTATGTGGTATTTTAAAATCTATTATAATTCTCAAAATCAATCAAACCCATAGTTTATAAACTGTTCTTAGACTTAAACGCTTAGGATGTCCATGATAATTAACAATTGATTACATGCCTCACATTAGCGGAGGTGTAGGATTGTATGAATTAGAAGACCTAACCTCTAAGTCATGTCTTGGCCTTAACAATGGGAGGATTCTAGTGAGGTCTTGCGAGGCACTGGGGAGGAAGACTGTTAGGTTGAGCGTTCTATAGTGTGTATATATGGGATTAACACCCCAACCTACGATATGTGTGCAGATCCTCATGCCCATCCGTCACTTGGTATGGGGCTAGTGTGTAGGCATATAGTTTGGGTATTATAATTTAGTACATACCTATATCATATATATTGCATGCACTCATTATGATTACACTCTTCTTGTATTCTTGTTTGATTGAACATGCTTATCTTGTGTTTTGCATATTTATCATTTTGAGCTTTAATGATCTTGTAAAACACACAAATTTTAAAACTCAATAAAAATATAAAACTATTTTTAAACAAACAAAAACATGCTTTAAGAACCTTGTAATCTTCTCTATAAGGTCTGAAATTTCTACACTAAGAAGACCTCTATATAATAACTCAAAATCAAAGAATTTTTTTTCAAAAATGCATGAAATCGTCAACTGTCTCGGTGTTAATAGTTAATATCAGCGTAAGGCTCCTACGCCAACGATAAACTCAAGCCCGGTGTTAGCTCCTATTTTCTCTCTTTTATTTCTTTAAATGCTGAAAAATCTCAGATATTATCTCATGCATATTTTCATATCTGTTTCTTTGTTTTGAACAATATTAATTTCCTTTAATTTTTGTTCTTCTTTATTCAACAATCCACTCAAAAAATTCAAATAAAAAATCTTCGAAAATATGTTTTGTGATTGTTTTTGTTTTTAAATTTTAAAAATATATTTTTCATTTGCTACTTAGTTATAAGATTTCACATGAGCAAAAATCTTAGTATTTTCTTCACAAATGGTCAAAATTGATTAGAAATAATCTTAAAGATTCTCTTCAATGTTCATTTCAAGTTTCTTAAATATTGTTTTTCCTTATCATGCCTTGACCTTAATCTTATTATGTGCAATGAAATACACAATAGAAAATTGTGTAAGTTTGTCTAACATGCCTCTAAGTATGAGGAATGCCTTTATGTTAAATAATGATTCATTCACTCACTCTTTTGGTAATCTACATGTGCTTATAATCTTAGTCTTGCATGATTGTGTAGTGTAATAGTTTAACATGTTAAGTTATATGTCTAAATTACTTACACCTTCTTTTCAAACATCAATTTCTTACACATATAGAAGTGTGTTTTCAAAATTTTGTTGATTGCAAAAAATAAGTGAATTCGGAGACCTTTGTCCTAAATAAAAAAAATATGAATAAAATGACAAAGATAACTCCATCAAGCACTACTTAGCTTCCTGAAAAGTCTTAATGAGCATTGTGAGGTTGAGCACCCTGGAAAGAATTATAAAGTGTCTTGTGCAATCACATTTTTTTATCACTTCTATTTGTACACCGGATCACTCAAAATAAAAAAATATTAAATACTTATATGATCCCCCAAACAATACTTTGCTCCCTCATAAGTCTTGATGAGCATTGTGTGGGCAAAGCACCTTGGTAGTCGTACTCTTTTATGTTCTTTGAAATATAATTCTAGAATTGATGTGTGAAAGAAATTCTAAGACTACACTCTTAATATTATTTTGCTACTTCATTACATATGACATGTGTTTTGATTATATCACGTGTATACTCTTATCAAAACACAATTTGCACACATAATTCTTTCATAAAGCTTCTACTCATGAGAATTAGATACTAATGCATATCTACAAAATTCTCTAAATAGATTAAGTAAAAGCACTAGATTGCAATGCATGATCTCTACAATACTTTCTTTGCTTAAAATACGAATTAGTTACATTGTAGTTATTATCTCTTTGAAAATGTCAAATCATGCTTTGTTTGCCCGGAAATCTGCGACCTCTGCTCTCTAGCGTGAATGACCCTTCCCAGCGGTCTCAGATTTTGGAGACCGCCCAGATCGCCAGCCTCCACTCCAGATTTCTCGTCTAAGCCTCAGCGGTCAGGATCTTGGAGATCGCCAAGACCAGGCAGTCTTTTTCCTTTTTCTTCTTATCTCTGCCCTGGCTCTCCGGTATCCCGGGCAGCCCATAATTTTTGGATCTGCCCATTTGGGCAACTTTCGTGTCTATAAATAGGGAGTATGGGTACCTGAAAAGGGACTTTTGCTTTGAGGCTCCAGCTTACAACTTGTGTAAGCGGTCTCGAATTCTGTCACTTTTGTACCTCTTCCTCTAGCATGTTCTGGACTTTCATCTTGTAACCTCTTTTGAGACTAATTGAAATAGTTTTTCTCGTCGGAGGTCTCACTTCTGGCATCTTCTGTCTTAAGTAGCCAGCACTTCACAGTTTTCTCCACCCCTTCTATAGTGTGAGTTTTGGAAGTACAATTTTTGTATCAACAGAACGAACACGCGGCCTATAGATTAGAAGTGTCCAGGTAAAGTCAGTAGACTTTCGAGATTTCAGACCACGAAGGTCAGACCGGTTAGCTCACTAGCGGTCTCCCCTCTTTAGCGAGTGCAACCTCTTTAGAGGCTCTAGAGCTCTGAATGGAACTCCACCTTTCTCAAGCCCGCCAAGAGACCGCTCGGCAGATTGAGTCTATGAATCAACTATTGTTCGAGCTCTGCAAGAGGTTGATGCCTCAAGATGATCGGGTCGTGATCCCTGATCGGTTGGCCACTGGTCAGTCTTCAGACCATGCGTCCCCTCAGCCTGATGCCCCCTTGTAGTCTCAAGGTGAGGAATTTGCTTCTCGTCGGGCTTTTATTAGGAAAACAGCCCAGGGGTCTCCAGCTCAAGCCTTAAATTTCTAGGAGGATTATATCTATCCCCCAGCTCCCACTGCTGCTCCTCTTATTCCTTCTGGTTTCTATGGGGCAGAGGATCCCTCTCCTTTTTCAGATAGAATTCATTGGGAGCCAACTCCCCACGATTTTAGAGAACCAAGTGTTGGACATGTGTGTCACATCCCTTTGTTTGAGAATAACAAATACCATATTGTATTTGATCTTGCCTGTAGTGTGTTTATGGTGTGCAGAAACTATTGGTGCAAGGCTCCACAGATAGAAAGCAGCTTGGAACCAAAATCTCTGAATGGAGCACTACCGCTAGCGCGAGAGTTATCGCAGGCATTAGCGCTACCGCGGGCGTTAGCGCTAATGCCTGGCGCTATCTCTAGATCATTCCATGGCGCCACATATCGACGGTTCGCCACGATCTCTAACTGACCGCTATCGCAGGCGCTAGGAGCTACCGCATGCGCTATCTCCAATTTCTATAAAATGGTTCTTTCTCTCTTATTTTGTACACACATCCCAGAGAGAATTCCGGTGCCAAATTTCAAGAGTTGTTACTCTGCCAAAAATTCATCTCCCACTCAAAGCTAAAGAAGATTTCTAAGGAAGGAAGCCATCACGGTACATCCGAAGAATGATCGCATCAACCATGCATATGATACATCGATCCTTCATCGCCAACTTCAGAAAAACTCATAGAGGGAGTTTTTAGTTTTTTTATTTCATTATTTTGAATCTTTGTAGTTAAATCTCCTTGTGTTGGCGACTAAGTCCTTGCGCGGCTTAGGGGGAATTCATAGCATGTGTTGGCAACTATGTCTAGGTGATTTGATCTAGGGGATTCTCGAGGCCATATCCAGGGAAGGATTGGCTAGAGCAGCTTGAGGCCATATCCGAGGAAGGATAGGCTAAAGTCACCGGTTCGTGGGGATACGAGTCGGTATAGAAAAGGAAAAAGTAATTGTATTTGTACGCCTTTGATTTCTAGCGATATTGAAATCAAATGTATGTAAACACTTTTTTATCTAATACAATCATGTCTCTATTAGTGTTTACTTGATTTCTTTCATTTGGCTAAATTCTAAAATTGCAAATTACTTTATTTTCTTCTTTTACCTAAATTGTTATTTCGCTCTCGTTTACTTTAAAATAATTTAGTAAATTGCTTAATTTTATAAGAAGATTTTTATTCCCTTATTCACCCCCCCCCCCCCACTCTAAGGGCGTCTATCGATACAACAAATTGGTTTTAAAACCAGGAATAATGGCGTCTTATGAACTTGCTTTTTCGGAGGGTCAGGGAATTAGTAGACCTCCACTATTTACTGGGTCAGATTATAATTATTGGAAAAATAGGATGCAATGTTTTCTTATGACCCTAGATATTGAGGTATGGAATATGGTAGAAGAGGAATACTCTCCTCCTATAATTGTAGCTGGAGAGATAATATTAGAAAAACCAAAAGATAAATGGGATGATAGGGATACACTTAAATGCAAAAATAATGTCAAGGACATGAATGCTTTATTTTGTGCGTTAGATAGAAATGAATTTAATACAATTTCCGCATGTACTACTGCATATGATATTTAGAATCATTTAGAAATTACTCATGAAGGTACATCGCAGGTTAAAGATTCAAAACTTTTCCAACTAGAGTCAGAATATGAAAATTTTTGGATGGATGAAAGCGAAGATATTGATGCAATGTACACACACTTCACCAAGATCGTCAATGCCTCCAAAGCTCTTGGAAGAACCTTCTCCAACGGTGACTTGGTCCGAAAGATTCTTCAATCTCTTCCTCCAAAACTCAGACCTATCAAGAAGTCCTATCTCAGATCTCCACAGAGATCCTACACTCAAGCTGAACTCTCAGCTCTACACTCAGCCCTACTCCCTCAGGTGAAATGCCCTACAAACTCAGAACAAATAATATTCCTACAGAAGGTTATAAATGCTGCTTACAACAAAAGATAGAATATTAACTCTTTCAAGCCTTGATCTATAATTGATGTCTTGAAGTAGGGAAGAGAACAACAGCTTCAATCCTAACTCTTTCTGATCCTTGTCTTCAGTAGATGAGTAAGGATCAACTTGTTCTTCTTCAATCACACAGGAAGAACAAACTTTCTCTCCTTTTCTGCTTCAGTAAGCAGGTCGAGAGATCTTGTTGACAACCGATAATGTAAACCGACAATGTAACAGTAGTTGTATGTTCTTTTTACCAAAAAGCTTCTATCTTAAATGCCCTAAGTAATTCTTTTATATTTCTCCAATCTTCAACGGCTATCAGATGGCCCCTGACAGGGTATAGAGGTGATTGGAGCACCTTATCTTGCTTTTCTGCCACTTGCGCCAAAAGCAAAACCCACCAGCATATTTGAATCTATCTCAGCGGTTGGGCTGAGATAGCTACCAGTCTCAGCAGCTACTTCTATCTCCGTCTCAGCGGATCCACTGATATAGACAGTTGTCTTAGCAGTTTTCCTCTATCTGCAGCTCGGCTGGCCCAGACACCTTCTCAACGGCTCCTGGCCTTGTCTCAGCAGTTCAGTTGAGACTGAGAACTTGTCTCGGCGGTTTTGGCAGTAAACCACTAAACTTACTCAACACCTTGGAATATCCTAACCCTGCATAGTAATGAGATGAAATAGGATTTATCAAATACAACTTATACTTAGCATTGATTGTGATGCTTCTTCAAATCAAGGGAACATTGATGGTAATATTCCAATCAATCTCCCTCTTTTTGAAGAAGACAGAACACTCTCAATGCTAAGGTACATAACACATAAATACTTATCATGTAACTTCACTACATGGTATTCATCATAACATAATCATGTTAATATTATTATGACATTCAAGATAATATTATAACAGATAATATTCATGACAAGCATAATACCAACATAGTTTATCAATCCAATAATGTGATTAAGTAATCAAGTTAAGGCATCACAGATTATCTTAAGCACTAACATAGAATAATATTAGGCTATGAATTAGATTAGCTCTCAACAAAAATAATAGATTCAACAACTCAATCATTTTCATTTTAGATAAAGTGTTGAAACATTGTTCAAATTGCATTCAGATATTCATAAAACTCAGATACATTTATTTAAGTTTTTCTCTTCTTAGAAGATGTTAAGCATTCAGCAGTGTCTGTAACAGCTTCTTTCCCATTGGTTGAGGTATTTTTGTCTACATTTGCTGCTTCTATTTCAGCAATCTTCTTCCTATTCTCCTGCCTTTTGAAGTACAGGAATGGCTTTGGAATGTACTTTGATGTCATCCTTCTTGGATTCTCCTTTCTTACCAGATTTTCTTTAAATATCCTTTCTCTATTAGTGTTTCTTTCCAAGTATTTTATCCACTCTTCAGAGGGATAGATCTTATCAATATCTTTGTAGATTTGTCCAGGCTGATCCATGCATTTTGAATGATGTTTTTTGAGTCTTCACTCCAATACTCAAAGTTTGGATCTTTGGTTTGTTCATCCCTCTGCTTGGCCATAAACTCTTTAGCAAGCATTGTGTGTTCTCTTTCTTTTTTCTTTGCCAGTCTTGCAATCTGGGCTATTTCTTCCTGTTTAGAGAAATCACAATCCTCTGCACTTTGCCTATCCAGGAGGAGAAGGTTTAAGGCAAGCCTTGATCCTTGCAGAACCTTGAGGGCTAGCTCAAAATTGGTTACAGCATTGTTATCCTCCCCCTTTCTGGCTTCTTCAAATATCTTCTGAGATATGTCCTACTGAGCAGCAGTTATGGAGCCAGAGATTGTCTGGAAAACATTTTCAATATCTACCATCAGCTCATCCTTGTTCCTTTTAATATCAGCTTTGAGTTCATCCTTGTTCCTGTCAGCCTCACCATTCAACTGCAGAGCAGTGGAGTACACATATTCTTGGATATGATTTGAGGCTGTCTCTATCACCTCATCTGTCTTGCTGACATACCTCTTGACATATGTTATATCCTGCTCAGACAGTTGGAGGTGTTTGTCTATTGATCTGAGAATTGTATTTTGAGAGACCACTGATTTCTCTGCCAGATCAAACCACATTGTCATTTGTTTGTTCAGGGTGGCAGTGTCTTCCTTAATTTCCTTGACCTCAGCCATTACTTCAGATTTTACATTGAGGATGGGCTGATCAATGTATGCTTTAACTATAGAAGCTGACTTGTCTACATAGTCCTTAATAGATGTTAGATGAGTCTCTAGCATGATTTGAATAGCATTTAGAATGCTCTTATTGGACTGTGAGGAAGTGGAGGTTTGTTGATCAACAATCATTTATGTTATGAGTCTTTGTGGAGGATTATGAGGAGGGACTGATTCCTTAGGAGGTATAATCTGCTCTTGTGCTACAGGTAGCAACTGTCCTGGATTTATGACTGGAGCATTATCTCTTTTGACTTAATCATCCACCAGATCAGTAAGGATGTTAGATCATCAATGTGATTATGGTGGACTCCATCATTATCCTTATCATCTCCAGCACCATCATTAGCAACAGCATTATCATCATTAGATTTTTCTGGCTCTTCCCCCTCAGATAGATCATCTTGATCTGATGAGTCCAAGAAATCTGGGACAATTATTAGGAGTTAGATTTAATGACTTAGCAATACTAAAGATGGTTAGTTAGTCTTACCAAGTACATCATCTTTACCAGCTAATGGATCTTTTAGCTTCTCCCCCTTAGATGGGGCATCAGATTGTCTTTGTGGTGGTAAATCCCAGAGAGTTGGGGAGTCATCAATGTTAAGTGAAATTCTTCTTTCAAGATTTAGGATGAATGTATCAATCTTACTTTGTATGTCCTTAGGAGAAGGTACTTTGTCCTTATCAATCTTGTCTCCTTCACTTTCAATTTTATCATTGGTAACATCCATGGAAAATGGTTCTTATTGTTGCTCCCCCTCAGATAGAGCATCCACTTGGCCTTGAGGAGCTTTGGTCGACATTATTTAAGAGGCATTAGGGATTAATTAGTGGAATGGTTATGAGTAGATAACATTATTATGAATGTGGAGTTTAAGGATTAATTACCAGGTGTGCTATCTATTTCCAAGTCCTATGGATGGACATGATCAACAGGCATGTCATCCAAATGATCATCTTTGTCGGGACTGCTTTGAGTTCCAGGATCAACACCAGCATCTTCATTCTTATCTGAGTAGTCTGACTCGGAACTGGATATAACCATTCTTAGCTTCTTTACTGCTTTGGACTTCTGCTTCCCTTTCTCCTGGTCCTCAGAGGGCTGGCTCATGGAGAGCACCCTGGTGAACCTATCTAGGGTTTTTATATCCATCCTCTTCAGATAATGGATATTTGATCCTTTCAACCCTTTGTACTTCTAAGGATATGTTTGAATTAGATAGAGGGATATAATTCTACCCATGTTAGGTGCTTGCAAACATTCCTTAACTCTTTGATAAATGACTTCTCCCTGGAAGTTTTCTTTGCCAGAATTATTCTTGTCATACGGTCAAACGTAGATTGAGAGATTGTGTCATGAGACCCAGGCTTGCATAGGATTGTATTGCCCACTATATCTGACAAAAGTTTGCCTCTTTGATTGAAGAATTTTCTTTTTAATGAGCCAATCTTTGCATCACTGTACTCAGCCCACTTCAGAGCTTTCTTGTTGTCCTTGTCTGAAATATCTTCCTCCTCATCCTGACTGCATGAGGGAATTTTGAAAGCTTGCTCAATTTTTGCTGAGGAGAGTTTCACTCTTTCTCCTCCTATCTTAGACTTTATAGAGGACTTAGAAGAGGACAATCTTGCATTGATGAACCATTCCAGAACTTCAGTTCTGAGAATGACTGTAGGTTCAGAAAGAATATACTCCAGGCCTTGTGCTTCCAGGAGTTGAATCACTCCTATTATGTCTTCTGGATCATGGGCAAATCCATATCTCATTATTTCATACCCGTCTAGAAGATCCTTTGAACTCTTTGGCGCCATTTTTGCTATAGAAGAGGGCGCTGGGACGGAAGAGAATAAGATTCGTCTCAGAGGTTAGGAAGGAAGGGTTGTGTAGCTTTCATTAATTAACAATTGTCTATTTATTTGGCTTGAATCTGTGTTTTGATTAGCCCTAATAATTAAAGTTAAGTGAACTTATTATTGTAATGAGAATTAGGTCATTTGGGGTTACATTAAGACAAACTGTAATAGGACCATCCATTCTTAGCGGAACCGATGTGACGGCGACCTAAACCGCTGGGACAGAGCACTGTCAACCGCTGGGATAGTTTAGCAGTCTCAGCGGTTCAGCTGAGATTTTTCCAGTTGTCTCAGTGGCTCAGCTGAAACAATCTTTTCTGTTTTAGCTGACCTTACTACCTAAACATTAATCCTTTTGGGATCTGATTACTTTATCACCTAACCATGTCACTAGGAGTATTGATGTGACAACATTTTGAATCATAACATAACATGCATAATATCATAGATGTTTGAAAGAAGGAAATATTTGACACTATTCAATATTTAACATTCCTAGTTCAATCATGAAAGCATTAAATTTGGCTTCATCCAATGGCTTTGTATAGATATCGGCAACTTGTCAGTGGGGACAAATTCAAGGCAGATATCTTTACATTCAACATGTTCTCTTATAAAGTGATATCTTATCTCTATGTGCTTATTCCAGCTATGAGAGACAGGATTATTAGCAATAGAGATAGCACTGGGTGAGTCACAATAAAGAGGAGACTCACTTACCTTGAGGTTGTAGTCCTCTAACTGATGTTGTATCCACAAGAGTTGTGCACAATAATTACCTGCAGCAATATATTCAGACTCAGTAGTGGATATTGCCACACTTGTCTGCTTCTTGCTGCTCCATGATATTAACCTCCTTCCTAGGATTTGACAAGTACCACTTGTCCTTTTCCTGTCTTCTTTGCATCCTGCAAAATCTGCATCTGAAAATGCAGTTAGTTCAAAATTATTGTTCTTAGGGTACCAAAGGCCAAGATGTAGGCTACCTTTAAGGTATCTCAAAATCCTTTTTGCAGCTGAATAGTGAGATTCCTTAGGTCATGCCTGGTACCTAGCACACACACATGTAGTATACATAATGTCTGGTCTACTAGCAGTTAGATACAATAGGGATCCAATAATACACTTGTACAGGGAAATGTTGGACCCCATGAGAGTTTTCATGGTGGAAGCTGATTCCATCCCAAACTTCTTGATAAGCTCCCTAGTGTACTTAGCCTGAGAGATGAATATTCCCTCATCAGACTGTTTCACTTGGAGGCATAAAAAGTACTGAGCTCTCTCATACTGCTCATCTCAAACTCCCCCTATATAAGGTTGGCAAACCTTTTGCAGAGGTTGTCATCAATTGACCCAAATATTATGTCATCAACATATATTTGGACTAGAAGACACTTGCCATTTGTTTCCCTAAGAAACAATATGTTATCTATCTTTCCCCTCAAGAACTTATTCTTGATGAGAAAGCTATACAAGGTCTCATACCATGTCCTAGGGTCTTGCTTTAGACCATATAGAGCTTTCCTAAGTAAATACACATGAGAAGAGAGGGTTGGATGCATAAAACCTGATGGTTGTTCAACATATACCTCTTTCCTCAAGTCACCGTTGAGGAAGGCTGATTTGACATCCATTTGATATGCTTTGAACCCCTAGTGGGCAGCATAGGGAAGGAATAGCCTAATTGCTTCTAACCTTGCAAAAGGGGCAAAGGTTTGATCAAAGTATATTCCCTCTTCTTGTCTACAGCCCTTGGATACCAATCTAGCCATGTTTTTGATGATTATTCCATTTTCATCCAACTTGTTCCTGTAATCCATTCAGTGCCAATAATGTTGTGTCCATGTGGTTTTGGCACCAACTTCCATACCTTGCATCTTGTAAATTAAAGAAGTTCTTCATCATGGCCTGACTCCAAAATGTATCTTGGTTGGCTTCTTCAAACTTTTTGGGCGCTATTTGTGATAAGAAGCTTAAGAATATGGCGTCATTGTGAGCCCTGCTTCTGGTTAGTATACATTGGTTCTGATCTCCAATGATTTGTTCTCTTGGATGATCCCTTAGGTGTCTTGTAGTTGTAGGCAATCTGTCCTCAATTTGCTGTATTTCTTCTACTGGATTAGCAGTATCTTCAGCACCCTGCACCTCTTTAGCTTCTGGAATTGCAGCATCTGTATAGGCTTTGCTTGTAAGACCCCATTTTTTTTCTTTTTCAAATCCGGGGTCTTATGCCCAGAACCGCCGTTTTGCGGTGACACCCTCACTCGGGAAGGTCGACACTACAAAAGGCCGATCCTGCCGGCCTTATCGATCACAAAGAAGTTAAGCTTAACAAACTCATAGAAGCCAAGTCCATATCACATAAATAGTAAATCATCATAAAAGGATGTCCACAGGAAGTAACTGAAATAAAAGACAGAAATAGCAAGGGCTCATGCCCGATACATCAAATCCTCACTACATAAACACTCGCGGAAGCAAATCAACTAGTAGTAACACTCACGGATCCCGACACTGGTGCTCCTGTGCTAGACTGCCCCGCCTCCATCTGCACCGGCCTCTGGTGTTGCTTCGTCTCCGTGGTCTCCTAAAATTATAAGTTCCACCGACCGTTAGTCAAAATACTAAGCCAATCCCCCACCCCTCCCCCGGTGACTCCTAGGCACTGAGCGGGAAGGATGAAGCGGAGGACAACAATGGGTATACAATAGTAGCTGACAGGGGTACAGGGAATGTCTACACTACACATGTATATATATATATATAATTGAAGCAGTCAAAGATCATAGTAAGAGCAGGTAAAGAATAAGTAAAGTGCAGTAAGTAAAGACATGTATATAATAGAAAAGTAACCATTGATTTATAAGAATGCCCACACAAACCTATAGACCAAGGGGGCGTTTAGCATGGACTATAGTATAAGAAGTCCCATAACTGACTTATACGATAGGGGTAGGGGTTGAAATGCAATGTTTATGCCATGACATGCAAGGTATGCTGTTAAATGTTATGTTCACATAAGTGCAACTCACACACTACGACTCTATACGCACAGACCTTTAGTACCCACTTTTTAAAGCTAGCAAAACTCCCAGGATACTCCCGTAGTGGCAAACAGAAGCGGTGGGTTGGGCCTCGCCCACCTATAGGTTGCTATTTGCACTACCTAACCTAGACCTAACGTACGCCTCAACACTAAGAACACAACAGCAGAGCTACGGCGTACTCTTGCTGGTTAAACCACCAAACTTGTCTTGGTAAAAGGGTTATCCACTCTTACCGAGCCCCAGCATTAATGTCGGTGTAACGACCATCAACACTAAGGACCCACCACCTTATGCACATGCAAACATGTTTACCATCTATCTCCGAGCCACAAGCTCACAGGCTAATCCTCCTGGCACAAGAGCCTCTACTGAGCCACAAGCTCACCAGACTAATTAGTCTACTGCTACAACCTCCGAGACTACCGCTCGTAAGACCAAACCAACTAAGCATCTGTGACGATGGAGTGTGAATGAGTCTATTACTTAGTTAATCATGTATAACAACTTGCTACTACGATTTATGGTTAATCTTGGATTTCACGAGGATTACCCTATAAGTGGCTCGCTATGGTACTAGGAACTATAACGGGATGACACCCCAAGGCTCCCTTTCTCAAGACATTTAATATTATGGGTACCTACCCATATTCCTAAGGCTCTTATGTTTTCACTTGTATTAACCCTAGGTGGTTTATGACACGCTAGGGGAAAGATGATCTTTCGTCAATCCCAAGCACGACCTTGCCCTTATCCCACCTAGCACTCTTATCTCCTAAACTCCTTTTTGTGACCTCATCCTCTTCAACCTGACCTTGCACACCATCCACATACCAATTCCACCTAGTAGACCACTAAACACCTAAGTTTCACTATTTTACTAAACTCAGACCAAACTAACTATATGAAGCTAAAAAGTAGAGGTACTTCAAATATTTATCCAACAAACTCAATATATTTACTGGAGGTCTATCATGGCATTATAAGAGTAAATCCAAAGACTCATATTTTTCCTCAACATTTTAGCATTTACTTAAATTTCTCCAATATTTGCCAAGTATGAATATGAACATGAAGTGTAAGGTATTCTCAAGACATGATCCTCATAAAATTAAGATAAATCTATCTTGCTAAAATAACTATAAATAACGAATATCACACTTTTACAGTAAGGAAATGTCCTCTATTTTTAATATTTAACTTCTATCCAAACTTGAAGATTTATAAAGGAACTACCAAAAAATACTTGTGCCAAAATTATAGAAAAATTACCAAACCTCTATTATGTACAGAAAAGCTTAATTACAGAGTTTCTCAACTTATGGGAATCATTTACTCACTGAAATAATTAATCCAAATAATTCCTAATTTGCACATGTTGTGAAGTAGCCTACTGACAACAATTTCCAAAAATTCTATAAAAATTCATAGAGCTTCCTAGTGCTCTGAAATGTCCTATCACCAAGTTGCACATTTTTCCAGAGAGTTTTGACCCTTAATTATATTTCTTAAGATTAAAACAAAATAGGTGCCTTGAGAATGAAGTACTAGATAATTCATTAAATTAATTATATAAAAATTACCAGGGGTCAATATCATGATTATAAAGGCACCACCAATATTTCATCTTCATCCAAGATCATTTGTGCATGTAATTATCTCTTACAAGAAGTTTACCTAAAGGGGTTATGACCTAATTTAGGGGGAATAAATTCTCCTAAAATTCTCTCAAAATTTCCTAGGCCATAAATACATCACATGAACACATCTCCTAGGTTCCATGGCCATTCTATAGCTTTTGACCACATGTCCTTCACAAAGCTATATATGCACCCCAAGGGGTAAGACTAGGGTTCCAGGGCATATCCTCCTCTACACCACCCCATCTTTCTCATGAAGGTGTTTTAGGTGATCCTAAACCAGTGGCCAAGGTTTCAACTCATGGTGATGAGTTTTGACCACCATACCCCAAGATAAACACCATGCCCTAACTTTGACCTAATTTGACCCAACTTGGGTTGACAAAATATCCAACCAAATCAGTCCCAATTGGGCTGAGATTTGTAACAGGGTCATGTGATAACCCTAAGAAGTACCCACCAAAATTTGGAAGGCATTGGGGGTCATTTGACCCAATAATTAATTAATGTTTAATTTATGAAATTATTACAAAAATCTTAGAAAAAGTTTCTCCTAAAATTCCCATCTTTGTGTACGATGTGTGGGTAGGTGTAAACAGCCTATGTTTCAATTTTCAAGTCAATCCCATAACCCAATTAAAAGTTATTCAAGATATGGTGGTTGTCCTACACAAAGGACCAGTCCCACCAAAATGGACCTACAGGGAGCTACAGAACTCCTTTGGGTGTGAAATCAATTTTAAAATAAAGTAGACTCCAAGGGCTACAACATTGGTGTTGACAACATTTCATTTGAGGGGCTCTACTATTTTTAATAATTAAAATGAACTACTGCATGAAGTATTGCAAAATGTGTTGTTTCTGCATTCGACGAAATATGATCTGCGTTCGACGAACTATGATCTGCGTTCGACCAACTATGTTCTGCGTTCGACGAACGCCGTGCTTTAGTACGCTCAACAAAATCTGATCTTCATTCGAGGAATTAATTCAGCTCGACGAATTAACTCCGTTCGACAAACTCTGTGCTCAGTTCGTCGAACTCAACTATCAGTTCCACGATCTCCAGAGTATGTTCGACAAACGACATTCCGTTCGACGAACTCTGGTTTCAGTTCGACGAACTCAACTATTTTATTTTATTTTTTGGTGAATTAATTTCTGTTCGATGAACTCCGGGGTCGGTTCGATGAACTCAACAATTAGTTCGACGAACACCAGAGTGTGTTCGACGAATGAATTCCGTTCGACGAACTCCGGGTTCCGTTCGATGAACTCAACAATTAGTTCGGTGAATTATTCTTCTACTCAGATCAACGAATTGGTTACACAGGAATATAACATAATCATGAAATAACATTATAACATATAACATAATCACGTAAATCTGCGAATAACTGATCACGGCACATCCGACGGTTCTTAGTCATCTTCCCCGCTGGACGGATGGCGCGCGACAGCCCATCCAGGGCTTCTTTGCGAGATGATTTTCAGGCCACCTGTGCCGCTTCCCGGCCAGCCAATACCACCACCACCTCCGTTGAGGTGGTGGCCGACGATAGGGGGTGGTTGGCCGGCCGAAGGTGGTCAGAATCAAAGTTTAGAGGAGGGAAAGAGAGCTCGAAACAAGCCCTTTGGGAAGCACGATCTGAGCCCAATTGAGCTCGGATCAAACCCCAAATCATGAAAAGATCTAGCACCAAGGGAGAGGAGGCGGATCAGACCTGTGTGGGGGCTTGGTGGCACGTATTCCGTCGAGTTGCTATTGCCGGAGGTGGAGCTTTCGGCGCCATGTTGATCCTAGCTTCTGGTGCTCGATTTCTTCGGGGGAAGAGGGGGTTTCACACCTTTCCAACCTCTGAAGATGTTAAAGGAGTCAATTGAGGCTAAGGGGGAGGAGTTACTCGGATTGCCATTAATGGCCATTAGTGAGGGTTTCGGTTACACTTGGGGGAGTGAATCTGGGCATCAATGTGGCCGGGGAAGGGTTGAAAACTTCTCATCTCCCCAAGGGGAGATGAATGGTGCCATTAATGGAGGAGATGGAGGGTTTCCTCTTCCTCTCCATTAACTCCCCCTGCCTTCTCTCACATTCCAATTAGGCTCTCTCTCTCCTGGCCGATTTCCCTGAAATTAAATGGTCCAATCAGTAGCACTCAATCCCATTTGGTGGTGGACCACCTCAATTGGGTCTAGCCCAAATGGATTGGGTTTAATTTGGGGGAATTGGGTTATTTTGACCTAATTTAGTACAAGGTTGACTTTGGTCAAATCGACCAAATAGGTTGACCCCATTGGGTGGCGTAAGCTCTAATGGCCTCCCTTAAGGTTAGGAAGGTGTAGGTGGAGTCAATTTGGCAAGGTGAGGGTGAATTGCCCCTTAATAGGGCACTTTGACCAAAATTAGGGCTAAGGTTGACTTAGGGTAAATTGGCCAATTTAGAGGCCCAATGATGGGGATTTTTGTTCCATTAGGTTCCTAATATCCCTATAAGGCTAGGGGCAAGGTCAATTTGGCATGGTGGAGGCCAATTGACCCTAATTGAGTTAGTTTGACCAATTTAGGGTTAAGGTTGACTTTAGCCAAATTTCTCTCTTTGGTTGACCCCAATGGGTCCCTAGTGCTCCAAGGAGCCCCCTAATGGGTTAGGGATACTATGGTGGAGTCAAGGTTCAAGGAAAGGCCCTAAAGTCCAACCCTAGGCTAGGTATCTGAAAACTGATATTTGAAGACCACTGGGTTTCTCCTTCTCACCCAAGCTCACATAGTCTTAAGCTCTTCCTATGATTTTGTCATGACCTAGTAATGACAAAACAAACTTAGGGGGTCTAGTTATTTGGGGGATGTTACAAATCCCAATACATAAAAATAAAAATTTCATCCTCAAAATTCAGGTTAAGCCTGTGGGGTTTCTACTACAAGGAAGTAAATGTAACATCCCAGGAAAATTAAATTATACCTGTCGTAAAGAGCTCCGGGTACTTTTCCTGCATTGGTTCCCATGTATGCTCCTCTTGCCAATGATTCCTCCATAGGACCTTGACCAGCGGAACCATCTTGCATCGCAAGACTCGCATCTCCGTGTCGTCTATCCGAACCGGCTCCAAGTGAACTGATCGATCAGTAGCTACTGGCCCCTCCGTAGTAGATATCTGCTGCTCTGAACATAGTAGATCCCTCCTAAGCGAGGAGATGTGGAAAATGTCGTGCAGTCCCTCTAACTCCGGGGGTAGATCTAGTCTGTAAGTCAGGGGACCGATCCGCTCCAGGATCCTGTAAGGCCCCATATATCTCAGACTGAGCTTCTTCCGCCCGCGAACCCGCGAAACTCCATGCATCGGACGTATCTTCAAGAAGACCCGATCTCCCACCTGGAACTCTACCATACGATGACGCACATCATAATACTTGGCCTGCCTGCTCTGGGCCTCCAGCATCCTATCTCGAATCAGCCTCACCTGAGCCTCCGTGTCCTCCACGAACACTGAGCCAAGTGCCTTGGGATCCTCATCCTGAATCCAAGATAATGGTGTCCTGCACCTCCGCCCGTATAATGCCTCGTAGGGTGCCCTTCCTATATTAGCCTGGTGACTGTTGTTGTATGAGAATTTGACTAACGGTAATAGTCTCTCCCATGGCTCCCTGCGGTCCAAAATGCAAAGGCGTAGAAGATCCTCCAGGGTCTAGTTGGTACGCTCCGTTTTCCCATCTGTCTGGGGGTGGAAAGCCGTACTAAAATTTAACCGGGTGCCTAGGTAGGCCTGCACTGCTCTCCACTCCCTTATGTAAAACATCCATCTCGATCCGACACGATCGTCCTCGGCACACCATGGTATCGGACAAACTGCTCTACGAACCTCCGCACCAAAACACCGACCGAATCGTCCTTCCTGATTGGAATGAACTTGGCCACCTTCGTCAATCTGTCGACGATCACCCAAATCGAGTCATTTCCCGCACGAGATCGAGGAAGACCGTGTATAAAGTCCATAGCAATGTCGTCGAACTTCCACTCCGGTATCGGGAATGGCTGCAATAATCCTGCTGGGTTCCGGTACTCCGGCTTCACGAGTTGACAAGAACCACAGTGGGTCACAAAGTAGGTGATATCCTTCTTCATACCTGGCCAGTACATAGTCCTCTTCAGATCCGCTATCATCTTGGTGATACCCGGGTGCACGGAGTATCCACTATAGTAAGCCTCTGTCATAATGTCCCCCTGAATCTGACTCCCTGCCGGTATATACACTCAGCCTCAAAAACTCAACAGAACGTCCTTCAACGAATAGTCTCCAGCTGAGCCTGCCTCCAAGGCTCTTAAAATCGGCTCTATCTTGGCATCCTACCTCTGTCCATCCCTGATGCGGTCTCGAATGTCGTAATTGTTACCCATCGCCGCTAAATACTCCTCGTATAGCTCTGGATCATCCCCGGAAACTAAGGAGATCTGCATGTCTTCGAACATCCTTACTAGCTCCATGGCCATCTGCTTGGGCTCCACTCCTGACGTGGTAGCTCTCCTGCTCAAAGCATCCACTACTACATTGACCTTCTCTGAGTGGTAATGCATCGTGTACTGGTAGTCTAATAAAAACTCCACCCATCGCCTTTGTCGGATGTTCAGCTCCTTCTGCATATCTACGTACTTTAGATTCTTCTGATCTGAGAATATGTCGCAATGGACACCATAGAGATAGTGTCGCCAGATCTTGAGAGTGAATACAACTGCTCCCATCTCCAAGTCATGCACCGGGTAATTCCACTCATGATTCTTCAACTGGCAGGAGGCGTATGCTATCACGTGCCCGTTCTACATCAGAACGACACCCATCCCCTGGTAAAACGCATCTGTGTACACCTGAAATCCTTCCCTCCCCGATGGAAGGGCAAGGTTGGGGGCCGTAGTAAGTTGACCCTTCAGCTCCTGGAAGGCCGCCTCACACTACGGCGTCCATGTCAAAGCAGCATCCTTTTTCGTCAGCGATGTGAGCGGGAGGGCTATCTGTGAAAACCCCTGCACAAACTTCCGGTAGTAACCGGCAAGTCCCAAGAAACCCCTCACGTCGGTGGCCGTCTTCAACGGCGGCCAATCCCGTACTGCCTGGATCTTTGCTGGGTCCACTGCTAGACCAGCTCCACTGATTATATGGCCTAGGAAGGCCACCTCTTTTAGCCAAAACTGGCACTTGCTGAACTTGGCATACAGACGGTGCTCCCGAAGCTTCTCCAACGTCAGAGCCAAATGTCGTTCATGTTCCTCCTCTGTCCTCGAGTTGATGAGGATGTCGTCAATGAACACAATGACAAAGATATCGAGATAAGGCTCAAACACCCGATTCATCAAACTCATAAATGCTGATGGTGCATTTGTGAGCCCTAACGACATCACAGTAAACTCATATAATCCATATCGGCTGCTGAAAGCTGTCTTCGGGATATCCTCCTCCTGGATCCAAAGCTGATAATACCCTGACCTCAAATCCATCTTCGAGAAGCAGTGGGCTCCCTCCAGCTAGTCAAACAGCTCGTCGATCCTTGGTAACGGATATGTATTCCGAACCGTCAGCCAGTTCAGAGCTTTGTAGTTGATGCACAATCTGAGCGTCCCATCCTTCTTCTTCACGAACAACACCGGAGCTCCCCAAGGTGAGGAACTCGGCCTAACAAACCCAGCTTCCACCAGCTCCTGCAGCTGGCTCCGAAACTCCACTAGCTCCTTCGGGGCCATCGGGTAGGGGCCCTAGGTACCGGCTTAGCCCACGACACCAGTTGGATTTGGTAGTCCTTCTAATGGTGCGAAGGTAGTCTGGGTAGCTTCTTCGGAAATACGTCAGCAAAATCCCGCACGACCGGGATATTTGACATCGAGCCTTTGACTTCCGTCGCCTCAAAGAGCACCTGATATACCTCGTCTCCCTGCAGGTCGGCCTTGATGGCCTGAGCTGATGATAAAAAGATACGAGAGGTAGATTTAGTACCTTCGATCACTACTTCACCATCTTCATGCTTTAGAACGATCCTCCTTGCCGGACAGTCAATCTTTGCATGGTTCCAGTGCAGCCAGGTCATGCCCAAGATCAGATCAAAGTCCTTCATCTTCAAGCGTGTCGCCGACGCTTCGAATAGTTTCCCTCCAATCTCCACATTCATGTTGCACTTTGCATTTGTTAGAACTTCGGATCCATCCGGGAATCACACTCTCTTGTAGATGCCTTCAAAGTGTTGTACTTGGCACAGATCATCTACGAACTCTTCTGAGACGAACGAGTGAGAGGCACCCATATCAAATAAGGTGTATGCTGGCTTGCCGCAGACGAGTACTTTACCAGGGTGGTTTTTGTTTGTTTGGTTTAATGCTAAGGTAAATCTAATGTTTACTGCGTACTAATGAATCATAAAACAAAAGTCATCAAAAGTACCTGTAATGACCCTTGCGGGGTCCCGGGGCTGTGCTAGGTCCAGGGCGTACATCTGCTCCCTGTTCTGCCTCCGATCTCCGCCCTGAAATCCACGGCCTCGTCCATGTCCTCGGCCTTAGAAATGTTGGGCCTGAGGGGCAGCCTGTAGTGCTGGTGGTGCATTTCTCTGAGGGCAGTTCCTCCTAATATGGCCGGTCTGGTGGTAGTGGTAGCACTCTAGAGGTGGCCCACCTCCTCCAATCCTGGGCATCTCCCGCATCTGTAGAGGCTGAGGAGCCAACACTACCGGCTCCCTCTGCTCTTGTCTCTCCTCCTGGCGGGGTCGGACCTCCATCCTTCTTTCTCCAGCACCTCAACCTCTCGGCTGGTCCCTTCTGCCTCCCCATCCCTAGTCTTCTGCCGACCTCTTCCTTCCTCAAACAAGGTGCTGGTCGGCTTCTAGTTTCTTGGCCATCTCTAGGATCTTAGTCATACTACCGTCAGAGACGAAGAGGAGGGCCTGCCTCAGCTCATCACGAAGGCCTTTATAGAACCTCTTTGCGTAACCTGGGTCGTTCAGCTGATACGAAACCGCAAACAGGGATAGGTGGCTAAACTCCTAGTGATACTCTAGAACTGTCCTGCTCCCCTGCCTCAAATGCAGAAATATGTCTTCCAGCTCATCTCTTGCAGACTGCGGCACAAAATGTTCCAGCAGTGCTGCCTTGAACTCATCCCAAGAAACATTCGTAGCCTTCAGTCCTGCAAATGTCGTGTCCAGTAACCTCTTCCACCATCTCTTTGCATGGGACTCTAAGCACGAGACCACCAGTGGCACCTCCATATCTGTCGGGCACTGAATACCTGTCAGCATCTCCACCCTGATGTCAACCCACTCCTCAGTCCTCACAACTGTCTCTGTCTCGAGGTATGATGGGGGGGGGAGAGACCTCGAAAGACACTCAGCCAGTTGGCCCCAGGGTTTTGCTGAAAAGTCGGTGCCTGCTGTGCCCTGAATGTCTCTAGAATAGTTGTTAGTGTTAGTCCCATCTCCGTCTGCTGGAACGGAGTAGGAGACAGAGGTGGTGGAACAACATAGAGTCGGTGGGACTCCATGCTGTGGTGTAGGGTTCGTCGCGGGCTACATAAGAAAATTACTCTCATAAGGGACTTAGCTAAGGAATATTCAGTTAGAAGTGGATTTTTCATGTGATTTCCCTTATGGGCACACCATTGCTTCCGCTGCTAGTTTGTCCTCAAACTAAGCTCGCGCGGGGTGGCCCAGGGTTTGTGGATTTCTTTCCTTTTCTCCGGATCGAGGTTTGCTCGTTTTTTTTTCTTTTTCAAATTCGGGGTCTTATGCCCAGAACCGCCGTTTTGCGGTGACACCTTCACTCGGGAAGGTCGACATTACAAAACGCTGATCCTGCCGGCCTTATCGATCACAAAGAAGTTAAGTTTAACAAACTCATAGAAGCCAAGTCCACATCACATAAATAGTAAATCATCATAAAAGGATGTCCACAGGAAGTAACTGAAATAAAAGACAAAAATAACAAGGGCTCCTGCCCGATACATCAAATCCTCACTACATAAACACTCGCGGAAGCAAATCAACTAGTAGTAACACTCACGGATCCCGACACTGGTGCTCATGTGCTAGACTGCCCCGCCTCCATCTGCACTGGCATCTGGTGCTGCTCCATCTCCGTGGTCTCCTAAAATGATAAGGTCCACCGACCGTTAGTCAAAAGACTAAGCCAATCCCCCACCCCTCCCCCGGTGACTCCTAGGCACCGAGCGGGAAGGATGAAGCGGAGGACAACAAGGGGTATAACAATAGCAAGTGACAGGGGTACAGGGAATGTCTACACTACACATGTATATATATATAATTGAAGCAGTCAAAGAGCATAGTAAGAGAAGGTAAAGAATAAGTAAAGTGCAGTAAGTAAAGACATGTATATAATAGAAAAGTAACCATTAATTTATAGGAATGCCCACACAAACCTATAGACCAAGGGGTCATTTTGTAGGGCCTATCGTATAAGAAGTCCCATAAGCGACTTATACGATAGGGGTAGGGGTGGAAATGCAATGTTTATGCCATGACATGCAAGGTATGTTGTTAAATGTTATGTTCACATAAGTGCAACTCACACACTACGACTCTATGTGCACAGACCTTTAGTTCCCCCCTTTTTGGAGCTAGCAAAACTCCCAGGATACTCCCGTAGTGGCAAACGGAAGCGGTGTGTTGGGCCTCGCCCACCTCTAGGTTGGTATTTGCAATACCTAACCTAGACCTAACGTACGCCTCAACGCTAAGAACACAACAGCGGAGCTACTGCGTACTCTTGCTGGTTCGACCACCAGACTTGTCTTGGTAAAAGGGTTATCCACTCTTACCGATCCCCAACATTAATGTCGTGCAATGACCATCAACACTAAGGACCCACCACCTTATGCACATGGAAACATGTTTACCATCTATCTCCGAGCCATAAGCTCACCGGCTAATCTCCCAGCACAACAGCCACTACTGAGCCACAAGCTCACTAGACTAATTAAGTCTACTGCTACAACCACCGAGCCTACCGCTCGTAAGACCAAACCGACTAAGCATTCGTAACGATGGAGTGTGAGTGAGTCTATTACTTAGTTAATATTGTATAACAACTTGCTCCTACGATTTATGGTTAGTCTTGGACTTCCCGAGGATTACCCTATAAGGGGCTCGCTACAGTACTAGGAACTATAATGGGATGACACCGCAGGGCTCCCTTTCTCAAGACATTTAATATTATGGGTACCTACCCATATGCCTAAGCCTCTTATGTTTTCACTTGTATTAACCCTAGGTGGTTTATGACACGCTAGGGAAAAGACGATCTTTCGTCAATCCCAAGCACGACCTTGCCCTTAGCCCACCTAGCACTCTTATCTCTTAAACTCCTTTTGGTGACCTCATCCTCTTCAACCTAACCTTGCACACCATCCACATACCAATTCCACCTAGTAGACCACTAAACACCTAAGTTTCATTATTTTACTAAACGCAGACCAAACTAACTATATGAAGCTAATAAGTAGAGGTACTCCAAATATTCATCCAACTGACTCAAGATATTTACTGGAGGTCTATCATGGCATTATAAGACTAAATCCAAAGACTCATATTTTTCCTCAACATTTATCATTTATTTAAATTTCTCCAATATTTGCCAAGTATGAATATGAACATGAAGTGTAAGATATTCTCAAGACATGATCCTCATAAAATTAAGATAAATCTATCTTGCCAAAATAACAGTAAATAATGAATATCACACTTTTACAGTAAGGAAATGTCCTCTATTTTTAATATTTAACTTCTATCCAAACTTGAAGATTTATGAAGGAACTACCAAAAATACTTGTGCCAAAATTATAGAAAAATTACCAGACCTCTATTATGTCCAGAAAAGCTTAATTACAGAGTTTCTCAACTTATGGGAATCATTTACTCACTGAAATAATTAATCCAAATAATTCCTAATTTGCACATGCTGTGAAGTAGCCTACTGACAACAATTTCCCAAAATTCAATAAAAATTCACAGAGCTTCCTAGTGCTTTGAAATGTCCTATCACCAAGTTGCACATTTTTCCAGAGAGTTTTGGACCCTTAATTATATTTCTTAAGATTAAAACAAAATATATGCCTTGAGAGAGAAGTACTAAATAATTCATTAAATTAATTATACAAAAATTACCAGGGGTCAATATCATGATTATAAAGGCACCACCAAGATTTCATCTTCATTCAAGATCATTTGTGGGTGTAAATATCTCTTACAAGAAGTTTACCTAACGGGGTTATGACCTAATTTAGGGGGAATAAATTCTCCTAAAATTCTCTCAAAATTTCCTAGGGCATAATTACATCCCATGAACACATCTCCTAGGTTCCATGGCCATTTTATAGCTTTTGACCACATGTCCTTCACAAAGCTCTATAGGCACCCCAAGGGGTAAGACTAGGGTTCCAGGGCATATCCTCCTCTACACCACCCCATCTTTCTCATGAAGGTGTTTTAGGTGATCCTAAACCAGTGGCCGAGGTTTCAACTCATGGTGATGAGTTTTGACAACCATACCCCAAGATAAACACCATGCCCTAACTTTGACCTAATTTGACCCAACTTGGGTTGACAAATTATCCAACCAAATCAGTCCCAATTGGGCTGAGATTTTTTACCAGAGTCATGTGATAACCCTAAGAAGTACCCACCAAAATTTGGAGGGCATTGGGGGTCATTTGACCCAATAATTAATTAATGTTTAATTAATGTTATTATTAGAAAAACCTTATAAAACGTTTCTCCTAAAATTCCCATCTTTGGGTATGATATGTGGGTAGGTGTAAATAGCCTATGTTTCAATTTTCAAATCAATCACATAACCCAATTAAAATTTATTCAAGATATGGTGGTTGTCCTACACTAGGGACCAGTCCCACCAAAATGGACCTACAGGGAGCTATAGATCTCTTTTTGGGGTGAAATTAATTTTAAATTAAAGTAGACTCCAAGAGCTACAACTTTCACTTTTTCATTTGAGGGGTTCTAGTATGTTTAATAATTAAAATGAACTATTGCTTGAAGTATGACAAAATGTGTTGTCTCTGCGTTCGACGAAATATGATCTGCGTTCGACGAACTATGATCTGCGTTCGACGAACTATGTTCTGCGTTCGACGAATGCCGTGCTTCAGTGTGCTCGACGAAATCCGATCTTCGTTCGACGAATTAATTCAGTTCGACGAATTAACTCCGTTCGATGAACTCCGTGCTCAGTTCATCAAACTTAACTATCTGTTCGACGATCTCTAGAGTGTGTTCGACAAACGACATTCCGTTCAACGAACTCTGGTTTCAGTTCGACGAACTCAACTATTTTATTTTATTTTTTGGTGAATTAATTTCCGTTCGACGAACTCCGGGGTCGGTTCCATGAAATCAACAATCAGTTCGACGAACACAAGAGTGTGTTCGATGAATGAATTCCGTTCGACGAACTCCGGGTTCTGTTCGATGAACTCAACTATTAGTTCGGTGAATTATTCCTCTACTCGGATCGACGAATTAGTTAAACAGGAATATAACATAATCATGAAATAACATTATAACATATAACATAATCACGTAAATCTGTGAATAACTGATCACGACACATCCGACGGTTCTTAGTCATCATCCCCACTGGACGGATGGCGCACGACAGCCCGTCCTGGGCTTCTTTGCGGGATGATTTCCTGGCCACCTATGCCGCTTCCCAGCCAGCCAATACCACCACCTTCGTTGAGGTGGTGGCCGGCGATAGGGGGTGGTTGGCCGCTCGGAGGTGGTCGGAATCAGAGTTTAGAGGAGGGAAAGAGAGCTCAAAATGAGCCCATTCGAAAGCACGATCTGAGCCCAATTGAGCTCGGATCAAACCCCAAATCATGAAAAGATCTTGCACCAAGGGAGAGGAGGCAGATCGGACCTATGTGGGGGCTTGGTGGCGCGTATTCCGGCGAGTTGCCATGGATGGAGGTGGAGCTTTCTACGCCATGTTGATCCTAGCTTCTGGTGCTCGATTTCTTCGGGGGAAGAGGGGGTTTCACTCCTTTCCAACCTCTAAAGATGTTAAAGGGGTCAATTGAGGCTAAGGGGGAGGAGTTACATGGATTGCCATTAATGGCCATTAGTGAGGGTTTCGTTTACACATGGGGGAGTGAATCTGGGCATCAATGTGGTCGGGGAAGGGTTGAAAACTTCTCCTCTCCCCAAGGGGAGATTATTGGTTCCATTAATGGAGGAGATGGAGGGTTTCCTCTTCCTCTCCATTAACTCCCCCTACCTTCTCTCTTTTTCAAATTAGGCTCTCTCTCTCCTGGCCGATTTCCCTGAAATTAAATGGTCCAATCAGTAGCACTCAATCCCATTTGGTGGTGGACCACCTCAATTGGGTCTAGCCCAAATGGATTGGGTTTAATTTGGGGAAATAGGGTTATTTTGACCTAATTTAGTACAAGGTGGACTTTGGTCAAATTGACCAATTGGGTTGACCACAATGGGTGGCTTAGGCTCCAATGGCCTCCCTTAAGGGTTAGGAAGGTGTAGGTGGAGTCAATTTGGCAAGGTGAGGGTGAATTGCCCCTTAATAGGGCACTTTGACCAAAATTAGGGCTAAGGTTGACTTAGGTTTAATTGGCCAATTTAGAGGTCCCATGATGGGGCTTTTTGGTCCATTAGGTTCCTAATATCCCTATAAGGGTTGGGGCAAGGTCAATTTGGCATGGTGGAGGCAATTGACCCTAATTGAGTTAGTTTGACCAATTTAGGGTTAAGGTTGACTTTAGCCAAATTGGCCTCTATGGTTGACCCCAATAGGTCCCTAGTGCTCCAAGGAGCCCCCTAATGGGTTAGGGATACTATGGTGGAGTCAAGGTTCAAGGAAAGGCCCTAAATTCTAACCCTGAGAGGACCCAGCGCTACCAACTCGACCAAAAGACCAGTCTGTTGGTGAAGGCGCAACTTGATCTTTATATCAACGGAAAGGCGCTACGTGTCAAGTGAAGGAACGCTGGACCAAACAATCCCACCCCCCCAGCGTCCAGCACGACTCGCAAGCTAAAAGGTGCTCCACATGGCTCAGAGGTGGCGCACCACATGGCTCAGAGGTGGCTTGACACATAGCTGCGGCCGCCTGACCCCGGGTTGAGAAATTTCAGGAATTATCAGCGCCCCCTGGTCTCGAACCCGCAACCTCCTCTGATAGCAATTGAGAGGACCCAGCGTTACCAACTCGACCAAAAGACCGGTCTGTTGGTGAAGGCGCAACTTGATCTTTATATCAACGGAAAGGCGCTACGGGTCAAGTGAAGGAACGCTGGACCCAACAAACCCTAGGCTAGGTATCTAAAAACTGCTATATGCAGACCACTGGGGTTTCTCCTTCTCACCCAACCTCACATGGTCTTAGGCTCTTCCTATGGTTTTGTTATGACCTAGTCATGACAAAACCAACTTAGGGGGTCTAGTTGTTTGGGGGATGTTACAAATCCCAATACATAAAAATAAAAATGTCATCCTCGAAATTCTGGTTAAACCTGTGGGGTTTCTACTACAAGGAAGTAAATGTTACATCCCAGGAAAATTAAATTATACCTGTCGTAAAGAGCTCCGGGTACTCTTGCTGCATCAGGTCCAGTGGTTCCCAGGTATGCTCTGTTGGACATGTGTGTCACATCCCTTTGTTTGAGAATAACAAATCTCATATTGTATTTGATATTGCTTGTAGTGTGTTTATAGTGTGCAGGAACTATAGGTGCAATACTCCACAGGTAGAAGGCAGCATGGAATCAAACTTTTGAAAGGAGCAGCACTAACGCCAGCGCTAGCGCTATCGCCAGGCGCTAGCTAAGTTGGTTCCGTCTCAGCGGTTTTCATCCCAGCTTCCGTCTCAGCGGGTAGCCTCGTCTCAACGGTTCCTTAGCGCTATCGCCAGCGCTAGTGCTACCGCCTGGCGCTAGCTTGATCTCGTGCAGATCGCCACGCCACCGACAGTTTCGCAACCGCTCCACGCGAGCGCTACCGCCAGCGCAATCGCTACCGCCTGGCGCTATCTCAAGTTCGTGCACAGAGCCACGCAGCCGACAGTTTTGCAACCGCTCCACACGAACGCTACCGCAGGCGCTAGGAGCTACCGCAGGCGCTATCTCCAAGTTCTATAAAATGAGCCAACTTCGATCATTTTGGTGTATCCATCCCAGAGAGGTTGCTTGTGCCAAAATTCCAATGCTGTTATGCTGCCGAAGATGGATCTCCCACAAAAAGCTTAAGGAGAATTCTGGAGGAGGACTACGTCGCGCTACATCCGAAGGACGATCGCTTCAACCTCGCTTATGCAACAGCGATCCTTCATCCTCATCTTCAGAAATCTCATATAGGGAGTTTTTATTATTGTCATTGTTATCTTTATTCCATACTTTCTTTGTAACCGTTTAGTTAATTCGCCTTGTGTTGGCGACTAGGTCTGGGTAGGACTTAGGGGGAAATTCTCCTTGTGTTGGCGACTAGGTCTAGGTGATTAGATCTAGGGGTGCTCGAGGCCATATCCGGGGAAGGATTGGCTAGAGCGGCTTGAGGCCATATCCGGGGAAGGATGGGCTAAAGCCAACCGGTTCGTGGGGATACGAGTCGGTATAGAAAAGGAAAAAATTATTTACATATGTACGCCTCCGATTTCTAGCGATATTGAAATCAATTTTTGTAAACACCTTTTCATATAATATAATCATGTCTCTATTTGTGTTTACTTGATTTCTCTCATTTGGTGTAATCTCTATTATATTGTGGCCTAAGTTTTCAATTCTAAATCTAAATTGTTTATTTCAATCTCTTTCATCATAAAACAATTTAGTACTTGTTTCTAAAATTGCAAATCATAATTTTCTATTCATTTAGCTAAATTGTTATTTTACCTTCTCATATTATAAAACAATTTAGTAATAATCATAACATTATAAGAAAGAATTGTTTAATCCCTTATTCACCCCCCCCCCCCCCCCTCTAAGGGCGCCGTAAGATCCAACAAGTGGTATCAGAGGTAGGTTATTCCAAATGGTTTAAAAACCAGGAATAATGGCGTCTCATGATCTCGCTTCTACTAGTGGGGGAAATTTTCTTAAAAATGAAAAATCTATGGCACCACCTTTGTTTGAAGGCAAAAATTATAATGGGTGGAAATTTCTTATGGAAAAATTTCTTAAATCTTTGGATATTGAAGTATGGAATATTACAATTAAAATGCCCCAAGTATTTTAAATAAAAATGAAATGTTTTTAAATGCCAAATCTATGAATAGTCTATATTGTGCATTAGATCAAAATATTTTCAAACTTATTTATACACTTCCTACTGCTTATGAAGTTTGGAAATTTCTTGAAAATACTTATAGTCTTCCTTCCACAGATGATGAACAAGAGGAATTCCTTATGGATCCAAGAGAAGAAATCGACAAGGACTCACTCTTGGAGGATGATAAATCTAAGAGTGAAATCGACGAGGAATTCCTTATGGATCCAAGAGAAGAAATCGATGAGGACTCATGCTTGGAGGAAGAAAAATATAACGTCACAATGTTGGACTTATTTGATGACCAAACATCAAGCAAAAGAGAAGATGGAAATTATAGCAAGGTAATAAAATCTAAATCTTCTCTTTTTATAACAAATTCTATTTCTACATTTCGTGTGCTTAAATTTGCTAAACGTAAAATTTCAAAGTTGAAACATGCAAATTCCAAATTACGTTTAGAAAATAAAACTTTAAAAGCTAACGCTAAAGTAGAATCTAATATTGATGTGTTAAATTCTCTTTCATGCTCTTTAGGTAAAATTCTTATTCCTTGTTTAGATTACAATTTGTTAAAAGAAAAATTCAAGGAAATTGAAAAAGGGCTCTTAATTTCTAAAAGGCATAATGAAAAATTGATAATTGAAAATGATGCTTTATCTTGTAAGTTATTACAATTAAAATCTTTTGTTGAAAAATTTCAAATGTCATGTAATGAATTTCATCATAAGATTTTGAATAACAAGAATAAATTAACTTACAACATCATTTCTAAAAAGGATCATTTTCACACATCAACTCAAAAGGAGTTTAGTTTCAAAAGGAATTATGATCCTCACAAAAATCTAAAGAGTCAATATTATAAGTCTCAATATATTTTCAATCATGACTCATATTTAAAAACTCTTTTTCATGAAAATCAAACTACAAAATATTATCCTTCATATTATAAGAATATGTCTATAAGAAAGAGTGGAAATGAAAATCATCAAAATAATAATCAATCTTTTAAAACATATTGTAACCCACTCTTTCAACAATCACTTCTAAAGAAAGACAATCACTCTTATAAACTTTCAAAGAATCTATATAATAAAATTCAATATGATTATCAACATCAATCTATTTTGAAAAATAATTTGAATAAACATAAATCACAAATGAATTATTTTTCAAACAAATATAATCATATAATGATTTCACATAATCATAATATGAATTTAAAAGAAAAACAACCAAAGTATGAATGGAGGCCCAAAATTAAAAACGAAACACTAACTCCACTTGTAAAGGCCCATTCATCATTATTTTCCCAAAAGCCACCACGATGTATTTGGGTACCCAAAGGAACCATCCCACTTGGTCACCTTTGGATACCTAAATCTCTTATTCATTAGTATCCTATCATTTGCATGAAGTAGAAACAATTAAAAAATGAAATATCAATACTCTACTTCATGATATGCTTATTGTCTCTTTTCTTTTGTTTATTTATTATTATTATTTTTTGAACAAACACGCTAAGGTCACTTAGATATATTATGAAATATGACTTTTACATTTTAAGCTTAATGTTTATCAAATAAAAATTGAATTAAACTAAAATATAAAGTCATAAAAATTTTAAGTGATCTATCTTTCATTTTTATATATTTTATCCTTTTTAAATCCATTGCCTATAAATGTCTTATATTATCATTATAAATTGAATGCTAAATTTTCTAAATGATGTAATCAAGACTAATGAAATTACTTTCAAAATTAGATTTAAATGGACTTTTAGGGGTCTTAGGCTAAAATATTAAATGCGCAACTAATTGCATATTTGTCTATTTTTCGTTGCTACATATAATAGCCCCCATATTGAAAATCATAATCGAGAAAAATCAGAATCAAATAATATCAAAAACTATGTGTTTTAAATCAAATATAGTAACTCTGTTGCTAACGCCAGGCGTTATCACTAACGCTGGCGGTAGCATAGTTTCCTAAAAATTCTGATTTCTCTAATTATTATTTTCTAAAAAATTATTTTATTGTGTTAAGTATCATTGTCTTCTACTTTCAGATAATCAAAACAATTTTGTTTGTCTCTTTAAAAGGATGAATATGAACTATTCACACACCACCATGATCTCTTAATATCCTATGCTAAAATTCACTATTATCATATATCATAATTCATGATCTATCAAGAATTATTTTAAATCAACTATTTCTATCAACCATAGGAATTATGAAATATATGATGGCAATGGTATTATAATTTCATATCTTATTATGTGTGTAATGTGTGTCTCCAATGTTTGCATGTATTTTAGACCTTATAATCATCTTGTATCATTAAAATCAAAAGTTTAATCATTTCATTCTAGGTCTAAAGAAAATTAATTTGAAAACTTCGCATATTACATGCAACATTATCTCCATTAATCCTATGTAATAACATTGCATTCAAACTCATCATCCTAGCATCACTTCTTGGTCCATGCTTATATATTTATGCTAGGTATAACACTTACAATGTTATTCAAATTTCATGATAACTATGTGATTTAAAATTATATATAATACTAAAATTCCAACAAACACATAGTTTATGGATTGATCATTAGAATATTTATGAATATTGTTTCATGAATCATATATTATCATACAAAACCAAAGATCAATAAATTCAATTATTGAATGGCATTTTATTATAAATTTCAAAACGTTATATATGTGATCATTGTCTTTAATATGACTACATGTTCATCATTTTCTAGGCTTAAAAATCAACATGCTTATTCAAAAGAAAATCACTATATCACTATATCATGAGTCTAGAAGGATTAGAATTTTCATACATCATGATGATCTAACATATATTCTATGCAAAATTCTCTATAATCATAAATCATAATTCATGTTTTAATCAGGAAATCTGTCAAAACAATAATGTTTATCACCTAGGAATTATGAATCTTATGATAAAAATATGAATAGTGTTTTCTTCACATTGTTTGATGTATTGATTTGCTTTGCTAGTAATTGCATGTATCTCTCGTATTTGTAGACTCTAGAATCAACTTTGTAATGAAAGTATAAATCAAATTTAATCATCACTCTATTCTAGATCAACAATTTGAAATTCTATTTTGGAATACATGCAATATTAATATTAATCTTTTGACATGACACTAAACCCAAAACTCATCATACTAGCTTTAACACTTATTGAATATTAGTAATTGTGCTAGTTTTCACATATCGTCATCTCATAAAAGTAGAAAAACAATGCGGCTTTATACAACTCATCACATTAAACAAAACCCATAGTTTATTTATCAACCCATAGATTTAAAAGCATATGTTGTTCAAAAGATTATTTCACCTATGACTTCATATCTCACAATAGCGGGGGCGTAGGGTTGTATGCATTAGAGACCTAACTTCTATGTCATGTCTTGTCCTTAACCGGGGAGGGTTCCAGTGGGGCCTTGCGAGGCACTGGGGGGAAAGAGTGCAAGTTTGAGTGTTCTCTAGTGTGTGCATATGGGACTAACACCCCAACCTACGGCATATGTGCAGCTCCTCATGCCCATCCGTCACTTAGTACGGGGCTAGGGCGTAGACATTTAGTCGGGGTAGTCTTTAATCTTAGGACATACTTATATTACTCGTTGCATGATCATTTTATTTACTTATCACTTAAATCATGCATATTTTGGGTTGTTTAATAAAAAATGTCCTCTTGTGTCTTCATAACTTATCTTTTCATAATTAAATGGTTTTGTAAAACACAAGAATTTGAAAAAGCCAAAGTTTCATGCAAATTTGATCCACCTAGAGATCTCCAAAAATTCTGAAATTTCAGCATGGAACTACTCTAAGGACACTTAATCAAAATCAAAAATCAAAAATTTAAAATTCTCAGAAAATCACGTACTGTTTGTCGCGCTATCACTAGCGCCGGCGCTAGCGTGGGTGTTGGAATTTTCTTATTTTCAAAATTTCTAAAAATCACTAAAAATATTTTAGTCTTTATGTACTACTTTATTTTTGTATTTCTGACATCTGTTATTTTTGTTTTATTCATATTATGAAAAATCAACTACAAAAATTCAAAATTCAAAATTACAAAAATATTTTTTTTGTTATTTGTGTTTTATTCATATTATGAAAAATCAACTACAAAAGTTCAAAATTCAAAAAATACAAAAATATGTTTTTGTTATTTTTGTTTTATTCATATTATGAAAAATCTACTACAAAAATTCAAAATTCAAAAATTACAAAAATATATTTTTGTGATTTTCTGTTTTTATTTGATTTAAAAATGATAAAACAAAAAAAATTGTATGATCTTTATTGCCAATATCAAGCATGTATGAATTCTATTATTTAGAATTAGTTACAATGTTAAAACTTATTCCTTCAAATTACTATGAACATTGTTTTGCTTATCATGCTTTGATATATCTATTTAAAGTGCATCAAATATTGAAAAATATGTGTAGAAACAAGCTTAGCATGTCTCTAAGTATGAGTAAATGTTTTATGATTGATAATGATACATTTCACTCACCTATTTTGGTAATCAACATGTGTATTTAAATCTAAAAATGCTTGCTTGTGTATTGTATTTGTACAATGAATTAAAACTTGCATAAGTGAATAACCTACACTACATTTGAATTGCACTTATGAAATTTAGAAAAGTGGATAAGTTTCAAAAATTGGGTTTGCAAAACAAGTGTATTCGGAGAATGTTGTCTCACAAATATGAACAAAAAAATTATATATGTAGACAACTATAACTCCACCAAGCACTACTTGAACCTCCTGATAAGTCTTCATAAGCATTGTGAGGTTGAGCACCTTGGAAAGAATAGTAAAGTGTCTTGTGCAAACTTTGGTTATTACACCACTTTGTTAAAAATTATGTGCATTAAAAGTGTGTGAAAGTAATTTACTTGTGTTTTATTGTGCACTTTACTTTACATATGTCTTGTATTTTGATGATTTAAATCAATTGTTAACATTGCCCAAAATACACTTATGTGGACATCATTATCTTTCATAACACTTCTTCTCATGAGTATTGGATTCTAATGCTTTATCTGTACTATTATTTATATAAGAAATGCACTAGATAACCTAGCATGATCTCTACAATGTTTTGGTATTTCTTGAATTTAAAATTAAGTGACATTGTAGTATAATCTCTCTTTGATATGTTCATTTCATGTTTGGTATCTTTATGAAAAACTTTGAGATTTCAAAAAGTTAAAACATCTTTCAATTTTGAACTAAAACTCATATTTTTACTTATGCTTTTCATGCTTACAAAAAGATGTTTATTATAATCTTTCGCTTTCTTACAACTGTTATCTTTATAATTTGAAATCTCTTATATATGATATGCTTAAACTCTTTATCATTATCTATATTTTGAAAAGCTCGATCATGATATATAAATGCCTCCTTACTACCCTCACCCTACCTTCTTTTGATAATACCAAAAGGGGGAGATTAATTGAAGAAATCTATATAGGAGAAATATAGAATAATAAGGGGAGACTAATTCATGTAATCTATCATTTTGGGGGAGTAGAACATAAATTGCATCTATGTAGGGGGAGCATTAAGATAGGAGGAGTGTGCACAATTTGATCATGCTTATTATATACTATAGTTGCACTACTATCATGCTTGTCATATACAATAAACACTATTGTTGATTTCTTGCTTAGAGGATTTGTTATTATCAAAAGGGGGAGATTGTTGGACATGTGTGTCACATCCCTTTGTTTGAGAATAACAAATCCCATATTGTATTTGATATTGCTTGTAGTGTGTTTATAGTGTGCAGGAACTATAGTTGTAATACTCCACAGGTAGAAGGCAGCATGGAATCAAACTTTTGAAAGGAGCAGCAGTAACGCCAGCGCTAGCGCCATCGCCAGGCGCTAGCTCAGTTGGTTCCGTCTCAGCGGTTTTCATCTCAGCTCCCATCTCAGCGGATAGCCTCGTCTCAGCGATTCCTTAGCCCTATCGCCAGCGCTAGCGCTACCGCCTGGCGCTAGCTTGAGCTTGTGTAGATCACCACGCCGCCGACAGTTTCGCAATCGCTCCACACGAGCACTACCGCCAGCGCTATCGCTATCGCCTGGAGCTATCTCAAGTTCATGCACAGAGCCACGCAGCCGACGGTTTTGCAACCGCTCCACACGAACGCTACCGCAGGCGCTAGAAGCTACCGCAAGCGCTATCTCTAAGTTCTATAAAATGAGCCAACTCGATCATTTTGGTGTATCCACCCCAGAGAGGTTGCATGTGCCATAATTCCAGTGTTGTTATGCTGCCGAAGATGGATCTCCCACAAAAAGCTTAAGGAGAATTCTGGAGGAGGACTATGTCGCGCTACATCTGAAGGACGATCGCTTCGACCTCGCTTATGCTACAGTGATCCTTCATTTTCATCTTCAGAAATCTCATATAGGGAGTTTTTATTATTGTCATTGTTATCTTTATTCCATACTTTCTTTGTAACCGTTTAGTTAATTCGCCTTGTGTTGGCGACTAGGTCTGGTTAGGACTTAGGGGGAAATTTGCCTTGTGTTGGCGACTAGGTCTAGGTGATTAGATCTAGGGGTGCTCGAGGCCATATCCGGGGAAGGATTGGCTAGAGCGGCTTCAGGCCATATCCGGGGAAGGATAGGCTAAAGCCAATCGGTTCGTGGGGATACGAGTCGGTATAAAAAAGGAAAAAATTATTTACATATGTACGCCTCCGATTTCTAGTGATATTGAAATCAATTTTTGTAAACACCTTTTCATATAATATAATCATGTCTCTATTTGTGTTTACTTGATTTCTCTCATTTTGTGTAATCTCTATTATATTGTGGCCTAAGTTTTCAATTCTAAATCTAAATTGTTTATTTCAATCTCTTTCATCATAAAACAATTTAGTACTTGTTTTTAAAATTGCAAATCATAAATTTCTATTCATTTAGCTAAATTGTTATTTTACCTTCTCATATTATAAAACAATTTAGTAATAATCATAACATTATAAGAAAGAATTTTTTAATCCCTTATTCACCCCCCAAAGGGCGCCGTAAGATCCAACATGCTCCTCTTGCCCATGATTCCTCCATAGGACCTTGACCAGCGGAACCTTCTTGCGTCGCAAGACTCGCAACTCAGTGTCGTCTATCCGAACTGGCTCCAGGTGAACCGACCGATCAGTAGCTACTGGCCCCTCCGTAGTAGATATCTGCTGCTCTGGCCATAGTAGAGCCCTCCTAAGGGAGGAGATGTGGAAAATGTTATGCAGTCCCTCTAACTCAGGCGGTAGCTCCAGTCTATAAGTCAGGGGACCGATCCGCTCTAGGATCCTATAAGGCCCCATATATCTCGGACTAAGCTTCTTCCGCCCGAGAACCCGCGGGACTCCATGCATTGGACGTATCTTCAAGAAGACCCAATCTCCCACCTGGAACTCTATCATACGATGACGCGCATCGCAATACTAGGCCTGCCTGCTCTGGGCCTCCAGCATCCTATCTCGAATCATCCTCACCTGATCCTTCGTGTCCTCCACAAACTCTGAGCCAAGTGCCTTGGGATCCTCATCCTGAATCCAAGACAATGGTGTCCTGCACCTCCATCCGTAGAATGCCTCGTAGGGTGCCCTGCCTATACTAGCCTGGTGACTGTTGTTGTATGAGAATTCGACTAACGGTAACAGTCTCTCCCATGGCTCCCTGCGGTCCAAAATTCAAAGGAGTAGAAGATCCTCCAGGGATCGGTTGGTACGCTCTGTTTTCCCATCTATTTGGGGGTGGAAAGCTGTACTAAAAGTCAACCGGGTGCCAAGGTAGGCCTGCACTGCTCTCCACTCCCTTGACATAAAACGTCCATCTCGATCCGACATGATCGTCCTCGGCACACCATGGTATTGGAAAAACTTCTCTATGAACTTCCGCACCAAAACACCGACTGAACCGTCCTTCCTGATAGGAATGAACCTGGCCACCTTCGTCAATCTGTCGACGATCACCCAAATCGTGTCATTTCCCGCACGAAATCGAGGAAGACCGTGTATAAAGTCCATAGCAAAGTCGAACTTCCACTCCGGTACCGGAAGTGGCTGCAATAATCCTGCTGGGTTCCGACACTCCGCCTTCACGAGTTGGCAAGACTCACAGTGGGTCACAAAGTAGGTGATATCCTTCTTCATAGCCGGCCAGTACATAGTCCTCTTCTGATCCGCTGTCATCTTGGGGATTCCCGGGTGCACGGAGTATCTACTATAGTGAGCCTCTATCATAATGTCCTCCCGAATCTTTCTCCCTGCCGGTATATACACTCGGCCTCTAAAACTCAACAGACCGTCCTTCAACGAATAGTCTCCAGCTGAGCCTGCCTCCAAGGCTCTGAAAATTGGCTCTAGCTTGGCATCCTGCCTCTGCCCATCCCTGATGCGGTCTCGAATGTCGTAAGTGGTACACATCGCTGCTAAATACACCTCGTATAGCTCTGGATCGTCCCCGGATACTAAGGAGATCTGTATGTCTTCGAACATCCTTACTAGATCCATGGCCATCTGCTTGGGCTCCGCTCCTGACACGGTAGCTCTCCTATCACAGAGCATCCACTACTACATTCGCCTTCCCTGGGTGGTAATGCATCGTGTACTGGTAGTCTGATAAAAACCCCACCCATCGCCTCTGCCGGATGTTCAGCTCCTTCTGCATATCTACGTACTTTAGATTCTTGTGATCTGAGAATATGTCGCAGTGGACACCATAGAGATAGTGTCGCCAGATCTTGAGAGCGAATACAACTGCTCCCATCTCCAAGTCATGGATGGGTAATTCCGCTCGTGATTCTTCAACTGGCGGGACGTGTATGCTATCACGTGCCCGTTTTGCATCAGAATGACACTCATCCCCTGTTAAGACGCATCTGTGTACACCTGAAATCCTTCCCTCCCCGACAGAAGGGCCAGGATGGGGGCCGTAGTAAGTCGACCCTTCAGCTCCTGGAAGTCCGCCTCATACTGCGACGTCCATGTGAATGTAGCATACTTTTTTGTCAGGGATGTGAGCGGGAGGGCTATCTGTGAAAACCCATGCACAAACTTCCGGTAGTAGCAGGCAAGTCCCAAGAAACTTCTCACGTCGGTGGCCGTCTTCAACGGCGACCAATCCCGTACTGCCTGGATCTTTGCTGGGTCCACTGCTAGACCAGCTTCACTGATGATATGGCCTAGGAAGGCCACCTCCTTCAGCCAAAACTGGCACTTGCTGAACTTGGCATGCAGACGGTGCTCCCGAAGCTTCTCCAACGTCAGAGCCAAATGTCGTGCATGTTCCTCCTCCATCCTCGAGTAGATGAGGATGTCGTCAATGAACACAATGACAAAGATGTAGAGATAAGGCTCGAACACCCGGTTCATCAAACTCAAAAATGCTGATGGTGCATTTGTGAGCCCAAACGGCATCACAGTGAACTCATATAATCCATATCGGCTGCTGAAAGCTGTCTTCGGGATATCCTCCTCCTGGATCCGCAGCTGATAATACCCTGACCTCAAATCCAGCTTCGAGAAGCAGTGGGCTCCCTCCAGCTGGTCAAACAGCTCGTCGATCCTTGGTAACGGGTACGTATTCCGAACCGTCAGCCGGTTCAGAGCTCTGTAGTCAATGCACAATCTGAGCGTCCCATCCTTCTTCTTCACGAACAACACTGGAGCTCCCCAAGGTGAGGAACTCGGCCTAACAAACCCAGCTTCCACTAGCTCCTGCAGCTGGCTCCGAAACTCCACTAGCTCCTTCAGGGCCAACCGGTAGGGGGCCCTAGATACCGGCTTAGCCCCCGGCACCAGTTGGATTTGGAAGTCCTTCTCACGGTGCGGAGGTAGTCCGATTAGCTTCTCCGGAAATACGTCAGCAAAATCCTGCACGATCAGGATATTTGACACCGAGTCTTTGACTTCCGTCGCCTCGAAGAGCACCTGATATACCTCGTCTCCCTGCAGGTGGGCCTTGACGGCCTGAGTTGATGATAAAAATGATATTAGAGGCGGATTTAGTACCTTCGATAACTACTTCAACATCTTCATGCTTTAGAATGATCCTCCTTGCCGGACAGTCAATCTTTGCATGGTTCCAGTGCAGCCAGGTCATGCCCAAGATCAGATCAAAGTCCTTCATCTTCAAGCGTGTCGCCCGTGCTTCGAACAGTTTCCCTCCAATCTCCACATTCATGTTGCACTTTGCATTTGTTAGAACTTTGGATCCATCCGGGAATCGCACTCTCCTGTAGATGCCTTCGAAGTATTGTACTTGGCACAGATCATCTACGAACTCTTCTGAGATGAACGAGTGAGAGGCACCCGTATCGAATAAGGTGTATGCGGGCTTGCCGCAGATGAGTATTATTCCTGGGTGGTTTTTGTTTGTTTGGTTTAATGCTAAGGTAAATCTAATGTTTAATACGTACTAATGAATCATAAAACAAAAGGCATCAAAAGTACCTGTAATGACCCTTGCGGGGTCCCGGGGCTGTGCTAGGTCCAGGGCGTACATCTGCTCCCTGTTTTGCCTCCGATCTCCGCCCTGAAATCCACGGCCTCATCCACGTCCTCGGCCCCCGAAATGCTGGGCCTGAGGGGCAGCCTGTAGTTCTGGTGGTGCATTTCTCTAAGTGCAGTTCCTCCTGATATGGCCGGTCTGGTGGCAGTGGTAGCACTCCATAGGTGGCCCACCTCCTCCAATCCTCGGCATCTCCCGCATCTGTAGAGGCTGAGGAGCCAACACTACCGGCTCCCTTTGCCTCTCCTCCTGGCGGGGTCGGACCTCCGTCCTTCTTTCCCCAGCATCTCGACCTCTCGGCTGGTCCCTTCTGCCTCCCCGTCCCTAGTCCTTTGTCGGCCTCTTCCTTCCTCGAACAAGGTGCTGGTCGGCTTCTAGTTTCTTGGCCATCTCTAGGATCTTAGTCATACTGCCGTTAGAGATGAAGAGGAGGGCCTGCTTCAGCTCATCACGAAGGCCCTTATAGAACCTCTTTCATAACCTGCGTCGTTCAGCTGATACGAAACCGCAAACCGGGATAGGTGGGCAAACTCCCGGTGATACTCTAGAACTGTCCTGCTCCCCTACATCAACTGCAGAAATCTGTCTTCCAGCTCATCTCTTGCAGACTGCGGCACAAAATGCTCCAGTAGTGCTGCCTTGAACTCATCCCAAGAAACATCTGCAGCCTCCAGTCCTGCAAATGTCGTGTCTAGGAACCTCTTCCACCATCTCTTTGCATGGGACTCTAAGCACGAGACCACCAGTGGCACCTCCATATCTGACGGGCACTAAATCCCTATCAGCATCTCCTCCATGATGTTAACCCACTCCTCAGTCCTCACAACTGTCTCCATTCCGAGGTACGATGGGGGGAGAGACCTCGAAAGACACTAAGCTAGTTGGCCCCAGGGATTTGTTGAGGAGTTGGTGCCTGCTGTCCCATCTCCGTCTGCTGGAATAGAGTAGGAGCCGGCGGTGGTGGAACAACGTTTGGAGTCAGTGGGACTCCATGCTGTGGTGTAGGGTTCGTCACGGGCTACACAAGAAAATTACTCTCGTAAGGGACTTAGCTAAGGAATATTCAGTTAGAAGTGGACTTTTCATGTGATTTCCCTTATGGGCACACCATTGCTTCCGCTGCTAGTTTGTCCTCAAACTAAGCTCGCACGGGGTGGGCCAGGGTTTGTGGACTTATTTTCTTTTCTCCGGATCGAGGTTTTCTCTGATACCACTTTGTAAGACTCCATTTTTTTCTTTTTCAAATCCGGGGTCTTATGCCCAGAACCGCCGTTTGGCGGTGACACCCTCACTCGGGAAGGTCGACACTACAAAACGCCGATCATGCCGGCCTTATCGATCACAAATAAGTTAAGCTTAACAAACTCATAGAAGCCAAGTCCACATCACATAATAGTAAATCATCATAAAAGGATGTCCACGGGAAGTAACTGAAATAAAAGAGAAAAATAACAAGGGCTCCTGCCCGATACATCAAATCCTCACTACATAAACACTCGCGGAAGCAAATCAACTAGTAGTAACACTCACAGATCCTGACACTGGTGCTCCTGTGCTATACTGCCCCGCCTCCATCTGCATCGGCCTCTGGTGCTGCTCCGTCTCCGTGGTCTCCTAAAATGATAAGGTCCACCGATCATTAGTCAAAAGACTAAGCCAATCCCCCACCCCTCCCCGGGTGAATCCTAGGCACCGAGCGGGAAGGATGAAGCGGAGGACAACAAGGGGTATAACAATAGCAGGTGACAGGGGTACAGGGAATGTCTACACTACACATGTATATATATATAATTGAAGCAGTCAAAGAGCATAGTACGAGCAGGTAAAGATTAAGTAAAGTGCACTAAGTAAAGACATGTATATAATAGAAAAGTAACCATTGATTTATATAAATGCCCACACAAACCAATAGACCAAGGGGTCGTTTAGCAGGGTCTATCGTATAAGAAGTCCCATAACCGACTTATATGATAGGGGTAGGGGTTGAAATGCAATGATTATGCCATGACATGCAAGGTATGTTGTTAAATGTTATGTTCACATAAGTGCAACTCACACACTACGACTCTATGCGCACAGACCTTTAGTTCCCCCTTTTTGGAGCTAGCAAAACTCCCAGGATACTCCCGTAGTGGCAAAGGGAAGCGGTGGGTTGGGCCTCGCCCACCTCTAGGTTGGTATTTGCACTACCTAACCTAGACCTAACGTACGCCTCAACACTAAGAACACAACAGCGGAGCCACTGCGTACTCTTGCTGGTTAGACCACCAGACTTGTCTTGGTAAAAGGGTTATCCACTCTTACCGAGCTCCAACATTAATGTCGGTGCAATGACCATCAACACTAAGGACCCACCACCTTATGCACATGCAAACATGTTTACCATCTATCTCTGAGCCATAAGCTCACCGGCTAATCCTCCTGGCACAACAGCCACTACTGAGCCACAAGCTCACCAGACTAATTAGTCTACTGCTACAACCACCGAGCCTACCGCTCGTAAGACCAAACCGACAAAGCATTCATGACGATGGAGTGTGAGTGAGTCTATTACTTAGTTAATCTTGTATAACAACTTGCTCCTATGATTTATTATTAGTCTTGGACTTCCCGAGGATTACCATATAAGGGGCTCGCTACGATACTAGGAACTATAACGGGATGACACCCCAAGGCTCAATTTCTCAAGACATTTAATATTATGGGTACCTTCCCATATGCCTAAGCCTCTTATGTTTTCACTTGTATTAACCCTAGGTGGTTTATGACACGCTACGGGAAAGACGATCTTTCGTCAATCCCAAGCACGACCTTGCACACCATCCTCGTGGTGACCTCATCCTCTTCAACCTGACCTTGCACACCATCCACATACCAATTCCACCTAGTAGACCACTAAACACCTAAGTTTCACCGTTTTACTAAACGCAGACCAAACTAACTATGTGAAGCTAATAAGTAGATGTACTCCAAATATACATCCAACTGACTCAAGATATTTATTGGAGGTCTATCATGGCATTATAAGACTAAATCCAAAGACTCATATTTTTCCTCAACATTTTAGCATTTATTTAAATTTCTACAATATTTGCCAAGTATGAATATCAACATGAAGTTTAAGGTATTCTCAAGACATGATCCTCATAAAATTAAGATAAATCTATCATGCCAAAATAATAGTAAATAATGAATATCACAAAGCTCTATATGCACCGCAAGGGGTAAGACAAGGGTTCCAAGGCATATCCTCCTCTACACCACCCCATCTTTCTCATGAAGGTGTTTTAGGTGATCCTAAATCAGTGGCCAAGGTTTCAACTCATGGTGATGAGTTTTGACCACCATACCCCAAGATAAACACCATGCCCTAACTTTTACCTAATTTGACCCAACTTGGGTTGACAAATTATCCAACCAAATCAGTCCCAATTGGGCTGAGATTTTTACCAGGGTCATTTGATAACCCTAAGAAGTACCCACCAAAATTTGGAGTGCATTGGGAGTGATTTGACCCAATAATTAATTAATGTTTAATTTATGAAATTATTACAAAAACCTTACAAAAAGGTTCTCCTAAAATTCTCATCTTTGGGTATAATGTGTGGGTAGGTGTAAATAGCCTATGTTTGAATTTTCAAGTCAATCCCATAACCCAAATAAAAGTTATTCAAGATATGGTGGTTGTCCTACACTAGGGACCAGTCCCACCAAAATGGACCTACAGGGAGCTACGGAACTCTTTTTGGGGTGAAATCAATTTTAAAATAAAGTAGACTCCAAGGGCTACAACATTGGTGTTGACCACTTTTCATTTGAGGGGTTCTAGTATTTTTATTAATTAAAATAAACTACTGTATGAAGTATGACAAAATGTGTTGTCTCTGCGTTCGACGAAATATGATCTGCATTCGACGAACTATGATCTGCGTTCGACGAACTATGTTCTGCATTCGACGAATGTCGTGCTTCAGTATGCTCGATGAAATATGATCTTCGTTCGACGAATTAATTCAGTTCGACGAATTAACTCCGTTCGACGAACTCCGTGCTCAGTTTGTTGAACTCAACTATCAGTTCGAGGATCTCCAGAGTGTGTTCTACAAACGACATTCCGTTCGACGAACTCAACTATTTTATTTTATTTTTTGGTGAATTAATTTCCGTTCGACGAACTCAACAATCAGTTTGATGAACACCATAGTGTGTTCGACGAATGAATTCCGTTCGACGAACTCCGGGTTCCGTTCGACAAACTCAACTATTAGTTCGGTGAATTATTCTTCTACTCAGATCGACGAATTAGTTAAACAGGAATATAACATAATTATGAAATAACATTATAACATATAACATAATCACGTAAATCTGCGAATAACTGATCATGGCACATCCGATGGTTCTTAGTCATCATCCCTGCTGGACGGACAGCGCGCGACAGCTTGTCCTGGCCTTCTTTGCGGGATGATTTCCCGGCCACCTGTGCCGCTTCCCGGCCAGCCAATACCACCACCACCTCTGTTGAGTTGGTGGCCAGCGATAGGGGGTGGTTGGCCGGCCGGAGGTGGTCGGAATCAGAGTTTAGAGGAGGGAAAGAGAGATCGAAACGAGCTCTTTCGGAAGCACGATCCGAGCCCAATTGAGCTCGGATCAAACCCCAAATCATGAAAAGATCTAGCACCAAGGGAGAGGAGGCAGGTCGGACCTTTGTGGGGGCTTGGTGGCGCGTATTCCAGTGAGTTGCCATGGCCGGAGGTGGAGCTTTCGGAGCCATGTCGATCCTAGCTTCTGGTGCTCGATTTCTTCGGGGGAAGAGGGGGTTTCACTCCTTTCCAACCTCTGAAGATGTTAAAGGGGTCAATTGAGGCTAAGGGGGAGGAGTTACATGGATTGCCATTAATGGCCATTAGTGAGGGTTTCGTTTACACATGGGGGAGTGAATCTGGGCATCAATGTGGTCGGGGAAGGGTTGAAAACTTCTCCTCTCCCCAAGGGGAGATTATTGGTTCCATTAATGGAGGAGATGGAGGGTTTCCTCTTCCTCTCCATTAACTCCCCCTACCTTCTCTCTTTTTCAAATTAGGCTCTCTCTCTCCTGGCCGATTTCCCTGAAATTAAATGGTCCAATCAGTAGCACTCAATCCCATTTGGTGGTGGACCACCTTAATTGGGTCTAGCCCAAATGGATTGGGTTTAATTTGGGGGAATTGGGTTATTTTGACCTAATTTAGTACAAGGTTGACTTTGGTCAAATTGACCAATTGGTTTGACCCCAATGGGTGGCTTAGGCTCCAATGGCCTCCCTTAAGGGTTAGGAAGGTGTAGGTGGAGTCAATTTGGCAAGGTGGTGGTGAATTGCCCCTTAATAGGGCACTTTGACCAAAATTAGTGCTAAGGTTGACTTAGGGTAAATTGGCCAATTTAGAGGTCTCATGATGGGGCTTTTTGGTCCATTAGATTTCTAATATCCCTATAAGGGTAGGGGCAAGGTCAATTTGGCATGGTGGAGGCCAATTGACCGTAATTGAGTTAGTTTGACCAATTTAGGGTTAAGGTTGACTTTAGCCAAATTGGCCTCTATGGTTGACCCCAATGGGTCCCTAGCGCTCCAAGGAGCCCCCTAATGGGTTAGGGATACTATGGTGGAGTCAAGGTTCAAGGAAAGACCCTAAAGTCCAACCTTAGGCTAGGTATCCGAAAACTGCTATATGCGGACCACTGGGGTTTCTCCTTCTCACCCAAGCTCACATGGTCTTAAGCTCTTCCAATGGTTTTGTCATGACCTAGTCATGACAAAACCAACTTAGGGGGTCTAGTTGTTTGGGGGATGTTACATTGCTACTACTGGGTATGTCTTGCACAAACATCTTTTCCATTGCCTTTTCATTTCCTATCAAAACAGAAGAGCTAGACCAGCCCTTATAGATTAGGCTGGTCTCATCAAACACCACATGCATAGACTCTACTACAACATGAGTTTTCTTATTATAAACTCTATAAGCCCTACTATGTGAGTTATACCCAACAAGAAACCCATATTGTATTTCTCTGCAAACTTTGTTAATTGTGATTTTCCATTTTTTTAAATGTAGCATTTTGAACCAAAGATTCTAAAGTATGAAATTGTTGGTTGTTTGCCTTTCAGAATCTCATAGGGGGTAATTCCATGAGCCTTATTGATGGAAGCTCTATTGAGAACTTAACATACAGTATTGACTGCCTCAGCCCAGAAATATTCTGGGAGTGAGGAGTCACTAAGCAATGTTCTCCCAGCTTCTATCAAGGTCTTATTCCTCCTCTCAGCCACACCATTTTGTTGTGGAGTCCTTGGGGAGGAAAACTCTTGGGTGATACCAAATTCTTGACAAAACCTTGTCATGGCTTCAGATTGAAATTATGTGTCATGGCCAGTCCTTGTCCTGACCACAAAACATTGTAAGTCATTCTGAATTGCCTTGATATAGTTTATAAAGATATTTAAAGTATATGATTTCTTCTTAAGGAAGAATACTCATGTATATTTTGAGTGATCATCAACAATCACCAAAGTATACATCTTCCCACCTAGGATCTGAATTGGCAAAGGACTAAACAAGTCCATGTACAATAGATATAGACATCTTTCAGTGTCTTTGGATCCAATACTTTTAAAGGTGGCCCTTGTTTGCTTGCCCATTTGGCAAGCATGACAGGACCACTTTTAATACATTTCAAGTTTGGAATATTCCTAACAAGGTTTTTAGAGAATAGTCTATACATTGTCTTGTAGTTAATGTGGGCAAGTCTCTTGTGCCATTGAACACAAAGAGACTCATTTTCATTAGCTACTTGACATACAGATGAGAGAGAATTACTGCATATAAAATCTAAGCAATAAAAATTCCCACTCCTAGTGCCCGAGAGAATGGTCTCTAAGTCATTAGACTTTTTGATCAAGCACTTGTCATTATGGAATTCAATGACATAGCCTAAATCACATAGTTGACTTATGCTTACTAGGTTGTACTGTAACCCTTCAACATAAGCTACCCTTATGATTGAAACTATGCCATTAGAGATCATACCATATCCTTTGGTGATTCCCTTTTCAGATCCACCAAAGATGACTTTAGGTCCATTCTTCACAGCTGTGTAGTCCTGTAGAAGACTTTTGGTTCCTATCTTGTGCCTTGAGCGCCCACTGTCTAAGTACCATATTTGTTTAAGACTGGTACTTGAACTAGCCTGTAAGAAGGAGTTTAGTTACCCTTAGGAGCCCAAATAATTTTGGGTCCTAGGTCCTTATTAGCATGATAAACTGATCTCACACATGATACACCCTTTGCAGGAAGGCTCTTCTTTGCACTTGGCACATTGGGATTGTGCCAACAGTCTATGGCAAAGTGTCCCACCTTACCATAGTACCAACATTCATTAATGTTGTATCTCCTTTTCTGAACATGTCTTGAGGAAAGAGCATTAATATGCTTGTGTTCAGGAGGGGAGAAGACAACATTTTTCTTGTTCCTTTCAGCAATAATTTGGCTGAATGTCAATCTGTGGACAACCTTAGCAGTCTTTGTCATAATGGCATCAGCTTGCTTTGGCTTGGGAGCTAGGCAGGCTTGGATGGCATCAGACACTGAGCAGCTAGGCATGACTACAGATTTGACAGCAGTCATATTCTTTCCTTGAATGAACTTGGAAGAGCTAGCTCCCTTACTCTTGGATGATGGAACTGAAGTGCCAAATACAAATGGTCCAGGTTGTCCATTTGAATTTTTTCATGGGGAGCCTTCATAGCACTCATTCTCATGCCCTTTCATCCACTATGGGAAGGAGTGTTTTCCTTCCTGTAGGAGCTTCAATTCTTCCAGTGACCATACATACTGTCATGGTCATACCTGTTAGAGGGAAACAATACCTTTTGAAAGGTGGTATGAGGCTTAGTCTTATCCTTGCTATTTTCTCCACTCCCTTCTCCTAATTCCATTTTATTGAACCATAGTCCTCTTCTATTGGTTTGAGAGGAAAATGTGTCAATAATGGGAAGCACGGATTTGGGCTTTGAGAATTGAGCCACTAGGCTCTTTTCTTTGAGAAGCTTCACCTCAATGTCCTTGATGACCTTGTTACATTGGGCTCAATTGAACAATTGTTATCCCCTTTAGATGGCTTATTTCTCTACACATCTGAGCCACCATGGTAGGTGACTCAATGCACTCTTTCTTATCCAAATTAAGGGAAGAGATTTCTTGGGCTTGCCTCTTGGCCAGCTTCTTGCTCTTTTTCAGAGCTTCTAAGAGAGAACCATACCTGTCGATTAATTGATTGACATCTTCCTCAGATTCTAAATCACTTCCACCAATTGATGAAGGTGCTTCAGATTCTGGGCTTGTCTCATAATCAGAAGAAGAGAAGGAATGAATCAGTACTGTTCACTGTGAGAATTGTTCTGACTTGCTTCCTCATCAGTGATGGCCATAAGGCCAAGCTGATCTTTGTCCTCTTTATCCTCCTTAATATCACTGTCTGAATGTGATAGAGGGGGCCTGATTCCAAACTTGGCAGCAGGAAGATCTTCATCCTCTTCTGCTGCAAATAGCCCAATGTAGGCTTCCTCTTCATCATCTGAATCTGAAGTTGAGGATTCAGATTCACTCCAGCTTTTCCCTTTCTTTGCTAGGAAGGATTTTTCACCCTTCCCTTCCTTTTTGTGATGATGTTTCTTATCACCTTTCTCCTTCCTCTTGACTGGACAGTCAATAATGACATGTTCAGGCTTGCTACAGCAATAGTATATGATGTTATTTAAAACATGTTTAGCAGGTTTATATTCATACCTGTCACCCTTGGTGTGTTGTCTTTTAGATCTGTTGTGGTCCTACTTGGAATATGAGGATGAGGAGGGCTTGTTCTTCCACTGTTTCCTCCTTGTCATCTTTTTGAACTTCCTTGAGAAGACAGCAAACTCCTCATCAGATGAAGAGCTATCTGAAGTGTTGTTCTCAGACTTATCAGATTCAACACTCCTTCTTGGAGGAGACACCATCCTGGATTTGATCTTCTTGGAGCTATCAGCTTTGAGAGCAACAACTCTCTCCCTTGCATGAGCCCAAGTGGAAGTGTCCTCTTCCTTTTTTGCAGACAACTGCATCTCATAAGAGAGAAGCTTCCCAAATAGTGTATGGGTGGGAGTTTCACCTAGCTTGGCCACTTCCCTGATGGCATATATCTTTGTGTCCCAGTCTCTAGTTAGAGATCTTAGGAACTTGTCATTAAGATCATAGCCACTAAATACCCTTTCATAGGTTCTTAGTTCATTGACTATCCTAAAGAACCTTTCATAGCAGATGGAAATGCTTTCCTGGCTCAGCTGCCTGAAAGCTTCATATTCTTGACTGAGGAGTGATTTTCTATCATCCCTCACCTCAACTGTCCCTTCCATATACACCATTAGTGTATCCCACATTTCCTTGGCTGTTGTGCAGTGCACTAAGTTCTAAAAGGTGGAGTCATCAATTGCATTAACAATGATGTTTTGGGCTCTTTTATCCATTGTGAATAATGCAAGTTCATTCTTGGTCAAGTCATTAAAAACCATGGCCACTCTCCTAGTTGGATCGATGGTGGAGGCAGTTTGAAAAGTGAAAGGGCCTTGCTTTAAAGTGATGTAGATCCTTGGGTCTGATGCTTCCATAAACAACATAACCCTTTCCTTCCATATGCCAAAGTTTTCTTTGTTGCATATGGGCAACTTCAAAGACCCCATCTCCTTCTGCAATCCAGTGGAGGCCATTGGATTTAGTTGTGACTACTCCTTTATAGGATCTGGTCAGACAATTATGTCCTTCTTGGCCAACCTCGCTCTGATACCACTTGATAGTTTATAAGGATGTAGTCTTAATCACCTAGAGGGGGGTTGAATAGGTCTCTTTACGTTTAAGCTAATGTCTAGCTATTTTCTGAATTAATGTTAGTAAGAAATGAAGCACATAGAAAACACACAAGTATTTATAGAGGTTCCTCAAGATAGGGTGTCTTGAGTAGTCCTCTTTCCCCCTTCACCTTCCTAACAATGAGTTAGACAAGGCCAACTTCTCCAATCTCAGCACAAAGAGCTTACAACTCAGATCCCTCAGGATCTCTCAGGTTTTCCCAAACCCTACATCAAGCTCAACAACCCAACCTCAGGCATAGCTGCCCTACCAACTCAGATCTATCAAGAAGTCCTACCTCAGATCTCCATAAAGATCCTACACTCAAGCTGAACTCTCAGCTCTACACTCAGGCCCAGTAGCCCTACTCCCTCGGGCAAAATGCCCTACAAACTCAGAACAAATAATGTTCCTACAGAAGGTAATAAATGTTGCTTACAACAGAAGATTGAATATTAACTCTTTCAAGCCTTGATCTTCAGTTGCTGTCTTAAAGCAGGGAAGAGAACAACAGCTTCAATCCTGCCTCTTTATGATCCTTGTCTTCAGTAGATGAGTAAGGATCAACTTGTTCATCTTCAATCACACAGGAAGAACCATTTTTCTCTCCTTTTCTGCTTCAGGAAGCAGGTCGAGAGATCTTGTTGATAGCTGACAATGTAACAGTAGTTGTATGTTCTTTTTGCCAAAAAGTTTTTATCTTAAAAGCCCTAAATTTTTCTTTTATACTTCTCCAATCTTCAACGGCCATCAGATGGCCCCTGACAGGGTATGGAGGTGATTAGAGCACCTTAACTTACTTTTCTGCCACTTGCGCCAAAAGCAAAACCCGCCAACATATTTGAATCTGTCTCAACGGTTGGGCTGAGACAGCTACCAGTCTCAGCGGCTACTTCTCTCTCCGTCTTAGCGGATCCACTGATACAAACAGTTATCTCAATGGTTTTCCTCTATCTGAAGCTCAACTGGCCCAGACACCTTCTCCACGGCTCCTGACCTTGTCTCAGCGGTTCAGCTGAGACTGAGAACTTGTCTCAGCGGTTTTGACAGTAAACCACTGAACTTACTCCACACCTTGGAATATCCTAACCATGCATAGTCATGAGATGAAATAGGGTTTGTCAAATATAACTTGTACTTAGCATTGAGTGTGATGCTTCTTCAAATCAAGGGAACATTGATGGTAATATTCCCAACACTCACCATGGCCATTAAAAAATTTGGAATAGACCAAAAATCACTAGATATGATTTTAGGGAACCAATGCTACGGTTCTAGAAAATTTGGGCTCGGATATCAAGGTAAGAGCTACCGCCCGGCACTTGCCACTAACGTCGTCGCTAGTGCCTCATACAAGAACTCAGCATTTTCGTTTGCAAAATCTTTTTCTTTTGTAAAAATGATTCCATCCAGCAAGAATAACACAAAATTTCAGAAAAGGGTCTCAACCCCCTTTATTTTGTGTGCAAACTATTATAGGTTAGGTCACACATCTAGTTCTTGCAGGAAAGTAAAACAAAATACTTTAAAGCAAATCTGGGTACTTAAGGCTTCCACTTATTCTATAGGTGGTACCGCTTGGGTATCTGGATCTTTACTCCCATCTTCTTTCAAGATGTACATGCATGCTAAGTACAATAAAGATGTGTGGTACTTGGATTCTGGATACTCCAAGCACATGACTAGCAATAAAGCAAAGTTCCTTAGCCTAGAAAAGAAGTAGGGAGGGATCGTGACGTTTGGCGATAATGGAAAAGGAAGGATCATGGGAATTGGTACAGTTGGTAATGAATCCTTTACGATATCTAATGTTCTTTATGTAAAAGGGCTAAAATACAATCTAATTTCTATTAGCCAATTATGCGATAAAGGATTAGATGTTTTATTTGAATCTTCCACTAAATTATGCAAAATATCGAATCCTACTACAAAAGATATTTTACTAACTGCACCAAGAATACATAATGTTTATATAGTTTCTTTTCATGATCTTTCTAAATCATCAATAAAATGTTTTATCACTAAAAATGATGAATTAGAACTTTGGCATAGACAGTTAGGACATGCTAGCACAAAGCTTATTGTTAAACTTGCCAAAAGTGATTTAATTAGAGGATTGCCTAGGTTAAATGGAACTATACCTTCACTTTGTTCATCATGTCAAAAGGGTAAATTTACTAGATCCTCTTTCAAAAGTAAAAAAATTACTTCTACTACAAGACCCTTGCAATTAACTCATATGGATCTTTTTGGTCCCGTTAGCACCGCAAGTCTTGGGGATAGATCATATACATATGTTTTAATAGATGATTTTTCAAGATATTGTTGGACACTATTTCTCTCATCCAAATCCGATGTGTTTTGCGAATTTGCAAAATTATGTACTTGATGAGTCCAATATTTACACTATTTTATGGACTCATCCAGGCTAGTTTTCACTCTTGTGCATGTCTTATTCAAGCTATAATTGCTTGTATTTCACTTGCATTCACTTCCACGTTATGTGCACTGTTTAGGCCCATTTTGGTATGCATTTGCACTTCATGTCGTTGGGGGTAAGCACATGGTGCTCCCTAACCCTTTTTCTGTATTTGTATTGAGCTGGAGGAGTATTCCCAGCTGGGTGTATGTTGTAGGCTTTATTGCGCAGGTGGATAGATCATCCACTTTGCTTAGATTTCATGTCTGCATGTAATGCATGGTCGTGCATTTCATTGACGCATGATTGCTCCGATTGTGCGTGGTTACTTGCGACTTAGTTTGATGTTCTGTCTTTGATCGTACGAATTGTTCACGCACGGGCAGTGGTCCATGTGCGAAGGAAACGCACGATCACCTGTTAAGTCTAGTTTTCAGGTTGTCTGGAATTGTTTGTGCATTTTTACGCACGGTCGGCTTCGACCGTGCATGAGTAAAATGCACGGGCGCTTCTTCTTCATCTTCCTGGGCTTTCTGCTTCGTTACTAATGCACGGTCTATGCATGGTCGTGCGTTCAACCATGCGTGACTTAATTTCTGATAATTTTGTATAGAAGCCATAATTCTACTTGGCTTGGAGAACACTTTTTGGAGCCCGCCATTTTTAGCTCTAGTCCGCCCTTTTCATCGCTCCGACCCAGAACCTTCAGCGAGTCTTCGAGCTTGGGTTTACTCTTTTCCCCTTGTATTGTTCCAGATCTTTACTGTGGTTATTTATTTGTTTTGGATGATGTGCATAAACCTGTGTTAGAGTTAATGTAATTTCATGTTTGTGAGATTTTTTGTGGTTTATGTGAATTGAGGAGCGCCCCCATTCCACCATCCACTCCATCGTTACATTGTGTATCGCACTAGCAATTGCTAGTTGCGTGTTTTGTGACAAGGTGCTTACGACCCTCACTCCGCCGGTTACGAATCATTCATCTGCAAGCCTTCTCGTTCATCTGCAAGCCTACTCATCCACCCACCAAGCAAATCGGGGCATCCGACCCGCATTAGTTAAATTAGCTTTCATCAACCGCAGCTCTCACAACAAAACTACCCCCCCCCCCCTTTATTAAAATAGAAATCTTTAAAATTGTTTTCCCTAACGAGAAAATCATACACCCCAACTTGCAGTCCTTTGAGAACGATATTCAGGGAGTATCCCCCAACTTTTATTACATGTACGATCGGTACACTTGTCGTAAACGTGTCAAGTTCTTGGCGTCATTGTCGGGGATTGCAAGCGTTATACGTGTCTTTCTTCCAGAAAAATTTTATAAAGGTCTTTGTTGTTTTTGATTTTTTTTCAATTGTGTAAGTTTATGCAGGGGCAAGGCCCTAGTGATTTGGTAGCTTTCGATCCAGAGATAGAGAGGACGTTGCGTGCACGCCGCCGTGCTGGTGTTGCTATGGATATTAATATTAACAAAATTGGAGTTAACCTTGGGGGAGAGAATGTGCCAACTGCTGGTCAGGTGGCTGATGAAAATGAGGTGGCCTGGCCAAGGCCCAGAACAATGCGAGACTACACCACTCCCACTGTGGGGAGTGTGTATCCCAGTTTTGGCCCAGCCATCACGAATAACTAGTTCGAGATCAAGCCGGCAATCCTAAACATCATCCACAACAATGCCAAATCTCTGGGTTGGCAAGTGAAGACCCCCATCTTCACTTGTCAGAGTTTTCAGAAATATGCAGAACATTCCGTTATGCCAGCATAGTTGACGACGCGGTAAAATTAAGATTATTCAAGTTCTCCCTCCGTGATAAAGAAAAAGTTTGGCTCCATACAATCCCGTCGGGCAAAGCGACCACATGGGAGCTGCTTTCCTCCAAATTCATGGCAAAGTTCCACCCAGTGGACAAAACTGTGAACCTAGGGAGAGAGATTGCAATATTCCAGCAACACGATCAGGAGACCCTCGCGAAAGCTTGGTAAAGATTTATGGAACTCCTCCAGAAGTGTCCTCACCATGAGCTACAACCCTAGAACCTTGTGGAGTATTTCTACTTCGCATTAGAGCCTAACTACATGGCCATGATTGATGCTGCTGCCGGCAGAACTCTCCTAAATCACACTCTTGATGAAGCATTGTGAAGTTTGCAGGAAACCGTGACTCCTAGTTCTTTTTGGACTACAGGGCGGAACACCCAGTGGAATGCAAGAAGACTATTTGAAGTGAACACTTCTGGTCCACCTGCGGAGGCAACACCGTCACCATACTAGAGCTTAGCATTATTGAAGAGGCATGCCTCTTCTCCGGCTCCGGTGATGGATATTTCTTGTCAAGGGTGCGGGAACTCTGGACATCATACCTACGAATGCCCCTCAGGTGATATCTCCTCTGATTTTTCTAATCTTAATGTGGAAGAAAATGTTAATTACATTCAAAATCAAAACCGCGCTGCACCTTTTTTGAATACTTATAATCCGAGTGTGAGAAATCACCCAAATTTCTCATGGAACCAAAACACTGCAGGCCAACGATGGCAACCAGGAAAGCATCAATTTGATGCTGAAGTGACCGGAAGCAAACCAAGGCCGCCTCAACCCTGTTATAACCAAGGCGCTCCGGTGCAGCGAAAAAGTGCGTTAGAAGAAATGATGGAGAAGTTTGTTGACGTGGCCCAATCAAATATGGCCAATCAAACTTCCTCGATGAGGAACTTAGAAATGCATCTGGGCCAATTGGCTCAACTGATTTCTGAGCGTAATCAAGGTGCTCTCCCCAGCACGACGGAAAAGAACCCTCATGAGCAGGGAAAGAGCATAATTGAGTCGGATGGATGCCATGAGGGCGATTTGGTTGTGAAGTGTGAGATTAATAATGTTGAAACCACCGCTCTTTACGACACTGGATCATCACACAACATTCTTGCATTGCAAGGCGTTGAAAATCTAAACCTAAAAATCAATGTCGATGATCGGACGTCTCTTTTCCTTGCTAATGGAATGGTGGTGGAAACTGAAGGAGAAATTAAGGATGTCGAGGTGATTGTAGATGGAACTTCGGTTATCACAAACTTTCAAGTTTGGGGCCCCATGTAAAACAATTCCATGCCTATTTTGGGTGTCCCATTCTTGAAGGAGAGTGGTGCCACCATTCACATTTCAAGTGTGTATGTCACCTTGTCACCCAAAGTGACACGCCACACTCACACATCTATAATAACCAATGATATCTATTATGTGCCTGTTATTTCTGATGAGCTTGGTAGTGAGTCAAATACAATTATGGAAGAAAAGAGAAATAAGACAAATGTTGAGTTAGAGAAGCAAGGAGAAGAGATAGCAAATAACTACAAGATGGAGGAAGAGAATGATGAAAACAAAGGCGGCGAGGCTGCAAAGTTAGAAGTTACCATGGCCAGCATGACCACAAACATTTTAAATAATTTTATTAAAATAGGAGTTAATTATAAACACCTAAAACAGGTTCATTGGGTAGAACTGTCACCCGTAGGGGGTGAAGAAATGAAGCCCTTGGCTGCTCCGAGACCGCTAGACAGTGATCTTGATCGAGCTCATATTGCTCGTTGGCGCTCTCCTACTGTGGAGAAATTGAAGCAGAAAAATTTGCTACGTGTAGAGCGCTTTACCGCCCTCCGGCATGAGAAGGAAGAGGTTAGGGGCAAGGGAGAAACATCTCCTTTGAGCCCTAAATCCTTCACCTCCTTCCCATCTCGTGTGGCTGGGGAGAATCATCACAAATCAGCATACAACTGAGTCATGACGGAGTCTCCAGGCTTGTGTTCTGATGTTTTAGTGCTTCATTCCATGTCTTTAACTGTGCTTGTGTGTTGCTTTTGGTAATATATTGGACAATTGCTAGAACTCCCTTTCGTTATAATGTTAATACAGGTATTTGGTCCAGCTTAAGGATGGTAAACAAAAGGGCTCTTGGGAGACAACCCATTGGAACCACTTGGTTCCGTTCAGTTTCTTTTTCTATTCTATATATTAGTTTATCTCTGTTTTGTCTGGGGGAATTCTTTAATCGCAGGGTCAAATCTATTTAGATCATGCGGGACTGCTGCCTTTGGACAAGAATCACTGATCTTCTGGTAGGCTCATTTATGAGCCTAGGTACCCTCTACCCTTAGCACCTTTTTATTATGCAAATGTTTTCTTTCGATCTTGATGACTTTAAGTCTGGTGGAAGAGTCATACCTAGTGCCCACTTGCATGTACACATAAGCACGTCACACTAGAAGTTACAATCTTATAATTATTTGTACATTTTCATCGGACACCACAACACCCACTAGAGAGCGCACTTAATCGTAGGCGCGTAACGAGTCTAACTCGTTTCTTTTGTAGGATTGGTAAAATTATTGTGCTAGCTTAGGATTGTGAGACAGAGTAAATTGTTGACTCTCGTAGTGCTCTAGTCGAGTACTCACATCTTGCATAGAATTATGTGTAGAATAAATCTTTCTTTATGCTTATAGTTTTGTATTTTTTTCTATTTGCGTAATAATTGTTTATCCTACTCAAAAGTGGTGAATCCGGTGTGAATCCAACGGTAGTGTAGGGATGTATGTAGACGGTTGCTAGTTTGTATTGCTCGAGTCGGGAGGAAGAATTATTTTTCTCTGTGGCTAAGAACTTGCCCCAAGCGACTCTTGAAGCATTGGTATAAGTTAGTTCAATGCGTGAGCATGATGTAGGCCTTCATTTTTGCCAGGTTGAGCTTTGTGTACCGACCCTATCATAATCCTTGCTAGCCCTTTGTGCCTACCCCGTCTCTTGATTCAGCTCCACTTCACCAAAGCCTAAAAGCTAATCCTAGTCACACACCTAATCTGAGCTCTAGTGTTGTATGATTTTCAATTGAGGGTGTTGATGCGGTGTAAATTATGTGAAAGTGTGGTTTGCACTTCCTCGGAATATTCGCTGAAAAAGTTTTGAGAAAAGAAAAAGAAATTATAAAAAGAAAAGAAAGAAAGAAAATGTGACTAAGAAAATACCTTAATTGAAAATCTTTTAAGAGTTTTATTGGGAGTAAGCGGTGCACACACACACATTTTTAGGTTCAATTCTGGGGGTGTGGTGCAACCGTGTGTTTATTGTATTGCTTGCATAGTTTCTTGGCGCAAGCTCTTTTAGGTTAGGTGTGTATACCTTCATGTTTATCATTGTATACCCTACCAAATCCCAAGCCCTGTATTTATCCTAAAGTCCTACTGACTCACGCAATGAACCGAACTAATGTTGTGGAGAGAGTGTGACCGGGTGAGCTTATGGTCACCGACATTGATGGATTTCAATGAAGGTTGTTCCGAGCACCGATCTTGAGCAATGTTCACCTCAGCGATATGTCTACTTTCTTCCTACGCATGGCCAGATGATTCACCGTGATTCAACTTTTGAGTAGAAATAATATATAATTATGCTCTTAGATTGTTACAAACTATTTGTATAATTAAAAATTTCTTCTATTGCATTTCTATGCGCACGAGCATGCGACTTTGCATGATACTCCGCATTTGCAATTGTTAAGCCAGATAGTCCTTTTTCTCGTCCGCATAAGGGATGATTTCCTCGGTACGAGCAAATGGTTAAGTCTGGGGGTGTGATGAATCCAATATTTACACTATTTTATGGACTCACCGGGGCTAGTTTTCACTCTTATGCACGTCTTATTCAAGCTATAATCACTTGTATTTCACTTGTATTCACTTCCACGCTATGTGCACTATTTAGGCCTGTTTTGGTATGCATTTGCGCTTCATGTCATTGGGAGTAAGCACATGGTGCTCCCTAACCCTTTTTCTGTATTTGTATTGAGCTGGAGGAGTATTCCCAGCTGGGTGTATGTTGTAGGCTTTATTGCGCAGGTGGATAGATCATCCACTTTGCCCAGATTTCATATATGCATGTATCGCACGGTCGTGCATTTCATTGATGCACGATTGCTTCGATCGTGCGAGGTCATTTTCTTAGTTTGACGTTCTGTCTTTGATCGTGCGAATTGTTCACGCACGGGAAGTTGCCCGTGCGCGAAGGAATCGCACGATCACCTATTATGTCTAGTTTTCAGGCTGTCTGGAATTGTTCGTGCATTTTTACTCACGGTCGGCTTCGACCGTGCGTGAGTAAAATGCACGGGCACTTCTGCTTCATCTTCCTGGGCTTTCTGCTTCGTTAATAATGCACAGTTTACGGTCGTGCGTTCGACTGTGCGTGACTTAATTTCTGAAAATTTTGTATAAAAGCCAAGAATTCTGCTTGGCTTGCAGAACACTTTTGGCTGTCTGGAATTGTTTGTGCATTTTTTCGCACGATCGGCTTCGATCGTGCATGGGTAAAACACACGGGTGCTTCTGCTTTGTCTTCTTGGGCTTTCTGCTTTGTTAATAATGCACGGTCTACTCACGGTCGTGCGTTCGACCGTGCGTGACATAATTTCTGATAATTTTGTATGAAAGCCAGGAATTCTTCTTGGCTACAAAACACTTTTGGGAGCCCACCATTTTTAGCTCCAGTCTTCCCTTTTCATTGCTCCACCACCGTTCAACCTAGGAGAAGCTGCGGCCATTGCTTTCTTGCAAAACTTCCGCTAAAGCTTCCTCCTCGGCCTCCTTCGTCATCCACGTGCTCAAGAACGCCATTGATGGAAAGTTTCTGTTGTATTCAAGGTGTCTCCAAGCAGAGCTAGCTTGAGCTGAACCACGAAGATGACAGGTAACATGGAGGAAGGTGACAGCTCATCTGAACCCCGGATGGCAACTGAAGACCGAGCTCGGACGAGGCTTGACAACCCTATGATTACGGCCGATAACCTTCAGTGAGTCTTTGAGCTTGGGTTTACTCTTTTCCCCTTGTATTGTTCCAGATCTTTACTGTGGTTTTTTGTTTTTTTCGATGATGTGAATAAACCTTTGTTCGAGTTAATGTAATTTCATGTTTGTGAGATTTCTTGTGGTTTATGTGAATTGAGCAGCGCCCCCATTCCACCATCCACTCCATTATTACATTGTGCGCCACACTAGCAATTGCTAGTTGCGTGTTTTATGATGAGTTGCTTACGACCCTCACTCCGCCGGCTATGAATCATCCATCTGCAAGCCTTCTCGTTCATCCGCAAGCATACTCTTCCACCTACCAAGCGAAGCGGTGCATCCGACCCGCATAAGTTAAATTAGCTTTCATCAGCCGCATCTCTCACAACAAAACCAACCCGCCCCCCCCCCCCCCCCCCCCCCCCCCCTTTTATTAACATTGAAATATTTATAATTGTTTTCCCTAACGAGAAAATCATACACCCTAACTTGCAGTCCTTTGAGAATAATATTCAGGGAGTCTCTCCCAACTTTTATTACTTGTACGATCGGTACACTTGATGTAAACGTGTCAGTACTCGTATTCAAAATGAAAGTGATTTAAAAATTAAATGCATTCGCTCGAATCATGGAGGAGAAATTGAAAATGAAAAGTTTACTTCATTTTGTGATATGTTAGGCATTAAACGTGAGTTCTTTGCACCACACACATCACAACAAAATGGTGTTGTAGAAATAAAGAATAGGACACTTCAAGAACTAGCACGTACTATGCTCTGTGAATATAAATTGCCTAAGTCATTTTGGGCCGAAGCCGTAAATACCTCATGTTATGGTATGAATAGAATCATTCTTCGCCCATCTCTTAATCACACACCATATGGACTTTATTTTCAAAAGAAGCCTAGCGTATCCTACTTCAAAGTTTTTGGTTGTAAATGTTTTATTTTGAATACTAAAGATAGCTTGGGAAAGTTTGATGAAAAATGTGATGAAGTAACTTTTCTTGGATACTCTTCAACTAGTAAAGCTTATAGAATTTTTAATAAAAGAACTAGTAAAGTTGAAGAGTCAATTAATGTGAAATTTGATGAGCTTGTTCCTGGTGTAGAAAGACTTTCCGCGGGAAAAGAGGATGATCTCTTACCACCTTTGGAGCATGGTCACGAGGATCCTTCCAAAGAAGAGGAAGAGGAGGCCAAGGAAGATGATTATGTACCTCCAAGCGCCTTGAAATTTACAAAGGATCATCCATGGGAACTAATAATTGGTGAACCATCCATTGGGGTTAGAACTCGCTCTTCTCTTCATGAATCTTATTCAAATATTTGTTTTGTTTCCGAAATTGAACCAAAAACCGTTTCAACCGCTTTAAATGATGAATTATGGTTTTTGGCTATGAATGAAGAGTTAGAACAATTTGAGCGACCTAATGTTTTGAAATTAATAGAAAGACCATCTAATCACCCAGTGGTAGGCGTAAAATGTATTTTTAAAAATAAATTAGATGGTGATTCTAGAATTACTAGAAATAAAGCATGCTTAGTAGCACAAGAATATTCACAAATCGAGGGGATAGATTTTGATGAAACTTTTGCACCCGTTGCTAGATTGGAATCTATACGAATTTTTCTAGCATTTGCAAGCTTTAAAAGAATAAAATTATTTCAAATAGATGTAAAAAGTGCTTTTCTAAACGGGTTTGTAAAAGAAGAAGTTTATGTTGAACAACCACCTGATTTTATTAGTGAAAAATTTCCCAATCATGTTTATAAACTAGAAAAAGCACCTTATGGTTTAAAACAAGCGCCCCATGCATGGAATGAAAGACTTACATTATTTTTATTAAAGCACGGTTATAGAAAATACTGATAATACTCTCTTCATTAAGCATAATAATGATTATATGATTATTTTGCAAATATATGTTGATGATATAATCTTTGGATCTACTAATGAAGAGTTGTGTAATGAAGTTATTTTAGTGATGAAAAATGAATTTGAAATGAGTCTAGTAGGAGAACTTTCTTATTTTATTGGTTTTCAAATATCACAAAGAAATGATGGTATTTTTATATGTCAATCTAAATATGTCCATGATATGCTTAAACACTTTGGATTTGAAAACCTTAAACATGCTTCTACACCAATGAGTGCATCACTAAAATTAGGATAAGATGAATCAGGAATTTCAATTGATCAAACTTTATATAGAGTTATGATAGGATCTCTACTTTATCTAAGTGCAACTAGACCCCATATTATGTTTGTTGTATGTTTATGCGCTCGATTTCAAGCCAATCCAAAAGAATCTCATTTAAAAGTGGTAAAATGTATTTTTAGATATCTAATTAGGGAAACTAGATTAGGATTATGGTACCCGCACAATAATTCATTTACACTTCACGGCTATTCCGATTTGGACTACTCTGGATGCTCACTTGATAAAAAAGAACTATCGGTACTTGCCATTTTCTAGGACCTTCATTAGTTGCATTGTCTAGTAGGAAACAAATTTGGTTGCACTCTCCACCACGGAGGCCAAATACATTGCACTAGGGAGTTGTTGTGCACAAGCACTATGGATGAGCCAAACTCTAGAGGACTTTGGTTTTCATCTTAAACATATTGAATTAAAATGTGACAACAAAAGTGTCATTGATCTTACAAATAATCTGGTACACCATTCTAGATCCAAACATATAGATGTATGTCATCATTTCATAAGAGATCACATTAAAAAGGTAAATGTTAGAATAAGTTCTATTGGCGCGGACTCTCAACTTGTTGATATTTTCACTAAACCTCTTCCCGATGCAAGGTTTCAAATGTTAAGGTTGAATTAGGAGTCTTAGACATCTTAGGATGAGTTATATGAAAAATGCTAAAGTTTTATGAAATTTGAGCAATTAAGACATCTCCAAAAATTACAAAATTTCTACATAAGACTGCTCTTAAGACTCTTAGTAAATATCAAAAAACAGAATTTTAAAATTCTCAAGATTTCTCTTACTGTTTGTCGCGCTAGCGCTAGTGCCGGCGCTAGTATGGGTGTTCGATTTTTCTATTTTTTAAAATTTCTAAAAATTATTAAAATTATGTTAGTTTATATGTACTACTTAGTTTTGTATTTCTGACATTTGTTATTTTTGTTTTATTTATATTATAGAAAATCAACTACAAAATTTCAAAATTCAAAAATATAAAAATATGTTTTTGGTTTTCTATTTTCTTTCGTTAAAAATTTCAAAACAACAAAAAAATGGTATGATCTTTATTGTTAATATCAAGCATGTATGAGTTCTATTATTTAGAATTATTTACAATGTTAAAATTTATTACTATGAACATTGTGTTTTTTATCATGCTTTGATATATCTAATTAAGTGCATCAATTGTATTGAAAAATATATGTAGAACCAAGCTTAGCATGCCTCTAAGTATGAGTAAATGTTTTGTGATTGATAATGATACTTTTCACTCACTTACTTTGGTAATCTACGTGTGTGTTTAAATCTAAAAAAGCTTGCTTGTGTATTGTATTTGTACAATGAATTAAAACTTACATAAGTTTATTATCTACACTACATTTGTATTGCACTTAAGAAATTAAGAAAAGTGGTTGAGTTTAAAATTTATGATGGGTTTGCAAAACAAGTGTATTCGGAGAATGTTGTCTCACAAAAGTAAAAAATATATAGACAAATATAACTCCACCAAGTACTACTTGGAAAGAATAGTAAAGTGTCTTGTGCAAACCTTGGTTATTACACCACTAATCTTTTTTGAATATGTGCATTAAAATGTGTTAAAGTTAATATACTTGTGTTTTATTGTGCACTTTGCTGTACATATGTCTTGTATTTTGTGATTTAAATCACTTGTTAACATTGCTCAAAATACACTTATGTGCACATCATTATCTTTCATAACACTTCTTCTCATGTGTATTGGATTCTAATGATTTATCTATACTACGCTTTGTATAAGAAATGCACTAGATAACCTAGTATGATCTCTACAATGTTTGATATCTCTTAAACTTGAAATTAAGAAACATTGTAGTATATTCTCTTTTTAATATGTTCATTTCATACTTGGTATCTTTATGTAAAACTATGAGATTTCAAAAAGGTTAAAACATATTTAAATTTTGAACTTACACTCATATTTATACTTATGATTTTCATACTTACAAAAAGATGTTTCTTATAACCTTCTGCTTGCTTAAAACTCTTATTCATTTATTTGAAATCTCTTTTATACTATGCTTAAGCTCTTTATCATTACCAATTTTACAAAAGCTCGATCATGATTTATCATTTATAAAGAATGACTTCTTACTTCCCTTACCCCACCTTCTTTTGATAATACCAAAAGGGGGAGATTAATTGAAGAAATCTAGAGGAGAAATCAAGAAGATTAAGGGGAGAATAATTCATGTAATCTATCATTTAGGTGGAGTAAAACATAAATTGCATTTATGTAGGGGGAGCATTAAGATAGGGGGAGTATGCACAATTCTCATGCTTATCATATACTATAGTATGCACTATTGTCTCGCTTATCATATACGATAAACACCATTGTTGATTTCTTGCTAAGTGGATTTGTTATTATCAAAAGGGGGAGATTGTTGGACATGTGTGTCACATCCCTTTGTTTGAAAATAACAAATCTCATATTGTATTTGATCTTGCTTGTAATGTGTTTATGGTGTGCAGAAACTATAGGTGCAAGACTCCACAGGTAGAAAGCAGCTTGGAACCAAAATCTCCGAATGGAGCACTACCGCCAGCGCTAGAGTTATCACATGCATTAGCGCTACCATAGGCGTTTGTGCTACCACGGGCGTTAGCGCTAGCGCCTAGCGCTATCTCCAGATCGTTCTACATCGCCACATCTCGACGGTTCGCCACGATCTCTTATCGACCACTACCACAGGCGCTAGGAGCTACCGCAGACACTATCTCCAATTTCTATAAAATGGAGCTTTCTCTCTCATTTTGTACACACATCCCAGAGAGAATTCTTGTGCCAAATTTCAAGAGTTGTTACTCTGCCGAAAAGTCATCTCCCACTCAAAGCTAAAGAAGATTTCTGGAGAAGGAAGCCATCACGGCACATCCGAAGAACGATCGCATCAACCTCGCTTATGCTACAACGATCCTTCATCGCCAACTTCAGAAAATCTCATAGTGGGAGTTTTCATTTGTGTTATTTCATTATTTTGAATCTTTGTAGTTAAATCGCCTTGTGTTGGCAACTAGGTCCTTGTGCGGCTTAGGGGGAATTCACCGCATGTGTTGGCGACTAGGTCTAGGTGATTAGATCTAGGGTGCTCGAGGCCATATCCCGGGAAGTATTGGCTAGAGCGGCTTGAGTGCATATCTGGGGAAGGATAGGATAAAGCCACTGATTCATGGGGATACGAGTCTGTATAGAAAAGGAAAAAGTAATTGTATTTGTACGCCTCCAATTTCTAGCGATATTGAAATCAAATCTATGTAAACACTTTTTTATCTAATACAATCATGTCTCTATTTGTGTTTACTTGATTTACTTCATTGGGCTAACTTCAAAAATTGCAAATTATATTATTTTCATCTTTTACCTAAATTGTTATTTCGCTCTCATTTACTTTAAAACAATTTAGTAAATTGCTTAATTTTATAAAAAGATTTCTATTCCCTTATTCAACCCCCCCCCCCCCCCCCCCTCTAAGGGCACCTATCGATCCAACACCAAGGATGCCCATGTTTACCGGGGATAGTGATCCCATTTCTCATCTTCAAGCCTTTGAATCTGCAATGCCCCTGAGACCTCTCTCAGATGCGATGAGGTGCAAATTGCTGATCACCTCTTTGGATGGGCAGGCAAGGGAGTGGTTCTATAATTTACCTCCCCAGTCCAACTCTTGGTTCACAGTTCTGAAGCAGGAGCTTCTCCTGAGGTTTGCCACCTCGAAGAAGAGGAAGAGTGGCCCTGCGACCCTTTTTAAGATCAAGCAGAATGAAGGCGGGACTACAGCTCGCTTCATTGACCATTTTCAAAGAGAGATCTTGGGAATAAGGGATGTTGATCCCTCATTATATCTTGTTGCCTTGATAAACAGACTGCAGGAGGGACCTCTGAAGTTTGAGGTCACAACTAGAGAACCGAGTTCTTATCATGAATTAATTAGAATCACAAATAGATTCATAGAAGGGGAAGTCAATAACCCCATTTATGTTTCCAATTTGACATGCAAAGCGGTTCAGAAAGGTTCCGCAGGTTTTCCTCTGGCCCCTCCATCGTCAAAGCCACCTCGTCAAGAATTCCAACCTCCGGCTCAAAGAGGAAGGAATTTTCGTCACCACCGTCCTTAACAAGGGCATCAACAGTTTCAGCCTCAAGTGCTCTTGTTACCTTCTCCAGTCACTCCAGCTCCCCTACAGGTTCCGATCCAGCAAATTCACTTTATTCAACCTCCTCCCCTGCTCCCTCGGCATTCTTATAATGATTCTCAAGAATCATTCAAGAAGCAGCCTTTCTACAAAAGGCATGCCCCTATGCAATCTGAACCTAAATTCAGGAACCCTTCTCTCTATTGTGAACATCACAGAGAGAAAGGTCATCTGTCAGAGAATTGCAGAGCTCTTCGGATGTTGGTGGAAAAGCTTGTGAAGGAAGGGAAGCTTCAAGGGCTGCTGCAAAAAGCTGATCCTTCTAAAGCCTCCACCTCAATGAACAAAGAAGTGGCAGAGGTCCACTGGGAGTGTGAAGAGGTAGATGGCGTTGGCCATCTCGGCAACGTTGGTTATCCCGGTGAGTGCATAGATGCAAATGATGAAGGGACTCTAGGATACCTTTTTTGCATCCATGGGGGAGCAGGGCTAGAGTCTTCAAGGAAGGCTAGCATGGCCAGAGTTTTCATATCAGAGGTTGCCGCTACCTCCTCCTCTGCTCTAGTGTGAGGGACAGTGACTTTCGGACAAGAGGATCTTCCTACAACTGCCAATCCTTTCAACGATGCCATCATTGCAAAGGCAGTTATAGAAAATTATACAGTCGAGAATATTTTGATCGATACAGGAAGTTCAGTAAATCTCCTCTTCAAGCCAGCTTTTATGGCCCTGAAGACTGAAAAGACACTTCTTTCCACTGAAGGGCCACTATATGGGTTTTCTGGAGAGAACAAAGAAGTGGAAGGGAATGTCACTCTCTCAGTGATGCTTGGAGGCATCACAAAGTTGGTCAAATTCATAGTCGTTGAAGCTCCGAGCAGCTACAATGCAATTTTTGGGAGGCCAATCTTGAATGAATATCAAGCGGTGGTTTCCACTTACCACCTCGTGGTAAAGTTTGCTCTGAATGGTAAACAATATCGAATCAGGAGCAATCCGAGGAAGTCCCAGTAATGCTATGTCATATTAGTTAATATGACTGAATGTTTCCCTCCTCGGGTAGCTGAGACCTCTTCAGCTTCCCAAATCTCCAGTCCTGCCAAAGCTGAAGAAGAGGTCGTGGAAGAAGATGCAAGAAATGGAGTTCGCTTGAAACCTGCCCAAGCAACTCAAGCCGTGCCAATCGGTGATGAAGATGAAAGCAAGAGGCTTTCAATCAACGCTGAGTTACCTGAAGCTGAAAAGAATCAGCTCATATCTTGCCTGCTGCAAAATCTGGATATATTCGCTTGGTTAACGAATGATATGCCAGGAGTTGATCCAGACGTCGCCTGCCACAATCTCAACATTGATCCGGCCTTTACTCTGGTGAAGCAAAAGAAAAGAGCAATTGCAATGACCTTAGCTCAACCAATCCAGGAGGAGGTGGAAAAGCTTCTGAAATCTAATTTTGTTAAGGGAATTCAATACCCAGAGTGGGTATCGAATGTTGTAATGGTAAAAAAGGCTGGTGGAAAATGGCATATGTGTTTGGATTTCACTAAACTCAATAAAGCTTGCCCTAAAGATTGTTACCCCTTGCCTCAGATAGATTCTTTAGTTGATTCCGCAGTTGGGTACTCTTTTATGAGTTGTTTAGATGGATTCTCAGGTTATTATCAAATTAGAATGCATAAGCCCGATGTACCTCATACATCTTTCATTATGAATGACGGCTGTTTTTGCTATCTCGTAATGCCTTTCGAGCTAAAAAAATGCTGGTGCCACCTATCAGAAAATGATGGACACCATTTTCAAAACTCAAAATGGGAGAAATTTAGAAGTTTATGTTGACGATCTTCTAATAAAAATGCTTTTCTCAGCTCACCTTAACGATTTGGATGAAACTTTCGTAGCCCTCCGAGCCTTCAATATGAGGTTAAACCCTTTGAAATGTGTCTTTGGGGCTAGCAAAGGAAAATTTCTCGGCCATCTCCTTACTCCAGAAGGATTAGAGCCAAATCCTAATAAGGTGCAAGCTATCCTGGAAATGTCACCTCCCAAGACCCCTAAGGAAGTTCAACAGATGGGTGGGAGGATGGCAGGTTTGAGCTGTTTCATCTCCCGATCAGGAAATTAGAGTGCTCCTTTCTTCAAAACTCTCCATGTAGGAGCTAAGTTTGAATGGACAAAAGAGTGTGATGATGTGTTTAATCTGCTCAAAAAGCAGCAAACGTCCACCCCTCTACTCTAAAGCCCGAGAGAGGGACAAGATCTCTTTTTGTATCTGGGAGTTGGTTCTGATGCTATCAGCTCTGTGCTGGTAAAGGAAGAGAAGAAGAATCAATATCCAATTTACTACGTGAGTATAGTTTTGAAGGATGCGGAAGCTCGATATCTGATTCTAGAAAAGTTGGCATTGATGCTTATGGTTTTGGCACGAAGGTTAAGACCTTACTTCCATGCCCATTCTATTCAGGTCATCACTGATCTTCCATTAAAAAGCATGTTGGAAAAGCCAGAACATTCAGGTAGATTGGAAAAATGGGTGATAGAACTCGGCGAGTTTCATATCTCCTACATTCTAAGAGTGGCGATAAAAGCTCAAGTGCTAGCAGACTTTATGATCGATGCCAAGGAGGTTAGCTCAGAAAAAGAGGTTGGAAAACCCTTTGCTTGGACAATCTATGTGGATGGAGCTTCCAGGAGAAACTCATCGGGAGCTTGAGTTGTATTAATTAACCCCAATGAGGTTAGATTGGATTAAGCTCTCAGGTTTCACTTCCCTACAACAAACAATCAGGCGGAATATGAAGCTTTGCTCGTTGGCCTTAGATTTACAAGAGAAATAGGGATTGAAGATGTGCGAGTTAAAACTGATTCTCTGGTGATGTCATCTCAATTCAATGGATCTTATGAAACTAGAGACTCTATTATAAAGCAATATCAGATGCTGGTGAAGATTGAGATAGGAAAATTCAAAAGCTTCACTATTCAGCACATTTCAAGGGAAGAGAACATGGAAGCTGACGAGTTGGCTAAATTCGGTCTCCTTTCATGAGGAACCACTTCAAAGTTATTTCATCCAGCTATTGAAGAAGGAGACATCATGTTGATCGATCAGCTGCCATCCTGGATGGAACCTATTGTTCTTTATCTCTCAAGTGGAGAATTTCATCTAACGGTAAAAGATAAAAAGCAATTTAAGTTAAAGGCAACTTACTATTATCTTGTTGCAGGAATCCTTTACAGGAAAACGTTTTGATCACCTTTGGCAAGATGTGTCTCTGAAGAAGAAATTCCTATTATTCTTCGAGAAGTACATTCGGGAGAGTGCGGCAGTCACTCTGGTGCTAGAACCTTAGAAAGGAGGATTCTAAGACAAGGATATTTCTGGCCTCAAATGAGGACAGATGCAGAGAAATTCACAAAAAAGTGTCCAATGCCAGAAGTTCGCTCCTCTCCAGCATTAACCAGCTCAACAACTAAATTTAATAGCGACCCCATGGACATTTGCGGTTTGGGGAATGGATTTGATCGGATCTTTTCCTTTAGCTAGCGGTCAGCGCAAGTTCATTCTAGTGATGATCGATTATTTCAGCAAGTGGATCGAGGCAAAGGCACTAGCCTAAACAACTAACCAAGCTATGAAGAATTTTATCTAGGGAGAGATAATATGTAGGCATGGAATTCCAATGGCAATTATCATAGATAATGGTCCCCAGTTTAACAACTCAACTGATAATTTTTTGTGATTAAATTGGCACCGAGTTGCGGTTTGCCTCTGTACATCATCCAAGAAGTAACAGGAAAGTAGAAGCTGCTAACAAATTGATAATTAACCTCTTGAAGAATAAGCGGAAAATCTCTAAGGCAATTGGGCAAAATAGTTACCTTTAATACTCTGGGCTTTGAGGACGACTCCAACCTCAGCTATCGGAGAAACTCCCTTCAAATTATCTCGTGGCTCGGAAGCTCTCATTCTCGTTGAATTTGAAGTTAAAAGTCCAAGAAAATTACTATCTCAACAACATCAAGATGATTGGATGGAAGGGAATGATGAAGAATTGAAATGCAGCCTTGATCTCATTAAAGAACTGAGGGATACAACAATAATAAGGCAAGAAGAGGTAAAAAGAAGAATGGCCAAATATGTTTACAAGAATGTTTGAGTTAAAGAATTTGTTGTTGGTGATTTTGTCCTCAAGAAGGTTAATGCAGCAGCAAGATCTGGCTCGGTGGGAAAGCTGAACCCAAATTGGGTAGGGCCATTTATTGTTAAAGAAGCACTCAAAAATAGAGCTTATCATCTCCAAACCTATGAAGGGGATGACCTGCCTCATTCTTGGAGTGGAGATGATCTTAAGCGCTTCTTTTCTTAAAAACTTGTATTCATCTCCGTCTTTCTTCTTTCCTTCATTTTTTGCAAGCATTATGATATGGTTGTAACTTCTAGCATTACATATATCGGAAAGGAAGAATGAAGGATATTTTGACTGACTATCAAAGGCTAAAGATCTTACCAGATGAGATATCGATGGATCCTACTTGCTGCCCCCTCGACTTGAAGCGTGAGATGTAAATCTACCATGACCACAGGTAGCAGGGAGATTTCTCACTTATGTAGTAGTAGCTCGCCAAACTCGTGCGGAGGAACTTTAGGATGTCGTGACCTTGCTAATATCTGACACACCCCTGCATCAAGGGAGGTCTAGGTGAATGTTCAGCTATGCTATGCATTTTAGGACATCGTTACAGTCTTGATGATCATTCAAGGAAAGCAATATCGGTATAGCCTCCGCGGCATAACAACACCTTCCTTACTGATCATCATGCCCTATAACCCTCGAATACTCATTGGTGTAAGGATGGACAAGAGAGGGCCAGTTGCAACTTTGGCCATTTTTAGAGCCCTTGAGTGGCTAGGGTGTTACAATCTTACTGATCTCTTGAGGAAAGCAATGTCAGTAAAGCCTCTGCGGCATAACCACACCTGCCCTTTGATCATTTAGAATTGTTCACCTCTCTTCTCTCCCTCTCTATTTATGGTGAGTACAACCTTAGTGATCTCGTGAGGAAAGCAATGTTGGCCTAGCCGCACCTGCCCTTTTGATCATTTGGAGTTGTCCACCTCTCTCTCTCTCTCTCTTTCTCTATCTCTCTTTCTGAAAAATACTAGAATTGTGATGATCTTTTGAGGAAAGCAATGTTGGCCTGGTCGCACCTGCACTTTAGATCATTACAAATTCTACCTTTTCAAGCCTTTATTATGAAGGAGCTGTCTAAGATTTGTGGAGACCGCCGATCTTAGTGTTGTATCATTTTGGGAATGGGGCGGTCTAGAACAATTGAGACCACCTCCTAAGGTTATTCAAACCCTTATAAAATTTTCAAGTGGTAAAAACTTTACAGTATGTTTTTGATTCCAAGCTATAGAAGGGCGGTCTGGAAAATCTGAGATCGTCACCATGATTCATCTGGGTTCAAGTATTATCTTAAGCAGGATCATATATAACTTATCAAAATTCTGTTCTTGTAACAATCAGTCTAAAAAATATGAGATCGCCTGGCTATATGACCTCAGCTATTTGGGAATCATTATTTTTGAATTACGGTTTTTTATCTCTACAGATTTTGAAAACTGGAATAACAATCTAGAAAATGAGAGATCGTTGGTCTTCTTCTTTAAAAAGATTTTTTAAATCTAAACTTCATCAAAAGAAGAAGCGATATGAAATATTAAAGACCGCGCCTTTCATTCTAGTTAAAAATTATTCAGGAATCAATATCTGTGGATCATAAAACTTTATCTCTGCAGATCCTCAAAGTTCGAGATTGCAATATCACAAGCGATCTCATCAAGCTTCAGGTGATTTAATAATTACGAGATCATTATTATTGATTGTTAAATTCTCTAACTATCACGCAGCACTCCATTACATGATCGATTATTCGAACTCAACGAGACCTAAAAGCATTGACATCGAATGCTACTTTCTATCTCATAAAATTCAGACCGTTGAGATGAAGATAATTGCTGAAATCATCGGAGACTGAAATTATCGCCGAAGACGAAAATTGTCCAACGAGACCGCAAGTGATAAAAAGTTAGTTCGCTAACAAGAAGAGAATGATCGACATAAGCACAGGTAAATATAAACATTCATCCACAAAAGAAAGGTATGTCAAAATTCTCTTTATATATCAATCATGCTTATTATACTGTTCTCCCGGTCTCAATACCGGTGATCGAATAAGTACAATAAACGACAAAAGAAAATCTTCTTGCTCCTTGACCTCTTTGGAGACCGCTCATCCGATGAAGAAGAGTTGGACTCATCCGAGGATTCTTCTGATTTGTGGGAGAAACTTTAGAACCAGAACTCGAGTTCGCCGCAGAGCTCGTATATATTGACTTTCACTCATTTCATCAGCATCTCCTTCAACATCTACATTTTTATATTCTTCTTCCTCCTCGGCAGTGATCTCACCAGTCGTGATCGACTGTTCATCAATTACCTTGGCCGCATTAGGGAAAAGATCAACGAACTTTACATCTTTTTACTCATCAATAAAAGCACTGCGAGCACGAAACTCAGAGATTGTTTGCTCTGCGGTCTCTTTTACATGGTGCATCAGAGCATTCTAGAAATCTTCATTGTTCGCATCGTATGCTCCTTTTCTTATCGCTGCAGGAGGAAGAATGATTAGATCGCGCGGTCACAATACAAAATAAAAATGGAAATATCAGGTAAATGTTTTACTTTTAACTCTTCCTGCAGGCGCTCGTTCTCCCTCAGGGCACCTCGAAGAGATCGCCCCATATGATGGTTCAAGATCGTGTTGTTGGCTGTCGCTTGTGTGCATACGTCTGGGAGCATATCGGTCTCAATACTATAAGCTTCTCTGGCATTGCTTTTCCTGTAAAGGGCAGCAGTGACCGTGAAAGCATGGCGAGTTAATTTTCCGCCCCAAAGAGGGAGATCGGTTGAAGCTTTGACACTTTTTGCCTTTTGCTCCCCATTTGAGAAGGGGCTTTCCCTAGGTATCCTTCATCTTCATTGAGAAGCCGAGCAAAGGAAACGGTGCACCGACGGTCTCAGACTCGCCACCAAAACCCGCGATCTCGTGCTCGCGGTCTCTTTTCTTCCTTTGCTCTCTCTGAGTAAGTACCTCAGCCGGTGCCACCGGGTCGTTCGCAGGAACGACAAAGATCGTTGAAGAGAAAACAGTCAGAAGAAATAAGAGAGAAATTATAATGAGATTGCAGAAGATCGCGGATAGAGATACTTATTCTCTTCTGGCGAGATCGCAGTGATCTGAGGTCAGATCGCCAAGTAGTGAACAAGATCAAGGCGCTTGCACGCCAAGAAGGCCAAGACCTCAATCTCGCCTTCTAAGAAAAACTTCAATTTTCTAAAAACCTTTTCTGCTCGCGGAGATGGTTGGTTGCTATGACCGTCGAGGTCGCCTTCAAAGACTAGATACCTCTCCGTCCAAAAGGGGACTTTGTTAGGGAGATTCAAAACCTTTATTCCATTGCACAAAAAATATACTAATCCCTTAAATTCTTCCTTCTTATGACCTTCTTTTAGCGACTTCACAGTAAAGGTCGCTTGGAAAAGGGCCATGGAAAACTTTACCTTTTCAGACCTCAGGTAATTTATAAAGACATTCATCAGACCGATAGAGTTGGGAGGCAGCTGGGTGAGCACAAGGCCATAATTTTCCATTACCTCCAAGGTTTCCCAGGGAAGAGGAAATTTCAGGCCGTATTCTAAGTGATTAATAAGGATTATATACTTATTATCTTCTCCAATGCTCAATCTTTCATTTTCCCTCGTCGGTCTCACCACGATCTGGCTCTGAATCATATACTTTGCCAGAAAAGCTAAGTATTCATCTTGTGAAGCTTGGAAGATTTGTGATCAGCATTTAAGAAAATCTCAGCTGAAGAAGCTTGGAAGGATACCATTTTTAGAGACCGCTGAGATCGGTGTTTTGGTCGCATTCAAGAAAGCATAGAATGAAGAAGTGAAAGCTAGCTATTTATAAGAAAGGAAGGGCGACATCATAATCATTACAATTTTGCGAGACCACCCAGGAAGCGCGCTAGACCGCTAAACCTATTGAAGAAATAAAATGCAACATACAATAGCTCCGATCTCAAAAAGAAGAGATCGCAATAAACATCTAACAAACGGCACAGAAATAAGCAAAGTAAGGAGATCGACATTATAGCATTTAAAGAGGTCGCATCAATCATGACCAAATTGTCACAATATATTTCAAATTTCAAATTGTTCAGAATCAATGTCTCTAGGTCGCAGGAAATCAACAAATTAAAATTTATCTCCTGGGTTGGCGCTTTCTAAAAATGAAGACCGCAACATCCTCCATCTCGTTAATGGTAGATAGAGTGGTCGCTAAGCTTTGGCTTGCTGACATTGTAGTATGGTGGTTCTTAGTGACCTCCCTATCTACCTGCTCCATGGGAATGACCATGATCTCTGAGGTCGGTCTCTCATATGGATGACCGCCAGAAATCCATGGCTTCATTACCATAGGAGCAGAGCCAGCTTTAAGAGAGTCGACCTCAGCGATCAATGTTGCGGACTTCCCTTTATAATAATTTGCATCTCTTTCTACCCTGTGGAGCGCCCTGGTGAGATTGCCAATCTTCAGCTCGCTTTCCTCACGGACTTGTTTTTCCTTGTCCCGCAGCTTCCCTTGAAAATCAGCAGTCAACACTCGGAGCTGATCCTCGAGAGCCCACTCCCGAGCTCACATCGTCCTAACATCCTCAAACATAGGTTTGAGGACATCTGCATACTGAGGAGGAAAGATCAGCGCTTGGTGCTGAATTTCCCCCTCCTTGGGAGTTGTATCGGTCTCATCAACATCTGTGGTCAGAAGCAAAGAATAGTCAGTCTAGCCTCAAACAAAGCAAAAGTGAAAGAGCTCGTGCAAAGAAGAGTACTCGAAAGGAAATCAAGACCGATGTTGCATAAGTTATTTTCAATATATTTGTGACCGCAGGGTCCGCGGACAGCTAAAGGCGGTCTGACCCCCTAAAGCAAACAAGGTTTATTCTTTCCAATTCCCTCTTCTGCGACCTCTCTCCCTCTTTTCACCTTCTTTTTAATTCAGCATTGCTAACGAGGATGTCATCTGTTTCAATAATGACGATCTCACGCCGCCTTTTTGGAGACCTAGGTCGAGGAGCAGGTAATGGAAAGAATTTAAGCGGTCTCACGGCTGGCCTACCTTACCAGTTCGTAGGGCGGCGACCGTTGTAGCACAGTCTGCCACTGCTTCATTCAGCTGAACATCCAGATCCGCAGAGATATTCTTCAGACCGCCGGTAAGTGCGATCTTCTCTTTCTTAATTTGCGGATTCTTTATGTCTCCTCTCTTTTCCCCTCAGTGACCTTCTTTTTCTTCATTTTCTTCTCCTTTCCTTTCTCTGTGGCGATCTGCGTCGCCTTTTCATATTCCTTTTTCTTATCAGCAGCGACCTGCGCTGCATTTTTCTCCTCCTCCAGCTTCTCGACAGCGATCAGTGCTGCCCTCTTTTCTTCTTCTTTCTTCTGTTCGATGGCGATCTGCTTCACCGTATCATCCTCCTCTTTCTTATGCTTCTCTTCCTTCTCCTTCTTTTCCAACTCAGCCTTTTGCCTGACCGCCTCTTCCGCGATCTTCTTCATTTTCTCCTCGGCGGCCTCTTGAAGGCTCTCTATTTCAAAAGGATCAATCACCTGTGAGATCAGATGGACAAGGCCATTAGAAAAGTCACAATCAAGATAATCAATTAATTCCAGGTCCGCTTCCCAGAAGGAAGAGAGATCGCAGAAGAAATAGAAAGATCGGTCTTTCTTACCTTCTCATGAGCCTTTGCAGGAGGTGGCGAATTCACATTTTCAGGGAGTAAGACTGCTACCTTAGCGGTCACAGCCATACTCTCCTCATTTTTTCTTTTCTTTGTAACTTTGCTGGAATGACTTGAGTTTTTTCTCTTTGTTTCAGTTGCGGCCTCATGTCTATCCACGATTTGCTGCCTCAATTTCCCAGCCAAGGCTGCCTGCTCTTGCAAATGAGTTTTTATATTCTCAGCATAGACGGTCTCTCTGGTCTGTTCGACGACCTGCTTAAGAGCTTCCTCAGACTTATGATAATTAAAAGTAATAGTCATATCAGTAAGATCAAGAACAGGAGGCCCAGAAGAAGTGGCCGGAAAATCTACAACTTTTGAGACCGATAAGACAACGTCCCCCGGCAGTGCAGTGTGTTTTTCAGGAGCATCGGCGACCTCCTTCGACACTTCCACCTTAGCAGTATTTCTTGGTGGCTTTACAACTAGAATTTTCTTGGAGCTGGCAGCTTCCTTCTTCTTCCCTTTCGGAGAAGAGGCCTTGGGAGACTGCTTTGAGATCCGATCTAGCACGCTCACCATTTTCAATTACGCTTCGAACTCAGAAGTGGTGACCGCTCGGGCAACTAACTCGCTTTCCATTCCAAAAACTTCTAGATTCTGGAGCCCCCCAAGCTGTATTTAGAGTTTCCCTCGTATTTATGGTGGTCGTGGTCTCAGCGGTCAAAGCAAACATTTCAAAAGTTCCAGCGAAACTTGAAAATGTGCGGGGATCATGTTTGCCCAGAAATCTACGACCTCTACTCTCCAGCCAGAATGACCCTTCCCAGCGGTCTCAGATTTTGAAGACCGCCCAGATCGCCAGCCTCCACTCCAGATTTCTCATCTAAGTCTCAGCGGTCAGGATCTTGGAGACCGCCAAGTCCGAGCGATTTGTTTCCTTTTTCTTCTTATCTCTGCCCTGGCTCTCCTGTATCTCGGGCAGCCCGTAATTTTTGGATCTGCCCGTTTGGGCAGCTTCCGCGTCTATATATCGGGGGTAGGGGTACCTGAAAAGGGATTTTTTCTTCGAGGCTCCAGCTTACAACATGTGTAAGCGGTCTCAAATTTTGTCACTTTTCTACCTCTTCATCTGGCATGTTCTGGACTTTCATCTTGTAACCTCTTTTGAGACTAATTAAAACAGTTTTTCTCATCGGAGGTCTCTCCTCTGGCATCTTCTGTCTTAAGTAACCTGCACTTCACAGTTTTCTCCACCCCTTCTATAGTGTGAGTTTTGGAAGTACAATTTTTGTATAAACATGCTTGTCTTTAGTTGTTGAAAAATTTTCAAGGTTAATGCTCCTTACATGTGAAAATTCTAGAAAAATTGTTTGCATTTTTTTTAAATCTAAAACTACACATCAAGAAACTTTCTCTAAAAATTAAAACGATTATCTTGGTTAATTTATTTTTTCTGCACTGTTGATTTGATCGTTTATTTTTACCATGCTTTCAAGTCTTAACTTTGAGGTTCTTTCATCACTTGTATTTTAAAACATTTTTTCATTATTTCAACAAGCGGTAGACTTGCATGGTAAATTATAAGGGATTTTGTTACTTGCATGCATATCATATGTTTTTTCGCTGCATTAATCCCTCTAAGCTCGATCATGACTTTTTCTATTTTATCATAAAACTCTTAACCCTCTCTTGGTAGTCCCATATTTCCCTCTTTACCTTCTTCTAGCCATATTTTGTTTTCACTCCACCCACTTTTGCTATTAATAAAAGGGGGAGAATAAAATGATAAATCTTAAATGATAAAGGAGTAGGATTCACTAGATTAAGGGGGAGCATAAATCTACTATATTGGAGCATACACTAAGGGGAAGCACATAAATAGGGGGAACACGTTTTTAAAAATATAATATTTGTTATAACAATCTCTAAGTAGCATAAGTGTCATATCTCTTATAAAAACACATCATTTACCTTTTGAAATCTGATTTATCTTAATTGGATTTATTATTATCAAAAGGGGGAGATTGTTGGAACATGGTTTTCCGCATCCCTTTGGTTTGAGAATAACAAATCCTACTTGTATTTGATCTAGTTTGCCAATGTGTTTTTAGTATGCAGGATTGAACAAAAATGACACTAGGATGCTTTGTGTTGATCTGGACTGGCTCAAGTGATGAAAAGAAGAATCTGGTCTAACACCAGGCGCTAGAGCCAATGCCGACGTTGACCCTTGATCCAACCAATGTGAAAATGCTATAGAGGGAAGCTACCATGATTGCCGGTGCATTTTGGGAATGATTTGACCTAACGCCAGCGTTAGCCTTAATGCCACCGTTAGGGTTGCCTAAAATGAAATGTTTCCAAAGATGCAATATATCCTTCTTGGATTGTGGATACGAGCCATCAAAACATTTCTATACAGATTCAACGCCTGGCGTTAGCCCTAACGCTGGCATTATCTTCATCTCAAATAAATAGGTGGCATTCGTTATACTCAATTGACACAACTCAAAGAGCCCTATTCCAGCACTCTGAATTATTTGTGAGGGTCGTATTTCCAGACCACAAAGGATCACCTAGTTAATTTCAAGAGAAGGAATAAAAGGAGGCTTGGATCAACGCTAACTCAACGTGAAGAACGCACGCTTTGACTTCAACGATCTTCAGCGATTCTTTGTCATCTCGTTCATATTTCCTCATAGGGAGTTTTTAATTTGTCTTTCATATTTTGTAATACTTTTATCTTTGTGATCAATTCATGAATTCACTTGGTTGTTGGAGACTAGGTTCGTGTACAGCATATGGGGAATTTGTCATAAGGCGACTAGGTCTAGGGCTTAGATCTAGGGGTTATCAAGTCCTTTCCGGGGATAGAGAGGCTAGATCAGCTTGAGGTTGTATTTGGGGATAGATCGACTAAATCCAACAGGTTCTTAGGGAGAAGAGTTGGTATAGAAAATAAAAATTGTTTTCATATTATTCGTCTTGATTTCTAGCATGATAGAAATCTGATTTTGTAATCAATTTTATAAATGATAATCATGTCTTTACTTGTTCAATAAAATTGATTTGATTATTATTTTCTAGCACTTTACTTTGATTCAATCTATTTCTAATAAAATATCAAAAGTTTTCCATTAAATCCTTAAGTTTTCTAAAACCCTTAATCACCCCCCCCCCCCCCCTTCTAAGGGCGCCTTAAGATTCAATAACATATTGTGTCTTCGAGAATTATTCCTATGGAAATATATTGTGCCTCCAAGAATTATTCCTATGGGAATATATTGTGTCTTCGAGAATTATTCTTACGGAAATATATTTTGCCTCCGAGAAATATTCCTACTGGAATATAATATGCCTCGAGAATAATTCATACACGAATATATTGTGCCTTCAAGAATTATTCCTATGGGAATATATTGTGTCTTCGAGAATTATTCTTCCGAGAATATATTGTGCCTCCGAGAAATATTCATACTGGAATATAATGTGCATCGAGAATAATTCCTACGGGAATTTATTGTGCATTCGAGAAATAATGCCTTGGGGAGAAAATCGGATGGCTGACGAGTTATACTCTAAGGCAACCCACATGAAGGATGGCCTGGGAAGACAACCCGTGCAAAACTAATAGCACTACGTCGGTCTGAGAATGTATGCATGGTGATTCAGAGTACGTAGGTGGTGGTCGCGCGAAGACTGCCACGACCTAATAGAAGCTCGGATATTTCCACCATTATAAATGTTATACTATGTTTGATGCTAATATGGATTGGATTCTATTCGTGGTTCTAATAACTTGTCATTAGCAAAAGTGATAGGTGCGGGTGAGAGACAGCACCAGGTGTGGAGGAAGCCACGCAGCAGGCTACTTCAGGTATAAATTTGTTAGGTCGCATCTCCTTTTGTTGTGTCATATCTCATGGTATATATATATATGCATTGGTACTGCAGCTTTGATTAATAAGGTATAATGCGGCAGAGAGAATGATGCTACTTATACAGGTCTTGAGTATTGGGTTTCTGTGATAATTAATCTTTTGCTATAGATCATATCTTCCGCTAAGTGCTATAAGATGCACTCATTAATGGTGCCTTTCGCTAGAGAACTGCTTCCCTACTCTGTTGGTGTGTAGTTACATTTGCTTAACATCACCCACATGCGTGACAACGGAGTGTTCAAGGAAAGGGGCTGGAGAAGGAAGTGCCTTCACCCTTCGTGGTCGCTTCAGCATTGTGCATAAATGGTGGTGTGCGATAAGATTCCCCGGTCAAATCACCGATTCCAGGAGGGGGTCTTACACTAGACCCCCAGCTCTCGTGCCAAGCGGAGTTTCATTATCATCGCCTCATACTCGGCTTGATTGTTGGTGAGAGGGAAGCGGATATCAATTGCTTGCTCAGTCTCTGTCCCATGTGGACTTACCAAGAGCACTACTCCTCCCAGGGAGTACCTTCTTGATGCCCCTTCCACCAGCATCTCCCAGGCTAAGTGCTCGGGGCACTGGGATTCTTTCACCTCGACCACATACTCTGCCAAAAAGTCAGCCACCGTCTGCGCCTTTATTGACAGTCAGGGAATGATGGAAATCTCAAATTCACTCAACTCCACCGATCATTTTACCAATTTTCTGTTAAAATTTTTGATTTGAATCGTTTAGGAGTAAGCAGGAGTTGCATCAACTAAGTTAAAGCCAAACAACCACAATGCCACACAGCAACACAAGAAACTTTATTGAAACACAAACTTCATTTACAGTGTGAGGTATATATGGCGAGACATGATTCATCAGAATCACAGAGACGAGAAGAACAAAACACACCAAAACAAATCTAGCGGCTAGACAAGCTGAGACCGCACAGACCGCTCCACTCCAGAAGTCGCCTAGCTTGACCTGAGATCGCGCGAACAGAAACCGGACAGACTGCCAGCACTGCAAGACGGCACTTCAGACCGCACGAACTGGAGCTTTATTGGAACAAAGAACTGAAGCTGTGGCCAGACCGCAACTCAGATTGCCTAACCGCTGAAGGTCGCCTGATCGCTGAGCTCGCTGCGAACAGCACAAGAACGAACATAAACCAGTTCGCAGACTGACCGCTGCCGAACTGTTTATTCAAGCCGCTGGGAATCACCAAGGAAGGAGACCGCAACCTGCTGACCGCAAACCTGCGAACACAATAAACAGTCAACTCGCTTCCGAGACCGCCCGACCTCAAAGTGAGACCACACGAATTAACCCAGGCTCAGTTCTTATAGTTCTCGTTATGAATGACGGGTCTTGCACCTCTATTAATAGGCGGGTAGACGGATGTCGTCACCGTACAGTAGAGATACAATCACCACCCATCAGATCGCCAGCGGTCTCATAAGGCAGACCGCGCGATCAGACCATTTGGACGACCATCCGACCAAGAACGCAGATCAGCAGACAGATCGCGCACAGGACGCGTGAACATGAGACCGCGCATAAGCCGCACGGGCACAAGATCGCTCCTCTCTTAGACCACCAGGAGCAAACCAGGAACCATCTGGCCGACTTAGAACAAGTCGCCAGATCGCCAAGCACAAACCGCCCGGACAGGCGGTCACACATAGGAACAGACCGCCCATTCTTCCAACAAAGAAGACAGGCCAACCAGCAGACGTACTCGGGAATAGACCGCAGCTACAAAGAACAACCCGGTAAAACCAGCAGTCCGCCAGAACAGACCGGCAAAGCCAAACCGGCAGAATACAAGCACAGGCCGCGCGGTCTCGGCGGTATCCCAAAATCAGACCGCCCAGTCTCCTCCACTTCACTTCAAAATTTCAACACTCCCCCTTGAAGTAGGAAGTGGAGACTAGCCCGAGTAAACTCCACAACCGTGTAAACGGTCCCTTCGCCAGCGGGTTTGTGAAGATGTCTGCGACATTGTCCACACTCCGAACATGCTCGACCATAAGAGATCCTCCCAACACCTTTTCACGACTAAAATGATGCTCAATCTCAATATGCTTGGTCCTCGCGTGACAGACTGGATTATTAACCCACTTGAGAGCACTCTCATTGTCCCCGCGTAGCATAGTGGGACCTCGAACATCCTCATGAACGTCATCCACCAACCTCCTGAGCCAAATGGCTTCCTGAGCTGCCAAGGCCGAAGCCTTGTACTCCACTTCTGCGGTAGATACGGACACCGAATCCTGCTTTTTGCTGCACCAAGAGATAGCTGTGGGGCCCGTCATAAAGACATAACCAGACGTTGATCTCCGATCATCCACGTCTCCACCGTAGTCAGCATCCATGTATCCATGCAACTCCAAGCTTGACCCTCTCCTAAATAGGAGACCCAAATCAGAGGTCGACTTCACATATTTCATAATCCCTTTTGTCGCTAGAAGATGAGGCTTCCGTGTCTCCTCCATGTACCGACTCACTTTGCCAACTGCATAAGCAATATCAGGCCTCGTGATGGTCAAGTAAATCAGGCTCCCAACCAGAGCTCGGAACACCAACGGATCAGATAGAACTCTTCCCTCATCCTTCCGAAGTTTATGATGCTGTTCCAGAGGTATAGAGCTGCTCTTCCCTTCTTCCATGCCAAATCGTTGAACAATCCGCTCTGCATATCCTTCCAGAGAAATGAGCACTCCGCTCTCCCGCGTCTGGACCTCGATTCCATGGAAATGGTGAAGCTCCCCCAGATCCTTCATCTCGAACCTGATAGCAAGCTCAGCTCTCAGCCTTGCAACTACCTCCTTCGAGTTCCCGGTGACAATCATGTCATCCACATACAGCAGCACAATAACCCGAAGCGCCCCCTCCTTCTAGAAAAACAAGCTAGAATCAGAGTCTGAAGCAAAGAACCCGCAGAATAAGAGATACTCCGTGATCTTTCCATACCACGCCCAAGGCGCTTGCTTCAACCCATATAAGGCCTTCTTCAGTTTGCAGACGTAGTCCGGACAATCCTCCGAGATGAACCCTGGTGACTGGATCATGAATATATCCTTGTCAATCTCTCTGTATAAGAAAGCATTCTTAACATCAAGCTGCCAAATCTCCCATCCACAAGATGCCGCCAAAGCCATAACAAATCGGACAGAAGTCATCTTTGCCACTGGACTAAACGTCTCATCATAATCTTCACCATACTGCTGTGAGAACTCGCGAGCTACAAGGCGAGCCTTGTATCTCTCGATCGTGTCATCATCTTTCTTCTTGAGCTTGTAAACCCATTTGCATGTTACAGGGGTAATGCCCTTAGGCCTGGGCACTAGAGACCAAGTCTCATTCTTCTTGAGAGCATCCATCTCTTCTTGCATAGCAATATCCCACTGCTTCACGCCTTTGGCTTTCTCAAAGCTCGACGGCTCCCTCTCATCCAAGGGACCAGCGAAGAAACATGAGACGAAGCTCACCATGTTTACTCCTGTGTATCGATCTGGTGGCTTGATAGTCCTCTTCGACCTCCTAAGAGGTTGCAGCTGACTAACCACCTCCTCAGCTGCTTCTTCTGTGCAATCTCCTCTTCCAGACGAACTTGGAGCATCGCTCCCCCTGCTTCCAGAACCTGAAGCCTCCATCTCAGAGCTTGACACAGCTGGAGCTCCTAGTGAAATAGGCAACTCCACTTGAAGACTTCCCGCAGCTTTCCCTGCTTCATCAACCCTGCTTTCTGGTAGATCAACTCCTGAACTCCCCTTGTAGGAAGTCACTTCATCGAACACCACATCTCGAGATACCACTGATCTCCGTGTCTCAGGATCCATGCACCTCCATTCTTTCTTCCGCTCATCATACCCAACAAAGACTAGCCTCCTTGCTTTCGCATCTAGCTTTGTCCGAAGAGCATCAGGAATATGCACAAAGCAGGTTGACCCAAACACCCAAAGGTGAGCAACACTCGGTTTCTCCTTGAACATCAGTTCGTGAGGGGTCTTCATGTTGATAGGACTTAGAGGCATTCTGTTGATGACGTAAGCCGCACAAGACATTCCCTCCGCCCAAAAGGACTTTGGGATACTCTTGGCATGAAGCCAGCATTTGCAGGTTTCCGTCAGATGACAGATCTTCCTCTCCGCAACGCCATTCTTCTGTGGAGTATGGGCACAAGTGAGCTCTCTCCGAAAGCCGTGTTTCCTGCAAAAACTTGAGAACTCACCAGAGGTGAACTCCCCACCATTATCAGTTCTCAATTTTTTCACCCGCAGGCCTAACCGACCTTCCACCAGCTCCTTGAACTCCACAAACTTCACAAAGGCTTCCGACTTCTCTTTCAAAAAATACACCCAGACATATCTGGTGTAATCGTCAATCAACACCAACATATATCTATTGCCTCCAAGGCTTGGGGTGGCTGTCGGTCCCATCAAATCACCGTGGATGCACTCCAATGGCGCTTTGCATCTTGTTTGCGATTTATCAAATGGAAGTCGATGAGACTTACCAAACTGACATCCAGCACAAACATGACCGTCTCCATAAGAGGACAAGCTAGGCAAGCCCTTGACAAGGCCCCTTACCTCCATAGCCTTCAATTTGTCCATGCCAACATGCCCCAACCTCTCATGCCAGATTGTCGCGCTATCGTTGGTCTTCATCTTATCAACATAGGTACTTGTCGATAACACGAACAAGTCCTTCACCCGCTTTCCAACATGGATAACATCTCCCCTTATCTCCGGTTGATTTTTAAGAAACTTCACTTCTGTTGGGCCAAACAGAATGTGATAACCGGCATCGACCGCATTGGTCACAGAGAAGAGATTCTTCCTCATACCAGGCACATGATAAACACTCCTCAATGTGAGTGGAACCTTATCACTGCTCAGGGAGACAACACCTTCTTGTTCGACAGCATGAACAGAATTATCAGCCGTAATGATAGCATTGTTACCTGAGTAAGGCGCCAAAGAAGAGAACTTTGATTCATCCCCGGTGAGATGATGTCCACACCTTGAATCAACAATCCAATCCTCTTCGAAGTTGATGGCAGCCAAGGCCTTAACGGGCATCGCCGTCATATTAGCCGCAAAGGCTCCTCCCCATCCAGCTTCATCAGACTTTGGCTTCTCCTTCTCTGCTACATGTCCCGACTGAAGATTAACCCGGCAATCCTTCTTGAAGTGGCCGGTCTTATTGCACCTGAAGCACCTTGGTCCCTCTCCCTTCTTCTTCCCATCAGACTTAGGAGCATAACCCCTATCCTGCTGACCTGAAGTAGAGGGTCCATCAAAACACGGCTTCTTCTTCTCCCACTTCTTCTTCTTTCCAGAGAACAACACATCACTCTCTCCCCCAGAGATAGATGTCCCCGCCATCTGTCTTGCCAAACTTTCTTGCGAAGCAAGTAAGTTCTCCAGCTCCAACATAGATGGTTGATTTGCCCAACCTTGAACTGAAGTCGCAAAGGCAAGATACTCCTTCCGCAACCCGCGGATGATATGCCTCTTCAGTTTTGCCTCCGAGATGGGCTCATCAGGGTCCAATGCAGAAATCTCTGCTGTGAGGTTCTTCATCTTGAGAAAGAAGGTAGAAATAGAAAGATCGCCTTGAGAGGCCTTCGCCAACTCATTTTCAAGAAACTGTAGCCGAGCTACATTCTTCTTATTAAACAACCCGTCCAAAGATGTCCAAATTTCAGCAGCAGATTTACATCCAATGATGTGATCAAACAGCTTCGGTGAGATAGCCCTCTTGAGAGTGAACTCTGCCTTAGCATTCATCCTCCTCCAAAGTCTCACCTCTGCCATATTATCTCCTGCTAGAAACACCTCTTGTGTGTCTTCTCCTCCAACTATCTCCTATAGATCCTCACCAAGTAAATAGCTCTCCATACATGACCTCCATTTCTTATAGTTAGTCGATGTAAGAAGTTCAATACCAAGCCCTCTTGCGGATCCGCCTTCCATGGCAATCTATGTGGTCTCTTCTTCACAAAGACGATGGCAACTCAAGTTGATCACGGCTTATTCACTCCAACAACCTGCCTCTGATACCATGTTAAAATTTTTGATTTGAATCGTTTAGGAGTAAGCAGGAGTTGCATCAACTGAGTTAAAGCCAAACAACCACAATGCCACACAGCAACACAAGAAACTTTATTGAAACACAAACTTCATTTACAGTGCGAGGTATACATGGCGAGACATGATTCAACAGAATCACAGAGACGAGAAGAACAAAACACACCAAAACAAATCTGACGGCTAGACAAGCTGAGACCGCACAGACCGCTCCACTCCAGAAGTCGCCCGGCTTGACCTAAGATTGCGTGAACAGAAACCGGACAGACTGCCAGCACTGCAAGACGGCTCCTCAGACCGCACGAACTAGAGCTTTATTGGAACAAAGAACTGAAGCTGTCGCCAGACCGCAACTCAGATCGCCTAATCGCTGAAGGTCATCTGATCGCTGAGCTCGCTGCGATCAACACAAGAACGAATATAAACCAGTTCACAGACTGACCGCTGCCGAACTGTTTATTCAAGCCGCTGGGAATCACCAAGGAAGGAGACCGCAACCTACTGACCGCAAACCTGCGAACACAACAAATAGACAACTCGCTTCCGAGACCGCCCGACCTCAAAGTGAGACCACACGAATTAACCCAGGCTCAGTTCTTACAGTTCTCGTTATGAATGATGGGCCCTGCACCTCTATTTATAGGCGGGTAGATGGATGTCATCACCGCACAGGAGAGATACAATCACCACCCGTCAGATCGCCAGCGGTCTCATAAGGCAAACCGCGCGATCAGACCACTTGGACGACCATCCGACCAAGACTGCAGATCAGCAGACAGATCGCGCACAGGACGCGCGAACACGAGACCGCGCATAAGTTGCGCGGGCACAAGATCGCTCCTCCCTTAGACCACCAAGAGCAAACCAGGAACCATCTGGCCGACTTAGAACAAGTCGCCAGATCGCCAAGCACAAACCGCCCGAACAGGCGGTCACACATAGGAACAGACCGCCTGGTCTTCTAACAAAGAAGACAGGCCAACCAGCATATGTACTCGGGAACAGACCGCAGCTACAAAGAACAACCCGGTAGAACCAGCAGTACGCAAGAACAGACCGGCAGAGCCAAACCGGCAGAATACAAGCACAGGCCGTGCGGTCTCGGCGGTCTCCCAAAATCAAACCGCCCAGTCTCCTCCACTTCACTTCAAAATTTCAACATTTTCCTGAATGTTCCACTCCTTCCATGATGTTGCGGAGGGGAAGGTCGGTCACTACCTTGATTGAGTGTTCCTGTAAATATTCCTGAAGCTTTCTTACCGAGATGATCAGAGCGAATGCCAGCTTCTCAAGGATGGGGTACATGAGTTCTATCTTCTTCGAAACCATGTTGATGTAATAAATGGGTAACTGCTTCTTTCCCTCTTCGCGAAATAGGACCGAGCTTATCTTTTCATCTCCCACTCCCAGGTACAGAGCTAAGTCCTCTCCCTCCCTTGGCCCTTAGATTAGAAGGACCTCCATGAGCTGTCTCTTCAATTGTTGAAAGACAGCCACGCATTCCGAAGTCCATTCAAACTTTTGACTTCGCTGTAACACTTTGAAGAAGGGAGAGAACTTCTCCCTTGCCGGAGAGAAGAACCTGCTGAACCCTACAAGCTTCCTAGTCAGTCGTTGGACCTCCTTTGCATTCCTAGGACACTCAAAGTCTATGATCGCCCTCACCTTATCGAGGTTAGGTACCCCTGCAGGGGTGAGGATGTGACCTAGAAGAATTAAATAAAGCAAGGACTAGATTTTGCAGGGTAGCAAAGGTCTTTGCCAGGTCCTGGAGGTGAGGCCCTACATCCCTGCTCTTCACCATCAGGTCATCTACGTAGACCACCAAATTCCTCCCCTTCTGCTCCCTGAACACTCAATCCATAATTCTTTGGTATGCGTCCCTCGCGTTCCTCAACCCGAAGTACGTAATATTGTAACAATATCATCCATCGTCCGTGATGAAGGAAACATCCTTGACATCCGGTGGGTGCATTTGTATCTTATGTTGCCTTGAAAAAAGTATCAAAAAAACTCATCACAGGGAAACCGACGTCTGAGTCTACCAGTGCACCGATTCGAGGCAGAGGATAACAATCTTTGGGCCATGCTTTATTCAATAAAGAAAAGTCAATACACATTCTCCACCTCCAATCTCCTTTCTTCACCATTACAATGTTGGAGACCCAGCCTGGGTACTGGAACTCCAATACAAAACCTGCCTTTAGCAGTTTTCCTACTTCTTGGATGGGCTCGACCAGAGTAGTTGCCACATCTCTTTTCTTCTGGTGGATGGGGCGAACACTAGGGTTGAGGTTGAGGCAATGGCACGCCATGTCTGCATCGATCTATGGAATATCCGCGGCGTTCCCTGTGAAGACGTCAATGTTCTGCTGGATGCATTCTTGGACCTTCTCCTGCTCCTCCTCGCTCAGCTCCCTGCTGACTTGCACCTTCTCCGACCTCCCAACCTGGGTGAGGAATTCCTTCATCCTGATTCCTTTGCTGCCTCTAGCCTGGCTTGCCCCTCCATTGCTCTGTCAACCTCCTCTGCCTCCTTTTTCCAGGTGATGGTGTTGACGGTCATAACATAGCACTGCCTTGCCACCTTATGGTCTCTCCTGACTCATATCTAGACTCCTCTGATGCTATACTTTATGCATTGGTGGTAGGAGGAGAGTACGCTCTAGAACGTGTTGATGAGGGGTCATCCAAAGATGGCATTGTAGCTACTCTGAGTGTCCACGATTACGAACCGACAGTTCTTGGACGTTCCTCCCAGAGTCACGAGGAGCTCGACTCCTCCTTCCACTTCCTTCCTCTCTCCAAAGAATCCGAATAGAGGACCATCTTAGGCGAGTACCACATTTGCCTTCACCTTCATCTCATCGAAGGCCTTCTTGAAGATCACGTTAACTGAACTCCCATTGTCCACGAGGATTCTAGAAAATGTGAAGTTTTAGGTCGTTATTTAGATCACCAGCGCATCACATAATAGATCTTCATACTCAGGCATATCCTTGGTGGTGAAGGTGATATTCTCCTCGTAGGGTGGGGTCCTGTAGGTTGAAATGACACTCCGACGGTAGATGGCAAAGAGACTGCCCTTTCGGGTGGCCTCGATTCCTACTCCCCTATGGATCACTCTGATCCCTCCTCGGGTTCCCACATCGACCCGATCCTCATATTGGTCCTCTACCTCCGCTCCTTCTCCTCCTATTCTGACATCCCGAAGTTGTTGCTGCCTCGTCGGGGCTCTCCCCCCTCCTCGTATTTCTAAGAACTCGGAATAGGTAGTCGTTGTGAGACCTTCCTTCTGGTGGAAGTCACGGTATAAAAATGCCACCCTACCCCTTTCTGCCCCTCCTAGGCGATTCTTTCTTCCTCTTCTTCCTCCTCGGCCTATCGTCATGGCATACTAAGGTTAGGGCTAGAAGGTTCTTGGACCCGGTCGCCACCCCAGAGGGTTGAATCATCCCTTCCCTCCTTGAAAGTGCCCCCCTCCTCCTTAGAAATTTTCCCCGCCCTGGTTGAATCCTCTACTGTGACCTTGAGTATATACTCCTGGTGGCCTCTATACTGGCTGATTGATTGGTGGTTGGTACCTTCCTCCTGGCTCCTATCCCCCGGGGGGTCCTTGGAACCTCTGCCTCCTCGGCTCCTCCCTTCTTCTCACCTCCTGCTTTTGGGGGCCTCCTCCCACCTTCTCTTCTCCTCCAGCCCACTTGGTCAACATTGTCACGAAAGCGATGTGCCCGCTCGATCAATTCCTCATATGATTGATGGGGATCTCAGGCAAGTCCCATCTTGAACAGCCCTTGCTGCAATCCGAGGGTGAAGGCAAGCTGCAAGGTATGCCATGACACCTCATGGACCAGGAGAACCTCCTCCTAGAATCGGTCCATGTAGCTCCCCAACGATGCCTCAGCCCCTTTCTTCCTCTTCTTTGATGTGGCAAATTGCAACAGTAAACTCTGTCGTAGATCTTCAAAACTGTAGATCGTCCCAGAAGGGAGCTGATGGAACCAGTCTCTCGCCTTTACCTTAAAAGAGATGGCAAACAACTTGCAATTTAAGGCGTCTGTCATCTGCCTGATGGAGACGACGTCCTCAAACCAATGGAGATGTTGGAGGGGATCATCCTTGCCTGTGTAGTAGGATTCGACGGGATCCGTGAATCCCTCTAGAATAGGAGCTGAGAGAATCAACTCGCAGAACGGACTTCCTAACCCAACCTGGCGAGCTGGTGGTACTCGTCCGGTCTCCTCGCCCAGGTAGCGAGCACTTGAGGGGGCTGGAAAACAGCATCGCGCGTGGAGGTCTTGCTCATCCTATATGCTTGTGCCTCCTTCCCGGGTAGCCTGTCGGGTGCATCCTCGCCCAAGGCTTGCGAGGCGAGCACTGGAACTGTGGGAATTGAGCACTCGCCCGGCGGCGAGAGAGCGATGTGCAGAGTATCCTAAATCGACTTCCTGAACTCATCGAAGTCGCTCTTTCTAACGAACTCGCCTAAAGGGGCGAGCTCCCAAGGTCAGCTCATTGCTTTAGGCCATGAGATTTTACTCAAGATTTTCCGAACAAGCTATGACCCACGCTCACTGCACTAAAAATGTTGAACTCAGAAATCTCGGTTCAACCTCTGAACCAGAAAACCACGGCTCGAGAGGGGTTCAGACTTGTGTAACTTGCTTTTTCTTCTCCTGAGTTCAATCACTAAGTCAGGCAGTCAGAGCAAAGAACCTCACTCACAAAGTTCGAAAACTAGGAACAGGCCCCGCGAGCTGCAGCGAGAAGGTCCCGCCACTAACCCGAAAGATCTTAAAGAACTTTCCCTCCCAAGTCAATTGCTGAGCTGGGCACCTTGGAGAATGCTAGAGTCCCTGTCTACACACCTAAAAACCACAGTGAGCAGCAAGCTAGAACTCCCAAGTCAATTCCATGATCTCAATTCCGTCCAAACGAACAGACCCTTAGGATTTTTCCAATATTAATTGAGAGCATTAGAGGTTTTTAATGAGCTTAGTTTCAAATTAAAAAATAACGTCCAATATTTCTACAAGTTTAATTTTTAGAGCATCTCCTAATTTGAACTCTAAGGTTTCCAAAATCATGCCTGATGTTTCAGAAAAATCTTATTGTTGCAGTTTAGAGATAAAAATAGAAATTTTATGGTATTTCAAAAATTAATTTGAGAGTCTTAGATGCTTTTAATGAGCTTGATGACAACATATAAAATAGAGTCAAATGTTTTTTCTATAACTTTGATTTTCAGATCATCTCCTAATGCGGACTTTAAGGTGTCTAAAATCAAGTCCAATGTTTCAGAAAAAATTCATTGTTGCAGTTTAGAGAAAAACATGATATTTAGGGCTTTTCAAACATTAATTTGAGAGCCTTAGATGCTTTTGATGAGATTAGTGTTAGCATGAAAATGCGTTCAAATGTTTTGTCTAAAATTTTAATTTTCAAAGCATCTCCTAATTTGTACTCAGAGGTCTAGCAGTGTTTTGGGGGATGTTACAAGTTGCACCTCATTCTGTTGCAAATTTAGGAAATTGGACAAAATGTCATTTTGAGCTGCATGGCTGCCCTAAATTACCTTTTTTGATAAACTGACTTAGAATTGACCCCGCAACATGTTAGGCGCATAATGATTGACACATGTTGTTCAATAAAAAGTGCTTTGGGGGATAGGACTAGGCATGGGTCTCTAAAATCCAGCAATGGTTCACTCATTATCTTTGTAGGTGATTGAACTAAAGTGGTACTTGCTTTGAAACTGCAACTTGCTTTGAATCGATGAAGAATGCAATATATACTTCAAGAACTTTAATGGTAGTTATCCTCTCCTATTATACTCAAGAGTCAACAAAAAGCCAAAATCTTATATCTATATCTTGGTGTTGGGCGGAATGCAATTAGATTTTCTTTGGTACCAGTAAAAAAAACAATTTTCGACATTCTATGTTAAGAGAACCCTAAATGGTGAAGAGTTGATATACCAAATTTTGAAGAAACTCGTCATTCCACTTCTCATTTATGTTAGAAAGCTACAATTAACATCAATACTAATCAACCTATGAATACAATCTTGGGAAAGGTCCAACACTCTAGGTGATTTGCTAAATTTGTGATCGAACTTAGCGAAGATGAGGTCCAGTTCATACCTAATACTCCTATTAAATCTCAAAATCTCAGACTGTTGCTGGTATCACCACTGCTGAAGACACAATACTACAAAAAATCCATATATTGGATCTATATGTAGATTGTGCTTTGGGAAATTAATTTGACACATGATCTATCCATGACCACATTATATTCGACACAACCACTTGATGCATAAATGGCATAGGAGGCCTTATAAGTGTCTTAGTGTTTTAGCACTATCGAAATCACCGTTGAGGCTTCACTGTGATGATCACAGTGTTCGCATGCAGTTAAAAAACCCTTAAACATTCAAATTTAAATCTTCTTAGCCTCCCTTCAATAATAATCTATAAAAAGAGCGCCCCTACCTCTTATTTGGAAGTTATGTTTTGTTAACGTATTTTAATTAATATGTCCGCGTGTCCGAACCAACACGATAAGCCTTAACGGGTTGCGTGTCGACCTAGGGCTCTGCCCCTAAGCTGGAGATACTATTTAACCCCATTCCAAACTTGATGGGCATAGTAGAATCTCTTGAGCGACCTCTAACCCTAACATTCTCAAGATAGTTTTCATTTTTAGGTTTTTTCCGCTCAAGCTCCCGGCACCGTTCTCGTTCTCTCCGTCGCTTGCGAGTTCTTCCGTCTGTCATTCTCGTTCACGATTTTCTGCCGCAAGAGAGAACGACCAAGGTATCGAGAAGAAGGAGTCGTGATTTTCTTGCCCTAGATCTTCGATCGGCACAGAGGTCGGGCCGCTCGTGAGGTCTTCTCCATTGCCAGTAGCCAGAAGTTTTTTCTTCCGCCGTTGCGATTTGCTCTCGTTCATTTTCTCCATCGCATCGTGCTCGATCGAGAAGAAGGACTAGTGAATCCCTGCTCTTCTGCCGATAGAGAACCAGATCTGGTCAGCTGCTTCTTTCCATCCAGATCTGGTTTGCTACTTCAGCCGATCTGTAGGAAGAGGGAGTTTTGCAGGTTGCAGACCTCGACTCTGTTCGTCGCCAGTTCTACGCCGATCTCGCCTTGCTACTGCTTTGCGAGGATCCCTGCGCCACTCAAGAAGCATATACTGTTCTCTGTTGAAATAGCTGTTATTGCCGCTCCTTTGTTGAAATAGAACCCAGAACAAAGAATCTTTCATCTTAAGGGGATCTTCTCTTTGCTTGGAAAGGAAGATCTACACTAAACATTTGGAAAGGAATATCTATAGTCATCTCCACCATGGAAGAAGTTTTTTTCTGGAGTTCTGTGCTGGAATCGAAATCTCAAGTCTCTTGATTTGCCATGATCGTGAATTTCATTGCTGCAAGAGGGATTATAATGGAAGACCAGAGCTTGATCTTTTCATTCTGAAAGTGTGCGGATCTTGTCTTCGGCGACTGTGCTCTACCGGAGAGGAGCAAACTTCTACTGGAGTGGATCCGAAGTGTCCGCCGCGTCTCCGACTGCATCAGGTGACATCTTTCTAGTATATTTTATTTTTTTCCTGTGTGAAAAATTTCGAACCGTAGTTCCTACGACATTGTGAAGTTGCAGTCATTCGACGCTACGAATTTCCACATTTGGAAAATCCATGTCCAATTGGGCATGAAAGAGTGCAAAATTTTCTACACCGTACTCAGTGATTTTGCTACGACGCGCGAAGACGTGGACGAGTACCAGTGGAGCAAGGATGAGGATTTCTGCAGGGACTATCTCTTGAACTCCCTGAACCCTCGCCTCGCCATGACCTACAGTGCATACAAGATTGCGAAAGAAATCTGGTATCGCTTGAACGCACAATTCCAGAAAGAAGAGGGAGTGTCGAAGACTCTCCTCGGCGAGAAATTTTTTAACTTCAAGTTTAATGCAAACTCGTCAGTCACCTCCCAACTGATCGATCTGGAGAATCTGCGTCTCAAACTGGAAGACGAATAGTCTGACATGTCCGATAACCTGTACGTGAGTCTGATCTTGAGAAACTGCCTCCTGAATGGAATACCTTCATGACTGAAATGCACAGACTGAAGGAGAGGATCGCATTGGATGAACTCAAAAGGTTCATCCACATCGAAGATCAAAACGCTGCTGGCAAAAGCCTGGAGCAAGCTGGCCAATCCTCACTGGTTGCCAACTTCGTTTCATGACCCAGCAAGCCTCCTCGGAAGCCCGCAGCTCCCAAAAGTGATGCCTCTGCACAGGTACATGCCAAAATGCCCTCTCTCAAAAGGAAAAGAGGCAAGTGCCATAACTGCGTCAAGTGGGGTCACTGGGCAGCTGAATACAAAGGACCGAAGAAGAAAAAGGAGGAAGCCCCACAGAACGCTACAAACATGTTGGTCGACATCTCGGGTCCTACGTCCTTCATGGCCATGATTGGAAGCAGTCACCGCAGTTCATCTTCAGAGTGGTGTCTAGACAGTGGTGCTACCTGTCATGTGACGAATGACAGAGCTCTTATCACTGACGTTACTGAGGTCAGAGACAAAGTAAAAAACTGCAATGGAGGAGAGACTGAAGTCAAATATGCTGGGACAGCACAGCTAGTCCTCTCTTCAGGTAAAACTTTAACTTTATTACATGTTAGAGTAGTTCCTAGTTTAACAAAAAACTTAATTTCCATTAGTTTGTTAGATAAAGCAGGAATGTCCTTCACAACCTCTAGCGGTAGAATAACTTTAACTGTTAATTCCCATTACTATGGTTGTGCTTACTTGATCAACGGAATGTATAGACTTAGCCTTAATAATGATAGCATAAACCAAGTGAGTTCAAACTTAATAGATCCTAAACTGTTACATAACAGATTAAGACATGTGAACTACAGGAAAATGTGTGATCTAGCTAATAGTCATAACATCCCCTTAGATCTTTCTATTCGATTTGATAAATGTGAGGTGTGTGCACAAACCAAGATCACTAAAAAATCGTTTAAGTTTGTTTCTAGGAGCACACAACTTCTTGATTTGATACATTCAGACCTATGTGACTTTAAGAGTCATGACACCAGAGGGGGAAGGAAGTATCTTATCTCACGTTCATCGATGATTATTCCAGATATTGTCATATTTATTTATTAAAATCGAAAGATGAAGCCTTTGAGATCTTCAAGATCTTCAAATCTCGGGTTGAAAATCAATTAAACCTGAAGATTAAGCGTTTTCGATGTGATCGAGGAGGAGAGTACACTGCAACAGGGTTTCAAGACTTTTGTGCCTCTGCGGGTATAATCCTAGAAACCACTGCTCCTTAATCACCCCAGTCTAACGGTATTGCTGAGCGAAAGAATAGAACATTAACAGAAATGTTGAATTCTATGCTCCTTACTGCTGTCATGCCTAATTCTTTTTGGGGAGAAGCAGTCCGAACTGCTAATCACATTCTGAATAGATTGCTTCATGTTAAGCTCACCTCCACTCCGTATGAGATGTGGCATGGTCATCCTTGTAGATTTGACACTCTAAAGACTTGGGGTTGTATTGCTTATGTTAGGATACAAGACCTTAAGAGACCTAAGGTAGGACCTAGAACAACAACTTGTGTATATCTAGGTAGTGCAGAAGATAGTGTAGCAAATAGGTTTCTAGATCTGTCCACCAATACTGTGATAGAATCTAGGGATGCTGTTTTCTTTGAAAATAAATTTATCAAAGATCATGGTTTAACCGTCTCCGGTTCTACTGAGATGATTTCTGAATCTCCTGTAGCACCTGAAGCTGGCCCCTCTGGCACTGCTTCCCAACCTATAGAGGATAATCTTATCCCAGTAAGAGTATCTACAAGAGATAGAGTCCCTAAGAATTTTGGTGAAAATTGTCACCTACCACTTAGAGGATGATCCATTTTCCTACCAGGAAGCAATGCGATCTAGAGATTCTTTAATGTGGGCAGAAGCCATAGATGATGAAATGGACTCGCTGCTATGAAATAACACCTGACATCTAGTAGACCTCCCTAAAGGAGCCAAACTACTTGGATGCAAGTGGGTGTTGAAGAAGAAATTGCACAGTGATGGGTCTATAGCTAGATATAAAGCACGTCTAGTCGCTAAAGGCTATAAGCAATAGGGGGAATTGACTACTTTGACGTCTATTCACCAGTGTGTCACTTATCCACTATTAGAATTCTTCTTGCCTTGGCCTCTATTGAGAACTTCATAGTTCATCAGATGGATGTCAAGACAACCTTCTTGAATGGAGAGCTCGATGAAGAGATCTACATGGCATAACCTGAAGGTTATGTCCATCCAGATCCAAAAGACAAAGTGTGCAAATTAGACAAATCCATCTATGGGTTAAATAAGCACCCAAGATGTAGCGCAAGAAGTTTGACCAAGTGGTAAAAAGTTTTGGCTTTCAGTCTAGTCTTTCAGACAAATGCCTTTACCACCGCTCTATGTCAAATAAAACAGTCATCATATGTCTATATGTGGATGACATGTTGATCCTGGGTTCAGATCTTGTTGCAATAAAGGATATCAAATCCACACTCGCAAAAGAATTTGATATGAAGGACCTCGGTCCAGTTGATACCCTGTTAGGTATGAAGGTTAGAGTTGATAAGGGTAGAGTTACTCTTAGTCAGACTCATTACATTGAGCAACTTCTTTCGACCTGGGGATACAAACATTGTAGGCCTGTAAAGACACCTTTCGATCATAATGTAAAATTGAGTCCAAATGTTGGAACAAGCATTGATCAAGTGAAATATTCCAAAATTATTGGTAGTCTCATGTACGCCACAAGCTGTACTCGACCAGACATTGCCTTCTCTGTTAGCATGCTGAGTCGCTTTACCAGTAGTCCGAGCAAAGCGCATTGGGATGCTCTCGATAGGCTGATGAGATACCTATCAGGTACTAAGAATCACGCCCTGTGCTACACTGGTTACCCACCTACTGTGGATGGATATTCTGATGCCTCGTGGTGTTCAGAAGTCAGTAACAGCAAATCTACCAGTGGATACGTATTCACTCTAGGTGGAGCTGCTATCACTTGGAAATCCAAAAGACAGACCTGTATAGCATTGTCTTCTATTGAAGCCGAGTTGTTTGCCTTAGCTTCGGCTGGTGAAGAGGCAGACTGGATCAGGAATCAGATACTAGATATTCCCTTGTCTAGGTTACAAGTCAACTCACTGAGCTTGTATTGCGATAACCAAGCAGCAACCCATGTTGTTAAAAATGCCCTCTACAATACTAAGAGGAGACATGTACGACTGAGACACGCTCTGCTAAACTATCTGAAAGAATAAGGAATTATCTCTTTGGTCGACGTGCGATCAAAAGATAATCTATCTGATCCATTGACGAAAGGAATGCATAAAGACCGGTTAATCAAAACAGTGGTGGAAATGGGACTACAGGCGATTTAGATCACCTTAGCCTACATCGATGTTTTGATTTCTCCCAATTTCCTTTGTCAAAGCAAGCATGTTGTGCTCCGTTGATGTTTTGGTTGCTGAGTACGAATCTGGTGAGTTATTTCATTCCAAATCTGATGTTAATAACTTTACCTAGATTCGTCTTCTCTTACCTTGGAGGAGAGTGTTATTCCAAATTTGATTACACAATCTGACTCGGTTTGACTCTTCTTCTGTTAAGGGGTCTTCATTCCAAACTTGATGATCTCCACTTAGCTTTAGAAGAACAGTAACCCAGACATTCCATATTGGAACACAGATATCGCTGCGGTGTCCAGAAGTCTATAAATCGTCTCGTTGGAAACCGATACTAGATTCTGAGGTTGAACCTATAATACTCTTAATACTCCTTCAGACTTAATTATTAAGTACTACGTTCCCTTTTGTTGAACTAGATACTTGTACATTTTCAAAGCATGAATTCATTTCTAATGACATTCCATGTTGAAAATTACAGGATTTGTTGTTGATGGAGGAGCATTGGCAGGATGGGATCTTGAGCGGGATGATTTGCTGGACGTCTGAGGCTGACGACAGTTAGAGTGTTATTTGTTTACTTTGTTTTATCTCTGCTTAGAGCATTGTTTAGCTCTTTTTGATTCACTTGCTATTTAGACTATTGCTCTTTTGTTGATTCTAGTCACTATATTTGTTGGACTTGTGCTATGATCGTACTTTAGACTGTTTCGTAGTGCGGCTGAGATTTATTGCTTATTTTTATGCGTGCATACAATTTCCTTTGAGTCTAATCAGTTATTGCAGGTGTTGGACACGGTTGTGTACTGTTCACGATCTGGTTGAACTTACACAAACCACCCTTATCGTCGTCAGGTTTACCGCGAACATATGAGGAGATTGTTAACGTATTTTAATTAATATGTCCGCGTGTCCGAACCAACACGATAAGCCTTAACGGGTTGCGTGTCGACTTAGGGCTCTGCCCCTAAGCTGGAGATACTATTTAACCCCATTCCAAACTTGATAGGCATAGTAGAATATCTTGAGCGACCTCTAACCATAACATGTTTGGCACGGAGGTTGCGGTGGTAAACGCGGTGGTCAAAACTAGTTTTATTTTATTGGTGGCGGTTATAACCATTGTCCTGCCAAATATACATTCTATTATGGTGGCGTTTTTGTCCAAACTCACCGGAGCAAAAACGCCACGCCAAACGGAGCCTTAGGCTCTGTTTGGGACAGCTCTAGCGGATTGAAAAGCTGCTAATCAAATAGAGCTTTTAGAAAAGAGCTTTCAGAAAAACTCTGATGAGAGTTGCAAACTGTTTGGAGAGTCTGTGCAAAAGTGTTGATTGAATAGAGTTTTTTCATTTAAGTTGTTCGGTAGAACAACTGTTTGAAAACTATTTTTTAAACAAAAATATTAAAATATAATAATTGTGAAAACTCGCGTCCAGGCAAACACGCGCGTCTGGGCAAAAAATGGTCGCTCGGGCAAAAATGGTCATCCGGGCAGAAAACGGATGGCTGAGCGAAAAATGGCAGCCCAGTAGAAAAGGGTCTTTCAGGAAAAAAAACGGCCACATGGGCGAAAAAAACGGTCGCCTATCGAAAAAACGTGCTCCCGGGCAAAAAAGGGCCGCACGGGAGAAAAACGCGCGCAGGGGCGACAAACCGCCGCCCGAGCCAAAAACGCCCTCGTGGGCGAAAAACCATCGTCCGGGCAAAAAACGCGCGTTCGGGCGATAAACACGCGCCCGAGCGAAAAACGCGCGCCCTAGCAAAAAATGCGCGGTCGGGCGAAAAAACGTGCGACCGGGCGAAAAACGCCCGCCCGGGCGAAAAACGCAAGCCCGGGCGAAATACGGCTGCTCGGGCGTAAAACGTCCGCCCGGGCAAATAACGCACGCCCGGGCGAAAAACGTCCGTCCGGGCAAAAAAAACGTCCGCCCAAGAGAAAAAACGGTCGTTCGGGCGATAAACGACCTCCCGGGCGAAAAACGGCCGCCCGGGCGAAAAACGGCAGCCCGGACGAAAAACGGCCGCCCGGGCGAAAAATGGCCACCCGGGCGAAAAAAGCGCGCCCAGGCGGAAAAAACAGCCACCCGGGTGAAAAAATCGCGCCCAAGCGAAAAACGCTAGACCGAGCGGAAAAAACGGCCGCCCGAGCGAAAAATGCGCGCTCGGGCAAAAAATGGCCGCCCGAGCGAAAAAACGGGCGCCCAGGAGGAAAAATGGCCGCCCAGGCAAAAAACGTGCGCTCGGGCAAAAAATAGTCGAACGGGCGAAAATCGGGCACCCTGGCAAAAAATGCGCGACTTAGCAAAAAACGGATGTGTGTGCGAAAAATGCGTGCCCGGTCGAAAATAACGAGCGCTCGAGCGAAAAATGGCCGCTCGGCCGAAAAACGAGTGTCCGGCCGAAAATGCACGCTCAGACGAAAATGCTAGAGTGGTATGTAGCGAGATGGAGTTAATAAAAGAGTAAAAGCTAAAAACAGATAAAGCGGCTTTTAGAAAGCAATGTTGGACTGACTTCTCAAAGAACCTCTAAAACAGTTTATTTGAATAGGCTCTTTTCAAAAAAACTCTTCATTTAAAAAACTAAAAATAGTTTTAGTTGTTCGAATAGAACTCTTTGAATAGAAAAAGCTGCCCTAAACAGAGCCTTAGGACCTGTTTGGGAGGGCTTTTCAGAAAGGAGAAGGAGTGGTGGCAAAAGGATGGCAGGAAAAGGTGCTTTTCGAAAATATCTGTTGCAAAAGGAGATCTGTTTGAGTGAAATTCCTTTTGCAGAGATTTTCATAAATGAGAAGCACTTTATAAACTGTTTGGCAAATCTCCGTTGCGGTGACTTTTTTTATTAAAAATGAAAGCCCGGGCAGAAAAATGCGCGCCCGAGGGAAAATAAGCGTCCGAGCGTGAATTTTTTACTCGGACGGGCAATTTTCGCCCGGGCGAGCATATTACGCCCAGGCGCGCATATTTCGCTAGGGCGAGCATTTTTCTCCGGGATACGCATTTTTTGTCCCGGGCGCACATTTTTCGCCCCGGGCGCTCGTTTTTCGCCCGTGCTCTCATTTTTTGCCTGTGCACGCATTTTTCGCTCGGGCGCAAATTTTTCGCCCGGGCGAGCATTTTTCAACCAAACACCCATTTTTCGCCCGGGCGAGCATTTTTTCACCCGGGCGCGCATTTTTCGGCCGGGCGCATATTTTTTTGTCCAGGTGCGCATTTTTCGTCAGGGCGCGAATTTTTGGCGCGGGCGCGCTATTTTACCTGAACGCGCTTTTTTCGCCCGGGAGAAAAAAGCGCGCCCGGGCGAAAAATTGTGCGCCCGGGCAAAAAGTTCTCCCTCAAACAAAAAATGCGCGCCCGTGAGAAAAATGCGCGTCCTGGCAAAAAATGTGCGCCCGGACGAAAAAATACGCGCCCGGGTGCGCTTTTTCACCCGAACGCGCTTTTTTCTCTCGGGAGAAAAATGCGCGCCCTGGAGTAAAAAGGGCACCCGGGCGAAAAAATGCGCGCCCGAGCGAAAACTTCTTGCCGAGACGTAAAATGCGATCCCGTGAGAAAAATGCGCGTCCTGGCAAAAAAAGCGCGCCCGGACGAAAAAAAACACCCGCCTGGGGCAAAAAAATGCGAGCCCGGGCGAAAAATGGGCGTTCGGGCGAAAAAAGTGCGTCCGGTCGAAAAATACGCGCCCGAGCGAAAAATGTGCACCCGGGCTAAAAAAATGCAAGCCTGGCGAAAAATGGGCGTTCATGAGAAAACTGCGAGCCCGGGCGAAAAATGTGCGTCCGGGCAAAAAATGCGCGCCCGCGCGAAAAATGTGCACCCAGGAGAAAAATTGCGAGCTCGGGCGAAAAGTGGGTGTTCGGGAGAAAACTGTGAGTCCGGGCGAAAAATGGGCGTCCGGGAGAAAAATGCGCGCCCGAGCGAAAAATACTCGTCCGTGCGAAAAATAAGCGCCCTGACAAAAAATGGGCCGTTGGGTGAAAATGCGCGGTCGGGCAAAAAATGCATACTCAGACGAAAAATGCGCTCGCGGACGAAAAAAATGCGCCCGAAAGAAAATATGCGCACCGGCGAAAAATGATAGCACGGGCGAAAAATGCGCGCCAGGGGCAAAAAATGCGCGCCCGGGGCGAAAAATGCGTGTACGTGCGAAAAAATGTTCGCCCACGCGAAAAATTCGCGCCCCGGCGAAAATTGCGCGCCCCGACGAAAAATTGCGAGTTCGGGCGAAAAATGCGCGCCGGAGCGAAAAATGTGCGTTGGGGCAAAAAATGTGTGCCCGCTTGAAAAATGTGCGCTCGCGCGAAAAATGCTTGCCCGGGCGAAAAATTCGCCCGGGCAAGAAATGCGCGCCCGTGCGAAACAATGCGCGCCCGGGCGAAGAATGTGCGACCGGAAAAAAAATTCGTGACCGAGCGAAAAATTCTCGTCTGGGCCTAAAATGCGCCCATCGGCGAAGAAATGCTCGCTCGAGCGGAAAAATGTTCGCATGGGAGAAAAATTTGCTCACGTGCGGATAATGCGCTAACCTTGTATCGGGATGAGGAAGTGCTTTTGGAAAATGATGTAAAGTAGGGGCCAAATGACTTTTCAAAAAGAGGAGAAACAAGAGTTTTTTGCAGTAGTTTTTCCCACCGATAGACAATCCAAACGATTTTGTAGGTGCGGTGACGTTTTTCAGAAAACGAAAAGGAACTAAATTTTTACAGCCGACTCAATCCAAACGATGGTATTGATTGTCGTTGGAGAAACATTGAATATTCAAGTAAAATTCTCGAGTCTGCATTCGGCCATCTATAATTCTTAGATCGAAGAAGGCGTGTTATAACATGTGCATGTAACTGTGTGGTAGATGCAGAAGGCTTCTCCGGTAACCCGGGGAGCAGCCAGTACAACCATCCATTCATGACCACATTACATTCGACACAGCCTGCATGGGATATAAATGGTGTTGGATCGGATCGGCCTCCTAAGTGGACTTTGGTAATTGATAGAATACAGCTTACAAATTTGAATGAAAAATAATCTAGCTACAATGATACTCTACAAGTGGAGATAATTAATTTTTAATGTATATATAATTTGTGTTAGGCATTAGTGAGACTATGATTAAAGATATGGTGCAATGGCGACAGAGGATCCATATAGCTTAATCATACTTTGGGTAGATATATTATGACAATTGATTAGCTTTAATCATACTTTTGGTGTATTTTATCAGCACTCAAAGCAACTCACCGAAGGAAGAAACCCGTCAGCAATCAAGAGCAATTGGGCAAGGGCATAGCCCAGTGCCCAATTGTAGTAGAATTTATAAAAAAAAATGTTCTATTTGTGACATGTGTTGTGCTATCAAAATCATGTACACGGTTCGTTATGAAAAAATAATAATAAAAAGATTCAATCGTTTGTTATTTAGAGAAAAAAAAACGAGAATGGAGGTTGGGAGAAAGTGGAGCATGGACGCTATTATGAGGGAGAGCTGGAGACTCTACCTCAGACAGAGATGTGATGACAATTTATTGGTTCTGAACACAAATGTTGGCGTGTTTCATATGCACACAAAGGCTCCGTTTGGTACGGTCATGAACGCGGTGGTAATATCATCATTCATGAACGCCGGCGTAAGGAACTTCATCCACTTAAACATAAAAATGAATGAAGTTTCATAGATGTCTTTGCACGAATGACAGTTTTACCATATCGTTCCTGTCCGCCACCGTCATGCCAAACAGAGCCAAAGTAACCCAAGAACGAGTGAATCATGTTCACAACCAAGAGCAGTCTGGCCCGTAATTCATGCAACTCCTTACCCGATTGTTAAAATTAAGAATAAGAGTTAAATAAATTTTCTAATATATGAAATTACGAATATAAAAAATTTTCTAATATATAAAATTAAGAATAAGAGTTAAATCAAAATGGATTATTGGGTCTGCCCTCTCTGATGTCTTTGGCTTTGATTTGAGGGCATGATTACGCAGCAAACGCGACGGTATGTGGGGCCACTATTTCAGTGGTACTTTGTGAGCAGCCACTTTGTGCATTTATTGTCAAAGGTTAGGTCTTTTTCCTCTGAGAGAAGCCACTCTGTGCATAGTGCCAAAGGTTAGGTATGTTTCCAATTTTCCCCCGCCCATACCCCCGATGATTGGGGACTATATGGGTTCTGTTGTTGTTGTTGTTGTATGAAATTACGAATATATTAAAAAATGTTCAAAATTTTAGAAAAAGATTTTCTTTATAGATTCTAAGAAAGTATTGTTTCATTGTTATTTAACAATGGAACAATTATATATATATAGAGAGAGCAAATAAATGGGATCTAGGGTCCGTTTGGCATGGTGTTGGCGATGGTAAACGTGGTGGTTATTGTTGAATATTCCGCTCTAACAGTTATGACCTCTCGTTCGTGAACGTCCGACCTCACCTATGCAAGTATTCACTTTTATGTTCAAAACAAGTTTTTTTACTGGGTGTCATAGTTGTTGTCATGTTAAACACATTTTATGACGGTGATAGTTTTGTCTAAACTCACTGCATCCAAAAAATAAAGACTAGCCAAATGGACCTCTACCCAAAAAAATGAGATTATAATCGTCCTTGTGACCTCAAATTGAAGGGGCCATTAATCGCATGGAAATATTGGGAATAAATGCATTTATGTTGATGGCAGAAGAAAACTACGGCGTCTATTCGGTTGGTAAAATATTGTTTGGTGAGCATTGAAAATGGTGGGACATGCCATTAATTGTAGGGTCATTTCCTTCCTACAATAATTAGCATCTCATAGTTGTGGGTTTATGGCGGCGGGTAAAAGAGAGTAGTTTGATATTTAGGCTTTGTTTGAGGCGGGGTTTTTGCTCCGGTGAGTTTACATAAAAATGTTATCATCATAGAATGTATGTTTGACATGACAACGGTCATGATTGTCACCAAGAGAAAAAAAAAACTATTGTTGAATATAAAAGTTGATGAATTATTTTTCTGATGAGAGATTGAGCATTCACGAACGATGGTTTATAATCAGTGTTTACAACTGCCACTGCCACGCCAAACAAAGCCTTTAGTCTATGGATTATGATGAATTGATGATTTTGATAGTATTACATATAAAATTGAGTTTTGCTCTTTAATGTAGTATAAATATATAGATGATGCGCATTTAAAATAAATTTATATTAGTTGGCGTGGTACATGCTGAACAATTTTTGTGATACAATTTTAGATGTTAACGATATATGCACGTAGATTTAGACAATTATAAGTGCTATAATATTACTTGTACTGAAATTTTATCAATTGAGACTTTGTTTGACAGTTTTTTTACTTAATAACACCACCATCATAGAATGTATGTTTAGCATGACAACGGTAAAAAGAGAAGAATAACTTTGAACATAAAGATGAATAAAATTTCTTAGACGTTCACGAAAGATGATTCATATCCAGCATATTCGGGACCGCCACAGTCATGCCAAACCGAGTCTAACTTTTCAAAACTAATAAGAAGATGAATAAAAAACTTCCTAACGTTTTATTCATCTTAAATAGACATTTGATCAATTAGCATATCATTTGAATTGACGAGAAATAATTAATGTCAAACATGCTAAAATATTGAAAAATATTTATAGCGGAACAATAAGGCTCTGTTTGGTTGGGCTGTTGCTGATGGAAAGTTGCTGATGGAAAGCTGCTGATAGAAAAAATGATGATTCTGGAAAACGGAGTTTTGCTAAAAAACTGTTTGGATGAAAAGTTGTTGATTCTGGAAAATGGAGTTTGTAAAACGGAGTTTTGAAAATGTTGTTTGGAAACAAAACGGAGTTTTGAGTGAATTTTTTTTCTCACCAAATATATGAAAAATAAATATATTCATCATGAAATCAAAATCCAAATCCACAAGCGAAGGACTCACTGAAATCAAAATCCATACGCGAAGAATGCCGGCGAATGAAATTATGTAAAGTCATTGTGACAGTGTCCTTAAAATATTAAACAACATTTACAATAACATAAACCAACACACTTACACCAACAAAAAACATATACAACCCACAAAAAATAAACATACACAAACACACACACCAACACACACACAAACAATCAATGCTTCAGTTATGTAACTTTGTAAAAATCTATGGCAGATAAGATGCTTCTGTTTGAATAGGAGGAAAGGAATCAGAAAATTTTCTTCCGGTGTACAACAAATCCCACTTCTCCCCTCTTGCTTTTTCAGGTAACAGCTTTTCTTCCATCCTCACAAATTTTTTCTATAGCAATAGAGAGAAGATTCAAACGAACCCCTCTTTGATGAATCAAAGGATTCAGTGCTGAAATCTCGAATCGCCTAGGGCCGAATTTCACTGGTTGTCGGCCATGGGATGTTAGATTCACAGAACAACAATAATTGAGATGCCCCAATTCACGAAACTTCGAATACCATCATCCATTAACCGAGAAAAAGGGGAAAAAGGTGAATTGACCTCCTCGTTCTTGCCTTTCCGCGTTCAAACCCCCAAAGTTCGAAGACGCATTCAAACTTCTTCAGGACACTTCTCCTCCAGCGACGTCGCGCGATCACCGGCGGAGTACAGTTGAATGAGGCTTTAGATCACCGGCGGAGTACAGTTGAATGAGGCTTTAGAGAACGTATGCAGAGAGAGTGCGTGAGGAAGAAGAAAGATTTGTGGATCTCCATCATCCTGAGAGAGCTCCCGCGTGGGCCGACCATTACCAAAAAGTCCATCTCCATGAATCAAAAAGCAACACAGGAAGGAAGCGGAGGGGGAGATGAATGCCGACGGAGGAGATCTGCGTAGGGTTTTCCGCCGTCGTCGTCGTCGATGGGGGAGAGAGCGGCTCGCGATATCGGGGTACGTTTCCGGAAGGAAGCGCAGTGCAGCTTTTGCGGTTCACCGCAGGAAAAAACCACGGCTGAGGATATAAGCAAAACAGAGGTCCTTAATAAACGGAGTTTCGGAATTAAGCCGAACCAAACCTTGCTTATGGCCGAAATCATGGTGCGTCCCAGCCGCACCGCTGCCTAACAGCCGAACCAAACGCCACCTAATAAGCTTTGGTGTATCCGTGTATATAATTAATGAGCAAGGAAATTCAATCACTGTTGGATTGATATTAGGCATTTTATTTAGACGGTATATATGACTGTGAATCTGTAGAGTAAAGATTAAGGCTCCATTTGGCACGATGGTAGCGATCGTGACGCGGTCGTTATGAATCATAGTTCAAGAACTTCTGATCTCACCTAAAGAATGTCATTCATTTTTACGTTCAACGCTAGTTTTTTTTTCAGGGCGGTCATATATATCCACTATCATGCCAAACAAACATTCTATGATGACGGCGTTTTTGTCTAAACTAACCATAGGAAAAATGTCCGGCCCCGTTTGGCATGGTTTTGTTTTTGCTCCGAAGAGGTTGGACAAAAACGGCACTATCATAGAATGCATGTTTAGTAAGAAAATGGTTATGACTGCCGCCAAGAAAATAATATTAATTCTAAACTGTTGCGGGTCATTCAGCGCTCTCATGGACCGGTCGAGCTGAACCGCCTTAGCTCGAGAGTGAATTGAACGCGCAAACAGTCAAAAGATAGAACCAACAATAGACAACGAGTTTTTTACGTGAAAAACACAGAAAGGGAAAAAACCACAAGGCCTATCCCAGTTCTGAATGATCCACTAGTGTTGTGAGTTACATAAAGTTATTTTTCGAGGGTGACAGACCACCGCTCTTTAAAGAGATTTTGTTAAGTCCTCCAAATCCTCGGGAGCCGAGCGTGAGGAAGCGTGCTCGGGGAAAGCCTTGAGCGCCGAACTTGGCAGAGCAACCCTGAGCAAAGCGCTGCGGAGCAGCCTGGAGCGGAGCGTTGCGGAACAGCCTGGAGCGGAGCAGCCTGGAGTGAAGCGCTGAGTAGCAGCCTGGAGCACAACGTTGCAGAACCGCCTGGAGCAGAGCCGTCCAGGTCAAAGATGTCGGGGAAGCCCGCCCCAGGGACCTTAGAGTCCAACCGAAATCTTCGAGAGTCCTTGAAGGAGAGCTGGAACTCTGAAAGAGATTTTCATGGGAGAGCTTGAAGACCAATGAAGATCTTTGAAGTGTTCTCGCAGGAAAACTCAAGAGCTCCCGCTTGTCTTAATGCCAAAAGTCCCTTCAAATGGAGGTCTGACCCCTCCCCCCTTTTTATAGTTTTTGAGGAGAGCGTTCTGGTAACTACGCTATGCTGATTCCTGGACGAACGAATGAGAATGCTTGATTCGGAGCACACAGATTGTCATTGTTGAGGTTATGATGAGTTTTCCCCTGTCATCTTGGGCAACCTAGGCAGCCTCCCCGATGGTGGTGTTGGCCGGCGATGGACGGTGGCGGCGCGGCCCCCGTAGCAGTGGGCGGGAGCGCTTCCCGCGATACAGGTGCGAACGGGAGTGCCTCTTGGGGAACAGGCGAGAGCGATAGCGCTTCCCGTGGAATGAGAGCGAGCGATGGCGCTTCTCGCGGAACAGGGGAGAGCGGCTGCGTGAGGATGCTTAGCAATGGGACTAAGGTCGGCCATAAATGATGGTGCCGCCTGGCAGTCCGGGGCGAGGCCGCGATGAGGATTACCTGCTCTGGCTCAACCCGGACCCTTTTAGGGGAACCCCATCATAAACATAAAGGTAGATGAAGTCCCTTAGGTAAGATCGGGCGTTCACGAACGACAGTTCATAACCACCACATTCACAACCCACCACCACATTTAAGTATCTTAAATCGAATATTCAAAAGGGCGTACATTAACATAAATATGATAATATATATTTTATGAAGCTCGGTGATGTAATAAAGTGTGTTATATTAAAACTGAGTATTGTATAACTAAAAACGTTAGGTGAGCACATTCATGTTGATTGATATATAGCTTATATGTAACACCTCGAATATCCCCCTAAATGAATGAAAAAATAATAATAATAGTTAATATAATGTTTACTATGTAGCATCAAACTACTCACTTGTGATTATAAACTACCTATATATCATGATAAAGAGGAACAAACCCTCTACAAATTTGGCACGTGCTTGATCATGTGGAAGATGCGTGTGAGCATTTGCGAATGCTTACTCTTTTGTATAGATCATGATAGGGCCTTTTTATTTCATTAATTTTATGCATGTGCACTGATTATTCATGGACCGCAATTAATATAACTCGAGTGAAGATGTGCGTGAATAAAATAGCGTGCTCTGGGCAACGCCTGTGCACCAAAATATCGTCCCACGGGCTGCACACATGCCCCAGCTCCGCCGAGCAACTAATTTGAAAAGGAACAAAAAAAATACTCTGCAACGACATTGTTTTGGAATATAAAAAAACCAACACTCACATAGAAGCATACCTGGGTGAACTCATTTAAAGAACTTTCTTTAATGTAGTGTGCACGCACACACGGAATCTCGTAAGACACAATTATATACATCTATATTAGCGATTGTGCACGACCACTCTCCCGTGCTTAGTTTGTGACTGTTACTGTACTCAACCATCACTCGAGCGATGATTGAGCATTATTGTCATGACATACTGCCCACGAGAGACCCAATCTCTACCTTCAATTATTTTTATGCTAGCCATCACATTTAGGCTTCGTTTGGCGCGATGGTGGTGGTCGTGAATGCGGTGGTCATGAACTGTCGTTCGTGAACGCTCGACCTCACCTAAAAAATTCCATGCATTTTATGCTCAAAACTAGTTTATTTTCTTGGTAGCGGTCGTAACCTTTGTCAAGCCAAACATACATTCAATAATAATTGAGTTTTTGTCCAAACTCGCCGGAGCAAATAAGCCGCGCCAAACGAAGTCTTTGTTAGATCAGGAAATTAAATAAAAATGCTGAGAATTGATGATCCTAACTGAGGATCTTGACCATGCTATCTTTTTTGGTCCAAAACTGAACCTGTGCATGTTTTCATTTATATAAATAAGCATGATTTCATCCCATCTGTGAGAAACATACTCCATTAAGAACCTTAGACCAAACAAACACCTCTCATTCTTTTCCTGACAGTAGGAAATTGGACGGACACAGTGCTCGATAAACGGTGCTAGGCGGGAGGTATTAGAGATCCGCGCATAGGAGAAACTCACATGCATGCATGTTGCGGCATCATGAGGGCCGTGAATGGGCTCTGCAGACTACAGGTTGAGTTCGGCTAGTGGTCGGATTGTGCGACTAGGCTCGATGCTTGGGCGGTTGGAGGAACAGATGGTAAAAGGTGGAGCTTGGAAAGTGCAAGAAGTTCGTAGACAACATGTGTGGGTAGGCTCAGGCAACAAACCTCATGCTTTGTACACGGAGTCCAATCCAAATATGTTTATTCATGTGGTGGTGATCCATGGTGTGTTGATGAGAACTGCTTCTACAAGCGATTACAAATGCACCTGGTGGTTTCTAACATGATGGCATTGGGTATTGTATTAGTTACCCATCATTTCAAACTAATTTAGTCTCTGAAAAGTATGTTTTGTAGTACTTTTCACCCAATATTGTTGCAGTGAATAGAATTTCACTTATATTGTAATGACATGACCCACAATATCAGAAATATTTTTCATTTTGATTCATTTATCCCATATTACGCCGAACCACATAAATTATCTTTTTATAGAAGACCTACAAGTATTTCCTAGGAGGCCATTCATTCCCACCAGAGCACAATTTACTATGGATTTTTAAACAACACTCCATTGCTTTCTTTCAAAAGGAGCATGTAAGATTTGAGGAATCAAATTACTATTTAAGTGTAGTAATTTTCCTCTAATTTTGATATGTGAGTTGCTTTCTTTGGGCCACTCTATCATATAGACACTCCTCCCCTCATTAGATTCAGGAAGTTACAAGCCTAACTACCAATTTTTGTTGAGTTTGATCTCAAAAAAAAGATCATATTGTAGGAAGTCTGGCTTTGAGACCATTTATGACTGTCTGACCCATAATATCAAAGCTATTATCAGCTCGGATTCATCCTAGCACATGCTAAGCTAACCACACAAATATATTATTTTTTCATAGGCAGACTAAGAATACTTTCCAAGAGGTTATCTATCTTAAGTTTCTCCCAATAGAGTGTTAAGAAATGGAATAATCCTTGAATGTCTCCTTGCATCTCTACTAAAGGTATTCATATTATAAAATCTATCACCAGTAGTGGACTACCATGTCCTAAGTTACCACAGCACAATCAAGTCATTCATCACATATTGTTGAAACCAGAAAAATCTCGACTCCAAATATTCAGATCAATGCAACCGAAGGTTACTACTCCAGCAATCCAACTTGACGACTTGATGGGCAAAGACAAAGGACTAAAGGAGCAACAACATGACCCCAGGTGCTGCAGCAGGGAGATCCCACCACGTACCTAGAAGCTGAGAAGAGACTTCCCCTCCACAACCAAAGATGTTCATGCAGGGTACGAGGAAGACACAAACTTAACGAGTATCTAGAATGATAACCAAGGGGGATGATCGAGGTCTCATGGTCCAAGTCTTCGAAAATGGGTTCCGAAAGCTCAGTCAAAGGGTGCAATCCTGGTACTCATGTGGTCCAATTTATAGGAAAAACCAAAAGGGGGGGGGGGGGGGGGGGGGGGGTCTTATTTATAACCCAGCCCTGCCCGACGACTATGCGACATTGAGGGGATCTCACCCATCTTTGGAGAGTACACCCTATGGTCGCCCACCTGGCGAGTATGAGGGGATGCTCGCACATGCTCGCTCATACTCGCCGAGACCTTCTGCTACTACTGTTGGCTGAGTTGTCTTGATCTTTGACTCCCATCTTCTACTTTGACTTTGACTTCTGCCTACGCAGCTTTGAGTGTAACATCCCCCAAATGACTAGACCCCTAGGACGGTTTTGTCATGACTGGGTCATGAAAAAACCCTAGGATGCGCAAAGAGTACATAAGAACTTAAGCTTGAGGAGAAAATCGCCATGGTCTGTGGATAGTGATTTCCAGTTACCAAGCTTAGGGTTGGACTTTAGGGTCCCACCGTGACCCATGACCCCACCATGACGTGTCTAACCTAGTAAAGGGGTTCCCTCGTAGTACCTCAATTACCAACCATAGAAAGAAAATGATATATGGTATACGACATTAGCGCGGACGCTAGTGGCTAGCACTGGCGGTAGTTGTGGTTTAGGTGAATCGCTGAGACAAACATTGAACCACTGAGATGAACCAAATACTGTCGAAACGCTAGCGCAGGCGCTAGTGCTAGCGCTGGCACTAGCGCAGGCGCTAGCGCTAGCACTGGCGGTAGCTGTAGCGCCTGACGGTTGCCGAACCGGCAAGCGTTACGTCGCCGAGGGGCTAACGCTGGCGCTTGCACTAGCGCCGACGATAGCTAAACCGACGGGAGATGGTCGGGACTCATTTTGCTAGCCAAATTCATGGCCAAGGGAGTCCAAAAGTCCTCCCAATTGATGGGGGTTCATTTCCCCTATCAATTAGAAGAATATTAAGAGTTTTTCCAACTTTTAAGGAGGGAGAAGTGGGTGACCTTTGGAGATGGCCAAAATTCTCACCATGAATGGTGTTAATGGAGGAATCCCAAGCTTCATCACCTCTCCACCAGGATTTGGATCGATAAAAGGGCTCAAGGGGTGAAGGGAATGAGTTTTCCCCCATTTTATAGAAGAATTCTCATATCTAGGCACCTACCGGCATGACACCCAAGAGCTCTCGGCCAACCATGGTGGACCGGCGATCGACATGACTACAAGATGCAATTCAGGTCCTCCCCTCCTGTCTATTTCTTAGTGGGTAGATCTTATCATTTTGGCCACTAGATTTGGGACCAATTGGTCTTGAATCGGCATGGCCAGAAGCTTGTGATCAAGCTTTCTTCTCTCGTTTAAAATTTTGATTCCGGCCGCCTCCGGCCGGCCAACCACCGTTCATCGCCGGTCGCCACCTCAACGGAGGTGGTGGAGGCATTGGCCGACCGGGAGAGCGTCTAGGTGGCCGGGAAATCACCTCCCAAGTTTCTACAGGACGACCAACCGTGGCCGTTGGCTAATTGGAGAAGGTGATGGGATGCCACCCGTTTTTGTTTTAAGATCTGTGCATAGATCTGGTAATTAGTTTATGTGGTATTGTATTTTTTCTCTCCCTTTACTGGCAGTGCATAGATTAATTTATTAAAAATACTTTGGGCCCTCTACAGGAAAAGTGGTAAACACCAAAGTTGCATCCCTTGGAGTCTACTTTAATTTAAAATTAATTTCAGCCCAAAAGGAGCTTTGTAGCTCCCTGTAGAGCCATTTTGGTGGGATTGGTCCTTAGGGTAGGACAACCACTAATTTTGGAATAACTTTTGAATGGGTCATGGGATTGACTTAAAAATTGAAACATAGGCTATTTGTACCTACACCCTTGACATATCCAAAGGTGGGAATTTTAAGAGAACATTTTTCTAAGGTTTTTGTAATAACTAAATAATTCATATATTATTTAATTATTGGGTCTAATGACCTCCAATCCCCTCCAAATTTTGGTGGGTGCTCCTTAGGGTCATGATATGACACTGGTAAAATTTTCAGCCCAATTGGGACTGATTTGTTTCGGTAACTTGTTAACCCAAGTTTGGTCAAACTAGGTCAAAATAGGTCAAAAGTGCACACGATGGAATTAGGTGGCCAAATCTCGTCAAAGTGGTGTGATATTTGGGCCACTGGTTTGGGATCATATAAGACACCTCCCATGAGTAAATTGGGGTGATGTGGGGTGGATATGCCCTAGGATCCTAGTTTTAACCTTAGGGTTGCACTTTTGGTCTTGTGAAGGACATAAAGTCATATGTCCTTGAATGATCATGAAACTTGGTAGATAAGTTCATAGGGTGTAAATATTCTCTAGGAAATTTTATGGGAATTTTAGGAATAATTATCCCCTCTGATTTTGATTATAAACTTTTTAAGGAACTCCCTTATAAGAGGAATTTATATGCTCAAATAATCTTGGATGGTGATGAAACTTTGGTGGTACCCTAATAATCCTGTAATAGATCTCTGATAATTTTTGTGTAATTATTGAATTAATTTAAATAGCACTTCATTCACAAGTTGTCTTTTGGGTCTTAAGTAATAATACGTAATTAAGGGACAAATATCCTCTAGAAAATTATGAAACTTGGTGGTAGGACATTTTAGGGCTAATAGAGCTCTGTGAATTTTTGTATAATTTTTGGAATTATTTATTAGTAGGTTACTTCACATTTTTCCCTAGTATGGGTGTGCTTAGAATATTTATCTATGTGACTAATTTGTTCAGATAAATTTTGAAATTTGGCCAGTAGACTTTTCTGATTATTATTAAGGTCTGGTAAATTTTCCATAATTTTTAGACAAGTATTTTTGGTGATTCTTTCTTTAAATTCCAATTTGGGGTAATTGTTCAATATTATAATTAGAGGTCAACCTCTTACTGCAAAATTGTGATATCATGTATTTACTGTTTTTTTGACATCATAGATTTTCCATAATTTTACGGGGGCCATATCATAAGAAGATCCTACACTTCATGTTCAATTTCATGTTTGGCCAATGTTGGAGAAATTATAATAAATGCCAAATAATTAAGGAAAAATATAATTCTCTGGATTTAGTCTTAAAAAATCATGATAAACCTCCAGTAAATAGCTTGAATTAGTTGGAAGAATATTTGGAGTACCTCCTCTCATGCAACTTATATAACTCATTTGGTCTGCGTATAGTAAAACTGTAAGATTTAAGTAGCATGCAGATCATTAGGTGGGAATGGAAGGTAGTTGGTGTATCTAGCCTGGTTAAAGAGTTTGAAGGTCACCAAAAAGAAGTTTATGTGATGAGAGTGTACTTGGTGGGTTAAGGGTAAGCTTGTGCTCGGGATTGACGATTAATCGCCTTTCCCCTGGAGAGTCATGAACCACCTAGGGTTAATTCAAGTGAAATGGTAAGGGGGCTATGCTTACGGGTAGTTACCAACCATATTAAGTGTCTTGTGAAAGAAAGCTTTGGGGTTCATCCCATCATAGCTCCTAGTACCGCTGCGAGCCCCTTACAGGGTAATCCTCGGGAAGTTCAAGATTAACCATAAATTATAGGGATAAGTTGATGTACACGATTAACTTAATAACACACACACCCACACCACGTGGTTACGGTAGGTTAGTTGGTTTGGTTTTACGAGCGGTAGGCTCGGTGGTTGTAGTGGCTGACTAATTAGTCTGGTGAGCTTGTGACTCCGTAATGCTTGTTGGTGCGGACGGGTTAGTCCGGCGAACCGGTGGCTCGGAAGGTTATGGTGACGGGCAGGTTAGTCCGGTGAGCTTATGGATCGGAGATAGATGGTAAACATGTTTGCATGTGCATAAAGGTGATGAGTCTCGGTATTGGACGGTCGTTCACACCGATGTCAATATGTTGACTCGGCAAGTGTGGAATTTGCACTTAGCCATGAAAATCTGGTGGTCCAGCCAGTAAGAGTACGTAGATGCTCCGCGGTTTTGCGTTGAGGCGTACGATAAGTCTAGGTTAGGTAGTGTGAATACCAACCTAGAGGTGGGCGAGGCCCAACCCAATGCTTCTGTTTGCTATCTCCAAAAAGGGGGAACTAAAGGTCTGTGCGCATAGAGTCGAAGTGTGTGAGTTGCACTTGTGTGATCATAGCATTATCTAGCATAACTCTACATGTCATGGCATAAACATTGCATTTCAACCCCTACCCCTATCGTATAAATTGGTTATGAGACTTTTTATACGATAGACCTGTTGGATCTTACGGCGCCCTTAGAGGGGGGTGAATAAGGGAATACAATTCTTTTTATAATTTTTAAGATAATTACTAAGTTATTTTTGATTAATAGGAAATAAGATAACAATTTAGTAATAACAATTTTGCAATAATGAAATTTTACGCCAATTGAGAGAAATCAAATAAACACAAATATAATCATGATTGCAATATATAAAAATGGTGTTTACAAAATTTGATTTCAATATCGCTAGAAATCCGAGGCGTACAAAAGTGAATTTCTTTTCCTTTTCTATACCGACTTGTATCCCCACAAACCGGTTGGCTTTAGCCTATCCTTCCCCGGATAAAGCCTCAAGCCGCTCTAGCCAACCCAAACTCGGATATGGCCTCGAGCACCCCCTAGATCTAATCCCCTAGACCTAGTCGCCAACTAACGCGGCGAATTCCCCCTAAGCCGCGCAAGGACCTAGTCGCCAAAAATAAGGTGATTTCACTACAAGATACAAATAAAGAAGTGAAGTAAATAACAAGCAAACTCCCTCTTGAGATTTCTAGAGATGAGGATGAAGGATCGCTGAAGCACAAGCGAGGTCGAAGCGATCGTTCTTCGGATGCAGCGTGATGGCTTCCATCTCCAGAATTTCTTCTTTGGCTTTGAGTGGGAGATGATGTTACGACAGAGTAGCAGCACGAGAGTTTGGGCACAAGTAAAGTCTCTGGAAGTTCTAACCCAAAATGAGAGAGAATACATCGTTTTATAATTCTTGGAGCTAGCGCCTGCGGTAGCTGATAGCGCCTGCGGTAGCGGTCGTGTTGAGCGGTTGCGAAACCGTTGGTTGCGTGGCTCTATGCACGAACTTGAGATAGCGCCAGACGGTAGCGCTAGCGCTGGCGGTAGCGGCTGTGTTGAGCGGTTGCGGAACCGTCAGAGGCGTGGCTCTGTGCACGAACTTGAGATAGCGCCAGGCGGTAGCGGTAGCGCCAGGCGTTAGCAGTAGAGCTGGCGCTAGTGCTGCTCGTTTCAAAAGATTGTTCCAAGCTGCTTTATACCTATGGAGTATTGCACCTATAGTTCCTGCACACTATAAACACACTACAAGCCATATCAAATACAATATGGGATTTGTTATTCTCAAACAAAAGGATGTGACACACATGTCCAACAATCTCCCCCTTTTGATAATAACAAATCCTCTAAGCAAGAAATCAACAATAGTGTTTATAGTATATGATAAGCAAGATAAAAGTGCAACTATAGTAAATGATATGCATGATAATGTGCATACTCCCCCTATCTTAATGCTCCCCCTACATAAATGCAATTTATGTGTTACTCCCCCTAAATGATAGATTTCATGATTTTATGTGTTACTCCCCTTATTTATCTATATTTCTCTTATATAAATTTCTTCAATTAATCTCCCCCTTTTGGTATTATCAAAAGAAGGTGGGGTGAGGGTAGTAAGGAGGCATTTTTAAAAAAAATGAAGCATGATCGAGCTTTTGTAATATAGACAAAGAGAAAGAATTTAAGTATAGTTTTGAAGAGATTTCAAATAAATAGATAAGAGTTTAGCATAGTGGAAGATTATACTAAACATCTTTTTGTAAGAGTGAAAAGTATAAGTAAAAATATTAGTTTTAGTTCAAAATTGAAAGATGTTTTAACCTTTTGAAATCTCAAAGTTTTTCAAAAATAAAGATACCAAACATGAAATGAACATATCGAAGAGAGATTATACTACAATGTTACTTAATTTTAAGTTCAAGAGATACGAAAACATTGTAGAGGTCATGCTAGGTTATCTAGTGCATTTTTTATTTAAAGAGTAGTATAGATAAAGCATTAGAATCCAATACTCATGAGAATAAGTGTTATGAAAGATAATGATGTGCACATAAGTGTATTTTGGGCAATGTTAACAATTGATTTAAATCACCAAAATACAAGACATATGTAAAGTAAAATGCACAATAAAACACAAGTAAATTACTTTCACACACTTTAAATGCACATAATTTTTAACAACGTGGTGTAATAACCAAAGTTTGCACACGACACTTTACTATTCTTTCCAAGGTGCTCAACCTCACAATGCTTATGAAGACTTATCAGGAGGTTCAAGTAGTGCTTGGTGTAGTTATATTTGTCTACATATTTAAATTTTTTTGTTCATATTTGTGAGACAACATTCTCCGAATACACTTCTTTTGCAAACCCAATTTTTAACTTAACCACTTTTCTTAATTTCATAAGTGCAATTTAAATGTAGTGTAGGCAATAAACTTATGCAAGTTTTAATTCATGTTACAAATACAATACACAAGCAAGCATTTTTAGATTTAGACACACATGTTGATTACCAAAATAAGTGGGTGAAATGTATCATTATCAATCATAAAACATTTACTCATACTTAGAGGCATGCTAAGCTTGGTTCTACATATTTTTCAATACAATTGATGCACTTTAAATAGATATATCAACGCATGATACGCAAAACAATGTTCATAGTAATTTGAAAGAATATGTTTTAACATTGTAAATAATTCTAAATAATAGAATTCATACATGCTTGATATTGGCAATAAAGATCATACAGTTTTTTTTTGTTTTAAATTTTTTTTAAATAAAAACATAAAAATCACACAAACATATTTTTGTATTTTTGAATTTTGAATTTTTGTAGTTGATTTTTCATAATTCAAATAAAACAAAAATAAAATAGACAGAAACACAAAAATAAATTTGCACAAATAAACTAACATATTTTTGTTGATTTTTAGAAATTTTAAAAAACAGAAAAATCACACACCCATGCTAGCGCCGGCGCTAGTGGTAGCGCGGCAAACAGTACACGATTTTTTAGTAATTTTAAATTTTTTATTTTTGATAATGATTAGGGGTCTTAAGTGTAGTCTTATTTAGAAATTGTATAGTATTCAGAGATGTTTTGATTGCTCAAATTGCATAAAACATTAGCGTTTTACATGTTATTCATCCTAAGATGTCTAAGACTCCTAATTCCAATCTTAACATTTGAAACCTTGCATCGAGAAGAGGTTTAGTAAATATATCAGCAAGTTGAGAGTCCGTGCCAATGAAACTAATCCTTACATTTTCCTTTTTAATGTGATCCCCTATGAAATGATGACGCACATCTATATGTTTGGATCTAGAGTGGTGTACCGGATTATTTGTGAGAACAATGGCACTTTTGTTGTCATATTTTAGTTCAATATTTTTTAGATGAAAGCCAAAGTCCTCTAAAGTTTGGCTCATCCATAGTGCTTGTGCACAACAACTCCCTAATGCAATGTATTCGGCCTCCGTGGTGGATGTTGGTGCCAAAAATGGTACCAACTCCACACTCGCTCGAGCTGAAGGATGGGGGGTGAAACTATTGGGTGGCCGGTTACTTTGAGCTGGAGGAAAGACTATTTTATTGATATAAAGCTTGAGTTATAGCTGAGGTTACAATAGAAAAGTATGAAAGAAACAGCATACAACATGAAGAAAAAGGGGCCTGAAGGGAGATCGGAGAGGTCTCAGCGGTCACTCAAAGTTGAGACCGCTCAAACCACTGGCTGGGACTGGAAGCTCTCCAAAAGTCCCGAAACTGGTACCCCTACCCCTCTATTTATAGACGCAGGGGCCTGCCCGAACGGGCAGATCTGGAAGGTAACGGGCTGCCCGGAACTGCTGAGATCGCCTGAGACCGCTGCAGAGATCGTCTGGTCCTGCTGAGATCATCTGGACCTACTGAGATCGTCTGGACCTACTGAGATCATCTGAACCTGCTGAGATCGTCGGGACCTGCTGAGATCGTCTGGACCTGCTGAGATTGTCTGGAAAGGTAATCACCTGAAAAGTGATCACATAAAAATAAGTCAGTACAGGACTTAGACTATCCCGGGGGCGAGGCCTCCCAAAGGGGGCGACCTCCCCGAGATCGCCCAAAGGGGCGACCTCACGTGGGCGAGATCGCCCAAAGGGGGCGACCTCCCCGAGGTCGCCCAAGGGGGCGACCTCACGGGGGCGAGATCGCCCAAAGGGGGCGACCTCCCCGAGGTCGCCCAAGGGGGCGACCTCACGGGGGCGAGATCGCCCAAAGGGGGCGACCTCTCCGAGGTCGCCCAAGGGGGCGACCTCACGGGGGCGAGATCGCCCAAAGGGGGTGACCTCCCCGAGGTCGCCCAAGGGGGCGACCTCATGGGGGCGAGATCGCCCAAAGGGGGCGACCTCACGGGGGCGAGATCGCCCAAAGGGGGTGACCTCCCCGAGGTCTCCCAAGGGGGCGACCTCACGGGGGCGAGATCGCCCAAGGGGGAGACCTCACGGGGGCGAGATCGCCCAAAGGGGGTGACCTCCCCGAAGTCGCAAAAGGGGGCGACCTCACGGGGGCGAGATCGCCCAAGGGGGCGACCTCACGGGGGCGAGATCGCCCAAAGGGGGCGACCTCCCCGAGGTCGCCCAAGGGGACGACCTCATGGGGGCGAGATCGCCCAAAGGGGGCGACATCCCCGAGGTCGCCCAAGGGGGCGACCTCACGGGGGCGAGATCGCCCAAAGGGGGCGACCTCTCCGAGGTCGCCCAAGGGGGCGACCTCACGGGGGCGAGATCGCCCAAAGGGGGCGACCTCCCCGAGGTCGCCCAAGGGGGCGACCTCACGGGGGCGACCTCCCCGAGGTCACCCAAGGGGGCGACCTCACGGGGGCGAGATCGCCCAAAGGGGGCGACTTCCCCGAGGTCGCCCAAGGGGGTGACCTCACGGGGGCGAGATCGCCCAAGGGGGCGACCTCACGGGGGCGAGATCGCCCAAAGGGGGCGACCTCCCCGAGGTTGCCCAAGGGGGAGACCTCACGGGGGCGAGATCGCCCAAGGGGGCGACCTCATGGGGGCGAGATCGCCCAAAGGGGGCGACCTCCCCAAGGTTGCCCATGGGGGCGACCTCACGGGAGCGAGATCGCCCAAAGGGGGCGACCTCCCCGAGGTCGCCCAAGGGGGCGACCTCACGGGGGCGAGATCGCCCAAAGGGGGTGACCTCTCCGAGGTCGCCCAAGGGGGCGACCTCACGGGGGAGAGATCGCCCAAAGGGGGCGACCTCCCCGAGGTCGCCCAAGGGGGCGACCTCACGGGGGCGAGATCGCCCAAAGGGGGCGACCTCCCCGAGGTCACCCAAGGGGGCGACCTCACGGGGGCGAGATCGCCCAAAGGGGGCGACCTCCCCGAGGTTGCCCAAGGGGGCGACGCGAGATCGCCCAAAGGGGGCGACCTCCCCGAGGTCGCCCAAGGGGGCGACCTCATGGGGGCGAGATCGCCCAAGGGGGCGACCTCACGGGGGCGAGATCGCCCAAAGGGGGCGACCTCCCCGAGGTCGCCCAAGGGGGCGACCTCATGGGGGCGAGATCGCCCAAGGGGGCGACCTCACGGGGGCGAGATCGCCCAAAGGGGGCGACCTCCCCGAGGTCGCCCATGGGGGCGACCTCACGGGGGCGAGATCGCCCAAAGGGGGCGACCTCCCCGAGGTCGCCCAAGGGGGCGACCTCACGGGGGCGAGATCGCCCAAAGGGGGCGTCCTCCCCGAGGAAAACTGGCTGGGGCCTGATGGCGACAACCTGCCCGGGAGATAGGAGACCATCCGGGCTTGAAAACCTGGAAAAAAGCCAGTTGGGTGATCGCCGATTTCTGGGTAAAACAGTGGAGAGTGCAACCGAATTTTGTTTCCTACTAGACCATGCAACTAATGAAGGTCCTTGAAAATGACAAGTACCACTAGTGCTTTTTCTATCAAGTGAACAACCGGCATAATCCGAGTCAGAATAGCCATGCAATGTAAATGAATCATTATGTGGGTACCATAATCCTAGTCTAGATGACCCAATGAGATATCTAAAAATTCGTTTTACCGCTTTTAAATGAGATTCTTTTGGATTGGCTTGAAATCGAGCACATAAGCATACATCAAACATAATATCGGGTCTAGTTGCACTAAGATAAAGTAGGGATCCTATCATACCTCTATATAAGGTTTGATCAATTGAAATTCCCGATTCATCTTTTCCTAATTTAAGTGATGCACTCATTGGTGTAGAAGCATGTTTAAGGTTTTCAAATCCAAAACGTTTAAGCATATCATGGACATATTTTGTTTGACAAACAAAGATACCATCAATTCTTTAAGATATTTGAAAACCAAGGAAATAAGAAAGTTCTCCTACTAGACTCATTTCAAATTCATTTTTCATCACTAAAATAACTTCATTACACATCTCTTCATTAGTAGATCCAAAAATTATATCATCAACATATATTTGCAAAATAATTAAATCATCATTATTATGCTTAATTAAGAGAGTATTATCCGCACTTCCCATAATATAACCATGCTTTAATAAAAATGATGTAAGTCTTTCATACCATGCACGGGGCGCTTGTTTTAAACCATAAAGTGCTTTTTCTAGTTTATAAACATGATTTGGAAACTTTCCATTAATAAAACCGGGGGGTTGTTCAACATAAACTTCTTCTTTTACAAACCCGTTTAGAAACGCACTTTTCACATCCATTTGAAATAGTTTTATTCTTTTAAATCTTGCAAATGCTAGAAAAATTCTTATAGACTCCAATCTAGCAACAGGTGCAAAAGATTCATCAAAATCTATCCCCTCAATTTGTGAATATCCTTGTGCTACTAAGCGTGCTTTATTTCTAGATATTCTAGACTCACCATCTAATTTATTTTTGAAAATCCATTTTACGCCTACAACCGGGTGATTAGATGGTCTTTCTACTAATTTCCAAACATTATGTCGCTCAAATTGTTCTAACTCTTCATTCATAGCCAAAAACCAAAATTCATCGTTTAAAGCAGTAGAAACGTTTTTTTTTGTTCTATTTCGGAAACAAAGCAAACATTTGAATAAGATTCATGAAGAGAAGAGCGAATTCTTACCCCGAAGGATGGTTCACTAATTATAAGTTCCCGTGGATGATCCTTTGTGAATTTTAAGACGCTTGGAGGTACATATTCATCTTTCTTGCCCTCCTCTTCTTCTTCTTTGGAAGGTTCCTCATCACCATGCTCCAAAGGAGGTAATAGATCATCCTCTTTGCCCGCGGAAAGTCTTTCTATACAAGGAACAAGCTCATCAAATTTCACATTAATTGACTCTTCAACTTTTCTAGTTCTTTTATTAAAAACTCTATAAGCTTTACTAGTTGAAGAGTATCCAAGAATTGTTCCTTCATCACATTTTTCATCAAACTTTCCGAAGCTATCTTTTGTATTTAAAATGATGCATTTACAACCAAAAACTTTGAAGTAAGATACATTAGGCTTCTTTTGAAAATAAAGTTCATATGGTGTGAGATTTAAAGATGGGCGAAGCATGATTCTATTTATAACATTACATGATGTGTTTACGGCTTCGGCCCCAAAGGACTTAGGTAATTTATATTCACATAACATAGTGCGTGCTAGCTCTTGAAGTGTCCTATTCATTCTTTCTACAACACCATTTTGTTTTGGTGTGCGTGGTGCGGAGAACTCATGTTTTATGCCTAACATATCACAATAAGAAGTAAATTTTTCATTTTCAAATTCTCCTCCATGATCCGAGCGAATGCATTTAATTTTTAAATCACTTTCATTTTGAATCGAGTACATAATTTTGAAAATTCACAAAACGCTTCGGATTTGGATGATAGAAATATTGTCCAACAATATCTAGAAAAATCATCTATTAAAACATATGTATATAATCTACCACCAAGACTTGCGGTGCTAACAGGACCAAAAAAGATCCATATGAATTAATTGCAAAGGTCTTGTAGTAGAAATAACATTTTTACTTTTGAAAGAGGATCTAGTAATTTTACCTTTTTGACATGGTGAACAAAGTGAAGGTAAATTTCCATTTAATCTAGGAAATCCTCTAATTAAATTTCTTTTGGCAAGTTTTACAATAAGCTTTGTGCTAGCATGTCCTAGCCTTCTATGCCAAAGTTCAAGTTCATCATTTTTGGTAATAAAACATTTTAAAGATGATTTTGAAAGATCATGAAATGAAACTATATAAACATTGTGTATCCTTGGTGCAGTTAGTAAAATATTGTTTGTAATAGGAGTAGATATTTTGCATAGATTAGTAGAAGATTCAAATAAAACATCTAATCCTTTATCACATAATTGGCTAATTGAAATAAGATTATGTTTTAGCCCTTTTGCATAAAGAACATTTGATATAGTGAAGGATTCGTTACCAACTGTACCAATTCCCATGATCCTTCCTTTTCCGTTGTCACCAAACGTCACGATCCCTCCCTTCTTTCTTTCTAGGCTAAGGAACTTTGCTTTATTGCCCGTCATGTGCTTGGAGCATCCTTAATCCAAGTACCACACATCTTCATTGTCCTTAGCCTGCCTGCACATCTAGAAAGAAGATGAGAGTAAAGATCCGGATACCCAAGTGGAACCACCCATAGAATAAGTGGAAGTCTTAGGTACCCAGATTTGCTTTAAAGTATTTCGTTTTATTTTCCTGCAAGAACTAGATGTGTGACCTAACTTATAACAATTTGCACACGAAATAAAGGGGGTTGAGACCCTTTTCTGGAATATTTTCTTGCTGGAATAAGTTGGATTTATAGAAGGAAAACATTTTGAAAAAGAAAATTCAGGTTTCTGGTATGAGGTGCTAGCGCCGACATTAGTGGCTAGCGTCGGGCGGTAGCCCTCACCTCGATATCCAAGCCCAAATTTTCCAGAACCATGGCACTGGTTCCCTAAAATCATTTCCAGAGATTTTTGGCCTATTCTAAATTTTTTAATGGCCATGGTGAGATCATGTACTTGTGCATTAAGTGAGAAGTTTTCTTTCACAAGCATGACACACCTATTTTCAAAACCCTTTTTATTATTTTTGATTTGCAAAAGAGAGGCTTCTAATTTTCTTTCTAATTCCCCCTTCTCTTTTGTAAGAGTTTTGGCATGAGAGAGGGCTTTAGAAAGTGACTCTTCAATATCTTTTGCCAATTTAGTGGAGTGATCACATTCTTGGCAAGAAACCTTTCTCTTTTCTAAAATAATTACCTTTTTAGAAAGCTTTTGATTTTCTTTAATAAGAGATTCATTTTCACGATTTAATAAAATACTATCTTTCATATTTTTATCAAAAGCTTTGCAAGTTTCAAGAAATTCATTAAACAATTCATCATAAGTGGGAGGAGTTACCTCAGTGTCACTAGGAACACTGGTGTCGTCGTTTCCACATCCCATGAGGCACATGTTTGCTTCCTCGTCTTCGCTTGATGAAGACCCGCTTGATTCTTCTTCGGAGGAGGAAGAGGAGTCATCTCATGTCTTTGCCTTTAGCACCTTCCTCTTTTCTTTCCCTTTGTGCCGTTTCTCCTTTTTCTCCTTCAAGAATTTTAGGCATTGGCTCCGAATGTGCCCGGTCTTCCTACAATGAAAGCATTCTGGTGGAGGTCTTTCTTCTTCATCATCGCTCTCCTTTTCCTTCTTTGAGGACGACCCTTTCCATCTTCCATCTTTTTGGATAAATTTCCGGAAAGTGTTTCGCCTTTCCGGATTTCGCATGAACTTTCGGAAGTTCTTCACCAAAAGACTTTCTTCATCTTCATCCTCATCCTCTTGGCACTCCTTCTTTGATTTTAATGCCAACGCCTTCTTCTTTGGCTCCTTGTTGTATTCATCATGTTGAATTTTGAGTTCTACCTCATGGGTTTTGAGATTCCCAATGAGGCTCTCAACTTTGAGCGTCCTTAAGTTGTGCGACTCCGAAATAGCCGTCACCTTCGGGTTGAATTTTGGAGGAATAGAACGAAGGATCTTACAGACCAAGTCGCCATTTGAGAATGTCTTTCCAAGAGCTTTTGAGGCATTGACGATCTTGGTGAAGCGCGTGTACATACCATCAACATCTTCGCTTTCATCCATTCAGAATTTTTCATATTCCGACTCAAGTTGGAAAAGCTTGGAATCTTTAACCTGCGATGTACCTTCATGAGTAACTTCCAAATGATTCCAAATTTCATATGCAGTAGTACATGCAGAAATTCTATTAAATTCATTTCTATCTAACACACAAAATAGAGCATTCATGGCTTTTGCGTTATTTTTACATTTGAGTTTATCCCGATCATCCCATTTATCTTTGGGTTTTTCTAACATAACCTCTCCATCTACAAATGTAGGAGGAGTGTATTCTTCTTCTAACATGTTCCAAACCTCAATATCTAGGGTCATTAGAAAACAACGCATCCTATTTTTCCAATAATTATAATCTGACTCAGTAAATAGTGGAGGTCTACTAATTCCTTGACCCTCGGAAAAAGCGAGATCATAAGACGCCATTATTCCTGGTTTTTAAGCCGTTTGGAATAACCTGCCCTCTGATACCACTTGTTGGATCTTACGGCGCCCTTAGAGGGGGGTGAATAAGGGAATAAAATTCATTTATAATTTTTAAGATAATTACTAAGTTGTTTTTGATTAATAGGAAATAAGATGACAATTTAGTAATAACAATTTTGCAATAATGAAATTTTACGCCAATTGAGAGAAATCAAATAAACACAAATATAATCATGATTGCAATATATAAAAAAGGTGTTTACAAAATTTGATTTCAATATCGCTAGAAATCGGAGGCGTACAAAAGTGAATTTCTTTTCCTTTTCTATACTGACTTGTATCCCCACAAACCGGTTGGCTTTAGCCTATCCTTCCCCGGATAAAGCCTCAAGCCACTCTAGCCAACCCAAACTCGGATATGGCCTCGAGCACCCCCTAGATCTAATCCCTTAGACCTAGTCGCCAACTCACGCGGTGAATTCCCCCTAAGCCGCGCAAGGACCTAGTCGCCAAAAACAAGGCAATTTTACCACAAGATACAAATAAAGAAGTGAAGTAAATAACAAGCAAACTCCCTCTTGAGATTTCTGGAGATGAGGATGAAGGATCGCTGAAGCTCAAGCGAGGTCAAAGCGATCGTTCTTCGGATGCAGCGTGATTGCTTCCTTCTCCAGAATTTCTTCTTTGACTTTGAGTGGGAGATGATGTTACGACAGAGTAGCAGCATGAGAGTTTGGGCACAAGTAATGTCTCTGGAAGTTCTAACCCAAAACGAGAGAGAATACATCGTTTTATAATTCTTGGAGCTAGTGCCTGCGGTAGCTGATAGCGCCTGTGGTAGCGGTCATGTTGAGCGGTTGCAGAACCGTCAACTGCATGGCTCTGTGCACAAACTTGAGATAGCGCAGGCGGTAGCGCGCGGTAGCGCTAGCGCTGGCGGTAGTGGTTGTGTTGAGCGGTTGCGGAACCGTCGGAGGCGTGGCTCTGTGCACGAACTTGAGATAGCGCCAGGCGGTAGCGCTAGCGCTGGCGGTAGCGGTAGCGCCAGGCGTTAGCGGTAGCGCTGGCGTTAGTGCTGCTCCTTTCAAAAGATTGTTCCAAGCTGCTTTGTACCTGTGGAGTATTGCACCTATAGTTCCTGCACACTATAAACACACTACAAGCCATATCAAATACAATATTGGATTTGTTATTCTCAAACAAAAGGATGTGATACACATGTCCAACAAGACCTTGCTACACGACCCCTTGGTCTATAGGTTTGTATGAGCATTCCTATAAATCAATGGTTACTTTTCTACTCTTACTTACTGTCCTTTACATGCTCTTTATTATGCTTTATTTACTGCTTTAATTATATATATACACTTGTGTAGTGGTAGTTGTTCCTGTAGCTAGTCCACGCCATCTGCTTTGTCTATACCCCTTGGTGTCCTCTGCTTCGTCCTCCCGCTTGGTGCCTAGGGCCACTGGGGGATGGATCTGGGGAAACAAGGATTATTCTTTTTGACTAACGGTCGGTGGACCATCTCATTTGAGGGGATCGAGGAGACGCAACAGCACCAGAGGCTGGTGCAGATGGAGGTGGGCCAGTCTAGTATAGGAGCACCAGTTCCAGGATTAGTGAGTGATTAGTAGTTAGCTTCCGCGAGTGATCTTGTAGTGAGGATATGATGTACAGGGCATGAGCCCTTTTATTATTGTTACCTTTGTTATTTCAGTTATATCATGTGGACATTTATTATATATAGCATGTGATTGTGGACTTGAACTTTCATTTGTACATTTATACTTTTCTTCTTCCGCGATCGATATGGCCGGCAGGATCAGCATTTGTAGTGGCAACCCTCCCGTGGGTAGGTGTTACCGCAAAGCAGCGGTTCTGGGCATAAGACCCGGTTTTGTAGCAAAAAAATGGGTCTTACAAACTGGTATCAGAGCAAAATAGATAGTGGCTTATCTTTTGTTTATTGGGGCTTACCTTTTGTTTATTGGGCGAATTGGTTACTGACTTGGGTATCCCTTAGATCTAATTTAGCAAGTGATGTGTCATGAGCATGACAATTTTGAAGTCGATCTTATTCAATGTTACTTGGACAAAGATGAGATGGTGTAACAGTACATTCGGAATAATGATCCGTAATGTTACCAGGACAATGGATAGACATCATTGATCGAACAACAACTTGACCTTAGTTGAATCATTGGAAATATACAGTTGTCATGTTTAGTCACTTAGGGATACAAATGCACTTATGGAGGTTGGGAACTGAAATTAGGTCGTGCCAGCTATAGTTATATTTGAAAGTTCTTGTGGTTTGGGGCTTTCAGAAGTGACTAACTTATGATTTGTTAAAAATCACGCCCTATCATGAGAGAAATTTTAACTACATTAATAATGATTGGTTAACATATACTCGTAAATGTTCACGATTACACCCCCATTTAAATTTGGAGGATAATTGGGACGCCTGACGATCTGATCAGTTCCATCAATGTTAAGAACTGGATAAGTCGTAGAGTTAAGTTGAGTGATTACTCAGACGTACGTGAAGGAATAAGAATCCGAATGTGTAGGGAAAACTTTATAGAGGCGTTGTCTACCCATACAAATGGGATCTGTAGTCACCGAAAAATGGTGTGTTGTGGAATGTATATTTCCTCGGAATGAAGAAAGACGTCATAGGTTTGTGATGCACGGTGAAGGCCAAGTGCAAAAGTCTTTGGAGAACTACCACAGTCACTGCCCAGGTTAGGGAGTGGAAGCTCGAGGATATAATCATGGATTTCATACACAGGTTACCACATCCCCACTCCGGGCACAAGTTCATTTGGAACATCGAGGATAGATTGACCAAGATAGCTAGGGTCACCCCAGGCTGGAAGGACTCTCCCGTTGGTGGTTGATGGGATTTGTTGAGAAGTTTGTCCCTTAGCGTGGTGTGCTCGGGACAATCGTGTCGGCTCGAAATTTATGGAGGACATAGACGCCCAGGTGCGAGTGATTCGAGTTAGGATGATGGAAGCCCAGAACAGGCAGGCCAAGTATTACGATGCGCGACATCGGGCAGTAGAGTTCTAAGGTGGAGACCAGGTGTTCTTGATGATACGTCTGATGCATGGAGTCTCGCGGGTACGCAGGCGGAAGAAGCTCAGTCTAAGATAAATGGGGCTCTACAGGACCCTGGAGTGGATCGGCCCATTGACTTACAGACTAGAGCTACCTCCGGAGTTAGCAGGTTTGCATGATGTCTTCCACATCGCCTTGTTTAGGAGAGCTCTACTACGGCTGGAGCAATGGATTTATACTATAGATGGCCTGGTATCCTCCGATTGATTGATTCACCTGGAGCTGGTCCGGATAGACGATACGGCGATGCGAGTTTTGCGGCGCAAGCAGGTTCCGTAGGTAAAAGTCATGTGGTAAAATTATGGACAGGAGGAGCACACCTGAGAGCCACTAGAACTAGTGTGGCAAAGATAGTCGGTGCTCTTCAAGTCAGAAATAACTTCGATTCTTAAGGGATGTTACGTTCAGTCACTCCCGGTGAAAACCCCGTAAGCCTAGCCTGAATTTCGAGGACGAAATTTTTATTTATTTATTGGGATTTGTAACATCCCCCAAATGACTAGACCCCTAGGATGGTTTTGTCATGACTAGGTCATGACAAAACCTTAGGATGTGCAAAGAGTACATAAGAACTTAAGCTTGAGGCAAAAATCACCATGGTCTGCGGATAGTGATTTCCAGTTACCAAGCTTAGGGTTGGACTTTAGGGCCCCACCATGACCCATGACCCCACCATGGCGTGTCTAACCCAGTAAAGGGGTTCCCTCGTAGTACCTCAATTACCAACCATAGAAAGAAAAGGGTATATGGTATACGGCGTTAGCGCCGGCGCTAGTGGCTAGCGCTGGCGGTAGTGGTGGTTTAGTTGAACCGCTGAGACAAACACTGAATCGCTGAGATGAACCAAATACCGTCGAAATGCTAGCGCAGGCGCTAGTTCTAGTGCAGGCGCTAGTTCTAGTGCAAGCGCTAGTTCTAGTGCAGGCGCTAGTGCTAGCTCTGGCGGTAGCGGTAGCGCCTGACGGTTGCCGAACCGGCAAGCATTACGCCGCCGAGGGGCTAACGCTGGCGCTAGCACTAGCGCCGACTGTAGCTAAACCGACGGAAGACGGTCGGGACTCGTTTTGCTGGCCATATTCATGGCCAAGGGAGTCCAAAAGTCCTCCCAATTGATGGGGGTTCATTTCCCCTATCAATTAGAAGAATATTAAGAGTTTTTCCAACTTTTAAGGAGGGAGAAGTGGGTGACCTTTGGAGATGGCCGAAATTCTCACCATAAATGGTGTTAATGGAGAAATCCCAAGCTTCATCTCCTCCCCACCAGGATTTGGATCTATGAAAGGGCTCAAGGGGTGAAGGGAATGAGTTTTCCCCCATTTTCTAGAAGAATTCTCATATCTAGGCACCTACCGGCATGGCACCCAAGACCTCTCGACCAACCATGGCGGACCGGCGATCGACACGACTACAAGCCGCAATTCAGGTCCTCCCCTCCTGTCTATTTCTTAGTGGGTAGATCTTATCATTTTGGCCACTAGATTTGGGACCAATTGATCTTGAATCGGCATGGCTGGAAGCTTGTGATCAAGCATTCTTCTCTCGTTTAAAATTCTGATTCCGGCTGCCTCCGGCCGGCCAACCACCGTACATCGCCGGCTGCCACCTCAAAGGAGGTGGTGGAGGCATTGGCCGACCAGGAGAGCGTCTAGGTAGTCGGGAAATCACCTCCCAAGTTTCTACATGACGGGCCAACCGTGGTCGTTGGCTGATTGGAGAAGGTGATGGGATGCCACATGTTTTTGTTTTAAGATCTGTGCATTGATCTGGTAATTAGTTTATGTGGTATTGTATTTTTTCTGTCCCTTTACTGGCAGTGCATAGATTAATTTATTAAAAATACTTAGGGCCCTCTACAGAAAAAGTGGTAAACACCATAGTTGTATCCCTTGGAGTCTACTTAAAATTAATTTCAGCCCAAAAGGAGCTTTGTAGCTCCCTGTAGAGCCATTTTGGTGGGACTGGTCCTTAGGGTAGGACAACCACTAATTTTGGAATAACCTTTGAATGGGTCATGGGATTGACTTAAAAATTGAAACATAGGCTATTTGTACCTACACCCTTGACATATCCAAAGATGGGAATTTTAGGATAAAAGTTTTCTAAGGTTTTTGTAATAACTCAATAATTCATATATTATTTAATTATAAGGTCTAATGACCTCCAATCCCCTCCAAATTTTGGTGGGTGTTCCTTAGGGTCATGATATGGCACTGGTAAAATTTTCAGCCCAATTGGGATTGATTTGTATGGGTAACTTGTTAACCCAAGTTTGGTTAAACTAGGTCAAACTAGGTCAAAATTAGTGCACACGATAGAATTAGGTGGCCAAATCTCATCAAAGTGGTGTGATATTTGGGCCACTGGTTTGGGATCATGTAAGGCACCTCCCTTGAGTAAAGTGGGGTGATGTGGGGGTGGATATGCCCTAGGATACTAGTTTTAACCTTAGGGTTGCACTTTAGGCCTTGTGAAGGACATAGGGTCATATGTCCTTGAATGGTCATGAAACTTGGTAGATAAGTTCATAGGGTGTAAATATGCCCTAGGAGATTTTATGGGAATTTAAGGAACACTTATTCCCTCTGATTTAGATTATAACCTTTTAGGGAACTCCCTTATAATAAGAATTTATATGCTCAAATAATCTTGGATGGTGATGAAACTTTGGTGGTACCCTCATAATCCTGTAATAGATCTCTGGTAATTTTTGTGTAATTATTGAATTAATTTAATTAGCACTTCATTCACAAGTTGTCTTTTTGTATTAAGAATATAATAAGTAATTAAGGGCCAAATATCCTCTGAAAATTATGAAACTTTGTGGTAGGACATTTTAGGGCTATATAGAGCTCTGTGAATTTTTGTATAATTTTTGGAATAATTTATCAGTAGGTTACTTCACATTTTTCCCTAGTATGTGTGTGCTTAGAATATTTATCTATGTGACTAATTAGTTCTGATAAATTTTGAAATTTGGCCAGTAGATTTTTCTGATTATTATTAAGGTCTGGTAATTTTCCCATAATTTTTAGACAAGTTTTTTTGGTGGTTCTTTCTTTAAATTTCAATTTGGGGTAATTGTTCAATATTATAATTAGAGGTCAACCTCTTACTGCAAAATTGTGATATCATGTATTTACTATTATTTTGACGTCATAGATTTTCCATAATTTTATGGGGGCCATATCATAAGAATATCTTACACTTCATGTTCAATTTCATGCTTTTCCAATGTTGGAGAATTTATAATAAATGCCAAATAATTAAGGAAAATAATGATTCTTTGGATTTAGTCTTAAAACAATATGATAGACCTCCAGTAAATAGCTTGAGTCAGTTGGAAGAATATTTGGAGTACCTCCTCTCATGCAACTTATATAACTCATTTGGTCTTCGTATAGTAAAACTATAAGATTTAAGTCGCATGCAGATCATTAGGAGGGAATGGAAGGTAGTTGGTGTATCTAGTCTGGTTGAAGAGTTTGAAGGTCACAAAAAAGAAGTTTATGTGATGAGAGTGTACTTGGTGGGTCAAGGGTAAGCTTGTGCTCGGGATTGACGATTAATCGCCTTTCCCCTGGAGAGTCATGAACCACCTGTTGGATCGGTAGGCGCCCTTAGAGGGGGGGGGGGGGTGAATAAGGGTTTTAAAAACTTATATTATATTTTGAAATACTTGCTTATGATAAGAGATCAAAATAGTGATTTTGTTTAAAGATCTAAATTATTTTATAATAAAGGAGAGGATAATAAACAACTTAGAGAAATGAAGAACAAATCAATTTTATTGCACAAAGAGAGACATGATTATTATTAATAAAATTGATTACAAAATTTTGATTTCAAAGACGCTAGAAATCATAGTGAAATATGAAAAACTCTTTTTGTTTTCTATACCGACTTGTATCCCCACGAACCGGTTGGCTTTAGCCGTTCCTTCCCCGGATACGGCCTCAAGCCGCTCTAACAAACCCTTCCCCGGATATGGCCTCGAGCACCCCCTAGACCTAACCTAGATCTAGTCGCCAACACGAGGCGAATTTCTGCCCTAAGTCCTACCCAGACCTAGTCGCCAACACGAGGCGAGTTTACTAAACGATTACAAGAAAAGATGTGGGAGTATCTCTCTGAACCTTCCTCTCTATGTTGTGGCACGAAGCTCTGGAATTTTGGATCTAAAGATGATGAAGAAGACGAATCCAAGGGGTCCTTTTTATAGCTTTGGAGCTAGCGCCTGCGCTATCGCTACCGCTGGCGCTATCCCAGTTTCGGAAATATTCTCCGCGTGAGAATCCTTTATTTTAAGCAAGCCGACCGCCTTCCTCTATTGCTTTGCGCTACCGCTAGCGCTATCAGCTACCACCGGCGCTATTCTATCTGCTTTCTATATATGCATCCCGCCAGCTTGAATTTCACTTTTGCGCTTTCAAGCGCTAGCGCCTGCGCTATCAGCTACCGCCTGCTTTAGCAGCTAGTTTTGAGTTTTGGCTCCAAACTTGGGCGCAACATTATTATGTTATCTTGGAGTCACGTGGACTTGTTTTCCTGCACACTTAAATACACAAGATAAAATACACATCGGATTTGTTATTTATAAACCTAGGAGATGCGGAAGACCATGTTCCAACAAACTCCCCCTTTTGATAATAACAAATCCATTAATGATAAATCAGAGCATTAATATATAAGCATGATGAAACTTACTTGTGTGTGTGTGAGAGTGATGACTTAGGATAATTATCGATTTTGGTATTTAGAATTGCTCCCCCTAAATACATGCTCCCCCTAAGTGAGTGCTCCCATAATATGTAAGCTATCATCTTAATTAATCATGCTAGTTTTCATTTGGATAGCGGATCTTATTTATCATGTTAGTTCTCCCCCTTTTGTTATTAGCAAAAGTGGGTAAGGAGGCAAAACACAGAAAAGTTTTGATTAGAAGATAAAGGCATGATCGAGCTTTTAGAGAGAATGAAATGATAAGGAGTTTTAGAATAATTTTTATAGAGATAGATCAGAGTTTTTAGCAATATAACATTTTCCAAGTATTATCATGTTGGTTCATCCTCTTTATATAAGAGTTTTAAGCATAAAAAATTAATGACGTCCAAGAAACGCTACTTATGGAACAGGTTCCGTCAGCTAACGCTGGCGTTAGCGCTAACGCCCGCGTTTGCTCTTCGTCGAACTCCCTTCGATGAGCTCCCTTCGATGAATTTCCTTCGTCGAACTCCCTTCGACGAAACTTCCTTCGACGAACGAATCCAAGTCAACGACTCAACGGTTCCGAACCCTCTTCGTCAAACTCTCTTCGTCGAACTCCGTTCGATGAACTCCTTTCATCGAACTCCCTTCGAAGAAAATTCCTTCGAAGAACGAAGCCAACAGTTCCGAACTCTCTTCGTCGAAATCTGTACGACGAACTCCTTTCATCGAACTCCCTTCGACGAAACTTCCTTCGACGAACGAAGCCAACGGTTCTGAACTCTCTTCGTCGAACTCCTCTTCGTCAAACTCCGTTCGAAGAACTCCTTTCGTCGAACTCCTTTTGTCGAACTCCCTTCGACGAACACCATCGCAATCCCGATGGGGCAGCTAACACCTGTATTAACACCTAACGCCGATGCTAGCTCCTAGATACAGAAAACCTGTACCAGCCTTAGGCATTCCAGCCTCCGCGCTCAGCGAAACCTGGGGTGTTACAAATCCACCCCCCTTAAAAGAATTTTGTCCTCAAAATTTAAAATGTTAACAAAAGCACAACTAACACACATACCTGAAACGAACAGTTCCGGAAAGTTATCCCGCATTGTTTGCTCTCGCTCCCACGAGAACTCGTCTCATCCGCAATTATCCCAATGCACTTTCACCAGCTCGACCTCTTTGTTCCGCAACCGCCGGACTTCAGAATCCTCCACGCAAGTTGGACGAACTATCATCCTCAGATCTTCGGTTACAGGAACTGTCGAAGACTCAACCACATCCTCCAGCTCCACCAATGCCTTCCTCAGCACCGAAACATGAAATACATCATATAATCCACTTAGCTCTACGGACAACGCCAATTGATAGGCCGCTTCGCCTATGCTCTCTGTAACCTTAAACAGACCCAAATATCTCAGACTCAATTTCTTGAGTCGTCGAATTCGTGAAATGCCTTTGAACGGCTTGATCTTCAAGTATACCATGTCGCCCACCGCAAACTCCACATTTATGTGGCGCGCATTAAAATACTTTCCCTGCCTATCCTGAACAACCTTCATGCGCTCCTGGATCGTTCGCACCAACTCACAAGCATCTGCCACCACTTCTTTTCCTAACAACTGGGTGTCTCCCACCTCGATCCAAGATATCGGCGTTCAACACCGCCTTCCATACAAAGCCTCGTATGGTGCCATTTTGATACTCGCCTGGAAACTATTGTTGTAGGCAAACTCCACCATGAAGAGGTGGTCTTCCCAACTTTTATCGAAATCGAGAGCACACATTCTCAACATGTCCTCCATTGTACGATTTGTTCTCTCCGTTTGGCCATCGATCTGCGGATGGAACGCAGTACTAAACTTCAATTTTGTGCCCAAACTTCGCTGCACTAACCTCTAGTCCTTGGACGTGAATCGTCCATCGCGATCGCTAATGATGCTCTTTAGAATTCTGTGCAACCGCACAATGTTTCGAACATAAAGCTCCACGAGCTTCTCCACGCTATCGTCCTTCCGATTTGGAATGAAGTGGGCTACCTTGGTCAGGCGATCCACAATCACCCAAATCGCATCGTTACCTTGCCGCGATCGAGGTAAACCATGCACAATATACATGGAGATGTCGTGGTATTTCCACTCGGGGATAAGAAGAGGTTTCAAGAATCCACCTGGCCTTTGGCATTTCGCCTTCATTAAGGCGCACGTCTGACACCGGCTTACATACAAAGCTACATCCCGCTTCATCCCAGGCCACCAAAAGAATTTCTTTAAATCCAAGTACATCTTCGTACTTCATGGATGAATGAAGTACTTCGTGAAGTGAGCCTCAAACATCAACTCCTCACGGAGCTTGCCAAAACGAGGGACAAACACCCTTCCATTTCTCTTTAAAAGTCCACTGACCATATCCAACGCACTGCCTTCGCTTTGCTGAGCTTCCAATGCCAATCGCTGACACTCTTCATCTGCATTGGTTGCCTCTCGAATTCGATCTACTAGATCACACTGCATCTCGATCCAGTTCATCTGAGCTGTGCTGGACTCACCCTTAGCCACACACACAATGCCAAGAGAGTCAAACTCTCGCACCAAACGCTCATCATGCGCTTCAATCAAATTTCCTTGCCTAGAGTAATTCCTACTCAAGGCGTCAGCCACCACATTGGCCTTGCCTGGCGTATACTGAATCGCTAAATCGTAGTCCCCAAGGAACTCAACTCACCTACGCTGCCTCATATTAAGATCCTTCTGATCTAAATGATACCTCAAGCTTTTGTGGTCCGTGAAGTTTTCAACCTTCGCACCATACACGTAGTTCCGCCACAACTTCAACGCAAAACTCACCGCTGCCAACTCCAAGTCGTGGACGGGGTAATTTCTCTCATGAGGATTTAGCTGCCTCGACCCATAAGCTATCACATTGCCATGCTGCACAAGCACGCAACCCAAACCGCACCCTGACGCGTCGCTGAAAATCTGGAATCCCTCAGTCCCACTAGGAATCTTAGGATTGGAGCAGACATCAATCTTTCCTTCAAGGTCTCGAACGCACAGGCACACTCCGGCGTTCCCACAAACTTCTGGTCCTTTCAGGTAAGAGTGGTGAGGGGCAAAGCCATTCGCGAAAAGTTCTCAATGAACCTTCTGTAATAACCAACTAGTCCAAGGAAACTCCGGACTTCCGCCAAGGTTCTCAGTACAGGACAATCTCTAATGGCTTCAATCTTCGCAGGATCCAGTGCCACACCATCTCCACTAATCACATGGCCCAAGAATGCCACTTTCCCGATCCAGAACTCGCACTTTGAGAACTTCACATTACGCTGGTTCTCCCTCAATGTCTACAACACTATTCTCAGATGAGACTCATGCTCCGCCTTCGACTTCGAATACACTAAGATGTCATCAATGAACACCACCACGAACGAATCCAGGTATTGTCGAAACACTCGGTTCATTAAATCCATGAACACTGATGGCGCGCTCGTCAAACCGAATGACATCACCGAGAACTCAAAATGACCATATCTCGTCCCAAACGCCGTCTTGGGAATATCCTCTTCTCAAATCCTTAACTGATAGTAACCCGACTTTAAGTCCAACTTTGAGTACACCGTCGACCCCACCAGCTGATCGAACAAATCATCGATTCGCATAATCGGGTACTTATTCTTGATGGTCAACTTATTCAACTCGCGATAGTCTATGCACAGCAGCATACTACCATCCTTCTTCTTAACGAACAACACTGGCGCACTCTATGGTGAGGAGCTGGGCCTAATGTACCCCTGCTCGAGCAACTCTTACAACTACACCTTTAACTCGGCCAGTTCCTTCGGTGCCATCCTAAACGGAGGACGCGACACCAGCCTCGCATCCGACACCAACTCAATTGAAAAGTCGATTTCACGCTGAGGAGGCGCTCCCAGAAGCTCCTCTGGGAACACATCCTCGAATTCCTCCACCACTGGCACTTCTCCGATCGCCAACTTTGTGGAGTGAGTCTCCAACAAAACGAAAATTGCCTCACCTCCTTGATTCACCGCACGTACCATTTGCACGGCAGAAATCAGGGAGCAGGCTACTCCGCATAAGCCCTTGAACTTGACCTCCGCTCTTCCTTCACTCCTTAAGGTCACCACCTTCAACATGCAGTCAATACTAGCTCATTTCTCTGCAAGCCAATCCATTCCCAGGATGATGTCAAATTCGGCTAGTGGTAGAATTGCTTCTACCAACTCGAAATCACACTCGCAAATCCTCAGTATAATGCGTCCTTTCCTTCCAGTGGTCATGAAAGACCCATTCGGCATGCGCACACTAAGCTCCGCCTCTGCCTCAACCGTCTCAACACCGATCCTCCAGGTAAAGCTATCAGCAAGAAAAGAGTGTAACACTCCCGTGTCGAACAACACTCTAGAGGGATATTCAGAAACTAGCATGAAGCCTAACACGCATATAACGAATATGAAAGGTCGCAAACAGGTTAAAACTATTAAACGAAACTCTGAACTTTCGTACCTGTCACCATGCCAGGCTGACGAATCGCTTCCTGCTGCCTGAGGTTGTACGCTCTAGGCTGCACAGGAGGTAAACGAGAGGCACTGGACACCGCCGCCTTCCCTTTCTCCCCAACACTAGGACCGGAACGCACCGACTGCTCCTGCCTCTGCTCTGGCTCAACTCCACTCTCGAAACAGACTCGAGCTATGTGCCCCACTTTGCCACACTTGTAGCATGTTAATGGACCCTTGGAATGGAACTCTCTAGAAGCCGCACCGCTCCTCTCGCGAGTCCTAAAAGGATGGGGTTTTTCTTCCACCAAATTTTCTCAGACTTCCCCTGAGACTGAGATGGCTTACTTTCTCCCTGCTTTGCCGCCACACCCTTGTGGCGCTGGGTTCACTCCAGATCGTTCTCCAAAGTTCGAGCAGCTTCAACTAACTCATTGAACCCGGCATTCTTTAAGGCTATCAGAGGTTGCCTTAAATTCTCTCTCAGACTCTGATTGAAGAGATTATCCCTCTCCTCATCATCTGCCATGGTCGTTCCCGCGTAACGACCCAACCGAGTAAACTCCTGCAAGTACTCGTCTACCGTCTTCTCGCGCTGCACCAAAGGCAAGAACTGCCGCTGAAGGGCTAACCTCAACGAAGAGGGGATATAACGCTTCAGGAAGGCATTCCCGAACTCTTCCATGGACGGGGCACATCCAGGGAAATGACGACCGTTAGGATTCACCCACCACAGCTTGGCGTCACCTTCTAGCATAAACGCTGCGAACTGGGAATGCTTGTCCTCTGGGGTCTCTGTCGCTTTCAGGAGTTCTTGAATTCTCGCCAACTAATCCTTGGCGTCCTTCGGAGTGCCAACTCCTTTGAACGTCGGAGGATGGAAACTTAGATAGTACTTCATCTGACGATCTCCTTGCCCAACCCCTCTCTTGGCTAACGGCTCTACCTGCCGTACTCCCACCTCTAGCGTGACAGTGTCCGGAGTAACAGGAGTCGCAGCCTGCACAACAGGCGTCGCAATCTGTGGCATTTCCGCAGATTGAGCCACCACCATTGCCTCTGCTAGCATACGACAAAAGTCTGTCGGGCACACACCCATATTTCACAAGGGCTGGGGCCATTGCACTGCTTGTCGATGGCTCCTCTTGACGCCTCGACGTCCCTGCATCGTCGCCACCATCCTAGCATAAGCAAGAAATACAAATCAAACTCTATTCGCAAGACTCGAACGCAAAGAAACTCATGGTCCCGCAATGTACTCCTATGTGGACAACCTCTTAATGCGATCCAAACACGCTAAACCTCAACAAGAACGCTAACCAACCTGGCTCTGATACCAAATTGTAACACCTCCCCTGTAATGACTATATAATATGGGTCCGGCCGGGACCCCACATCATATAATCGCCACATCTTTAGTATTAAAAAGTGATATAGATCTAACCATCTCAAAACTCAGAACCAACACTGCGGAAACAATAAATAAACCACAGAAGTTGTCCACATCGACATAAAAGTACTACAGCCTTAAGGCCTTACAAGACTCATACTCAAGTCAAAACAAAAGGGCATAGAAATGTCCAACAAATCATCACAAACCTAAGCTACCTCGGCATGCAAGCCAAAACAGGTAAAGATATCATAATCAAACAAGAAAGCATGATAAGTGCACTTCATGAAGCTTAGGCCTTTCTGGCCGGCGAGCTAGGCCCAGCATGTGATCCTTGCCCTGCATCCAAATCACAAAGAATGGTATAATGAGGGTCAGCTTTGGCTGACCAACAACGGTGTAACAACACCCCTCCTCCCGGCCGTCCTAGAGGACCCCGGGGAACTACATCACCCTGCAAGTCAGCACTTCATATGCAAATGTAATAACAGTATTAACATAAACATGATAGGCATGAGTGTCACAATCATCATCCACGTTTCTATGTTGAGCAATAAAAGTAAGGGGATCTAGCAATGCAGCATGTATGCATAAACCTGGGTTTCACCCAAGGCACCCTATGACGCGTATGCTTCTAATATAACAACACACATCAACATTTCATAACAAACCAAGGGTACTTATCATTCCCCCTACGGGCGTACAGGCCCAAGGCCAAGAACTCCACTGAGACCTCACCCCTTACATGGCTCATCTTGCCAACGGGCGCATCAGCATACTTGTTCTCGCCACAATCACCAAGCCAAAAGCCAAGAACTCCACTAGGACCTCACCCCTTACATGGCTCATCATGCCAACGGGCGCACCAGCATACTTGTTCTTGTCAGTTAGCCCAGAATGGGGCTTGTCTTGCCGGAACACTCTACCCACATGAATCCAAGCATTCACGGGCTAGCCAGCCAACCACAAAGACAAAGCCACGCCTTCACATACACATAACATTTACCCTTTCCAAACCAACGTTCATTCTCACACGAACATAAGGGCAACACATACGACGTTTTCACCGTCATCGGATTTCTAGCAAAATCCCTAAAATGCACGTTAAGCAACATAACCGAATCGGACCACCGGTCACGTTTTCGGCTTCACCCAAAATGCCTAATCCACTAACAGAGCGGATCTCTAGTGCAAAATCATGTTGGGGACAGACTCAATCAACCCGATGGTTCTCCTTGAACCAAGGAGACCCAAACCCCACTCATTTGATAGATCAGGTGCCATAAAATTTCAGAAAAGAGAAAGTAAAAGCATAGATGCCATGCACGCATCCTAAAACCGGGAGGAGAGATGTCGTTACCCTAAGAGTTCTCTTCTTCGCCATGGATCAGTTGAAAGGCACGGATAGAAAGAAGCGCCTTCTAGTCCTCTCCACGGATCTGGTCTCGGATCGGCGAACGGAGCTCCGGTAGTCCAACAATGGCGGATCTAGCCTTCTTCTTCCTCCAAACCCTACCTCTCTTCTACGCCTCCAAAAGCACAAGGGACTTAACAAAAAGAGAATAGAACTTCTCTGCCCTAAATAAAACTTTAGGACGCACTTATCAGGACCGCAGGATCAAGATCGAAACAGATTGGACGTCCAAGAAATTCTACTTACGGAACAGGTTCCGTCAGCTAAAGCTGGCATTAGCGCTAGCGCCCACGTTAGCTCTTCGTCGAACTCCCTTCGACGAGCTCCCTTCGATGAATTTCCTCCGTCGAACTCCTTCGACGAAACTTCCTTCGACGAATGAAGCCAACTCAACGACTCAGCGGTTCTGAACTCTCTTCGTCGAACTCAGACGAACTCCTTTCGTCGAACTCCCTTCGACGAAACTTCCTTCGACGAACAAAGCCAATGGTTCTGAACTCTCTTCGTAGAACTCACTTCGATGAACTCCTTTCGTCGAACTCCCTTCGACGAAACTTCCTTCGACGAATGAAGCCAACGGTTCTGAACTCTCTTCGTCGAACTCCTCTTCGTCTAACTCCGTTCGACGAACTCCTTTTACTGAACTCCTTTTGTAGAACTCCCTTCGATGAACACCATCGCAATCCCGACGGGGAAGCTAACGCCTGCGTTAACACCTAACGCCGGCGCTAGCTCCCAGATACAGAAAACCTATACCAGCCTTAGGCATTCCAGCCTCCGCGCTCAGTGAAACCTGGGGTGTTACACGTCGACATCAAGTTGAAGTTTGGTCGACTTTCATTTGACGCAAGTCTTAACTTAACTGATTTTGTGATTGTCTTGACTTGGCCATGATACTCTAATGTGAGTGTGACAACCTAAGACATCTAATGACCAATTTACCCTTACTGTACTATGAGGGTAATACACCTTGGAAGTAAAATCACTTATATATAATTTGTTAAGTTAAATCACAAGTAGTTTTTGTCAATAATCTCCCCCATATTTATCTTAACAAATTTTATAGATTGTTTAAAGTGATTTTACTCATACTTCGACATCAATTCAAAATACAAGCAATTATACATAAAACAGACAAGTATTATAGACTGAAATAAATTTTGATTGATATAACTGAATGTTTATCAAAGTAATTTACCCAAGTCAAGAATTACTTTTTCTTCCAGAGGAAAGATGTCAAGGCCTTATAGGCCTTCCTAGATTTCCTCTCCACATACTTGAAGTTGGAAGGAATGGCTTTCTTTGGGTTCTTCTGAATTTTTCATGTCCCTTGAAAAGCTTTTCCATATCAGTTTCTATTTCAGGATACACATCACTGAGCTTGGATCCCATACTGATGACTTTAGCAATCAGCAAGTTGATATCTTCCAAGTCAATATCCTCTGCATCAGGATCTGGTACTATGAAGGTTGACTGAGGAATGCCTGACTTTGGAGCTGTTTTAAAAGTAATATTTCTTTGCTTTTGATAAGGCAGGTCTTCTAAATCTTGACTGATTCCAAGACCCTTTGTACCTTGTTTTCCTTTCTCATCCCTGAATTTAGCCTGACCGTATATTTAGAGAGGTCAAATAGTGTGCTGGGAATCTGGATTGTCTCTTTTAATTGCTCTTTTTCAACAGCCTCTTTACCCTTGGATAGCCTTTCAATGAATAGCCTTGTCTTTTCTTCCTGTTCCCTTTGAGATGCTTCATAGTCATCTTGCTCTCTTCTTCTAATCTTTTCCAGGACTTTATCCAGCTTTGGATCATGATATTCCTTCCATTTATCTTCAGGCATTTCTACCTTCTCATAGGTTTTGTAATAGGATTTATCCTTTCTGAATTGCTTCCTTTTTTCCTTTGTATATCTTTCCCATATGTGTATGTTTCTTCCCCTTCCTCTGTAACTCCTTCCATGCCCCCTTCCTCTGAAGACTGGTGCTTGGAGAATTGGAGTGGGTGCTGGAGTAGAAGCAGGAGTGAGTTGAGTTGGTGGGGGATATGATGGAGTGAGTTGAGCTGGTGGGGGAGATGATGGAGCAGGTTTGACTATAGATGGTGCTATTGTAGATTCGTCAGAATAAGTCCAGAAGCCTTGTGTATTAGGAATTGATGGTTCAGTGGGCTCACTGTGCTGTTGTACACTCTTTAAGTAGGATTTTTCATCTGAGAATTGGTCACTCTCCCCCTGTCTTGATGACTCCCACTATGTTAGAGGCAGGGTTCTTGGATGAGAGGAAGATTCAGGGAGTGGAAAAAACTTGGAGGTAATAGCAGACACTCCTTTAGAAGCAAAGGACAGAGGGAGAGTTGTAGTGTAGACTAAGACTTGAGGTGGACTGCTCGTACACTTCTCCCCCGCTTTATATCGTTGAAGAAAGATATAAAGACATCAACAGGAAATATTAACGATATTATTTCTGTATCAAGGGCCTTTATTTCAGCCGTTAGGTCTCGTAACCTTCTGTGTTGAGCACACAACTTGCCATAGCAGTCCTTCGAGAAGTCAAGGTAGAGAGTACTGAATTGAGAGAGTAAGGTCTCTAGAGCAAGATCAACTGCTTCAACAATATCTCTTTGAATTTGAGGAGACGTCATTGATATCCTAAGAGTGCCTGCACTATAACAAAAAGAGAGAATTAGAAAGGAAAATGGAGGAAAGTGAATGGGAGAGGAGTCCAAAAGCATAATAGGGTCGAATGCCTGAGTTGCTTTGAGTAGATGAATCATCGCAACTTAGGGTTATATTCATAGCAACGTCAAACAGAAATGAATTTAACGCACCAAAACATGTCGATGTCGCCTCTGCGCGCGCTATGCAGATTCAACATAGCGTTGAGAAGAATTTGACGGGGCTCCGAATATAGTCAGCAACCATGATGTCGATGTAAGCGTTGATATATGTTCGACGCTACGTCGAGTGCTATTCGAAGGAACTATCCCAATCTACTCTCGAAGTTGGCTTCAATTAGAAATCGATGGTGCGTTGATTTGTTTTCAACGCAACTCTGAATAAACCTTATATTTTGTTGAAATTTTTTGTTGTATTTCCCAGCAATACATTTCTATGAAAAAAAGTGTGAATACATATTAGAGGTGTCCTACAGGGCTCCATCAAGCATTCCCAGTGCATTGATGAAGAACTTGTGCTTACTTTCATCAAGTGGCTTAGTGAAGATGTCAGCCTTTTGAATATCAGTGGAAATGTATTGAAGGTTGATCTTACCCTTCTCAACATTATCCCTGAGAAAGTGATGCCTTATCTCTATGTGCTTAGTTTGGCTATGGAGAATGAGATTGGAAGCTTTAGAAATAGCACTAGAGCTGTCACAAAATATTGCGGAATTGACAAGAGAAAAGTTATAGTCTAACAACTGATTTTGCATCCATAGTATTTGTGAGCAGCAGCTTCCTGCAACTATATACTCAGTTTCAGTTGTAGAAGTGGAGACTGTAGCTTGCTTCTTGATAAACCATGAGAACAGTCTAGCACCCAGGAATTGACATATTCCTGAGGTGCTTTTTCTATCCAGCCTGCATCTAGCATAGTCTACATCTGAATAGCCAACTAATTCAAAACCAGATTCTGCTGGATACCACAAGCTAAGTTCAGGTGTACCCTTTAGATATCTGAGTATCCTTGTTACATAACTCATGTGGGATTCCTTGGGGTCAACATGAAACCTAGCACATATGCAGGTAACAAACATTATATCTGGTCTGCTAGATATTAGGTAGAGAAAAGAGCTAGTGGCTGCTCTGCAAGTCTTCTGATCAAAGGACTTACCCTTTTCATCTCTATCTAAAACAACATTAGTAGTCATGTGGGTCTTCATGATAGAGGCAATTTCTACCCCAAACCTCTTAATAAGTTCTCTGGTATACTTGGATTGACATATGAAAATACCATCTGCATTTTGCCTTACTTGAAGTCCTAGGAAATAGGATAGTTCCCCATGCTACTCATTTCAAACCTTGACTGCATTAGGTAAGCAAACCTTTTGCATATTGATTAATCTATTTACCCAAATATAATATCATCTACATATATTTGTACTAGTAAGGGCTGATTCTTATGTGCTCTTGTGAAGAGAGTTTTATCCACCTTCCCACTTTCAAAGGAGTTTCCAGAAAGAATGTGGGTAAGGTCTCATACAAAGCTCTCGGAGCTTGCTTGTGGCCATATAGTGCTTTATCTAACCTATATACAAAAGAGGGAAAAGTTGGATTGACAAAACATGGGGGCTGCTCCATATACACTTCTTCCTGAAGAGGTCCATTTAGGAATGCACTTTTCACATCCATCTGATAGACTTTAATCTTCATGTGAGCAACATATGCAAGGAACATTTTGATGGCCTCCATCTTTGCTACTAGAGCAAATGTCTGGTTGAAGTCAATCCCCTCCTCTTGCCTGTATCCTTGGGCCACAAGTCTGGCCTTAATCCTGATTATGACTCATGTTGAGTCCATTTTGTTTTTGAATACCCATTTGGTGCCAATGGCTGGGTAGTTCTTTGGTCTCTCAACCAATGTCCAGACCTTGTTCCTCTCAAATTGTGATAGCTCTTCTTGCATTGCAGATATCTAATGAGGATCACCGTCTGCTTCTTCAAACTTCTTAGGTTCATAATGGGAGAGGAAACATTACAACATTGTTTCATTTGTGAGCTGATTCCTTGTCTTAACTCTAACTGTCAAATCTCATATGACAAGTGTTGAGGGATGATCCTTTAGAGTCATCCTAGATCTTGTTGATTTATTTATGGGATTCTCTTCTTCCTGAAGAACAACATGCTCAGTGACAGTGGGTGCACCAACTTCATTCTCTTAAATGATCGCAGTGGCTGGTTTTTCAGGTGTTGTGAGTTCCTCTTCATCAGCTACAGAGTCTTCATCTGAATCAATGTCCACTTTCTATTTTCCTTTGTCTTGACACACTGATGAATGATCCATAATGCCGAGCCTTTCAACTTGCTCTGCTAGTTGGTCTTCTTCCTGCAGAACAGTATTGGTGGAAGCTTCCTTACCCTTATAACACATGTTAGCTTCATCAAAGACCACATGCACAGACTCCTCAATCTTGAGAGAGCTTTATTATAGCACCTATAAGCCTTGTTTGGTGAGGAATATCTCAAAAATATTCCATCATCAGCCTTCTTGTCAAATTTGTCAAGAAGATTTTTCCCATTGTTGAGGATAATGCAAGTACAACCAAATATCCTAAAGTATGCGACTATAGGTACCTTTCCCTTAAGTAACTCATAGGGAGTCTTTAACTTTGTCTTGTGGATGAGACTTTTATTCAGAACATAATTGGCAGTATTTACTGCCTCAGCCTAAAATGACTTTGGCAAGTTGGATTCAGCCAATAATGTCCTTCCTGATTTAATTATGGTTCAATTTTTCCTTTCAGCCACCCCATTTTGTTGGGAGGTTCTAGGAGCTGAAAAGCTATGTCTTATCCCTTCATCCTCATAGAATCTACACATTAACTAATTTTCACACTCAGCACCATGATCACTTCTGATCACAGCAACCTGAGTATTGAATTCAAATTGAATCTGTTTAATGAATCTTGAGAGGATCTTGAAGGTGTCTAACTTAGCTTTAGAAAGAACACCTAGCTGAATCTAGAAAAGTCATCAACAATGACTAGTATAGGATTTACCTGCTAAGCTCTGAGTGGAGATAGGACCAAATAGGTCCATGTGCAATAGGAATAAGATTCTGGGGGAATCATTCTTACCAATTGGTTTAAATTATGATTTGATCTGCTTTCCTAGTTGGCAGGCTCTACAAGGATGGTCTTTATTGAACTTACTTGTTGGTAAGCCCCTTACTAGATTAAGCTTAGATAGTTTGGCAATGGTCTTAAAGTTAAGAAGACTATGTCTCTTAAGTCACAACTCATTGTTTTCTAACTGGGAGTTAAATAAGCAGATCTCTGACTTTGTATGCTCAAAGTCTACAACATAGAACTTACCTTTCCTAAGACCAGTCAATACTATTTGGATAGTTATAGAACTAACTATATGACATAAGGACTTAGTGAATACAACTTTGTATTCACCATCACATTATTGGCTAGTAATTATTAGATTATGTTGAAGTCCTTCAACATAAGCTACCTTAGAAAAGTAGACTTCCCCAATCCTGAGCAAACCATATCCTTTGGTTTGCCTAGAGTGGGAATTCCCAAAAATTACCTTAGGCCCTTCCTTGGCCTTGTAGTTTTCCAGCAGTTCTTTTCCTCTATTCATATGCATGGAGCATCCACTGTCCAGATACCACTGCTGGTTTGTGGTTGAACAGTCTCCCTTCTCCACATGAAATCATATATTAGTATATACCCTCACATGCTGGGGTCTCTTTCTTCTATCATCATATGGAGTTATGAAAGAATAAGATAGTCTTTCAGTATACCCCTTAAGGTGAAGAAGTGTTGCATTGTTAAGCCAACAATGTTTGGTTATATGCCCAAGTTAAGAACAGCAGAAACATTTAGTGACAGAAGTAGAGGGTGGTTTAGATGTTTGATAGCTTCTTGCAGGAAACATGCGTCGAGAAGAAATCGACATATCTTTAGAGTTGCGTCGAGTGAAATTCGACGTGTCTGCATAGTTTTGTCGATAATAATTTGATGCACAGTATTGGTTGCGTCGAATATAATTCGACGCACCCTCACACTTGCTTCGAATTGATGTCGGCGCATATGCTGAACTCCGTTGAGTTGCATTCAACGCATCTTTAAAATTGTGTCGAGATCTATTCGACGTATGATTCTTTTTATTAAGATTTTTATTATTTTTATTTGGCTTTTCTAAGGGGTGTTTACCTAAAATCCTTGGTTGATTAGTAATGTTTACCCTATTGAATATAGTGAGTTTGTTAGGGTTATTATTATGTTCTTCACATGATTCTAAGTTGTTATTAGGTCTAGACCTAATTAATGTCACAGGATTTTTCTAAGCAGATTTGTTAGGGATTAGTGAGCTAGTGGATGGTAGTGATTCTAGATCAAGATGATCAAATCTCTTGGAGAGATTTTGTGAGATATCCTTAAGCTTTTGACCATTTCCATTGAGGGAGTCCTCAAAGGCTTTTGTCTTTGTAAGTTCTTTCTCTAAGTCAGAATTTTCATTACCTAATGTGTATATTTCTTTTTCCTTCTGAGACAATTGATCTCTCAAGTTATAGTTAACTGAGTACACATGATCTTTCCTAAGGTCTTCTAGTTCTATTCTAATTAGGCTAAGTTCCTTTTGACTGTTAGTATAATTTTGATAGAATTATTTGAAATAATCTTTAAAATCTTCTGAAGAAAACTCAAAATCATCAAAGATTGTTACCTTATCTCAGCAGTAGAGTCTTCCAGAGCCATTAAACAGGCTTCTTCATTTCCACACTCTTCATCTCTATCAGATGCGAAGGAGCTTAACTCAGATTCTGAATCACTCCAGGTTTCAGCCATGAAACCCTTCCCTCCTTTCTTACCCTTCCTCCTGAAGGATTTCTTCTTGTGCTCCTTCTTCTGCTTGTTGATTTTATTCTTTTCTTCCTCAGGACATTCCGTGGCAAAGTGGCCTGGTTTTCTGCAAGAGAAGCAGATAATTTCTGATAGATTTTTTAGATTTAAAAGCTAAATTAAAGTAAAGCCTTTCTTTCTTCTTTTATTAGAATTCGGCGGAGTTTTCGAAGAGTCCCGCGAGTAATTCTACTTCGAGGAATTACCCGTTATCCTATCGAAAGATAGAAGTAACGACATTTTCCTCTTTCGAAATATCGAGGATTACTCTTTGGCCGCGTCGCCAAAAGCTAAGTAGAAAGGGTTTGAAAGGCTTATGTTTGAAATGAAAGTTGAAAGCTTTTTGAATATGTTGTTGCAACAATTTTGTGAGTTGTTGCAACAACTTTGTAAATGATAGTTTTAAAACTCCTTTTACCTTGAGCTAGTTGCAACAACCAAAGGTTTGTTGCAACAATTTTCTAATTGTTCTTAAAAGAGAGTTTTAATTTGCTTTTGAGAGAAAGCTTTTGGGTTTATATAATTATCCGGACTAAAATTGATAAAGGCAAGTGGACCTTATCGATAGTAGTATAGGATATTTCTTTTTGAAATATCAAGGTCGTATTTTTCCAAGGTCGTATCGATTATTTCTACTTCTACGGAACGCGCTATTATTTTATCGAAAAGAGTTTTGAATTGATTTTTATAATTTTGTAGAAAAACTAATGACGAAAATTAAGGTTGGCATGCGTTTAACGATAATTGCGATAAAAAGCGAAAAAGCACGAAAACGTTAATTTAGAAAGTAGTTTTGCTTAGATTTTTTTAGAGTTTTATAAAGCTATAATGATAACTACGGCGATTTTAAGCGATTGAGCGGTTAGCGAAATAGCAAAAAGCAATTATATTAAAAACAAAGAACGCACTAATTTAAAATGCACACACTCTACGAAATTAAAATGAAAGCTGTAAATTGCAGAAATTAAAGAAATGCAATCCCTACCCAAATAGGTAGAGGGGAAATAAATGCGTGAGCGAGTCCTATCCAAACGGATAGGCGGGAAATAAATGCGTGAGCGAGTCCTATCCAAACGGATAGGCGGGAAATAAATGCGTGAACGAGTCCTATCCAAACGGATAGGCGGGAAATAAATGCGTGAGCGAGTCCTATCCAAGCGGATAGGCGGGAAATAAATGCGTGAGCGAGTCCTATCCAAACGGATAGGCGGGAAATAAATGCGTGAGCGAGTCCTATCCAAGCGGATAGGCGGGAAGTAAATGCGTCAGCGAGTCCTATCCAAGCGGATAGGCGGGAAATAAATGCGTGACGGAAATGGAAGCTATTGAATTACAAACAAAGCGCAAAATTTATACTCATACACACACACACCCTTACTTGAAATGAAATCAAAGTTAAAAGAAAACAAAACCTATACTAGCACACACACACACACATACTTAAATAAAAACTACAAAAACACTAAAAAAACTAAAAAAAGAAAAATTAAAATACAAAAAAGAGAAAAATTAACCTAAACTCATACACTCACACACACAAATTATGAAACCATCTAAAAATTACAAAAAAGCTAAAAACATGAAAATTAGCCTCATACACACACACACCCAAATTTAAAATGGAAAACTTAACAGAACAAAATCTAAAAAAAGGAAAAACAAAAAGAGAACACACACACACTTTCACCAAAACAAAGAGAGAGAGAGTTACAAACAAGCCAAATTATTTCATTTCCATCATAAAGAGGTTACAAAACAAGAGAGAGAAAGAGCAAAAAAAAAGCTAAAGCATGAAAACAAAGCTTGGATCAAAACCTTAAGAATAGCCCTCAAAATTTTAAACCCTTTAAACATCAGCCACCCCCTCTATTTATAGAGGATTTTTGGTGTGCATTTAGTAAAAAAAAAAGGACAGCTGGACAAGTGTGGGGTGCAGTTAGAGGGCTGGAAGGGGCTAGCTGGCGGGCTGAGCTAGAGGTTGGCGCGGGCAGCAGGCAGCAGGGCACGGGCGCGGGCAGCAGGGCGGCAGCGGGCACGGGCACGGGCGCGGGCAGGGGCAGCAGCTTTAATCCAGCAAAATGGCTGTGCTGGGATTCGATCCTGCGCCTCTAATTAAGACTAACTACACCAAATCCACATAGGCAAGTGGACTTTGATGTAAACACAAGAACATTTATATACATATTATATATATTTACAGATTTTTTTTTCTTTTATAAATTAACTTTAATATTCTTAACTTTAATAATATATATAACATTATTTTTACATATATAATACATTAAAATACATAATTTTTATTAACTTAACACATATATATTTATTTTATAGTTTTATACAACATTATTATGTGCTAAATAAAATATGCGTTAAATAAAATATACACTAAATAAGATACACAATATATATATAACTCTTTATAGACTATAATTTCATATAGTAAATTTTATTTTTTATATATTTAACTTATTTATAGTTTATATTTACATATATAGACATAGTTTTTACTTAATACATATTTACATATGAATATATGCTTATTTATTATACTTATTATTTACATACATATAACTATATTATTTATATTTTATATATTATATATATATTATATTTATAATAAATTTATTATACAATAATATTTCAAAAATATATTCTTATATAGATATATAATTACTTATTTTTACAAAAGAAAAAAAAGAAGTGATTATTTCAATGATTTAAAAGCAATATGTACAAAATTACCCAAAATTAGGCTAGAAATGATACCAAAAATATGCATAATTTGTTATTCATCAAACACCCCCGTACTTAAGCTTTTGCTATTCCAGAGCAAAAGTAAGGGATACCTATAAGACGTTTAATAAAATTTCTAATTTACTAAAGTTTTTATTAAATCAAAAGTAAGATCGAAATAAATTTAGGGTATTTAAAGAGGTAAGTCCAAAACTATGAAAGTAATTTAAAAAGAGCGAAAAAATTTTAGCGAGACTTCTAAAGTTAGCTAAATAGCGTCGATTATTGCAGTCTTTGGTACCTTTTAATTAGAATAGAATTATATAAAACCTTAACTTTTTTTTAAGAAAGTTTTTAAGAATAAATAAAGCCTACTAATTATGCTCTCCCAAACTTTTTTAAATTAAAATCTAGGTACAATTTTATTGGCTAAGGGGTAGGGAAAAAAAGGTAGCCTTGGCAAAAAGAAGAGTGCTTGGATTTAGGGGTGATGGACTTTATCCTCTCACTCCACCTTTTTGGTGGTTTTGCTTTGATTCCCAGTGTTGGTTTACGCGGGAGAATTGAAATCTTTTCTAAACTTAACCCAATGCCAGTGTTTACGGAATTTTATTTTTTTATTCCCATTGACACGGGATTTCTTTTAACAATATTGGGTGCATGTGTTTACGGAATCTTTTTATTCCCATTGACACAGGATTTCTTTTAAAACTCCTACTTTTATTATTTTTATGCCAAGCTAAGGGGTGTTTATAAGGGGGGTTTCAAGAGAAATTCTAGATTAATAAAAAAAGATTTTTGAGAGCAAGTTTAGTAGATTAAAAACATTCCTAAAGTTTCACAAGTTTAGAGTTAGAATAATTGAATTTAAAGATGGTTTGCCAATATAATACAAAAAGGAATCTATTTAGGGTAAACCCGAGGTAGTGCTAAAAATTCTGTTCTCAAATTAAATTAAGATCGCAAGATTTTCTTTACTACTGAAAATTCCTCGATTTAAATTTTTCAAACTATGAAATAAATAAAATTGTTTTAGCAAATCATAAATAATGAAAAACGCTTAAAGATAAAACTAACCTAGCCTTGGGAATAACAAAAAGCTAAGTAGGGGTTTTATTTTATTTTTGGATTTTTTTGATAAGTTTTTCAAATATATATTTTTTTGGAGTTTTTAAGATATGACATTTTTGGGATTTTTGATTTTCTTTATAACAAAATGCATATATAAATACTAAAAAAAAGGAAGAAGAAAATTAAGAAAAGTAAAAATACATACAAAATATTTTTGATTTTTTCTAAGAAATTTTTTCATCATATATTTTTTGATTTTTTTAGTTTTGTTAAAAATATGTACATTAATAGAGAAAAAAAAAGAAAAGAAAAGAAAAGAGAGAAGGAAAAACATTTTTGGTGTTATGACAAAATGAATTTTGTTATAACAAATTTTTAAGTACATTTTCATCATCATTTTTTTTATTTTGATTTATAATTATAAATAAGGATTTTTATATACAAATAAAAGACATAAACATAAAACATTTATATAAAATTTTTTGTGTGTGTTTTTTCTAAGTTAATTAATGATTTTTTGGATTTTTCATTTGATTTCCTATTTACAAAATTACTTATTTTTACAAAAAGAAAAAAAATGAAAAGAAGGACAAAGATGTTGCAACATAATTTTCTTATGTCATAACAAATTTTGTTATGTTATAACAAATAGGTTTTATGTTGTAACAAATTTTTCATATAAATTTTTTTGTTTTTTCTAATATGGGAGGGGCAAAAATAATTACAAAAAGAGGGAAAACACACCCCCATACTTAAAGCCAACATTGTCCCCAATGTTGAAGTTAAGTGTGAGGAACGAAAATATTTACAAAAAATGTGAAGATTTAATTACAAAATAGAAAAAAATATATACAAGAATAGTTACAAATAAAAAGGAACGCGTTGGCGGGGTACGATCTTTGTAGAGGTGGGGGAGGGGTATGGAATTTAGCTTCCCCCCCAGTTGATCCCCCGCGTGGTAGAGTTTTAGTCGGTGACCGTTAACTTTTAAGTCGCCTTTTTCCGGGTGGGTTATAAGGACGGTCCCGTATGGCCAAACCTCTTTCACTTGAAAGGGGTCAGACCAACGGGATTTTAGTTTCCCCGGAAAAAGACGAAGACATGAATTATATAGGAGGACGAGATCGCCCGGCACAAATGATTTTGGAAATTAAATTTTTCGGTCGTGGTAAAATTTAGAGCGTTCCTTATAAAATTTATTACTCTCGTAGGCGTTCGCACGCCATTCATCGAGTTCGTTTAATTGGAATTTCCGGTTTTCGGCGGTTAAATTATGATCGAGATTTAAAAGTTTTAACGCCCAAAAAGTGCGGTGCTCTAATTCTACGGGCAAATGGCACGCCTTGCCGTAGACTAATCGATAAGGCGTACAACCGATTGCGGTCTTGTACGCCGTACGATATGCCCACAACACGTCGTCTAATTTAATTGCCCAATCCTTCCTATTAGTGGATACGGTTTTTTCTAATATTCGCTTAATTTCTCGATTTACTACCTCCACTTGGCCGCTCGTTTGGGGGTGATAGGCGGTGGCGAGCTTATGCGTAACGCCATATTTGGTTAATGTTTTTGCAAACTGGGCTTTGTAAAAGTGCGTACCCCTATCACTAACTATCGCACGGGGCGTACCGAAGCGAGAAAATAATTTTTTTAGGAATTTGACGATGACTCTCGCATCGTTGGTTGGGAGAGCTTGCGCTTCCGCCCACCTAGATACGTAGTTGACCGCCACTAAAATGTAGCGATTTGTATATGAAGGAGGTAGGGGGCCTATGAAATCTATGCCCCATAAATCAAAAATCTCGCATTCTAAATAAAAATTTTGGGGCATCTCGTCGCGACGAGAGATGTTACCCGACCGTTGACAGCTATCGCATGCGCTCACACAAGTGTGAGCATCTTTGAAGAGAGCGGGCCAATAAAAGCCCGCCTCCAGCGCCTTCTGCGCGGTCCGGTTGGCTTGATAATGCCCCCCGGCCGGCCCCTCGTGGCAGTGCCGCAATATTTGCGCACCCTCCTCGCTCAAAACGCATCTTCGCACGACTTGGTCCGCGCAGACGCAAAATAGGAAAGGATCCTCCCAAAAGTAGTTTTTCAAATCAGAAAAGAATTTCTTCTTTTGCTGTTTTGAAAAGTCCTTCGGAAGCACCCGCGTAACTAAATAGTTGGCGTAGTCCGCGAACCAAGGTGTGAGAGAAGTTTTTAAATTATTTAAAGTTAAAAGAAGCTCCTCGGGAAATCGATCATCAATTTCTGGTTCGAAGAGCGCTTCCGCGATCGGGCGCTCTAAACGAGAGAGGTGGTCGGCCGCTAAATTTTCGGCCCCCTTCTTATCCCGGATCTCTAAATCAAATTCTTGTAATAGGAGGATCCATCGAAGAAGGCGGGGCTTAGCATCTATTTTATCTAATAAATATCTTAGGGCGGAGTGGTCGGTAAATACTATAATATTTGAAAGCGTGGTGACGTAGGGCCTAAACTTATCGATGGAGAAGACGACGGCAAGGAGTTCCTTTTCCGTGGTCGTGTAATTAGCCTATGCGGCCGTGAGCGTGCGGGATGCGTAATAGATATGATGAAAATATTTATTTAGACGTTGGCCTAATACGGCCCCTACTGCTATATCGCTCGCGTCGCACATAATCTCAAACGGAAGGGTCCAATCGGGCGCCACCAGAATGGGAGAATGGATAAGTTTTTCTTTTATAAGTTCAAATGCCTCTACGCACGCGTCATCAAAAATAAATGGAGATTCCTTCTCCAGGAGGTGGGTTAGCGGTTTTGTTATTTTAGAAAATTTTTGAATGAACCGCCTATAAAAACCCGCGTGAGCAAGAAAACTATGAATAGATTTTATATTTGAGGGCGCGGGAAGTTTTTCGATAATTTCGACCTTGGCCTTGTCGACCTCCATCCCTCTTGCGGAAATTTTGTGTCCGAGAACTAAGCCTTCTCGAACCATAAAATTACACTTCTCCCAGTTTAAAACCAGGTTCGTGTCTTCGCATCGTTGGAGGACTCGATCTAAATTTTTTAAACAGTTTTCGAAGGAGCTTCCAAAGACCGAGAAGTCATCCATAAAGACTTCCATAATATCCTCTACGAGCTCTCCAAAGATCGCCATCATACATCGTTGAAATGTAGCGGGCGCATTGCAGAGGCCGAAAGGCATCCTTCGGTATGCGAAGGTACCGAAGGGGCACATAAAGGTAGTTTTCTCCTGGTCTTTGGGGGAGATAGGAATTTGTAAAAACCCCGAAAGACCATCGAGAAAACAGTAATATGGATGACCCGAAAGTCGCTCCAGAATTTGATCGATAAACGGTAACGGAAAGTGGTCTTTTCGGGTGGCATCATTTAATTTTCGGTAATCGATGCACACCCGCTAACCCGTAATAGTACGGGTTGGGATTAATTCGTTGTTTTGATTTGCCACTACCGTTAGACCGCCCTTTTTTGGCACGACATGAATGGGACTAACCCATGTGCTGTAGGATATAGGGTAGATAATCCCCGCATCCAGGAGTTTTATTACTTCAGCCTTAACGACATCCCGCATATTCGGGTTAAGTCGTCGCTGAGGCTGGATGGTTTTGCGGGAATTATCTTCTAAGAAAATTTTGTGCGTGCAAAAAGAGGGATTTATCCACCTAATATCTGAAATTTGCCATGCTATTGCATGGCGATGCGTGGACAAAACTTTAACTAATTTGGAGGTTTCCGAATCGGTTAAAGAAGACGAAATAATAACCGGGAGTTTTAAGTCCGCGGCGAGAAAAACGTATTTTAAATGATCGGGGAGTGGCTTAAGCTCCAAGACCGGGGGTTCTTCGTAAGAAGTTGTGATTTTTAAATTTTTAGAATTAAAAGACTCGAAAGGTGAATCTGGCGGCAATTCGTCCAAAGGGGCGAGGTTTTCCAGATCCGGATCGTCTAATGTTAAAGCGAGTAATTCTGCAAGCGAAGAACACTCATCCTAGAACGCGGATTCTAAGTGAAAGCAGGAATCGTCGTTCGATAAAGAGTTTTGCATCGAAGGATTAATATGAAGGGTAACTTCATCGTCCCCTACCCGAAGGAGGAGGCGACCGTTACTCACATCAATTAATACTCGGGAGGTCGTGAGGAAAGGGCGACCGAGGATAATTGGTACCTCGGCGTCCTCCTCGATGTCGAGGATGACGAAGTCTACCGGGAAGATAAACTTGTCAACCTTGACCAGAACGTCCTCCACTACCCCGATAGGATATTTTATCGAGCGATCCGCGAGTTGGATGCTCATTTTCGTTGAGGTGGGAACACCCAAACCTAGTTTTTTAAAGAGGGAGAAGGGCATTAAATTAATGCTCGCTCCCAGGTCCGCTAGGGCGTATTTTATTAATAAATTGCCAAAAAGGCACGGGATGGAAAACCTTCCCGGGTCGTTTAGTTTTGGCGGCAATTTATAAAGTAGGATCGCCGAGCATTCCGCATTTAATGAAACACGCGAAATACCTTCGAGCTTCTTTTTATTAGAAAGGAGCTCCTTAAGGTATTCCGCATATTTTGACATCTGAGAGAGTGCCTCGCAGAAGGGGACGTTAATTTGAATTTGTTTTAATATTCGTAAAAATTTTTGATAATGTTCGTCCTCCTTCTCTTTATTAATTTTGGCGGGGTAAGGAATTTGCGGGCTCGAAACGCCCGGCGCTAATGTTTTTTCCTTTTCTAATAAAATTGAAGACAAGGGTGGAGGGTTCGGAGGCGAAACAGTTACCTGACGCTCAACCCGCAATGGGGAGTCGACCTCCCTGCCGCTGCGAAGGGTAATGGCGTGGGCATTTTCACGCGGGTTCTGCTCCGAGTTTCCTGGCAATGCTCCAAGTGGCCGCTCGGAGATTATTTTAGCGAGTTGTCCAACCTGCATTTCTAAATTTTTTAGCGATCCGGTTATATTCTGGATATTTGCCTCATTGGACGCTATGTATTTTGTAAAAATCTCCTCGAGCGGAGTAGGTTTTGGAGGCGGAGGCGGAAAGCCCTGCTGAAATCCTTGGGGATATCCTTGCGGAAATCCTTGCGGGATCGCAGGTGGAGGGCGTTGCGCGTTGTTAGGATTACTCCAGGAGAAGTTCGGGTGGCTCCTCCAACCCGGATTATAGTTATTACTATAAGGGTTGTTATTAGGATTGAAGGGCGCCCGTACTTGATTGCCAACGTACTCCACCGACTCCTCGATATTATTATTATTATTTAGATTATTATTATTATGAGTATTAAAATTATTATTAGGATTATGAAAATTATTATTATTATTATTAGGATTATTAGCCCAAGCGGGAGTGGAGGAGGAAGTAGTCATCTCCGCCACTTGCTTACTTAGCCGCTCTACCTGCGAGGTTAAGTAAGTAGTGGCATCCACTTCAAAAAGACCAGCCGATTTATTAGGACGCGACCTTGGCACGTTCCACTGGTATGCGTTCATGGCCATTTCTTCGATCTGAGTTTGAGCGGCCTCCGGGGTTTTGTTGTTTAACGTTCCCCCGGCGGCTGCGTCGATCATCTGTCTCGTTGAGAAATTCAAGCCATTATTGAACGTTTGTACCTGTAGCCAAGTTGGTAGCGCATGATGAGGACACCTACGCAGGCATTCCTTAAATCGCTCCCAAGTCTCGTAGAGAGACTTGGAATCGAATTGAATGAAGGAGGCTATATCCGTGCGTAATTTAGCGGTTTTTGACGGAGGAAAATATTTAGTTAAAAAGTTCTCCGTCAATTCGGCCCACGTGGTTATGGACCGTCTCGGAAGAGAAGTCAACCATGATTTAGCCTTTGTCCGCAGGGAAAAGGGAAATAAGCGCAAGCGAATGGCGTCATCGCTGACGCCATTAATCTTGAAGGTGTCGCAAATTTCTAAAAAATTTGAAAGGTGTTGGTTTGGGTGCTCATCTGGCAAACCGTCGAACTGAATCGACTTTTGTACCATTCGGATTATACTGGATTTGATTTCGAAATTATTATTAGCTACCGCGGGGCGGGTGACGCTCGATCCTGTATCCTCTAAATTTGGCCTTGCATAATAGGCCATGGTCCGCTGTGGGGCCGCATTTAGATTAGGATCGCCCATCACGCCTATATGTATATCGCCGACGGATTCTTCGGGATCTATTTGTAGATTTTGATTACGAGATCGGCGGCGCTCGTGAAACGTGCGCTCGATTTCAGAATCAAAAGGTAAAGTCGGATTATCCGAAGATTCTCCTCGGGTCATACACTATTAAATGTTTTTTGGAAGAAAGAGTTTTTTTTTCTTTTTATAGATTTTTGTTGATGTTTTTGTTTTGGGAATATTTTTACAAGGAAGAAAAAGAAAGAAAGAAAGAAAGAGGGGGAGAATTTTTTTTTTTTTTTTTCTTTTCGTAAGTAGAAAATATCGCTATATATATATATATTTTTTTGGGTAATTTTTAAGGTTTTGTTTTGTTTGGTTTTATATGAACATATATATTTATGTTTGTAAATATATATACAAAAGGTTTATAATTGCAAAAGGTTTTAAATTTTGCAAATATGTGTTTATTAGTGGTAAAAAAAAGAGATATATCTTTATATATATATTTTTTGAAGATTTTGGATTTTCCTTTTTCTTAGATAGGTTTTTTTCTTTCTTAATTAATTTAATTAATTTTTTTTAGGATGAAAGTAAAATATATAATTTATAGAGAGGTGAAATATAAGATAAAATTAATAGCGTTTCCTATTTCAAAATAACGACACAAGTCTCCAGGGCAACGGCGCCAAAAACTTGATAGATTTTTTGTAATATATTTTTTTTCATCAAATTTTTTTTTTATAATATGGGAGGGGCAAAAATAATTACAAAAAGAGGGAAAACACGCCCCCATACTTAAAGCCAAAAACTTGATAAGAAAATAAACGACGACGTAGGAGGCAAGCGCACCTATCGCGTGTAGTATATATGATAAAAATCATATCAAGGTCGTATTTAGTCCTGTGTCCCGTCGAGTATTGTTACTTCGAGCTACGACTATTGTTTAATCGGTGATTAAAAATAAGTGAGTTTTGAATTGATTTTTATAATTTTGTAGAAAAACTAATGACGAAAATTAAGGTTGGCGTGCGTTTAACGATAATTGCGATAAAAAGCGAAAAAGCACGAAAACGTTAATTTAGAAAGTAGTTTTGCTTAGATTTTTTTAGAGTTTTATAAAGCTATGATGATAACTACGGCGATTTTAAGCGATTGAGCGGTTAGCAAAATAGCAAAAAGCAATTATATTAAAAACAAAGAACGCACTAATTTAAAACGCACACACTCTACGAAATTAAAATGAAAGCTGTAAATTGCAGAAATTAAAGAAATGCAATCCTTACCCAAATAGGTAGAGGGGAAATAAATGCGTGAGCGAGTCCTATCCAAACGGATAGGCGGGAAATAAATGCGTGAGCGAGTCCTATCCAAACGGATAGGCGGGAAATAAATGCGTGAGCGAGTCCTATCCAAATGGATAGGCGGGAAATAAATGCGTGAGCGAGTCCTATCCAAGCGGATAGGCGGGAAATAAATGCGTCAGCGAGTCCTATCCAAGCGGATAGGCGGGAAATAAATGCGTGACGGAAATGGAAGCTATTGAATTACAAAAAAAGCGCAAAATTTATACTCATACAGACACACACCCTTACTTGAAATGAAATCAAAGTTAAAAGAAAACAAAACCTATACTAGCACACACACACACACACATACTTAAATAAAAACTACAAAAACACTAAAAAAAAACTAAAAAAAGAAAAATTAATAACAAAAAAGAGAAAAATTAACCTAAACTCATACACTCACACACACAAATTATGAAACCATCTAAAAATTACAAAAAAACTAAAAAATGAAAATTAGCCTCATACACACACACACCCAAATTTAAAATGGAAAACTTAACAGAACAAAATCTAAAAAAAGGAAAAACAAAAAGAGAACACACACACACTTTCACCAAAACAAAGAGAGAGAGAGTTACAAACAAGCCAAATTATTTCATTTCCATCATAAAGAGGTTACAAAACAAGAGAGAGAAAGAGCAAAAAAAAAAGCTAAAACATGAAAACAAAGCTTGGATCAAAACCTTAAGAATAGCCCTCAAAATTTTGATCCCTTTAAACATCAGCCACCCCCTCTATTTATAGAGGATTTTTGGTGTGCATTTAGTAAAAAAAAAAGGGCAGCTGGACAAGTGTGGGGTGCGGTTAGAGGGCTGGAAGGGGCTAGCTGGCGGGCTGAGCTGGAGGTTGGCGCGGGCAGCAGGGCACGGGCGCGGGCAGCAGGGCGGCAGCTGGCACGGGCGCGGGCAGGGGCGCGGGCAGCAGGGCGGCAGCTTGCACGGGCGCGGGCAGCAGGGCGGCAGCGGGCACGGGCGCGGGCGCGGGCAGGGGCAGCAGCTTTAATCCAGCAAAATGGCTGTGCTGGGATTCGATCCTGCGCCTCTAATTAAGACTAACTACACCAAATCCACATAGGCAAGTGGACTTTGATGTAAACACAAGAACATTTATATACATATTATATATATTTACAGATTTTTTTTCTTTTATAAATTAACTTTAATATTCTTAACTTTAATAATATATATAACATTATTTTTACATATATAATACATTAAAATACATAATTTTTATTAACTTAACACATATATTTATTTTATAGTCTTATACAACATTATTAGATACTAAATAAAATATGCGTTAAATAAAATATACACTAAATAAGATACACAATATATATATATATATATATATATAACTCTTTATAGACTATAATTTCATATAGTAAATTTTATTTTTTATATATTTAACTTATTTATAGTTTATATTTACATATATAGACATAGTTTTTACTTAATAAATATTTACATATGAATATATGCTTATTTATTATACTTATTATTTACATACATATAACTATATTATTTATATTTTATATATTATATATATATTTATTATATTAATAATAAATTTATTATACAATAATATTTCAAAAATTTATTCTTATATATATATAATTACTTATTTTTATAAAAGAAAAAAAAGAAGTGATTATTTCAATGATTTAAAGGCAATATGTACAAAATTACCCAAAATTAGGCTAGAAATGATACCAAAAATATGCATAATTTGTTATTCATCAATTTCCTATTTAGGAGTTTTGTCATACCTTGGTTTGCTTGAACTCCTCTCTTTCCTTCTGGAGTCCTCTGTCCTGACCCATCTCTTAAATCTTTTAGCCAAGAGATTGAACATCTCTTCTTTAGAGGTGGAGGGCTCTGCTTCAGTAGACTTAAGCGCAAAAGTCCTTTCTTTAGGAGTTGAGATTCTCTCCCGTGCCTCTGAATCGGGCCTGCTTTTTAGTAAAAGCTCATAGGACATGAGCTTCCCTAGCAAAGCTTCTGGTGATATTTCTTCGAGGCATCTAGAATCTCTGATAGCCCAGATTCTTGAGTCCCATGTGCTTGGGAAGCAGATGAGAAGCTTGTCATTAATTTCTGTCAGAGAAATTTCTTTATCAAGCCCTCTTAGCTCATTTATGATAAGGCTGAACCTGTCATACATTTCAGCTATTCTTTCATCAGTCTTTTTCTTAAATTTCTCATATTGAGATATGAGAAGGGACTTCTTGTCCTTTCTTTTATCATTGCTGCCTTCAACTAATCTGGAAAGAGATTGCAAGATTTCTTTGGCAGAGTTGCAATCAACAACTTTTGAAATATGTCATCTGACATGGTTGACACCAGAATATTCATGGCTTTGGCATCATATGACTTCACCTTCTTCTCAGCATCAGTCCATTCTGCTCCGGGGACTACAGTTTGTATTACTGTCCCACTAGCATCTTTCTCACTAGGACTGGGGACCTGTAATAATGACATTAAAAATGTCTTCATCAATAGAGTTCATATATAGCTTTATTCTTGCCTTCCAGAGTGTAAATTTATTCAAATTACACACTAGTGGTTTTGTTGAGGCATAATCCTTAGAACTCATTTTCTTTAAAAATAGTTTTAACTGATTTATAATAAAGAAATGAGAGCAAGAGATCTTTTGACCAAGGTGTTAACCTTTTGATGATCAACCTCCCTCTGATACCAATTGAAAGTGCATAGTGTGCCTATGAGTATTCTCTAGAGGGGGGGGGGGGGGGGGGTGAATAGAGTTTAAAATATTTCTACCCTAACTATGCATACACAATAAAAACTTTAAGTATTATGCACCCAACAAAACCAAAGACAGAATAAAGTAAAACAGATTGCTGAAAATAAAACACAGAAAAACTAAAGTATGGATAACACAGAAAATCACACACAAAGACACAGGAATTTTATAGAGGTTCCCCAAAATGTGGTTAGTCCTCTCTTCTACCTCCCTGGTAGGATTGCACAACCTGTGCCCGAGTTTTTTGATAAGGAGACTCTTAGAACGACTGAGTCTTTTGATAAGGAGACTCCTAGAACCACTGAGTCTTTTGATAAGGAGACTCTTAGAACCAATGAATCATTTAGAAGAGGGATTAATAAAACTCTTTTATAGTTGAAGGAAAAGTGAGAAGAAAGAAAGAAGATGAAGATAAGAATTCTATTTTTAGAATTCTTCAGAAGCAATTTCTCAAGAACTTCAGCTTCTATTTTTCTTTCACTGGATCTGTTGATGTTGAACCCTTGCTTATGATTGTGATGATTTGCAAGGGTTATTTTCAGATCCTTTTCTCTAAGTGCATCTTGTAATCTAGTTGTTGTATGATGATGATGAAGGAGCAGCTATCTATCTTTTCTGTGTAGAGAGAGCACTTGAGTTTTCTGTCTTAGGGTTAAAGAAGAGGGAAGAAGAAGAGCCATATTCGATAGAATGAGTAATGTTTTCAATCTCTATCTTTCTTCTCTTTTTCTCCATATTTATTGTGTATTATTTGTATTTGAATTTCTTTCTCTATTTAGATTGTACTGAAAAGTTATTCTTATTGGACCTTTGATTTTCCTTTCCTCTTTCAATTCCGGCCAGTCCATCAGCTATGAATACCTTCCAAGAATGCTTTTGTTGTGTCCTGGAGTACTCCATTCAATTCTTAGAAATAATCGAGCCGTTGGAGAACTGTCTTTTGCTTGGTGGTCCTTCTGAAAAGGTGTTATAAGGACAACAAAGAAAGTTTCCTTTTTCAGACTGTATTCGACGTAGCGTCGAATTAAATTTCTTTCTTATCAATGCACCTCTGAGTTCTTATCAGAGTAGGCTTCGAATTCCTTCTGAGCTTTGACTGAACTCAGATGTCGACGTAGCGCCGAATACTTCTCGACATATCCATTGAGTTGAAGGCTTGAACTTGGACATCATCTTCTGCGTCGAGTTGAAGTCGAAGTTGCCTCGACTTCACTGATGGCTTCGACAAGCTCTTCCTTCTACGCCGAGTATCTTTCGACATTGCATCGACTTGACTTATACTTCGACAGACTGATCAAGTTTCTTAGACTTCTAGTTACAGTTGCGTCGACATCAAGTTGAAGTTGCGTCGACTTTCGTTCAATGCAAGTCTTAACTTAACGTATTTTGTGATTGTCTTGACTTGGCTTTTACGCTTTAATGTGAGTGTGACAACCTAAGACATCTAATGATCTATTAACCCTTACTATACAATGAGGGTAATACACCTAAGAAGTAAAATCACCTATAGATAATTGTTTAAGTTAAATCACAAGGAGTTTTTCCCAACAGATTTCATACAGGTTTTCGCGAGCTGGGGTCGACGACTTTCTACGCGCAATGCTATAGCGGTGACTTTACATGATACTTGCCAAACACTTTTTTCTAGTCGCGGCGTGCTAGTTGATACCCATCTTTCCTCTGCCTATAAAGAGGGGGTGGGTACATATTTATTACGCTATCAGCGACTTGTCTCTTCCCGCGAGTACTTTCATCTTCCTTCCTTCTCGCCGTCGGATCTCGCTCTTTCTTCTCGCACTCCTTCTTTTTGTGCTCATCTTTGATGACTGACAATGCAGACGTTCGGCAAATTGGTCATGCATGCAACTTTGCTGCGGCGATGTTCAAGATGTCGATCACCGTGCAGAAAGACATGGACGACTTCAAAGAGAGGTTCTTGCCCGAATAATACTTGGCAAGGCTTCCTCACCAAAGAGAGCAACTAAAGACCTTCTTGAAGGGCGAGATCATCTTTCCAATCCGCCACTTCGAGGTCGGCATGTGACTTCCCTTGTGGTTGGAGTATTGTTAGATACTCCGCTATTATGGGATAGTCCCCGCCCAGATCAATCCAAACGGGCTGGCGATGATCAGCGGCTTCCTCTTCATCCTGCGAACAGAGAAGATCGCCTTTGATCTTTTGGTCTTCAAAAGGATCTTCTCCTTCGTGGCGACTAACAAAGGAGTCGTCTATCTGTGCAGCCATACCTGCACTCTAGTTGGTATGGCGAATAAGAATCATCGCTAGGGCGAGTGGATAATCATCGTTGGTGTCGACTTTGAATAAATTCCTCGCCAATCCCAACAGCCATCCGATGATGTCTTCATCCCTCCTTTGCTGTAGGGAACAAGGGAGCAACTTTTCAATCCTTTTTGAGGTTGGTAGTTTAATGTCTTCTTCTTACGACAACGCGTCAATGAGCTGCCGTGGATCTTCCTGGGTGAAGGTAACTTCTTGAGCGATCATATCTTTTACTCGCACTCTATTGCATTATTCTCGTCTGACGACTAATCATTGTCTTCTCGCCTTCTTCAGCTACTAGCATCCTTCCGCGTGAGCCTCTCCCCATGGAGAAAGAGATATCCCCTTCTTGGGAGGGTGCGAGTATTCCATCGCATGATGAGGAGGAGTCGCCAGAATTCCCGATCGGCTTGTCACTACTCCCGGATGGGATGATGGAAACCGGCGAGAAGGGTGGTGTCTGATGGAAGAGGAAAGACAAGGGAAAGGGCAAGGCCATGGTGAAGGAGCCAGCAAGAAAGAAGAAACAAATCACAAGCATGGACCTTGGCAGGAAGGCGGACCCCTCGGAGGCTGGCTAGTCTCATCTTCATCCCAACTTCGGGGAAGGGGGCGTAGTGAGGATGCATTTGGTGGCCCACTATTAACCTAGGTTGAGCGCAAGCATGGGGTGATTCTTAGCACCAACCTGCCCGCCTGGTCAGAGGAATGGGAAGATAGAGGCGAGGTGTATGATGTCAACATCACTATCTATTGTCGTGCGAATGCCGAGTTGCTCTAGAAGGTCCTGGACGAGTATCTCGCCCACCAGACCTCGCACTCACTCATGTGGTATGCAGATCTTAGTCATCAAATAACGAGAAGCATGCTCGCATCTGAATCAAGGGGTCAAAGATCTGAGTCGGGCCATCCTCGCTCTTGGGCCGAAAGTCGCCAAGTGCAAGGCTTATGAAGTAATCACGACATAATTGAAGTACTTCCATCTAATGGTTTCTCATTATTCGCCGACTATCGGACTGACGACTATCTCTCTTACTCGTAGGATGCTGATATCAAAATGGAAAAGAAGATGTCCAAGATAAAACATGAGCTGGAGGACACTCGGGCAGCCCTGGAGGTTGCACAAGTAAAGATAGCCGAGCTGGAATCTCTCCCCCCCGAGCAACAACCTTCAGCCGCATGCCCCTCTAGGGTGGGAAAGCATATTTGGATTTAAGACGATGAGATGTCGGGCATTCATCGTGGTATCGCGCGAGCAACTAGGAATGTTATCTTGAACGTGTTTAGGGTCGACAACCACTTGGTGAAGGAGGCGATGAACTTGACAGTGATGGATATCTTCCTGAGACGACTCGTCGAAGAGTCCACTCCCCTATGCATGTTCCATCTCCTTGATTAGGTGATGATGCTGATGAAGATTCTGAGGATGGAGAGGGCGAGGATGAGGATGTCGATGAAGAAGAGTTCGTCGACATCAATGGCGATGAAGTTGAAGATGAAGAAGCCGATGATGAAGAATACATCAGTGGAAGTAATGGAGGCAATGATGATGCCTAGTCGGCAGGACCCTTTTTTGACCAACCTGCAGGACTTGTATATATTTTTAACAATGTAATGATCACATATATGAAAGGAAAGATAACATTTGCTCGCCTGCTTTTCTCGTACTCGTCTGCCTTATGAAATTTGGTAAACTCTTAGGCTCGACCGCGATGGGTGCCCGCTAGGCTCATATGCTCGAAGTGAGTTTGATAGATCATTGTTATGATAGATGCACCTCAGAAGGAACTTACCATAATCGCCAGACTTACCATACTCGCATAGATATGCTCGCACCTGCATGCTCATATTTATGTATACTCACCTATATGAGTGCTCTCCTTCTTCAAAGGTTGTAGATACTTGGACTGGTGATGAAACTCGGCGGGTCTCGTAGGATGCACACTCCTGAGACTTCTACTCCACCTGGTGAGAAGCTTGAGAGAACATAATAAAAGAAAGTAGGGAATGCCAGTCGGGGGTCGAAGGGGACACACAATCCTGAGGCCTCCATCCTACTTTATTGCAAGATGCTGAGATAACCGACAAGTAAGGAATGATACTCAGGGGGTCCGAGGGGACACATAATCCCGATGCCTCCATCTTACTATGGGTTCTTGGTTCTTGAAGAGTCTTCATCCTGTTACTCAACAATCAGAGGGGGGTTAACCGCACTGTTGGGAAAAACCACTTTGATTTAACTTAACAAATTACCTAAAAATGATTTTATATCTTAGGATTGAATTAGCCATTGTTTAGTGAGGGTAATCTGGTCATTAGATGTCTTAGGATGTCACACTCAACATAGGGTGTCAGGACCAGATCAAGGGAAGCAAAATTGGGCTAAGTTACTCGAGTACATCGAATATATATCGACGCTGCCCTGACTAGAAGTCCAAGTGGTTCAACCCTTCTGTCGAAGTGACTCAAGTCGACGTTACGTCAAATTGATATCAACGTAGAGGTCAAGGACTTGTCGGAGTACCTAGTGAAGTTGACGCAGCTTCTACTATAACTCAATGCAGAAGATGTTATCTGTCGAAGCCATCTAAAGTCGACGCAACGTCGACTACATCTCGACGCAGAAGATGAAGTTCTGATCCAGGCAGATCAACTCGACATACACGTCGATAAGATGTCGACGTAATGTCGACTAGCAGAGTTCAATCAGAGCAGAGATGAAATCGAAGCTACTTCTACAAGAACTCGAAGTTACATCGATAAGAGAAGAAATGAATTCGAAGCTACGTTGAATACATTCTGTAAAGGTTACACTTTTTAGCTGTCATTTAGATCCTTCTTTCATGGACCACATCCTTCAAGACCGTTCCCCAACAGCTTAATAATTGCCTGAAATTGAAAGAAGCATTAAAGAAGGAGACAAAAAGGTTTCTTGGAAAAATATTCCTTGTAGATGGACGGGCCGAGAATTAAAGAGGAAGGAAAGAGAATGTCATGGGAACATTACCTTTTCAGGGAATACCAGAAAGGGAAGGAAATTCAAAAATTGACTAGGGAAAATAAAAGGAGAAGAGGAGACAGAAACAATACAACATTAATCACAATCGGTTATTGATGCGATGTTCGGAAAGTGCACCGGTCGCGCAAGTAATAAATTTTGGGAATAGGATCCCCGAGTGTCGGTCTCTTGAGGAATGCAGGTTGGGTGAACGAATTGCGTTGTGTGACAATTGTTACACAAGCGGGAACAATCACAGAAAATGGGGTTTTGATTTGGTTTCCTACTGTTAACAACAATAGAAGAAATGCGGGTCGAAATCACCGCTTCACAAGGTGAGATGGATGCAACGGACGCGATGCCGAGCTTCGTGAGGCGGATGGACGGTGCGCATGCGAATGAAGTGATCACTAGTGCGGGGAGTGAGGGTCGCAAACACCTCTTTGCAAATCGCCGTTAGCTCTTGCTAACGCGAATCGAACACGATGAGTGCGTGAGTGAGTGAGTGAAGGTGAGACGTATCACAAGCAAATACTGAAGAACGGATAAGAAACAACCATTGCATTTAAACTAAACATCATGATATTCAAGTTTAAATGATTCAAAGGAGTACAACAAGGGGAGGAAGAAATCAACCAATGGACGAAGACTAGCGGCCGTTCACGGCCGGAATGGTAGTTTGTCAAGCTACCTCCGGACTCGGGCGGACTGTGCTTCCGGCGTTGAGAGACTGTCACGACCTCTCCACGTGCTTCCGTCGTCTTCTACCTCAGGATGACTATTCTTTTCACCGGACCGAACTAGAGATAGCTTGCTTGAGTGCTTGCGGAGGGCGGAGAATGCTCCCGGACGATGGAGGATTGCTTAGAATGGCTGGAGATGACTTCCCCTTGCAGAGAAGATGAGGTGGAGGTGGCTGGAAGTGGAAAACGGCGGCGTACGGACGGCAAATCGCGCTCCTGGAACCCCCCGATACCTAATTTTGCGGATCAGAACATTATATAGGCGCTGGCGAGAATACTGCGCACGGTCATTGGCGCACGACCAGTGGTCGTGCGCGCTGGAGTTCTGTGATCGTGCGCCTACCTGGGTGGAGCCTGCAAAGTAAGAAATTTATAAAATACCATGTTCGCACGACCAGTGGCGCACGACCGGTGGTCGTGCGCACTATCGTAGGTGGTCATGCGCACTGGTCGAAACAAAACTCATGAAATTGATGTTAAGTGCGCACGAACAGTGGCGCACGAATGGTGGTCGTGCGCACTATCGTAGGTGGTCGTGCGCACTGTCCGAGACAGAACTCAGAAAAAAGGGTTAAGTGCACACGATCAGCGCCGCACAACCAATGGTCGTGCGCAATTGAACCAGTGATCGTGCGCAGTGTTCCTGTACAGAATTTTACCAGGAACACCTGCACGACTCCTGTTTCTACAGAAATGCTAATCAGGCCACTGAAAGTGGCACTCAACAAAATGATAAGGCTATCAAAAGGGAATAAGCATAAAACACACCAAATTAAGCCAAGAAGTGCACCTAGCATAGAAAGACAAATATGAGCTGAAATAGGGCTAAAGTGCAGTGAAACGACTAAAAAACTGGCCTAGATGAGTCCAAATATGTGTATATGATCATGACTCATCACACCCCCAGACTTACCTGTTTGCACGTCCCGAGCAAACAAAATCTAAGCAGACGGAGAAAAACAACTAGCTAACAGAGAAATTGCGACACAAAGTACCATGCGAAGTCGCGTGCTTGCACGCATAAAAATATAACAGAGGAAATTTCTAAGTATGCATAACAGTTTGTACTTTTCTCAATTGCGTATCAAAAAGTTATTACTACTCAAAAATAGAATCACGGCGAATCATCCGGTCACGCGTAGGGAGAAAATAAACTAATCGCAAAGGTGAGCATTGCCAAAGATCGGGGCTCAGGACAACCTCCAAAGGAATCCACCAATGTCGGTGACCATAGGCTTGCTTGTTCGCACTCTCTCCACGACACTGGTTTGGCTCACTCATGAATCAGTAGGACTTTAGGTGAAGATGGGGCTTGGGTTTCAGTGAGGTAAACAAGGATAAACATGGAGGCTACGCACCAAACCCAAATGAGCTAGCATAAACAAAAAAGATAATCTATCCGCTAACCCAAATATATGCGAGTACACCACACCCCCAGACTTAACTTTTTAACAAAGGGTGTGTGCACTGCCCACTCCCAAATACAAATCAACAATTATTTTCAATTAAACTTTTTCTTTCTTTATCCATTTTTTTTTTCAATTTTCTTTTTCTCTTTTCTATTTTTTTCTTTTCTTTTCACAACAAAATCAGCAGATTAAACATTGAAGCACATCCACATTTTCACAAAAATATTCACCACATCAACACCCTGAGTGAATATATAAAATACTAAAGCTTGACTTGGGTGCGCGACTAGGATCGACTATGAGGCTTTGGTGAAATAATGGTGGAGCTGAATCAAAAGAAGGGGTAGGCACAACGGGGCTAACGAGGATAAGACATTAGGATTGGTACAAAGCTCAACCGGGCCAAAATGAAGGCCTACATCACGTTCGTGCACTGAACTAACCTATACCCATGCTTCGAGAATAGCTTGGGGCAAGTTCTTAGCCAACGAAAAAGACTATCCGTCCTCCCGACTCGAGCAATGCAAACCTAATTCCCGGCTACACACATCCCTAAGCTACCATTTGATTCACACCGAATTCACCATTTTTTGAGTAGAATAAACAGTATTGACGCAAATAGAAAAATATAAAACTATAAGCATACAGAAAAATAAAATCTGCTCAAATTTCTGCATGAAACGAGAGCACTCGACTAGGACACTGCAGGAGTCAACATTTTACTTCGTTTCACAATCCTAAGTCAGCACGATGATTTGCCCGAATCTTGCTCAAGAAATGAGTTTAACTCGCGGCACACACACCGCTAAGCACGCGCTCAAGTGGTTGCAAGTGGTGTGTGATGCAATGATCTAAACGAAATAAATCAATAAAAGCTTCTAGTATGCATATGCAGTGTGCACGTGCATTGGGTAACACATACTAGCTCTCCCCCAGACTTAACCTAAGAAGTACATCACATGATATTAAAATGAAAATCAGAAAGAGAAAGGGAGAGAGGTTACCCCATGCTCAGCTAGTGAGCATACCAGAAGACGCGTGACTGACCGAGGCCGCCCCACCACCATACGAAGAATCACAACCACCATCTTATAAGATGTGCAATGAATACCTGCAAGGTGGGTGAGCTCCGCAAAGCAAAAGCAAAAATGTAAAAAAACTGAATTGAAACATGTTAGAAAAACAGAAATCAGCAAATCTGGGTTGTCTCCCAGCAGCGCTTTTATTTTATGTCCTTAAGCTGGACCAAATACCTGTATTATAATTGTTTATAGAGTGCAGAAATAAAATAAAAAGTGCATGAAACAGAGAGTTTCACAAAATAAGAGATAAAAAGAAAATCAGCTGTAGGCGCTTTTATGGTGCCCGTCTCCCAAAGCTTGAAGGCGGGAGGTGAAGGCTTTAGGGCCAACACTGGTGTCACCCAGTGTTCCCCTAACCTCCGCCCTCTTGCCACGGAGAGCAGTAGAGCGCGCATCGCGCAGACGCTTCTCTTGTTTAAGTTTAGCGACAGTCGGAGACTGCCAACGTTGAATGTTTTCAGATTCTCTCAACTTAGTAGTGGGTGACGTCACTTCCGTCGCCGCAGTGACGACCGGATCAGCCCAAGAGATGGAACGCTTAACTAGTTTATTACACGATTCAATGCGAGAGAATAATGGGATGTCATCCCGAATCAAGTTCAGCTCAATAAGTTCAGGACTGCTGTCCTCCTCCCTCTTGGAAGCATAGTTTCTTCGAGAATCTACTTTTTCCTCTCCGCTTGACTGGTACTCTGCCTTTTCTCCTTCAGATGATCCATCATCTTTCTTATCCCCTGCGCAACTCAGTGATTCATAAAAAATAAAAGAAGGGGGGCAAATGGATGTTTCAGTTATAGTCTTGGGGCAAGTGGACAAAGGCACCTTATTGGGCAGGAGGACACAACCCACAGAAAAATCAAGGGTGGCACCGCTCTCTTTCAAGAATGGTACACCCAAGATAGGGATGGAGTGATTCTCCCGGGGTCCTAACACTTGAAAATCAGCAACCACCATTGTCCCCTCAACTATAACCTCTACATTTTTAACTTCCCCTTCCGATTGTATGATGGCGCCATTTGCAAGCACAAGAGATTTTCGGTCCTCCGTGTTAATTTCAAGTTGAAATTTATCAACGTCTTGCAAAGCAATGACGTTGCGGGAGGAGCCGGAATCACACAAAGACTTAGTTTCAATTTTATTAATGGAACAGGAGATTACTAACTCACGCGGCTGACCCACTTCCGCATCGCCAAGACTCTTCCCTTGGTCTATTGGATTTTTTTCGGTGTTACTAGGGAGAGTTCCATGCGACCGCTCGGTGAGCGCTTGGGCCAATTGGCCCAGCTGTGTTTCCAAGTTCCGCATGGAGGCGGTTTGGTTAACCATGTTTGAGTTAGCCGCTTGCATAAATTTTTCCATCATCTCCTCCAAGTTACTCTTTTTGGGAGCTGGGGGGCCTTGGTTATATTCCGGGTGAGGTGGCCTTGTTTGGCTCCCGGAGGCATAAGCATCGTTTTGATGCTGCCCCGGTGCCCATCGTTGGCCAGATGCGTTGGGGTTCCATGAGAAGTTTGGGTGACTTCTCACTCCCGGATGATACGTGTTATTAAACGGCACCCCCTTAGGTTGATTACCAACAAAATTAACAGATTCATTTAAAGAAAAGTGCGAGAAGTCACCTGATAAATCATTGCCCGAACATTCATACGCGTGGTGTCCGCCGCCTCCACATCCTTCACACGTAATGACAGCAGCCGGTGCGGATGTAGGCAGGAGTGAATCGACCACGAAGAGACCACGGGCGCTTCTTGGTGCATTCCTCCCGGCAGTCCAAAATGTGCTGTGGGAGGCGGTGTCTCGCAAAATTCGAAGAGCCTCCTCTGGAGTATGATTCATTAGAGTACCACCCGCAGCAGCATCGATCATCGCCCGGTAGTTGGGCTCGATCGCGAAGTAGAATGTCTCTACCACGTTCTAAGTTTGGAGCTCGTGGTTCGGGCAGCGGCGGAGAAGATCATTAAGGCGCTCCCACGCCTCGGCAATGGTCTCTTGGTCAGCTTGGCGAAAGGTAGCGATCTCCCGCCGCAGGCTCACAATTTTATCAACGGGGTGGAATTTGGCCAGGAACTTGGAGGCGAGAACATCCCAAGTCGCAGCGGTCCCAGGAGGAATGGAATAGAGCCACACCTTGGCCTTGTCGCAAAGTGAGAAGGGGAACAGTCACAGCTTGACTGTATCGTCAGGAATCCCAGCGTAGCGGAAGGTTCCGCAGATATCAGAAAACTCTGCCAGCTGCAGGTGTGGATCTTCACTGGCCATCCCGGAAAACTGAGCATTGTTCCGGATGATGTTCAAGATCGCAGGTTTGATCTCAAACTGGTTGTTCATAATGTTGGGACCAAACCCAGGATACACACTCCCAGCTGTCGGAGTGGTATAATCTCTCATCGTTCGGGGCCGAGGTCTAACTACCTCTTGCTCATCTCCAGGATGGTGCTGCTCCACGTTGGGTACTCTTGGTTCAGCATCATCTGGGTTTATGTTGTCACCCATTACCGCTTGTACGCCTGCTGCGCGCCTTCGTGCGCGAGCGGTCTGTTCGATCTCGGGATCAAAGGGTACAAGTTCCCCCGCGGCGTGTCTCTGCATGCACAATCACACCCTAAAGAAAACAAAATAAGGAAAATAAAAAAAACAACTGCTCTTGTAACAAAAGTTCACAACTCAAGACGTTACACGCCTAAACATTCCCCGGCAACGGCGCCAAAAACTTGATGCGATGTTCGGCAAGTGCACCGGTCGCGCAAGTAATCAATGTTGGGAATAGGATCCCCGAGTGTCGGTCTCTTGAGGAATGCAGGTTGGGTGAACGAATTGCGTTGTGTGACAATTGTTACACAAGCGGGAACAATAACAGAAAATGGGGTTTTGATTTGGATTCCTACCGTTAACAACAATAGAAGAAATGCGGGTCGAAATCACCGCTTCACAAGGTGAGATGGATGCAACGGCCGCGATGCCGAGCTTCGTGAGGCGGATGGATGGTGCGCATGCGAATGAAGTGATCACTAGTGCGGGGAGTGAGGGTCGCAAACACCTCTTTGCAAATCGTCGTTAGCTCTTGCTAACGCGAATCGAACACGATGAGTGCGTGAGTGAGTGAGTGAAGGTGAGACGTATCACAAGAAAATACTGAAGAACGGATAAGAAACAACCATTGCATTTAAACTAAACATCATGATATTCAAGTTTAAATGATTCAAAGGAGTACAACAAGGGGAGGAAGAAATCAACCAATGGACGAAGACTAGCGGCCGTTCACGGCCGGAATGGTAGTTTGTCAAGCTACCTCCGGACTCGGGCGGACTGTGCTTCTGGCGTTGAGAGACTGTCACGACCTCTCCACGTGCTTCCGACATCTTCTACCTCAGGATGACTATTCTTTTCACCGGACCGAACTGGAGATAGCTTGCTTGAGTGCTTGCCGGCGGAGAATGCTCCCGGACGATGGAGGATTGATTAGAATGGCTGGAGATGACTTCCCCTTGCGGAGAAGATGAGGTGGAGGTGGCTGGAAGTGGAAAACGGCGGCGTACGGACGGCAAATCGCGCTCCCGGAACCCCCCGATACCTAATTTTGCGGATCAGAACATTATATAAGCGCTGGCGAGAATACTGCGCACGGTCATTGGCGCACGACCAGTGGTCGTGCGTGTTGGAGTTCTGTGATCGTGCGCCTACCTGGGTGGAGCCTGCAAAGTAAGAAATTAATAAAATACCATGTTCGCACGACCAGTGGCGCACGACCGGTGGTCTTGCGCACTATCGTAGGTGGTCGTGCGCACTGGTCGAAACAAAACTCATGAAATTGATGTTAAGTGCGCACGAACAGTAGCGCACGACTGGTGGTCGTGCGCACTATCGTAGGTGGTCGTGCGCACTGTCCGAGACAGAACTCAGAAAAAGGGTTAAGTGCACACGATCAGCGGCGCATGACCAGTGGTCGTGCGCAATTGAACCAGTGATCGTGCGCAGTGTTCCTGTATAGAATTTTACCAGGAACACCTGCACAACTCCTGTTTCTACAGAAATGCTAATCAGGCCACTGAAAGTGGCACTCAATAAAATGATAAGGCTATCAAAAGGGAATAAGCATAAAACACACCAAATTAGGCCAAGAAGTGCACCTAGCATAGAAAGACAAATATGAGCTGAAACAGGGCTAAAGTGCAGTGAAACGACTAGAAAACCGGCCTAGATGAGTCCAAATATGTGTATATGATCAGGACTCATCAGTTGTTCTTCTTCTAGCTAGGGATTCCTCTTCCTTTCTCTCTCAGGGACCCTAACACAGAAAAGAGAAAAGAAGAGAAAAGCTCTGTTGTTCTTCATATAATAGAACAGAGGATCTGAAAGCTGCTCTTCATCATAATCTCTTAGCAGCCAGATCTCAATCAGCAGAAGCACAAAGGATCTGACATACAAAGCACCTGCAATTCATCACTAACTAAAGCAGAGGCTAATCAAGAGCAGATCCCGTGGAACATAATAGGCTGTTCTTCATACAGTCCTCTCAAGAATTTTGAGAACAAAATTCCTACAACTTTCTTTCTTCTCCTTCTTTCTCATTCTGTAAAAGAGTTTTATTAATCCCTCTTCAAAGGATTCAGTGGTTCAAGATCTCCTTATCAAAAGATCTGGTGGTTCAAGATCTCCTTATCAAAAGATCTGGTGGTTCATGATCTCCTTGTCAAAAGATCAGTGGTTCTAAGAGTCTCCTTATCAAAAGACTCAGGCACTGTAGTGCATCCCTACCAGGTGGTAGAAGAGGAGAGTACCCACATTTTGGGGAACCTCTATAAAAATCTGTGTGTCTTCTGGTTGCCAATTTTTGGCGCTATCTCCATAGCTAGTTTATTCCACTGTTTCTGCTTTACATTTCAGCACACTTTTATTATGCCTGAGTTCTTTTATGAGCATACATCCTTAGATTAATTTTATTGTTTTCACAGTTAGGATATAAATAAATTTAAACCCCTATTCACCCCCCTCTAGAGGATTCTCAGAGGCACACTGTGCACTTTTAATTTGTATCAGAGGGAGGTTGATCATTAAGAGGTTAACACCTTGATCAAAAAGGCCTTGTACTCTTATTTTCTTTTATACACATATATTTCATAAAGAAAAAAAAATGAGTTCTAAGGATTATGCATCAACAAGACCTCCAGTGTGTAATCTGAATAAGTTTACACTCAGGAAGGACAGAATAAAACTATATATGAATTCTATTAATGAAGAAATCTTCAATGTCATCCTCACAGGCCCCCCAGCTCTAATAAGGAAGGACACTAGTGGAAAAGTTATACAAACTTCAGTTCCCAGAGCAGAATGGACTGATGATGAGAAGAAGGTCAAGGCATGTGATGCCAAGTCCATGAACATACTGATTTCAACTATGTCTGATGACATATTTCAAAAAGTTGCTGACTATAACTCAGCAAAAGAGATCTGGGAATCTCTCTCCAGACTAGTTGAAGGATGTTCTAATGAGAGGAAAGACAAAAAGGCTCTTCTCATATCTCAATATGAGAACTTTAAGAAAAAGGATGATGAAAGCATTACAGAAATGTATGATAGATTCAGTCTCATCATAAATGAGCTGAGAGGGCTTGACAATGAAATTTCTCTCACAGAAATTAATGACAAGCTCCTCATATGCTTTCCCAGCACAGGGGACTCTAGAATATGGGCCATCAGAGATTCTAGATGCCTCAGAGAGATATCAACAGATTCTCTCTTGGGAAAGCTCAAATCCTATGAGCTTCTACTGAAAAATAGAGCCGAGTCAGAAGCCCATAAGAGGACACCGACTCCTAAAGAGAGGACTCTTGCATTAAAAACTGCAGAAGCAGAGTCCTCCTCCACTGAAGAGGAAATGTTTAATCTCTTGGCTAAGATATTCAAAAAGTGGGTTAGGACAGAAGAGTCCAGGAGAAGAGAGAGGAGCTCAAGCAAGCCAAGGTATGATAAAACTCCTAACCAGGAGGTTATCTATTTCTCTTGTAGGAAGCCAGGACACATCTCTACTGAATGTCCTGAAGATGAAAATAATAAGAAGAACAAGCAAAAGAAGGAGCAGAAGAGAAAATCCCTCAAGAGAAAGGGAAAGAGAGGAGAGAAAGGGTTCATAGCTGAGACCTAGAGTGACTCAGACTCTGAATCAAGCTCCCTCTCATCTGATGATGAAGAAGAAGGTGGATCAGGAGAAGCTTGTCTGGTGGCCTTTGAAAATTCCACTGATAATGCTGAGGTAAGCATCATTGAATACTTTGACTTCTCCTCAACAGATTTCAAAGAATGCTTTCAAAAATTTTGCAAAGATTTTATCAACAAACAAAAGGAACTTGAAATAATCAAATCTGAAATAAAAGCTCTTAGTAAAGATCCCTCATCCTCAGTTAACAATGATCTGAGATGTGAACTGCTTGAGAAAGAAAAAGAAATAGATATTTTAGATAATGAAAACTCAGATCTAAGGAAAGAACTCTCAAAGGCAAAAGCCTTTGAAGACTGCCTCAATGAAAGGAGCCAAAAGATCAATGAGATTTCACAAAATCTCTCCAAGAGATTTAATCATCTTAATTAAGATTCACAATCACTCACTAGCAAACTTGCTTGTGATAGACCAGTGATGCGCGAATCTAGCACACTGCTATAGGCGGTAGTAAGACTGCGACACGAAACGACAGTGTACCGATCATTCAAGTAATATAAAATGGGAGTGATCCCCAAGTATCGAATCTCAAACGAACACAGTAAGGTGGAGTTTACTTTTGGGGAAGGACTTGAGATTGAAGTCCTTTAGGTCAAGTGAATGTGCGGAAAAGGGGGGATTTGGATTATGGAAAATAAAAGAAAAGAACTAAACTACTCCTATGCAGGCCGCTATGCGCTGCTTCGCCGGGTGGATGGAAACTATGCAGGCTGCTATGCACTACTTCGCTAGGCGGATGGGCGAGAGGGCAAGTGGATGGAGTGGCTCGCACTGGTGGTTAGGTTTGAGAGCCGTTAACACCTCTTGGCTAGGCGGATGGATTACACGGGCCGCTATGCACCGCTTCACTGCGCGGATGGAAGAGTAGGCTTGCAGATGAAATGTTTCGCACCAGTGGAGTCGAGGTGGAATATACGGGCCGTTAGCACCGCTTAGCTTGGCGGATGGAAGAGTAGTCAAACGGAATGGAATGGCGGGTTTGTGGAGTGGAATGGAGTGGGGGCGGAATCGGCGCACTTCATACACACATATAAACAAAAGAGTAATATCACATAGACATGAAATAAACACTACAAAACAAGGTTTAAATATACAACATCATCAAATAGTGAAGATTACATTCATATACATCTACACAAGTTAGAGAAAAAGGCAAGAGATACGACCGAATCCAGAGGCTTGTTGTAGATTCTCGGTAGAAATCATCGGGTTGTCAATCCGCGTCCTAGCTCGGTCCCAACTATTGTCTGGGGTAGAGGAGGGCTGTCACTTCCTCCCAATGGACCCGTCTTCTCCGATAAACTACAATCCTGTCACGTCCTATACGAAGAACTCTTTGCTTGGCGATGAAGATGAGGGTGGAATCCTCTCCTTGAAGCACTTGGATGATGGAGGCGGCCGAGAGGATGCTCCTGCTTAAGATATGCAAGGAAATAGTGACCGGAGCTCCTCCTTAAGGTGGGCGGCAATAGAGCGGCAAAAATGGCGGAACTGGAACCCTTCGGGCGCGGGAAAGACGATCGATCCGGTCTAGGGTGGATTATGTAGCCTTTATAGAAACATTCAGAAATTTGGTCACGCATGGTCGAATGCGCGACTGTGCGTGGACCATGCGATATTAAGTGTTCAGCAACCCAGGAAGATAAAGCAGTGATAGCTAAAATTTAGGATATAAATAATTTTCTCCAAATTCTACGAACTATAGGCAAGAGCACCTATCGTTCATAGCATAGGATATTTAAAACAAATAAATATCAAGTGTCGTATTCCACGGGTCTGTTGATTACTTCTACTCACACAAATTATTATTATTTTATCGGAAATAAAATAGAGTTTTGGAAATAATTTAATGAAGAGAAACATTTGATCGAGAATCCTTCTTAAGTAAAATATTTCGTAAATCTAGAATTCATAAGAAATTGATTTAGACAAAACTTGACCCTTGGAGGTTCCCAAAATATGATAGAGCCTCTCTCGAGAGAACTACCACCTAACCTTAGGTTGATCGATTAAGACCCCTCGGCCAGTCGAAACCCCTAAGCTTGCTTTATGCGGTGAGCCCCACTATTGGATTTGACTCCAATCAGGAAGATTTGCGTCACCCTCTCTCGAGGAATGCATACAACTCTTTTTACCGATGAGCGATCTACCCGTATTTACGGATCTCTCGATACACTAAAATACGGATCAAACTTGATTATCATACCCTAGAAATATGAAACCAATAATTGCAAATCAACGGTAAATCTTAGTTTTCCAAAACTAAACTATGAATAAGAGATTACGAAATATAAAAGCTTAAGAATTCATCCGATCAAATGCTATGAAAATTAACTAAACATAATTGAGAAGAAAGACATTTTTATTTATATGTAAAGAAAAGTACAATTGCAAGTAAAGTAAATCTAAGCTAGGAATTAAAAAGACAAGACATAAAATAAAGTTACACTAAGAAAAATGCAGAAAAACTATACTAGAAACGATCCAAACTAAGCATGGACTCGATCTCCATCACTTTGGCAGCAGCTGGCTTTTATAGGAAGAAAATTGGTGAGTCACGCCCTTGGTCACGACCGTGACCAAGGGCGTGTAAGCTACGTAACTGCGTCTTGAAAGCCCGGGAACGTTGGGGAAGAAAAACCGCCAAAATTGATCATCTCGACGGGTCACGGCCTAGGTCACGCCCATGACCTAGGGTGTGTCTTGACCGAGTCAAGAAACGATGCGATCGGGAGTTAATCTGGCAGTTGTGGGAGAGGTCACGCCCCTTGGTCACGCCCGTGACCAAGGGCATGTATGCTGGAACGGCTCGGCGACGGAAACTGCTTGTATTGAATGCTTGTTGGGTGAGTCACGCCCGTGACCTAAAGGTCACGCCCCAGGTCACGCCCGTGACCTAAAGGTCACGCCCCAGGTCACGCCCGTGACCTAGGGCGTGTAATCATAAACCGACGTGGCAATGTCATCTGGGAGCTGAAGGCGGAGCACGACCGTGACCATGGTCACGCCCCCAGGTCACGCCTGTGACCTGGGGCGTGTACTGAAGATTTTTGCAGATTTGTTCTGGAATTTCCCCTGAACACGGCTGTGGGCTTGAATTTGTTATTAGCATCCCCAGATTACCTGAAAACACAAAATAAAGCGAATTAGATATAAATTAAAAAAAAAACTAATTAATTACTATCAGAATATTATACAAAAATAACTATAAATAATGCACTATCAAATACCCCCATACTTAAGCTTTTGCTATTCCAGAGCAAAAACTAATTTATAAGTATGAGAAGAATTTATAGGACATTTCCAAAAAGATTTACTTCTATTTATGTACTCCAAATCTTATAAAACTCATCAAAATAAGTTAAGAAGTTAAAATTCATATTTATAAGAAATAATTCATAATTCATAAATTAAAATGAGTAGAATACATTTTAGTTTTAAAATTCCCTAACTAAATCTTTATAAACAAAATTGCATTGAATTAAGTAAAATATCCCAGATTAATATTATAGAAACTTTAAACATCATTAGAAACTTTTAGAAAAGTACAAAATATTAACTATGCTCTCTCAAAAATATCTTGGATAGTAAATAAACTTGGCTAAATGGGGTAAAATTGGCATTGAAGAAGTTACTTTGTATATAGGAAATGATGAATTTTATCCTCTCATTTCCATCTTTTTTTAATTTCTTCTTCTTTTTATATCCCAAATGTATAAGTTTAGGAGTGATGAATTTTATCCTCTCATCTCCATGTCATATATTCTTTTACTAATTTGGGTGCATATGTTTAGAAATGATGAATTTTATCCTCTCATTCCATGACATATGATCTTTTCAAAAAAAAAAAATTTATGCCAAACAATGGGGTTAAACAAAAAGGTAGGGGAAGGGCTAGGGTTTAAAGGCTAAACAAATTCCAAAGATACATTTTAAGAGCATAGAAAACAAATTGAGCAATCTACAAGAAACTATGAGTTCAAGTTAATATAAGTAAAATCTAGAGATATTTAACACAATTACTACAAAATTGAATTATGATATTTTAAAGAGAGAAAGTAAAACTAAGAAATATTCTAAACAAATCAAAATAATGAAAAAATCATTAAATCAAATTCATCTAAAAATTAAATCTAACATATTTTGAAGAGAAATATATAATTTAAGAATTCATAAAAAGAAAACTCCTTAAAAAGCCTATAAAGACCACTCATAATTAAAATTAATTTTGCATAAATGAAGTTTGGAGAAATTTAATATTACAAAATTTATTTTATTAGATTTTTGGATTTTTTATATATATTAAAACAAAATGTTTTTTTTAATATTCTTGGACTTCCCAAGGGCTACCCAATGACGGGCTCGCAAGGTTCTAGGCGGTTTTGTGGGATGAAAACCCACACGGCCCTTTCGCAAGAAATTAAATTTTTTATTTTTTTAATTTTTTTGTAATTTCCAAATTTTAAAAACAAAATTGAAAAAGAAGACAAAAGAAGATTTTTTATGATTTTTAAATATTTTTGAATTTTTTTTGTATTAAAAGTGTTTTCTAATTTTTTTTTGAATTTTTTGAATAAAAACAAACATTAGAGAACACCCCCCTACTTAAAAATAAACATTGTCCCCAATGTTTTTAAACAAGGATGAAGAGTGAAAAACTTGAAAAGAAAAGGTAGATAAAGAAAAGAAAAATTGCAAAAAAGGATAAGCAAGGGGTGCCTCCCAAGAGCGCTTTCTTTTTCCCGTCTTTAAGCTAGACGGTTATTGTTAGGAAAAAGGAAAATAAAATTGAAAAGGCACAGGCAACTCCCTTAATTCACGCTCAGGTGAGCATGCCGAAATCCGTTGCGTGAAATTGTGAATCCAAATTACCTATACATATCTTAGGTAATTTGGATTGTTGGAGATGAGCTTCAAATGGAACGGTGAAGACGTTTGGTTGCAACGACTCATCCTCTACATGAAAATTGTTAGAATCAAAAGAATCAAAATTTAGCGAGTCAGAAAATTTTTCGCAAGGAGGAGGCACTTGCGAAAACACATGATTAAGCACCGGTCGTCCTTTTTCAAAAATAAAATTAGTATTTAAAAGATCAATACCAAGTGGAGAACATTCATGAGACACAATTTCTTCACAAATTATAATTTCATGAGAAAGAGAAGAAAGGGCGGGCGAAGGAGAAGAAGAAAAATTTTCATTTTCTAATTCGCCCGGTGTCTCCATGACTTTGTGAAATTCTTGGTACAATTGTTCTTCTTGATCTTGAGAATAATTATTTAAATTTTGAGAAAAAGTCGGAAAAATTTCAAGATCAGAAGAAGAACAAATTTGTGGAAAAGGTGAGGAATGCAAATCCTGATTGGAGGAATTTCCTTCCTCGCACTGAAAACTATCCGGATGACCTTGCCACCATGAATAATCAACATCAGAGCAAGAAGGAAATTCAATCGAATCATTATTTAAAGAAAAATTATTTTCATCATAAAAATTATTATTTTCATTATAAAAATTATAATTTTCATTAGAAAAAGTAATTTGATTTTCATGAGAAAAATTTTGAAATGAAAAATAACATTCCTCACTAGAATGATGACCCCCACAAAAATGACAAATAATTTGGCGCATTCATGCGGATTCCAAAAGATTGACTTTATTTCGAAGCTCGACAACTTTTGCGGCCAACTGCGATAAAATCAATTTTTTTTTGAAAAAGAAAATCAAACAACTGTTACTTAATAGAAAGGACTTTTTAAAGAAGAAAAAAAAAGAAATGGGGGCGGAGAAAGAGAATGATAAAAGTAATAAAATCTACGCTTTCAAAATATCAACAAAATTATTCCCCGACAACGGCGCCAAAAACTTGATAGCTAAAATTTAGGATAAAAATAATTTTCTCCAAATTCTACGAACTTTAGGCAAGAGCACCTATCGTTCATAGCATAGGATATTTAAAACAAATAAATATCAAGTGTCGTATTCCATGGGTCTGTTGATTACTTCTACTTACAAAAATTATTATTATTTTATCAGAAATAAAATAGAGTTTTGGAAATAATTTAAAGAAGAGAAACATTTGATCGAGAATCCTTCTTAAGTAAAATATTTCGTAAATCTAGAATTCATAAGAAATTGATTTAGACAAAACTTGACCGTGGAGGTTCCCAAAATATGATAGAGCCTCTCTCGAGAGAACTACCACCTAACCTTAGGTTGATCGATTAAGACCCCTCAGCTAGTCCAAACCTCTAAGCTTACTTTATGCGGTGAGCCCCACTATTGGATTTGACTCCAATCCGGAAGATTTGCGTCACTCTCTCTCTCGAGGAATGCATACAACTCTTTTTACCGATGAGTGATCTACCCGTATTTACGGATCTCTCGATACACTAAATACGGATCAAACTTGATTATCATACACTAGAAATATGAAACCAATAATTGAAAATCAACGGTAAATCTTAGTTTTCCAAAACTAAACTATGAATAAGAGATTATGAAATATAAAAGCTTAAGAATTCATCCGATCAAATGCTATAAAAATTAGCTAAACATAATTGAGAAGAAAGACATTTTTATTTCTATGCAAAGAAAAGTATAATTGCAAGTAAAGTAAATCTAAGCTAGGAATTAAAAAGACAAGACATAAAATAAAGTTACACTAAGAAAAATGCAGAAAAACTATACTAGAAACGATCCAAACTAAGCATGGACTCGATCTCCATCACTTTGGCAGCAGTTGGCTTTTATAGGAAGAAAATTGGTGAGTCACACCCTTGGTCACGCCCGTGACCAAGCCCGTGTAAGCTGCGTAACTGCGTCTTGAAAGCCCGGGAACGTTGGGGAAGAAAAACTGCCAAAATTGATCATCTCGACGGGTCACGGCCTAGGTCACGTCTGTGACCTAGGGCGTGTCTTAACCGAGTCAGGAAACGGCGGGAAACGACACGATCGGGAGTTAATCTGGCAGTTGCGGGAGAGGTCACGCCCCTTGGTCACGCCCGTGACCAAGGGCGTGTAAGCTGGAACGGCTCGGCGGTGGAAACTGCTTTTATTGAATGCTTGTTTGGTGAGTCACGCCCGTGACCTGAAGGTCACGCCCCAGGTCACGCCCGTGACCTGGGGCGTGTAATCATAAACCGATGTGGCAATGTCATCCGGGAGCTGAAGGCGGAGCACGGCCGTGACCATGGTCACGCCCCCAGGTCACGCCCGTGACCTGGGGAGTGTACTGAAGATTTTTGCAGATTTGTTCTGGAATTTCCCCTGAACACGGCTGTGGGCTTGAATTTGTTATTAGCAGCCCCAGATTACCTGAAAACACAAAATAAAGCGAATTAGATATAAATTAAAATAACTAATTAATTACTATCAGAATATTATATAAAAATAACTATAAATAATGCACTATCAAGCAGATCGCCCGTGCGATTTTACTTACTCACGGTCGAAACCGACCGTGCGTAAAAACGTACGGGCAAATCCAGATGGCTCAAAAATAGGTTAACAGTGGGAGATCGTGCGTTTCCATCGCGCACAGGCAAACTGCCCGTGCGTAAACAAAACGCATGAGCCGGGGTAGATCACCATTATTAGGCATAGGAGGAATCGCACGATCGCAGGGATCGTGCGTCAAGGAAACGCACGACCGTGTGATTTCTCCAGGATGCAATTCCAAAAGAATGAAGATCTGCCCACCTGCAATATAAACCAACAAGTTGGGGCACATATCACCAGCACACAGAAAAATATAATAACAACAAAATAAAGAAATGAGGAGCACCATGTGCTTACCCCCAACAGAATAGTGCGCAATTGCACACCGCATTGGGAAAAAATGTGCACTTCAAGTAAGAAGAGTGAACCGGTAAAATATAAACATTAATGAGCTAAAAGTGATGTGCATGTGAGTGAAAACTTGCCCAGATGAGTCCGAAAAAGTGTATATAAATGAGACTCATCACACCCTCAGACTTAACCATTTGCTCATCCCGAGCAAACAAATTCTAAGCAAATGGGGAAAGAAAAGTAGATGGCTTAAAATTATACTACAGAGTACCATGCGAAGTCGTATGCTCACGTGCATAAGAAAAATAATTGAGAAGATTTCTCATTATACAAACAGTATAGATTTCTAAAAGAGTAAAAGCATATTACAACTACTCAAAATTGTGAACCACGGTGAATCATCTGGTCTCACATACGGAGAAAGTAAACTAAGCGCTGAGATGAGCATTGCTTAAGATTGGGGTGCAGGACATCTAACCCAACATGAGTATAAGGTAGAGCTACCTGCACGACTATAAATAAACAAGTGCACCACACCCCCATACTTGGACTTTTGCAACATAGATGTGTGCACCGCCTACTCCCAATACATAATTTTTCTAAACGATTTTCAAAAAGACTCAATTTTCTTTTTCTCCTTTTTAATCATTTTTTTATCTTTATTTTTCTTCTCTTTTTCTTTCAGCAAATTTTTCAAATGAGCATATCCACAAATTCACAAAATAAACACCACAATCAACACCCCCAAAATGTAAATAAATCTATAACTAAAGCTCAAATTTGGGTGTGCGACTAGGTTAGGCTGTTAGGCTTTGGTGAGATATATGCGGAGCTGAATCAATGAAAGGGTAGGCACAATGGGGCTAGCGAGGGTAGACGATAGGCATGAAATAAAAAGTTCAACCAGGCCAAAATAATGGCCTGCGTCATTCTCACGCACTAGAACTATCCTATGCCAATGCTTCAAGAATCGCTTCGGGCAAGTTCTAGCCACCGAGAAAGATTCTCCTTTCTCCCGATTCAAGCAATACGAGCCTAGCGATCGTTTACACACATCCCTATGCTACCATTTGATTCACACCGTATTCACCATTTGAGTAGAGTAAACAACATTTACACTAATAGAAAAAATATAAAAACATAAGTATAAAAGAATGTCTAATCTACACAAATTTCTATGCAACCGAGCAATCGACTAGGAGCACTACTGGAGTCAACATTTTACTCCGCTACATAGTCCTAAGCCAGCACCTAGACTTTCTCAAATAAGCAGAAGAATTAAATTCAACTCAGAGCATGCATACATATGAGTACGTGCTCAAGTGGGTGATGTGGCGCGCAAAGTGAATGAACTACAATTTTCAATAAACTAAAATAAAAGTACTTCTAGCATGCTATGCAATAGTGCACGTGAGTGGACACACAAAACTACTCTCCTCCAGACTTAAACTAGACAATACACACAATATATAGCTATGAAATTCAGAAAAGAGCTAGGGGAAGAGAGTACCCAATGCTCAGAAATGAGCATACCAGAAGATTGGCATTTAAATCTAGACCTAGCTGCAACATCCATCCAGAAGAATACCTGCAGGGGTGAGCTCCGCCAAAAACAAAAGGAAATATACAAACTAAAATAAAGTAAAACTAACTAAACAAACTAGATAACTGAAATTGCAAGAAAAGTAAGATAACTACTGGGGTTATTGTCTTCCCAGCACGACTTATTCAAATTTATAATAGTAATAGCTAATGGGAGTATGAAAAAGGAAATGAACAGGTAACTATTCTAATATGCGTGTCGATAGCGGGTACCGATACAACGACATAACAGTTACCCCTCTACCTACATATAGATAATACCTGCTTGTCACAGATAGAGGGAACAGAAAGTAAGAAGTGAAGGAGGAGTCCTCCTCACTATTCTCACCAAAATATATGTCCTTGCCCAGCAAGGTGTCATCTTCTTCATGACGGGTGCAGGAGGAAAAGGCAATGAGTGGAGCTTCCACCATGGGGGGGGGGGGGGGGGGGGGGGGGTCAACCTCCTCACATAAGGGACTGCTCTCCTCATTGGCATGAGCAAGATGCTCTGAATCCTCCTGGAGTCCCTTTGAAGAATCAACCTGCACAGGCACAGACACTGAAGAAGGGGGGTCAGGAAATAAAAGAGAAGAAAAACTTAAATAATCAAAAATCAGGGGAGTGGTCCCGACCTTACTTCCAGCAGGATCCAAGCATAGATCACTGCCATCATCGTAAGTATCATAGCAAGGGAGGACCGTGAACTCAAGGACCCCGGTGGTGAGTTGGACCTCCTTGTCCCATGAAGAAGTGCAAACCTCCTCATCAGAAAGAGTATCCTCATCATCCCACCTTGTTGCACCATCGTGCTCAAAGTAGTTGTTCTCCCCATCGGATAGGACAACATCATCATCCCACTTTGGAGCAACCTCAGGCTCCGAATCACCACCCTGCTCAATTACTTCGATAGGATCATCTAAAATTGGTGTTGAAAAATTATGCAAAGAAGGTAGAGGAGCAATGGATTCAGAGAATATCTGACCTGGTTCCTCCACATGTGAATCATAAAAAGGTGAAGAATGTACAACATGAGACATCATCCTCCTCCATCTGAGATGGTCCCACGAAGAAAGGCGGGTACTATGAGAAACTCATCAGAAATTGAAGGAGCGTAAGAATGGGAAGAGGATGGCACAATACGAATATCTGGTTCATCATCCTCCTCCATCTGGCGTTGGAACGCGACGCAATCCTTTAGAGCGTGATTCGTGCTCCGACAAAACAAACACTTACGATCAATACTTGACCTCAAAAGAGGTGGGATACTATATATGGTTGGTGTTTGAGGTGGGGTCATGTGGTTATGATAATCAGGCCGATAGTATGTGGAACTAATTGATATTGATTCCCCATAAGCAGAGACATAAGAATCATAGCCACAGTTTCCCATATGACATTGTTCACTATGATGACTTGATGCCCGACACCATCTGCATTGCAAGTATACATACATATTGTTGCAGGGTGATTCACCAAATAAATATAATCTTTGCAAAAATTAACTACACATAAGCAACTAAAATGAGAACCCTACTTTGTAAATTTTGAAAGAGAAAAGGAATAAATAAAATCAAAAAGGGCTAACTGAAATGAAAACAAGAAAAATACAAACGATGCAATATACAAATGGAAGAACTTCTTTCTCTTGTCTCTATCTCTCAAGCAACTCACACGAATGTGTTCCCCAGGAACGACGCCAAAAACTTGATGCGCATATCTAGCACACCGCTAAAAGCGGTAGCAAGACTGCGACACGAAATGGCAGTTTACCGATCGTTCAAGTAATATAAAATGGGAGTGATCCCCAAGTATCGAATCTGAAAGGAACACAGTAAGGTGGAGTTTACTTTTGAGGAAGGACTTGAGATTGAAGTCCTTTAGGTCGGGTGAATGTGCGGAAAAGGGGTCATTTGGATTATGGAAAATAAAAGAAAAGAACTAAACTAATCCAATGCATGCCGCTATGCGCTGCTTCGCCGGGTGGATGGAAACTATGCAGGCCTCTATGCACTGCTTCGCTAGGCGGATGGGCGAGAAGGCAAGCGGATGGAGTGGTTCGCACTGGTGGAAAGGTTTGAGAGCCGTTAGCACCTCTTGGCTAAGAGGATGGATTACACGGGCCGCTATGCACCGCTTCACTGCGCGGATGGAAGAGTAGGCTTGCGGATGAAATGTTTCGCACCGGAGGAGTCGAGGTGGAATATACGGGCCATTAGCACCGCTTAGCTTGGCGGATGGAAGAGTAGTCAAACGAAATGGAATGGCGGGTTTGTGGAGTGGAATGGAGTGGGGGCGGAATCGGCCACTTCATACACACATATAAACAAAAGAGTGATTTCACAAAGACATGAAATAAACACTACAAAATAAGGTTTAAATATACAACATCATCAAATAGTGAAGATTACATTCATATACATCTACACAAGTTAGAGAAAAAGGCAAGAGATACGACCGAATCCAGAGGCTTGTTGTAGATTCTCGGTAGGAATCGTCGGGTTGTCAATCCGCGTCCTAGCTCGGTCCCAACTATTGTCCGGGGTAGAGGAGGGTTGTCACTTCCTCCCAATGGACCCATCTTCTTCGATAAAATTCAATCCGGTCACGTCCTATACGAAGAATTCTTTGCTTGGCGATGAAGATGAGGGTGGAATCCTCTCCTTGAAGCACTTGGATGATGGAGGCGGCCGAGAGGATGCTCCGGCTTTAGATTTGCAAGGAAATGGTGGCCGGAGCTCCTCCGTAAGGTGGGCGGCGATGGAGCGGCGAAAATGGCGGAACTGGAACCCTTCGGGCGCGGGAAAGACGATCGATCCGGTCTAGGGTGGATTATGTAGCTTTTATAGAAATAGTCAGAAATTTGGTCATGCACGGTCGAATGCACGACTGTGCATGGACCATGCGATATTAAGTGTTCAGCAACCCAGGAAGATGAACCAGATCGCCCGTGCAATTTTACTTACGCAGTTTCGAACGTGCGTAAAAACGCACGGGCAAATCTAGATGGCTCGAAAATAGGCTAACATGGGGAGATCGTGCATTTCCATCGCGCACGGGCGAACTGCCAGTGCGTGAACAAAATGCACAAGCCGGGGCAGATCACCATTATTAGGCACAGGAGGAATCGCACGATCGCAGGGATCGTGCGTCAAGGAAACACACAACCGTGCGATTTCTCCAGGATGCAATTCCAAAAGAATGAAGATCTACGCACCTGCAATATGAACCAACTAGCTGGGGCACATATCACCAGCACACAGAAATATATAATAACAACAAAATAAAGACATGGGGTGCACCATGTGCTTACCCCCAACACCATGTGCACTTCAAGTAAGAAGAGTGAACCGGTGGAATATAAACAATAATGAGCTAAAGGTGAAGTGCATGTGAGTGAAAACTAGCCCAGATGAGTCCGAAAAAGTGTATATAAATGAGACTCATCAACCAGTAACATACTCTAGGTCTAGACCAAATAATTTATCAGAATAATGTAAAGAACATGAGAAAGATAACCCAAATAAACTCACCACATTTAATAGGGCAGACACTAGTGATGAACCAGAAATCCTAGGCACACAACCCTTGGAAAATTTAGATTTGAAGAATGAGTGTGCTACATGTAGAAGTTATAAATTTGAAATAGAAGAGATGGATGAAACTTTTGAGGAATATAGAAATGATTACCAAGTACACATTGACTCTTTCATTTCTACTCTTAAAAACAGCACAAATGCCTACAATAAAGCTAGACAAGACTTAATGATCAAAAATTATAAATTAAGGTCAGGAATTAACTTGCTTAAGGAAATTGTAAGTTCAAATTCACAAACACTGAATGATATGAATTATACATCGAATAGAACTCGACGCAATTTTAGGAATACGTCGAATGTATCTCGACGGACTCCAGCATATGCGTCGACATCATCTCGAAGCAACTATGTGGGTGCGTCGAACTACACTCGACGTAACCAATATATTACTTCGAAGGATTATCGACGGGACTATGCATATTGGTCGAATTGCACTCGACCCAACTCTAAAACTACGTCGATTTCTTCTCGACGCATATTTCCTACACAAAATCATCAAACATCAAAATCTTCTTTGTCTATCTCAAGATGTCTTTGCTGCTCCAAATAAGGACATACTGACAAATATTGTTGGCATAATAATGCAGCACTTCTTCACCCAAGGGAGAACAATGGAAGACCATCTCATTCTTCCATATCTCCATATGATGATAGAAGGAAGAGACCCCAACATGAGAGGGTCTTTATTAATGTTTAATTTACATGTGCAGAGGGAAGGTTGTTCAACCACAAACCAGCAGTGGTATCTGGACAGTGGATGCTCCATGCATATGACTGGAGCAAGAGATTTGCTGGAAAATTTCAAGGCCAAGGAAGGGCCCAAGGTAATCTTTGGGAATTCCCACTCTGCTCAGACCAAATGATATGGTTTGCTCAGGATTGGAGAAATCTCTTTTTCTAAAGTAGCTTATGTTGAAGGACTTCATCATAATCTAATTAGCATTAGTCAGCTGTGTGATGGTGAATACAAATTTGTATTCACTAAGTACTTATGTCATATAGTTAGCTCTAAGACTGATTAAATAGTTTTGACCGGTCTCAGAAAGGGTAATGTATATGTTGTAGACTTTGAGTACACAAAGTCTGAGATCTATTTGTTTAACTCCCAATTAGAAAAATAGTGAGTTGTGGTATAGGAGACTTAGTCACCTTAACTTTAAGACCATAGCTAAACTTTCCAAACTGAACCTAGTCAGGGGTTTACCAAATGGTAAATTCAATAAAGACCACCCCTGTAGAGCCTGCCAACTAGGGAAGCAGATCAAAGCTTCATTCAAACCAATTGGTAAGAATGATTCTCCTAGAATCCTTTTCCTGTTGCACATGGACCTATTTGGTGCCATCTCCACTCAAAGCTTAGCAGGAAAGTCCAACACCTTAGTCATTGTTGATGACTTTTCTAGGTTCAGCAGGGTGTTCTTTCTAAGAGCTAAGTCAGACACCTTCAAGATCCTCTCAAGATTCATTAGATAGATTCAATCTGAACTCAATACACAAGTTGCTATGATTAGAAGTGATCATGGCACTGACTTTGAGTACACAGGTTGTTGTGATTCTGTGAGGATGAAGGCATCAGACAAAGCTTTTCAGCTCCTAGAACCCCCAACAAAATAGGGTGGCTGAAAGGAAAACTAGAACCTTAATTGAATCAGGAAGAACATTATAAGCTGAATCTAACTTGCCAAAGTCCTTCTGGGCTGAGGCAGTAAATACTGCAAATTATGTTCTGAATAGAAGTCTCATCCACAAGACTAAGTTGAAGACTCCCTATGAGCTGCTGAAGGGAAAGGCACCCATAGTCACCTACTTTAGAATCTTTGGGTGTTCTTGCTTTATCCTTAACAATGGGAAAAACCATCTTGCCAAATTTGACATGAAGGCTGATGATGGAATATTCTTAGGATATTCTTCATCAAGCAAGGCCTATAGGTGTTTCAATAAAAGCTCTCTCAAAATCGAGGAGTCAATGCATGTAGTTTTTGATGAAACTAACATGGTGTACAAGGGGAAGGAAACTTCCACCAGTCCTATTCTACAGGAAGAAGATCAGTTTGCAGAGCAGGTTGAAAGGATGAGCATTGTAGAACATCCATCAGTATGTCAAGAAAAGGAACAACAAGAGATTGATACTGACTCTGGTGAGGAATCTGCAGCAGATGAAGAGGAAATAGCAGCACCTGGGGTACCAGTCACAGAGACTGTCCTAGTACATGAGGTTGAAATCCCAACTGTCATTGAGCAAGTGACAGCACAGGAAGAAGAGCAGATCCTAGATCACTCAACTAGATCCATGATGACTGATGAGTCCAGTTTATATAGGGTTTTTCGGACTCATCTGGGCTTGTTTTCACGCACATGCACTTCACTTTCTGCACATTATTGCTTAAATTTCACTTGAACACATTTCTTCACGAAGTGCTCATTTTGGCCAATTGTGGTGTGCAATTGCGCACTATTCTGCTGGGGGTAAGCACATGATGCTCCCCATGTCTTTATTTTGTTGTTATTATATATTTCTGTGTGCTGGTGGTATGTTCCCCAGCTTGTTGGTTTATATTGCAGGTGGGAAGATCTTCATTCTATGGGAATTGTAACCTGGAGAAATCGCACGGTCGTGCGATTCCTTGACGCACGATTTCAGCGACTGTGCGATTCCTACAGTACTTATAAATGGTGATCTGCCCCGGTCGTGCGTTTTGTTCGTGCACGGTCAGTTTTGATCGTGCATGAGCTAAATCGCACGAGGTTCCCTCTTTTATCTAAGAATTTATGTCATTTTGCAATTTTCGAGATCATACGGTCGTGCGTTTATCCTTCACGCATGATCTGGTCGATCGTGCACGTTCATTTGCGGCCCAAAATAGCATTCTGAATTTGGTCGTGCGTGATGGTGACGGCTTCCGCGACGGCCAACTTGGTGGCGAAGATGACGTACATGGTGCACTTGATGATGAGGTTGAACCGCCGGCCAAAGTCTTGTGGGGCCGTAACGGTCACGACTACAATCTCCGCCCACGCAACCAGAAATTCATTTAGTTTATTTGCTAATTATTGGACTGCAATTATTTATTTATGTGGTTTGCTTTTAATTATTTAATTCTGTCATTTTTTAATTATGGTGTGCGTTTAGCCATTGTTTGGGCTGATTTTAGAACTATTGTTGTACGCCTATATAAGGCCATGAACTCTACTTTTGGAGACAGATTTTTGATGAAATAAAATTTGATATCTTTCCCCCTAAAAATTATTCTCTCCTCTCCCTCTTCCTCTCTCATTGCCGCCGCCCCCCCCCCCCCCCCCCCCCCCCCCCCCCCCCCCCTTGGGGGTTTCTTCCTTCCAAGGTTTCGGCCGCCCCTCTCAATCTCCTCTCCCTTCCTCCATCTTCTCTCCTCCTCACTATTCATCCACCACCTTTCATCTCTCTACTTCTCCCTTCATCCTCGGATCCAAAACTCTCTTGCAAGAAGGATCGGCTTGGGTGAACTTCTACGGCGTGAAGCGGACAAGACGGACGTGTTCTTCATCGTTGGTGCGCTTCCGTGGTTTTCGAAGGAAGGCGATCATTTCTTGTGGATCCAACATCTCGGATCTACTTCTCCGAGAGGGGTAACGAAAATTACTACTCAAGAGATTTCTTTTCTTAGATAGTCTTGTGGTGGACGATTTTTGCGTGGATTTTCGAAGCTTTTAAAATTATCGCGGTAGTCTTATAATAGATCTGTGATTTTCGTTTGGTTTTCTGATAACTCTCGAGAGGATTGGCGATCCTCGTTTTTTTTCTAGTTGGGATAGATCCTACCACTTTTGAATCGTGTTTTATTTTTGGTGGATCTGTTTTGGTACAACTCCAAGCTCGTCGGAATCAATATTATTCCTTTTAGCCGAAGCGGATTTTGACCTATAGTCATTCTCCGAACCAAGTGCGGTGTGGCTGCCCGTACGTTAGCGCGAAAGATAAATAAAACTAATTGTAACGGCTGCGATTCGTTAGCGTGTGGTAAAGAGGGCGTAGCACAAAGCGAGAGACGTTGTTGCATCGTCCGTGTAGGATCGATTTGGTCGGCCTACATCAATTTGGTATCAAAGCTAGGTTCGTGTCAATTTCTTAATTGACGCATTCCTTAGGTTTTTCTTAGAATGCCGGCACTCACAATCGCTACACGATTTGGCATTCAAAATTTAAAAAAAAAATTCGTCGGTCTGCGAATAGCGGCCTAAAATTATCATTTTTTAACGAAATTCCAAAAAACAAAATTCTGGATATTCTACTTAATATTTTCTGAAACAAAATCAAAAAATATTTTTACTTACCTTAGTTAATAGGTGGGAATAAAATTATATTTCGTAAAATTTCTGTCGTGATCTAAAATTCTGGTCTGCATTTAGTAAAAAAACAAGACAATTTTTTTTAGCAAAAAAAATTACAAAAAAACATTTGTCCCGTTGTTTATGCCCACTAGGCGTGGTATGGAATATCTCCCAACCGCTTCCACCATGGCAGACGACCATGATGACGATCACGCTCCTGCAACGATTGCGGAGCTTCGAGACGAGTTTAATGCTAAGTTCGATGCACTCACACAGTTAATACAAGGGTTAGCATTCAATCAAGCGGAGCCTCGAAATCCCATTGCCAACCAACGAGATGAGATACCAAACCATCCCCGTAATCAGAATGATGAGCAAGCGCCTCGAGCTCCTCAGGAGTTCGATGTAACTAGAGCCGTGAAAATTGATCCACCGTCATACGATGGAATGGGTGAACCCCAAGTATTTTTAAACTGGATTATGGAGATCGAGTGTTACTTTGAGTGGAAGAATCTGACGGATGGTGAGAAGGTGCGGGTTGCACGGATGATGCTTTTGGGTAGAGCCAAAACATTCTGGTTGAACGAAGAGAGGCGTCTAGGTACCGTGAATGGGGCACCCCCAATTGGGTGGGCTGCCATGAAGGCACTTTTGTCTGACCAATATGTCCCTGCGTATCACAGAACTCAAATGTTCGACGAGTTAGCCACTCATCGTCAGGGTAGCAAATCGGTATCGGAGTATATGGGAATTCTGAAAGATATGATGGTGCGGTGTGACATACGGGAAATGCCCGAAGTTACATTATCTCGCTTTCGTAAGGGACTTAACCCAGACATCCATGACAAGCTTTTGCGTTATGGTCATACGGACCTTAACACGACATTGAATGCTGCTTTAGACATAGAGAAGCACAACACTTACAAGTCCAAGGGACGAGCATTCCAGAAGGGAAAATCCCTTTTAGGAGCCCCACCATCGTCCTCCATGAGGGACAAAGGAAGATTTCGATTGACTGATTCGAATTCGGTAGTTATCACCGCTAGGAACACTAGAAATCCCACTGGCGAGGGAGTTCCGGTAGGACGGATTAATAAGACAAACGCCACATGTTATTCTTGCGGGATCCAAGGACATTACTCTAGTGAGTGCCCCACTAAGAGTAAACCACTAGCACTATTAGACTCCACGTCTGAACCCGCAGAGATCGTCTATGAAGCTGGCGATGAATCTGATGCCGAGCCGAGTGATATTGAAGATGAATCTTATATGATGGTTATGAGGTGCATTTTGGCCACACCGCGTGCGTCGGATGAGTATAATCGGACGAATATCTTTTCGTTGAATTTTAAAAGCGGTGAGAAGTGGTGTAAACTAATAATCGATAGCGGTAGCAACATGAACGTCATTTCGGAGAACGCTATCACTCGTATGCATTTAGATACTGAACCGCACTCCCATCCGTATAAAATAGCGTGGGTAAACAAAACGTCTATTGCGGTCTCCAAACGTTGTCTAGTGCCGCTTACGGTAAAGAGCTATGTCGACAAGGTGTGGTGCGACGTCATCCCCATGGATGTTTGTCATGTACTACTAGGACAACCGTGGCTTTATGATTACGACGTGACCCATTTCGGACGAGCCAACACATACGAGTTTAAGTTTAATGGTAAGACTATTGTATTGAAACCATCCCTGCCTAAGGATCCATCGATTGCCTCCAAAGACACAATTGTGCCTGCGGAAAAGAAAACAATTGGCTTGATATGTAGGAAGGAGCTAGAGCGTGAGACTTTCATGAATGGCGTCATCTATGCTTTAGTATGTCTACAAGCTAAGGACGATTTACCATCTTTAGAGAATTTACCGTTATCTCTGCGAACGCTTTTGGAAGAATATAAGGACGTCTATCCGGTGGACTTACCATCAAAGTTGCCACCCATGAGAGAAATCCAGCACGAGATTGACTTTGTCCCGGGCTCGTCATTGCCTAATCTTCCCCATTATCCGCTCAATCCTTCCGCACATAATGAATTACAAACTTTAATTTCAGATTTATTAGCAAAGGGATATATCCGCCATAGTAAGAGTCCATGTGCCATCCCTGCACTTTTGGTTCCAAAGAAAGATAAGTCTTGGAGGTTGTGTGTAGATTATCGGGCCATAAATAAAATCACTGTTAAATATAGGTTTCCCATCCCACGTTTGGATGATTTATTAGATATGCTATCTGGAGCCACCATATTTTCAAAGTTGGATCTTAAAAGTGGTTACCACCAAAAAAGGATACGGGAGGGAGACGAATGGAAAATGACATTTAAGTCTAAGGATGGGCTCTATGAGTGGTTGGTGCTTGGAGAGGGGCTCACCAACTGACCGAGCACTTTCTCGCGGTTGATGACTCAAATATTTAAACCATATATGGGTAAATTTGTAGTGGTCTATTTCGATGACATTTTAGTATTTAGCCTCTCGTCGATGGACCATGAAGAATATTTGCAGACGATCCTTACAACATTGCGCCAAGAAACTTTATTTATTAATATTAAAAAGTGCGCTTTTGGTGTGACTTCCGTAGAGTTTCTAGGATACATAGTGAGTTCCGAAGGTATTCATGTTGACCCTAAAAAGGTCCAAGTTATTCGAGACTGGCCGGAACCTAAAAATATCCGGGAGGTTAGAATTTTTCATGGATTGGCCACATTTTATCAAAGGTTTATTCGTAATTTTAGCAGTATCATGGCACCAATCACTGAATGCATGAAGAAGGGTGATTTTAAGTGGACTAAAGCGGCCACTACAGCATTTCAAGCGATTAAGGAACGAATGTCTGAAGCACCACTACTACGGTTGCCGGATTTTAGCAAGTGTTTGAATTATCATGTGACGCATCTGGGATAGGAATCGGAGGAGTGTTAAGTCAAGAGGGTCACCCGATAGGTTATTTTAGCGAGAAGCTTGCGGGACCGAAATTAAATTATTCCAATTGTGATCGTGAGTTCTATGCCATAATACGTTGTCTCCAACATTGGCGACACTATCTTAAATCGAAAGAATTTGTAATCTTATCAGATCATGAGGCGCTAAAATATGTAAACTCCCAAAGTAAAATTAGCCCTCGACACGCCAAATGGGTTTCGTACCTTCAAGAGTACACGTATTATCAAGCACCTTAAGGGTACATTAAATCGTGTGGCGGACGCTCTTAGTCGTGTCACCCTAATATTATCTGCAATGGAGGTAACGGTCATAGGATTTGAGAGAATTAAGGATGAATATGTGTTATGCCCAGATTTTAAGGATATATACTTAGCGGCTCAGGAAAATTCCCCGTCTACTATATCTGCATACTACATTCGTGATGGTTATATATTTAGGCATACGCAGTTATGTATTCCCCATTCCTCGCTACGCCATTTCATTGTATGGGAGTTACATAGCGGAGGGTTAGGTGGACATTTCGGCCGGGATAAAACTATCACACTAGTCGAGGATAAATTCTTTTGGCCAGGCCTCAAACCAATGGTCAATAAAATCGTTGGGAGTTATCGTGTATGTCAATTAGCGAAAGGTAACAAGACCAATGCAGGTCTTTACACACCACTGCCGATTCCGTCTGTCCCATGGGAGGACGTTAGCATGGACTTCATATTGGGTCTACCCCTGACATTTAGGCGTTACGATTCTATTCTGGTTGTGGTAGATCGGTTTTCTAAAATGGCATACTTTATCACATGCAATAACACCAACGATGCATCTCATGTGGCTAAATTGTATTTTAAGGAGGTCGTGGCTCATCGGGGCGTCCCCAAAACGATAGTGACGGATAGGGACGTTAAATTTACTAGCTATTTCTTGAAAACACTTTGGAAGCTTATGGGAACTAGACTTATGTTTTCGTCAGCCTATCATCCCCAAACGGATGGGCAAATGGAAGTGGTAAACCGAAGTTTGGGTAGTTTACTTCGGTGCCTTGTGGGTGATCATAAAGGTACGTGGGACCTTATTCTTCCTCATGCTCAACTAGATTATAATAATTCTAAGAATAGGTCCACTGGTTTATCACCAAATGAGATTGTGCATGGATATAATGCGCCCGTGCCTCTTGACTTGGTTCAGTTACCGCCATCTGTTAAATCCAGTCAATTTGCACAGGACTTTGCCTCGCACGTTCACACTCTCCATAAGCACATTAGCGAGACGTTAGCTAAGCAATATTCTATTTATCAATCGAATGCTAACGTACATAAGCGAGCAGTCTCCTTTAATATTGGTGATTTGGTAATGGTTCGTCTCATCCCAGAACGGATACCTTCGGGTATCGTAAAGAAACTGGCGAATAGGAGAGCCGGTCCTTTTTGGGTTTTAAAGAAGCTAGGCGAAAATGCATATCTATTGAAGTTACCTACTGATTGGGGAATTTCCCCTGTTTTTAACGTTTCGGATTTAACGCTTTATGTCGCTCCACCACTTGAACTGTCAGTCTCTCCGTTTAATATTTCCACTATATCTTCTAATGGGGTGGGGGGTGAGATTGTTTCTGGATCGCTCTCTCCTTCAGATTCTACGGGAGGTATGTTGCCTACTGGTGATAAAACATGTTTTTCTTCTTTGCCTAACGCCTTTCCAAGGTTCCCCCGGACCGATTTCTTGCCCGACAGGATTTTGCAGGATGCAGTGTTTTCTACTCCCGATGGTGACATTCACAGGTTTTTGATCCGGTGGCGAGGTCGTCCTGCTTCAGATGACTCTTGGCTCTCCGCCTCGGAGGTGGATCTTCTGGACGCGGATCTCCTCCGCAGCTACCTACCAGCACACTCATCGGTGGCGAAGATGACGTACATGGTGCACTTGATGATGATGTTGAACCGCCGGCCAAAGACTTGCGGCGTCGTAGCGGTCACGACTACAATCTCCACCCATGCAACCAGAAATTCATTTAGTTTATTTGCTAATTATTGGACTGCAATTATTTATTTATGTGGTTTGCTTTTAATTATTTAATTCTGTCATTTTTTAATTATGGTGTGCGTTTAGCCATTGTTTGGGCTGATTTTAGAACTATTGTTGTACGCCTATATAAGACCATGAACTCTACTTTTGGGGACAGATTTTTGATGAAATAAAATTTGATATCTTTCCCCCTAAAAATTATTCTCTCCTCTCCCTCTTCCTCTCTCATTGCCGCCGCCCCCCCTTGAGGGTTTCTTCCTTCCAAGGTTTCGGCCGCCCCTCTCAATCTCCTCTCCCTTCCTCCATCTTCTCTCCTCCTCACTATTCATCCACCACCTTTCATCTCTCTACTTCTCCCTTCATGCTCGGATCCAAAACTCTCTTGCAAGAAGGATCGGCTTGGGTGAACTTCTACTGCGTGAAGCGGACAAGACGGACGTGTTCTTCATCGTTGGTGCGCTTCCATGGTTTTCGAAGGAAGGCGATCGTTTCTTGTGTATCCAACATCTCGGATCTACTTCTCCGAGAGGGGTAATGAAAATTACTACTCAAGAGATTTCTTTTCTTAGATAGTCTTGTGGTGGACGATTTTTGCGTGGATTTTCGAAGGTTTTAAAATTATCGCGGTAGTCTTATAATAGATCTGTGATTTTCGTTTGGTTTTCCGACAACTCTCGAGAGGATTGGCGATCCTCGTTCTTTTTCTAGTTGGGATAGATCTACCACTTTCGAATCGTGTTTTATTTTTGGTGGATCTGTTTTGGTACAACTCCAAGCTCGTCGGAATCAATATTATTCCTTTTAGCAGGAGCGGATTTTGACCTATAGTCATTCTCCGAACCAAGTGCGGTGTGGCAACCCGTACGTTAGCGCAAAAGATAAATAAAACTAATTGTAACGGCTGCGATTCGTTAGCGTGTGGTAAAGAGGGCGTAGCACATAGCGAGAGACGTTGTTGCGTCGTCCGTGTAGGATCGATTTGGTTGGCCTACATCAGTGCGTTTTTATGCACGGCCATGCGTTTGGTCGTGCATGAACAAAATTCTGCAACTTCTCTATTTAAACTGTGTTTTTTAGGTTTTCAGGATCCCGATTTTGTTCCGCGATTTCTTCCGCCGAAAGGGGCGACTGCTCCATTTTCTTCCACTATTCCTCCCCCTTTTGCCCGAGTCCACCTCGCATCATCCAAGCGCTTCAAGGAGAGGATTCTACACTCATCTTCATCGCCAAGCTAGGAGTTCTTCGCATCGGACGTGGCCGGATTGTAGTTTACCGGAGAAGACGGGTCCATTGGGAAGAAGTGACAGCCCTCCTCTACCCCGGACGATAGCTGGGACCGAGCTAGGACGCGGATTGACAACCCGATGATTCCTACCGTGAATCTACAGCAAGCCTCCAGATTTGGTTGTATCTCTTGCATTTTTCTCCTCTTGGACTATTGTTGTTAGTGTAATCTTCTTTATGTTGATGATGTTGCACTCTATATTTGTTGAACTTCTTATTATATATTATGAAATGTTTTCATGCTTTATAAGTGCTTGAGGAGTGCTTTCGTGGTGATTGTGGTGTGAGTGTTTGGTGTTTCCGCACTAGCAATTGTTAGTGGCATGCTTGTTGACGAGGTGCTTGCGGCCCTCATTCCACCGGTGCGACCCCTTCTATTCCGCTTACCTACTCGTTCATCTGCCTAATGAAGCGTGGCATAGCGGCCTGTGTAATCCATTCGCATAACGAAGCAGCGCGTTCAAGGTCTGCACAGTTCGATTCCGCTTGCCTACTCGTACATCCGCCCTTGCGATGCAGCGCGCTCAAGGCCTGCCTAGTCTCCATCCCGCCAAGCGAAGCATTGCATAGCGGCATTGCATAGGAGTAGTTTTAGCTCTTTTACTTTATTTTCCACAAACCAAATCACCCCTCTCCCGCATTCCATCCGACTCAAGGACTTCGATCTTAAGTCCTTCCTCAATAGTTAACTCCACCTTACTGTGTTCCTTAGAGATTCGATACTTGGGGATTCATTCCCACATTTTATATTACTTGAACGATCGGTACACTGCCATTTCGTTCCGCAGTCTAGCTACCGCCTATAGCGGTGTGCGAGATTTGCGCATCAAGTTTTTGGCGCCATTGCCGGGGAACACAGTTGTGTGAGTTTTCTGGAGAGGGAGAATCTGAGAGAGAAGCCCTTCCATTTGTTAATTGCATACTTTATTTTATTTCAGTTCTTTTTATTCCATTTTCTTATTTTTCTTAGGTTGCTTAGTAAATTTTTGTTGGGTGTAGCATTTTGCACAATAGTGTTTCTCTTTTGAATCTTGTTATCTTCACACAATGTGGGGTTCATTTAATATTCGTTGTCGTTTGTGTGGAGATCTCTCTCATGCTAGTGATAGATGTCCAAAGGGACATAATAGCCCTAGCACTCAAGGCCCAGTATATGGAGCACCGACTTCGTCTGGTATTCCATATGGTGAGCGTAAGTCCTATGGCTATTCTGCTGAGCCTTTACCATCACACTTCTTTTCGGCTTCAGCTCCCGCTGTGCCAAAGAAGCCCGCAAGGTAGTGCTTATTTTGCCAGAGCACGGATCATGCTTTGAAGGATTATGCTGCTTATATTCGCCAATTGGATGAGGATGACGAGCCGGATATCTAGATCATCCCAACTCCTAATTCTGGCGGCATACCTTCAACATCTGGTTATGTGATAGTTTGTTAGGTGTAGTCAATATTACCTAGAGGGGGGGGGGGTGAATAGGTTTTACTTATTTTCTTTATATAATCCTAATGTATCTAGCTGCAGAAAACTCAATCACAGAAAGCACACAAGGATGTATAGAGGTTCCTCAAGACAGGGTGTCTTGAGTAGTCCTCTTTCCCCCTTCACCTTTCTAACAGTGAGTTAGACAAGTCCACAAACTCCAATCTCAGCTCCTTGAGCTTACACCACAAGTTCCTCAGAACTTCTCAGATTAAGAGTGATCCTACCTCAGGCACAGCAGCCCTACACTCAGGCTCAGCAGCCCTACACCTCAGGCACAGCAGCCCTACACTCAGGCTCAACAGCCCTACACCTCAGGCATAGCAGCCCTACAGCTTAGAGTTATGTAACTCCTACCACTCAGAAATCACACAGATTTCCTACCTCAGACCTATCAAGAAGTCCTACCACTGAAGCTGTCAGCACAGCTTTACACACAGGCTCAACAGCCTTTCACTCAGGCAACAATGCCGTACAAAGATATAAGAGAGTTTGTATTAAATACAGAAGACAAAAGGTTTACTCTCAGGTCTTCTGATTTCTTTCTTCAGATCTGAAAGACAGCAGCTTCAGATTTGAATCACCTTGATCTTCTCCTTCAACAAAGCAGAGGATCAACTTGCCCTTCTTGAGTTGGTACAGGAAGAGCTAACTAATCTCCTTCAAAAGATTAACTCCAGCTTCAGAGAACAACTTCAACTGGCTGGAATGTGAATGCTTGATTGCGGCTTGCGGCAAAAGCTTTTCAATAGAACTGTATTAGTTGTTGTGTCCTAGCTTTTGCTTTTATACCTCCAGAAGGCTTCAACGGCTATTAAAATCCTCCTGACACAGTTTGGGGCAAATTGGAGTTGATTTTCCCTTTATATGTTCGCTTGCGCCAAAAGCAGATCCCGTCAGAACATTTGAATCTGTCTCAGCGATTGGGCTGAGACAGCTTCCAGTCTCAGCGGCAGCTCCAGTCTCCTTCTCAGCGGTTCCGCTGGGACAGACACAAGTCTCAGCGGTTTTCCTCTATCTGCAGCTCTGGAAGCCCAGACTCCATCTCAGCGGCTGGACTGAGACAGAGATGTCGTCTCAGTGGTTTTGGGCAGACTGTTACCAATACTATTCCTTGTCTTGGAATAACCTAACCCTGCATGCTTATGAGGTACAAATAGGGTTTATCAAATACAACTTGTACTTTATATTTGAGTGTGAGGACTCTTCAAATTAAAGGGACATTGAGGGTCAATTTCCCAACAATCTCCCCCAATATGAAGAAGGCAGAACACTTTCAAATGCAAGAGTACATGACTTATAAATTTTTGATATATATCAATGCTGCAATGAATTCATCATATTAAGCAAACAGATTTTATAACAGATGATCAGAAATATATATCCACAACAGATAATCAATCCATCACTGTGACTTGAAAGATATGACAATGCATCTCATAATAACATAACCAATAATACCAAGGTAAAACTTAGCTAAATCTCAGATTAGTGTTTCAGATAAAGCAGTATTTAATTAACCTCAGTTTGCACAAAATATTTTCGACAGATTCTAGTTCAATCACCATTCAACCATTCCTAGGAGATTTATACATTAAATCAATATTTTCTTTTCTTAGAAGAAGAACATTCAGGAATCTCACCAGTAACTTCTTTTCCCTTGGTTGAATCCAGTTGATTTGAAGTAGCATCCATATTTTTAGCAACAACTTCTTCTTGGACTGCAGGCTCCTTGTCTTCAGCAGGTACAGCAGTGTCTTTATTTAGATTTGTAGCTGAGTTCTTTTCAGCATTGGTTGCCTTAATCTCAGCAATCTTCTTCTTGAGCTCTTGCCTTCTAAAGTACATAAAAGGTTTTGGGATGTACCTAGATGGCATTCTTTGTGGGTTATCTTTCTTGACTAGGTTTTCTTTGAATACCTTATCTCTTTTAGTGTTCCTTTCAAGATGTCTTATCCATTCCTCAGTTGGATATAACTTATCAATATCTTTGCACATCTGACCATGGCTTACCCAAGCATTCAGGATTATCTTCTTGGAATCATCACTCCAGTATTCAAAGTCAGGGTCTCTCCTGTTTTCATCTCTTTGGTTGGCCATGAATTCCTCAGTGAGCAATACATACTCTCTCTCTTTGCTCTTTCAATCTCTGATTTTGTGCTGTTGCTTCTTGATGAGGAAAATCCCAGTCTTCTGCCCTATTAACATCTAGTAATGGCAGGTTCAGAGCAATCCTAGTGCCTTGTAGAACTTTTAGTGTGAGGTCAGAATTGATGTGTGCATTTGTATTCTCCCCCTTTCTGGCTTCTTCATATATCTGTTGATTGAGGTCTGGCTTAACTGTTGTGATTGTGCCAGAGAGAGAGTTTGGAAGACATTCTCAAGATCAGCTTGAAGGTCACTTTTTAACCTGCCAACTTCTTCATTCAGATGGGAAGAAGTGGCTTTTGCATCAAGAGCTTGTGATAGAGTTGCAAGTTCTCCTCTCAGCTCTTCCTTGTAGCTATCAACAGCTTCATTTAACTGCATTACAATGGAGTAGACATACTCTTGAAGATGATTTGCTGACTTCTCTATGACTTCATCTGTTTTGCTGACATTGTTTTTGACATAGCTCATGTCTTTTGCAGACATGACCAGGTCATTCTGAATGGACTTGAATATCTGTCCTTGGGAATCCACAGTCTTCTTGGCTAAGTCAAACCATGTGGTCATTTGCTTATTTAGGAATGTTGAGTCCTCTTTGATGATGTTCAGTTCACTCATCATTTCATTTCTTAATGCAGAGACAGATTGGTTGACATAATCTCTGACTGAGGCAGTGGACCTATCAACATACACTTGCATAGATGCAAGGTGTGCATCTAGCATAGACTGTATGGATCCCAAGATGTGCTCATTGGACTGTGAAGATGAGGCAGGGGCTTGATGTTCCACTATCATTACCTGTTTTAGTCTTTGAGGAGGACTAGGTGGAAGAACAACATCTAGAGGTTGTGTGATGATGATTGGTTCAGACACCACAGCAGTATGGATCACTTGATCCAGTTCCTTTGGTTCTTCACCCTCTTGATGTTCAGCATATGTTGCAATATCATCTATATGATCTGGATGCAGTCCATCATCATCATTGACATCCACATCATCAACATCTTTCTCCTCAGACTCACTATTCTGCTCCCCCTATGACTGTGCACCAGGATTTCTTGAACAGATTGATTAAAGGAATCTAGGACATCAGATGAAGTATCAGCTATCTTTGTGATTTTCTTCCCCTCAGTTTGAGCAGCAGGGAGACCTAGATCTCCTGAATTCCAGAGAGCAGGGATGTTATCAGGAATCTGTGAGATTCTTCTTTCAAGATTTGAGATGACAGTGTCAATCTCTCTTTGTAGATCTTCAGTGGTAGGTGCTTTTGGTGATTCAGTTGGATCAGTGACTCCATCCTTGTGCAGCTGCTCCCCCTCAGTTGGAGCATACAACATTTCTTCACAGGCTTTGGATAGGATCACAAGAGAATCAGGTTCCTCCATGACCTTGTCTTTCTCAGTCTCATCAGGCATAGTGTGTGCATCTGCATTATCTGAATTTTCACTAAGTTAGGATAGGTAAGAATAATGTTGTTGTTCTTAATTGATTTTATATTCTTACCTTTGATGATGGGGACATCCTCATTATCTATATTCATTGGGCTGCTGGCAGATCCAAGGTCAGACCCATGAATATCCTCATTGTCAGACCCATCTGATTTTGAGGATGAATCAGATTTCTGCTGGGATGACTTTTTCTTCTTTTCCTTTGCCACAGATGGCTGGCTCATAGGGAGCACTCTGGAGAATCTATCCAGAGTCTTAATGTCCATTCTTTTGAGATAATGGAGATTTGACCGCTGTGAATTTGCAAAAGTCTCTGAATAACTATTCTGTAGGTACGGAGATAGTATCCTTCCCATATTGGGGGCATGTAGACATTCCTTTATCCTTAGAAAAACAACTTCTCTCCATGAGGTTTTCTTGGACAAAATTATCTTAGTCATTAGTTCAAACATGAACTGTGATACAGTGTCATGTGAACCTGGCTTGCATAGGATGGCTTTGCCCACTATATCAGACAATAACTTCCCCTGTTGATTGAAGAACTTCCTCCTTAAACAACTAGTTTTAGCATCACTGTACCCTGTCCATTTTAGGGCAGTCTACTTATCCTTTTCAGATATCTCCTCCTCTTCATTTTTACTGCAGGGAGTTAATTTCAGTCCCTTCTCTAACCTTTTGGCTGTTATCTTTATCTTCTCAGTTCCTATCTTGGACTTCAGGATGGGTTTGGAAGGAGATAACTTGACATTGCTGAACCATTCCAGAACTTCAGTTCTGAGAATGCAGCAGGGTTCAGACAGCATATGCTCCAGACCTTGAGCTTCCATCAGATGAATCACTTGTCTTATTTCTTCTGAGGCATGAGAGAATTCATCTCTGACGATTTCATACCCCTCCAAGAGATCTTTTGAACTTTTTGGCGCCATGGAAGCAGAAAATCAAGGCGCTGAGACGAGAGAGAAGATGGATCATCTCGGCGGCTAAGGGTTTGACTTTGTGGTGTGTTTTAAGTCACAGTGTATCTATTTATAGGGTTTCAGTTTTGTTTTTATTAACCCTAGGTTTTTAGACTTAATTACCTTATTGTGTTATGGAATTTTGGGTTAATTAAGGTTTGGTTATAAGATTTTATATTGAACACATCCCGTCTCAGCGGTTCAGCTGAGACGGAGACCTAGGCCGCTGGGACAGTTTGCTCGTCTCAGCGGTTCAGCTGGGATTTTTCCCAGCTGATTCAGCTGAACATACTTCTGCAGTTTAGCTGATCATAAGGTTTAGACCTAATGTAGATATTTTGGCTGAAGAAATGTCCTAGTCATGTCACTAAGTTGTAGTGTAGAATAATGTAAAGTTTTATAATTCACCATTCAGAATCAACAACAGTGACAACTACTACTCATACATTTAGGACTATTCCATACTAAGCATGCCAAGATCAATTTTCAAAGCATTGAATTTAGATTCATCCAGTGGCTTTGTAAAGATATCAGCTACTTGTTTGTCAGTGGGGACAAATTCAAGACAGATATCTTTACATTCTACACGTTCTCTAATAAAATGATATCTAATCTCTATGTGCTTAGTCCTGCTATGAGAGAAAGGATTTTTAGCAATAGAGATTGCACTGAATGAATCACAATACAAAGGAGATTCCCTTACCTTGAGGTTGTAATCCTCCAACTGATGCTGTGTCCAAAGGAGTTGTGCACAACAACTACCTGCAGCATTGTATTCAGACTAAGCTGTGGATATTGCCACACTGGTTTGTTTCTTGCTGCTCCAAGATATCAATCTTCTCCCTAGGAATTGACAAGTACCACTTGTACTCTTCCTTTCTTCTTTGCAACCTACAAAATCTGCATCTGAAAAACCTGTTAGTTCATAGTCATTGTTCTTAGGGTACCAAAGGCCAAGATGCAAGCTGCCCTTAAGGTATCTCAAAATCCTCTTCACAGAGGTGTAGTGAGATTCCTTAGGACATGCTTGATACCTAGCACAAACACATGTAGAATACATAATGTCTGGCCTACTAGCAGTCAAGTACAATAGGGATCCAATGATACATCTGTACATGGACTCATCAAAGGCCTTTCCCTTTTCATCCTTGTCTAATGATACATTAGACCCCATGGGTGTTCTCATGGTGGAGGCTGATTCCATCCCAAATTTCTTGATGAGCTCCTTAGTGTACTTGGTCTGGGAGATGAAAATTCCATCATTAGGTTGTTTCACTTGGAGCCCAAGGAAATATTTGAGCTCACCCATACTACTCATTTCAAACTCCCCCTGCATTAAATTAGCAAATCTCTTGCAGAGGTTGTCATCAGTAGACCCAAAGATTATGTCATCAACATAAATTTGGACTAAGAGACACTTGTCCCTTGTTTCCCTAAGAAATAATGTGCTATCAATCTTTCCCCTCATGAACTTGTTCTTGAGGATAAAGTTGGACAAAGTCTCATACCAAGATCTTGGAGCTTGCTTGAGACCATATAATGCTTTCCTAAGAAAGTAAACATGAGAAGTTAGGGTTGGATGCACAAAACCTGAAGGCTGTTCAACATATACCTCTTTCTTCAAGTCTCCATTGAGGAAGGCTGATTTGACATCCATCTGGTAGACTTTGAACCCCTTGTGGGCAGCATAGGCAAGGAATAGCCTAATTGCTTCCAACCTTGCAACTGGTGCAAAGGTTTGATCAAAGTCTATACCTTCCTCTTGCCTTTATCCTTTGGCTAATAATTTGGCCTTGTTCTTGATGATTGTACCATTCTCATCAAGCTTGTTCCTGTATACCCATTTGGTGCCAATCACATTGTGTCCCTGAGGTCTTGGTACCAGCTTCCATACTTTGCATCTCTTGAATTGTAGGAGCTCTTCTTGCCTGGCTTCAATCCAGAAGGTGTCTTGATTGGCCTCTTCAAACTTCTTGGGCTCCATTTGAGAAAGGAAGCTCAAGAATAGTGCTTCATTATGAGCTCTGCTTCTTGTCAATATGCCTTGGGTATGATCTCCAATTATTAGATCTCTTGGATAATATCTCAGGTGCCTTGCAGCAGCTGGAAGAGGGTCCTCTGGTGGCTGTGTTTGTTCCACTGGTTCAGCTGTGACTTCACCATCTTGTACCTCTTCTTCTTCAGGAATTGTAGCAGTTGTTTGTGTTTTGCTGCTGCTGGGCTTGTCTTGGACAGTCAGCTCATGCAACCCTTCTTCATTTCCATATCCTTTGGTGACTCCCTTTTCAGATCCACAAAAGATAACTTTGGGTCCATTCTTCACTGGATGGTAATCCTTTTAGAAGATCCTTAGTTCCTGTCATGTGCCTTGAGCACTCACTGTCCAAGTACCATATTTGGTTGAGACTGGTACTTAAACTAACCTGCAACATAGAATTTAATTTACCTTAGGACCCCAACTGATTTTGGGTCTAGGTTCATGTTAACACCATAGGGAATATTCCTAGAAAGGGTTGGTTTGGCTTGAGGTTCAATCCCTGCCTTTGGCACATTGGGGTTGTGCCAACAATCAATTGCAAAGTGTCCCACTTTGCCACAGCACCAACACTCATATATATTATATCCCCTCTTCTGAACAGTCCTAGAAGATGAAGCTTCCTGTTTCTGTTCAGTAGGGGATGCAGCTGCTGTTTTCTTTTTCTTATCAGTAAAGGCATGGCTTCTTACCTTCCTATAATCAGTCAAGGCAGTCTGTTTTTGTTTGACATCAACACCCTTTAGCTTGGCAGCTAAACATGTGTGGATGGCAACAGAAACTGGGCTTTTTGGCTTGGTTACAGGACAGTCAACAGCCATGGACTTTGCTGAACAATGTTTAGAATTGACAGCCATAGTTATCTTGAGTGAAGGGGCTGAGGTTCCAAAAACAAAGGGTCCATGATGGGCCATTTGAATTTCCTCATGCAGAGCCTTGAAGGCACTCAAGCCTAACTCCTTTCTATTTCCATAGCTGTGAGCATTCTTGCTCAAGTTATAGGAACTTCCATTTAATAAGTGACCATGAACACTTTCTTGGTCATACTTGTTTGAGGGCATCAAGACTTTCACAAAGGAGGTCCTAGATTCTTTTGAGTCCTTGACCTTTCCCTTAGTGTTGCTAGTAGCTGCCTTCTTGTTGAAACCAACACCTCTCATGTCATGGGAGTTGAAGGTGTCAATAATAGGCAGCACAGTCTTGGACTTGGAGAACTTAGCCACTAGCATCCTCTCCTTGAGGAGCTTTTCTTCAAGATCCTTAATGATCTTGTTCTTGTGGCTTATGGTGCCCACATGGATGATTGACATCCCCTTAGCTTGCCAATCTCCTTGCTCATTAGAGCTAGCTGGTTAGCATGCTCAATGCACTCAGATTTTGATTGCTTTAGGGAAGTAATTTCTTGGGCTTGCCTCTTGGCTAGCTTTTTGTTTTTTTCAGAGCTTCCAGGAGTGCACCATACCTAATAATCAATTGATTGACATCCTCCTCAGAATCTAATTCACTTCCAACTTTAGATGGAGGAGATTCAGATTCTGGACTTGTTTCATAATCAAAGGAAGAAGAAATGCAGTGTATCAATACTTGCTCATGTTCTGAATTGTTGTGGTTGTCCTCATATTCAGTTATATCCATCAACCCATGGTCATCTAGAGTGACCTCATCCTCCTCTACATCACTATCTGAATGTGATAGAGGGGCCCTGATTCCTATCCTGGCAGCAGGATAGTCTTCTTCCTCCTGATCAGTAAATAGCCCCAAGCAGGCTTCCTCCTCACCATCTAAATCTGAAGATGAAGATTCAGATTCACTCCAGCTCTTGCCTTTCTTAGCTAGGAAGGATTTTTCTCCCTTCCTCTCCTTCTGGTGATGAGGCTTCGTGTCACCTCTTTCCTTTCTCTTGACTGGACAGTCAGCAATGACATGTCCAGGCTTACTACAACAATAGCAAATTATGTTAGTTGAAACATGTTTACTAGATTTAGAGTCATACCTGTCCCCTTTGGGATGTTGCCTCTCAGATCTGTAATGATCCTTCTTGGGATGAGAAGAGGAGGAAGGTTTGTTCTTCCATTGTTTCCTCCTGATCATCTTCTTGAACTGCCTTGTGAAGGCAACAAACTCCTCATCAGAAGAGGAGCTGTCTGAATTGCAGCTCTCAGATTTCTCAGATTCAGCAGCCTTTCTTGGAGGTGACTGCACTCTACCCTTGTTCTTCTTAGAGCTTCCAGCTTTGAGAGCAATAGATCTCTCCCTTGTGTGAGCCCTGGAGGAAGTGTCCTCCTCCTTTCTTGCAGAAAGCTGCATCTCATATGAGAGCAGTTTCCCAAACAGTGTATGGGTAGGGGTTTCTCCAAGTCTTGCCCCTTCCCAGATTGCACATATTTTAGTGTCCCAATCTCTAGTTAGAGATCTAAGGAACTTGTCATTGAGTTCATAATCTGTGAACACCCTTCCATAGGTTCTTAGTTCATTTACAATCCTAAAGAACCTTTCATAGCACATGGAGATATTCTCCTGGCTCAACTGTCTGAAGGCTTCATACTCCTGATTGAGGAGTGACTTTCTATCAACCCTCACTTCAGCTGTTCCCTCCATATAAATAACCAATGTGTCCCACATTTCCTTACCAGTTGTGCAGTGTACCAAGTTCTGAAATGTAGTGTCATCAATGACATTTACTATTATGTTTTGGGCTCTCTTGTCCATAGTGTACAATGCTATCTCATCATTGGTCAGCTCAGAAAATACCTTAAGTACTTTTCTAGTAGGGTCAATAGTGGAGATTTTCTCAAAGGTATAAGGACCATTTTTGACAGTCAAAAAGATCCTTGGGTCTGAGGCTTCCATGAATAGCCTTACCCTTTGCTTCCGTATACCAAAGTTTTCTTTGGAGCTTATGGGCAACTTCATTGACCCTAACTCCTTCTTCATTCCACTGTTGGCCATTGGATTTCAGATTTGACTACTCCTGTATAGGATCTGATCAGACTGTTAAGTCCTTTTGATCATCCTCGCTCTGATACCACTTGATAGTTTGTTAGGTGTAGTCAATATTACCTAGAGGGGGGGGGGGGGGGGGTGAATAGGTTTTACTTATTTTCTTTATATAATCCTAATGTATCTAGCTGCAGAAAACTCAATCACAGAAAGCACACAAGGATGTATAGAGGTTCCTCAAGATAGGGTGTCTTGAGTAGTCCTCTTTCCCCCTTCACCTTTCTAACAGTGAGTTAGACAAGGCCACAAACTCCAATCACAGCTCCTTGAGCTTACACCACAAGTTCCTCAGAACTTTGCAGATCAAGAGTGATCCTACCTCAGGCACAGCAACCCTACACTCAGGCTCAGCAGCCCTACACCTCAGGCACAGCAGCCCTACACTCAGGCTCAACAGCCCTACACCTCAGGCACAGCAGCCTTACATCTCAGAGTTATGTAACTCCTACCACTCGGAAATCACACAGATTTCCTACCTCAGACCTATCAAGAAGTACTACCACTCAAGCTGTCAACACAGCTTTACACACAAGCTCAACAGCCTTTCACTCAGGCAACAATGCCTTACAAAGATATAAGAGAGTTTGTATTAAATACAGAAGACAAAAGGTTTACTCTCAGGTCTTCTGATTTCTTTCTTCAGATCTGAAAGACAGCAGCTTCAGATTTGAATCACCTTGATCTTCTCCTTCAGCAAAGCAGAGGATCAACTTGCCCTTCTTGAGTTGGTACAGGAAGAGCTAACTAATCTCCTTCAGAAGATTAACTCCAGCTTCAGAGAACAACTTTAACTGGCTGGAACGTGAATGCTCGATTGCGGCTTGCAGCAAAAGCTTTTCAATAGAACTGTATTTGTTGTTGTGCCCTAGCTTTTGCTTTTATACCTCCAGAAGGCTTCAACGGCTATTACAATCCTCCTGACACAGTATGGGGCAGATTGGAGTTGCTTTTCCCTTTTTATTTTTGCTTGCGCAAAAAGCAGACCCCGTCAGCACATTTGAATCTGTCTCAGCGGTTGGGCTGAGACAGCTTCCAGTCTCAGCGGCAGCTCCAGTCTCCTTCTCAGCGGTTCCGCTGAGACAGACACAAGTCTCAGCGGTTTTCCTCTATCTGCAGCTCTGTAAGCCCAGACTCCATCTCAGCGGCTGGACTGAGACAGAGATGTCGTCTCAGCGGTTTTTGGCAGACTGTTACCAATACTATTCCTTGTCTTGGAATAACCTAACCCTGCATGCTTATGAGATACAAATATGGTTTATCAAATATAACTTGTACTTTGTATTTGAGTGTGAGGCCTCTTCAAATTAAAGGGACATTGAGGGTCCATTTCCCAAAATTATGTGTCCGTGTCACCTTCATGTTTTGAAGGGTATGGCGTGGACATAGTCACCAGATGTGTGGCTGATCTAGGCTCTGACATGGCTGAGCCCATCTCCCCTGTTCATATATCACCGTGTATAGATTCGATTCTTTGTGAGGAATCGGTGCTTGACTTTTATCCAAGCACTATTCCTCCCCCTATTGTGCATTTTACTACATTTGTGTCTGACGACATTATTGAGGATGTTTCGCATGATAAGGTAGGTGATTTAGGTGTTGTGCCTATTCCTATGGAGGAGGATATTTTCCAAGGTGACGAGGATTCTACCTCAGCACCGGTGGAGGAAGTCAATATCGTGGAGGAGGTCACTGATGATCCTACTGAGCCCTGCAGCATTGTCGATGATGCCGACAATATCTTATTTCCCCAACCTCTTGGGAGTGAGAGCGAGACCACTCCCCAGATTGATGTTCATTTAAGTTTTTCTTCTTTTTTATTTCCTAACCCCCCTTCTTCATCTGAGCCTATGCAGGTTGAGTCTTCACAGGTACTTCAGGAGGACTTGGAGCATTCTGCTCAAGTCAATGATGAGTGTATCCTCTCATGTGAGGAGGTTGATCCCCCCTCCATAGAGGAAGCCTCATTCATTGCCTTCTCCTCCTGCCGCCTCCCTGAAAACGACACCTTGCTGGGCAAGGATTTAGTTTGTGGTGAGATGAGTGAGGACCAACTCTCCTCCTCTTCTTACTTCCTATTCCCGCTACCTGTGTTCAGCAGGTATTTTGATTTAGGTAGTGGAGTAACTGTTCTGTCACCGTATCGGTACCCTCTACCGACATGCGTATTAGAACAGTTACCTGTGCATTTCCTCTTTCATACGCCCATTAGCTAGAATGGTTATGTTTTTAAATAAGTCATGCTGGGATGACAATAACCCCAGTAGTTATCTTTCCTTTTCCTGAATTTTTATTTTATCTAGTTTAGTTTAGTTAGTGTTTTTCATTTTATTTTGTATATTTCTTTTTGTTTTTGGCGGATCTCACCCCTGCAGGTTCATTTTCTGGATGGGATGCAACAGCTTTTTCTTGGTTTACACGCCAATCTTCTGGTATGCTCATTTCTGAGCATGGGTAACTTTTCTTCCCCCTAGTCTTTTATTTAAATTTCATGGTTACATCATTTGCTTTTATTGCTTGGATTAAGTCTGGAGGAGAGCCGTTATGTGTTACTCACTGCACGAGCACATGACACTGCATACTAGAAGTACATTTTAGTTCAGTTTTATAATTATTGTTTCATATGCACCGCACACCACTACACCGACTTTAGCACGCACTCGATTGTTTGTATGCTCCTGTATATTCAATTCTTGGTTGTGATGTAGAAATTGCTGTATTAGCCTAAAAATTGCAAGATGGAGTGGCATGTTGACTCTTGTAGTGCTCTAGTTGAGTATTTGTGTCTTGCATAGGGATTTGAGTAGAATTAGTTTTTATTTATGCTTCTAATTTATAATTATTAGATTTGCGTAGATTTTAATTTATTTTACTCAAAATGGTGAATGTGGTTAAATCTAGTGGTAGCGTGGTATTGTGTGTAAGCGAGCACGAGGTTCGTGTTGCTCGAGTCGGGAGGAAGGATTACCTTTCTCGGGGGCTAAGAACTTGCCCCAAGCGACTCTCGAAGCATGGGTGCAAATGATTTGCAAGTTGAGCGTGACGTAGGTCATCTATTTGGCAAGCTTGAGCTTTGTTCTACCATTCCTATGTGCTAACCGTTGCTAGCCTATTTTGTGCCTACCCGACCTTTTGGTTCAGCTCCACCATACTTCACCAAGGCCTAAAAGCTAATCCCATCATCGCAACCAAAAATAAGCAGAAAGCATGAATGAATTGTAATTTGCCAATGCGGCGCGACGATGAGAAATTTTAGTGTTGATGTGGATTTCTTAAAAATTTCTATATGCTGAGATTTTTGTGAATTTTGGGGATATAAAAAAAGAAGGAAAAGAAAAAAAAACAAAGAGAAAGAAAAAAAATATCCCTAGCATTTTAATTGAAACATTTATCTCTATCGTTTGGAGTAGGCCATGTGCACACCTGATTTCAAAGTCAAGTCTGGGGGTGTGTTGCACGTGTTTTATTGGGGGCCGCTTTGAATTAACACCTTTTGTGAGCTCTTTTGGGTTGCGATTAGCCATCATGTTTATCTTTGCATTTCAAACCGTAACCTAAGCCTCGTGTATACCAAAAGTCCTATCGATTCATCTTGTGAGTTCACTAGCGCCGTGGAGAGAGTGTGACAGGGCGAGCTTATGGCTCTCGACGTTGATGGATTTCAACGGAGTTAATTCCGAGTTCCGGTCTTGGGTAACACTCCCCTTCGCGATTTGCTTACTTTCGTACTACGCGTGACCACAAGATTCACCAATATTCCATTTTTGAGTAAAAAAATAAATTTCTTTTTACGCATTTACACTTTTATAAATTAGCTAGCATATGTAGAAACTTCTTCTAATGAACTTCTATGTACACAAGTATGCAACTTCGCATTCTATTCCATGTTTGCAATTTTTTGGCTAGCTATGCTTTTCCTACTCCGCCGGATTTGTTTGCTCGGGACGCGCAAACAGGTAAGTCTGGGGGTGTGATGAGTCCAGTTTATATAGGGTTTTTTGGACTCATCTAGGCTTGTTTTCACGCACATGCACTTCATTTTCTGCACATTATTGCTTATATTTCACATGAACACATTTCTTCACGAAGTGCACATTTTGGCCCATTGTGGTGTGCAATTGTGCACTATTCTGCTGGGGTTAAGCACATGATGCTCCCCATGTCTTTATTTTGTTGTTATTATATATTTCTGTGTGCTGGTGGTATGTTCCCCAGCTTGTTGGTTTATATTGTAGGTGGGCAACATCTTCATTCTATGGGAATTGTAACCTGGAGAAATCGCACGGTCGTGCGATTCCTTGACGCACGATTTCAGCGACCGTGCGATTCCTTGCGTTTTTACGCACGGTCATTGACGCGCTATTTCCACACCGCTAATTAGCGGGCACGAAATGCGGTACGACGGCAGTGCACCGGTCGTTGTCAAGTAATAAAAGTAGGGAGTAGCTCCCCGAATATCGTTCTCAAAGGACCGCAAGTTGGGTAATACGATTTGCTCGTTAGGAGATTAATTATGGGGGTTTCTAAGTTTAACAAAACAAGGGGGGGTTTGGTTGGTTTTATAGAACGGGAATGAGAAAACTAAACAAACTATGCGGGTCGCAATCACCGTGTCGCTTGGTGGATGGATTTAGTGCAGGCCGCGATGTCGTGCTTCGCTTAGCGGATGGCCGGTGAGCATATGGATGAGGTGAGTGCAAATGCGAGAGTTGAGGGTCGAAGGCACCTCTTCGCTATCGCTTCCAGCTTTTGCTAGAGCAAGTACTAGATCGTGTGGGTGTAAGTGGAGCGGGGGCGGAGCGCATCACAACACAGCATCAAGTAAAGAACACATTCATAAATAAACTCCCATTCATAGACAAACAGATGTTCACTTAGTTCATTACAAAGATAAAGAGTACAAATCACAAAAAGAGAAGGGGTAGAAGTAACCACGAGATGAGAAGTCTCGCCGCGGATCTTGGTCGGAATGGGGGGTCGTCACGCCTCCTCCGAGCTCAGTCCTTGGTTGCTTCCGGGGTTTAGAGGCTGTCACTACCTCCAACCGTTGCCCGTCTTCTTCTCAGAGATGGGTCACTTCTCCTTCGCCCGATGGAGATGTCTTCCTCATGGAATGCTGGCCATAGATGGCGAAGAATGCTTCCGGAACCCTAGATGGACCTTAGGATCAATGGATGAAGCTTTCCCAAAGGGAGGAATGGAAGGGGGGACCTTGGAGAGGTGGAACGGCGGACTCGCGCGGAGAAATCGCGCCCAAAACAGTGCCCGATCCCTAATTTCGCGGAACATCGGCTTAAATAGGGAGCAGAATAAGTACTGCGCACGGTCAGTGGCGCACGACCAATGGTCGTGCGCGAAGGAATGCCTGTGATCGTGCGCAGTCAACCTGTAGCAAAGAAAAAGATAGAAAATAACGCACGGTCAGGGGCGCACGACCAGTGGTCGTGCGCGAAGAAAGGCCTGTGCTCGTGCGCCGACGCTCAATCAGGGATGGGAATTAACGCACAACCAATGGTCGTGCGCCTGATTGTGCGCGAAGGAATGCGCACGATCAGAGGCTTTTTAGGCCAAAAATTGCCCCGCACCATCCCGAACGTGCACACGATCCCAGGACACGCAGGAAAAACACAAATAACCCCGATCCGTGCACACAACCGGATCCATAACACAGGCATAGAGTAATATATAGGAAAAACATGCCACAAAGGGGGAATGATTGCACAAAAGGTGCATAAACGCCATGTTATCAATATAAGCGTATATGAACAACAATTGAAGTGCAATGACACTAAAACAAACCCAAATGAGTCCGGAAATCACTGTATAAACCAGACTCATCAGTCATGCGTTTGGTCGTGCATGAACAAAATTCTGCAACTTCTCTATTTAAACTGCAATTTTTAGGTTTTCAGGATCCCAATTTTGTTCTGCGATTTCTTCCACCGGAAGGGGCGACTGCTCCATTTTCTTCCACTATTCCTCCCCCTTTTGCCCGAGGCCACCTCGCATCATCCAAGCGCTTCAAGGAGAGGATTCTACACTCATCTTCATCGCCAAGCTAGGAGTTCTTCGCATCGGACATGGCCGGATTTTAGTTTATCGGAGAAGACGGGTCCATTGGGAGGAAGTGACAGCCCTCCTCTACCCCGGACGATAGCTGGGACCGAGCTAGGACGCGGATTGACAACCCGACGAGTCCTACCGTGAATCTACAGCAAGCCTCCGGATTCGGTTGTATCTCTTGCATTTTCTCCTCTTGGACTATTGTTGTTAGTGTAATCTTCTTTATGTTGATGATGTTGCACTCTATATTTGTTGAACTTCTTGTTATATATTATGAAATGTTTTCATGCTTTATGAGTGCTTGAGGTGTGCTTTCGTGGTGATTGTGGTGTGAGTGTTTGGTGTTGCCACACTAGCAATTGCTAGTGGCATGCTTGTTGACGAGGTGCTTGCGACCCTCATTACGCCGGTGCGACCCCTTCCAATCTGCTTGCCTACTCGTTCATCCGCCTAGTGAAGCGTGGCATAGCGGCCCGTGTAATCCATTCGCTTAACGAAGCAGCGCGCTCAAGGCCTGCACAGTTCGATTCCGCTTTCCTACTCATCCATCCGCCCTTGCGAAGCAGCGCGCTCAAGGCCTGCCTAGTCTCCATCCCGCCAAGCGAAGCATTGCATAATGGCATTGCATAATGGCATTGCATAGGAGAGCTCTTTTACTTTATTTTCTACAAACCAAATCACCCCTCTCCCGCATTCCATCTGACTCAAGGACTTCGATCTCAAGTCCTTCCTCAATAGTTAACTCCACCTTACTGTGTTCCTTAGAGATTCGATACTTGGGGATTCATTCCCACATTTTATATTACTTGAACGATCGGTACACTGTCGTTTCGTGCTGCAGTCTAGCTACCGCCTATAGCGGTGTGCGAGATTTGCGCATCAATGACCCAAATAGACCATCCTTCAACTCAAGTGATAGGAAACTTGACAGCAGGAGTCAAGACAAGGAATCAACTCACAAGTGAGACTATGTTGCAGTGTTTCTTATCATAATATGAACCCAAGAAGTTTGAAGAAGCAGATAGTGACCCTCACTGGATATTTGCCATGCAAGATGAACTGACCTAGTTTGAAAGTAACAAGGTGTGGACTCTAGTAGAAAGACCAAAGAACTACCCAGTCATTGGCACCAAGTGGGTGTTCAAGAATAAAATGGACTCAACATGAGTCATTATCAGAAACAAGGCTAGACTTGTGGCACAAGGGTACAGACAAGAGCAAGGCATTGATTTCAATCAGACTTTTGCTGCTGTATCAAGGCTAGAGGCAATCAGAATGTTCCTGGCATATGCTGCTCACATGAAAATAAAAGTCTACTAGATGGATGTTAAGAGTGCCTTCCTCAATGGAAATCTACAAGAAGAGGTGTATGTTGAATAGCCACCAGGTTATGTCAATCCAATCTTTCCCTCTTTTGTATTTAGACTAGATAAAGCACTATATGGTCTCAAGCAAGCTCCAAGAGCTTGGTATGAGACCTTATCCACATTTCTTCTAGAACATAAATTTGAAAGGGGGAAAGTGGATAAAACCCTTTTCACAAGAGAACATAAGAATCAGCTACTTCTTGTACAAATATATGTGGATGATATTATATTTGGGTCCACAGATCAATCTTTATGCAAAAGGTTTGCTTACCTAATGCAGTTAAGATTTGAAATGAGTAGCATGGTGGAGTTATCCTATTTCCTTGGACTCCAGGTTAAACAGAGTCTAGATGGCATTTTCATATCTCAATCTAAATATACCAGTGAACTCATTAAGAGGTTTGGGATGGAAAATGCATCTGTTATGAAAACCCCCATGACTACTAATATTGTTCTAGATAGAGGTGAATAAGGTAATTCATTTGATCAGAAGACTTACATAACAACCATTGACTCTCTTCTCTACCTAACAGCTAGCAGACCTGATATAATATTTTCTATATGTATCTGTGCAAGATTTCAGGTTGACCCAAAGGAATCCCTCATGAGTTCTGTCAAAAGAATCCTCAGATATCGGAAGGGTACTCCTGAGCTTGGCATATGGTATCCAGCTGATTCTGGATTTGAATTGGTTGGATATTCAGATGCAGACTATGCTGGATGTAGACTTGATAGAAAAAGCACTTCAGGAACATGTCAGTTTCTGGATGGTAGACTGATATCATGGTTTAGCAAGAAGCAAACCACAGTCTCCACTTCTACAGCTGAATCTGAGTATATAGCTACAAGAAGCTACTGTTCACAAATCTTGTGGATGCAAAATCAGTTGTTAGATTACAACTTTTCCCTTGGCAATTCCACAATCTATTGTGACAGCTCTAGTGCAATTTCAATTGCTTCCAATCCAGTTCTCCACAGCAGAACTAAGCACATAGAGATAAGGCACCACTTTCTCAAAGACAATGTAGAGAAGGGTAAGTTCAACCTTCAATACATATCTACTGGCACTCAAAGGGCTGCCATCTTCACTAAGCCTCTTGATGAAAGTAAGCACCACTTCTTCATCAATGCCTTGGGTATGCTTGATGGAGCTTTGTAGGTCCCCAATTATTATAATGATCTATTTTCTGTAGAAAATTATTGCTGGGAAAAACAGCAAAAATCTTGAATAAAATCATACAAGTTTAATCAAAGCTGCGTCGAATTCAAATCGACATACCATCGACTTCTACTCGACATCAGCTTTGAGAGCTCTATGGGGAGGATCCTTCGAATACCACTTGACGTAACGTAGAATACTTATCGACGTTTTCGTTGACATCATGATTCAAGACTATATCTCGAAGCCACGTCGACATTAACTCGACTCTCCGTCAAATTGGCGGATCGCGCGCTTTGACATATTTTGGCGCGCTGAATTCTGCTCCTTTCTCGACGTTGCTTCCAATAAAACCCTAAGATGCAACGATTCATCTACTCAAAGCAACTTTTGCATTTAGTTCTATTGTGCTATTCGAATTCTCTCCTTCTTTCTCTCTTCCTTCTTCCTTCTCTTCGTCTATTTTCCTTATTTCAGTGCAGGTACACGCAGTGTTTCAATGGACTCTCCACCCAGTTATGAAGATATTGTGGAGGCAGTCAACCTAGCTCTTGAAACAGTCCTATCCAAGTTTGGCTCGCTCTATCTGGACTTCTCCACGGACTGTTATCAAAAATTACACCATCAACATAAACGATTGCAAGGCCATACCTCTGACCTTGAGGTCTTTGACAGGGAAGTGAGATCAGTAGCTGTGTCTGCTGATGGATTTATATCATTCTTCAATAATATAATGCAGGGGGAGAGTAGTACCAGCAGACAACAAACTCATCAACAACAGATTCCTCAAGATTCTGTTTATACGACAACAATCCTCTCTCCCTCATCTCTGAAGGAGAGCCTGCTGTCTCATCTAAATTACAGACAAATGCATCCATCCAGGGGGAGTCATCCTTACCAAGAATCCTACCCTCAATACAGGGGGAGTGTAAGATCTCTTTTCTCAAAACCCGTTCGGGTACATGAAAACTCGAACCTCTCCCGCATCGCACGGTTGAGGTGGATCTTCGCCCAGAATCGCTGCCTTGCGGTGCCTCCAACACTCGGGTTGGCTAACCCCGCTCAGCACCGACTCTGCCGGCTATACAATCATAAGTAAATATATGCCAAAAGTAAGTACAGAATTAAAGGCATGTCCACAAGTCACAACATAATATAGAATATAATGAAACAGAAATGTCCAAAAAGAGACAGTACAAGCAAAAGGGGGCTTAAGCCCGATGCATATCCAAAATAGGTACTCTCTCTCTCTCTATAGCATGCGGAAACTACAAAACTCTCAAATACTAAAATCTAACTATCTAATCATCAACCTGTGGCGTCGTGGTAGTACCCTGCATCCGCTGCTCAGGTCCTGCCATCTCGTCCAGCTGCACGCGGGACAACTCCGTCTCCTCGGACTCCTGCGGTCACAACCGACCGTTAGTCATAAAGACTAAGTCGTTTTGTCCTCGCCTCCCTCCACGACTCCTAGGAACTGAGCGGGAGGAAGAAGCGGAGGACAACAAGGGGTAAACAAGGAAAGAGGTGACATGGCACTAATCTAGCAAGTATAGGAAAAGCAGTAAAACTAGCTAGCAGTATAGTGCAAATAAATGACAGTAAAGTAGAGCATGAAGTAAACCAGTAATAAAAATGCGGTGCAGTAAGTAAAACTAATCTACCATCACAGATTCGTACCTTAACTTATATGAACGCCCATATGACATATAAGTTAAGATGTCCAGGTAACCCATCATATAAAAGAGCCCATAATAATTTATATGATGGGGGTATGCTAATGTGTATGTTATGCTATGCAATGCTTATGATGACTTAATGTGTTTATGCAATGTGACTCACCAACATGACTCTATGCGCACAGACCTTTATAGTTACCAATTTGCTAAAAAGGAAGCCAACCTTTCGGGTACCGACCGTCGTGGCTCACGGTGGCAGTGGATCGGGCACTCCACATCCTAGGCGGGTATGCTCACTACCAAGCCTAGACCTCACGTACGCCTAAACGCTTAGAACACAACAGCGGAGCTCCTGCGTACTCTTGCTAGAATCCACCAGACTTTAAGGTCGGGGTGGGTTATTAGGGATTGTCCTCCAGACCGCGGTACTCAAACTTACCGGCCCTCTAAACCTAACCCTCACCCGAGTCAACGTACTACCGTCGGTGACACGACTAGCCTAGTACCGAAGACTCGCCACTATTTGCATAAGAAATAGGTGTTAATAAGTCCACCCAAGCCTCCGGCTCATGGACTAACACACAAGCTGATCCAACCCATCTCCTCCTCGAAGGAGATCCATGTTGGAGCATGCGTTTCGCACTCCTCCGGTTTGATAATAAAAAGTCCCGTTTGTATTTGATTCTATTTTTATTAATGGTGTGCAGATAACAGGTATGCGATGTTCACATTTCTGCTGGAGCTAAAATTGAATGTGGGAAAATTTCACTGTCGGAAAATTCCGACAGCCACTGTCGCCCAGGCGACAGCAGAGAAGTTACAACTACTTCCCTCCATGGCAGATCGACGAAAGGCAGTTTTGAGCTGTCGGAAATCCGACAGCGATGTCGCCCAGGCGACAGCTCGGAGGTTACAACAACTGCCCACGACTCCACCCACGACCGGCAGTTTTGCGCTATCGGAAATCCGACATCGATGTCGCCCAGGCGACAGCTCGACGGTTACAGCAACTTCCCGCACGACGGCACTCCAGCGGCAGTTTAGCGCTGTCCGAAAATTCCGACAGTCACTGTCGCCCAGGCGATAGTGAATTTCTATAAATTGGTTCTTTTGGTTCGTGCATTCCAAGCTTTTGAGAATTCCAGTCCCTTCCTGAGTGCATACGAACCAGAGAGCTCCAGAACCTCCTCAACTCCCATTTGTGCAAAGAAGGATTGAAGATTGAAGACGAGATCGGGCGCGCTTCTACATCATCAATCATCTCGAGGCTTCAACAATCCGTTCAGAGATCTGATTTTCTAGGGAGTTGTTCTTTTCATATTGTATTCTCATTCACATACTTTTCATTTTGTATTGGTAGAGAAATCGTCGTCTTGCGTGCGGCGTCTAAGTCCTTGCGCGGCTTAAGGGAAAATCGCTTCCTTGTGCGGAGCGTCCAAGTCCTTGCGTGGCTTGGTGGGAAATCGTGGCCTTGTGTGCTACGTCTAGATCTTGGGAAGATCTAGAGGATAGGCTTGGGCTTGGTCTTGGGAGAGACAAGCGATAGCCTTCCGATCCTTGGGAGAAAGATTGGTAAACCAAAATTGTAGAATTTTTTTTTATTAATATAATTGTGCCTTGATCATAAGCATTGTTAAGATCATTCTTATTGTACTCAAATTTCATGATTAATATAATTATGTCTTTTTCTTTAATTACATATTTGGTGGCATAATCTTTATCTTAGAAATTTGTGTTTTGGTTTAATACTAAAATTGCATTGGTTTGAAAGTATTTAGAAGTAATTTTTTAGTAAAGTAAAATCTCTTTAAAAATTACTAAGTAAAAATTAATTTTTAGACACACCCTTATTCACCCCCCTCTAAGGGCGCTATACGATCCAACAAGTGGTATCAGAGGCAGGTTACTACAAAACGGTTTTACCACCGGGAGTAATGGCGCACAACGATCACGCGTTCGTTGAGGGGCAAGGAATTAGTAGGCCACCACTTTTTACGGGCACGGATTATAATTATTGGAAAACACGTATGCGTTGTTTTCTAATTGCTTTAGATATAGAAGTCTGGAATATGGTAGAGTCTAGTTACACTTCTCCAACATTTGTTGTAGGAGATGTAACCATGGATAAGCCCAAAGACAAGTGGGATGACAACGATAAATTAAAATGTAAGAACAATGCAAAAGCCATGAATGCTTTACTCTGCGCACTAGATCGCACTGAATTTAATAGAGTTTGTGCTTGTAATACTGCATTTGAAATTTGGAATCTATTAGAAATCACTCATGAAGGTACTTCGCAGGTAAAGGATTCAAAGCTATTTCAACTGGAATCTGAATTTGAAAGGTTCAAAATGGAGGTAGATGAAGAGATTGATACGATGTACACACGATTTACAAAAATCGTGAACGACTCAAAGGTGCTAGGAAAGGTGTTCTCAAATGGAGATTTGGTAAGGAAAATCTTAAGATCACTTCCCCCGAAGTTCAATCCTAAAGTGACTGCAATTTCCGAGTCACATGATCTTAAGACCTTACAATTGGAGAGCCTCATTGGGAACTTGAAAACTCATGAAGTTGAATTGAAAATTCAACAACAAGAGTATATGGAGCCAAGGAAGAAGGGATTGGCTCTAAGATCAAAGAAGGAAGAAACTAGTGATTCTGAGGAGGATGAAGAAGATGAGGAAAGTTTATTTGTTAAAAAATTTAGAAAATTTATGAAAAATCCGGAGAGAAGGAATTCGTTTAAGAAGTATTTTAAGAAAGAGACCTTTAGGAAGAAAAAAGGAAAGGAAGGCGATGAGGAGGAAGAGAGACCGCCACCGGAGTGCTATCACTGCAAGAAGTTAGGACACATTCGAAGCAAGTGTCCAAAGTACTTGAAAGAACTTAAAGAAAAGAAGCACAAAGGGTCGAAGAAGGTGTTGAAGGCGGAAACCTGAGATGATACTACTTCTGAGGATGCAAGCAGTTCCTGACTCAAGTAAAGAAGAGGAGGCCAACATATGCTTAATGGGAAAGAGCGTCATATCTGATGACGAATGCAGTGTCCAAAATGACACTGAGGTAACTCCTCCAACCTATGATGAATTGTTTTCTGAATTTTTAACGACTTGCAAATTTTTTGAAAAAAGCTTAAAAGACAATGATCTTCTTAAATCTGAAAATGACATTTTACTTAAAGAAAACAAAAAATTGTTAAGGGAAATTAAGACTATTGGAAAAAGAGATATCTCTTGCCAAGAGTGTGATCACTTTTTGGGAAGAATTAATGAACTTGAAGAATCTCTTTCCAAATCTCATTCTACAATAAAAATTCTTACTAACAAGAATGAGATTTTAGAGAGAGATCTGAAATCTTCAATCTCCAAAGTCCATGAGGGAAAGAAATCTTTTGAACGTAGATCCGTAAATCTAGTATCCGAGAATACACAAATGAAAAACCAGATTCATGACTTAACACTAGCCATGAAAAAATTTGGAATGGGCCGAAGATCACTGGATATGATCTTAGGATACCAACGCCATGGATCTGGAAGGTTTGGGATCGGATACACATCTGGAAGCTGTCGCCCGGCGACAACCACTGTCGCCGGCGGCAGTGAAAAGTCCAGAAAATTCACTTTTAAAAATTCTAAAATTAATGAACTGATAAATACTGCATCCTCATCCAGTAAAAGTCCAGAAAAGTTATACTCCTCTAAATACATTACATGTGCCAAATGCAATAGATTTGGTCACACTACGGACTCTTGCTGGAAGGAAGGAAAAACTAAAATTAAACAAATCTGGGTGCCTAAGGCTTCTACCTATACTGTAACACCCCAAAGATCGTGGTTCAGCGAGGTAGGCGGAGTGGTAGTGCTGCGCTCGGGATAGGCTAAAAATTCCACATCAGGTCAATGCACACGACAATTGTCCTCTTCGCGCACGACCAGTGATCGTGCGCCAATGATCGTGCGTAACCCGCAAGGAATCGGAGGTCTGTCTCGGCTTATCGCACGACCATTCTCCTCTTCGCGCACGACCAGTGATCGTGCGCCTGTGATCGTGCGCGCTGTTTATCTGCTCCGCGATTTTGAGCGGAGGAGACGATCCAGCCGTCCAAATCCTTTGGAATTCGATCCAATGGCTAGGATTAGTTGCTGGAGGGTCTTAGGGCTTGTGAGAGGAGTTAAACCCTCATTCTCTTGAGGCTTTTCTCTCTCCAAACCTAGAGGAAGAAGAAGGAGGCAAGGAAGAAGAAGTGAGATTCCGCCATTGACGGAGCACCGGAGCTCCGTTTCGCGAGCCGTTTCCAGATCTGGAGAGTGCAGCCCGGTGCGGTCATTTCCCTCCGTCTAGAATCTCGGATCCATGGCGAAAAAGAACGCTCCTAGGGTAACGATTCCTTCTCCCGTTGTTTGGACTTGTCTTTTGTCCTCTCCTTCATTTCTCTATGCTTGCATGAGGGATCCCTTTCACCAAATGGGTGAAGTGTAGGATTCCCTCAAGTTCTTCGGAACTCCGGGTCGATTGTGTCCGTCCCCGGCATATTGCATGTAGAAAATCCGGTAGTCGTGCGGATTTAGGCATTTTGTGTGAAGCCTATTCGTGGCCGTGAGCCCGAATCGGTGATGCTTGGATTGCGACGTTGCATTTAGGTTAAGCCTAGAATGCGTACCGGAGAATGACTCCGTGAAATCATCTAAAGTAGTGCGGGATTTAAGTGTAGGCGTCTTGTGAAGATCCTAACGAAAGCCCCATGCTTTGAGATTGGATGAAGGCAAACCTTCACCGCGAAATTGATGCGGAGCGTATTATACCTCCCTTATTTGAGTATTTGTGAAGCGTAGATCCTTGCGAAGGGATTAGGTGCGTAGCTTATAATTGTGTAGCACTTGAAAGTGCTAAACCCTTACGGGCCGAGGCGAAGACGTACCCGCGTCGTGCGATAGATCGCGACGATTAGAGCACGGGCAAAGCTAAACCGAACCCGTTTCCATGCAGATCGGCAAGAGGTCCCTACCTCATGAAAGCCGTGCGATCATGGGAGAGGTCGTGGAAGGTGTTTTACCTAGACCGACCAAAAGCTCTTTTTCCCACCTAAGGCGATGGCCCTTACGGTGGAGTGTTTGTGGAATTGATGTTGTTAGCCTCATGCGGTTGTTTAGGCGGTTGTGGGGAACCTTCGGATGAACCCAACTAACATCATGTGCATACCTAGGTTCCCTCCTTTTTGATGCTCAACCTAGAAGATTGAATATGCTTGAAACCTCACCTTGTGTAGTTGCACTTTCTTTATTTAGTACTTGTGCTAGTATGGCTTGCTTGCAGGGTAGAATCTCCGCCACCCCGGGAAAGGGGTGGGGTCGTTATAATTTGGTCAGCTGTGCTGACCGTTACTTTGTTTGCCACCGCTTGGTGGAATGTTCTTATGCAGGTGCAGGTGAGCCTAGCCGGAAATAGCTGGCGGTGGCCCCTTTTGCTGAGTTGGCCCTTGAAGGCCAGCCTCCCTTTTTAGCTTTCTCATGTATTGCCGGCCTGCGTGCCGATGTATGTTTTCGAGTTTTAGTACATTTGTTGAATGTAAGGCCTTAAGGCAATAACTCTATTTCATGGTTTCATTCCTACGATAGTGGACAATTCTAATTGAAATGTTAAATCTTTATGCTTCCGCTAGTGTTTAGTATACTCTGCTGTAGTTTCTTTCTGTTTATCACCTTTTAACTCCTAGCTCGTGTGGTTAGTATGGCGTGGGGTCCCGGCCGGACCTACTGTTATATTATTCGTACTGGCAGGGTGTTACAATTTGGTATCGGACTTAAGGCATCGATCCATAGTTTAGCGAATTCGGGACGAATTCCTTTTAAGGGGTGGTGTGCACGGGATGTGCATTCACCTAAAACGAAAAAAACTAATAAGAATGTCCACTTAGGAATGGGAAAACATATTTGTTTGCGGAACCTGAGCATTCCATGATTGTTGTTTGCTATGTTTTCAGTCACTAAATTGTGTCTTACACGATTATAGGCGACTAGAAGTGGTGCGGGGCCATCTCAACCCCGTAACACTGCTGAAAGTAGTGGGTCGGCTGAAGTGCCAGCGAACACTCCTCCTGCTGAGATGATCAGGTTAATCACAGAAGCTGTCTTCGCGATGATCAATGCTCAACCACAAAGGCTTGCACAGCCTGCTACACCTAATACAGATGCGGCCCCGGTGATCAAACCTGCAGTGGAACCTGCGGTGGAACCGAGGGTTGAGACCCCTGTGCTAGTGGCTGCAGTGGAACCTGCAGTGGTGCAAAGGGTGGAGCGTGCTGTAGAGCGTGTAGTTGTTGCGCGAGCGCGTGATCAACAGCTGCAACACTTTCTAAGCTTCCATCCTCCAACTTTCTCGGGGACCGGATCCCCAACGGAGGCGGAGGGCTGGCTGTCAACGGTTAGGAAGATTCTAAGGGCGACAACAACAGAAGAAGTTATGATGGTCACTTTAGCCACCTTCCTCCTTAACGGAGAGGCAGAGCGTTGGTGGGCTGAGCAGGAAGTGCACAAGTTCGGAGGCAGGGAGATTACCGAGATCACGATAGCGGAGTTCTCAAAGTCTTTTCTTCAAAGGTATATTCCTTCTGCCCAACGCATTGCGTTGCAGAACCAGTTTCTGAAGTTAACTCAAGGTGACAGCTCAGTGGATGAGTACTTGCACGAGTTCACTAAGCTGGGTCGTTATGCGGGGCCTATGATGGAAGACGAAGAGACAAAGACGAACAAGTTCTATGAAGGTCTTCGGGACGAGTTGAGGCTGCTCCTTGCAGGCCCTATGACGTTAGGTTTCCAGGTGATGGTCCAAACTGCCAGATCCCTAGAGTTGGACATGAAGAGGGTACAAGCAAAAGCTGTGGCAAAGAAACCTGAGTTTCATGTGCCGGTCTCTCAGTCCAAGTCAGAGTTCAGAAAGAACAAAAGGAAGTTCAAACCGGCGGAGCAAAACCGCTCAAATGTTTCGGGAGCAACGACTGTGCGGAGTCCTATCACGTGTTTCACCTGCGGGAAGGTGGGACACAAGGCCGCAGTGTGTCGAAGTGGTCCCCCGAAGGCAGAAAATCGAGCATTGGACTATGCTCGAGCTGCGGAAAAGGGTAAAGCTGCGGAGTCTTCGGCTTCCCAGCACATTACTCCGACTCAGCCGAGAGTCTACTCGCTTGGCCAGCAAGAAGCCATACGACAAGCTGTGTTGTCACAGGTATGAATCAAAAATTAGCTTTTGCATAGCTATTTGTGATTATGCTGTTGTGCAACTGTATGTTTTATTCGTGTGCAATTAGGCTTTGTCCTAATTTTCAACTATCCGGCGAGAGCTCTATTTGATACGGGTGCATCACACTCTTTTCTATCCGAGGACTTCGTGGTGCGAATCGGAGTGCCATCTACCTTCGTAGAGGATAGATTAGAAGTAATGCTACCCAATGGATCTCGCATGTCTGCGGATAGGAAGAGCCGTGTGAAGGTGCGGATCGGAAATCAGGATTTCGATTTGGAAGCATCGTTATTACCGTTAGCTGAATTTGATGTGATCTTTGGCATGGACTGGCTCTCGGAGCAGTGTGCATGCATAGATTGCAATTCTAAGGAGATCACACTGGGAAGGAACACCGATGGAGAAACCACGTTTGCCGGTATGCGAGGAGCGAGCAAGACGCTGATGTCTGCTCTCCAAGTGGTTAAGGCAGTGAGAAAAGGCGCCGAGTTGTTCTTCACCTTGTTGGAGACTTCAGAGCCAAAGCCCAGGTTATGTGATGTCCCAGTCGTAGCGGAGTACGCCGACGTGTTTCCTAATGAACTCCCTGGGGCCCTGCCTCATCGGGAGATTGATTTCTGTATCGAGTTGGTGCCAGGTGCCAAACCTGTGGCCCGCTCACCGTACCGGATAGCGCCGAAGGAATTGGCAGAGCTGAAGGTCCAATTGCAAGAGCTGCTAGAGCAAGGCTACGTACGTCCAAGTTCATCGCCTTGGAGTGCACTGGTCCTCTTTGTGAAAAATAAGGACGGGAGCTTGCGTCTATGTATCGATTATCGAGAGCTAAACAAGTTGACCGAGAAGAACCGATATCCGATTCCAAGAATCGATGATCTATTCGACCAGCTGGTTGGGTCGACGGTATACTCCAAACTGGACCTAAGGTCCGGCTATTACCAACTGCGGATAAGGGAATGTGACATTCCAAAGACAGCGTTTAGTACCCGCTTTGGGCACTATGAGTTCACGGTGTCTGTCTAATGCACCGTCGGTATTCATGGACTTAATGAATAGGACGTTCCGTGAGTATTTGGATCAATTTGTGATCGTCTTTATCGACGACATTTTGGTATACTCTCAATCGGAAGAGGAGCATGTAGGGCATCTGCACGCCGTTCTGAGCACCTTGAGGAGGAGTCAGCTATATGCCAAGTTCTCCAAGTGCGAGTTTTGGCTACCGTCAGTAGCATTCCTTGGTCACGTCGTTAGTGGAGATGGAATTGCGGTTGATCCGTCGAAGATAGAAGCGATCCGAGCCTGGCCTTTGTTGAAAAACGTAGCGGAAGTCCGAAGTTTCTTAGGACTTGCCGGCTATTATAGGCGCTTTGTGGAAAACTTCTCGAGGATTGCACTTCCTCTCACTAAATTGACTAGGAAAGATCATAAGTTCGTTTGGTCGCCCGAGTGCGCACGAGCTTTTGAAGAGCTGAAGAGTCGTCTGACCACGGCGCCATTCTATGCTCGGCATGTGGTACGGAAGGCTACGAAATTTATAGCGACGCCTCAGGGAGTGGTTTGGGTTGTGTCTTAGTGCAGTTCGGCAAGGTAATTGCCTACGGCTCCCGGCAGTTGAAGGTTCATGAGAGGAATTACCCGGTCCATGATTTGGAGCTAGCGGCCGTGGTATTTGCTCTTAAGCTTTGGAGGCATTATTTGTATGGCGTGAAGATCGACATCTTTACCGACCACAAGAGCCTCATGTACTTGCTGGATCAAAGGGAGTTGAATATGCGTCAAAGGAGGTGGTTGGAGTTCCTTGGGGACTACACCTTCGACATCAAATATACTCCTGGAAAGGGAAATGTAGTTGCGGACGCATTGAGTCGTCGGGCTCCCGCTCAAGCAAATTGGATTTTGATGCACGATGAGCGTCTAATCCGTGAGCTGGAAGAAATGGAGATCATTTGCGTTGATCGAAGAGCGTCTACTTCAGCATGCTTGAACTGGATGGAGGTTCAATACCACCTTGCCGACCGAGTTCGACAGGCATTGGAGCTGGATGAGAGCATGAAACGCTTTAAAGCGGAAACCGTTGACGGGTTAAACGCTGATTTCTCTTTCGAAGATGGCCTTATGTGGAAGAATGGCAGATTGTGCATCCCAAACGTTGGTACTCTACGGGCGGAGTTGATGTACGAGGCTCATCATACCAAGTACTCTATCCACCCGGGAAGCAGGAAAATGTACATGGACATGAAGAAACTTTTCTGGTGGCCGGGTATGAAGAAAGACATTGCCCTCTACGTGGCCAAGTGTAACATTTGCGCGTTGGTGAAGGTGGAATGTCAGCGTCCCGGTGGATTTTTGAAGTCCTTGCCGATTCCGGAATGGAAGTTTGACGATATATCGATGGATTTCGTGCACGGATTGCCGAAATCTCAGCATGGAAACGACGCCATCTGGGTGATCGTGGACAGACTGACAAAAGTATCGCATTTTATTCCGAACCAGAAGGATGATTCTGTAGAAAAGCTAGCGAAGCTCTATGTCGATAGTATTGTGCGGCTGCACGGTGTCCCTCGTAGCATCGTCAGTGATCGTGACGGGCGTTTCACATCGAAAGATTGGAGGCTTATCTATGAACTGTTGGGCACTAAATTGAATTTCAGCACGGCCTTCCACCCGCAAACGGATGGACAGACCGAGAGGACCAACAGGACTATGGAGGATATGCTCCGAATGTGCGCTCTAGATTTTGGAAAGAAGTGGGAAGATCATCTCTATATGATCGAATTCGCCTACAATAATAGCTACCAAGCCAGTATAAAGATGGCTCCCTTCGAGGCCCTCTATGGTAAGAAGTGTCGTACGCCGTTGTCTTGGGCGGAAACGGGCGATACTAAGCTATTGAAGCGAAAGGATGTTGAGGAAGCAACTTCGACGATCCGAACTATTCGTGAAAGGCTATTGATTGCCCAGGATAGGCAAGCAAAATATTACAACGCCAAGCATAGGAACCTAGAGTTCGCCGTCGGTGACCGGGTTTACCTGAAGATCAAACCGTTCAAAGGGGTATCAAGGATCCGACGCTTGAAAAAGCTCAGTCCAAGGTACTTAGGACCGTTTGAGATTATGGAACGTATTGGTGATGCGGCTTATCGGCTTGCACTATCTGCAGAGCTGAGCGGTCTGCACGACGTGTTTCACATTTCAGTTCTGAGGAAGGCAGTGCAAGAGCCTACTCATATCGTTGCGGTTGGCAAAGTGCTGGTTGATAGTGGGTTGTCGACGAAAGTCAAGCCCTTACGCATCGAGGATACCGAGGTAAAGCAGTTGCGGAACAAGTCCATTCGGATGGTAAAAGTCCGGTGGGATAAATGCGGCCGAGAGGAGCTATCTTGGGAGAGAGAGCAAGCGATGCTTGCGGAGTACCCCGAGCTATTTCTCTCAGGTAAATTTTCTTTAAAAACTGTAAATTCCTGCTATTACTATTTTCGAAATTTCGGGACGAAATTCTTTTAAGGGGGGTGGAGTTGTAACACCCCAAAGATCGTGGTTCAGCGAGGTAGGCGGAGTGGTAGTGCTGCGCTCGGGATAGGCTAAAAATTCCACATCAGGTCAATGCGCACGACCATTGTCCTCTTCGCGCACGACCAGTGATCGTGCGCCAATGATCGTGCGTAACCCGCAAGGAATCGGAGGTCTGTCTCGGCTTATCGCACGACCATTCTCCTCTTCGCGCACGACCAGTGATCGTGCGCCTGTGATCGTGCGCGCTGTTTATCTGCTCTGCGATTTTGAGCGGAGGAGACGATCCGGCCGTCCAAATCCTTTGGAATTCAATCCAATGGCTATGATTAGTTGCTGGCGGGTCTTAGGGCTTGTGAGAGGAGTTAAACCCTCATTCTTTTGAGGCTTTTCTCTCTCCAAACCTAGAGGAAGAAGAAGGAGGCAAGGAAGAAGAAGTGAGATTCCTCCATTGACGGAGCTCCGGAGCTCCGTTTCGCGAGCCGTTTCCAGATCTGGAGAGTGCAGCCCGGTGCGGTCATTTCCCTCCGTCTAGAATCTCGGATCCATGGCGAAAAAGAACGCTCCTAGGGTAACGATTCCTTCTCCCGTTGTTTAGACTTGTCTTTTGTCCTCTCCTTCATTTCTCTATGCTTGCATGAGGGATCCCTTTCACCAAATGGGTGAAGTGTAGGATTCCCTCAAGTTCTTCGGAACTCCGGGTCGATTGTGTCCGTCCCCGGCATATTGCATGTAGAAAATCCGGTAGTCGTGCGGATTTAGGCATTTTGTGTGAAGCCTATTCGTGGCCGTGAGCCTGAATCAGTGATGCTTGGATTGCGACGTTGCATTTAGGTTAAGCCTACAATACGTACCGGAGAATGACTCCGTGAAATCGTCTAAAGTAGTGCGGGATTTAAGTGTAGGCGTCTTGTGAAGATCCTAACGAAAGCCCCATGCTTTAAGATTGGATGAAGGCAAACCTTCACCGCGAAATTGATGCAGAGTGTATTATACCTCCCTTATTTGAGTATTTGTGAAGCCTAGATCCTTGCGAAGGGATTAGGTGCGTAGCTTATAATTGTGTAGCACTTGAAAGTGCTAAACCCTTACGGGCCGAGGCGAAGCCGTACCCGCGTCGTGCGATAGATCGCGACGATTAGAGCACGAGCAAAGCTAAACCGAACCCGTTTCCATGCAGATCGGCAAGAGGTCCCTACCTCATGAAAGCCGTGCGATCACGGGAGAGGTCGTAGAAGGTGTTTTACCTAGACCGACCAAAAGCTCTTTTTCCCACCTAAGGCGATGGCCCTTACGGTGGAGTGTTTGTGGAATTGATGTTGTTAGCCTCATGCGGTTGTTTAGGCGGTTGTGGGGAACCTTCGGGTGAACCCAACTAACATCATGTGCATACCTAGGTTCCCTCCTTTTTGATGCTCAACCTAGAAGATTGAATGTGCTTGAAACCTCACCTTGTGTAGTTGCACTTTCTTTATTTAGTACTTGTGCTAGTATGGCTTGCTTGCAGGGTAGAATCTCCGCCACCCCGGGAAAGGGGTGGGGTCATTATAATTTTGTCAGCTGTGCTGACCGTTACTTTGTTTGCCACCGCTTGGTGGAATGTTCTTATGCAGGTGCAGGTGAGCCTAGCGGGAAATAGCGGGCGGTGGCCCCTTTTGCTGAGTTGGCCCTTGAAGGCCAGCCTCCCTTTTTAGCTTTCTCATGTATTGCCGGCCTGCGTGCCGATGTATGTTTTGGAGTTTTAGTACATTTGTTGAATGTAAGGCCTTAAGGCCATAACTCTATTTCATGGTTTCATTCCTACGATAGTGGACAATTCTAATTGAAATGTTAAATCTTTATGCTTCCGCTAGTGTTTAGTATACTCTGCTGTAGTTTCTTTCTGTTTATCACCTTTTAACTCCTAGCTTGTGTGGTTAGTATGGCGTGGGGTCCCGGTCGGACCTACTGTTATATTATTCGTACTAGCAGGGTGTTACATATACTATGGGTGGAACCACTTGGGTGACCAGATCTTTACTCACCTCTTCTTTCTAGGTATGTTGGCAGGCTAAGGACAAAGAAGACGTGTGGTACTTGGACTCGGGTTGTTCAAAGCACATGACGGGCAATAAAGAGAAGTTCCTTAGCCTAGAGATGAAGAAAGGAGGAGTTGTTACATTCGGTGACAATGGAAAAGGAAAAATCATCGGCATCGGTGTTGTGGGTAACGAAAATTTTTCAATTTCAAATGTTTTATTTGTAGAAGGATTAAAGCATAATTTGATTTCTATTAGTCAATTATGTGATAAGGGTTTAAATGTCTTATTTGAATCTTCTACAAATTTGTGCAAAATTATTAATTCCAAAATAATTGAAATTGTTTTTACCGCACCTAGATGTCATAATGTGTATAAGATTAAATTTCTTGATTTTTCAAATTCCACTTTGAAATGTTTTCTATCAAAAAATGATGAATTAGATTTATGGCATAGGCGACTTGGACATGCCAGTGCCAAGTTAATTTCAAAACTTTCAAAAGATAAATTAATTAAAGGTTTACCTTTGCTAAATGGAAATTTATCTTCTTCACTATGTGTGCCTTGCCAAAAAGGAAAATTTTCAAAATCATCTTTCAAAAGTAAAAACATTATTTCTACCACTAGGTTACTTCAATTAATACATATGGACTTATTTGGGCCAATTGGAATTTCTATCTTAGGAGGTAGAAAATACACATTTGTTTTGATTGATGATTATTCTCATTTTTGTTGGACTTTATTTCTAACCTCCAAATCCGAAGCATTTTCAGAATTTTCAAAATTATGTTTGCGTATTCAAAATGAATTGGAGTTAAAAATTAAACGCATACGATCGGATCATGGAGGAGAATTTGAAAATGAAAAGTTTATTTCTTTTTGTACGGAGTTAGGAATTAAACATGAATTTTCCGCTCCACGCACACCACAGCAAAATGGTGTAGTGGAAAGGAAAAATAGAACTCTTCAAGAGTTAGCCCGTACAATGTTATCTGAATTTAAATTACCAAAATCTTTTTGGGCTGAAGCGGTTAGCACGGCATGTTATGTAATTAATAGAGTAATGCTTCGCCCTATTTTAAAATTAACTCCTTATGAATTAATATTTAGTAAACAACCAAATGTTTCTTATTTCAAAGTTTTTGGTTGTAAATGTTTTATTTTGAATTCTAAAGATTCCTTAGGAAAATTTGATGAAAAATGTGATGAAGGTATTTTTATTGGCTATTCTTCAACTAGTAAAGCTTATAGAATTTTTAATAAAAGAACAAAAATAGTTGAAGAATCTATTCATGTTAGGTTTGATGAGTTTGCTTCATGTGTAGAAAAGAAAATTACAGGAAAAGAAGATGAACTCCTTCCCACGGTGGAGAATGCTGAAGAAGAACTTGGAGAAAATGAAGAAGAAAAAGAAGAAGAAAGAGAAGGAGAAAGAGAAGAAGAAAGAGAAGAAGAAAGAAGAATATGTGCCTCCAAGTGAATTGAGATTTTCAAAGGATCATCCAAAGGAGCTTATCATTGGAGATCCGCAAAAAGGTGTTAGTACTCGTTCATCGCTATAAGATTTATTTTCAAACCTTTGCTTTGTTTCTGAAATAGAACCAAAAGATGTTTTCACCGCTTTAAATGATGAATTTTGGTTTTTAGCTATGAATGAAGAACTTAATCAATTTGAACGTAATAAGGTTTGGAATCTTGTAGAACGACCCAAAAATCATCCTGTAGTTGGTGTTAAGCGGATTTTTAAAAATAAAATGGATAATGAATCTAGAATTGTTAGAAATACAGCCAGATTAGTTGCAAAAGGTTATGCACAAATTGAAGGGGTAGATTTTGATGAAACTTTTGCACCCGTAGCAAGATTAGAAGCGGTTAGAATATTTCTTGCATTTGCTTGTTTTAAAAGATTTAAATTATATCAAATGGATGTCAAAACCGCATTTTTAAACGGGTATATAAAAGAAGAGGTTTATGTAGAACAACCCCCTGGCTTTATAAATGAGAAATATCCAAATCATGTTTATAAATTAGATAAAGCGCTTTATGGATTAAAACAAGTGCCGCGTGCTTGGTATGATCGATTAACTCAATATTTGTTAAAGCACGATTATAAAATAAGAAGTGTTGATTCTACACTCTTCATTAAGCAAATTGATCATGATTTAGTTATTTTACAAATTTATGTTGATGATATTATTTTTGGAGCCACTAATGAAGAGTTGTGTAATGAAGTAGTTCAAATTATGAAAAATGAATTTGAAATGAGCATGGTTGGAGAACTTTCATATTTTCTAGGTTTTCAAATTACACAAAAACATGATGGTATTTTTATATGTCAAACCAAATATATTCATGATATGTTAAAAAGATTTGGATTTGAAAATCTTAAGCATGCAAACACTCCTATGAGTACTTCACTAAAATTAGGAAAAGATGAAAGTGGTGTTTCAATTGAACAAACCCTTTATAGAAGTATGATAGGGTCTTTATTGTATTTAACCGCATCTAGACCTGATATTATGTTTGCCGTTTGTTTATGTGCAATATTTCAAGCTAATCCTAAAGAGTCACATTTAAAAGCGGTGAAACGTATCTTTAGATATCTCATAGGAACATCAAAATTAGGTTTATGGTATCCTCATAATGATTCTTTTATTTTACATGGTTTTTCGGATTCGGATTATGCGGGATGTTCCTTAGATAGGAAAAGCACTAGTGGCACTTGTCACTTTATCGACCCTTCATTTATTTCATGGTCGAGTAGGAAACAGAATTCTGTTGCCCTCTCAACTACCGAGGTCGAATATATTGCACTAGGTAGTTGTTGTGCCCAAGCTCTTTGGATGTCACAAACATTAGAAGATTTTGGCATGCAACAAAGTAGTGTAGAATTAAAGTGTGACAATAAAAGTGCTATAGACTTAACTAACAATCCCGTATTACATTCTAGATCTAAGCATATAGATGTCCGACATCATTTTATAAGGGATCATATTAAGAAGGGTAATATAAAAATCAACTTTATAGGCACGGAAAATCAACTAGCGGATATATTCACTAAGCCGTTACCGGATTCCCGTTTTTCTATGCTTAGGCTAGAATTGGGAATTTTAGACATTTCACAATGAATATATCAATATTTAAAGCCTATAAAAAAAAAAAAAAATTTATCACAAAACCTAAAAAATTAAAAAGAAAAATCCTAATTTTTAAAAATCAAACAATAAAATTTCAAAAGACTTAAAAAATATTCAAACATCATTAATATTACATCAATATTGTTCAAATAAAAACAGTAGAAAACCACATAAGGATAAAGTTCATTAAACAGAAATAGATCTGAAGAAGTTCACTGTCGCCCAGGCGACAGTGGATGTCGGAAATTTCCGACATCTCCCAGCAGCAACATCCTGTAGAAACTACTCTGAATCTTCATAACCAGCCCCGCTGCTCTCTGGACAATCTTCTGGAGGTCCTCGTCTCACGACTTTACCACGGCGAGTCCGCCTCACCGATTGGCGTGGCGGTTCTTCGTCCGGAACCTGCCATTCGGCCTCTTCCTCCGGAGTTGGCTTCAACTTCAGACCTTTGACGAGAAACTTCATAAACTTCTGCATTCGACTACGGTCCTTCTTCACTTCCCTCTTGTGATCCTCTAATGAATCACGTAGATCATCAATGGACTCCCTTAGTGAACCTCCCCTAGAAATGGTCGGCTCTCTAATCTCAATCCCCGGATGGGCTTTTCTCTGCGGCTTCTTCACTTTCATTGAACCCGTATAATATATCTACGGATAACAATCATCCAAATAAGAACCTTGCACTATCCATCCGTACTTTGTATAGAGTACACGCTGAATTACCGCCCCCATTGGCAGCGTATGAACCTTCACCCATCTTGGATGCTTTAATCTATACGCATACCTAATCTGGGAGAGTATGAAGTCCGCCACATCAAAAAGCTCATCCTCCATAATGTAGTATGTAAAGAGGGTCAACTGAGCCGTAATACTTCTTGTATCTCCACTCTTCAACATCACTGAATTCCTTAATATATCTTGAACTAAGAAAGCATCCGGAGTGAGTGACGTAACTTCAGTGGTAAGAGTCTTCTTTTGATTCCCATGTAGACTCATGTTTACAAGGGTCCAATCTCTATCCTTTCGATAATTCTCCACTATATCAGGCATATTTTCACTCATCACTAGTCCGAATTCCTCTCTTAGATCAACATGTGTTATTTCCACAAGTTGACCTTGGATCCTTGATCTCACTCCTCCATCCAATTCAGTGAAATTTGGGTCTTCCAAATGGTTATAAAATTCACGAATGAAAAAGGAAGAAAACCCCTCTGGTGTGATTATTGAAAGTATACCTGCATTCGCAAGCCGATCATAGATATGATCATGCTTCGGCGATTCAAATTCAATATATTTTGCAACTCCAACAATAACTTTCTCCACCCCAGGAAAAACTTGATATGAACTATATGCATCTTCCGAAGTACTCCTTCGAGCTTTGGAACTGGAAGCCATTCTTCAAATAACAAAAAAATTTAGATCAAACATGTGTTGTGCACTGGAACACTGTCGCCCAGGCGACAGTGACTGTCGGAAATTTCTGACAGCTCTCCAAGTGAACTTCTCTCGAAATTTTTTACATACACTTCCAGATCTACTCAAAATCAAGGTTATTTCCACAACAAGTTTAAAAAAAAATGTAATATGTTTTTAAATCAAAATCTTCTTCATATCCTTACTATTCATCATCTTCAAACTTCTTTATAAATGAAAATCTTCCATTTTCAAAATTAAAACTATGAACAAAAGCAAACCCTCAACCACAAGAATCAAACAATCATAACATTTTTAACAAAGATCCAACACGATCCACTTGTTTTAAACTAGATCTACATTTTTAAAATAAAAAAAAAAATTTTCAAAACCTACACCATTCATCAAAAATCAAAATGAAAACTACATTTTCCTTCTTCACTACTATCAAAATCACAAATCCCTAAAAACTTTTGAGTTAAAAACATCAAAATCAAAAATCCATACCTTAGATCTAGGGATGTCGCCGACTTCCGACAGCCTTCCTCTCGTTTTTAACTCCAGGAAATGATGCAAAATAGGGTTTGACTCGGTCCACAGCCCTATTTATATTTTTGGCTGTCGCCCAGGCGACAGTGACTGTCGGAATTTTCCGACAGCTCCCATTTTGACAAAACTTCAATTTTGGGTCCCTTTGATGATTTACAATAGTTATATGTCATTATTAATGCTTCACCTCATGACTTGATGACAAACCATGTGCTATTTATTTAAAAAAAAATTGACTTACATGTTTATATGATTTCATTTCCAAGCTATCATCGTATTGACACTTCTACTTAGTTGTTTAGACCATTGGAAATTGTTTTCGCATGCCTCTAAGTATGAGAAATTGTTTATCTATCATAATGAACTATCACGCTCACTTCTTTTGATCAATACATATGTCTTCTTCTTTAATATATACATGGATCATATTTGCTTTAACATAATAAAATAGCACTTCTTAAATACAACTTTCACCCTTGATTTGTTAGCACAACAAAATTACACCATCTTTTGCGATTCAAGTGAATTCGGAGATCCTTGGTCAATTACAAAAAAAAAAATCAATATATCAAAATTAAGATATCACATCTGTGATCAAAAATTTAAAATAAAGACAAGGATACTCCACCAAGCACTACTTACCCTCCTGATAAGTCTTAATGAGCATTGTGAGGTTAAGCACCTTGGACATAATTGTAAAGTGTCTTGTGCAAAAGAAAAATGGTTTTCTAATCATCTTGTGCTATATCTTCAAAGTCAAAGTTGACTTTATATGCTTTTATTATGTTCTACATTTCAATGATCATGTAAATTAAATAACTTCATATGTTTGATCTAAGTATCACATGTACACATCATTATGTTATATAAATATTCATCTCATGAGAATTGGACCGAAAATATTCCATAATTCTATACACTATTGTGTCTTTCTATGATACTTTCAAATGATCTTACTCATGTTTAAGTTATTTTCTTTCATTACTTCATATGGCTTTACCGTCACTTCATGAGTTTATTCATACTATGGCAGATTCCTATTATTTCATGGACTTCAATCATTTCCACAAAAAAGTGCTTCCGCTTACTCTTTCTTTCTATATCATATATCCATTCCCTTAAGAACTACTCTTTTATCTAATATTAACTTTTGCTAATATCAAAAGGGGGAGAATTAAAGGTATAAAAAGAACAATCACAAATCTATTACACCTAAATATTCCACCTACACAATACATCATATTTTTAGGGGGAGCATATATTTTAGGGGGAGCATATATTTAGGGGGAGCATATATTTAGGGGGAGCATTCATTTAGGGGGAGCTTTCATCTAGAGGTAGATTATTTATTTTTAAGAAAAATATATCATGTTATTTTTGTGCACATACCAAAGGTTAAAATCAACAATCTAAATAGACATGATTTCTTTTTATACGGATTTGTTATTATCAAACGGGGAGATTGTTGGAGCATGCGTTTCGCACTCCTCCGGTTTGATAATAACAAAGTCCCGTTTGTATTTGATTCTATTTTTTATTAATGGTGTGCAGATAACAGGTATGCGATGTTCACATTTCTCCTGGAGCTAAAATTGAATGTGGGAAAATTTCACTATCGGAAAATTCCGACAGCCACTGTTGCCCAGGCGACAGCAGAGAAGTTACAACTACTTCCCTCCACGGCAGATCGACGAAAGGCAGTTTTGAGCTGTCGGAAATCCGACAGCGATGTCGCCCAGGCGACAGCTCGGAGGTTACAACAACTGCCCACGACTCCACCCACGACCGGCAGTTTTGCGCTGTCGAAAATCCGACATCGATGTCGCCCAGGCGACAGCTCGACGGTTACAGCAACTGCCCGCACGACGGCACTCCAGCGGCAGTTTAGCGCTGTCAGAAAATTCCGACAGTCACTGTCGCCCAGGCGACAGTGAATTTCTATAAATTGGTCTTTTGGTTCGTGCATTCCAAGCTTTTGAGAATTCCAGTCCCTTCCTGAGTGCATACGAACCAGAGAGCACCAGAACCTCCTCAACTCCCATTTGTGCAAAGAAGGATTGAAGATTGAAGACGAGATCGGGCGCGCTTCTACATCATCAATCATCTCGAGGCTTCAACAATCCGTTCAGAGATCTGATTTTCTAGGGAGTTGTTCTTTTCATATTGTATTCTCATTCACATACTTTTCATTTTGTATTGGTAGAGAAATTGTCGTCTTGCGTGCAGCGTCTAAGTCCTTGCGCGGCTTAAGGGAAAATCGCTTCCTTGTGCGGAGCGTCCAAGTCCTTGCGTGGCTTGGTGGGAAATCGTGGCCTTGTGTGCTACGTCTAGATCTTGGGAAGATCTAGAGGATAGGCTTGGGCTTGGTCTTGGGAGAGACAAGCGATAGCCTTCCGATCCTTGGGAGAAGGATTGGTAAACCAAAATTGTAGAATTTTTTTTATTAATATAATTGTGCCTTGATCATAAGCATTGTTAAGATCATTCTTATTGTACTCAAATTTCATGATTAATATAATTATGTCTTTTTCTTTAATTACATATTTGGTGGCATAATCTTTATCTTAGAAATTTGTGTTTTGGTTTAATACTAAAATTGCATTGGTTTGAAAGTATTTAGAAGTAATTTTTTAGTAAAGTAAAATCTCTTTAAAATTTACTAAGTAAAAATTAATTTTTAGACACACCCTTATTCACCCCCCCCCCCTCTAAGGGCGCTATACGATCCAACAATCCATACTAGTTTGCTGACCTAATTAGGCCACTCTTGCCTACAATTTAGTTACTGATAGATTTGGGGTGAATCTTGGACTTCCAGCGATATACCCCGTAAAGGGGCCCCCAACGGTACTAAGGATTCAATGGGCTCAACCCCACCATCCTCCTTCTCAAGACAATTACTTTAGTTGGTGATTAACCTTTAGTTCACCCCTCTTTATTTCATATAATTAAAGTGACTTAGCTCAACACCCGTCCCACCCAATTGGGTTGGACGTGCCTCCACACCTCATACACTAACCCTAGCACAATCTCACTGCTAACCCTAGGTTTGACACTCCTTGAATCATTGCAAGATATAACTCAAATACTGAATGGATATAACTTCTAACACTACTTAGGGGTCTGAGTCGTCTAAAATTAAAAATTCTGTTTTTACTAATCGCAGACCACTAAGTTGAACTACCCTCAAACCTCATAAGGGAATCCTTCTAAAAACTCATCACCAAGGTCTGGTATAATTATCATAGGCTCCCACTGACCTTAATAAGGTATGTTCCAATTTACATAATTTTCCATATTAATTTGGCATTTATTATTATTTAAAGTAGTTAAGGCCTTAAGTCAAATTACACATGATCTATCCTCAAAATGCTTCTACATGCTACCTGAAAATTATCAGTAAGGTAATGTTCCCTATCAAGGTGGTTTACTGAGTTTCAAGACCCTAGGATGTCATGTGGCCTACTAAATCATCATAGTTGTATAATTACCAAAATGCCACTATAATGAGGAAAAATAGTATTTCATATCTGAAAATTATACAAATATTACCAAGTGTCCAGATGGGGATCTAGAGTCCTCTACCAAAGGATTGTGTCATTACCATATGATCTGACATTTTAAAATGATTTAACTACTAAGTGTTCTAGGTACCATTTTCTACATGAGGTACATGAAATACAAATCTACAAGCTTCCAAATAATTATCATGGGTATATATTAACATAAAATGGCAGATAACCAAGTTGACATTTTTTAAAATTAAACTCCTCTAAGCTAGTAAGCACTTAAAAATTCCTCCACAAGGGATAACACTTCAATAAATCATAATAAAATTACCATAGCCTATTTCCATACCAATTCAGCCACTGTTATTGTTTCAAAGCCATACAAGGTCATAAGGCCATGCATTTTATTTATTTAAGGAAAAAGTGGCAATTTCATTTTTAAGAGAAAAATACCCAAATGATTCCAAAAATTCCCATTAAATTATCTAAGCCATTTTATGCTCCTAGAATCAAGTCTACCATGTTCTGAGCCAAGGCAAGGATATTTGGTCCTATGCCTTCACAAGCCCTAATATGCAACCTTAAGGGTTTACCCTTAGGGTTTTGGGACACACCACCCTAGTGGCTCCAAATGCTCCAATAGCGGGTGTCACATGCATTTGTATATCAATACCCACACAACCATCATGGTGGGAGGAGGTTAACTCACTCAACTTCTTAAAATGACCTAAAACCTAATTTGACCCTTAAAGGCCCTCATTAGGGTTTCCCATTTTTCATTTCAAATCAACTCCAAATAGAGTGAAAATTTAGGCAGGCACTACTCATGTACTAAAGAGCATGACACCAAAGTTTGGTGTCATTTGGACTTCATATGCTCCAAACATCAACATTATGTAAATATCCTAAGTACCACAAAAACTATACATAAAAGTGCCCATCCAGGGCTATCCTTTGGGAAGGGGGTGCCCCTAGGGTATACCTACCCATGGTTAAAATATCAGCTTCAAAGTTTGAGGGGTTTAGGCTAGGTAATTATTTTAGTGGACTGACCTAGTGTAGGACCAGTCCTAGTAAAACAGCTCCCCAGGGAGCTGTGGGTCACCAAATGACTTGAACTTAAGCCCTAATGAAAGTCAAGACCAAGGCCTACAACTTTCATGTTGGGCACTCTTCCTAATTCAGTCATTAAGAGGACCTAATTAATTTTTGAAGTGGACTGAATAATAGAGGCAGAAATTCTAATAGTTTGAATTAATTTATATAAAGAAATTAGGCTTTGCACGGATCTTAAAGCAGATCTGGCGGCAGTGGCTCATCTTCCTCCTCCAGCCAACGGCTGAGATTCAACCACGCTGGGTGACTTTGCGAGGGAGATTGGCGGCGATCCAGCCACCACCACCGCCGGCAAACACCACCGACACCTTCGTGGTGCTTGGGGCTACCGTCAGCCGGCGACTGGTGGCCGAAGGAGGCAGTTTCCGGTTATCCCAACCTTCCCATTTTGAGCCGAAATCCATGGAATTGAGGAGTGGATTTTGGGCTCAATTGAGCCCGATCCTTCTTCATTTTATGATAGGAAGCTAGCGTGGGGGGAGGGGAGGAGAAACGAACCGTGATTGGGGCGTGGCGGCGGCTCCGGCGACGGTTCGCCATGAATGTGCCTTGCTCCGGCGATCCTGCTCCCAAACTCATTTCTCCGGCAATATCTCTGCTCCAGGTGCCGTTCCCGACTGCTCTCTCCCTTCTGAAGCTAATGGTGTGGCTAGAATGGGGGTGAGGAAGCCTCTATAGCTTGGTTTGAAATCAAGCTTCCTCGGGCAGGCCCCTTGCTGCCACCCTCCTGCACCAGCTGGCCTCCTGCTTCCCTCTGGGTCAAGCCTAGATCCACAGCAATCAGGGTTGGCCCCCAGGCTGATTGGAGGTTGAGTGTAGAGGAGGGGGGGGGGGGTTAGCTTTTGCTTTTGCCTTTTTAATCACCTTTTGGTCCCCCTCTCATTTGATTAATCAAACCATGGTCCGGGTTCAGTCCAAGGCTGATAATGGGCATGTCCTAAGTCCAAGGATGATTGGTTAATTGATGGGTGTTGGGTTCCACTCAATTTAGGCTTGGAATTCACCTTAAAGGGCTAGGTTGACCATGGTTGACTTTGGTCAACAAGGTAAGTGGGTTGCCCCCACTTGGGGGGGGGGGGGGTCATGGGTCCCTTAACATCACCCAACATTTGTTGGTCCATGGTGGGGCCCCAATTGGTTCAATTTAATCAAAGGGTGTAGATTTGACCAAAATTGGGTAAAGTTTGACTTTGGTCAATTTCATGCAATTGGGTCCCACCCAAGTGCAATTTCCATCCTATTGGTCTCCCTTAGTGGTTAGGGCATAACATGTGAGGTCAATTTGGACAATTGATGGTCAATTGACCTAGTTGAGGGGCTTAGGGTTAGGTTGGTTTTTGAGCTTCGGTGTGCACTTAGCAATTTCTACCTTAGCTTAAGGCCCTTGTGGCCACTCATCTCACCACTATGCCCTAACATTTCCAATGGGTCTAGCAGGATTGGGGATGTTACAAATCCTAATAAAAAAAATATTTCGTCCCCGAAATTTAAGATCGGGTTTACGGGTTCTACGCAATATAAGGTAAAAAGAAAATTGCAAGGAGGTTTAGGTTGTACCTGAAGTGAAGAGTTCCGGGTAGCGTTGTTGCATGAGGTCCATGGGCTCCCATGTGTGCTCCTCTCGCCCGTGGTTGGACCACAACACCTTCACCAACGGTACACTCTTCCGCCGCAGGACTCGGACCTCCGTATCGTCGATCTGGATGGGCTCTAGTTGGACTGGCCGATCGGGCGCCACCGGGCCTGATGTAGATGTAACATGCTGCTCAGGACGAAGCAGGGATCTCCGAAGCGAAGAGACGTGGAAGACATCATGCAGGTTCTCCAACACTTGCGGTAGCTCCAGCCTGTACGCCAAAGGACCGATCCGCTCCAAGATCAAATAAGGCCCCACATACCGAGGACTGAGCTTCTTGTGCCCCCGCACTCGAGAAACCCCGTGCATAGGCCGAATCTTCAAGAATACTTGCTCTCCCACCTGGAACTCCACCATACGATGCCTCGCATCATAGTACTTTGCCTGTCTGCTCTGGGCCTCCAGCATCCGCTCCCTGATCAGCCTCACCTGCGCATCCGTCTCCTCAATTTAATCTGAACCTAACGACCCCGGGTCCTCGTTGTGGATTCAGGAAAGTGGTGTGCGGCACTTCCTCCCATACAATGCGGCATAAGGTGGCATCCCAATGCTAGCCTGGTGACTGTTGTTATAGGAAAACTCTATCAAGGGAAACAGTCTCTCCCAGGGCTTGCCGGTATCTAAAATGCACAAACGTAGAAGGTCCTCCATAGTCCGGTTGGTGCGCTCATTCTAACCGTCGGTTTGCGGATGAAACGCCGTGCTGAATGTCAACCGGGATCCCAAGTAGGCCTGAACCGCCTTCCACTCCCTCGAAGTGAAGCGTCCGTCTCTATCTGAAACTATCGTCTTGGGCACCCCGTGATATCTGACCACCTGCTCCACAAACACCCTTACAAGGTCACCGACCGGCCCCTCCTTCCGTACTAGAAAAAACCGAGCTACCTTCGTCAGCCTGTCCACTATCACCCATATCGAGTCATTCCCAGAGCGGGAGTGAGGTAGACCATGCACGAAGTCCATCGATATGTCTTCAAACTTCCACTCAGGTACTGGTAATGGCTATAACATTCCTCCCGGGCTCCTGCACTCCGCCTTCATGCGCTGGCAGCCCTCGCAGTGCGTCACATACTGGATAACATCTCTCTTCATCCCCGGCCAAAACACAACCTTCCGAAGGTCTGCTGCCATCTTCGTGATCCCTGGATGCACTGAATACTGGGAGCAATGAGCCTCCCTAAGCACCTCCTCTCTAATGCCTCCTCCAGCTGGGATGTAGACTCGGTCTCGATGGTGAATAAGATCCTCCCTCAAAGAATAGTCTCCTGCCACGCCGTCCACCAACGATCGAAATACTGGCTCAAAGGCAGGGTCCTGCAACTGTGCCTCCCGAATGCGGTCCCGAATATCGTAGACAATATTCAAGGACGCTAGATACTCTGTATAAGCCTCGGGGTCGGCCCTGGATACAACTGAAATGTGCATGTCCTCCAATGCCTGAGTCAGCTCCATAACCCCACAGGCCTCTCTGCTCCTGGTGTACCTCCTCTCCTGCTCAAAGCATCCGCTACGGTGTTGGCCTTGCCTGGATGGTAATGCAATGTGTACGTGTAGTCGCACAAAAACTCTAACCACCTCCGCTGACGTAGGTTCAAGTCCTTCTGCGTATCAATATACTTGAGGTTCTTGTGGTCTGAGAAGATCTCACAATGAACCCCATATAGGTAGTGCCTCCAGGTCTTCAAGGCGAAGATGACCGCTCCGAGCTCGAGGTCATGCACTGGGTAGTTCCTCTCATGTACTTTCAACTGACGGGAAGCGTATGCGACCACGCGACCGTGCTGCATCAACACTGCTCCCAACCCCTGAAATGATGCGTCTGTGTAAACCTGAAATCCTTCCTTCCCAGATGGAAGGGCAAGGATGGGGGAAGAGGTGAGTCGGCCCTTCAACTCCAAGTAGGCCGCCTCACACTGCGGAGTCCAGACGAATGGGGCATCCTTCTTGGTCAAAGAAGTGAGCGGGAGGGCAATCTTGGAGAACCCTTCCGCAAACATCCGGTAATAGCCCGCCAATCCTAGAAAGCTCTGCACATCTAAAGCTGACTGCAGTCGAGGCCACTCCTGAATAGCCCGCACCTTGGCCGGATCCACTGCCATCCTTTCTCCACTGATGTCGTGTCCCAGAAAAGCCACCTCCCATAGCCAAAACTGACACTTGGAGAACTTCGCATACATCTGGTGCTCTCACAGCTTCCTCAATATTAGGGCCAGATGCCCAGCATGCTCCTCCTCCGTCCTGGAATACACTAGGATGTCATCGATGAACACGATAATGAAGATGTCAAGAAAGGCCTCGAACACCCTGTCATCATGCTCATGAAGGCTGAGGGGGCATTAGTGAGCCCAAAGGGCATCACTGTGAACTCATGCAATCCATACCTGGAGCTGAAAGCTATCTTCGGTATGTCCTCCTCTCGAATCCGTAGCTGATAGTATCCTGATCTCAAGTCAAGATTGGAGAACCAGTGAGCTCCCTGCAACTGATCGAAGAGCTCGTCAATCCTCGGTAACAGATAGGTGTTCCGTACCGTTAACCTATTGAGCTCCCGGTAATCTATACATAATCTGAGCGTTCCATCCTTCTTCTTCACAAATAATACCGGTGCTCCCCAAGGCGAGGAGCTCGGCCTGACGAAACCCGCATCTACCAGCTTCTTCAACTGCACCCTAAACTCTGCCAGCTCCTTGGGTGCTATGCGGTACGGTGCCCGAGACACGGGCCTCACTCCTGGCACCAGCTGAATCTGAAAATCTACCTCCCGATGCGGTGGCAGTCCGGGTAACTTCTCCGGGAATACGTCGGAGAAGTCCCATACTATGGGAATGTCTGGTAAGGAGGCCTCCACCTCCGCCATCTTGAAGCATACAAGATATACCTCGTCGCCCTGCTCGTGGGCCTTGACTACCTGAACAGAAGATAAAGAAGAGCGGGAGATCGGTCAAATACCTTCGAACGCCGCGAAGGTGGTATCGTACCGCAACACCACTCTCTTTGCTTGACAGTCTATCTGGGCGTGGTTCAAAGCGAGCCACGTAATGCCCAAGATAAGGTCGAAGTCGGCGAGCTTTAGCACTGAAGCTGGAGCATCGAGCGTTAAGCCGTTGATGGTCACCTTCAAGGTGCACTTAGCTGTCGTCTCGATCTCTGATCCATTGGGGAGGCGCACCCTCCTGGTGGGTCCCGTGTAATAATGGATTTGCTCCAAGCCCTTAACAAAGTCTTCTGAAACAAAGTTATGCGAGACACCAGTATCGAATAGGGTGTGGGCGGGCTTGCCACACACCACTATAATGCCTGGGGAAAGTGGATTGTTTGCTTAATTTCTAATCTAGAAGGTTGAAAATGCAGGTAAATTTAAGTAGTAATAAATTAAAGTACTGAAAGCATTAAATTACCTGCTATAACTTCCTCCGGGTTCCTCGACTGTGCAAGATCCAAGACGTAAACCTGCTCCTGCTGCCTACCTCTGCCGTGATTCCCCTGCCTCTACCCCGTCCTCGGCCTTGGCCCCGCTGTGCTGGAGGGGCTGCCGGAGGTGCTGCTGGTGGTGGAAGAGGAGGTGGAGGGAATCGACGAGGGAAATGGTCCCTCACGTGACCTGGCTGGTTGCACTCGAAGCACACTACTGGAGCGCATCCCCGGTCGTCAAATCTCTGGGGCCCCCAGGTACGTAGGGGTTGTGGGGCTGGTAAGGGATGGGGCTACTGTACTGGTGCAATCTAAGGACGAGGACGTCCCCCACCACTCCGGTGCCTCATAAGTCTGCCCCGCTGCGAGCCTCTGCTGCTCTCCCCCTGGTACATGGTCTCAGCTGGCCTCTTCCTTCTGCCCTGCACTCTGATCTGATCTGCCTCCAGCTTCTTTGCCATCTCGATAATCTGAGTTAGGCTGCCCTCAGAAACAAACAAGAGTGCCTGCCTCAACGGGTCTCGAAGCCCCTTGTAGAATCTCTTCGCAAGAGTGCGATCATCTGTGGCATGAGACCTCACAAATCTGGCTAAATGGGAGAACTCCCTCTGGTACTCAATCACTAAGCGTGTCCCCTGAGTGAGGCGTAGAAACCTCTCTTCCAGCTCATCTTTGTCCGTGCTGGATATGAAGTGCTGCAGGAAAGTGGCACTAAACTCGTCCCAAGAAATATCTGAGTATTCCCTATCTCTGAAAGTGGTCTCCAGCAGCGACTTCCACCACCTCTTGGTGTACAACCCTTATTCTCCGAGGGTAGGACCCACCCAAGGCCACGTAGACAGAGGTCAAAGTCAAAGAGTCAATACGGCAGTCAACAGTTCGAGATACCAAGATAAAGTCGGCCAGCAGGCATTTCGTCAAGCATAGGAGCAGAAGACTGCCTAGGCGAGTAGGGGTGCACTCATGCGAGTAGCCCGGATACTCGCCAAAAGGTGGCGACCATAGGTGATACTTGCCCATTTGCCCGGGGAGATCGCCTCAATATCGCTAGTCGTCGGGCAGGGGCTGGGCTATAAAACCCCCCCTACCCCTTGGTTTTCCTATAAATAGGACCCCAGGGATACTTGGATTGGCACCTGGACTTGAGCTTTCGAAACCCTGCTCTTGCATTCTGGAACCTGTCACACTTGGCCGCTACTCCCGGTACTAGCCAAGTCGGTGCCTTCCTTGTACCCTGCTCGGCCATTTTTGGTCTTGGAGGGGAAGTCTCTTCGGAGCTTCTGGGTACGTGGTGGGACCTCCCTGCCGCAGCGCCTGCGGTCTTGTTTGTTGCTCTCATAGCTTCCTCGTAGTCGCAGGCTTAGTCATCTCGTCGAGCCACTTGGTAAGTAGTCTCCGGCTGCATTTGTTCGAATCTTGAGGTCAGGATTTTCCTGGCATCAACACTTTGATGCAGTGAGTGTGGACAGTAGTCAGAGAAAGAAAGCTTACTGGGAAGAAAAGATGGTTGTAGTAGGTGACCATGAGGATGTTGTCGGCAACTCGACCGGTGGTGGCGATTTTGTGACGTTAGCAGTCTTCGAGGAATTCGCGCGGCGGACAGAAGAGTCCTTGCGAGTAGTCCTTCAATCTCGCACGGAAGGAACGGCGACCTCGCCTCATCGCCCGATTTTGACCGAGGAAGGTGCTCACCCTCGGCGAGCAGGGAAGGAGCACGGAGAGGAGCTGGAGCGACCAAGGAGGTCGCAGTTCTACTCGCAAGTCTCGCAGAGAGCTGGTAGAATCCGATTCCGCGAAGAGGAGGAGCAGGCGAGGTACTTCGGTACTCGCCATGTTAGCGAGTATGGGGGCAATACTCGCCAAGAAGGGGGTCGTCGCCAGTTTGGTGAGAAGCCATTCTGGGAGGAGACCGTCGCCGCGCCAGTGCCAAAAGGATTCAGAGATCCCGCGATGAATTATTGCTCGGGGAGAGACGACCCTATCCGTCGGGGAAAGAGACGTAACCGGAGGAATAGCCGAAGGAGGAATAAGGATCAGGTCAGCCAAGAATGTCAAAGAAGGATCAGGGCCGGGGAGGTAGTAGTGAGTTTTGGAGAAGCGGAGCTCAGATCTTTCCGCAAAACAAATTTCCACCAAGCCTACCGCCAAGATGTCGCTCCAACCTCTCAAGCGCCATCCCCGCTAGAGGAAATCACTTTCTCGGAGGAGGGCATGTTCAGGGATGAGAATCCCTTCCGTGATGCCCAGGTGATTCATGTGATCGTCGAAGACTCCATCGTCAACCGGATCCTGGTGTGCAGCGGGGGTTTTATCGGTGTCATCTTTACGTTGTTCTTACAAACACGTTTGACAACCTGGAGATCAAGGCGAGAAGGATGACGATCTTGGATGGTTCCCTTGTTTGATTTCTCAGGTAAGCGAAAGAAGGCGGACGCGACAGGAAGAGCAGCCTCCATTGGGAAGCTCAATCCAAGACGGGAAGAACCCTTCATCATGAAGGGGAGCTGTTGGAAAACACCTGGAAGGGCGACAACCTAAAAAGGTTTGGCTGCTAAGCGGGAGTATGTACACATTCCAACCCTATAAATTTATTGTCCATAAATAAAACCATCACCTCCCTGAAACATGGGAAATGGTGAGTCTTTTGTCACTTCCAGCTATGTGTTTTCAAGTAAAAGAAGAAAAGCAGGCAAAGCCGATCTCCGCGTTAGGTTGGGAAACTGGCCTCCGACTTGATTCTCGTAAAAGCCCAGAACGAGTGATGGGACAATGCCTCGGTTATAAGTCCCCCTAAGTCCAAGCCTCTGCAATGACGGCCGAGATCAGCTCCCCCCTTGCACGTTGGTCGCGGTTCCCACAGGCGACATTTCTCATCGGACTGGTGAGATTATCAGGAAGAAGTTTGGACGCCGACCTCCCAACTCGACAAAGAGATGATCGACTTAACCGATCACGGGACAGTGCCTCGGTTGTTCATTTCCGAGTTCTTCCTCCTATTGTGTGAGTTAATGTGCTTAAGTGTGCTTAACTCCCCGTTCAAATTGTTGAGCAACAGGAAATAGGTTGGGTCGACATTCAGCACCCGAGTAGGATGGGGAAATTCGGTTGCTGTGATCCCTTGGAAGGTGCTCCATTGGAATCCCCCTACTGTCATTCCCTACCGGATGATCTGCTTGTTAATATCCATCACCGCCCGTTGGGAAACGATCCTCCGACTTGTACCTCGTAAAAACCCAGAACGGATGATGGGACAGTGCCTCGGTTCAGCAACCCTCTAAGACCAAGCCTCTGCATTGATGGTCGAGATCAGCTCCCCCCTTGCATGTTGGCCACGATTCGTATCGACTGCGCTTCTCATTTGACTGGAGGGATTACCAGGAGGAAGTCTGGACGCCGATATCCCGACTTGGACAAAGAGGTGATCGATTCGACCGACCGAAGAACGAAGACTTCAAGCATCCAAGTAGGATGGTGGCCTAAGGATGGTGTATCCCCTTGGACCTGTCCGGCTGCCATGCCGTACTTGACGTCATCCTTTGAAGACACCAGGCTTTCAAGTAGGAGAGAGGACTCGGGATGATATGTCCCCCCGGGCCTCCCCAACTGTGCAAGTCAAGGCCTTGGGAGCAAATAGGCGGTTGCAAGTATGCAGGTGCGAGTATGATGGGAGAGCATGCATTGGCGAGTATGCAGGAGCGAGCACTCACCTCGCCGAGATCCTAAGAGCCTAGCGAGCACTCAACCTCGCCTCGAGCCTAGGAGTCTAAGCAACACACAAGCAAGGAAGTAAGTACAAGAAAGAAGAACAGGCAAGCAATCAATCCAGTTCCTTTCATATGCAAAAATTCTTGTGTGTACTACAAGTTACAGGTATACTGAAGAACTGCACAAAAAAGGTCGCTGGGCGAGCAAAAAGGGAGCCCAGGCGACTAGGCGACATCCCCGCCTTCTATATCTACATCGGCCTCATCAACAGCACCATCATCATCGTCATCATCATCATCATCATCCTCATCATTGTCGTCCTCGACATCGCTAGGTAGCGGCGAGGATGCTCGCAGGGGGGAGGTGGACTCCACGGCGAGCAGTGCCGAGATGAGGTCCATCACCATCAAATCCATTGCTTCCGGCTTTAGGAGATTATCGGCCTTCAGCTGATTCAGGATGACATCCCCCGTTGCTCGCGCGATCTCCCGGCGCATATGTGGCAGATCGTCGCCATGCATCCTTATTCGCTTGCCGGCCCGAGAAGGGCCCGCCTCTGCTGGTTGTTGCTCGGCAGGCCGAGTTTCCAACTCGGCGATGCGAACCTGAGCGGCCTCCAAGGCCGCGCGAGTATCCTCCAGCTCCTTCTCAGCCTGGGAGAGCCTCTTCGCCGACTCCAGCTCGGCAGCCTGCGAAAGGTAAAAAGAAGAAAAGTTAGTTAAAAGTTGTCGGCAAGGTGGCGAGTATCTCAGAAACAAGCAAAGTCGCAAAGGCGAGTACCTCGAACTCCTTGATCCGGAGCGCGAAGCCGATCAGATTCGGACCCTGCACCTTGATCGCCTGCTCGTACTCAAGTAGTCGCCTTGTTGTTGCGTGAGCCAGCTTGGCTGACCGCAAGAGGGAGCGTGAGGTCTAGTGAGCCAGATCCTCGGCAGTAGTGTCCTGAAGAACTTCAGCTTCCGCGCGACCATACAGGGCGTAGGTCACGTCGAAGGCCTCCCCCTTATCCTCCCAATCTTCCGACCAGGCGGGGAGGTTGGAGCTGAGGGTCACCTCATGGGCGCGCTCAGCCCAGGTCACCAATGGGCGACCATATGCATCCTCGCTTCGGGTGCCCTCGTTAAAGAAAGGATGGCTGCTCGGCTCGCCAGCCTCCGAGGAATCCGCCTTCTTGCCCAAATCCCTATGAGCGACCTCCTTCTTGCTCCTCTTGGGCTTGGAGGCCTTAGCCTTGGCTGCTCGCCTCTTTGAAGTCCCGGCCCCATCGCCGGTGACATTGAATTCGTCGCCCCCTGACGATAAGACGATTGGGGAGGAGCCCCCAACCTCGCACGTCGAGGTTCCCGCACCCCCTTGGGTGGCGGTCGTCGCCTTTGCCGCAGAAGGAAGAATGTCGCGAGGTAGAGCTCGCACGCCTGTAAAAAGAAGACCAAAGATTAGTCGCCTGATCGAAGCCAAGGGGTGAGTATGGCTGATGCTCGCACGAAAAAGTACCTTCCCCTAGGCGAACTTCCGTGAGCTCGTCTACTCGCCTCCTCCAGTACATCACATCCAGGCGACGATGCCTGAAGGAGTCAAGTAGTTTCTCCTGACTCTCCTGCAAAAAAGGGACGGTGAAGACATTCTCTGACGGCTGGATGGGCGAGCTGGAGATGCCCGCGAAGTCGCCCTCGATGACGACTAGTCGCTCCACCCAGCGATGGTTCTTATTTGAAGTGCCCGCCAGCATGCAGACGTGACTGCACAGGAAGATGACGCCCTCACCGGTCGCCATGACCGAGAATACTCGCCTGAAGACCGAAAGGTCGAAGACGATATTCTGGTCCCGAAGGTAGCACAGGAACCCCACGATGGTCGCCACCCCGTTGGGATTAATCTGGGCGGGGACTATCCCGAAGAAGCCGAGTATCTGACGGAACTCCGGCCACAAGGGAAGTCGCAGACCGACCTCGAAGTGACGGATGGGGAAGATCATCGCCAAGGGCGAGGAAGTGTTTAGTCGCTCAGACTCGCGAGGAAGCGTGGCGACGTATCCTGGCGTCGCGAACTTGGCGTTGAAATCGTCCAAGTCCTTCCAAGCTGTGATCGGCTTCTTGAAGGAGTTCTCCTCGAAGTTCTTGGCATGGTTAGCTCGCCGGATGGTCGCCTCGTCAGTCATCTCGGAAGGAAGGAAAGTAGACGAGTATTGAAGAAGGGCGAGGAGTAGAAGTTCGGAAGATACTCGCAGAAGAATCTGAAGATCGCCAAAAGCGTATTCAAGGCTCACCCACCCCCCCTATTTATAGTAGTCGGGTATCCTGGCTTGTCGAACACGACTCCGCAGGTACGACTAGGGGTGGCGAGTATCAAATGAAGTAGCCAAAAGAGCAGAGCACGTCAACTACCGACCTTCAGCTGGCGAGTACCTGCATCACAGAAACATGAAGAAGCTCGCCAAAATGCAGACGACATTCAACCAATGCTCGGCAAAAAAAAAGAAGATAGAAAAATCCAACAAGGGCGAGTGGAGTCAAGCAAGGCAAAAAGAAGAGTGAGTGTTCAAATACTCGGCGTATAAATAAATTTTCAAATATAATAAAGTTCAAGTACAAAGAATGCTCGCCAGGAGCTACAAGCTACAGAAAGAAGAAACCGCTAAAGAGGGGCAGCAGCTGGGGTTGTGCTTGGATGTTCGCCTGGGGATCCTGAGGCTGAGGGTGACGCCCGACCCAGCCCATGCTTCGAGCACGCTTGAAGTGTTCGGAGGCCACGGACATAGCATCCTCGCCTTGTCGCAGCTGGTCTTCGATCCTCGCCAGCCTCCCCGCCGAGCCCATGCTCGTGCGCATCCCAACCAGCTCATCGTGGTGCAGCTGCTGCCGGTGCTCGATCCTTGCCACCCTGCGCTCCAAATCGTTGATAGAATGGAGGCGAGCTTCAGTACCCGACAGGCGAGTATCAAACTCCTCCAGCAGGGATACTCGCGCCTCTAAGTCAGTCAAGCGGCGGTGAGGGTCACTAGCCTCCAAGCGCTCAACCCGCGACTCCACATCAGTTAGGCGGCGATGAGGCTCGCAGATCGACAGCTGCTCTATCTTGGACTCCAAATCCAAGATGGCGCGAGTAGACCTCTCCTGGTACTCGCGAGGGGGGAGCCCAACGGCGTCGATCAGTGCTCCCACGGGAGTATGAGCGCGACCTGTAGAAGAAAAAATGAAGAGTCAGACCTCCGGCAAAAAATAGAAAGCAGTGCGAACTCCAATGGCGACTATCCAAAAGCAGCGACCAAGTACCTGGCCGAGGACTCCGAGTATGTCGGCGATCAGGGGTGAGAGATCTCCGACGAGGAGAGACCCTTCCGCGATGCGGGGAGGGGCTGCGACGAACGCCATCTCGGTGAGGAGTGTGCCCCTCAGGATGATCCCGGTTAGAAGGCATGCTCCCCCGACCGCGACCATCTCCTGGTCGCCCTCCACCCCTTGGAGCAAAGAAGCCCGAAGACCCTCCGGTCCCACCTCTGTGCAAGGACTCCCCTTGGTGGGTGGAGGGAGCAGTAGAAGTTGATGGGCGCTGGTCGCCCGGAAGAGCCGTTGAGGGCGGAGGTCTAAAAGAAGGTGGCGGAAGCCCACCCTCGGGCAGTTGCGAGTTGATCACCGGCTCTGGACGCAAAGGAGGTGGTGGCGGCGGAGGAATGATGTTCGTCAGGGGAGCCCCATGCTCGCTCATCGGCCTCTTCTCCATGGAGGAGCTGTGCAGAATCCTCACCGAGCGACCACTCCGAGATCCCCCTTCAGGCGAGATAATGGAAGAAGACCGCAGTGCCAGGACAGCCAAAGGCTCCTCCTGAGCCCCAGTATTCGGCAAATCTGCGAGCAAGATCGAAGACGTTAGAATCGCGCCAAAGTAACAGCAAGAGCTAGAGAAAAGGCGAGTAAAGAGCTCACCTCGCGCAGGAAGGAGATCCGGTTGGGCTTGAGTCTGGGCCCCAGCCCTACTCGCCTCCGGGGAGACCTCTGCCAAAGGAGGAGGAGGAGCGGAAGCAGGCGAGTTCCCCTCATGGGAGAGGCCCAAGTCGTCCAGCAGCTGCTGGCGTTGCTCGCCCAAAGGGTCGGCGACGTTCTCTTTAGTCGCCTCCTTCTTATTCCCTTTCTTCTTCTTCTTAGCAACCCTCTTCCTCTTCTTAGTGGCGAGGAAGGCATCAAGTTCAACATCACGAGAAGGAAGAGCTGGAGCGCCAATCAGACTCGAGAGGCCAGCCATGGCTTTTTTAGCAGCCTCGGCATAGTTGAGCGACAGTGTAGGCGAGTGCAGGAAGGCGGTTCCGTCAGAGACCCCCCTTCTATATATAGGGTCCGGGCGTAGGCCAGCAAGATGCCGAGTATCGCCTGGTACTCGCCAGAAAGACAGCTCGTCGAATAAGGGTTGGATGATTCTTTCCGAGCAACTACGTTACTCGCAAAGAGCGGGGATTGTGTACAACCCTCATTCTCCGAGGGTAGGACTCACCCAAGGCCACGTAGACAGAGGTCAAAGTCAAAGAGTCAATACGGCAGTCAATTGTTCGAGATACCAAGATAAAGTCGGCCAGCAGGCATAATGAGAGAGTTCGTCAAGCATAGGAGCAGAAGACAGCCTAGGCGAGTAGGGGTGCACTCGTGCGAGTAGCCCGGATACTCGCCAAAAGGTGGCGACAATAGGTGATACTTGCCCATTTGCCCGGGAAGATCGCCTCAATATCGCTAGTTGCCGGGCAGGGGCTGGGCTATAAAAACCCACCTACCCCCTTGGTTTTCCTATAAATAGGACCCCAGGGGTACCTGGATTGACACCTGGACTTGAGCTTTCGAAACCCTGCTCTTGAATTCTGGAACCTATCACACTTGGCCGCTACTCCCGGTACTAGCCAAGTCGGTGCCTTCCTTGTACCCTGCTCAGCCATTTTTGGTCTTGGAGGGGAAGTCTCTTTGGAGCTTCTGGGTACGTGGTGGGACCTCCCTGCCGCAGCGCCTGGGGTCTTGTTTGTTGCTCTCATAGCTTCCTCGTAGTCGCAGGCTTAGTCATCTCGTCGAGCCACTTGTCAAGTAGTCTCTGGCTGCATTTGTCTGAATCTTGAGGTCAGGATTTTCCTGGCGTCAACACTTGGCATGTGCATCAAGAGCTGATACTGCCAAAAATACTGCCTTGCCGACCGGGCAACCGATGCCGGCGAGCATCCCCTGGATGGTGTCCAACCACTCCTCAGTCTTCACCGCATCCTCTGTCCCTCAGTAGGTCGGTGGGGAAAGACCTCTAAAGGTGCTCAACCAGTTCGCTCCCGGGTTTGGCAGTGGTGCCGGGATGGACTGGGCTCTGAAGGTCTCTAAAATGGCTGCTAACATTTGTCCCAACTCCGACTGTTAAAGAGTAGTGGTAGTCGGAGGGTGAGGGATACTGACTTGAGGCTCCCTGCTCACTAGGGCCTACAAAAGATAGGGATTTAGTTATAATTTTTGGTCTTACTTATTGATTATTGGACTGTTTTATGTGATTCCATGCATGGGCACACCATAGCTTCCGCTGCCTAGTTTGTCCGCAAACTAAGCCCGAGCGGGGTGACCCAGTATGTTGTGGACTATTCTCTTATAATCGTTCGTTTAGTGATACCATTTGTAAGATCTCATTTCTCAAAACCCGTTCGGGTACATGAAAACTCGAACCTCTCCCGCATCGCACGGTTGAGGTGGATCTTCGCCCAGAATCGCTGCCTTGCGGTGCCACCAACACTCGGATTGGCTAACCCCGCTCAGCATCGACTCTGCCGGCTATACGATCATAAGTAAATATATGCCAAAAGTAAGTACAGAATTAAAGGCATGCCCACAAGTCACAACATCATATAGAATATAATGAAACAGAAATGTCCAAAAAGAGACAGTACAAGCAAAATGGGGCTTAACCCGATACATATCCAAAATAAGTACTCTCTCTCTCTCTCTCTCTACAGCATGCGGAAACTTCAAAACTCTCAAATACTAAAATCTAACTATCTAATCATCAACCTGTGGCGTCGTGGTAGTACGCTGCATCCGCTGCTCAGGTCCTACCATCTCGTCCAGCTGCGCGCGGGACAACTCCGTCTTCTCGGACTCCTGTGGTCACAACCGACCGTTAGTCATAAAGACTAAATCGTTTTGTCCTCGCCTCCCTCCACGACTCCTAGGAGCCGAGCGGGAGGAAGAAGCGAAGGACAACAAGGGGTAAACAAGGAAAGAGGTGACATGGCACTAATCTAGCAAGTATAGGAAAAGCAATAAAACTAGCTAGCAGTATAGTGCAAATAAATGACAGTAAAGTAGAGCATGAAGTAAACCAGTAATAAAAATGCGGTGCAGTAAGTAAAACTAATCTACCATCACAGATTCGTACCTTAACTTATATGAACGCCCATACGACATATAAGTTAAGATGTCCAGGTAACCCATCATATAAAAGAGCCCATAATAATTTATATGATGGGGGTATGCTAATGTGTATGTTATGCTATGCTATGCTTATGATGACTTAATGTGTTTATGCAATGTGACTCACCCACACGACTCTATGCGCACAGACCTTTATAGTTCCCAATTTGTTAGAAAGGAAGCCAACCTTTCGGGTACCGACCATCATGGCTCACGGTGGCAGTGGATCGGGCACTCCACATCCTAGGCAGGTATGCTCACTACCAAGCCTAGACCTCACGTACGCCTCAACGCTAAGAACACAACAGCGGAGCTCCTGCGCACTCTTGGTGGAATCCACCAGACTTTAAGGTCAGGGTGGGTTATTAGGGATTGTCCTCCAGACCGCGGTACTCAAACTTACCGGCCCTCTAAACCTCACCCTCACCTGAGTCAACGTACTACCGTCGGTGACACGGCTAGCCTAGTACCGAAGACTCGCCACTATTTGCATAAGAAACAGGTGTTAATAAGTCCACCTGAGCCTCCGACTCAGGGACTAACACACAAGCTGATCTAACCCATCTCCTCCTCGAAGGAGATCCATACTAGTTTGCTGACCTAATTAGGCTACTCTTGCCTACAATTTAGTTAGTGATAGATTTAGGGTGAATCTTGGACTTCCCGCGGTATACCCCGTAAAGGGGCCCCCAACGGTACTAAGGATTCAATGGGCTCAACCCCACCATCTTCCTTCTCAAGACAATTACTTTAGTTGGTGATTAACCTTTAGTTCACCCCTCTTTATTTCATATAATTAAAGTGACTTAGCTCAACACCCGTCCTACCCAATTGGGTTAGGCGTGCCTCTACACCTCATACACTAACCCTAACACAATCTCACTGCTAACCCTAGGTTTGACCCTCCTTGAATCATTGCGATCTATAACTCAAATACTGAATGGATATAACTTCTAACAATACTTAGGGGTCTGAGTCGTCAAAAATTCAAAATTTTGTTTTTACTAATCGCAGACCACTAAGTTGAACTAACCTCAAACCTCATAAGGGAATCCTTCTAAAAACTCATCACCAAGGTCTGGTATAATTATCCTAGGCTCCCACTGACCTTATTAAGGTATGTTCCAATTTCCATAATTTTCCATATTAATTTGGCATTTATTATTATTTAAAGTAGTTAAGGCCTTAAGTCAAATTACACGTGATCTATACTCAAATGCTTCTACATGCTACCTAAAAATTATCAGTAAGGTAATGTTCCCTATCAAGGTGGTTTACTGAGTTTCAAGACCCTAGGATGTCATGTGGCCCACTAAATCATCATAGTTGTATAATTACCAAAATACCACTATAATTAGAAAAAATAGTATTTCACATCTGAAAATTCTACAAAAATTACCAAGTGTCCAGATGGGGATCTAGAGTCATCTTCCAAAGGATTGTGTCATTACCATATGATCTGACATTTTAAAATGATTTAACTTCTAAGTGTTGTATGTACCAATTTCTACATGAGGTACATGAAATACAATTCTACATCTTCCAAATAATTATCATGGATATATATTAACATAAAATGGCCGATAGCCAAGTTTCATAATTGTTCCCCATGATTTGACATTTTTCAAAATTAAATTCCTCTAAGCTAGTAAGCACTTAAAAATTCCTCCACAAGGGATAGCACTTCAATAAATCATAATAAAATTACCATAGCCTATTTTCATCCCAATTCAGCCACTGTTAAAGTTTCAAAGCCATACAAGGTCGTAAGGCCATTCATTTTATTTATTTAAGGAAAAAGTGGCAATTTCATTTATTAATAGAAAAATATCCAAATGATTGCGAAAATTCCCATTAAATTATCTAAGCCATTTTATGATCCTAGAATCAAGTCTACCAAGTTCTGAGCCAAGGCAAGGACATTTGGTCCTATGCCTTCACAAGCCCTAATATGCAACCTTAAGGGTTTACCCTTAGGGTTTTAGGACACACCACCCTAGTGGCTCTAAATGCTCCAATAGGGGGTGTCACATGCATTTCTATATCAATACCTACACAACCATCATGGTGGGAGGAGGCTAACTCACTCAACTCCTTAAAATGACCTAAACCCTAATTTGACCCTAAAAGGCCCTCATTAGGGTTTCCAATTTTTCATATAAAATCAACTCCAAATGGAGTGAAAATTTAGGCAGGCACTACTCATGTATTAAAGAGCATGCCCCCAAAATTTGGTGTCATTTGGACTTCATATGCTCCAAAAATCAACATTATTTAAATATCCTAATTACCTCAAAAACTATAGGTAAAATTGCCCATCCAGGGCTGTCCTTTGGGAAGGGGGTGCCCCTAGGGTATACCTACCCATGGTTAAAATATCAGCTTCAAATCTTGAGGGGTTTAGGCTAGGTAATTATTTTAGTGGACTGACCTTGTGTAGGACCAGTCCTAGTAAAACAGCTCCCCAGGGAGATGTGGGTCACCAAATGACTTGAACTTAAGCCCTAATGAAAGTCAAGACCAAGGCCTACAACTTTCATGTCGGGCATTTTTTTTAATTCAGTCATTAAGAGGCCCTAATTAATTTTTGAAGTGGACTGAATGATAGAGGCAGAAATTCTAATAGTTTGAATTAATTTATATAAAGAAATTAGGCTTTGCACGGATCTTAAAGTAGATCTGGCGGCAGAGGCTCGTCTTCCTCCTCCAGCCAACGACTGAGATTCAACCGCGCTGGGCGACTTTACGAGGGAGATTGCCGGCGATCCAGCCACCACCACCGCCGGCAAACACCACCGACACCTTCGTGGTGGTCGGGGCTACCGTCAGCCGGCGACTGGTGGCCGGAGGAGGCGGTTTCCGGCGATCCCAACCTTCCCGTTTCGATCCGAAATCCATGGAATTGAGGAGTGGATTCGGGCTCAATTGAGCCCGATCCTTCTTCATTTTATGATAGGAAGCTAGCATGGGGGAGGGGAGGAGAAACGAACCGTGATTGGGGCGTGGCGGCTGCTCCGGCGATGGTTCACCATGGATATGCCTTGCTCTGGCGATCCTGCTCCCGAACTCGTTTCTCCGGCAATATCTCTGCTCTAGGTGCCATTCCCGACTGCTCTCTCCCTTCTGAAGCTAATGGTGTGGCTGGAATGGGGTGGGGAAGCCTCTATAGCTTGGTTTGAAATCAAGCTTCCTCGGGCATGCCCCTTGCTTCCACCCTCCTGCACCAGCTGGCCTCCTGATTCCCTCTGGGTCAATCCCAGACCCACAACAATCAGGGTTGGCCCCTAGGCTGATTGGAGGTTGAGTGTAGAGGGGGGGGGGGGGGGGTAGCTTTTGCTTTTGCCTTTTTAATCACCTTTTGGTCCCCGTCTCATTTCATTAATCAAACCATGGTTCGGTTTAGTCCAAGGCTGATAATGGGCATGTCCTAAGTCTAAGAATGATTGGTTAATTGATGGGTGTTGGGTTCCACTCAATTTAGGCTTGGAATTCACCTTAAAGGGCTAGGTTGACCATGGTTGACTTTGGTCAACAAGGTGAGTGGGTTGACCCCACTTGGGGGGGGGGGGGGGTCATGGGTCCCTTAACATCACCCAACATTGGTTGGTCCATGGTGGGGCCCCAATTGGTTCAATTTAATCAAAGGGTGTAGATTTGACCAAAATTGAGTAAAGTTTGACTTTGGTCAATTTCATGCAATTGGGTCCCACCCAAGTGCAATTTCCATCCTATTGGTCTCCCTTAGTGGTTAGCGCATCACATGTGAGGTCAATTTGGACAATTGAGTGTCAATTGACCTAGTTGAGGGGCTCAGGGTTAGGTTGGTTTTTGAGCTTTGGTGTGCACTTAGCAATTTCTACCTTAGCCTAAGGCCCTTGTGGCCACTCATCTCACCACTATGCCCTAACATTTCCAATGGGTCTAGCAGGATTGGGGATGTTACAGGGAGTCTTCAATACAGGGGGAGAGTCTTGTATGCTCAAATGATCAAATCCATGTCATGCACACTCAGGGATACACTACTAATATTGAGATATCCATTCCTGATTCTTTGCAGTTCAGGATGTCCTCTTAAGACTCTACCACAACACCTTCTCCTCCCAAGGTAGTTGGTGATAAAGAATATGATTCAATTGAGCCTGTCCCAGTTTACTCTATCACAGACCTGCTCTCAACTCCAGCTCAGCCTCCTTCTCCATCACCTGCTCCAAAACAAATATCCAAGCCCAGTCATCCAACATTTTCTCCAAGACAAATAACTGCTCCTATCCTTCCAACACTTGTCTTTACAGGAAGATCTTCTTATCAAGATAGGGGAAGAGGAAAAAGAGTCAAGCGATGTGTACCTTTTTGGGAGAGGTATACAAAAGAACAGAGGAAGGAACACAACAAAAATAAAACTTATAACAAGATGTTTGAGAAGGTTCAGTTCCTAGAAAACACAATGCAAACCTACTCTAATCCAGAACTTGATAAAGTGTTAAAAGATATTGGTGAAAGAGAAATGGATGAATATGAGGCAGCTCAAAAGGAGGTTCAAGAAAAGAAAAACAGATTTATTGTGTGCAATCACAAATAACCCTCAAGCTCAAAAGGAATTGGCCAAGGCAATTCCCATTAAATCAACTTTATTTGACCATACAATGTATGATACAAAGAACCCTCAAGCTAAAATGCTAGAAGGAATTGGACAACTCCACAGAGGAGGTATTGGGTGCAATCCTAAAGATGCAGTACAGTTCACACAGAAGAGAAAGAAAGGGAATAAGTCACCTGAAGAGGAGATCAAGATAAATAAGTTCATGTTCACAAAAGCTTCAACATCTGGAAAGGAACAAGCAATAGTCAGTGAATCACAAATACTGCCTGCTAAATCCATATTAGAGAAAACTCCTGAATCAGCTGATCTGAATCTAGAAGTTATAAATCAAATGACAGCCAAAGTTTTGGGCTGAGATTTACACCCAAGGATGTTCATCCTAACACAGAAATGGACCTGGAGAAGCTCTTCAAAGGCCATGGAAAGATTCAGAAGAATCCTAAACAAGACACTCCTACAAATTTCAAATATTTGGAGAAAAAGTATAGGAGAGTATACGAAGACTTGTTCCTCTTTCTCAAAGAAAAGAAGTGATACTCACTTTGGGTAAACTATGTTAAATTTTTTATTATCCTTAATCTGATACTGTGCCTATTATCAACTCATCTAGTTTACTCATTTGATGTCTATGATATCTTGTGTATAGATTTGTACTTATGCTATGAAATGTGTAAAATCATTTAGAACAAACTGTAAAATTTGTTAAGATAAATAGGGGAAGATTGTTGGGAAAACCCCTTTGATTTAACTTAACAAATTACCTAAAAGTGATTTTATTTCTTAGGATTGAATTACCCATTCTATAGTGAGGGTAATCTGGTCATTAGATGTCTTAGGATGTCACACTCAACATAGGGTGTCAGGACCAGATCAAGGGAAGCAAAATTGGGCTAAGTTAACATTTGCGTAGAATAGAATTCGGCGCAACATCGAGTATATATCGACGTTGCTCTGACTAGAAGTACAAGTTGTGCATCCCTTCTGTCGAAGTGACTCAAGTCAACGTTACATCGAATAGATATCAACGTAGAGGTCAGGGACTTGTCAGAGTACCTAGTGAAGTCGAAGCAGCTTATACTTCAACAAGACGCATAAGATGTTATCCATCGAAACCATCGAAAGTCGACGCAACGTTGACTTCATCTCGACGCAGAAGATGAAGTTCAGAGCTAGGCAGAACAACTCGACGTACACGTCGATAAGATGTCGATGTAACGTCGACTAGCAGAGTTCAATCAGAGGAGAGATGAAATCGAAGCTACTTCTACAAGAACTCGAAGTTACGTCGATAAGAGAAGAAATGAATTTGATGCTACGTCGAATATAGTCTGTAAAGGTTAAACTTTTCAGCTGTCATTTTGATCCTTCTTTCATGGCCCACATCCTTCAAAACCGTTCCCCAATGGCTCAATAATTGCCTGAAATAGAAAGAAGAATTAAAGAGGGAAAGGTTTCTTGGAAACATATTCCTTGTAGATGGACGGGCCGAGAATTAAAGAGGAAGGAAAAAGAATGTCATGGGAACATTACCTTTTCAGGGCATACCAGAAAGGGAAGGAAATTCAAAAATTGACTGGGGAAAATAAAAGGAGAAGAGGAGACAGAAACATTACAGCATTAATCACAATCAGCTGTTCTTCTCCTAGCCAGGGCTTCCTCTTCCTCTCTCTCTCAGGAATCCTAACACAGAAAAGAGAAAAGAAAAGAAAAGCTTTTTTGCTCTTCATCTAATAGAACAGAGGATCTGAAAGCTGCTCTTCATCACAATCTCTTAGCAACTAGATCTCAATCAGCAGAAGCACAAAGGATCTGACATACAAAGCACCTGCAATTCATCACTATCTAAAGTATGGGCTAATCAAGAGTTGATCCTGTGTAACATAATAGGTTGTTCTTCATACAGTCCTCTCAAGAATTCTGAGAACAGAATTCCTACAACTTTCTTTCTTCTCCTTCTTTTTCATTCTGTAAAAGAGTTTTATTAATCCCTCTTCAAAGGATTCAGTGGTTCACGATCTCCTTATCAAAAGATCTGGTGGTTCAAGATCTCCTTATCAAAAGATCTGGTGGTTCATGATCTCCTTGTCAAAAGATCAGTGGTTCTAAGAGTCTCCTTATCAAAAGACACATGCACTGTGGTGCATCTCTACTAGGTGGTAGAAGAGGGGAGTACCCACATTTTTGGGAACCTCTATAAAAATCTGTGTGTCTTTTGGTTGCCAATTTTCTGTGCTGTCTCTATAACTAGTTTATTCTATTGTTTCTGCTTTACATTTCAACACAAATTTATTCCGCCTGAGTTCTTTTGTGAGCATAAATCCTTAGATTAATTTTATTGTTTTCACAGTTAGGATAGAAATTAATTTAAATCCCTATTCACCCCCTTCTAGAGGATTCTCAGAGGCACACTGTGCACTTTCACGCACCAAGTCATATGAATGGAAGAAACATCCATAAACATGGCTTTACTATGAGCTTTCAGTTCTTTGAGGTTAAATGACACATTTATACAAGGGTCCCTCAGATCGATCATCTCTTTGTCAAGTTGGGAGGTTGGAATCCAGGCTCTTTTCAGATAATCTCTCCAGTCGGATGAGAAATGCGATCAGGGGGTCACTCGACCAACATATAAGGGGTGCTGATCTTGACCATCAATGCAGTGGCTTGATCTTAGGCAAATTTGCTAACTCGATGCACCATACCATCAACCATCCTGGGTTTCATGAGAGTCAAGTTGGAGGCTCGTTTCCCAACCTATCGTGGAGTCAAGGCTTACTAGAAGATAAAAAAGAGACGTACACCATCCCTTGTTTCAGGGGATGAGGAATTTGTTTATACAAATGAATATTCAACATATATACATACACATTCCCTCTAGTAATAGAACCTTTTCAAGTCATCACCGCTCCAGGTATTCCAAAGCAGATCCCTTCATGGTTTTGCAGATGATACCCTCCAGTTGTCAATGACTCATGGATGATGAACGACCCTTACCAATTCGGATCAAGCTTCCCGATAGTGGCTGCTCTTCCTGCAACATCCACTTTCTTCAGGACGTGGTCGCCTTCTTGGAACTGCTTGATGCATAGGTGTTTGTCAAAATATTTTGTCATTTGTCTCTTAATCTCTTCTTGCCGAACCAAGGCTAGGTCTCGAAGTTCTTTGATGTAGGTGATAGAAAGTCATCGGTCCTCTTCATTATCTAGCCGTCACTTCTCATCTCCATCTTCTGTCGCAACCACTCTGGGACTCCTGACCTTGAACTCCTCTAGGATGAGAGCTTTAGGCCCGTGGGATAACTTGAAATGTGTTTTCCTATACAACCGAGTGTTCGCCAAGGGGATCAAAAGCGAAATCGACTATAGGTGAGTTTAGGAGTACTCGCTGACTCGCGGCGAGGACCCGGCCAAGGCGAAGCGAAGCGAATTAGAAAGCCGATCTCGCGAATGGCGCATGGCGAGGCAGCCTAACATCGCTCGGGGGTGCATTTAGCCAAAGCGTGTCGAGTGAGGTCTCGCAGTACCAGACTGGCAAGGCTAGTGGGGGCTCGCCTCCACTCGCAAGAGGAGATCTCGCGAGCCCAACTCGCAAAGAGACTGGCGAGTGGCGCCTTCCCGGGCCACTCGCCTAGCAGGGATCTACAGGTGAATTTACCCTAATAACCTTGGTGGGCTGCCAATAGCCCTCCAGAACAGTGGAGTTTGGCTATTAGGAGACCAGTTTGGTGTGTGTATAGTAAAACCAAAAGGCAAAATTGCGCTATCAGCAGACCGGTGAAGAAAGACTATAAATAGACCATGAAGGGCACCTTCGGAGAGATTTCCAGATCTTTGCTTCTCCTGAGGACGCCTTTGGTTAGCTCCTTCATCTCTTCAATGTGCCCGTCTTTAGTTTTAGCTTAGGAGGGGAAGCGCTCAAAAGTTCTTTCGGGTGTGTGGTGGGACCTCCACATTGTCGCAAAGGGTCAGTGTTTTAGCTCTAAGTCTTCGGTTTGGTTCCTCCATTGGATCAGTAAGATTTAGCTGCCCTATTTCAGGGGTCCGAACTCCTCGTTGCGCTGAGTCTCGATTCCAACATTTTTGGTACGGTGAGCGTGGAACGTAGCTGGTACAAGAAATTCCCAAGGAAGTAACATGGCTGAGAAGGGTGAGCGAGAGGCCGGTTTTGGCGATTTACCACCATCTGGTCCGTCGGTGATAGCAAGGATTCTGGCGGATCTCCGAAGGGATGTGTTCAAGACCATCAACCTCTCCTTCGCCACGATGTGAAGCGAGTTCGCAACTCTAGCACCTCAGGTCATCCCGCTGCCGTGGGTCGATGAGAATGCCTTAGGGTAGAGAGTAAGTAAAGAGGTGGTCGGCGATGCGCTTGGGCGAGACCTCGTTGGGCAAGAGCTTTTCCCAAGCCCGGCGAGTGCCAGCCCGACGAGTGCCATCCTGGCTAGTTCTAGTCCGGCGAGCGTCATCCCAGCGAGCGTAGGCCCTGTCAGATAGCTCATTGGACGAGTTGAGCAGGCCAGAGCAGCGAGTGGAGGAAGCCCATTCTCCAAGTTGGTGCTCTCGGCACCACTGCCGGAGGGGTGTAGGGAGCCGAAAATGATGTACTACACCGACAATGATGACCCTGTCCAGCACCTACAGTGTTTCGAGGATATGGTCTCCCTCAGACCCATGTCGGACACCTACAATTGTCGGCTCATTGCAACCACCTTGAAGGAGAAGGCAAGGGACTGGTTTCACCAGCTCCCGAGATAGTTGATCAATGCGTTCGAAGATTTGCGTCATAGCTTCCTACTTCGCTTCTCTACCTTAAAGAAGAGGAAGAGGATGTCGAGGCGCTCTTCAAGATCAGGCAGGGGCCAGGGGAGTCGTTTGCCCACTATATGGACCATTTCCAGGAGGAGGTCCCCCTCATATAGGAGGTTCCAATATTCACCCTCCAGCTCACCTTCACGGTGAGGCTGCGGGAGGGGTTCTTCAAGATGAGTTTGAAGCGGAAGCCCCCCTTGTCCTTCGAGGATTTGATGGAGAGGGTGGCGGAGGAAATCGAGAGCGAAGCAGCCAACCCGGAGTTCACAAGAAGGTTGGCGAGGCTGAGTGAGCCGGAAGTAAAGAAGCAGGAGGGTAGGAGAAGAGAGGAACCGAGAGCCCCGGAGTCGGGGTGGAGGTAGCAGGAAGGAGGCGTGCAGGGCCCGGGGAGAGGCTTCACCCAAGGAGGAGGTAACTTCCTAGGAGGTCAAGGGAGACCTTATCATTTAGGTTGGAGGCAGGGTCCGAGGTCGATGCCTCCCCTACCTCAATAAGCTCTAATGATCAGGAGCGGAAGAGGAGGAATAGGAGACGGAGTGGGAGTAAGGAGGAGGAATAGGGTCGCGGAGGCCAAAAGAAGGGGGTGGCATTGACCTACTGTGAATTCCACCAGGAGGAGGGTCAGGCGATGACCACCTTCCCAGAGTTCTTGGAGATGAGGGGGGAAAGATTTCCGGCACAGCAATAACAACGAGCGGTAAGGATCGAGGAAGTTCTACCCCGAGAGGGGAGGAGGAAAGATGCGAAGATCAGATCGATGTGGGGAGTCAGGGAGGGATCAGAGTGATCCAGGGGGTAGGGATCGAGGCAACCTGGAAGGTGAGCCTCCATACCATGTACCTGCGGAGCGTAGCTTCGACTTCTCAAGCCCCACCCTCAGCAGAAAGGATCACCTTCTCTCAGAAGGACATGCCGGATCATGAGGACCCAGTTTGCGATGCGCTGGTTATCCAGACATACATCGAGAACTTCACATCTCCCAGATCCTCGTGGATAACGGGAGCTCGGTGAATGTCATCTTTAATAAGGAGTTCGACGAGATGAATGTGGAGGAAAAAAGGGTGCTAGCCTCAGACGGACCCTTGTTTGGGTTCTCAGGAGAGAGGAAGGAGGTGGAAGGTGGAGTAGGACTCCACGTGAGCTTGGGGGGACAGTCCCGTAACTGCTGGTTCATCATTATTGACGCTCTAAGCAGCTACACTGCTATCTTCGGGAGGCCCCTCATCAGTGCATTCTGATGCGTCCCCTCCTCGTTCGACTATTTCCTGAAGTTCAGCATGGGCGGAATCCAAGTCTGGGTGAGGGGTGACCAAAAGGTGGCAAGGCAGTGCTACGTCACCGCGGTTAATGCCGTCACATGGCAGGCTGAGGCAGAGGAGGTGAATCGGGAGCTGGAGAGGTGAAGTGTAGAGGAAGGGGTCGCAGAAGGGCCCAAAGCGGAGGAGATGGGAGAAGAAGGGGAAGGATGTTAGGCCCAGGAGGAAGGGGCGAGGGAGCTTTGGGAAATTCGATAGGAGAGGATGGAAGAGGAGAGATCGAAGCTTTCGGTTCTGAAGGAGAAAAGGAAGGTCGTTGGGGAGAGCAGTCCAGGCTGGAGGCTGTGGAGGAGGTCGTGGAGCTAGAAGTCACCTCCCGGGCGGGAGTGGTAGAAAAAGTGAAGATCAGTGGGGAGCTTGATGAGTAATATTTATGCGTATTTTAATTATAGTATTAGGTGTAGTTTTAATTTAAAATTGTAAATATTATTTATATTTTTAGTTTAAAATCACTTCTTTTATAATTTCTATTCTAAATGTAGTTTTACTTTTGTTTTGCAGATTTTCTGAAGTTTTTGGACAAATTCCATAGTACACGCCCTCAGTCACGCCCGTGACCAAGGGCATGTAACCTAAAGATCAGTCTAGAGTCGATGCCACGCCAATTGAGCTAGTCCACAATGAGTCATGCCCTCGGTCACGCCCGTGACCCAATGTCACGCCCGTGACCCAATGTCACGCCCGTGACTAGGGGCGTGTAATCTTAGAATCTTCCCACCTGGCTGCCGACGAGACGTGGAGATGCTGTCGAGGAGTTGACCCAAGTCACGTCCGTGACCAAAGAGTCATGCCCGTGTCTTCCTGCATGATCCCTGCTCCCTGTCGTGCCGAATTCAAGCCCATGTTGCATTAATGGAGTTGACCTAAGTCACGTCCGTGAACCTTGAGTCACGCTCGTGACTTTTCGCGCGTGATTGCTTTTCGCTGCAGCGCCGCACTCAAGCCCACGCCGCATTAATAAAGCCGCCCAAGTACACGCCTGTGACCAAAGTTACACGGGCGTGTAATGTCAGATTTCGCAGCACAGGCACGCAAGTCCCACGCCGATGTCGCAGCCGTGCATAACAAGTATTACACGCCCTTGGTCACGCCCGTGACCGAGGGCGTGTAACCTGGAAATTATTCCTATAAATTCAGAGGCTCCCCTCCAGCTTTCCATTCCCTCCCCCCTGCCCATTTGGGCTGTTGTTGTATAGTTTTCTTTATTTCTTCATGTTTTAGGTTTAGCTTTAATTTCATGTAATTTTCTTATTTCCTTTTCAATGTCTTGTTTTTCTCTTCCATGCAAGGTAGCTTAGCTTTAATTTCATGCGATGTAATTTAGTTTTCAATTTATGTAATGTTCTCTTTTTCATGGTAATGAAATGTTAATTTTCCTTTCACTTATGCAAAAATCTCTTCTTCTCTCCTTCTCTCTTTTTCTTATTCCTTCCTTTATCAAATATTTAGTTGTTCTTGATTTTCTCAAGCTTTGAATTGAATTTAACCTTAATTTTTAGCAAGCTATTTCAAGTTTTGTTTTCCTCTTTTCAATGTTCTCTTTTTAGTTAATTTTAATTACGCTTCCCTAATCAAATTTTATTTTCGATAAAATAATAGTTAGCTTTTTCGAAGTAGAAGTAATCGATAGACCCGGGTTCAATACGACCTTGATATTTTCTTTAAAATATCCTATGCTATACGTGATAAGGTACACTTGCCTTTTCAAATGAGTAGTTTGGATTATATTAACAAAAACTTGCAAAAACTTTCTCCTTTTCTTTTTAACTTATTTTTAGATTTTGGCGCCGCCGCTGCGGCGTAAACGTCGATATTCTGAAAAAAGGAAAGACTATTACTTTTATCATCTCGATAGGTAGGATAATGGTTAGTTCCTCGAAGTAGGATTACTCACGAGACGCCTCAAAAGCGCCCGCCGAATTCTTATCGCATCGAGAAAGGTATTTGCAGAAATTCAATTTTTATTATCAAGTTTTTGGCGCCGTTGCCGGAGAGTTATTATTATCGATATTTTGAAAAGAGAGAGCGCTATTACTTTTATCTTTTTTTCTTGTTCTTTTATCTAAAAAAATATACATATATATAAATTGAAAACACAAAAACATTATAAAACTAATCAAAACCAAAAAAAAAATATTTAACTTTTATGTTTCATTTCTTTTTATTTCGTGTTTTGTTTTAAAAGTAATTCTGCAGGTGATCGTGGTGGTCATCCGTCTCCAAATCAGGGGCGTACTTCTTTTTCCTCTCCTTGTTCTTTTTCTTTCAAAATCATGCTCTTATATTTTCTATTTTATAACTCCATACTTAGCTTTCAACATTGGGGACAATGTTGAATTTTAAGTATGGGGGTGTATTTTCCCTTTCCTTTAAATTATAAAATTAGAAAATTTCCAAAACAAAATTTGAAAATTCCAAAAATATTTTGTTTATGCATAGTCATTTCCTTTTTGTACATAGTGTATTTCCTATTTTTGTTGTCTTTTACAAAAAGAAAAATTAGCCTTTACAAAAAAAATTAGAAAACCCAAAAACTCAAAAAAAAATTAGAAAATAGAAAATTAATTTCTTGGAAAGGGACGTTTGGGATATCATCCCATCACACCTCCTAGTACCTTGCGAACCCTTCACCGGGTAGACCTCGGGAAGTCCAAGAATTAAAAAAAAAAAAATTCTTTTAGGCTTTTTAGTTTATATTTAGCATTTTTATTATTAATTTCTTATCAAAAGTAAAAAAAAAAGATAATATAAAAAAAATAAAAAAAAAAGATGATATTTAAAAATTTCAAAAAAATTGAAAACATAGAAAAATCCCAAAAATATAATAAGCCCTTACTTGGGTTTTTGTTATTTCCAAACCATTTTTGAGTTTATTTATAAGCATTTATATCTTTTATGTTTTTAATTTGCTAATCATTTATTCTATCATAGTTTGCTAAATTTAATTTTTATTTAAGTGATTCAGTGTTAAGAAATATTGTATGATTTTAATTTGATTAGAGATATTCCTTTAGCACTTCTTCTCTTTTAATTTAAATAGTTACAATTTTTTAGTAATCTTGCTTAAACACCTTTAGATTTTAATTATTTCTACCTCAAGCTTTTAAAACCTTAGGAAGGTTTAAATTACTAAAATTTGCTCTCAAAATAATTTAATTTATAAGCTAGAAGTCTTTTTTCTATCCTACCCCTTTGATGGCATTAAAAAAGTAAGTATTTTAAAAGATCATATGTCATGGGAATAAGAGGATAAAATTCATTATTCCCTAAACATATGCACCCAAAATAATTTTTAAAAGATTATATGGCATTGAGTAAGAGGATAAAATTCATTACTCCTAAACATATACATTTTGGGTTATTATTAGAAGAGAAGTTTATCATTTCACAAAAAAAGAAAAAAAATATCCATGATGAGGATAAAGTCCATCACCCTTATTCAAAGATCTCTTCTTATGCCAAATTTTATGAACCCCCCCCTAACCCAATATCTTTGATCTAGATTTAAATTATGTTATGGAGAGAGCAATACTTAGTAAGTTACTTTTTCCTTTAGCTTTTTCAAAGTTATGGTTTTTATAAATTTTAAATCTAATTTTGTTTACTTATTACTCAATTTTGTTAACTAGTTAATATTTTGAGAACTTTTGGCTAAATATTTTCTCTTATTATTCTAATTTCATAATTTAGGACTTAATTCGTCAATCCTTAAATTTTCTTTTTAGCTTACTTGTGATTCAATAAATTTTTGGGCTTAATTAAATTTTTTATTAAATGTCTTATAAATATTTCTCATATTTTTGCTCTGGAATAGCAAAAGCTTAAGTATGGGGGTATTTGATGAGTAATATTTATGCGTATTTTAATTATAGTATTAGGTGTAGTTTTAATTTAAAATTGTAAATATTATTTATATTTTTAGTTTAAAATCACTTCTTTTATAATTTCTATTCTAAATGTAGTTTTACTTTTGTTTTGCAGATTTTCTGAAGTTCTTGGACAAATTCTATAGTACACGCCCTCAGTCACGTCCGTGATCAAGGGCATGTAACCTAAAGATCAGTCCAAAGTCGATGCCGCACCAATTGAGCTAGTCCACAGCGAGTCACGCCCTCGGTCACGCCCGTGACCCAATGTCACGCCCGTGATTAGGGCGTGTAATCTTAGAATCTTCCCAGCTGGCTGCCGACGAGACGTGGAGATGCTGTCAAGGAGTTGACCCAAGTCACGCCCGTGACCAAAGGGTCACGCCCGTGTCTTCCCGCGTGATCCCTGCTCCCTGCCGCGCCGAATTCAAGCCCATGCCGCATAAATGGAGTTGACCCAAGTCACGACGTGACCCTTGAGTCACGCCCGTGACTTTTCGCGCGTGATTGCTTTTCACTGCAGCGCCGCACTCAAGCCCATGCCACATTAATAAAGCCGCCCAAGTACACGCCCGTGACCAATGTTATACGGGCGTGTAATGTCAGATTTCGCGGCACAGGCACGCAAGTCCCACGCCGATGTCGCAGCCGTGCAGAACAAGTATTACACGCCCTAGCTCACGCCCATGACCGAGGGCGTGTAACCTGGAAATTTTTCCTATAAATTCAGAGGCTCCCCTCCAACATTCCATTCCCTTCCCCCTACCCATTTGGGCTGTTCTTGTATAGTTTTCTTTATTTCTTCATGTTTTATGCTTAGCTTTAATTTCATGTAATTTTCTTTTTTCCTTTTCAATGTCTTGTTTTTCGCTTCCATGCAAGGTAGCTTAGCTTTAATTTCATGCGATGTAATTTAGTTTTCAATTTATGTAATGTTCTCTTTTTCATGGTAATGAAATGTTAATTTTCCTTTCACTTATGCAAAAATCTCTTCTTCTCTCCTTCTCTCTTTTTCTTATTCCTTCCTTTATCAAATATTTAGTTGTTCTTGATTTTCGCAAGCTTTGAATTGAATTTAACCTTAATTTTTAGCAAGCTATTTCAAGTTTTGTTTTCCTCTTTTCAATGTTCTCTTTTTAGTTAATTTTAATTATGCTTCCCTAATCAAATTTTATTTTCGATAAAATAATAGTTAGCTTTTTCGAAGTAGAAGTAATCGATAGACCCGGGTTCAATACGACCTTTATATTTTCTTTAAAATATCCTATGCTATACGCGATAAGGTACACTTGCCTTTTCGAATGAGTAGTTTGGATTTTATTAACAAAAACTTGCAAAAACTTTCTCCTTTTCTTTTTAACTTATTTTTAGATTTCGGCGCTGCCGCCGAGCGTAAACGTCGATATTCCTAAAAAAGGAAAGACTATTACTTTTATCATCTCGATAGGTAGGATAATGGTTAGTTCCTCGAAGTAGGATTACTCGCGAGACGCCTCAAAAGCGCCCGCCGAATTCTTATCGCATCGAGAAAGGTATTTGTAGAACTTCAATTTTTATTATCAGAGCTCAGCCCTGAGGAGCAAAAGAAGATCCTAGCTTGCGTCTAGAAGAATGTGGACGTCTTTGCCTGGAGTGCGACAGAGATGCCCGGGATCGATGCGGATATAGCATGTCATCCCCTCAACCTTGACCCCGACACTCGCCCCATCCGACAGAAAAAAGGTCTATCGCGGACAAGCTGGAGGAACCCATCCGGGAGGAGGTGAACAAGCTTCTCAAGGTAGGTTTTGTATCAGAGATCCAGTATCCAGGCTGGGTCTCCAATGTGGTTATGGTAAAGAAGGGGGACGATAGGTGGAGGATATGTGTCGACTTTTCTTTAAGTAAATCATGCCCCAAGGATTGCTACCCTCTGCTTCGAATCGATGCGGTGGTTGACTCAGCCGTCAGTTTTTCTCTAATGAGTTTTCTAGATGCTTTTTCAGGTTACCATCAGATTCGTATGCCCCCCCCCCCCCCCCCCCCCCCGCCCGATGTTAAGGATGTTTCCTTTATCACTGGGGATGGGTGTTATAGCTATAAGATGATGCCTTTCGAGCTGAAGAATGCAGGGGTAATATATCAACAGATGATGTATAGGGTCTTCAGAGAACAGAAGGGAAGGAACCTCAAAGTGTATGTGGATGATCTCGTGATCAAAAGCCTGGCCCTCGAGTCCCACCTTTGGGACCTCAAAGAAACTTTTGGGACCTTGCAAAAATTGAAGATGAAGCTCAACCCCCATAAGTGTGTCTTCGGGGCAAGCCGAGGGAAATTCTTAGGCCACTTGCTCACCCCAGCCGGGGTGGAGACTAACCCTGACAAAGTTAAGGCGGTCTTGGAGCTAGGATCGCCAAGGAACGCGAAGGAGGTCCAACGCCTCACCAGGAAGTTGGCAGGGCTAAGTAGGTTTCTCTCCAGGACAAGAGAGAAATGTGCGCCCTTCTTCAAGGTGTTGCGGGGGAACCAAAAATTTGAGTGGACCTCGGAGTATGAGGAGGCATTCCAAGTGTTGAAGAGGCAACTAACTCAGGCTCCGTTGCTCCAAGGACCGAGGAAAGGAGAGGATTTATCCCTGTAACTCGGGGTAGGGGCTGAGGAGGTGAGCTCTGTGTTGGTCCGGGAGGAAGGTAAAAACAACTCCCAATCTATTATGTCAGCAGGGTGTTGAGGAAGGCGAAGCTCAGATACCCCATCTTAGAGAAGTTAGCCTTCGCCCTGGTAGTGTCGACCCAGAAGCTTCGACCTTACTTCCAGGCACATTCTATCAAGGTGTTGACCGACCAACCCCTTCGCAATATCATAGAGGGAGTGGAGCACTCTGGGATGCTAGCCAAATGGTCCGTGGAGCTGAGCGAGTTTGACATCTCCTTTGTGCCTAGGCTGTCAATTAAGACACAAGCAGTAGTGGATTTCCTAGCCAACTACATGACCGAGGTGGAGGAGCCCGTGCCACCTCCCTCGGTGGCATGGAAGATGTTTGTTGACGGTGGATCTGGGAAGCATTCCTTCGGGGTGGGGGGATTAATCCTACTAAGCCCACATGGAACAAGGATCGAGCAAGCGGTTAGCATTCATTTCCCTCTCACCAACAACCAGGCTGAGTATGAGGCGGTAATAGCAGGACTTCGTCTGGCTCGATACCTGAGTGTGCAGGATGTGGAGGTCTCGACGGAATCCATGGTGGTGGCATGTCAAATCAAGGGAGAGTTTGTGGTGAAGGAACCAACTCTCCTGCGGTACCTAGAAAGGGTCAAGGGGATCATCGGGCAATTCAACACCTTCTCGATTCCATATTTGCCGAGGGAGGAGAGCTTCCCGGCGGATCTCCTGGCCATGTTCGGTCCCAAGAAAGGAGGAACGGTGACGGAACTCTTTAGACCGTCCATCGAAGAAGGCGAGTTGATGGAAGTGGACCGGAGAGTCTCGTGGATGGATCCCTTCATCACCTTTCTAACCTCGGGGCAGTTCCCGGAAGAAGATATAGATAAGCGGTGGTTCAGGTATAAATTGACATATTACTCTTTGCATGCAGGAGAATTATACTAGAAGACTCTCTCGGGGCTCCTGGCCCATTGTGTGTCGGAAGAGGAGGCCCCGAGGGTTCTGGAGGAGATCCACTCTGGCGAATGTGGTAGCCACTCAGGGAGAAGGACCCTGGAGGGAAGTGTGTTGAGACAAGGTTACTTTTGGCCTACCCTTAGCAAGGATGCGACAGAGTTTGCGAAGGGGTGCTCCAAGTGTCAGTTATATGCTCCCCTCCAGCTACTTCCATCCCAGAGGCTTCAGACCATCACAACTCCATGGACGCTTGCAATATGGGGTTGGACTTGGTGGGTTCATTCCCCCAGGCCAATGGTCAAAGGAAGTTCTTGCTGGTTATGATCAACTATTTCTCCAAGTGGCTGGAGGTAAAGGCTCTGACTAAGGTAACATCTCAGGTGGTGAGAAAATTTGTGGGGGGGGGGAATAATTTGCCGACATGGGCTTCTGTTAGCCATCGTCGCGAACAATGAGCCACAGTTTGCCAGCGATGAGTTCGTCAGTTTCTGTAGTCAGCTGTGTATAGATCTTCGCTTTGCGTTAGTCCACCATCCAAGGAGAAATGGCCAGGTGGAGTCCACGAACAAGGTGATCGTGAACTTTCTAAAGAAGAATGCCAAGAATCTGAAGGGTAGTTGGGTGGATCAGCTGCCCTCGGTCCTATGGGCCTTAAGAACAACGCCAAACACGCCACGGGAGAGACCCCTTTTAAACTCTCCCATGGGTCTGAGGTCGTGCTTCCCATAGATTTTAAGGTAAAATCACCAAGAGTGGTCATCATGGGTGAGGGAGATGAGGAGTGGAGAGTGGAAAATGAAGAGGAGCAGAGGCTGTCTTTGGACTTGGTGGAAGAACTCTGAGACCTGGCATCCAGTCGTCAAGAGGAGGTCAAGAGACGGATGGCCCTGTAGTTCGACAAACATATCCGGGTAAAGCAATTCAAAAAGTGGCACCTGGTCCTAAAAAAGGTTGATGCGGCCAGAAGGGGAGCCGCGGTTGGAAAGCTCAATCCCAACTGGGAAGGTCCTTATGTTGTAAATGAGGCACTCAAGTCGGGGGGTAACACCTCCAGGATGTGGATGGGGTACCCCCTCAGCCGAACTTGGAGAAGGGACGATTTGAAACATTTCTATCCTTGAATTTATTTATTAACTTATTTTGTGATGAAAATTTCTCTTTTCTTGGAATGGGTCCAGACAAAGTTTCTTGAGGTGCTGGAGTGCCCCAGATCGATTCTGTTGCCGGGCTCTCACTAGCCGGTGGGTTCAGGTTGATCTCTAGAGTTGCTGGCAAAATTTCTTGAGGTGCTGGAGTGCTCCAGATCGATTCCACTGTCGGTCTCTCACTAGCCGGTGGGTTCAGGTTGATCTCTGGAGAGTCTGCCAAAGTTTCTTGAGGTACTAGAGTGTCCCAGACCGATTCTGCTACCGGGCTCTCACTAGCCGCTGGGTTCAGGTTGATCTCTGGAGAGGCTGACAAAGTTTCTTGAGGTGCTGGAGTGCCTCAGATCGATTCCGCTGCCCGGCTCTCACTAGCTGGTGGGTTAAGGTTGATCTCTGGAGAGGCTAACAAAGTTTCTTGAGGTGCTGGAGTGCCCCAGATCGATTCCGCTGCCAGGCTCAAACTAGCCGGTGGGTTCAGGTTGATCTCTAGAGAGGCTGCCAAAGTTTCTTGAGGTGCTGGAGTGCCCCAGATCGATTCTGCTGCGAGCTCTCACTAGCCGGAGGGTTCAGGTTGATCTCTGGAGAGGCTGGCAAGGTTTCTTGAGGTGCCGGAGTGTCCCAGATCGATTCTAATTTCGGCCTCTCACTAGCTGGTGGGTTCAGGTTGATCTCTAGAGAGGCTGGCAAGGTTTCTTGAGGTGATAGAGTGCCCCAAATCGATTCCACTGCCGGGCTCTCACTAGCCGGTGGGTTCAGGTTGATCTCTGGAGAGGCTGACAAGGTTTCTTGAGGTACTGGAGTGCCTCAGATCGATTCCGCTGCCAGGCTCTCACTAGACGGTGGGTTCAGGTTGATCTCTGAAGAGACTGGCAAGGTTTCTTGAGGTGCTGGAGTGCCCCAGGTCGACCCCGCTGCTGGGCTATCGGCCGGTAGGTTCAGGTTGATTCCTGTATGGGGGGAGGTTGGTGAAAGTTTATGAATTGGATCATCTCAAACAGGTCCCTCGACTAGGCTCCCACTTAGCTGGCAGGGTCGTAAGCTATCTTAGTGGCATGAAAAGAAATATTCAAGAAGAGGCTCTAACGGCTAGGTTTTGTAAGTGGGTCTACCAAAATGGGCACTCGCTAGGCGAGAACACCCAGACGAGAACCTATTGAAAAGAATGCAGGGAAAAATTCGGGCATCTCTCGGCCGAGGCCTGCGAGTAGGGTGGAAAGGCGTTGGTAATCGCCCAATACTTAACGTCGAGGCTACGCGCCCAGAAGAGGCGCGAGCACGCAAGTTCTCGTGCGCATGGGTGTGCGAGTACGCGAGTGTGTGGATACGCGAGTGCTAGAGAAAAGTGCGGATGCGCGTGTCATAGGTGTCGTCAAAGCGCAAGCGACTGCATGAGAATGCGGAGGCATGAGCGCGCAAGCGAGTGGCAATAAGAAAAGCACAATAAAAGAAAGGAGACTTAAAGAGAAAAGAAACATCTTTCATTATATTCTCAAAAGGTTTACACAAAAGGAGCGATTCTCACTTTACAAAAATTTTGAAATAAAAGAAAAGTTCAGTTTACATTGGAGACTCACCGGCGGATTGCTCGCTCTCGCTGTCTTCCCTGAGAGGGATCGGCTCGAACAGCTCCGAGACCATCTCCTCGACGGTGAGCTGCGCCGCGTCGGCAAAAAGTAGCCCGACCCCCTTGAGAGTGGTGAAGATTGTCCTCGCCGCACTGATCACTTTGTCCTGCATCGCCTCCTCCTCCATGCGCTTCTCGCTCCTCTGAGTCAGGCGGCTTCGAGGAGGCGGAGGAAGGGCGGCCCAAACTAGCTCTTGGTTCTGGGCCTTTAGCACCGCGACCTCCTTATCTAGCTCCATCATGCGGGCCAGCAGATGGTTCGCTGTCTCAGGGTCCTGCACAAAGCGAATGGGTTAAGATGACATGTCGCGAAAAGTAGTAGGCAAGTTCTCGGCAAATTTACCATCTCATCCTTGAGACTAGCAAGGTGGCTAGCTGCTCGGTTTCCTTCTTCAGCGGTGCTTGGTGCCGAAACCACTTGCTTCTCCTTCAGGTTGGATAGCTGCTCGGTTTCCTTCTTCAGCTCGCGCTTCAGGTCCTCCCAGTCAAAGAGACCAGAGAGCGAAGCTGGGCTCGCGCGCTCTCATTCGCAATCACCTGGGATGTGAGGGCATTGAAGTCATTGGCATCCTCCCAGTCAAAGAGACCAAAGGACAAGGCAAAAGACTGCCCTCTGATGGTCTCCTGATCCACCCAGGAGGGGAGGAGGGTGGAGACCGAAAGCCTGTTGGACTCCAAGTCCCAATACAACAGGGGCTCGCCAGCCTCTTCGCGGTGCTTGGTGCCGAAACCGAAGTTCCAGTGCTCCAGTGGGCCGGGTGCGGCCGGCACGTCGGCGGCCACCTCAGAGACCTCACTGACTCTCTTGTCGTTGGGCACGTCCACTGAGGGCTAAGCCCTTATCCCTCTGTAAGGGGCGAGAGCCTCTTCTTCTTTGGCGACGGAGGCGGAAGGGATGACCCGCAGCTCGTGGGTGCGGGCCATTTCTTGGAGGCAGTAGAGGTGTTGGAGGTTTCCCGACACATAGCAGCAGCGGCAGAGGCGAGCTGGAGGTCGGGGGAGATGGTCCCGACCCTCGCATAAGGGTGGTAGAGCGGAAGATCTCGCTCCCCTGGGAAGTATAACGATCAAGGTTAGAAAAAGAAAAAGGCGGAATGAGTTAGGAAGTGAAAGTGAGTCGAACCTACTCTGGGAAGCACGTGGAGTAGCAAGTCCACATTCCTTCAGAGGTAGGCGACCTCAAAGTTTGTTGACATGAATTTGAAAAGTACGACCTCATGGCCGCCGAGCACCGGAGGGCGGAAGGTGGGTTCGTCGCGCAGGAGAGGCGAGAAGGGGATGTTTCCAAATGGTCCCTTCATGAACACGAACTTATTCTGCCAATAGTGGCTCTTGTTGACTGTCTCATGAACTTTGGCGTGTTGGCTCGCGAAGAAGGCGGTTCCATCCTTGTTCGCCCGAAAGGAGAACAGCTTGCGGAAGACCGGCAAGCTGAACTCAATCCGCTCCTCGCACAGGTAGCAGGTGAACCCTACCATGAAAGCGATGGAGTTGGGGGTCCTTACACAGGATCACTCCGTAGTATTTGAGCAGCCGACGGATTCGCAGAAAGATGTTAGAAAGAAATCTCTGGCCAATGCGAGAAAGGAGAAAGAGTAGCGAGCGAGTACCTGGTTGATCTCCGGCCAGAAGGGGAGCCTAAGACCCACCTCAAAGTGGTCCTCAGGGATGGTGAGATCTTCCAGGTGGAGGATATTGATGGCCTCAGTCTTCAATGGGTGGCGAGCTGAGATCCCTGGCGAGATGTAATTGGCCACGAGGGAGTGGTACTCGCTCTCTGTGAGCGAGCAGTTAAAGAAAGAGCTGAGCACCCCGGGAGAAGTGACCTTGCGGCGGGCGACCATATGCAGCTCGGCGAGAAGCCTCGCTAGCTCATCATCTATCACAGCGAACTGCTTCTCCGAAGCCGCTCTGTCCTCTCGCACCTGGTTGTACAGGTCTCGCAACATATGCCCGTACTTCTGGAGCATCTTGGTGGTCCGCCGCTTCATCACTTCGGGGTCCCAGGGATCACCAAGGAAGTCGACAATGGCGAGGCGGGGGAGAAATCTCCTCCTCCCCTAGGTCCAGCTCAGCGGAGGACTCCTGGACACCTGCGAGAATGAATTTAGCAAAGAAATTGAGACGCAATCTGTAAGACCCCTTTTTTTTTGCAATAAACCGGGTCTTATGCCTAGAACCGCCGCTTTGCGGTGACACCAACAAACAGGAAGGTCGCCACTACAAAGCGCCAATCCTGCCAGCAATATCGATCACAAAAAAGAAAAGTTTAAACGAAGATAGGTACATAAATTACATGTTATATAGATATATTAAAATAGATGTCCATAGATAATAACTGAAACAAAAGGTAGCAATATAAAGGGCTCATGCCTGGTACATCATTTCCTCACTAGAGAATCACTCGAGGAAGCAAAACTACTGAAGACACTCACGGATCCTGAAACTGGTGCTCCCGTGCTAGACTGGCCCGCCTCCATCTGCACCAGCCTCTGGTGGTGCTACGTCTCCTCGGTCCCGTACAATGATATGGTCCACCGACCGTTAGTCAGAAGACTAAGCCTCGTTCCCCCCATCCATCCACCAGTGGCCCTAGTCACCGAGCGGGAGGATGAAGCGGAGGACAACAAGGGGTATAAAACAAAGTAGGTGACATGTCTTACCTACATGAATATCTATCACTACATAGGGTTTATATATATGAAGCATTCAATAAATCAAGGTAAAGAACAAGTAAAGTAAGCAAGTAAATACAGATATATAATAGAAAAGTAACCATTGATTTATAAGAATGCCCATACAAACTTATAGACCAAGGGGTCGTTTAGCAAGACCTATCGTATAAAAAGTCTCATAACTAATTTATACGATACGGGTAAGGGTTGAAATGCAATGCTTATGCCATGATATGTAGTGTTATGCTGGGTAATGTTATGATCACACAAGTACAACTCACACACTTTGACTCTATGAGCACAGACCCTTAGTTCCCCCTTTTTGGAGCTAGCAAGACTCCCGGATACCCCCGTAGTGGCAAACAGAAGTGGTGGGTTGGACCTCGCCCACCTCTAGGTTGGTATTCACACTACCTAACCTAGAACTATCGTTCTCCTCAACGCAAAACCGTGGAGCTCCTGCGTACTATTACTGGCTGGACCACCAGACTTTCTTGGCTAAGTGCAAATCCACACTTGCCGAGTCAGTGTATTGACGTCGGTGTGAACGACCGTCTATAACGAAGACCCACCACCTTTATGCACATGCAATATGATTACTGTGTACCTCTGAGTCATAGGCTCCCCAGGCTAACCCGCCCGTCGCAACAACCTTCCGAGCCACCTGCTCGCCGGACAAACCCATCCGCAACCACATCCACCGAGCCTACTGCTCATCCGACCAAACAAGGCAACACCCGCAACAGCGGGGTGTGGGTGAGTGTGTTATTGAGTTAATCTTGCATAAATTATTCCTACAGCTTTGCGTTAACCATGGACTTCCCGAGGACTACCCTGTGAGGGGCTCGCTACGGTACTAGGAGCTATGATGGGATGACACCCCAAAGCTCCCTTTCCAAGGCACCTACTATTATTGATAACTACCCATAAACCTACACCTCTTACCATTTCACTTGAGTTAACCCTAAGTGTTTTATGACTCTCCAAGGGAAAGGCGATCCTTCGTCAATCCTGAACACAACCTTGTCCCTTAGCTTATCAGGTACACTCACATACAAGCCCCTATTGATGGCCTCAAATCTCCTCAACCAGACTAAGTACACCATCTAGCTTCCATTCCCACCTAATGGTCTACACGTTACTCAAGTTTTATAGTTTTACTATACGCAGACCAAATGAGCTACATGTGGTGCATGAGAGGAGGTACTCCAAATATTCATCCAAATGCCCCAAGATTTTTATTGGGGGTTAGTTATGATATTATAACACCCCCTCCAGAAGTTTATAATTTTTCTAAACAATTTGGTATTTATTATAAGTTCTACAAAAATAGGGAATCTATGATTTTGTATATCATATATGGTTTTCTGACATGGTATGGCTTCATTAAAATTTGTACGACTAGATAACAGCAAAATAATAGCCAAACCCGAATTTCACAATTTTCCAGAAAGGTTTTGACCTCCAATTAAAATATAAACTAATTAATCAAGATCAATGATTAACAAAGAAGCTACTAGAAATTCTCATTCAACAATTGCAAGAAAATTAGCTGGTGTCCAAAATGGTCAGAAAAGTTTACTGATGAGATCCATAATTTTATAAATTCATTTGACCATACAATTCCATTAATTAAATAAACATGTCCAAGGTCACCTTGTGAAGGGAACCATATATAAATAACTCCAAAATTTATTCTAAAATTAATAGATCATGTGCATGGCCTAACAAGTCCTCTGACCAATTTCCATAATTTTTCAGTGAGTATTAAACCCATAAATTAATTTTCTTACAACTAGGGTAAATATTGGGGCTATGAATGAAATACTATATATATATATATCAATCCAAAATTCATAACAAAATTATCAGAGAATGATATCACCCATATAAGCTTACTGCCAAAATTTCATGAACATCTGAGGTATTATGATTATGTAAATTCTTAATAGAAGAAGGTACCATAATTAGTTCTCAACTAATTCAGAGGGGATAAATGTTCCTAAAAATTCCAGATAAATTATCCAAGGCTTATTTCTTCCCCATGAAACTCTCTACCAAGTTCCAAGTCAATCCGACGACATATGACCCTATGACCTTCAATAGGTTAAATTTACAACCCTAAGGTTTGAACTAGGGTTCTAGGACACATCCGCCATAAACCACACAAAAACACTTGTGGGTGTATTTTATATGACATCAAGTCAGTGGTCAAAGTTTCACAACATCTGGATGCGGGTTGATCTCCCAAATCCATCAAGTGTACTTTTGATCTAAAATACCATAGTTTGACCAAGTTTGGGTACCTAATTACCCTACCGATTTAATCCCAAATGGGATGAACTTTTTACCAGAGTCATATCATGACCCTAAGAATCACCGACCAAAAATTGGAGGGGTTTTGATATCCTTAGACCCTATAATTAATTATTACATGAATTATAAAATGTCTATAAAAATTATAGAAAACGTTTCTCCAAAAATTCCCTTTTTGGATATGTTGACGGTAAGTGTAAGTATAACCTATGCTCAAAATTTCAAAGCATTTGGACATCTGGATCAATGGGGACACTCAAATCATTATCAGGTCAACCATATGTATATGTTGCACCATTTTGAGTACTGCAGTTAAACCAGTGGACCAAATCAGCTCAAATTAATTTTAAATTAAAGTAGACATCAGGGGCTACAAATTTGGTATAAATCAATTTTCCAGTAGAGGGATCTAAGTATTTTCTATAATTATTTTTAACTATGGCCAGTAAAGGGACAGAAATAGGAATATCTAATATATTATTGCAAAAACTTGCAAAGATCTTAGTGCACAAACGAAGGGCATCACTTCATCTTCTCCAATCAACCAACAGCCACGGTTGGCCCATCCTGTAACAACTTGGGAGGTGATTTCCCAGCCACCTAGATGTCTCCCGGTCGGTCAATACCTCCACCACCTCCGTTGAAGTGGCGGCTGGCGATGTACGATTGTTGGCCGGCCGGAGGCGGACGGAATTGGGAATTTGAACAAGAGAAGAAAAGCTTGAGCACAAGCTTCGGCCATGCCGATCCAAGACCAATTGGCCCCAAATCTATTGGCAAAAATGAAGTGATCTACCCACTAAGAAATAGATGAGAGGAGAGGACCTGAATTGTGGCTTGTAGTCATGACGATCGCGGGTTCGCCATGGTTGGTCGAGAGCTCTTGGGTGCCATGTTGGTAGGTGGTTAGATAGGAAAATTCTTCTAGAAAAGTTGGGAAAACTCATTCCCTTCACCCCTTGAGCCCTTTTATAGAACCAAAACCTGGTAGGGGAGGAGATGAAGCTTGGGATTCCTCCATTAACACCATTCATGGTGAAAATTTCGGCCATCCCCAAAGGTCACCACATTCACCTTCCTTAAAAGTTGGAAAACCTCTTAACATTCTTCTAATTGATAGGGGGAATGAATCCCCATCAATTGGGAGGACTTTTGGACTCCCTTGGCCATAAATTTGGCCACCAAAATGAGTCCCGTCCGCCGCTCGTCGGTTGCGCTACCGCCGGCGCTAGTGCTAGTGCCAGCGCTAGCATCTTGACTGTGTAACGCTGGCCGGTTTATCAACCGCCGACAGCTCGGGTGATAGCTCCTGGCGCTAGCACCTCGACGATGTTCGGTTCGTCTCAGCGGTTCAGAGCTCGTCTCGACGGTCCGACTAAACCACCACTAATGCCAGCGCTAGCCTCTAGCGCCGGCGCTAGCTCCGCATTCAATACACCCCCTTCTTTCTATGGCTGGGCAATTGGGGTGTCACAAAGGACCTCTTAATAGGTTAGACATGTCATGATGGGGTAATAGGTCACGATGATGCCCTAAATTCCAACCCTAAGCTTGGTAACTAGAAATTGCTATTTGTAGACCAAGGTGCTCTTCCCCTTCAAGCCTAAGGCCAAGTGGCCTCTTCAAGCTTCCTAGGGTTTTGTCATGACCTAGTCATGACAAAACCACTCTAGGGGTCTAGTTTTTTGGGGGATGTTACACAATCTATCAAGAATAATTGACCAACATGACAGGGCCATGGTCGCTTTACCAGGACGCTGGCGAGAGGAACTCGGTTATGTTGGATCTGATGGCCTTCCTTAGAGGAGGGGGGGGGGGGTGAATACGGATTTTAAATTTTGTTAGTAGATCATAGAAGTTCCTGTTAGAGGGAGCTATCGCCGGGCTCTAGAGTTACCACCGGCGCTAGTTTCCTATAATGTATATTCAGGATTTAAACAACACAGGATTCACACACCAAGTAAATTAGAGATCAGCAGAGTTTAACAACAGTAAACACCAGATATATTGAATGAACAAATAATGTTTATAAGGTTTGATCTCAATAACGCTGAGATCTGAGGAGATCCATGACAAATCTAGGGGTTTCTATAATGACCCTTATCCCCGGACCGGTTGGCTCTCTCCTTCTCCTACCAAGAGAAGTCTTCGAGCGTACTAGATCAACCCGATCTAGATGTCCTCCCAGACGATTTTCCCAGAATCCTATCCCTAGATTTTGACGACCACAATCCATTGACGTTCTTCATTCTAGCATTAGCGAAGAAGTTCTTCATCAATGGTAGAGACTCCTTAAAGAGAAAGCAGCTGAGAAGTCATCTTTCTCCATTCTGAATCTGGAGTCTCTGTTTTTCGTTCAAGTGGGATATGAAGAAGAAGATGGGCTGGATCTTTTATATTTATAATTACCACGCGGCGCTAAGGTTAGCGCGCAGTGGTAACATCCATATGCAGCTGATAACTGCCCATTATGCGCATGATCTCTGTCAGTCAGATCAAATCTGGACTGCGTCATAACTTTCAAGCATTATCTTCTGACGGACCCGTCAAATCAGGACGCCATCATAACTTCTGCTGTAAGGGCTACCGCACGACATTAGGCTAGCACCAGCGGTAGGATACACGTCGATATCTTATCGACACAGTAGTCTCAGCGGTATGGCTTCGTCTCGATGGCAAGGCTCTGTCCCAGCGGCCCGCAGTAGGTTACCGTGCGGCGGTAGTCTTCTCGACGGCAAGATCTTTGTCTCGATGGAAAGGTCGTCGTCTCGACGGTAAGGTCTTCGTTTCGACGTTAAGGTCTTCATCTTGACGGTAAGTTTTCTTCTCGCATCCCGCGGTAGGTTACCGTCCGGCAGTAGTCTTCTCGACGCCAAACGTCGAGATCATTTTGACCCAAACCTTCTCGACGTCATAAGCCTTCACGTTGATGTCCGTCCCTTCGACAGATCTAGCGCTCGCGGTTGGCTTAGCATGTGGCGGTAGTCTTCTTGATGGTTTCCTTGTTATGATAAGCCTTTTCGATGATGTTACAATGCTTTTCGATGATATATGCCTTTGTGACAATACAGCCACGTCAATAATGCTATCGCCTAGCGGTAGTGCTAGCATCCGGCGGTAGACATAGTAGACTTTATTTTTTGACATCTTCACACCTGTAAACCTGCAAACTATACCCAAGATATGTATGATCAAATACAATAGGATTTGCTATTGTCAAACTTGAGAGATGCAGAACAATGTTCCAACAAACTCCTCCTTTTGATAATATCAAATCCCGTTCATGAGATATAATTGATATCTATCAGGAAAAGCATGGTATAGTGTTATCAATCAGTAATCGGAAAACATGAACAGGTTTATGTATCAAGATAGATCATATAGTGTGAACTTGCACAAAAGACGTATGTCTCCCCCTGCATATGTGCTCCCCTTATCGATGTGCACTCTATAAGTGTCTCTCCCGATAGGTGATCTTCCCTAGAAGACTAGTATGTGACTAGCTCATGAACATTCTCTACTCTCCCCCTTTGATGTTAGTAAAAGGGGCGGGCTAGACCAAACTATTATGAATATGTGAGAGATGCAGCGGATTAATAAACAAAATGCACACGCAATCATAAATACTGATAGTTATAAGGGTTGACTGAAATATAATCAGAGAATTTTAAAGTATATAGGCCAAAACGCACGCGGAAATCAAAGTACCACTTGTTAAAAATTGATACTACTTTTTAAATTGAAAATAGTTTTGCATATAAAGTCTTGGTAAAAACTACATGAATCAGACACATGACACGAGACTAAATATACATGAAATGGCACACAATGTCAAAAGATGTAGAAATCTAATTCACAAAGAATATCGTATGTGTCTTGAAAGGCAATCGTGTAGTGGTACAAACGTGCAAGATATAGATAATGCAGTTTAAGTCCAATTCTTATGCATGAAAGCGTTAGACTAAACAATGACAAGTGTGTGTGTAGCATCAATTGAAATAGCATCAAGTGAAATCAATTTTAGTACAAGCTATTTTTCAATAAGTATGTATGCTAACACTATAGTAATGAAGTGATAAATCATTTCATATATATCAATCTTACACAAATACCAAGAATTGAACAAACCCACTAGTTTGTGTTCCGGGTTGGCACAAGATCGTAATGATTCTTTTAACCAAGGTGCTCATCCTCACAATGCTCATCAAGACTTATCAAAAGGAGTGATTAGTGCTTGGGGGAAATCCTTTGTCAAATAAAGATAGCATATAATTTAAAAAAAATCGACTATCTTTTTCTTTCTTTTGGACAAGGTTCCCGAATAGAAAAAAATCTACCCACAATGATAGATGCACTTTAACTTGTATACACAACCCATTTTCCAATATAATTTTTGCTTATTGTTCTATGCCTATATAGTTAAGATGATTTTCGTGATATTGATTTATCAAGTCATGCCTATAGCATGTAAGCATTTGGATTTCCACTTGAGTGCATTTTCTAAGGATGTGTGAATGTGTAAAGTCATTGTCTAGCCTAAATCCTCACACATACCTAGAGGTATATTAAACGTGCATTGCTAATCACTTAGCACTCAGCAGAGCCTACCTTTAGATTAGGTCAAATCATGACTAAGACATACAATGTAATCAGGAATTATAAATTATAAATCAGACAAAGTATGTAATCATGGAGGTTCAATTTCATGTCATTAATGCCCCCTCAACATGAAACTTTTCAGAAATATTTTTGGTATTTTCTTTGTTTTGACAAAATAACTAAATAAAAACAAACATAAGCAAAGAAAGACAGAACATAAATCAAAAACACATTTTTGTGGTTTTAAGTTTTTCATATTTTATATGATTTTAGTTGATTTTATAACAGCTGGAAATAAACTAACAGTAGACAGATGGGCAAGAGAAATAGAAACAATAAAAATAGAAGAGAAATTGATGAATTCATTCAGAATTGCTACCGTCGACGGTAAGGCTAGCGCCAAGCGGTAGTAAACAGAACATGGTTTCTTTTGAAAAATAGTCTAGATTTTGATGTGTTTGTTTCTAATAAGATTGAGCGGTGAAAAACTGATGAAATATTGCAAAACTCTGGACATAGAAACATACATAGATCAGTTGTGAGATATGATACTTACGATTCAAGTTCCAAAACACCTAGTTCTAAGTGAAGCAATGAAAATCTAGCGTCATGGAGAGGTTTTGTGAAGATATCCACAAGCTGATCATCTGTCCCAATAAACGACACTCTTACGTTCTCTTTCTTAATGTGATCACATAGGAAGTGATGACGTACATCTATATGTTTAGAACGAGAGTGGTTAACCAGAAAGTTCGTTAGATCTATGGCACTTTTGTTGTCACACCTAAGTTCAACGTTCTTGAATGTGAGACATCCAAAGTGCTTGTGCGCAACAACTTCCTAAGGCAATATATTCAACTTTGGCAGTGGAGAGGGCAACACAATTTTGTTTCCTACTAAACCATGAAACAAGAGCTAGGCCTAGGAATGAAAAGTGCCACTCGTGCTCTTGCGATCATGGGAGCAACCAGCATAATCCGAGTCCGAATAACCATGTAGCATGATGTCGGTGCTGTGAGGATACCAAAGACTAAGATTCGGGGTGCCTATGAGATACCTGAAGATATGTTTAACCGCTTTCAGATGGGATTCTTTAGGATTATCTTGATATCTTGCACAAAGGCACAACACAAATATAATGTCGGGTCTTGACACACTTAGATAAAGTAGTGATCCGATCATACCTCTAAAAATCATTTGATCCACCAAAATACCACTTTCATCCTTTCCTAACTTAAGTGATGCGCTCATAGGATTCTTACTTTGTTTCAGATTTTCAAAACCAAACCATTTAAGTATATCCTTATATATTTTGATTGACATAGAAAAATTCCATCAGATTCTTGAAAAATCTGAAAGCCCAAAAAATATGTGAGTTTGCCAACTAAGCTCATCTCAAATTCAGATTGCATCACTTGAACAATTTCATTACATAAGTTTTCATTGGTGGCACCAAAAATTATATCATCGACATATATTTGTAGGATGATAAGCTTGGAGTCACTATGCTTTGCAAATAAGGTTTTCCCGATTTTTAACTCATGTTTTACAAGAAATGTCACAAGTCTATCATACCAAGCACGAGGTGCTTGCTTTAGACCATACAAAGCTTTCACAAGTTTATAGACATGGTCCGGGTGACAACTATTTTTGAAACTGGGTGGTTGCTTGACATAGACTTCTTCTTTTATATACCCAATTAAGAAGGCACTCTTAACGTCCATTTGATATAATTTTATTTGTTTATAACTTGCAAAGGCAAGGAACATTCTAATGGACTCAAGACGTGCTACCGGTGCAAATGACTCTTCAAAGTCTATCACTTCTATTTGAGTGTACCCTTATGCAACCAAACAAGATTTATTTCTAGTTATCCTAGATTCACCATCGAGTTTGTTCTTATATATCCACTTCACACCAATAACTGGATGGTTACTAGGATGCTCCACTAGCATCCAAAGGTGTTTCACTCGAATTGATTTAACTCCTCATTCATAGCTAAGAACCAAGATTCATCATTTAAAGCTTCAGAAATGTTCTTAGGTTCTATTTCAGAAATAAAACATAGATTTGAGAAGGATTCATGTAGTGCAGAGCGAGTTCTAACTCCATGTGAGGGTTCTTCAATTACTAGTTCTCGTGGATGTTGTTTTGAAAAATTTAGTGTACTTGGAGGCTTATATTCTTCAACATGAGTTGAATCTGCTTCCTCTTCATGTTTATTTTCATTTTTATCTTCCAAACATACGCTCTCACCATTATCATCATCATGTATGATTGATTCATTTTGAGGTGCATTTTCATTAAAGTGAAAATGTATTGATTCTTCAACAACTAAGGTTCTTTTATTATAGACCTTATAAGCACGACTCGTGGTAGAATACACAAGAAAAGTGCCTTGGTCAGATTTTTCATCAAATTTACCTAAGTGATCCTTAGTGTTGAGAATATAACATGGACAACCAAAGACTTTAAAATATGACACATTCGGCTTTTAATTATAGTACAGCTCATATGGAGTACGTTTTAATATGGGGCGAAGCATGGTCCGGTTCATTACATAGCATGCTGTGTTGACCGCTTCAGCCCAAAAATATCGAGGCAAGCTATATTCGGCTAGCATTGTGCGAGCCAATTCTTGTAGTCTTCGATTTTTTCCTTTCCACTACTCCATTTTGCTGTGAAGTCCGTGGAGCAGAAAATTCATGTCGAATACCAAAATTATTACAAAAATCAATAAAAGTATCATTCTCCAATTCTCCCCCATGGTCTGACCTTATACATTTTATTTTCATTTCTTTTTCATTTTGCAATCTAGTGCACAAGGTGGAGAATTCGATGAATGCATCCAACTTAGAAGCTAGAAAAATAGTCCATGATAAGCGTGAATAATCATCCATCAATACAAAAGTATACCTTTTTCCTCCTAGACTAGTTGTACTAATAGGACCAAATAGATCCATGTGAATTAATTCTAGCGGTATAGAGGTGGTAATATCAGTCTTGCTTTTGAAAGATGATTTAGTGAACTTACCCATTTGGCAAGGAGTACATAAAAAGGTCAAGCTATCATTAAGTTGTGGAAGACCACAAATTAGCTTTTCTTTTGATAGCTTGACAATTAATTTACTCCCGGAATGTCCGAGCCTCCTATGCCAAAGTTCTAACTCCTCATTTTTAGCTACATGACAACGTAAATTGGAAGATGATAGATCCTCAAATTGAATAATGTAGACATTATGATTTCTTCGTGCGGTAAGCATCACAGTGTTCGTTTTAACATCTATTATTTTGCACGTGTTTGAAGTGGTCTCAAATAATACATTTAGGCCCTTATCACATAATTGACTAATCGATATCAAATTATGTTTCAAACCATCAACAAACAATACATTTAAAATTGAAAACTCTTTGTTACCTATGATGCTGACGCCCAAAACTCTTTCTTTACTGTTGTCGCCAACTATTACCATTCCTCCTTTCTTTTTCTCTAGGCTAAGGAATTTTCTTTCATCTCCTGTCATGTGCTTGGAATACCCAGAGTCCAAGTACCAAACGTTCTTCCTTTCCTTAGCTTGCCAACACACCTAAAAGGTAGATTAGAGTAAAGATCTGGATACCCAAGTTGTTCCACCCGTTACATAGGCAGACGAATTTGGTTGCCAGACTTGAGTTGATTTCTTCTTACTTTTTCTCAGACATGAGCTAGAAGTGTGACCAAACTTTTTTACATTTGTCTCACTTGATGTAAGCGGAGGTTGCCGCCTTTTCATGTTTGTTGAGATCATGCTGGATGAAGGAGAAGATCTCTCAGAGCTATCTACTTTATTCTTTCCCTTCAGGTTTTTCTTTTCTGCTAGAGCACGGTTATCGCCAACGCTAGTACTAGCACTTGGTGGTAGCTTTGCGTTACATTAGCCCAGCCCTAACCTTCCAGATCCGTGGCATTGACTGCCCAGCAGCATGTCCAGTGATTTCTGGCCAATACCGAATTTCTGGACAGCCAGGTTTAGATCATGGATCAGCTCTTGCAATGCGGCATTTTCCATGACAATTGTCCCACGCTGATTGGCAAATTGTTTCTTGATCTCCTCAACTTGTGCAAGAGATTCCAGAAGTTTTATCTCCAAGTCCTTCTTCTCATTTGTGAGATTTTCATTTTTTGAAGAAGTCAGGCTCTCTTTGAGCTCTTCGATGGTTGCCAATGAGTGGGAACACTCATGACACATGACATTTTCTTGCCCATGGTTGAGGTGTTCATCTTTCAGTTTTATTAATTCCTTTTTCAATTTTTTTTATTTTTAGTTTTGTAGGAATTTTTCTCAGTTACAAGTTCATCAAGTTTTTCACACATATGTTCATACGTTTCGTACAACTCATCATAAGAAGGAGGGGTTACCTCAGTGTTGCCATGAGCACTAGATTCGTCATCAGTTTCATTGTTATGCTTCCCAATGAGGCAAATATTTGCCTCATCTTCAATGGATGAGCTGGTAGTGCTAGAATCATCAGAACCCGCGTCGTCACATGTAGACGCTTTCAAAACTTTCTTTCTTCCCTTGTCCCGACTTCTCCTCTCTTTCTCTTCCTTTTCGAGATTTAGGCATTCTCTTTTTAAATGCCCACGTCGGTGACAATGGTAGCATTCTGGAACAGCTTTTTCTTCATCGCTCTCCGTCTCCCTTAACGGTTTGTTCCATCTTCTCTTTTCTCCTTCTCCTTTCTTCAGAAATTTTTTAAATTTCTTTTGCCTTTTTGGGTTCTCATGAACCTTCAGAACTCTCGTACATAGAGGCCATCTTCATTTTCAGATTCCTCGGATTGTTCCTTTTCTTTAGTCGCTTTTAGCGCCAGTGCTTTCTTCCTTGGTTCTCGTGGGTATTCATCACATTGAATCTTCAATTCTAGTTCGTGAGTTTTCAAGTTCCCAATGAGATTTTCTATCTCCAAGGTGCTGATGTTATGAGATTCAGCAATGACATTCACCTTGGGATTGAACCTTTGTGGAAAAGATCGCAGGATTTTCTGCACCAGATCTCCATTTGAGATGTTCTTTCCCAAAGATATGGACGCATTCACAATCTTTGTGAAGCGAGTATACATGTTGTCTACCTCTTCGTCGATATCCATGCAGAACTATTCATATTCAGATTCGAGACAGAACAACTTCGACTCTTTCACATGCGAGGTACCTTCATGAGTTAGTTCAAGTAGCCTCCAGATATCATATGGAGTTTCACAATTACACATTCGGTTAAATTCAGTTTTGTACAATGCACAAAATAAGGAATTCATAGCCTTTGCATTGTTAATACATCTTAGTTTATCCGCGTCATCCCACTTGTCACGCGGTTTCTCAACAACTTGTTCACCCACGATGACAGTTGGAAAAGTATATTTAGTTTCCACCATGGCCCACACGTCCATGTTCTGTGTCATCAAAAATATTTTCATTCGAGTTCTCCAATGGGTGTAATCGCTCCCCATAAACAGTGGAGGTCTACTAACTCCTTGTCCCTCAGGAAATGCATGATTTATGCTTGCCATTGTACTTTAGGATGTTAAGCCTTTTTGAAGTAACCTAGCCCTCTGATACCACTTGTTGGATCTGATGGCCTTCTTTAGGGGGGGGGGGGGGTGAATAAGGATTTTAAAATTTGTTAGCATATCTTAGAAGTTCCTGTTACAGGGAGCTATCACTGGGCGCTAGAGTTACCACCGACGCTAGTTTCCTATAATGTATATTCAGGATTCAAACAACATAGGATTCACACTCCAAGTAATTTAGAGATCAGCAGAGTTTAACAACAGTAAACACTAGATATATTGCATGAACAAATAATGTTTACAAGGTTTGATCTCTATAACGCTGAGATCGGAGGCAATCTATGACAAATCTAGGGGTTTCTATACCGACCCTTATCCCCGGATCGGTTGGCTCTCTCCTTCTCCCTCCAAGAGAAGTCTTTGAGCCCACTAGATCAGACCGATCTAGACGTCCTCCTGGACGATTTTCCCAGAATCCTATCCCTGGATTTTGACGACCTTATGACCGATTTTGCAGATTCCCTCCAGGAATCTGACGTCCAACCCGATCAATTTTCCCAATATCCCTCCAAGATATTGATGAACAACATGGTCAATTTTCCACAGATTCAATCCAGAATCTGACGACCAACACGGTCGATTTTACGCAAACAAAAGTAAAAGGGAAAAGGAAATATAAAGAGTGCTCCCTCAATGTATGTCTTCTGGATTGTGGTGAGAGATGGGGCTAATGTTCTTCATGCTGAATGATCCCGTTCATCCTTTGATCTTCATCATTGCTACAAAATCCATTGACATTCTTCATTCTAGAATGAGGGAAGAAGTTCTTCTTCAATGGTAGAGACTCCTTAAAGAGAAAGCGGTTGAGCAGTCGTCTTTCTCCATTCTAAATCTGGAGTCTCTAATTTCGTTCAAGTGTGCTATGAAGAAGAAGGGTTGGATCTATTCTATTTATAATTACCGCGCAGCACTGAGGTTAGCACGCGGCGGTAGCATCCATATGCAGCTGATAACTGCCCATTATGTGCAAGATCTCTATCAGTCACGTCAAATCTGGACGTCGCCGTAACTTTTGCGCATTATCTTCCGACGGACCCATCAAATTAGGATGCTATCGTAACTTCCACTGCGAAAGAACTTAGGGGTTTAGATTAAATCACCTAGAGGGGGGGGTGATGAATTGGTTTTTCTTATTTCTTTCAAGCTTAGAGTTGTTAGTTGCCTAATGAGCCTACACAACCAATTAACTCAAGCTCATGAAATCACAGCCACAACACAAAGGATTTTATAATGGTTCCCCAAGTTATGGGTAGTCCACTGTCCCCCTACACCCTCTAACTCCAATGTTAGATAGGGTCAAAGATACTCCTCCAAGTTATCTTCTCAGCTTTTTGAGCTTACACCACAAGTTTTTCAAAACTTCTCAGATCACAGATGATCCTACCTCAGGACAATCGTCCCTACATCTCAGAGCTATCACCAGCTCCTACTTTAGGCACAACAACCCTACAACTCAGAGGAATCCACCTCCTACAAATCAGACCACCTCCTGGTCCTGCTTCAGGCAACATCCTATTACAATCTTCTCAGAGTTGAATAGCCTTACAAAATAAATTAATGATAGAACAATAACCTCTACCACTGATTCAATCTGATTGGAAGCTTTGGATTAAGGTATCAGTAGAATATCTCAACATATGCTGATCTTGAGCTATTCCTGGACTGGTTGGTTCAGAGCAGCTCCATTATCTTCTTCTTCAGAAGGAAGAAAGAAGACTCCTGTCCCTCTTGTGAATGAAAGCTTGAATCAATGAAATAGAGAACCACTTATGTTCAAGGCAAGAAGGCTGTTGCATCTTCAGGAAGTTGCAGACGGCTTGCTTTGACAGCTTGAACAGCTTCACAATGATGAACAACCTTTTCTTTATTGCCCTAACATTAGCGTTTATAGCACTGTGCATCTTCAACTGCTATCTGCACGACCTCTCTTGACCATGCCGATAAAGGCATTACTTTATCACTTTTTGTGCCCTTTTCAAACTCTGGGCGGCGCCAGTCAATGGGTAACATGCTTGACTCTGTCTCAGCGGATCCGCTGAGATGGCTCCTTGTCTCAGCGGATTGGCACAAGCTGACATAGCTACTCCTTTTCAGCGGTTCCGCTGAGATGGATCCTCGTCTTAGCGGATCTGACCTTTCATCTTAGCGGTTCAGCTGAGACAAATCTCCATCTCTTAGGAGTTGATTTCTCCTGTTCTTAGGTCATGATTGGCCCTTTCTCTTTGAGTCACCTAAGCCTGTATATCTTACAAAAACATGGCTTTATCAAATATATCTTGTACTTAGCATTGCATAGTGACCCCTCTTCAAATCAAGGGAATTTGAGGACAAATTCCCAACAATCTCCCCCTATTTGAAGAGGGCAAAACACCTGCCAATGATAAGTAGCTTCTTAATCGGAAATATGTCATTTTTCTGAATTTGATTAAATAAGTGGAGATTATGACATTTCATGACACATATTGCTTGAGTAAATTTATGTTGATATTAATAGTTTCTTATTTACACCAAGCATCATTAGATACACATATCAACAACTCATAAAGACACATTATATATATGTCCATTATAAAATGACTCAGCATTTCTTCATTACTATATGTATTGTGCACAGGATATTTAGTAACTATTAAGGTAAAGCATAGATATTCAAATGCAACACACATACATAAACAACAAATGACACAAAGTAATTTTCAGGGAATAAATGGTCATTTCATTCCATTGTCCAAAACAGATACAATATCAGTTTAAATCACATAGTTACATCAAACATCCTAAGGAGCTTCTAAGTATAGAATTTTCATGGATGAACCCTGGGTTGATCTGGAGCTTTCTCCTATTTCCATAGACTTCCTCTTCCTTGCTTCAGCAGCAGCCCTCATATTTTCCTTCCTTTTGAAGTACAGGAATGGCTTTGGAAGATATCTTGGGGGTATCCTTACAGGGGTTTCCTTCTCACCAGATTTTCTTTGTAGATTTTTTCCCTTAGAGACTCCCTCTCAAGATGCTTGATCCATTCAACAGATGAGTAGACATGGTCAATATCCTTGAGTGGATTGCCATGGCTAACCTAGGTGTTGACTATAATAGTATATAGTTCCAAATTATCTTCCTCAGAAAAATGGATCATCCACCCTTTCCATCCTCTTCTGGGCCATGTACTCTTCAGCAGTCTGAATGCCCTCTCTCCTTCTCCTCTTTGCTTCCCACACATCTTGAATCTATTCAGATTGACTTTGAAAATCAAAATCTGCAGGTCTGTTTGGATTCAGCACAATTTAAGGCAATTCTGGTTCCTTGGAGCACCTTCAGACTTGTGGTCTTATGATCATCATTTACCATATTAAAAGCCCTGAGGAGTTTATCTTGAATTTCATTAGAGGCATTCTTGACTTCTTCCATCACTTCCTTGTAGCCTGCTTCATGGTTTAGTGTGTAGGTGTAGGTGGGCATTCTCCAGGTTGGTGTCCAACCTCATTTGAGCCTCCTCCAGGTTTGTACTTAGCTTGGAAACTTTTTCCTCCCCCTTTTTGCTCTCTTCAGATATCTTATTTTCAAGTTCAGAGTGTTGGTCAAGTATAGATTGGGAGAGAGTTTGGAAAGTACTGTCCATATCATCCAGTAAGATATCCTTGGCCTTGTCAATGTGGGACATGACATGGCTGCTGGTTGTATTGGCCACTTGCACCATCCTGGCCACTGCCCTCTCCCAGACATTTTCATTCTCAAAGACTTTAAGTTTTACATAGGCAATGTCCCTTGTGGAGTACCCTTGTTTGTCTGCAATTTGCTTCAATATAGTGTGTTGGGAAGCAACAGTGCCTTTAGCTAGCTAAAACCATCTAGTCATCTGCTGGAGGATATGATCAGATCCTGTTTTGACACCTTGGACCTGAGTATGCAGCTCAGTCCTTACTGCAGTCAACCTTGACTCCATTCTCTGTTCACTGGCTTAGATCTCCTGAGTCAATGCTCCCCTTGTAGCATTTAGCTCATCTTTGATTTGGGCAGTGGCACCATGAACTTTTTCTTCAATGTGCTTCTTGACAGACAACATCTGACCCTCAATAATGGATTTTATTGAGTTTAGCAGGTCAGATGTGTCCAGCACAGCTGCTGGCCTTCCCTGGGCAATTTTCTTCTCCACTACCTCTTCAACCCTATTCTTTTCCTTCTCCACTACAGGTTCAGGTCTTGGCAGCTCAACAGAGGGCAGTAGAGAGTCTGGCTGTCACTCAACTTCCATGTTGTCAATGATCTTATTGACCCCTTCCTCAACCTAAGCATTAGCTCCGCCAGCATATGGGATGTGCTCCCCCTCACTAGCACCCCCATCTCCTTTTCAGAGTGTGAGCTTTGCTCTCCCTCAGTTCTTGCAGAATCATCTGCAGCTCCAGACCTGGAACCATGCTCCCCTTGACTTGGAGCATCCTTGTGTGGAGGACTTTGTCTTGGTGAACCTGAAAAGAAAGTGATGTGTTAGTTAGACTCCTAGTCTTATCTATAGTCTATGGAGTGTAGATTAAGTGTGATCCTAGTTTACCATGGAGAGGTGAATTCCTTGGTTCATCCTCAGCTTGTGAGATTGTTGGATCAGTATTAATTGGAGTTGGCTCAGAGTGAGATACAACTCTTCCTTGGGATTCATCTTCCACACTTGTCCTGGGGACATCTTCACCTTCCACTTCTTCCATGTGGTCTTGTTGTTCATCATCCTTCCTGGATTTCTCAGCACCTTCTGCTTCAGTCTTCTTTGTCTTTTTCTTCTCCTTTAGCTCAGCTACCACAGAGGGTTGGCTCATGGGGAGGACTCTAGTTGACCTGTCCAATGTCCTGATATCCAATCTTTTCAAGTAGTGGATATTGACACCTTTGATGGAGGAGAAATGGCTTGGGTATGCCTTCAGTAGGTAGAGTGACAGGATTCTTCCTAAGTTAGGGGCCTGCAGACATTCCTTCAGTCTTTGATAAAGAACATTTCCCCACCTAGTTCTTTTCTTCAAGATGATTCTTATAACCAGCTCAAACATTGGTTGAGAAATGGTGTCATGAGATCCTGGTTTACACAAAAAAGCTTTCCCTACAATATCACATAACAACTTGCCCTTTTGATTGAAGAACTTCTTTTTTAGTGATGAGGTATTGGGGTCACCGTATTCACACCAGCTGAGGGCTTGCTCCTTGTCAGTATCTGACACCTTCTCTTCTTCCAAACTAGGCAATTGCAGTGCCTTATCTAGTCTCTTAGGGGACAACTTCTCCCTTGTCTCTCCAATTTTAGAAGATAGACCATCCTTAGAGGATGACTGCTTGGCATTGGAATAAAACTCCAGCACTTCATTCTTGAATATCTGAAAAGGTTCAGATAGCAGGAACTTCAAACCAGCTTCAGTGACAAGGTTGATGACACTGAGAATCTCTGGTGAGGCATGGAGAAATCCATCCCTCACCAACTCATATCCCTCAAACAACTCCTTCATAGTCTTAGACGCCATTTGTCAAAGAGAAGTACGCTGGGACGATGGGTGTGGGGAGTCGTCTCATCGGTTGGAAAGGCGCAAGTGAATGTGAAGAGTCTTTTATCACAGTCGGCTAGTTATATAGGACTAGGAGTAGGTGAGTCTGGAAGTGTTTCAGCAGTTATGAGTGTTAACCTAGTTGTCTCAGCGGATCAGCTGAGAAGGTTCTCAGCGGTTATGAGTGTATACCCAAAATATGTTTGATCGAATACAGTAGGATTTGATATTGTCAAACTAGAGAGATGCAGAACAATGTTCCAATAGGTAGCCCTTGGAAGGCTTCTGTGTAGGTCAGCATAACGGATTTCCCCAGGCCCGGGGGTGGGTAACGTTGCTCGTGATCTGTGCGTCGGCGGGGAGTGAGTTGTCGGGGTTTTGATGGCCTAGGAGTTTGAACCCAGGGATGGAGAGGGTCGCGTCCGGTGGGGGATGCGAGCTCGGTGGGGGCCCCTAGCCCGTAGGGGCAGGCGAACCTGCTGGAGTGGAGCGCCGACCCGACGTCGCAAGGAGGGTCTCTAAAAGAAGCATCCCGAAGATTTCCGTTGGGGAATTAGCGAACGAGACAACACAAGAATCTTACTAGGCAGCGGCCAAGGGCACAGGTCGATGACGCCCAGGTTGGCGACCGTCGAGTTGTATCTTCTTGGAGAGGGGAGGTGAGCATCATCCAGGTTCCCGCTCGCAAAGGGGCCCCATCAAGAACGCGCTTTGAAAAAGGACATGTTAGATCAAAAATAGTGGGGAATTGTTGGATCTTTAGGCGCCCTTAGAGGGGGGGGGGTGAATAAGGGTTGTAAAGACGTTAAATTTTACTAGAAAACTTTTGATATTTTGGTCGAAGTTAAATCAAAAGTAAGAGATTATGAATTTAGAAATGAAATCAATTTTATTAAACAAGAAAAGACATGATTATCATTTATAAAATTGATTACAAAATCTGATTTCAATGACGCTAGAAATTGAAGCGAATAATATGAAAACCCTTTTTGTTTTCTATACCGACTCGTATCCCCACGAACCGGTTGGCTTTAGCCGATCTCTTCCAAGATACGACCTCAAGCCGCTCTAGCCAATCTATCACCAGAAAGACCTCGAGCACCCCCTAGATCTACTCCCTAGACCCAGTCACCAACACGAGGCGAATTACTCCCTAAGTCCAACCTAGACCTAGTCTCGTGTGGCGAATTCACGAACCAATTACAATGATAAAATAAAAGCGTTACAATATAAGATAATGGAAAAACTCCCCTCTATGTAGAACCCTTGATGTAGATGTCATTTCGCTTGTAAATGTTCGATCTTTGTGGCTTGAGAGTCTTCCACTTTGATGTTCTTGAGATCCTTGGATGTCTCCAATTGATTAGAGATTGTTGCAGCGAGAACACTCCATGGGTATGTTGAGAGAAGGCTTCTTGATCACCATTTTGATAGCCTTCAATCCTTGCGCATGATTTTCTTTTGATCTCCTCAGAAGAACTCTCTCTTATTATGAGTGGGAAACATACCTCACTTTTCTCTAGACGGCTAGGGCTTTCAGCCCTCAAAAATTTCTTCCAGATCCGTCAAGGGAAACTCATTTTCGGGCTGTTCTAAATAGAGGTTTGTTGTCCAGGAAAGCTAGCGCCGGCGGTAGTGCTATAGCGGAGTAGTAGCAGCTGTGAGCAGTTTCCTTCCTTCTATTCTCATCAATTTCGTGGGTTTGGCTTCTATCTTTGGAAATACATTATTCCCCACAAAAAGATGATATATTCTTACCTTCATAATGATATTGCATGCTCCTTTTGGTTTCTTAATTAAATCTTGATTGATTGGAGTTTCCAAATCATGATTAATCAAATCTTGATTGATTGGAGTTTCCAAATCATGATTAATCAAATCTTGATTGATTGGATTCTTATAATGATATTGCATACTCTTGATTGATTATTCCTTCCCGCGAGATCACCTTCCTCATTTGCTCCTCAATCAGCATCATGATGGCGGGACATCCAAAAGTTACCGTCGGGCGTTAGCCTTAACGCGTCGCGATAGTACTTGCAAGAAATAGCGTCCCATCAACATTCCTTTTTCTCCACTGTTTCCTTTCTGTCAATAGTTTCCATATATGCTAACGCCAGCGTCAGTGCTAGCGCTCCGTGGTAGGTCATTTCATCGGGCGCATATTCGTCGAGCTGTCCTCAGCTTTTGTCGATCTCAATCTGGTTCGTCGAACAGAAACTTATTTTCGTCGAACGGCAACATATTTTCATCGATCTCAATCTGATTCGTCGAACGGAACTAGCGTTAACGGTAGTATTACCGCTCCGCGGTATGGCATTCATTTCGTCGAGCGCCGTGGTAGATCATGCAGATTGTCGAACGGAGCACCGAGTTCGTCGAACCCAGTTCGTCGAATGCAACATCCATTTCGTCGAACGCAGGTGTCCTTCTCAGCGGTTTCTTCTCAGCGGTTGTTAACGCCAGTGGTAGTCTTAACGCGGCGCGGTAGAGCTTTCAGATCTTCTTAGTGGTTTTTTCTCAGCAGTTTCGTCTCAGCGGTTTCATCTCAGCGGTTTCGTTAGTGCTAGCGCCAGCTGTAAGGTTAGCGCGGCGCGGTAGCAACACCACACAGCACCATGGAGATTTGAAAGCAAGGAATCCTGTGTACTATAAACACAAAAACAAGTATGATCAAATACAATAGGATTTTTTATTGTCAAACCAAGAGATGTGGAAAGCATGTTCCAACAAACTCCCCCTTTTGATAATAACAAATCCCCTTAGAAAGAAATAATACAATTGATAGGAATTTGTATTTATAATAGAGATAAGAATGAAATGTAAGACATGTGCATATGCTCCCCCTACAACAAAAACTTCCTATGAACTTAACTCCCCAAACATGTTAATTTCTTTCAAATTTATTCTCCCCCTTTTGGTATTATCAAAAGAGGGTGGAGAGGTAGTCCAACAAAAAGTGCAATAATTGTGTAGAGAGGGAATGATCATGATAAAGAGTGAACGCAAAAAAAATACAATAGATAGGAGAGAGAAAACAAGGAATGTGAAGAAATAGTCATAAAGAAACCACTTGTTGGGAAAACGTATTCATGATCGAGCGTACAAGTAGTAAAGATGTGGAAAGCATGACGAAATATTTTTAGAAGTGAACATCTATATAGGAATTGTGAAGCATAGTAAATGATTAAGAATTTTAGACATAACAAAATAGATGTTGTAGCATTTTAAGTACACAAAGGATTTTGCTTTATAAACATTTTAAGCATAAAAAGTTTTTATTTCCAAGTAACCAATCTACCCAGACAATATGTCTAAACCCTAGCCCCGTACTAAGTGACAGATGGGCATGAGGAGCTGCATACATGCCGTAGGTTGGGGTGTTAGTCCCTTATGCAAACACTAGACAAAACTTAACCTAGCACTCTTTCCTCTAGTGCCTCGCAAGGCCCCACTGGAACCCTCCCCGGTTAAGGACAAGACATGACTAGAGATAAGGTTATCTAATGTCTACAACCCTACGCCCCCGCTATGGTGAGATATGAAGTCATGGATAATAATTATTGGAAACATTTAAGCTTTTTAAATCTAATGATGAGTTCATAGCTTATGGATTTATATTTTTATTTGAATTTAGTAAACAAACAATTCACATAGCTATTTTGAAATCCCTTAGTGAATCAGATTTTTAGCATTACAATATTTTCATGTTGAGAGCAACCAATATAAATTTTACCAAGCAAGTCTACCATTTGTAAAAAAAAAGGAATTTTGATATTTAAGACTTTGATATAAGCATGAAAGCGCAAGGTAAAAATATATGGTGATGATGATGCGGAAGACTTATAGAAATACAAGAAAACATCTTTTTATAAACATGACGATTCATAAGAAGATATATGAGTTAAATTTCAAAAATGAAGATGTTTTTGTAAATCATTTTGCATTTAATATCTTTAATTTTGACAATAAAGTAACCAAGCATGAAATAATGTTTTCAAAGAGAAACTACTACAACGTTATATTATTTCACAAATTCAAAACATACAAAACATTGTAGAGATCATGCTAGGTTATCTAGTGCATTTCATAAATAAAGAGTAGTATAGAATTTGCATTAGGATCCAATACTCATGAGAAGAAGTGTTATGGAAGATAATGATGTGCACAAAAGTGTATTTTGAGTAGAGTAAACAAATGTTTTAATCAAAAATACAAGAAATATGTAAAGTAAAGAGCACAATAAAACACAAATAATTTTACTTCCACACACTTCAATGCACCAAAAAAATGTACAACTACCAAGGTGCTTTGCACACACAATGTTCATTAAGACTTATCAGGGTGCAAAGTAGTGCTTAGGGGATCACATATTTTTTTTAATATTGAAACTAGTGATCCGGTGTACTTAAGAGTAAGTGGTTTTTATTTTGAAAGAAAGATAAGATTTGCACAAGACACTTTACAATTCTTTCCATGGTGCTCAACCTCACAATGCTTATTAAAAATTATCAGGAGGTTTAAGTAGTGCCTGGTGGAGTTATCTTTGTCACTTTATTTTATGATTTTTGTTTTGTACAAAGTTCTCCGAATACACTTGTTTTGCAAACCAATATAATTTATGAAAACATAACCACTTTTCTTAACTTTTAAAAGTGCAAATAAAGGTAGTGTAGGTAAGATACTTGTGCAATTTTAATTCATTGCACTATTACAAAACATACACAAGCATTCTTAGATTAAGACACATATGTAGACAATGCCAAAATAAGTGAGTGAATAAATATCATTATCAAACATAAAACATTTACTCATACTTAGAGGCATGCTAAGCTTAGTTATACACAACTTTTACAATACAACTTTATGCACAAATGAGTAGATATATCAAAGCATGATAAAAACAATGTTCAACGTAGTTTGAAGGAATGAATTGTAACATTGTAGAAGGTCTAGAAGATGGGTTAAATCATGCTTGATTTTCAATGAAGTGCATACAGTATTTTTGATATTTTTAGAAAAATAAGTTTAATTTAAAGCTTGAACCTATATAATTTGATCTTGTACTTCCCGAGGTCTACCCTGTGAGGGGTTCGCCCGGTACTAGGTGATGGGATGGGATGATAGCCCATATCACCCTTTCGCAAGATACATGTAAATAGAAAGTTAGGTTCAAAAATAATAATTTTTTATACTTGTTTTTGTTTTTGATTTTTGCATATAGGAATAGAATTCAAACAAATAACCAAAGACAGAAATATAATATTTTTTTTGTAATTTGGCTTTTGTAATTTTGTATTTTAATTTTTCAAAAAACAATTGCAGGCAGAATTGCAAAAATGAGTAGTACATATAAAATAATATATTTTTAGTGATTTTTCAGAATTTTAAATATTTTTGATAAATCAGAATTTAGGAAAAATTATGCTACCGCCATCGTTAGAACCTAACGTCAGGCGCTAGCAACAGAGTTAAGATTCTTTATTTAAACACAAATGATTTTTGCAATTTTTCAATTCCGATTTGACATGATTATGATTAAACATATTATGGGTAATTAAAATGACGCAAATATATTAAATACCTAAGCAAAACTTGCGCATTTTATAAATTTAGCCTAATACCCCTAAAATACCTTTTAAATCCATTTTGACACTTATTTCATTTAGTCTTAATAATATTATATGACAATTTTAGTTTTTCAAATTTTATAAGACTTTTAGGAAATGGATTTAGAGGGATAAAAGTAAAAGATAATTAGATCACTGAACAATAATATGACTTTTTATTCAATTATGTTCAATTTGATTTATTAATGAATTTAGGTTTAATATGTGAAAATCATATCACATGTTATATAAAGTGATCATATCATGATGGCTCAAAGAAATAAAAACAAAAAAACAAAAAGGAAATTCAGCATATCATGAAGTAGATAATTAATATTTTAAATTTTTGTTGATTTCTACTTCATGCAAATGATTGGGTACTAATGAATGATAGATTTAGGTATCCAAAGAGGACCGGGTGTGACGGTTCCTTTGGGTACCCAAATACAACGTGTTAGCTTTTGGGGAGATAGTGATGAATGGGCCCTTTTGAGTGGAGCTTGTGTTTCTTCTTTAGCTTTGGGTCTCCATTCAAACCTTGGAAAAATGTTATTTTTATTTTTCAAATTTCCATAGTCATTTTCTTGAATGTTTGGATAACAATGACTTTTGAATTTAATTTTTAAAGGAAATTTGTTTGCGTTTAATTTTAAGTTGGGAGAAGATCGATATTGTAAATGATGATGATGATAGTGTTTTGGAATTTCATTTACAATCTTTTGATTTTTTTTATTTCCATTGTTAGGCTTAGACATATTATGAAAATTTACATTTAACTTGCTTTTGGAATTTGCTTGAAATTGTTGATTTATGTGTTGAGAATTTTTCTTTATAATTTCCTTAAGCAAGTTGACTTTAGTTTCCAATTCATAATTCTTAACTTTAAGATTATGTCTAGCTTTATTATAGGCTATTGTGCTATTTTTAAGAGTGGATACAATAGACTCAATATGATGATAATCATTTCTATATTCATCAAATGTTTCATCCATCTCTTTAATTTCAATTTTATTATCATTACACTTAGCACAATCATTTTTCAGAGAAGAGTTTTCTAAACATAATTTTTCATTTTGTTCTTTTATGAAAGTAAACTCTTTTTCAATTTCCTTGAATTTTTCTTTAATATTAATACAATCAAAACAAGATATAGAGTTTTCAAATGAAGAGCATGCAGGAGATACAAACATTTCATTTTTGGATTCTACATTCACATTTGCTTTCAAAGTTTTATTTTCTAAATGTAGTTTTGCATTAGCCATTTTTAGTTTCTTAATCTTATGTTTAGTATTTTGTAGCAATTGTAGTGTAGAAATAGACGTACAAAAAATAGGAAACTTTGATTTTCTTACAGCGCTCGTGGATGAGGAAAGATTTGAATATAGTGTTCCTTTGTCTTCTTCATCTTCATCTTCCAAACAAGAGTTTACATCATCCTTTCCGCTTGATGAGCATTCTATGGATCCATCCTTTGTGTAGCTTTCTTGGGAATGTTCCGTACCTGTGGAAGGAGAATCACAAGTTCTTTCAAGAAAACTCTAAATTTCATATGCGGTAGGTAAAGTATAAATAAGTTTGAAAATATTTTGGTCTAACACACAAAATATACTATTCATAGATTTTGCATTTAAAATAATTTCGTTTCTAGTTAGAATGCTAGATGGCTTTTCAATAGTAATATTCCAAACTTTTTTATCTAAGCTCTTGTGAAAGTTTTTCATTAATATTTTCCACCCTTTATAATTTTTGCCCATAAATAAAGGTGGTGATAATCCTTTTTCATTTACATTAAAACTTTCCCCACTCGTAGAAGCGAGATCATGATCAAGAGACGCCATTATTCCCGGTTGTTAAGCCGATTTGGAATAACCTCGCTATGATACCACTTGTTGGATCTGTAGGCGCCCTTAGAGGGGGGGGGGGGGTGAATAAGGGTTTTAAAAACTTTAAACTTTACTAGAAAACATTTGATATTTTGGTCGAAGTTAAATCAAAAGTAAAAAGATTATGAATTTAGAAATGAAATCAGTTTTATTAAACAACAAAAGACATGATTATCATTTATAAAATTGATTACAAAATCTGATTTCAATGACGCTAAAAATCGAAGCGAATAATATGAAAACCCTTTTTGTTTTCTATACCGACTCGTATCCCCACGAATCCATTGGCTTTAGCCGATCTCTCCCCAGATACGACCTCAAGCCGCTCTAGCCAATCTATCACCAGAAAGGCCTCGAGCACCCCCTAGCTTTACTCCCTAGACCCAGTCGCCAAAACGAGGCGAATTACTCCCTAAGTCCAACCTAGACCTAGTCGTCGTGTGGCGAATTCACGAACCGATTACAATGATAAAATAAAAGCGTTACAATATAAGATAATGGAAAAACTCCCCTCTTTGTAGAACCCTTGATATAGATGGCGTTTCGCTTGCAAAGGTTCGATCGTTGTGGCTTGGGGGTCTTCCACTTTGATGTTCTTGAGATCCTTAGATGTCTCCAATTGATTCGAGATTGTTGCAGCGAGAACACTCCATGTGTATGTTGAGAGAAGGCTTCTTGATCACCGTTTTGATAGCCTTCAATCCTTGCGCATGATTTTCTTTTGATCTCCTCAGAATAACTCTCTCTTATTATGAGTGGGAAACACCCCTCACATTTCTCTAGACGGCTAGGGATTTCTACCCTCGAAAGTTTCGTCCAAATCCGTCAAGGGAAACTCATTTTTGGGCTGTTTTAAATAGAGGTTTGCTGTCTAGGAAAGCTAGCACCGGCGGTAGTACTATAGCGGGGCGGTAGCAATAGTGAGCAGTTTCCTTCTTTCTATTCTCATCAATTTCGTGGGTTTGGCTTCTATCTTTGGAAATATATTATTCCCCACGAAAATATGATATATTCTTGCCTTCATAATGATATTGCATGCTCCTTTTGGTTTCTTAATTAAATCTTGATTGATTGGAGTTTCCAAATCATGATTAATCAAATCTTGATTGATTGGAGTTTCATAATGATATTGCATACTCTTGATTGATTATTCCTTCTCGTGAGATCACCTTCCTCATTTGCTCCTCAATCAACATCATGATGGCGGGACATCCAAAAGTTATCGTCGGGCGTTAGCCTTAACGCGTCGCGATAGTACTTGCCAGAAATAGCGTCCCATCAACATTCCTTTTTCTCCACGGTTTCCTTTCTGTCAATAGCTTCCATATATGCTAACGCCAGCGTCAGTGCTAGCACACTGCGGTAGGTCATTTCATCGGGCGCATTTCGTCGAGCTGTCCTCAGCTTTCGTCGATCTCAATCTGGTTCGTCGAACGGAAACTTATTTTCGTCGAACGACAACATATTTTCGTCGAACTCAATCTGATTCGTCGAATGAAACTAGCTCCAATGGTAGTATTACCGCTCCGCGGTATGACATTCATTTCGTCGAGCGCCACGGTAGAATATGCAGATCGTCGAACGGAGCACCGAATTCGTCGAACCCAGTTCGTCGATAGCAGCACTCCAAGGTTAACGCCAGTGGTAGGCTTAACGCGGCGCGGTAGAGCTTTCAGATCTTCTCAGCGGTTTTGTCTCAGCGGTTTCGTCTCAGCGGTTTCGTTAGTGGTAGCGCCAGAGGTAAGGTTAGCGCGGCGCGATAGCAACAACACACAGCACCATGGAGATTTGAAAGCAAGGAATCCTGCATACTATAAACACAAAAACAAGTATGATCAATTACAATAGGATTTTTTTATTGTCAAACCAAGAGATGCGGAAAGCATGTTCCAACAGGAATGACTTGCAAATTCAAATACCTGCTCAATATGGGCAGGGTCGAGCAACGGGTCTTTGAGCGAGGAACCTCCCTCCCCGAGGAGTCGCCACACGGTCTTCGCATTCTTCAATTTAGGGAAGGGTGGGGGAGTCCGTCGGGATGCCCAAGGGTCGAGCCGGGTCGTGACGGATTGCTGGTCCGCCCGGGACGCATCTAGACGGGCTTGAGCTTCTTCTGAGAGGGGCATTTTGGGCGAGTGCAGTAGCGAGTAGTGGGGGAAAATGAAGAAATAATCGGTCACCCATCACCCAAAGACGTTGGTATTTATAGCGCTGGGGATGGGGCCCACCGTAGATTCCTGCCAGCTCAGCAGCCATCCGGCGAACACGGAGGGTTGGATGTTTCTTAGAGAGCTTAGGGTAATCTTGCAAAGAGTGGGATTGTGTACAACCCAGTGTTCGCCAAGGGTATGAAAAAGGAAATCGACTATTGGCGAGTTAAGGAGTACTCGCCGACTCGTGGAGCGCACCTGGCCAAGGCAAAGCGAGGCGAATCAGAAAGCTGATCTCGCGAATGGTACATGGCGAGGTGAGACAGCCTAGCATCGCTCAGGGGTGCATTTAGCCAAAGCGAGTCGAGTGAGGTCTCGCAGTACCAGACTGGCGAGGTGAGTGCGAGCTCGCTTCCACTCGCAAGAGGAGTTCTCGTGAGCCCAGCTCGCAAAGAGACTGGCGATTGGGGCCTTCACGGGCCACTCACCCAACAGGGGTCTACAAGTGAATTTACCCGATACCCTTGGTGGGCTGCCAATAGCCCTCCAGAACAGCGTAGTTTTGCTGTTAGTAGACCAGTTTGGTGTGCGTTTAGTAAAACCAAAAGGCGGAATTGCGCTATCAGCAGACCGGTGAAGAAAGGCTATAAATAGACCCTAAAGGCACCTTCAGAAAGCATTCCAGATCTTTACTTCTTCTTAGGACGCCTTTGGTTAGCTCCTTCAGCACTCCAAGGTGCCCGACTTCAATTTTGGCTTAGGAGGGAAAATGCTGAAAAGATCTTCCGGGTGTGTGGTGGGACCTCCATGTTGTCGCCAAGGGTCGGCTTTTTAGCTCTAAGTCTTTGATCAGGTTCGTCCATAGGATCAGTAAGTGCTAGTTTCCACCATTCAGGGGTTCGAACTTCTCGTTGGGCCGAGTCTCGGTTCCAACATCTCCAATGGCCGAATTAGGAGTGGTCCTAAGAGCTCATAAGACCGAAGGGAGCTGCTCCACCTAGTCCGCCTTTAAGTTCTCAACTTTCTTCATCAGGAGATTGATGACTAGCTTGTTGGCTGCTTACACTTTCTCATTGCTTCGAGGATGGTTCTGTTGGATCGGTAGGCGCCCTTACAGTGGGGAATGAATAAGGGTTTTAAAAACTTATGTTATATTTTGAAATACTAGCTTATGATAAGAAATCAAAATAGTGATTTTGTTTAAAGATCTAAATTGTTTTATAATAAAGGATAGAATAATAAACAATTTAGATAAATGAAGAGCAAATCAATTTTATTACACAAAGAGAGACATGATTATTATTAATAAAATTGATTACAAAATTTTGATTTCAATGATGCTAGAATTCAAAGCGAAATATGAAAGACTCTTTTTGTTTTCTATACCGACTTGTATCCCCACGAACTGGTTGGCTTTAGCCGATCCTACCCCGGATACGGCCTCAAGCCGCTCTAGCCAACCCTTCCCCAGATATGGCCTCGAGCACCCCCTAGACCTACACCCGAGACCTAGTCGCCAACACGAGGCAAATTTCAGCCCTAAGTCCTACCCAGACCTAGTTGCCAACAAGAGGCGAATTTACTACACGATTACAAGAAAAGATGTGAAATAAAAAGACAATTATATAAAACTCCCTCTATGTGGATCTCTTGGAGAAGTAGATGAAGACGCAGAGTATGATCATAGTCGATGCAGTTTTTCATCACGATGATGACGCGCGTTGAAATCTTCTCCACAGATCTCCTTTAGTCTTTATGGATTTGTGGGAGTATATCTCCGAACCATTCTCTCTCTGTTGTGGCACGAAGCTCCGGAATTTTGGATCTCTGGAGGATGAGGAAGACGGAGCCAAGGGATCCTTTTTATAGTCTCAGCGCTAGCGCCTGCGCTAGTGGTACCGCCGGCGCTATCCCATATTAGGACATATTCTGCGCAGCAGAATCTTCAATCGGAGGAAACTTTTCTCTCCTGCCTACTGTGCTGCTCTCTATCGCCTGCGCTATCGGATACCGCCTGGCGCTATATCCTTCTATAAGTACTCCCGGCATTTGCGCTTAAGCAAACATTTCGTCGATCGGATTTTCGTCGAACGCAGCTAACATTTCGTCGAGCGAAATTTCGTCGAACTCAATTCATCGATCAGGCTTCAACATTCGTCGAACTCAATTTTGTCGACTGGAGGTAAGAGTTCGTTGATTGAATATTCGTCGAACGCAGTTATGAGCATTTCGTCGAGCGTCGCTAACAGTTCATCGAACGACAGCTAGCGCCTGGGCTAGGACCACCGCCAGCGCTAGTAGGAGATTTGGATTTGATGGCTCAACTTTGGGGGCAACCTTCTTATGTAATCCTTGAGTCATGTGGACTTTGTTATCCTACACACTTAAACACACAAGATCAAATACACATAGGTTTTGTTATTCTCAAACCTAGGAGATGCGGAAGACCATGTTCCAACAAACTCCCCCTTTTGATAATAACAAAACCATTAATGATTAATCAGAGCATTAATATATAAGCATGATGAAACTTACTTGTGTGTGTGTGAAAGTGATGACTTAGGATAATTATCGATTTTAGAATTTAGAATTACTCCCCCTAAATACATGCTCCCCCTAAGTGAATGCTCTCCTAATATGTAAGCTATCATCTTAATTAAGCATTATATTTTGATAGCTGATTAATATTTATCATGTTAGTTCTCCCCCCTTTGTTATTAGCAAAAGTGGGCAAGGAGACACCACTTATAAATTGATAATAAGATAAAAGCATGATCGAGCTGTAGAGAAGGAAATGATAAGGAGTTTTAGAATACTTTTTATTTAAATAGATCAGAGTTTGAGTATTACAACATTTTCATAAATCAGAGTTTGTAGCATAAACAAATGTAATGATGTCCAAGTAACTAAACTACCCAGACAATATGTCTACACCCTAGCCCCGTACTAAGTGATGGATGGGCATGAGGAGCTGCATACATGCCGTAGGTTGGGGTGTTAGTCCCATATGCAAACACTAGACAAAACTCAACCTAGCACTCTTTCCCCCTAGTGCCTCGCAAGGCCCCACTGGAACCCTCCCCGGTTAAGGACAAGACATGAATAGAGATAAAGGTTATCTAATGTCTACAACCCTATGCCCCCGCTATGGTGAGAAATGAAGTCATGGATAATAATTATTGGAAACATTTAAGCGTTTTAAATCTAGTGACATAGCCTCCTGATTTATTTTTAAATTTATTTTTTATATAAACAAACAACTCACGTAGCTATTTAGAAATCCATTAATGAATCAGAGTTTTAGCATTACAATATTTAGAATAACCAATATAAATTCTACCAAGTAAGTCTACCATTTGTTGAAAAAGGAATTTTGGTATTTAAGACTTTGATATAAGTATGAAAGTGCAAGGTAAAACAATTATATGGTTATGATGCGGAAGACTTATATCAATACAAGTAACATCTTATTGTAATTAATGATCATCCATAAAAAGATATATGAGTTAAATTTCAAAAAGAATATGTTTTTGTAAATCATTTTTTAATTAAAATCTGTAAGTTTGACAATAAAGTAACCAACATGAAATAATGTTATAAAAAAAAGATTACTACAATGTTATTTTAATTCACAATTTCCAAAACATACCAAACATTGTAGAGAGCATGCTAGGTTATCTAGTGCATTTCATAAATAAAGAGTTGTATAGAATTTGTATTAGGATCCAATACTCATGAGAAGAAGTGTTATGGAAGATAATTGTTGAAACCGATTTCTCAGTCTCTGTGGAGTTTGGGGCCCTCACCGAGATGAGGGGCGACCAACCCTTACTCCACCCAAGGGAGACCTCTAGGTTGAAGGTTGAGGAACTATGGAATGGACCAAGGGCTTAGTGGGGAGGTCCCGCCACAAACGCAGAAGCCCCTTAGGAACTTCCCCTCCCAAGCCACTACTAAGCTTGGGCACCACTGGAGGCTCTCCTCACTCACTAGAGAGACTTGGGGAGGGAGAGAGAGGGAGACAGCTAACCTAGAAAGACCTTGCCTCCAAATGATGCCCCCTCAGTCCTATTTATAGGATTTCTGAAGTTGGGATGCAAATAACCAAAAACCGGTCCCTGAAAATACCAACATACCCCCGGAAGTGGTTGCGGATAGTCAAGTCCCATTGTTCTGATACGCTAAACGCAGACCGCCTCCTACTTTGGGGCTGGGGCCAGCCAGGGGGCTGGCCCCCCTCCCGGCTCGCCCCCTAAGGTTTTTAGGGAGAGCCAGGGGCTTGGCCCCCTCCCAGCTCGCCCCCTAAGGGCTCTGGGGCGAGCCAGGGGCCTGCCCTCTCCAGGCTCGCCCCCTAAGGGCTCTGGGGCGAGCCAGGGGGCTGGGCCCCCTCCCGTCTCACCCCCTAAGGGCTCTGGGGCGAGCCAGGGGCTTGGGCCCCCTCCCGGCTAGCCCCCTAAGGGCTCTAGGGCGAGCCAGCGGGCTGGGCCCCCTCTCGGCTCGCCACCTAAGGGCTCTGGGGCGAGCCAGGGGGCTGGGCCCCCTCCCGGCTCGCCCCTAAGGGCTCTGGGGAGAGCCAGGGGCTTGGGCCCCCTCCCGGCTCGCCCCCTAAGGGCTCTGGGGCGAGCCAGGGGCTTGGCCCCCTCTCGGCTCGCCCCCTTAAGGCTCTAGGGCGATCCAGGGGCTTGGCCCCCTCTCGGCTCGCCCCCTAAGGACTCTGGGGCGAGATAGGGGCTTGGGCCCCCTCCCGGCAAGCCCCCTAAGGGCTCTGGGGCGAGCCAGGGGCTTGGCCCCCTCCCGGCTCGCCCCCTAAGGGCTCTGGGGCGAGCCAGGGGCTTGGTCCCCTCCCGGCTCGCCCCCTAAGGGCTCTGGGGCGAGCCAGGGGGCTGGGCCCCCTCCCGGCTCGCCCCCTAAAGGCTCTGGGGCGAGCCGGGGGCTTGGCCCTCTCCCGGCTCACCCCCTAAGGGCTCTGGGCGAGCCAGGGGGCTGGGCCCCCTCCCGGCTCGCCAAATAAGGGATTTGGTGCGAGCCAGGGGCTTGGGCCCCTCACAGCTCGCCCCCTAAGGGCTCTAGGGCAAGCCAGGGGCGTGGCCCTCTCCCGGCTCGCCCCCTAAGGGCTCTGGGGCGAGCAAGGGGCTTGGCCCCCTCCCGGCTCGCCCCCTAAGGGCTCTAGGGCGAGCCAGGGGCTTGGCCACCTCCCGGCTCGCCCCCTAAGGGCTCTGGGGCGAGCCAGGGGCTTGGCCCCCTCCCGGCTCGCCCCCTAAGGACTCTGGGGCGAGCCAGGGGCTTGGGCCCCCTCCCGGCTCACCCCCTAATGTCTCTGGGGAGAGCCAGGGGCTTGGCACCCTCCCGGCTTGCCGCCTATGGGCTCTGTGGCGAGCCAGGGGCTTGGCCCCCTCCCGTCTCATCCCCTAAGGGCTCTGGGGCCATCCAGGGGCTTGGTCCCCCTCCCGGCTCACCCCCTAAGGGCTCTGGGGTGAGCCAGGGGCTTGGCCCCCTTCCGGCTCGCACCCTAAGGGCTCTGGGGCGAGCCAGGGGTTTGGGCCCCCTCCCGGCTCGCCCTCTAAGGGCTCTAGGGCGAGCCAGGGGCTTTTCCCCCTCCCGTCTTGCCCCCTAAGGGCTCTGGGGCGAGCTAGGGGCTTGGCCCCCTCCTGGCTCGCCCCATAAGGGCTCTGGGGAGAGCCAGGGGCTTGGGCCCCCTCCCGGCTCGCCCCCTAAGGGCTTTGGGGCGAGCCAAGGGCTTGGGCCCCCTCCCGGCTCGCCCCATAAGTGCTCTGGGGCGAGTCAGGGGCTTGGCCCCCTCCCGGCTCGCCCACTAAGGGCTCTGGGGCGAGCCAGGGGCTTGGCTGTTGGGTTTTTCTAGAACCATACATCATATGTAGGCGCAGCGGAAATAATGAGAAACAACCCAAAAGACTTTGATCGGGCCATGAATGTTGAATCAAGAACTTAATAAAATTGCTAGGTATGAAATTACCTTTGCGGGATTGGATCAAATCCAACCTAGATGCTCCAAGAAGAAGATTCCTGTCGGCGGCAAAGAGAGTTCTCACATAGAATAATGTCTACGTCTCTACAGCAGTCCACACGAGCCGGGAGAACACCAAGTCACATCGCACGCAACTCGGAAGGGAGAACAACTGCACCTTGCACTTCCACGAACTGCTAGGTTTGCTCCAGGAAGAACAATCACGACGACGATCGCCGGAGAGGAGGTCGGCGGAGGCAAACTGGGCGGCGGAACACTTCCGTCGAGGGTTCGGGCGGAACACTTTCCGTCGGCTAGGGCGGAACTCTTCCGTCGAGGGTTCCTTCGTGTGTCTTTTTAGAACTCTAAAAGAAGGTCTATTTATACGCAAGGTATAAACAGGCTTCTAGAAGAATCGCTATCCGCAGACCACACAGCATAATTGGGGTTTCTGTTACAATTCGTCGGGATTCCACGGAACAGCATTCGTCGAGATTTCACGGGACAATACGACGAATTCCGACGAATCATATCAGATGACAACATTTGCTGAGTTAAGGATCTCTGTAACGATTCGTTGGGATTCCACGGAACATTCCGACGAATTCCGACGAATCATATCCGACGAATTCCGACGAATTCGATCCGTGTAAACCCGATGAATTCAGACAGCAACATTTGCTGGACCTCCCCCATTCTATATGGTGATTGGTAACCTTTACCAACACAGTCAATCTTCCATTTTCTCCACATGCTCTTATGTGCGACCCTGCAGGCTCATATCGCGTTGGCAGTGACATTACATGTTTGACCACTTCTAGATCACAATGTTAACTCCAACAGTCTCCCACTTCATCTTGAAAGTATCAAACAAAAACCTTACAAACAATGAGCGGCATCTAGCAATGCATCATTGCTCCCCAAGCAATAAGAGTTCATAACTCATAAGCCTTTATGACCAATGTTCCAGCGTTGTCTTTGTCCCTTTGTCCCTTACATCCGGAAAGAACTAGAGGCATGGACCGTGTCACCCTCTTAATAGCTCAATCCAAGTTTCTTGATCTAGAATGGACTTCCAGAGAATGGTGAGCTCAATATCACATATTGACTCAACCAAGCATGGCCATGCATTTCTCAGTCCAATTCCATCAAGGGGCCCATGGATGCAACTCCTGTTATATAGGAGGATAAATCCCATATCTGCTCACACTCAAACACCCAAATGATTCGTAACGTACCCAACGATCACCCTTATCATCAACCTTCTTCAAGGAAGACTTTAGATGACATCAAAGCACGCTCTTCCTCACTCGATGAATGCTGCGACTTCAGGTCAAAGGACCACAACACCATTGTCAAATGAGACCTACTTGTGACACTTTTAAGTAACAATCCACAAAGTAGTCTCAGGTTGGGTCTGTCCAGTACAACTCGTTCACTAACAAGTACCCACGTGATGACTTGATATCACAATATCATGACCTGTGAGAACCGGTCATCAGTCAACACACATGCTAGTCTTAACGTATCATCATCACCCTTAGCTTCTAAGATGATGCCTCGACCAGGGACCTTTTAAGAATGAAGCTTCGAAATCATAGGCTCTCACATTCAAGTCACGTACTTGATGTCCTATGGAAGCGAACATTCTAAGGGTATTTATCACGAATTTTATTCTATCATATAGAAACAGTATATTGTAATAAAAGAACTTGCCATTAATTGTAAAAGGAAATAATTGGTACACAATTCATCATATGAATAAATAATAAATAGCCAACAGAATATATATTTTACATGCAACCCACAAGACTCCCACTAGAGTTGATCACTCAGGTATCGTATACCCATTGATCTAGTATGACCATCATGCTTTCTCTGTGCGAGAGGCTTTGTCAGTGGATCTGCAATATTCTCCTCAGTCGGCACTCTGCAAATGTTCACATCTCCTCGTTCGACAATCTCACGAATAAGATGGAACCGCCGAAGTATGTGCTTGGAGCGCTGATGGGATCTAGGTTCCTTAGATTGTGCAATTGCACCATTGTTATCACAGTAGAGAACTACGGGACCAACAATGCTAGGAACTACATCTAGCTCGCCGATGAATTTCCTAATCCATACAGCCTCCTTCGCTGCATTTGCCGCAGCGATATACTCGGCCTCAGTTGTAGAATCAGCAACTGTCTCTTGCTTGGAACTCTTCCAGCTCACAGCTCCTCCATTCAGGCAAAACACAAACCCTGACTGAGACTTCGAATCATCTCTATCAGTTTGGAAGCTGGCATCTATGTAACCACTTACAACAAGCTCTTCCTCTCCACCATGCACCAAGAATACATCCTTAGTCATTCTCAAGTACTTCAGGATATTCTTCACGGCTATCCAGTGACAATCACCGGGATCAGACTGATACCTGCTAGTCATGCTCAAAGCAAAAGAGACATCGGGTCGATTACATAACATTGCATACATGATTGACCCAATTGCCGAAGCATATGGAATCAACTTCATGCGGTCCTTATCTTCACAAGATTTTGGACACTGGTCCTTAGAGAGATTTACACCATGAGACATGGGCAAAAATCCTTTCTTGGACTCAAGCATGTTGAACCGCTTCAACACCCCTCAATGTACGTACTCTGGGTCAAACCCAGTAACTTCTTCGATCTATCTCTATAGATCTTAATACCGAGTATGTAAGTCGCTTCACCCAAGTCCTTCATAGAAAAGCAGTTCCCTAGGTTGTTCTTAACAACTTTCAGGGTAGGTATGTCATTCCCGATCAACAGTATGTCATCTACATACAATATCAGGAAGACAACAATGCTCCCACTGATTCGCTTGTAAACACACGGTTCATCCTCGTTCTTGACAAAACCAAACTCTTTGATTTTCTCATCAAAACGAAGATTCCAACTTCTAGAGGCCTGTTTCAATCCATAGATGGACCTATTCAGCTTGCATATTTTAGTGGCTTCATTTGGGGATACAAAACCCTCGGGTTGTGTCATGTACACTTCCTCAAGGAGGTTTCCATTTAGGAAAGCCGTTTTGACATCCATCTGCCAGATCTCGTAGTCATAATACGCAGCAATAGCAAGCAATATCCTAATGAACTTTACCATGGCAACAGCGGAAAAGGTCTCATCATAGTCAACACCATGAATTTGCTTGAAACCCTTAGCCACCAGTCGCCCTTTGAATGTCTGTACATTCCCATCCTTGTCGGTCTTCTTCTTGAAGACCCACTTGCACCCTATGGGTCGTACCCCTTCAGGTGGTTCCACCAAGTTCCAAACTTGGTTTGTATACATGGAGTCCATTTCGGATTTCATAGCCTCAAGCCATTTGTCGGAGTCCGGTCCATTCATAGCCTCTTGGTAGGTCGCTGGTTCATCATCATGATCCATAAGCAACACATTACCTATTTGAGACACGAGAAATCCATATCTCTCAGGCTCAAATCTTGGTCTACCAGATCTACGTAGGACTTGTGTCTCTTGAGCAGGTTCTCTAGCTACAACATCTTGTAGTCCTGGCTCATAATCCAATTCTGGTTCATTCACTACTTGTGGTTCTTGAACTTCTTCAAGTTCTACCTTTTGCGTCTTTCTTGACAAGAACTCTTTCTCCAAGAAGACACCCGTCCTTGCGACAAACACTTTGCCCTCAGACGGTAGGTAAAAGTAATATCCTTTCATTTCCTTAGGATATCCCACCAGATAACCCTTATCTGATTTGGGTTCCATCTTGTTAGGCATTTGACGTCGTACGTATGCCTCACAGCCCCAAATTTTAATGAATGACATACTGGGACGCTTCCCAGTCCATATCTCATATGGTGTCTTTAGAACCGTTTTCGTTGGAGCGTGATTCAGTGTTATTGCAGCAGTCTCTAAAGCAAAACCCCAAAAGGAAACAGGCAAGTCTGCATGACTCATCATCGACCGTACCATGTCTAACAGAGTACGATTTCTCCTCTCAGACACACCATTATGCTGCGGTGTCCTAGGTGGAGTGAGCTGTGATACAATACCACACTCTTTCAGATGATCACAGAACTCATGACTCAGGTATTCGCCACCTCGATCAGATCGGAGTGCTTTAACCTTTTTACCCAATTGGTTCTCCACTTCAATGTTGAACTCTTTGAACTTTTCAAAGTTTTCAGATTTGCACTTCATAAGATACACGTATCCGTATCTACTGAAATCATCAGTAATGTAACGAAGTAGAAATACCCACCTCTAGCCATAGAACTCATGGGTCCGCATACATCACTATGTACTATACCCAAAAGATCCTCAGCCCTCTCAGTATAACCAGTGAAAGGGGCTTTAGTCATTTTGCCTAAGAAACAAGACTCGCATCGCTCAAATGATTCATAATCAAATGAGTCCAATAGTCCATCTTTATGGAGCTTGGATATGCGCTTCTCGTTTATATGGCCCAAACGACAATGCCAGAGATATGTAGGATTTGAGTCATTTGTTCTTAGTCTTTTATTATTATCTACATTATAGATCGGATGGTCCAGGTTCAAAACATAAAGACCATTAAACAATTGAGCTACAACATAACTAACATCATTCTTAAATATAGAACAACAATTGTTCTTAATTATAAAAGAAAATCCAATCATGTCTAAGCATGAAATGGATATAATGTTTCTAGTTATGGCCGGAACATAATAACAATTATTTAGTTCTATTACAAGCCCACTGGGCAAAGAAAGACGGTAAACCCCTACGGCTACAGCAGCAACTCTTGCTCCATTGCCGACGCGCAGGTCCACCTCTCCTTTACTCAGCAATCTTCTCCTTTTCAGTTCCTGCACATTTGTACAAATGTGAGAACCACATCCGATATCTAATACCCAAGATGAAGGAGCAGAAATGTTTATCTCTATAACGTAAATATTCGAAGCGGAAGTCATACCTCCCTTCATTTTATGCAGACCGTCAATGTACGAAGGACAATTCCTCCTCCAATGACCAGCCTTGCCATAGTGGTGGCATTTCCCTTCCTTCACGGTGCTCTTCCTTTTCAGCGCAGAAGATTTGGGCTCAAGATGTGACTTAGGTCCCACCTTCATCTTCTTGAAGCCCTTGGCCTTACCCTTGCCTTTATGTACCATCAATATGGGACTAACAGGTTTGGTCTTCTTCATATTTATCTCGGCAGTTCGCAACATGCCGAGGAGCTCGGGCAGTGTCTTGTCTATTTCATTCATGTTGTAGTTCAAGACAAACTGCTCAAAACTATCCGGCAACGATTGCAGGATAAGATCTGTGGCCAACTCTTGACCCAGAGGAAAACCCAGTCTCTCCAGGTTCTCAATATACCCAATCATCTTGAGTACGTGAGTACCAACTGAGTCTCGAGCTCCCATTTCGCACTGAAATAAGGCCTTCGTGACATCTAACCTCTCTTGACGAGCTTGCCTTTCATGTTGTAGTTCAAGACAAACTGCTCATAACTATCCGGCAACGATTGCAGGATAAGATCTGTGGCCAACTCTTGACCCAGAGGAAAACCCAGTCTCTCCAGGTTCTCTATATACCCAATCATCTTGAGTACGTGAGTACCAACTGAGTCTCGAGCTCCCATTTTGCACTGAAATAAGGCCTTCGTGACATCGAACCTCTCTTGACGAGCTTGCCCTTGAAACATTTTCTTTAGGTGCTCGTCAATCTCCTTGCACCCCATGTTCTCGTGTTGCTTCTGAAGCTCAGAGTTCATGGTGGCAAGCATAAGGCACTCGACGTCTAAGGCGTCATCGGTATACTTCTTATAAGCATCCTTATCAACACGGGACGAGTTCCCGGTCGGCACCTCGGGGGCTTCTTCTTCCAAGACGTAGAGCTTTCGCTCTTGCCTGAGAACAATTCTCAGGTTCCTATACCAGTCCATGTAATTCGTCCCACTAAGCTTGTCCTTCTCAAGGATAGCTCTTAGGGACAAGGGGGAATGTGAACCACTTGCCATGGAATTCTACAAGAATTCATGCAGAATTTAATCAGTACCAAAATTTCCAAAAACAATTTATTTTAATTTGGACTTCAATTAAATACTCCCACTATTTTATTCAAATTGATAGCCCTCACTATCAATTCGGAGAGTCCATGCGAGCTACTCTCTTAGTGGACAAGATCCGTATTTCACCAACACCACGAGTCCGCTTTGGCGTTCCTCTCATAATGCGGTTATTTAGGTAGGCAACGCTTGCCAATTGCATCCTCATGCAACTCTTGTATGGTTGGTGAATAACTCCTTATTCGCATCCATCATATGGTGCATGCCAACCCTATGCCTCTAGGCACTCAACCTTTGAGGTCACCTAGTTAAGTTAGACCCGATGTCGACAGTGGGATATCACAATTATCCGCTCGCACCCTTACCAAGATAGATTAATGCACCTTGCTTTGGCAAGCCCACACTTCATCGATCGAGGCAGGAAGAGTGTCATCCATCGGAAGGCATCCGAACACTTAATATTTGATGAAGGGATTTTAATTTTAATAATAGGTTAACACTTAACCATGATCAACATTTGATCAAGTGCACATCAACAGAAAAACAAGCTTTCTAAAATCCACATGCATCCCTTATGTGCACAACATAAGACTATCAACCTTTGATAGGCGAAAGAGCTAAATCTGGACATTTAGAATTCTTCCAAATCTTCAGATTTACATGCATTGGACAAAGGCAAAGACAACTCGACTTAAAGTAGTAGACAAGCTCGTCTCTCATTGTTGGATTCAAAATCCAAAACAATACAAGGGTTCATTAACCACTTGAGGGACGGTTACTGCTAAGGAGACAACAATTTCTTACAATTAGAAATTACCACGAAATCCCAGACGTTCCTGGCGGGGTTCCAAGGGGCCGCGCCCCTGGCGGTGGTCTGACCAAATTTTTGAATTCCCACCACCAGAAACCACACAAAATCACATCAAATGTGCTATTCCAAGAAGAAATCTTGACATTTAGAATGCTTCCAAATACCTAGATTTGCACGTACTGGAATAACCTAACTTCTGAAACAACATTCATGACCAGAACCTAGCTCTGATACCACTGTTGGGTTTTTCTAGAACCATACATCACATGTAGGCGCAGCGGAAATAATGAGAAACAACCCAAAAAACTTTGATCGGGCCATGAATGTTGAATCAAGAAGTTAATAAAATTGCTAGGAATGAAATTACCTTTGTGGGATTGGATCAAATCCAACCTAGATGCTCCAAGAAGAAGATTCCTGTCGGTGGCAAAGAGAGTTCTCACGTAGAATAATGTCTACGTCTCTACAGCAGTCCACACGAGCCGGAAGAACACCAAGTCACGTCGCACGCAACTCGGAAGGGAGAACAACTGCACCTTGCACTTCCACGAACTGCTAGGTTCGCTCCAGGAAGAACAATCACGACGACGATCGCCGGAGAGGAGGTCGGCGGAGGCGAACTGGGCGGCGGAACACTTCCGTCGAGGGTTCGGGCAGAACACCTTCCGTCATCTAGGGCGGAACTCTTCCGTCGAGGGTTCCTTCGTGTGTCTTTTTAGAACTCTAAAAGAAGGTCTATTTATACGCAAGGTATAAACAGGCTTCTAGAAGAATCGCTATCCGTAGACCACACAGCAGAATTGGGGTTTCTGTTACAATTCGCCGGGATTCCACGGAACAGCATTCGTCGAGATTTCACGGGACAATACGACGAATTCCGACGAATCACATCAGACGACAACATTTGCCACGTTAAGGATCTCTGTAACGATTCGTCGAGATTCCACGGAACATTCCGACGAATTCCGACGAATTCCGATGAATTCCGACGAATCATATCAGATGGCAACATTTGCCGAGTTAAGGATCTCTGTAACGATTCGTCGGGATTCCACGGAACATTCCGACGAATTCTGACGAATCATATCCGACGAATTCCGATGAATTCTATCCGTGTAAACCCGATGAATTCAGACAGCAACATTTGCTGGACCTCCCCCATTCTATATGGTGATTGGTAACCTTTACCAATACAGTCAATCTTCCATTTTCTCCACATGCTCTTATGTGCGACCCTGCAGGCTCATATCGCGTTGGCAGTGACATTACATGTTTGACCACTTCTAGATCACAATGGTAACTCCAACATTGGCCCCCTCCCGGCTCGCCCCCTAAAGGCTCTGGGGCAAGCCAGGGACTTGGGCCCTCTCCCGGCTCACCCCCCTCTGCCCCTACTCTTCCTGCTTGGGCCTATGTTACCACACAACGTTCTAAAGGACTCTTGGGTCTCGGAAAAACACTCGACAAATTCAGGGTTGTACACAATCCCCGCTCTTTTCGAGCGAGGTACGCACTCGGAAAGAAACAACCAACCCTGCATATTCGACGAGCGTCGCTGGGAATCTGGCTAACGGAGCTACTTTGAGAGAAAACATAAAGCCTCAACGTGAGGTCCTCCATCCCTGCCGGCTAGTGAGAGCCCGGCTAGCGGGACCACCTTGGGGGAAAATACATAGCCTCCCCGAGAGGTCTTCCAACCCTGCCGGCTAGAGAGAGCCCGGCTAGCGAGACCACCTCAGGAAAAATACCTAGCCTCCCCAAGAGGTCTTCCAACCCTGCCAACTAGTGAGAGCCCGGCTAGTGAGACCACCTCGAGAAAAATACATAGCCTCCCCGAGAGGTCTTCCAACTCTGCCGGCTAGCGAGACCACCTCGGGAAAAATACCTAGCCTCCCCGAGAGGTCTTCCAACCCTGCCGGCTAGTGAGAGCCCGGCTAGCGAGACCACCTCGGGAAAATACATAGCCTCCCCGAGAGGTTTTCCAACTCTGCCGGCTAGTGAGAGCCCGGCTAGCGAGACCATCCGAGGGGAACTGCAGCACCAAAGACTTATCACCTTGCCAGCCTCTCCAGAGATCAACCTGAACCTCGCGTCTAGTGAGAGCCCGGGAGTGGAATCGATCTGGGGCATTCCAGCACCAAACATATACCACCTTGCCAGCCTCTCCAGAGATCAACCTGAACCCCCCGTCTAGTGAGAGCCAGTAGCGAAATCGATTTGGGGCATTCCAGCACCAAACATATACCACCTTGCCAGCCTCTCCAGAGATCAACCTGAACCCCCCGTCTAGTGAGAGCCCGGGAGCGGAATCGATATGGGGCATTCCAGCACTAAACATATACCACCTTTCCAGCCTCTCCAGAGATCAACCTGAACCCCCCGTCTAGTGAGAGCCCGGGAGCGGAATCGATTTGGAGCATTCCAGCACCAAACATATACCACCTTGCCAGCCCCTCCAGAGATCATCCTGAACCCCCCGTCTAGTGAGAGCTCGGGAGCGAAATCGATCTGGGGCATTCCAACACCAAACATATATCACCTTGCCAGCCTCTCCAGAGATCAACCTGAACCCCCCGTCTAGTGAGAGCCCGGAGTGGAATCGATCTGGGGCATTCCAGCACCAAACATATACCACCTTGCCAGCCTCTCCAGAGATTAACCTGAACCCCCCGTCTAGTGAGAGCCCGGGAGCGGAATAGATCTGGGGCATTCCAGCACCAAACATATACCTCCTTGCCAGCCTCTCCAGAGATCAACCTGAAACCCCGTCTAGTGAGAGCCTGGGAGCGGAATCGATCTGGGGCATTCCAGCACCAAACATATACCACCTTGCCAGCCTCTCCAGAGATCAACCTGAACACCCCGCCTAGTGAAAGCCCAGGAGCGGAATCGATCTGGTGCATTCCAGCACCAAACATATACCACCTTGTCATCCTCTCCAGAGATCAACCTGAACCCCCATCTAGTGAGATCCCTGGAGCGGACTCGATCTGGGGCATTCCAGCACCAAACATATACCACCTTGCTAGTCATAATATTGTATGCAAGAAAAAGGAACTAAGTATGAAAACAAACCATCGCACAACGTGGATTTACTGGTACACGCGTTTTTGGTCGCCACCACTTAGCTCGGGATATCCTTTCTTCGTCTCCAACATCCTAGGTCCTGTCCTCCTCGATCCCCTTCGGCTAGTGTCGTTGTTGCATCGGACCCATTGCCTCCCTTATTTTCAAAAACTCGGGGCAGGTTGATGTCGCGTGACCTTCTTCCTGGTGGAAGTCACAGTAGGATAACTCCACCCTACCCCCTCCTCTTCCTCTTCTTTCTGCTTTCCTGGCTCTCCTCCTTCTTCCCCCGCCAATCGCCATAGTTTGCGGAGGCGGTGGAGGGGTGGCCCTTGGTCCCTACCTCCACCTTGGGTAGTTTAATCTTTTCCTTTTGAAGTTCCCCCTTCCTTGCTCTCGCAGAGTCGACTTGATGGCCTCTGTGCTCGCAGGGCTATTGGATAGCCTCCACCCGGGGTGGTCTCGACCATCAACATTCACTAGTCTCCTTTTGGGGTGGAGCGAGAGGGGGCTGGATGCCTCCCGGCTCAACCCCTTTTGGGACTGGGCTAGAAGGGGAGCGGCGATCTGGGAGGGCGGCCCCCTCCTGAGCTCGCCCCCTTGAAGGGGAGGGGCGAGCTGGGAGGCGCCCCCCTCCAGAGCTCGCCCACTTGAAGGGGCGGGGCGAGCTGGGAGGGCACCCCCCTCCTGAGCTCGCCCCCTTGAAGGGGCGGGGCGAGCTGGGAGGGCGCCCCCCTCCTGAGCTCGCCCCCTTGAAGGGGCGGGGCGAGGTGGGAGGGCGCCCCCCTCCTGAGCTCGCCCCCTTGAAGGGGCGGGGTGAGCTGGGAGGGCGCCCCCTCCTGAGCACGCCCACTTGAAGGGGCGGGGCGAGCTGGGAGGGCGCCTCCCTCCTGAGCTCGCCCCCTTGAAGGGGTGGGGCGAGCTGGGAGGGCGCCTCCCTCCTGAGCTCGCCCCCTTGAAGGGGCGGGGCGAGCTGGGAGGGCGCCCCCCTCCTGAGCTCGCCCCCTTGAAGGGGCGGGTCGAGCTGGGAGGGCGCCCCCCTCCTGAGCTCCCCCCTTGAAGGGGCAGGGCGAGCTGGGAGGGGGCCCCCATCCTGAGCTCACCCCCTTGAAGGGGCGGGGCGAGCTGGGAGGGCACCTCCCTCCTGAGCTCGCCCCCTTGAAAGGGTGCGGCGAGCTGGGAGGGCGCCTCCCTCATGAGCTCGACCCCTTGAAGGGGTGGGGCGAGCTGGGAGGGCGCCTCCCTCCTGAGCTCGTCCCCTTGAAGGGGTGGGGCGAGCTGGGGTATGGCACCTCCCCACTCCCCCCCCCCCCACCGGTACCTCTTCCCTGGACTGTTGGCCGAAAGTTCCCTCGACCATCTGCCGGGGCGGAACCTCTGGACCATCTCTTCTTCTGCCTCCGACTATCATGGAGAAAGTAACCTGGAAGGTCTGTGAGACCTCTTGCTTGAAATTTTCGAACAACTCCAATGTCACCCCAGCCACCGGGGGCTGCGAGCGACCTGGGTCGGATCCTCCACCTCCAGCCATAGAGCTCATCTTGAGAGTTTCTTGAATCGGTCACACACCACGCTCACCGCACCAAAATGTTGAAACCAATTTCTCGGTCTCTGTGGAGTTCGGGGCCCTCACCGAGATGAGGGGCGACTAACCCTTACTCCCCCCAAGGGAGAGCTCTAGGTTGAAGGTTGAGGAACTATGGACTGGACCAAGGACTTAGTGGGGAGGTCCCGCCACATACCCGGAAGCCCCTTAGGAAATTCCCCTCCCAAGCCACTACTAAGCTTGGGCACCACTGGAGGATCTCCTCACCCACTAGAGAGACTTGGGGAGGGAGGGAGAGGGAGAGAGCTAGCCTAGAATGACCTTGCCTCCAAATGATGCCCCCTTAGTCCTATTTATAGGATTTCTGAAGTTGGGCTGCAAATAACCAAAAACCGGTCCCTGAAAATACCAACATACCCCCGGAAGTGGCTGCAGATAGCCAAGTCTCGTTGTTCTGAGACGCTAAACGCAGTCCACCTCCTTCTTCGGAGCTGGGGCGATCCAGGGGGCTGGTCCCCCTCTCGGCTCACCCCCTAAGGGTTTTGGGAGAGTCAGGGGCTTGGCCCCCTCCCGGCTCGCCCCCTAAGGGCTCTGGGGTGAGCCAGGGGACTGGCCCTCTCCCAGCTCGCCCCCTAAGGGCTCTGGTGGAGCCAGGGGGCTGGGCCCCTCCCGGCTCGCCCCCTAAGGGCTCTGCGGCATGCCAGGGCCTTGCCCCCCTCCCGGCTCGCGCCCTAAGGGCTCTGGGGCGAGCCAGGGGCTTGGCCCCCTCCCGGCTCGCCCCCTAAGGGCTCTGGGGCGAGCCAGGGGCTTGGCCCCCTCCCGGCTCGCCCCCTAAGGGCTCTGGGGAGAGCAAGGGGCTTGGCCCCCTCCCGGCTCGCCCCCTAAGGGCTCTGGGGCGAGCCAGGGGCTTGGCCCCCTCCCGGCTCGCCCCCTAAGGCCTCTGGGTTGAGCCAGGGGCTTGGCTCCCTCCCCGCTCACCCCTTAAGGGCTCTGGGGCGAGCCAGGGGCTTGGCCCCCTCCCGGCTCGCCCCCTAAGGGCTCTGGGGCGAGCCAAGGGCTTGGGCCACCTCCCGGCTTGCCCCGTAAGGGATCTTGGGCGAGCTAGGGGCTTGGCACCCTCCCGGATCGCCCCCTAAGGGCTCTGGGGCGAGCTAGGGGCTTGGGCCCACTCCTGGCTCGGCCCCTAAGTGCTCTGGGGCGAGCCAGGGGCTTGGCCCCCTCCCGGCTCGCCCCCTAAGGGCTCTGGGGCGAGCCAGGGGCTTGGCCCCCTCCCAGCTCGCCCCTTAAGGGCTCTGGGCGAGCCAGGGGCGAGCCAGGAGCTTGTGCCCCCTCCCGGCTCGTCCCCTAAGGGCTCTAGGGCGAGCCAGGGGCTTTGCCCCCTCCCAGTTTGCCCCCTAAGGGATCTGGGGTGAGCCAGGGGCTTGGCCCCCTTCCATCTCGCCCCATAAGGGCTCTGGGACGAGCCAGGGGCTTGGGCCCCCTCCCGGCTCGCCCCCTAAGGGCTCTGGGGGCGAGCCAGGGGCTTGGGCCCCCTCCCGGCTCGCCCCCTAATGGCTCTGGGGGCGAGCCAGGGGCTTGGGCCCCCTCCCGGCTCGCCCCCTAAGGGCTCTGGGGCGAGCCAGGGGCTTGGCCCCCTCCCGGCTCGCCCCATAAGGGCTCTGGGGCGAGCCAGGGGCTTGGCCCCCTCCCGGCTCGCCCCCTAAGGGCTCTGGGGCGAGCCAAGGGCTTGGGCCCCCTCCCGGCTCGCCCCCCTCTGCCCCTACTCTTCCTGTCTAGGCCTATGTTACCACACAACGTTCTAAAGGACTCCTGGGTCTCAGAAAAACACTCGGCGAATTTAGGGTTGTACAATAATGATGTGCACATAAGTGTATTTTGAATAGAGTAAACAAATGTTTTAATCAAAAATACAAGAGATATGTAAAGTGAAGAGCACAATAAAACACAAATAATTTTACTTCCACATACTTCAATTCACAAAAAAAATGTACAACAACCAAGGTGCTTTGCACACACAATGCTCATTAAGACTTATCAGGGTGCAAAGTAGTGCTTGGCGGATCACATATTTTATTTTATTTTAATATTAAAACTAGTGATCCGGTGTACTTAAGAATAAGTGGTTTTTTATTTTGAAAGAAAGTTATGGCTTGCACAAGATACTTTACTATTCTTTCAAAGGTGCTCAACCTCACAACGCTTATTAAGACTTATCATGAGGTTCAAGTAGTGCTTGGTGGAGTTATCTTTGTCACTTTAATTTATGATTTTTGTTTTGTACAAAGTTCTCCGAATACACTTGTTTTGCAAACCAATATAATTTATAAAAACATAACCACTTTTCTTAACTTTTAAAGTGCAAACAAAGGTTGTGTAGGTAAGATATTTGTGTAATTTTAATTCATTGTACTATTACAAAACATACACAAGCATTCTTAGATTAAACACATAAGTAGACAATGCCAAAATAAGTGAGTGAATAGCGACCATTATCAAACATAAAACATGTACTCATACTTAGAGGCATGATAAGCTTAGTTCTACACAACTTTTTCAATATAATTAATGCACATATTAATAGATATATCAAAACATGATGAAAGCAATGTTCAAAGTAATTTGAAAAGATAAATTGCAACATTCTAGAAGTTCTAAATAATAGATTAATTCATGCTTGATTTTCAATGAAGTCCATACAGTATTTTTGATATTTTTGAAGAATAATTTTTATTTAAAGTTTGAACTCATAAGATTGATCTTGGACTTCCCGAGGACTACTTTGTGAGAGGTTCGCCCGGTACTAGGTGATTGATGCGCGTCGGCAAGTGCACCGGTCGCTGTCAAGTAATAATTGTGGAGAATAAATTCCCCGGATGTCGGTCTCTTGAGGAATGCAGGATGGGTGATCGAATCGTGCAGTGAATATTGTTACACAAGCGTTTCACAAACACAACAAGGGGTTTTTGGTTGGTTTTCCTAATTTTAACAACAATAAAAGAGATGCGGGTCGAGAACACCGCTTCGCAACGTGAGGTGGATGCAACGGCCGCGATGCCGTGCTTCGTGAGGCGAATGAAGTGGACTCAGGCGCGAGAGAGTGAGGGTCGCAAACACCTCTTCACAACCGTCATTAGCTCTTGCCAACACGGAGCAAACGCCTTGCGTGCGTGTGTGAGTGAGTGCGCTTGAACGTGGTGAATCACAACCAACCCATGAATAAGAACACAGAAACGTTCATTCTCATCAAATAAATATCACAATATTCATTTAGTAAAAGATTCAAAGGGGTACAATCAAGGAAAGAGGAAGGAGATAACCGGTGGTGAAGACTAGCGGCCGTTCACGGCCGGAATGGTAGGTTGTCGGGCTACCTCTGGACTCGGGCGGACGATGCTTCCGGCGTAGAGGGCTGTCACAATCTCCCTACGTGCTCCGTCGTCTTCGACTCAAGGTCTCTTCTTCTTCTCACCGGGCGGAAAGCGAAAATGATTGCTTGGAGGCTTGCGGATGATGGAGAACACTCACGGACGATGGAGGATGTCCAGGAATGGACCGAGGAAGCTTCCCCTTGCGTAGGAGATGAAGTAGGGGCGATCCAAGGGGGCGGTCGGCGGCGTACGGAGCAGAAATCCCGCTCCCGGAATGAATAATACGCCCTAAAATCGCAACAGGCGCTTAAATAGGCGCTGGATTAAACACTGCGCACGATCATTGGCGCACGACCAGTGGTCGTGCGCACAGGAATCCTGCGATCGTGCGCACTGCCTGGACAGAACCTGCACGAGATGAAATCATAAAATAAAATGTTCGCACGACCAGTGGCGCACGACCATTGGTCGTGCGCACTAGCGTCGGTGGTCGTGCGCAATAGGTGAGACAGAACTCATAAAATTACTATTAAGTGCGCACGGACAGTGGCGCACGACCGGTGGTCGTGCGCACTGGAGTTGATGGTCGTGCGCACTGCACCAGACAGAACTCGTAAAAAGGGGTTAAGTGCGCACGATCAGTGGCGCACGACCGGTGGTCGTGCGCACTAGAACAAGTGATCGTGCGCAGTGTTCCTGTGCAGAATTGCACCGGAAACACTTGCACGCCTCCTATTCCAGCACAAACACAGATCTAGCCACCGAAAGTGGCACTTAACAACATATGAGTACTATGAAAGGAAATAAACACGAAAACACACCAAAGTGGGCCAAAATGTGCACCTAGCATGGGTTATCAATTATAAACTAGAATAAGGCTAAAGTGCGTGATATTGACTAAATAATGGCCCGGATGAGTCCATGAAGGTGTATATAATCAGGACTCATCACACCCCCAGACTTAACTGTTTGCGCGTCCCGAGCAAACTAATCCGGCGGAAGTTGAAAGAGATAATTAAAATAGCGAATTACGCAGGGGAGTACAGTGCGAAGTAAAATACGCATGCGAGTAGGAATTCTAGTAGAAGAAGAGTCTAGCTATGCTAACTGATTTACGTAAGTACTAAAGCGTAATCAAAGATTTAATTGTACTCAGTGGGTGAATTATGAAGAATTTGACGATCATGCCCGGTATGAAAGTGACGAGACGCTGAGGCGGGTGTTGCAAAAGATCGGGGCTTAGGAATAACTCCGCTGAAATCCATCAACGTCGTGAACCATACGCTTGCCCGGTCACACTCTCTCCACGGCGCTAGCAAACTCGCAAGTCAAATCAGTAGGACTTATAGGATTAAAACGGGGCTTAGGTTACGGAATGATATGCAAAGATAAACATGACGGCTACGCAACCCAAATGAGCCAACGGCACACTGCACCTTACAAAACCAAACAACTATGCTCGTGTGACACACCCCCAGACTTATCATGAAAACCAGGTGTGCACACAGCCTACTTTACAAATACCAACAGATTTTTCTCTTTAGCTTGGGAGGATTATTTTCAGGATACTCTTCTTCTTTTTTTTTTCTTTTATATATTTTTCTTCTTTCAAGCAACCTCCAGTTGGTTCAAAATCAGCGGATAGACAATATTTTCTCTTCAAAACACAATGATACCACACACCACACAAGTTGGAAATTATGAGCACAGTTAAAACATTTTTTTGGTTGCGGGCGTAGGAAAGGCTTCAGGCTTTGGTGGATGAGGAGGAGCTGAACATAAAAAATGGTAGGCACAAATTTGGCTTGCAAAGGCGAATGAAAGGGGCATGGAATAACAAAGCTCAAACTAGCCAAATGGTGGCCTACATCATGCTTGACTCAACAAGTAGCTCTCACCCATGCTTCAAGAGTCGCTTGGGGCAAGTTCTTAGCCCACGAGAAAGATAAACCTTCCTCCCGACTCGAGCAACACACGTTTAGCGACCGCACACACACGACACCGGGTTATCATCAATTTCATTCGAATTCACCACTTGAGTACATTAAATCTAAATTTACGCAGAGATACTGCACATAAATTAAATGCATAAAGAAAATCTAATTCTACGCAAATTCTACTATAGCATGCGAAGCGACTAGAACACTACATGAGTCGACACCGCGGTCCAAATAATAATTCCTGTGTTAATAGCCTATTTCACATTCCAACCAAACTAGTTTAAACGGAACAACACAAAAGAAAGCACGCACTCAAGTGGGTGAAGTGGTGTGTGAAGATGAACGAAACTAAATAACTGAAATTAAAATACTTCTATTATGCAAATGAGATGAGCACGTGCAGTGGGTGACAAAGAAACGGCTCTCCCCCAGACTTAATCAAAACCATACAACGTAATGATATGACAGTGAAAATCAAAATTGAAAGCTAGGGAAGAAGTTACCCAATGCTCAGCACGTGAGCATACCAGAAGAATGGCGTTTAAAATCAAAAATAGTCCGCAACATCCACCATCGAACACAAAACCTGCAAGCAAAACTCAAAACAACAAAAGCAAAAACAAAAACTGAACTAGGAAAGGTTAGATAAAAGGAAATATATATAAAAAAAACGGAAATCTGGGTTGTCTCCCAGTAGCGCTTTCATTTAACGTCCTTAAGCTGGACCAAATACCTGTATTAGCATTGTTTATAAAGAGTGCAGGAATTAAGAAGACATACTCAAAAATAGTTCATTACAGCAATAAAAAAAAACACGCATCAACTAAAAGCGCTCTTGTGGTGCGCATCTCCCGTAGCATGTAGGCGGGAGGTGAAGGCTTTAGGGCCAGCACTGGTATTACCCAATGCTCCCCTAACCTCCGCCATCTTGCTACGAAGAGCGGCAGCACGAGCGTCACGCAGAAGTTTTTCTTTTTTCAGTTTGGTGACGGTTGGAGATTGCCACCGTTGTGAACTCTCAGATTTTTCCTCCTTAGAATCAGGTGGCGTCACTTCCGGTGTCACTGTGACCACCGGATCGGCCCAAGAGACGGAACGCTTAAACAGTTTATTACACGATTCATCGCAAGAAGAAAAATAATCAGCATTCTTGACTAAATCCACATCATCATTTCCCGGACAGCCGTCATCCTCCTTCTCGGCGTCGAATTCTTTCCGAAAGTCAATCACTTCCTCCTCATCAGATTTGAGCTCCTCCATTTCCCCTTCACCCGTTTCTTGGAAATGCGTCTTCCCTGCACAACTCAGAAGTTCATCAGAAATAACAAGAGGGGAGGAGTGGATGTGTCGGCTCTAGCTTCGAGATGAATGGGCTGCAGCGCCGTGTTAGGTAAGATGACACACCCCGTGGCAAAGTCAAGGGTGGCGCCGCTCTCTTTCAAGAACGGCACCCCCAAGATAGGGATGGATTGATTTTCCCGGGGGCCCAACACCTGAAAGTCCGCGACCACAGTTGTCCCCTCAACTATTACTTCCACGTTTCTCACCTCTCCCTCGGATTGAATAATGGTGCCGTTAGCGAGAATCAGCGATTTCTTTTCCTCTGTGTTAATCTCCAATTGAAGTTTCGCAACATCTTGCAGCGCAATAACATTGCGAGAGGAACCGGAATCGCATAGAGCCTTTGTTTCAACCTGATTGATGGAACACGAGATTGTCAGCTCACTCGGATTGGCATCCACCACATCCCCCAAACTTTTCCCTTGATCAATGGGATTCTTTTCCGTATTACTGGGAAGGGACCCCTGCGAACGCTCAGTTAGCGCTTGGGCCAATTGGCCCAAATGCGTCTCCAAGTTTCGCATAGATGCAGTTTGGTTTGCCATATTCGAGTTAGCTACAAGCATGAATTTTTCCATCATTTCTTCTAAATTACTCTTCTTTTGAGTAGGGGGTGCTTGGTTGTAATCCGGGTGCGGCGGCCTCGGTTGGCTCCCGGAGGCGTAAGCATCATTTTGATGCTGCCCCGGTGACCATCGTTGGCCGGGCGTGTTGGGATTCCACGAGAAGTTCGGATGACTTCTCGCTCCCGGATTATAAGTGTTATTATATGGCGCCCCCTTGGACTGATTTCCAACATAATTCACAGATTCATTTAAAGATAAGTGCACGAAATCACCTACCACTTGGTTCCCCGAGCATTCGTAAGCATGGTGGCCTCCACCTCCACATCCTTCACAAGTAATGATGGCAGCAGATGGAGACGGAGAGGGAAAAGAATCAACCATGAAGAGTCCTCGGCTGCTTCTTGGAGCGTTTCTCCCTGCAGTCCAGAAGGTACTGTGGGAGGCAGTGTCACGCAAAATCCGCAGGGCATCTTCAGGGGTGTGGTTCATCAAGGTACCACCGGCCGCAGCATCGATCATTGCCCTATAATTGGGCTCGATCGCGAAGTAGAACAATTCAACCACGTTCCATGGCTGGAGCTCGTGGCCAGGGCAACGGCGAAGGAGTTCATTGAGGCGCTCCCAAGCTTCCGCAAGAGTCTCTTGATCCAACTGCTGAAATGTGGCGATTTCACGCCGCAAGCTTACAATCTTATCCACCGGGTGGAATTTAGCCAGGAATTTGGATGCAAGGGCATCCCATGTTGCAGCAGTCCCGGGCGGGATGGAATGAAGCCATACTTTTGCTTTATCACGGAGGGAGAAGGGGAACAGTCTCAGTTTGACTGTGTCATCAGCAATGCCCGCATAGCGGAAAGTTCCGCAAATATCAGAGAATTCTGCCAGATGCAGATGCGGGTCTTCGCTAGCCATCCCCGAAAACTGAGCATGGTTTCGGATAATGTTTAAGATCGCCGGCTTTATCTCAAACTGATTGTTCATGATATTGGGCCCAAAGCCCGGATACACGCTTCCAGCAGTGGGGGTGGTATAATCTCTCATAGTACGAGGCCGAGGTCTCTCCCCTCCTGTTCATCAGTGGCCGGATTTTGCCCCTCATCGTGCACTCGCGCATCAGCATCATTCGGGTTCACATGATCACCCATGGCTGCTTGCAGAGCCGCAGCACGCCTTCGCGCGCGAGCGGTTCGTTCGATTTCTGGGTCAAAAGGTGCAAGTTCACCTGCAATCTGCCTCTGCATGTACTGTCAACAACAAGAAGAAAATGAAAAGATCAAAAACAACTGCTCGTGTAACGAGAGTCACGACACAAGACGATACACGCCTGCGTTCCCCGGCAACGGCGCCAAAAACTTGATGCACGTCGGCAAGTGCACCGGTCGCTGTCAAGTAATAATTGTGGAGAATAAATTCCCCGGATGTCGGTCTCTTGAGGAATGCAGGATGGGTGATCGAATCGTGCAGTGAATATTGTTACACAAGCGTTTCACAAACACAACAAGGGGTTTTTGGTTGGTTTTCCTAATTTTAACAACAATAAAAGAGATGCGGGTCGAGAACACCGCTTCGCAACGTGAGGTGGATGCAACGGCCGCGATGCCGTGCTTCGTGAGGCGAATGAAGTGGACTCAGGCGCGAGAGAGTGAGGGTCGCAAACACCTCTTCACAACCGTCATTAGCTCTTGCCAACACGGAGCAAACGCCTTGCGTGCGTGTGTGAGTGAGTGCGCTTGAACGTGGTGAATCACAACCAACCCATGAATAAGAACACAGAAACGTTCATTCTCATCAAATAAATATCACAATATTCATTTAGTAAAAGATTCAAAGGGGTACAATCAAGGAAAGAGGAAGGAGATAACCGGTGGTGAAGACTAGCGGCCGTTCACGGCCGGAATGGTAGGTTGTCGGGCTACCTCCGGACTCGGGCGGACGATGCTTCCGGCGTAGAGGGCTGTCACAATCTCCCTACGTGCTCCGTCGTCTTCGACTCAAGGTCTCTTCTTCTTCTCACCGGGCGGAAAGCGAAAATGATTGCTTGGAGGCTTGCGGATGATGGAGAACACTCACGGACGATGGAGGATGTCCAGGAATGGACCGAGGAAGCTTCCCCTTGCGTAGGAGATGAAGTAGGGGCGATCCAAGGGGGCGGTCGGCGGCGTACGGAGCAGAAATCCCGCTCCCGGAATGAATAATACGCCCTAAAATCGCAACAGGCGCTTAAATAGGCGCTGGATTAAACACTGCGCACGATCATTGGCGCACGACCAGTGGTCGTGCGCACAGGAATCCTGCGATCGTGCGCACTGCCTGGACAGAACCTGCACGAGATGAAATCATAAAATAAAATGTTCGCACGACCAGTGGCGCACGACCATTGGTCGTGCGCACTAGCGTCGGTGGTCGTGCGCAATAGGTGAGACAGAACTCATAAAATTACTATTAAGTGCGCACGGACAGTGGCGCACGACCGGTGGTCGTGCGCACTGGAGTTGATGGTCGTGCGCACTGCACCAGACAGAACTCGTAAAAAGGGGTTAAGTGCGCACGATCAGTGGCGCACGACCGGTGGTCGTGCGCACTAGAACAAGTGATCGTGCGCAGTGTTCCTGTGCAGAATTGCACCGGAAACACTTGCACGCCTCCTATTCCAGCACAAACACAGATCTAGCCACCGAAAGTGGCACTTAACAACATATGAGTACTATGAAAGGAAATAAACACGAAAACACACCAAAGTGGGCCAAAATGTGCACCTAGCATGGGTTATCAATTATAAACTAGAATAAGGCTAAAGTGCGTGATATTGACTAAATAATGGCCCGGATGAGTCCATGAAGGTGTATATAATCAGGACTCATCAGTGATATGATGGGATGATAGCCCAAATTACACTTTCGCAAGATACATGTAAGTCAAAAAGTTAAGTTCAAAATAATAATTTTTGATACTTGTTTTTGTTTTATATTTTTGTATTTGATTTTTGCATATAGGAATAGAATTCAAACAAATATCCAAAGACAAAACAAAATATTTTTTGTAATTTGGCTTTTGTAATTTTGTATTTTAATTTTTCAAAAACAAGTACAGGCAGAATTGCATATAAAATAATATATTTTTATTGATTTTTCAGAATTTTAAAATTTCAGAAAATTGGATACTTGAGCTTGCGCCAGCGTTAGGTCTTAGCGCCTGCGTTAGCTCACAGAGAGTGCTTATTTTGATCATATAGCCTAGATTTTCTTCGAGTTTGCTTCCGATTTTTCTTAATTATGTTTTTACAATGTAAGGCCTGTCTAATGAAGTGATGAGACAAGAAGAAATCGCAAAAAGTTGCGGAAGTTAAAATTAGTACATGAGTTTCATCTTCATTAGAGTCTCATATTTATTAAACCTTAATTATTGAGTTTTGCACAACATATGCATGAGTGAAATGATCATAAATAAGTGAAATAATATTCATGCAATTTTTCAATTCCGATTTAAACATGATTATGATTAAACATACTTGGGGTAATTGAAAATGACGCAAATATATTAACTTCCTAAGCAAAACTTGCGCATTTTATAAATTTAGCCTAATACCCCTAAAATACACCTTTTAAATCCATTTTGACACTTATTTCATTTATTCTTAATAATATCATATAACAAATTTAGTTTTTCAAATTTTATAAGACTTTTAGGAAATGGATTTAGAAGGATAGAAATAAAAAGGATAATTAGATCACTTGAGAAATGATATGATTTTTTATTCAACTTTATTCAATTTGATTGGTTTATGAATTTTGGTTTAATATATGGGAGTCATATCACAAGTTATATAAAGTGATCATATCATGATGGTTCAACAAACAAAAAGCAAAAACAAAAAGGAAATTAAGCATATCATGAAGTAGAGAATTAATATTTTGTTTTGAGTTGACATCTACTTCATGCAAATGATTGGATACTAATGAATGAGAGATTTAGGTATCCAAAGAGGACCGAGTATGACGGTTCCTTTGGGTACCCAAATACATCGAGTTTGCTTTTGAGGAGATGGAAGTGAATGAGCCCTTTTGAGTGGAGTTTGTGTTTCATCTTTAACTTTGGGTCTCCATTCAAATCTTGGTTTAACATTATTTTTAGTTTTCAAATTTCCATAATCATTTACTTGAACATTTGGATCAAAAAGGTTTTTGAATTTATAATTTGGAGGAAATTTGTTTGCATTTAATTTTAAGTTGGGAGAAACATGATTTTGTAAATTATGGTGATTTTGATTTTGATTTACAAATCTTTTATTCTCCTTACTCCCATTTTTAAACTTAGGCAAGATGTTCATATTCATATTCAACTTGTTTTTAGATATAGTTTGATATTGTGAATTTATATTTACAATTTTCATAAGCAAGTTGATTTTTGATTTTAATTCCTCATTCTTGATTTTTAAATTATGTCTATCTTTATTATAAGCAATTGTGCTATTTTTAAGAGTAGAAACAATTGAATCAATATGGTTTTGATATTCATTTCTGTATTCCTCAAATGCTTCGTCCATCTCTTCAATTTCAATTTTATAACTTTTGCATGTAGCACAATCACTTTTTAAAGATGAATTTTCTAAAGAAAATTTTTCATTATGTTCTTTTATACAAATAATTTCTTTTTCAAGTTCCTTAAATTTTTCTTTAATATCATTATATTCTACACAAGTTGTGGTGTTTTCAACTAAGGTGCCATGTGTAGAACTAGATAAATTAGAATTTGATTCTTCATTAATTTTTGCCTTTAAATTTTTATTTTTTAAGCGCAAATGTTTATTAGCATTTTTTATATTCTTAATTTTGCGATTTGTAGTTTGAAGCATTTGTAATGTAGAAATAGAAGTACAGAAAATGGGATTTGATTTCCTTACATTGCTTTCGGGAGAGGCACAATTTGAGCATATCATTTCCTTTACATATTTTTGGCACTCCTTTTCCGAAGACAGTACTTCTTCTTCTTTTCCATTTGATATGTGCTCCATTGATCCGTCATGAGAGAAGCATTCTTAAAGACTTGTGCAACCTTGCATATTCTCCGGTTCTTGCGATTGTTCCATACCTGTAAAAGGAGAATCATACATTTCTTAAAGAAATTTTCATACTTTGTATGCACTAGAAAAATAATATATTAAATTGAAAATGTCTTGAGATAAAGCAGAAAAAATATAATGCATAGCTTTTGCATTTAGGTGACGCTCTTGTTTATTTGATTCGTCCGCTGGTCTAACTATTGCTATATCCAATGCATTGATATCTAAACTTTTAATAAAATTTTCCATTAATAATTTCCACCCTTTATAATTTCTCCCTTCGAATAAAGGTGGTTTAGGAGATTTTTCTTCTTCATAAAAATTTACCCCACTAGTAGAAGCGAGATCATGAGACGCCATTATTCCCGGTTGCTAAGCTGATTTGGAATAACCTGGCTCTGATACCACTTATTGGATTGGTAGGCGCCCTTAGAGGGGGGGGGGGGGTGAATAAGGGTTTTAAAAACTTATGTTATATTTTGAAATACTAGCTTATGATAAGAAATCAAAATAGTGATTTTGTTTAAAGATCTAAATTGTTTTATAATAAAGAAGAGGATAATAAACAATTTAGAGAAATGAAGAGCAAATCAATTTTATTACACAAAGAGATACATGATTATTATTAATAAAATTGATTACAAAATTTTGATTTCAATGACGCTAGAAATCAAAGCGAAATATGAAAGACTCCTTTTGTTTTCTATACCGACTCGTATCCCCATGAACCGGTTGGCTTTAGCCGATCCTTCCCCGGATACGGCCTCAAGCCGTTCTAGCCAATCCTTCCCCAGATATGGCCTCGAGCACCCCCTAGACCTACACCCGAGACCTAGTCGCCAACACGAGGCAAATTTCAGCCCTAAGTCCTACCCAGACCTAGTCGCCAACAAGAGGCGAATTTACTACACGATTACAAGAAAAGATGTGAAATAAAAAGACAATTATATAAAACTCCCTCTATGTGGATCTCTTGGAGAAGTAGATGAAGACGCAGAGTATGATCATAGTCGATGCAGTTTTTCATCACGATGATGACGCGCGTTGAAATCTTCTCCACAGATCTCCTTTAGTCTTTATGGATTTGTGGGAGTATATCTCCGAACCATTCTCTCTCTGTTGTGGCACGAAGCTCCGGAATTTTGGATCTCTGGAGGATGAGGAAGACAGAGCCAAGGGGTCCTTTTTATAGTCTCAGCGCTAGCGCCGGCGCTAGTGGTACCGCCGGCGCTATCCCATATTAGGACATATTTTGCGCGCCAGAATCTTCAATCGGAGGAAACTTTTCTCTCTTGCCTACTGTGCTCCTCGATATCGCCTGCGCTATCGGATACCGCCTGGCACTATCTCCTTCTATAAGTACTCCCGGCATTTGCGCTGAAGCAAACATTTCGTCGATCGGATTTTTGTCGAACGCAGCTAACATTTCATCGAGCGAAATTTCATCGAACTCAATTCATCGATCAGGCTTCAACATTCGTCGAACTCAATTTCATCGACCGGAGGTAAGAGTTTGTCGATCAAATTTTTGTCGAACGCAGTTGTGAGCATTTTGTCGAGCGCCGCTAATAGTTCGTCGAACAACAGCTAGCGCCTGCGCTAGGACTACCGCCAGCGCTAGTAGGAGATTTGGATTTGATGGCTCAACTTTGGGGGCAACCTTCTTATGTAATCCTTGAGTCATGTGGACTGTGTTATCCTGCACACTTAAACACTAAAGATCAAATAGACATAGGTTTTGTTATTCTTAAACCTAGGAGATGCGGAAGACCATGTTCCAACAGGTTCATTGAGGCAAACCTAAGATCTGTCCCTAGCTGCCAGCAGAAATCCTCCAGCTCCAAGCTGGTGAACTGCGGGCCATTTTCGGTGATGATGGCGAGAGGTATCCCAAACCCGCAAGCGGCTTCCCCCAAGATGAAGTTCTTCGCGACCTGAGAGGTGTTATTGGCCAGAGCTTTGACCTTGATCCATTTGGAGGCGTAGTCGATCATGATGAAAAGGAACTTCCTATTGACGCTAGCATTGGGGAAACAACCTATTAGATCGATTCCCTAGATGGCGAACGGTCAAGGGGTCGTGATCAAATGAAGCTGCTGGGATGGATATAACTGGAGGGGAGCGAAGAGCTGACACTTTTGACATTTCTTTGAGAAAACTTTGGCATCCTTTCGGAAGGATGGCCGGAAGTAACCCTACCTCAGGATTCTTTGCTCTATAGTGCAAGTCCCCGAATGACTTCCGCACTCTCCAGAATGAATCTCTTCCACAACTTAAGACATAGCTTCCGAAATGCATCTCGTCAAGGGGCCCGAGATGGTCTTGCAATACAACTCCCCGCTATGCAGTAAGTAGTAAGTCGCCTTGTACTAAAACTTTATTTGATCTCCATCTTCTGCTGGGGGTTGGCCGGTAGTCAGGAATGTCACGATCTGATCAATCCAGTAAGCATACTGCTCGATCTCCATCTTCTCCCCTTCCACAATGGACAGTCAAAATAATTCGGTGATCGTTCCTCCGACACTCTGTCCATACTTAGCCAAACGGCCTACCGCCAAGTTCTCCTCTCTCGACACGTGCTCGACGAAGAAGGATTGGAATCCTCCAATCAACCCTTTTACTTTTACCAAGTATATTTTATAGGATGGTGTCATGCACTTCGAACTCTCTTTGGATCTACGATGTGAACACCATTGAATCTGTGAAAACTTAGATGTCTTGAATCCCCAACTCCTTGGAGAGATGCAAGCCTGCCACTATGGCCTCGTACTCCGCTTGATTTTTTATGATGGGTAAGAGGATCTCAACTACTTGCTCGATCCTAGTTCCCAGTGGGATGACAAGCACAATGCCTACTCCCAGCAATAGATGGAGATCAAGCAGTATGCTTTCTGATCTGATCAATCCAGTAAGCATACTGCTCGATCAATCTAGTAAGCATACCGACCATTTTGCTAGCCTTCCCGAATGCTCAACTTCATCCAGGATACTTTGGAGAGGATGATCAGTCATGAATCAGATGGAGTGAGCTTGAAAATAAGGCTGGAGCTTCCGCGCTGACACCACCAAGGCAAAAGCTAGCTTCTCGAGGATAAAATACTGCATCTCTGCCTTTTTTAGCACCCGACTCACATAGTAGATAGGTAGCTGCCTCTTTACCTCTTCTCTGACAAGCATTGAACCCACTGCCTCTGCTCCTACTCCTAGGAATTGGAGTAGGTATTCGCCTTCCTTGGGCCTTGGAGGAGAGGTGTCTCGGTTAACTACTGTTTGAGATTCTTGAATGCATCCTCGCACTTCTCGGTACATTCGAACTGCTGGCGGCTTCAGAGCATTTTGAAGAATTGGGAGCACTTCTCTCCTGCCTTTGACAGGAAGTGTCTAAGGGCCGCTAACCTTCTAGTCAGCCTTTAGACTTCTTTGGTGCTCTTCGGCAATGCCATCTCTAGGATAACCTTAACTTTGTCAGGATTTGACTCCACTCCTTTCGGGGTGAGAAGATGCACCAAGAACTTTTCTTTTACTGCCCCAAATATGCACTTCGCGGAATTAAGCCTCATCTTGAACCTTAGAAGTGTTGCGAGGATCTCCACTAGATAGATGACATGCTCCTGGGCGCCCTTGCTCTTGATCAAAAGGTCATCCACATACAACAACAAGTTCCTCCCCTTTTGCTCTTTGAAGACTTGATCCATCATTCATTGGTAGGTAGCCGCAACGTTATTCAACCCGAAGGGAATCATCTTGTAGTTATACAGCCATCACCAATAATGAAGGAGACTTCGCGACAATCGGGAGGATACATCAGGATCTGGTGGTATCCTGAAAAGGCATCAAGGAAGCTCATCATAGAAAAATCGATAGCCGAATCAACCAGCGCATCGATTCGAGGGAAGGGATAATAATCCTTTGGGCAAGCTTTATTTAGAAGGGAAAAATCTACACACATTCTCCAGCTCCCCCCAACCTTCTTCACCATTACAATATTTAAGACCCTACCTGGATACTGGATCTCTGACACAAAGCCTGCCTCAAGAAGTTTCCTCACCTCTTCTTTAATGGGCTCAGCCAATGCAATGGTACTTGCCCTCTTCTTTTGTCGGATGGGCTTGACCGTGGGGTCCAGATTGAGGTAGTGGCAGGCAACCTCTGTGTCAATTACTGGCATTTCTATGATTCTCTAGGCAAAGATGTCAACATTCTTTTGTAAGCATGTCGCCAACTCTATCTTCTTGTTGGTCTTCAGGGATCCTCCAATCTTTAGCAACACTGGCTCTCTGACTTCCCAGAGTACTTCTATCTCTTCCACTTTTTCCACAACTTCCAGCCTCGCCATGCCTTCCAGCACCTTCTCCATCTCCTCCACATCCTCCATCCAGCTGATGGTGCTGACTGCGATGAGATATCACTTATAGGCAGCTCTTGGATCACTCTTGATCCTCACTTGGACAATCCATTGATAGTATTTTTAACACCGATGGTAGGAGGATGGGACGACCATGAAGAAGTTGATGAGTGGCCTCCCTAAGATCGCATTGTAGCATCTCAGGGCATCAACGATGATGAACCGACACTTGATTGAGGTGCCACCGAGAGTTACCAGCAAATCTTCTCCTCCCTCCACCTCTTTCTTATCTCCCGAGAAGCCAAAGAGGGGACCATCTCAAGCCATCGAACATCTTTTTAAAGATGACGTTTACTAAACTCCCATTGTCCACCAGGATTCGATCGATGGAGAAGTCCTCCATAGCAGCATAGATCACAAGGGCATCATGGAAGGGATTCTCATTCCCCAATATGTCCTCCTCTGAGAAATTGATCTCTTCTAACGGGGGCGGTGCCTGCGAGGTCAATGCGATGCTCTTGCGATAGATTTGATGGATACTACCATTGCGGTAAGCTCCTAGACCTGATCCCCTGTGGATCACCCTTACTGCTTCTCCTCCTTCTCCTTGGATAACTTCTCCTCGGCCTCCCTAGTCGATTCAATCTTCATTCAACCTTCGAGCAGGGACTTGTGTTGGGAAAAACACCCTTGCGATTTATCTTACAAATTATCTTAAAGTGATTTCATAATCTAGGATGTATTGCCCATGTTGTATAGAAAGGGTAAATTGGTCATTAGATGTCCTAGGATATAATACTTACACTAGAGTGTCAAAACCAGTCCAAACTAAGCAAATAAATTTAGTTGAGTTAAATTGCGCCGAATAGAAGTCGATGCAACTTTGACTAGAAGTCGAAGCAACTTTGAATACAAGTAGAAGTAACTCAGACTGAAGTCAAAGTATAGTTGATGTCAACGCAATGTCAAGATGTACTCGACGCAGAAGACAGAGCGTGTAAAATCAATATTAGAAGTCGATGCAACTTCGACTAGAATTCGACGTTGAAGATGAAGTTTAAAGTCCAAGTATTCAACTCGATGGATACGTTGATAAGTATTTGATGTAACGTCGACATCTGAGTTCAATCAGAGCTAAGAAGGATTTCAAAGATGTTTCTATAAGAACCCAGAGGTGCGTCGAGTAGAAGTGGGATGAATTCGACGCTACGTCGAATACAGTCAGAAATGAAATAATTTATGTTATTTTTCAGATTCTTTTCTAGAAGGTATCTAAGGATATTAATCAAATTCTAATGGCTCATTTATTGCCAAGAATGGAATGAAGTACTCTAAAGACAACAAAGACATTCTTGGAAGATTTTCAAATTAGATTGACGAGTCGAGAAATAGAAATTGAAAGAAAAACATATTGTCCAATGGATATTCCTTCCGAGGATAGAATAGAAGAGGAAACTGTTGGGTATTGTATCCACAATAACCTTGATTTGTATGAAGTCATTCTTGAACCAAGATTGAATTGCTTGTGTATTTGATATGCTTTTGTAGTATTATTCTTGCAGGTTCACATTGCTAAGTGTAGACCAATGTCAGGTCACAATGGGTCAATGAGCACAGTTTCATACAATGTAATTCCTCATTTTGTGGGACATGGTGTTGACTCATGTGTGATATCTCTATTGGGATACACTTCATTTTCAAGACAATTGAAGCTCATGGTTTGGAGGTGCAGCTGGTGTCCAAGTATGGAAGAAAGAAAAATTTTCCTGAAAATTTTTCCTAAGTCAATTTTTCGATAAGTTAAGGTATTTCTCGAGAGGTTCAATTGATTTCTCGAGAAATCCTTATGTGTTCTCGAAAATTCCTTGAAGTTCTTTAGATGTCTGTCTCAGCGGTTATTTCTCGAAAAGTCTTTATGAGTTCTCGAGAAGTCCTTGTGATTTCGATAAGTTTTTGTGAGTTCTCGAGAAATCCTTGAGTTCTTGAGAAGTCTTCCTCAGCGGCTCTATCCTTTCAGAAGTATTTCTCGAAGTTAATTTCTCATGAAGTCAAGAGTTCTCGAGAAGTCATTCTATCCTTCGAAAAGTTTTTCTTTTTCATTTCTCGAGAAGTCCATCATTTCTCGAGAAGTCTTTTCCAAGCCTCTGAAATTCTCTTCCATGGTTTTTCTTGAAATCAAGCTTCTATCTTTCGAGAAGTTTTTCATTTCTAGAGAATTTTGATTCTCATTCTTCTCATGATTTTAAACTGATTGACATTACGACTTTTCCGTCTGGTTGACGTGACGGCTTTCTTCGTTTTGGTTAAGGTTAATCCTTTTCTAATTCTTATCATTAAGCCTTTGTCTATATAAGGCTCTCTCGTAGGATTAATCTTAAGAAGTAACAATAGAAGGATTATTATTGGTGAATCATTAATCTCTTTCGTGACCTAATCTCTCCATCTGATTCAAGAAGAATGAAAAGTGTCGTGCTCGTCGCCAATTGTTGGAGATCGATCTGAAGTTCTGATTTATCGTCTCCATTGGGAAAAAAAGTTTCGATCGATCCTCGCTCCATCATCTTCTGTATTTGTTGGATCGAATCGAATCGTAGAAGATCAGATCTGTGTCATTCTCAAGTCTTCCTCATCGACATCACGTCAAAGCCATTCAAGTCTCAAGAAGGAAGAAGATCTCTAAGGAGTTTTTAGATCTGTTCGTGAATTGATAAGTGTTTTATCATTCATTATTTTCAATTGATTGTAGGAGAGGTTTTCTCCGAGTTGTAGGAGAGGTGTTCTCCAAGTTGTAAGAGAGGTTCTCTATGAGATTGTAGGAGATTTGTCTCTGAGTAGTAGGAGTGTTGACTCCGAGATTGTAGGATCATTCTTGATCCGAGTTATACTAAAGTAGTCAAGTCTAGCTATGGTGCTAGATTGGCGAGGCCGGCAAGTGGAGTACCCAAGAACGGGGAACCACTATAAATCTCTTGCGTCGTCTGTGATTGTGATTTGCTTTCTGTGCATTCTTTTTATTAAGATTTTTATTCCGCAAAAGACGAAGTTATCACCTATTCACCCCCCTCTAGGTGATTTAGGTTGGCAACTAGATATTACAATTGGTATCAGAGGGTCATTGTTCTTTAAAGGTTAACACCTTGAATAGGATCTATCCATTCCAGTTGCTAGAAAATCATGGAAAGAAGCAAGGAATCTTCCTAGTTGAAATTGTCAATATGCACAAAGGCTAATTTCCCTATTTGGAAAGAAAGAGTCAAATTTTACATGGAAGCCGCAGACCCAAGAATTCTCCAAGTCGTGGAAGAAAGCCCTCATGTGCCTATGACTGCCTCAACAATTGACCCTACCGTTCAAGTTCCAAAGAAAATGATGGATTTAACAAAGGATGAAATCCCTCTCGTTGCCCTTGATAAAAAGGCGAAGAATATAATTGCTAGTGTGGTGAACGGCTCCATGTTACAAAATCTAATCCACTGCAAGTCAGCCAAAGATATATGGACATCCTTAATAGTTCTTATGGAAGGTACTGAAGAAGTAAGGGATGACATAAGATCTCTTCTAAATCAAGAGTACGAGGCATTCAAGCAAATTAAGAAGGAGTGCATTGCCGATGCATACGAAAGATTCTTCAAAATCGTTAACGGCCTAAGAAATTATGGTCGAGAATTTACTAATGGTGAATTGAATGACAAATTCCTGCAATCCCTAACGAAAGACTGGGATAGCAAGATAGTTGCAATCAGGGAGTTTGGAAAGTTACCAAACCTAGACCCACAAAATCTATTTGGGAAGTTATTATCCCATGAGCTGCAAATGAATATTCGCAAAACAGAAGAAGACGGGAATAGTTTTTCAAGAAAGGAAAGGACCTTGGCTATGAAGGCCGAGAGTTCCAGAAAAAGTAGAGCCTTGTCTCCAATTAGAGCACAAGAATCTGATGATGAAAAAGAATCTGAAGCTGGCTCCTCCAGTTCTGAAAATGTCTGATGGGGAGTTTTCTCTAATCTCCCGTCAGTTCAAGAAACTGCTTAGTAAAATAAGGCACCTGAAGAACATGTCTTCCTCCTCTGACTATAGACATTCTCGACGTGATGGTGATCATCATAGAAAGGGTTCAAGCAATCATGACAGGTATAAGACTAAACCTAGTAAACATATCTCTTCTGACATAGTTTGTTATTGCTGTAATAAGCCAGGGCACATGATCGCTGAATGTCCTTATAAGAAGAAAGAGGGTGGAAGAAAAGATGAAAAGAAATCCACAGTCGTGAAAAAGAAGACTGAAAGAAGCCAAGTCGCCAAAAAGTCGAAAACTTTAAGCGACAGTGACTCAGAGAAATCAAGTAGTGAAGAAGAAGCCTACTTCGGGCTGATGGCCATGACTGATCATGAAGAAGAACCTCCATTTACTGGGAAGGTAAATTCTCACACCATCTTATCTGATTCTGATTATGCCTCAGCTGAACAAAAGGATTATCCCTTAGATGATGACTCAAATCACATGACCCAATATACTGAAATGCTTAAAAGCTTTGACAGATGCCGAAAGGTAGTCAAAATTCAGGCCAAGGATATCACGTCTCTCAAAGAAGTGGAATCTAATCTGAGAAAGGAAGTTGAACAACTTTCTTCTTTCAGAGAGGAAATCCAAGTCTTGAAAGACGAGATCAAAAGCTCAGATGAGCTCCTTGATCGGAGAGAGAACTCCATCAAAGTTTTAGAAGAACAGCTAGCCGCTGAGAAGAAGCTAGTTGAAAAGTTTTCACAACCTAAAACCATTCTTCCAATCATTGATACTTTCTCTGCTAAAGCAGGTAGCAGTGGTTTAGGTCAAGTGGCGGGTCCTAGAAAATCTTCTAAGGGCACCCTTGCCAAGAAGAAAGATAAGAATGCTAAGAAAGCTACCGTTGAAGAGAAAGAGAAAGCCCATCAAGATCAAGTGGCATTTAAGAAAGTTTTCTTTCCTACGAATGTCTATGATATGGAGAGCACTTATGGTCACTTGAAACGACCAACTAATTTTGCGCCTGTCAATGACTATAATGGGTGGGCTCATCCTCGAAACCTCGGTGAAAGTGCTTTCAAGGCACCTTATCAAGAGATTAATCTGAGAGATTATGGTCCTTATGTTCATGGTCCGAGTGCTATGAGAGCACCAATAGTGAAGGCTGTTGCACCCAAGACTAAGGAGAAAGCACTACCATGTGTGTGCTGTACTCTTGAGGCATCCTCATCTAGAAAGATTGCTCCTGCGAAAACTAATGTTCAAAAAGTTAAGCAGGAGAAGACTAATAGAAGGTACAACAGGTTTAACTGTTGGTGTTGCGGCAAAATAGGTCACTTTGCTTTAGATTGTTGGTTCAATTGCACTTATTCCAAGAGACCACAAGTAAACAATGCAAGAAAGACCGCTCGCAATGTTAATGTTCATCGTGGTGCTCAACTAACGAGGGACCAAGGACCCAAATTAGTTTGGGCTCCTAAGGCAAAGTAATTTGTTTTTGCAGGTATGTCCAAAGGCCAACAAAAATCCTATCTGGTATTTGGACAGTGGTTGTTCTCGGCATATGACCGGAACTAGAAGCCTCTTACAAAATTTTATTCCAGTTGAGAACGGTCCAAGAGTTATTTTTGGCAGATCTGACAGAGGAATAACAAAAGGCTACGGTATGATTTCTAATTGTAATGTATCCTTTTCAGATGTAGCTTATGTGGAAGGATTAGAACATAATCTGATAAGCATAAGTCAACTTTGTGATAAATGATACATAGTTGATTTTCGTAAAGATTAGTGTTTGATAAAGTCCGCATAATTTTTGGAAACGATTTTATCAGGCACTCATTGTAGAAATATATTTTGTTTAAATTTTCTTTGTCTATCCTCTTCTACACCAGTGTGTCTTTTAGCAAAAGATAGTGCATCTCTTGTTGACGAATGGCACAAGAGATTAGCACATATTAATTTCAAAACTATAAATAAATTATTTTCACAAAACTTAGTGCGTGATGCGCCAAATATTAAGTGTATTAAAGATAGACCTTGTCATGCTTGTGTGCAAGGCAAGCAAACAAGAGCTACCTTTAAGAGTATAATTGGCAAAGATTCAACTAGGTGTTTATACCTACTTCATATGGACTTGTTTGGTCCTTTGCAAATTAGAAGTTTAGGAGGTAAGTCTTACACTTTGGTTATTATAGATGACTACTCACGTTTTGCATGGGTATTCTTTCTAAAAAACAAGTCAGATACCTTTGATATTTTCACTAAGTTTGTCAAGCAAATCCAGAATGAATTTGAATGCTCAGTGGTCAAAATCAGAAGTGACCATGGAACAGAATTTGAATCTGGAGCCATGACAGGCTTTTGTGAAAACCTTGGTATCTTTCATGAGTTTTCTTCTCCTCGAACTCCACAACAAAATGGGGTAGCTGAGAGAAGGAATAGAACACTCATTGAGGCTTGCAGAACAATGTTGAGCGACACTTCACTACCCGAATACCTTTGGGCTGAAGCCGTCAACACTGCTTGCCACGTGCAAAATAGAGCACTCATAAATAAGAACCTTGAAAAGACTCCTTATGAACTACTAAAAGGCAAGAGACCAACCATCTCTTATTTTAGAATCTTTGGTTGTAAATGCTTTGTACTTAATAATGGAAAGCATTACAAAACCAAGTTTAGTGAAAAGAGCTTTGAAGGTATTTTCGTAGGCTATAGCAGCCATAATAGAGCTTATAGAGTTTTTAATAAGAAAACCCTGGTTGTAGAAGAATCCATTAATGTTGTATTTAATGAAATGAGCATGCTACATAGCAGCTCTTCTAGTGCTTCTATTGAAGTTGCAGGTTCAAAGTTACAAGATACAAGCTTGGATGAGCCAGTCAAAGACGATGCTTAAACCTTCGTCAAGATCTCTCCCCCAACCTCAACTATAGAAGAAGATCATATTGATGAAGACATTCCTGTAGTAGAAGATGTTCCCAATGTCCAAGTTGATGCAAGGAACCTTGAGTTCAGACATATGAGGGACCATCCTATTGATCAGATCAAGGGAGACCCTCAAGTCGGCATAAGAACGAGAAGAGGTACTACTAACGAAAATATGTATTTGAATTTTCTTTCACAGATTGAACCGAAGAAGTTTCAAGAAGCAAGTGAAAACCCCCATTGGATAATTGCAATGGAAGAAGAGTTGAATCAATTTAAGCGTTGCAAAGTGTGGACTCTAGTTCCAAAACCCACGGATAAAAATATCATTGGAACGAAGTGGGTCTACAAAAACAAGTTGGATGAAGATGGAACAATCATAAAGAACAAAGCCAGACTTGTAGCAAAAGGTTACAGATAGGAAGAAGGGATCGACTTCGATCAAACTTATGCTCCAGTAGCAAGACTCGAAGCGATCAGGCTGTTTTTAGCCTATGTTGCATTTAAAGGATTCACCGTATACCAAATGGGCGTCAAGTCAGCTTTTCTGAATGGTAATATAAAAGAAGAAGTATACGTTGAACAACCTCCAGGTTTTGTAGATTCTGAACATCCTGATTATATTTATTTACTGCAAAAACTTTGTATGGTTTGAAACAAGCTCCTCGAGCTTGGTATGAGACACTGTCTAACTTTCTTCTTAAGAACAAGTTCACAAGAGGAAATATAGATAAGACATTATTTCTTAGGGAAGTAAAAGGCAAGATTTTGCTAGTGCAAATCTATGTTGACGACATTATTTTTGGCTCCACGGACGACAACCTTTGCAAGAAGTTCTCAAAACTTATGCAAGGGAAGTTTCAAATGAGCAGTATGGGTGAGCTGAAATATTTCTTAGTACTTCAAGTGAAACAATCTGAAGATGGAATTTTCATCTCACAGACGAAGTTCACCAAGGAGTTGGTTAAGAAATTTGGAATGGAGAGTGCAATCTCTATGAGGACTCCAATGAGCTCAGCTATGTCTCTGGACAAGGATGAGAAAGGGAAACCTTTCGATGAAACCAAGTACAGAAGCATAATTGGCTCTCTGCTCTACCTTACTGCCAGTAGGCCTGATATAATGTTCCCTACATGTGTATGTGCTAGATATCATGTGAACTCTAAGGAATTTCACTATACTGCTGCAAAGCGAATTTTGAGATATCTTAAGGGTACATCAAATCTTGGCTCATGGTACCCAAGAAGTTTTGATAGCGAGCTAATAGGTTTTTCAGATGCAGACTTTGCAGGTAGCAAAGATGACAGGAAAAGCACTTCCGGGACATGCCAATATTCTCGGAAGAAGACTTATTTCCTGGAGCAGCATGAAGCAGAATTGTGTTGCAATTTCAACCTCCAGTCAGAATATATTTCTGCAGGCAGTTGTTTCGCACAACTTCTTTGGATAAAGAATCAGCTTGAAGATTACAACTTGAAGTTTAAGGAAATTCCAATGTTTTGTGACTCCTCCAGTGCAATAGCAATTGCAAATAATCCAGTCTTGCACAGCCGGACAAAGCATATTGAGTTGAGATACCATTTCATCCGGGAGCATGTGGAGAATGGGGACATCAATCTATGTTATGTCCCTACGGATAAGCAAGTTGCAAATATCTTCACGAAACCGCTGGATGAGACCAAGTTCTCTTTCTTCAAGACAGAACTTGAAATGCTCAACATGGAGTAATTCAAGCCAAGAAGAAGTCAAGAAAATAGATAGATCGTCAAATGTTCTAATTCTAAGGGAAGCAGAGTTCTATCATTTCGAAAGAAGAAAAATCTAAGTCTTTATTGGATTTCTCGAGAAATGGAGTTAACCTCTAGAGAAATACAATGTCTCTGGTGAAAATGGTTGAAGACAAGATTTTAGCTCTCTTCAAAAAATGATACATTTCTTCTCGCAAAATGGGATTGCACTTCTCGAGAAATGGGTTATCCCTCGAGAAATGACCTTGCGAAGTTAGATCGGCATAATTTTTGGATTTCTCGAGAAATCAGACAACTTCTCGAGAAATAGGTCTTATTTTTTCAGAATTCTAATTTTCCATCGAGAATACGAAAGGTCAGTTACCCGTGTTTATTTTCTTATATATTAAATAAAACTCATTTAAAATTGTCACATCAAATCAAACTATAAATAGACATCCGAAAGGAATTAATGTTCACGCGAGGTCATCTTCCGTTCTTCTCGAAAAGCCACCGACTGTTCATCTTCCCTTCTCGCGACATCTGATTTCTAGTTCGTCCCTAGACGCGATTTCTCCCTTTCAGCTCTCATTCTTCGATCTCCTCTCGATCAATGGCGCCTCGTACAAAGCCTAAGATCGGCGTAGGCAGTGAACTGGTGCGTGCAGGCCTCAGTTTGATCTCAGAGGAGTTTCAGAACTTGTTATATCTTCTAGATGCAGCAGGATTGACCTTTGTTCTTGAGCATCCCTGTCGGATTTTATTCAAAGAAGTAGAGGACTTGACTTCTTAATCAACATCAAGGTTCACAAGGATGGGAAAAAGATGAAATCTACAGTGGGAAATTTCAAGATCAAGTTGAGCCCTAAGTCTCTATCCAAATATCTGAGACTGCCAGTGGTAGATTCAGAGGACACCCTAGAAGATGTTGATTGGGTTAAGGCAGTAGTTTTCTGTGGATTAGATAAAGCAGCTACAATAGTTAGAAGGCAGAAAATGAATAATGAAGGAAAGTTGTTGGTAGACATCATTTCCAAAGTATTACTGTGTAATACTGGTAGCTTGGGTTATGTATCAGCAGATGTCTTCTGCCTGATGACAACAGTGATTTGTGGGAAGAAGTGTAACTGGGCAAATCTTCTTTTCTCCAAGATTAAAGACAGCATTCTGGATCCAAATTTTGCAAGAATACTGTCACTGTATCTAAATCAGCTCAACCAAGAAGTTTATGATATGTCCAAAGGAGCAATCATTCACCATCTGAAAAAGATAGATGTCTTCACAATTCAAAGATGGGACATCAGGATTGAGGGGGAGCAAGAGTCTTCTTTGGAGTCCAACAAGAATGCTCAAGGAGAGCAAGTTGGTGAAGCAAGTGAGAAAGTCAATATTTCTTCTCCTAAAATTATAAGTTCTGTAATTCTTGAAGAACTTCCAGAGGATTTTCATCCTGTTTCTATCCCTCTTCCATTATTCTAGCCTGTTTCATGCTAGAATAACTAATGTTGAAAGAGAAATGAATAAAAAGCTAGCTGATTCCAAAGCAAGTACTGATCAACTCAAGGAAGTTGTTATTCAGGGTGGAAAAGCAATAGATCACACCATTCAAAGTGTAGGAAGAGTTCTGGATGAAGTTTTACAAGTCAGAAAAACACAGGAATCCATGATTTCCAAGGCTGATGAGGATAATTTTAAAGTTATTGATGAGATAGGATTGTTTAAAGAATCTGTTATCCAAACCCTTACTATAGAAGTCAGAAAGGGGGAGGACAAGATGACAGAATTTTTAGATCATTCTTTATCTGAATTTCAAGAGAATTTGGGAAATCAGTTAGAGCAGTTATCTTATGGTGTTCAAAGACAGATTGCAGATATCAATGATTACACCTCTAGGACTGCAGTTTGTCTCCATCATGAGATCTTTCCTGAATTGGGTATTAACCCTGATCAGCCTCCTCCTCAGTTTTCTTCCAGGCCAGCAGGGCTGCAAGGTGATGTTCTTCAGTTCTCTCCCAGGGCAGCAGGGTTGTATGATGATAATCCATCAGTTGAAGCTCATTCCTCAGTGCCTAATTCTAGAAAAAGGAAGTGTGATGAAGGTCCTTCTGCCAGCAAGTCAGTTCCAGGATCAAGCACAACAGGCTATGGAAAAGTTGTTGCTACTGAAGATTTACCAGAAGTATGGAGTCCAGTTTCAAAGATAATTATTCTTGACTCTCTCAAGCTGGTAGAGGAAGGTAATGTGAAAGTTTCTGAAATTTACAGTACATCTGAGTGGAAGAAATATGAGACGAGCAAGACAAAGAGAAGGATTCACTTCAGGACTCATGGTTACAACAATCCTTCAGCTCCAGCAGCTCCTCTAAAGTTCCACCCAAGTCATATGCCTATTTTTCAAGACAAGAACGCAAGAGAAAGAACAATGCCAAAGTCTGAAGACATGATTATAATTGTGTGAACATTAATTTATAAGACAATCTTGAATATATATATATATATATTTATTTTAATGCGACAATCTTTTATATATATATAGATATAGATATTATTTTTGATGCTCTTTCTGCTTGTATATTTTAATCAGCTGTATGTTTTATTTTTGTTTTATATTAATGCAATTCATCTTGGTAAGAAGGGTTCTGACTTCTACAAATAGGGGGAGATTGTTGGGTACTGTATCCACAATAACCTTGATTTGTAGGAAGTCATTCTTGAACCATGATTGAATTTCTTGTGTATTTGATATGCTTTTGTAGTATTGTTCTTGCAGGTTCACATTGCTAAGTGTAGACCAATGTCAGGTCACAATGGGTCAATGAGCACAATTTCATACAATGTAATTCCTCATTCTGTGGGACATGGTGTTGACTAATGTGTGATCTCTCTATTGGGATACACTTCATTTTCAAGACATTTGAAGCTCATGGTTTGGAGGTGCAGTTGGTGTCCAAGTATGGAAGAAAGAAAATTTTTCCTGGAAATTTTTCCCAAGTCAATTTTTCAAAAAGTTAAGGTATTTCTCGAGAGGTTCAATTGATTTCTCGAAAAGTCCTTATGTGTTCTCGAAAATTCCTTGAAGTTCTTTAGATGTCTGTCTCAGCGGTTATTTCTCGAAAAGTCATTATGAGTTCTCGAGAAACCCTTGTGATTTCGAGAAGTTTTTGTGAGTTCTCGAGAAATCCTTGAGTTCTCGAGAAGTCTTCCTCAGCGGCTCTATCCTTTCAGAAGTTTTTCTCGAAGTTAATTTCTCGTGAAGTCAAGAGTTCTCGAGAAGTCATTCTATCCTTCAAAAAGTTTTTCTTTATCATTTCTCGAGAAGTCCATCATTTCTCGAGAAGTCTTTTCCAAGTCTCTGAAATTCTCTTCCATGGTTTTTCTCGAAATCAAGCTTCTATCTTTCGAGAAGTTTTTCATTTCTTGAGAAGTTTGATTCTCATTCCTCTCGTGATTTTAAACTGTTTGACGTTACGTCTTTTCCTTCTGGTTTACGTGACGGCTTTCTTCGTTTCGGTTAGGGTTAATCCTTTTCTAATTCTTATCATTAAGCCTTTGTCTATATAAGGCTCTCTCTTAGGATTAATCTTAAGAAGTAACAACAGAAGGATTATTATTGGTGAATCATTAATCTCTTCCGTGACCTAATCACTCCATCCGATTCAAAAAGAACGAAAAGTATCGTGCTCGTCGCCAATTGTTGGAGATCGATCTGAAGTTCCGATTTATCGTCTCCAGTGGAAAAAAAAGTTTTGATCGATCCCCGCTCCATCATCTTCTGTATCTGTTGGATCGAATCGAATCGTAGAAGATCAGACCTGTGTCATTCTCAAGTCTTCCTCATCGACATCACGTCAAAGCCATTCAAATCTCAAGAAGGATGAAGATCTCTAAGGAGTTTTCAGATCTGTTCAAGAATTGATAAGTGTTTTTTCATTCTTTATTTTCAATTGATTGTAGGAGAGGTTTTCTCCGAGTTGTAGGAGAGGTGTTCTCCGAGTTGTAAGAGAGGTTCTCTCTGAGATTGTAGGAGATTTGTCTCCGAGTTGTAGGAGTGTTGACTCCGAGATTGTAGGATCATTCTTGATCCGAGTTATAGTTAAGTAGTCAAGTCTAGCTATGGTGCTAGATTGGCGAGGCCGGCAAGTGGAGTACCCAAGAATGGGGAACCACTATAAATCTCTTGCGTCGTCTGTGATTTGCTTTCTGTGCATTCTTTTTATTAAGATTTTTATTCCGAAAAAGATGCAGTTATAACCTATTCACCCCCCTCTAGGTGATTTAGGTTGGCAACTAGATATTACAGAAATAAATCAATGACACTATTCGATAGAGAATAATTATTCAGAGGAAGGAAGATAAATTAGATTAAAGGAATTCTATTAAGCCCTTCTTCTTTCTCCTGAAGATCCAACACAGACAAGAAAAGAGAACATCTTTGTACAAGAAATACAAACACAACTACCGCTTCTTCTTCTCTCTTACAACAGGAAGTCATCAAGAGTACAGAGATTATCAGGATCACAAGCAAAACAACTCTTGCATTCATCTCTATCTCAAGCAAGAGTTAATCTTATACAGATCCTGAAGAACATCAAGTGACAACATCCTGAGTGATAGTTGAAGAAGGATTCAAACAGAAGAATCCTATTCTTTCTTCCTCTTCTTCTTTATTCTCATTTCTCTTATTATAATTGAGAAAAGAGACCTAAGAATCCCTCTCCAAAGGATTCAGTTGGTTCTAATAGTCTCCTTATCAAAAAACTCAGTGGTTCTAAGAGTCTCCTTATCAAAAGACTCTGTACGGGTTCTAAGAGTCTCCTAATCAAAAGACTCAGTGAGTGGTCCTAAGAGTCTCGTTATCAAAAGACTCGGTGGTTCTATGAGTCTCCTTATCAAAAGACTCAGGTACTTATAGTGCATTCCAACCAAGGAGGTAGAAGAGTGGAGTACCCACATTTTGGGGAACCACTATAAAACTTGTCTCTTATGTGTCTTGCTTTTCCGTGTTGTCCCATTTATTATTTCTGCAATCTGTGATTATTTGATTCTGGATTGGATTTGTTGATTGCATAGTTGTTAGAAATTTTATTTTGTGTGCATATTTAGGGTAAAAGTTTTAAATCTCTATTCACCCCCCCCCCCCCCCCTCTAGAGAATACTCAGAGGTTACACTGTGCACTTTCATTTAGTATCAGAGGCAGGTTGATCATAAAAAGGCTAACACATTGATCAAAAGATCTCCTCACTCATATTTTAATATTGTAAAACTATTTTTAGAAAATGAGTTCTAAGGACTATGCATCATCAAGACCACCAGTGTGTAACCTTAATAAGTTTTCAGTCTAGAAGGCCAGAATAAAATTATACAAAAACTCTATTGATGAAGAAATCTTTAATATTATTGCCTCAGGTCCCCCACTCCCATTCAAAAAAGATGCAAGTGCATTGGCGAATCAAGAATTAGTCCCTAGAGCAGAGTGGACTGATGCTGAGAAAAAGCTGAAGGCATGTGATGCCAAGACAATGAACATCTTGGTATCCACCATGTCAGATGATTTCTTCCAAAAAGTAGCTGACTGCAACTCAGCAAAAGAGATCTGGGAATCTCTATCCAGACTAGTAGAAGGCAGCTCTGATGAAAGAAATGATAAGAAGTCCCTTCTCATATTCCAGTATGAGAACTTTCAAAAGAAGAGTAAAAAGAATGTAGCTGAGATGTATGATAGGTCAGCCAGATCATTAATGAGTTAAGAAATCTGGATAAGGAGATTTCTCTGACAGAAATCAATAATAAGATTCTCATGTGCTTTCCAATCTTATGGGACTCAAGGATTTAGGCCATGAGAGAGTCCAGATGTCATAGAGAGATCTCCACTAATGATTTTCTTGGAAATCTCAAATCCTATGAGTTGATACTGAAGAGCAAGGATGAATCAGAGGCCAAGGAGATAGTCTCTACTTCCAACCAAAGGAGTATTACTCTGAAGGCTACTGAAGGAGAGTCTTCCACTCCTGAAGAAGAGATGTTCAGTCTCTTAGCCAAAAGGTTCAGAAAATGGGAAAAAATATAAGACTCAAGAATAAAGGAGTGGAGCTCAAGCAAGCCCAGGTTTGATAAGACCCCAAAGTAGGAAGTGATCTGCTTTACATGCAGAAAACCAAGGCATATAGCTCCTAAGTGTTCAAAAGAGCAAAGAGACAGGAGGAGCAATAATAAGGAGCATAGAAAGAATAAGTCCTTCAATAAAAAAAGGACAAGAAGAAGGGAAAGGGTTTCATTGCTGAAACCTGGAGTGACACAAAATCTGGCTCAAGCTCCTCTTCATCAAAGAGTTATGAAGAAACTGTTACTGAAGCTGTCTTCCTGATGGCCTTGGAGGCCTACTCAGGCGATGAAGTAGATCAGGTAAGTATCTTTGATGATTTTGAATTTAGTTTAGAAGAATTTAAAAATCGTTTAAAGGAATTTTGTAATGATTATCTTAAAGTTCAAAAAGAAATAGAATCAGTTAGGGAAGAGTTAGAAGCATTTAAGAAATATTATTTTTATTCTAGAAATTATGACTTGAGAAATCAAATTTGTAAGAAGGGAACAGTAATCACTAATCTAACCAATTAAAACTCAAAACTAAAAGAAGAGCTCACAAAGGCAAAACCCTTTGAAGACTCGCTCAATGGGAGGAGTCAAAAGTGTTGGATCTGTAGGCGCCCTTAGAGGGGGAGGGGTGAATAAGGGTTTTACAACTTTTAATATACTATGATGTACTTGAAATAATAAGAAATTAAAATATAGAGAAATCAAGTAAAATAATTGAAATCAAATAGAGATATGATTTTATTAATATGAAATTAAGGATTACAAAACTTGATTTCTTATAACGCTAGAAATCGAAGGCGAATAATAAAATGAATTTTTCATTTTCTATCCCGACTCGTATCCCCACGAACCGGTGACTTTAGCCTATCCTTCCCCGAATATGGCCTCAAGAATCTCTAGCCAATCCTTCCTCGGATATGGCCTCGAGCACCCCCTAAACCTAACATTGATCTAGTCACAAACACGAGGTGAATTCCTCCCTAAGTCCTACCCAAACCTAGTCGCCAACACGAGGCGAATTTCTATGCAATCACAATAATAAAGAGACAATAACAATATGAAAAACTCCTTCTGTGTGGATCTCTGAAGAAGTAGATGAAGACACGCAAAGTATGATCATAGACAATGCGGTCTTTCATCATGATGATGAAGCATGCTAAAATCTTCTCCACAGATCTCCTTAAGCCTTCATGGATTTGTGGGAGTATCTCTCTAAACCTTCCTCTATATGATGTGGCATGAAGCTCTGGAATTTAGGGGTGTGAGAGGATGAAAAAGACGGAGCCAAGGGGTCCTTTTTATAGCTTTGGGGCTAGCGCTACGTCGGTGCTATCCCAGATTAGGAAACCTTCTCTACGTGTGTATCTTCATTCCAAGGAAACCTTTCCAAAAATCCTCTTATGCTCTGCGCTACCGCCGGCGCTATCCGCTATCTCCTGACGCTATCGCCTTCTATACTTGCCACCTGAACTTGCCTAATCAGAGCTAGCGCCCGCGCTAGGTGATACCACCGACGCTAGTGGAGATGTTGGAATTCTGGCTTCAAACTTGGGGGCAACCTTCTTAGGTTATCATTGAGTCATATGGCTTGGTGTCCTGCACACTTAACCACACAATATTAAATACACAGGATTTTTTATTCTCAAACCTAGGAGATGCGGAAGACCGTGTTCCAACAAACTCCCCCTTTTGATAATAACATATCCATTAATGATAAATCAGAGCATTAATATATAAGCATGATGAAACCTACTTGTGTGTGTGTGAGAGTGATGACTTAGGATAATTGTCATTTTTAGTATTTAGAATTGCTCCCCCTATGTAAATGTTCCCCTTATATATAATATATCATCTTAATCTTTAATCATGTTAGCTTTCCCTTTTGTTAGTGATTATTATTTATCATGTTAGTTCTCCCCCTTTTGTTATTTGCAAAAGTGGGCTAAGGAAGCAATAAAAATAAAAAGAGGATTTTAGGTAAAAGATAAGGCATGATCGAGCTTTTAGAGGAAATGAAATGATAAGGAGTTTTAGCATAAAAATTTTCATTGAAATAGATCAGATTTTTTAGCATAAAAATAGTATTCATGTTTAGAACAACCAATATAAATTATACCAAGCAAGTCTACCACTTGTTGAATGAAAAGAATTTACAGATTCAAGTGATGATACACACAAAAGAAAATACATTAAGTACACATGAAAGCGCAAGGTAAAAATATATGGTTTTGTTGCGGAAGACTTATAGGAATACAAGAAACATCTTTTTGTAATCAGTATAATTCATAAGAAGGGATATGAGTTAAATTCCAAAAAAAAGATGTTTTTGTAAATCATTATTCATTTCAAATCTTTAAGTTTGACAATAAAGTAACCAAACATGAATATCACAATGAAACTACTACAATGTTATTATAATTCACAAGTTCAAAAAGACATACCAAACATTGTAGAGAGCATGCTAGGTTATCTAGTGCATTTTATATATAAAGAGAGTATAGAATTAGCAATTGGATCCAATACTCATGAGAAGAAGTGTTATGGAAGATAATGATGTGCACATAAGTGTATTTTGAAGAGAGTAAATAAATGATTTAATAAAAAATACAAGACATATGTAGAGTAAAGTGTACAATAAAACATAAATAATTTTACTTCCACACACTTCAATGCACACAAAAAATATACAACTACCAAGGTGCTTTGCACACACAATGCTCATTAAGACTTATCAGGGTGCAAAGTAGTGCTTGGGGGATCACATACTTTATTTTCAACATACATTTTTGTGATCCGGTGTACTTAAGAATAAGTAGTATAAAGAAACAACTTATGGTTTGCACAAGAGACTTTACTATTCTTTCCAAGGTGCTCAACCTCACAATGCTCATTAAGACTTATCAGAAGGTTCAAGTAATGCTTGGTGGAGTTATCTTTGTCAATTTATTTCATGAATTTTTTTGTTTTGTACAAAGTTCTCCGAATACACTAGTTTTGCAAACCAATGAAATTTTGAAAGCACAACCACTTTTCTTAATATTTAATAGTGCAAATAAATGTAATGTTTCTAAGATACTTGTGTAATTTTAATTTATTATACAATTACAATACACAAGCAAGCATTCTTATATTAAAAGCATATGTATACTTTGCCAAAATAAGTGAGTGAAGAAATATCATTATCAACCATAAACTATTTACTCATACTTAGAGACATGCTAAGCTTGGTTCTACACAATATTTTTCAATACAATTGATGCACATGTGATTAGATATATCAAAGCATTATAAAAACAATGTTCAAAGTAAGTTGAAAAGATGAATTGCAACATTGTAGAAGGTCTATGATAGAATAAACCAAGCTTGATTTTCACAATAAAGTCCATATAATTAAACGTCTAATCCTTTATCCCTTCTTATTTTCTAGGCTAAGGATCTTTGCATTGTTGCCCGTCAAGTACTAATAGTAGCCCTAGTCTAAGTACCATACATCCTCCTTGTCCTTAACCTTCTTGCAAATCTAGAAAGAGGATGAGGGTAAAGATCCGGATACCCAAGTGGTTCCACCCATAGAATAAGTGGATGCCTTAGGTACCCAGATTTGCTTAAGAGATCCCTATTTTATTTTCATACAAGAGCTAGACGTGTGTCCAAACCAATGACAGTTTGCACACGAAATAAAGGGGGTTGAGACCCTTTTCTGAAATTCTACATTGCTCTTACTGGATGAGTTTTGATTTTTGGAATAAATAGAAGATTTTTTATATGATGGGCTACCGCTGATGTTAGTGTCTAGCGCTGGGCGGTAGCTGTCACTTTGATATCCGAGTCGATATTTTCCAGAACCATAACATTGGTTTCCTAAAATGATGTCCAGAGATTTTTGACCAATTCCAAATTTTTTGAGAGATGATTTTTCTTTTAAGAGACTATTTTTCTTTTACAAGCATTACACATTTATTTTCAAAACCTTTTTTGTTATTTTCAATTTGTACGAGAGAGGTTTTTAGTTTTCTCTCTAAGTCCCCCTTTTCTTTTGTAAGAGTTTTGATTTGAGAGAGGGCCTTAGAAAGAGAAACTTCAAGATCTTTTGCCTTACATAAGGAGTGATCACACTCTTGGCATGAAACCATTCTCTTTTCTAAAGAAAATAATTTTTTGGTAAGCATATGATTTTCTTTGATGAGAGATTCATTTTCACTATTTAAAATATTATTATCTTCTATGCTTTTATCGTAGGCTTTGCAAGTTTGAACAAATTCATCATAAAGTTCTTCGAAGGTAGGAGGAGTTACCTCAGTGTCACTAAGAACACGGGTGTCGTCATTGTTCCCTTTTGTCATGAAGCATATGTTTGCTTCCTCTTCGTTGCTTGAAGTTGTTGCACTTGACTCCTCAAAAGATGTATACTTTTTCTTCTTGTCCTTCTTTTTATGCCTCTTCTCCTTCTTATTCTCTAGAATTTTTGGACACTCACTTCGGACATGTCTGATCTTCCTGCAGTTGAAGCACTCTAGAAGAGATTTCTCCACATCATCATGACTCGCATTGTTCTTCCATGACCCTTATTTGTTGGAACCTTTGGTGAGGTATTAGCAAAAAGTTTTTCTTCTTTCGGGATCCCGCATGAATCTTTTGAAGCTCTTCACGAAGAGACCTTCTTCATTATCGTCTTCTTCATCGTTGGCCTCAGTAAGCACCAATGCTTTTGTTTTGGTTCCATATTGTACTCTTCATGTTGAATATGGAGTTCTACCACATGGGTTTTGAGATTCCCAATGAGGTTCTCAATCTGGAGCGTTCTCAGGTTGTGTGACTCTGAGATGGCCGTCACCTTTAGATTGAACGTCGAAGGTAGAGAGCGAAGAATTTTTTTTACTAATTCATCGTTGGAGTAGATCTTTCCAAGAGTTTATGAAGCGTTGGCAATCTTAGTGAAGCCTTTGTACATCGAGTTGATGTCTTCTTCAGCATCCATCCTGAATTTTTCATATTCCTATTCCAGTTGGAATAGCTTTGCATCTTTCACCTGCGATGTACCTTCATGAGTAACTTCTAATTGGTTCCAAATATTATAAGCAGTTACACATGCAGAAATTCGATTAAATTCAGTTTGATTTAAAGCACAATATGAAGCGTTCATTTTGCATTTATGTTTATCATTATTATCCCATTTATCCTTTGGTTTTTCTAATGTAACCTCTCCTACTATAATTGTAGGAGGAGAGTACCGAACTTCTACCATGTTCCATACTTCTATATCTATGGTCTTAAGAAAACACATCATCTTAGATTTCTAGTAGTTGAAATCGACCCAGTAAAAAGAGATGGTCTTCTAACACCCTGACCCTCGGGAAAAGCGAGATCATGAGACGCCATTATTCCCGGTTGTTAGACCATTTTGGAAGAAACCTGGCTCTGATACCACTTGTTGGATCTGTAGGCGCTCTTAGAGGGGGCGGTGAATAAGGGTTTTAAAACTTTTAATATATTTTGATATACTTGAAATAATAAGAGATTAAAATAGAGAGAAATCAAGTAAAACAATTGAAATCAAATAGAGACATGATTTTATTAATATGAAATTAAGGATTACAAAACTTGATTTCCTATAACGCTAGAAATCAAAGGCGAATAATAAAATGATTTTTTTCGTTTTCTATCCCGACTCGTATCCCCACGAACCGGTGGTTGTAGCCAATCCTTCCCCGGATATGGCCTCAAGACGCTCTAGCCAATCCTTCCCTGGATATGGCCTCGAGCACCCCCTAGACCTAACCTAGATCTAGTCTTCAACATGAGGCGAATTCCTCCCTAAGCCCTACCCAGACCTAGTTGCCAACACGAGGCAAATTTCTACGCGATCACAATAATAAAAAGACAACAACAATATGAAAAACTCCCTCTATGTGGATCTCTGAAGAAGTAGATGAAGACCCGCAGAGTATGATCATAGTCGATGGGTCTTTCGTCATGATGATGAAGCGTGCTGAAATCTTCTCCACGGATCTCCTTAATCCTTCATTTATTTTATGGGAGTATCTCTCTAAACCTTCCTCTATATGATATGGCACGAAGCTCTCAAATTTACGGGTGTGAGAGGATGAAAAAGACAAATCCAAGGGGTTCTTTTTATAGCCTTGGGGCTAGCGCCTGCGCTAGCACTATCGTCGGTGCTATCCCGGATTAGGAAACCTTCTCCACGTGCGAATCTTCATTCCAAGGAAACCTTTCCAAAAATCCTCTTGTGCTCTGCGCTACCGCCTGTGCTATCCGCTACCGCCTGGCGCTATCGCCTTCTATACTTGCCGCCTGAACTTGCCTAATCAGAGCTAGCGCCTGTGCTAGGTGCTACCATAGGTGATAGTGGATATGTTAGAATTCTTGCTTCAAACTTGGGGGCAACCTTCTTATGTTATCCTTGAGTCATATGGCTTGGTTTCCTGCACACTTAACCACAAAAGATCAAATACACATAGGATTTGTTAATCTCAAACCTAGGAGAAGCGGAAGACCATGTTCCAACAAAAAGCTCAAGGATATAACACAAAATCTCTCTGTGAGATTTATGCACCTTGGATTGGGAGCAGATCCATCCACTAGCACAGAAGTCCCTAGTAAACCTGCCTGGAAAAATCCAATCACCTTTGTTAGACCTAGTGACTTTCAAATAAAAGAGACCAGACCATTAATTGAAATTCTAGACAACAATAACCCTAAAAACTCACTATATTTAATAAAGTAAATCTTAATAGTGAGGAGAAAATTCTAGGGAAAAATAATTCAAAGAAACCATTAAATTTCAATCAAAAGGCTAAAGTCAAAAGTAGAATAATTAGACATTCTGCAGATTTATTATATTGAGATACATTTTATGCACATTTCTAGTACCAAGATAATAAACCTAGGTTTAATAAACCTATTCTCTGTCATCCAAAAGGATATCATGAAAGACCATTCTATTTTTTCAAATCATCCTATAATGGTAAAAGCAAGGAGTCCAAGGTAACCTGGGTACCTTCTAATGTTTGACTTACTTGTGCAAGAAAAGTTAGGATTCTTTCCTCAAAAATATTGACGAGAAAGAAAGAACTCAATTCTCAATAAGGAACTACAAACATTCAAAGGGAGTGATTTTTTCTCTAAAAACCTTTTGATATCTTATAGTTCATAAAAATAATGTTTTAAATGTTATTTTCAAGAAACACCATTGCTGGGAAAAATAGAAGAAATTTTCTAAAGAAATACAATTGTATATTCCAAGTTGCGTCGAATTGATTTCGATGCACCATCGAGTTCTACTCGACGCCAGCTTTGAGAGCCACCTGAAGTAGAGCATTAGAATAGCATTCGACGCTGTGTCGAATTCATATCGGCGCATGCGTCGACTTAATAATCACGGTACAAAATCGAAGTCACGTCGATTACAAATCAACGCAGCATCGACATGTCAAGCGCGCACAGTTTCGCTTCTAAGAGTTACTTTGACTTGTTTTGGCGCGCTGAATATTAATCCATGTCGACTTTACTTTGAATGCAACCCTAACTTGCGACAAATCATCTTCTTTTAAGCAACTTAGACATTGAAGTTATTACGCTTTTGAATTTTCTCTCTTGGTCCCATGCTTTCTTTCGTTCCAGATCTCTCATGCTTCTTGCTCTCGCCTCTCTCTCTCTCTCTCTCTCTCTCTCTCTCTCTCTCTCTCTCTCTCTCTTTCATATTTTCAATTATGCAGGTATTGCAGATTAAGTGGCACCTCCAAAGGTCAACTCTGGATTTGATGTGAATGTTGACTCCTTCAATACAGCATCAGAAAACTTGAAGGCCATTCTTGGTATATTCCAAACTGCTGGGTTGACAAAGCTAATCTCTACTTGGTGCAAGATCTATGATATTGAGTTAATAGAGCTGAAAGATAACATCCACATTGGAATGATATCAACATTACAGAGGAAATGTTATGTCAAACCTTTGATCTACCAGTTGGTAGTGATTCAGATGAACTTTCAGTGGAAGAGACAAGAAGGGCATTAAAGATTATGAAATTCAGTAAAGAGAAGGAAATAAATTTGAAGAAGAAAGATCAATCAGAAGAGTACAGGTTCTTGGCAAATATTGTTGGAAAGGTGTTGCTATGCAAATTATCAGCACATGATGCTATTCCTAAGCAGCAGGTGCAGATTATGGGTGTTCTAGTCCTCAACAAGAAAATAAACTGGGGGAGGTGTCTCCTTAAGCTGATTGGCCATAAATACTCATATAAGGAGAATTCTTATATGAGAATAATGAGCCAAGTTCTGCTCCATCATTACCCAAAGGTCTACAAATCAAAAGGGGTGCCAATTCCACCTGGCAAAAGAATAATATTGGAATTTTCTCTAAGTGGACCAGACAAATTTTGAAGCCTAGTCAAGCTGCACCCTCTCCTCCTTCTTCTCCAGCTCCTCTAGACTATGAGACAGTCTTAACAAACATTCTAGGAGATGGTCAAGATCTCTAGTCAATTCCACTTGATCCAACACCAGAGTCTACACCACTAATTCACACCAAACAACAACCCCCCATCACCACTACTGTTGAAAATTCCCCAAAAATTCATTCCGCTCCTCTACCACAATAATTAAATATCACCCCTCTTAAAGTAGACCTCACAGTCATCCATCCTCATCCCTTGGAAAAAACTTATCTCCCATCACTCCCTAAAGTTATCATATCCACACCCTCTAGTTAACACACCTTCTACCTTTATCTCTCCTCCCTTTGATGTTAATCAAATAATCTCTTAAGCAGTGGAGCTGGCCACTGGGACATTTGCTGATTTGCTGGTGAATCAAGCTAGAAAATTCAACATAAAGTATTCTCAGATGGAGTCTGAGCTTCAAAAATCAAAAGAGACACTCCTGGCACAAAATTTTTTTTATGTCCTCCTCAATGGTAACCAAATCTTTCTTAACCTCTCTTGTCAGTAATGTTCAAAAGGGGGAGAATATGCATGAGGAGGAACTGCCTGTTCAAGAAAATGTGGGTGGCCAGGAGAAGAAAAAAAGACTGCTCAAAATGCCCCAGATGCTGAAGTACGTTATCCCAACAGAATTACTATCTTTCAAACAAGAGTAATCTAATGGGAGCTTCATGCAGTAACTCAGGGTGAGATGCATGCATCAAACCAGGGGGGGCTTGGGGAGATGTTGGCATCAACCCAGTGGGAGCCTGAAGAAGCTGATCAACTCTTGGATGAAGTTTCAAGAATTGCTAAGGAGGCTACCAAGACTACTAAAATAGATGCACAAACTCAGGGGGAGCCTCCCAAAGAAGATGATAATTGTCAAGAAACCAACAGGACTGCTGAAGAGGAGGATGAGCCTCTGATCTTTGCATCAAGGAAAGTAACACAAAAATTTTTCTCAATGAAGAGGAAAACTCCTCCAAAGGAATAGAACAATATAGGTGAACATTTTCTGTAATAACTTCTAAGTAAACATTTTTGAAGTTATATAATTATGAAAGACATTCTGATTAAATTGGGAGTTTATCAAAATGGTCTATGCTGATGTTCAATGATGCTATTTTTTCATGTCATTTTGTGTCTTGTTATATTTGTTTGTACTCTGCTTATTTAACAACATGTTTGAAATCACTTAAACTATTTGTAAAATTTATTAAGATAAATATGGGAGATTGTTGGAAAAAATCCCCTTGTGATTCATCTTAAAAATTATCTTAAAATGATTTCATAATCTAGGATGTATTACTCATGTTGTAAAGAAAGGGTAAATTGGTCATTAGATGTCCTAGGATATAACACTTACACTAGAGTGTCAAAACCAGTCCAAATTAAGCACAAAAATTCAGTTGAGTTAAATTGAGTCGAATAGATGTCAACGCAACTTTGACTAGAAGTCGAAGCAACTTCAAATATAAGTAGAAGTAACTCAGACTAAAGTCAAAGTATAGTTGAAGTCGACGCAACGTCAAGATGTACTCGACGCAGATGACTGAGCGTGTCAAAGCAATATAAGAAGTCGACGTAACTTCGACTAGAATTCGATGTAGAAGATGAAGTTCAAAGTCCTAGTGTTCAACTTTATGGATATGTTGATAAGTATTCGACGCTGTTGGGTCCAGCGTTCCTTCACTTGACCCGTAGCGTCTTTCCTACTTACTTAAAAGAAAAAGTAGCGCCCTTCCCATCAGTGCGGGCTTTTGGGATAGTTGGTTGCGCTTGATCCTACAAGTGGTATCAGAGGAGGTTGCGGGTTCAAGACTGGGGGGCGCTGATAATTCCTGAAATTTCTCTACCTGTGTGGGTCCTGGCGGGTTAGGCGGCCGCGGCCATGTGTAAATCCACCTCTGAGCCAGGTGGTGCGCCACCTCTGAGCCATGTGGAGCACCTCTGAGCTTGCAGGACATGCTGGATGCTGGGGGGGATTGTTGGGTCCAACGTTCCTTCACTTGACCCGTAGCGCCTTTCCTACTTACTTAAAAGAAAAAGTAGTGCCCTTCCCATCAGTCCGGGCTTTTGGGATACTTGGTTGCGCTTGATCCTACAGACGCAATTTAGACATCTGAGTTCAGTCAGAGCTAAGAAGGATTTCGAAGTTGCTTCTATACGAACTTAAAGGTGCATCGATTAGAAGTGGGATGAATTCGACGCTACGTCAAAAACAGATAAAAATAGAATATTTTCTGATGTCTTTTCAGATGCTTTTCCAGAAGGTATCCAAGGATATAAATCAAATTCTAACAGATCTTTTATTGCCAAGAATGGAAAGAAGTACTCCTGAGAGACAACAAAAACATTCTTGGAAGATATTCAAATCAGATTGATGGGTCGTGAAACAGAAATAGAAAGAAATACATATTGTCCAATGGATATTCCTTCTGAGGACAGAACAGAAGACGAAACAAATCAACGACACTATTCGACATAGAATAATTATACAGAGGAAGGAAGACAAATTAGATTAAAGGAATTCCATTCAGCCCTTCTTCTTCCTCCTGAAGTTCCAACACAGACAAGAAAAAAGAACATCTCTATACAGGAAATATAAACACAGCTAGTGCTTCTTCTTCTCTCTTACAGCAGGAAGTCATCAAGAGTACAGAGATTATCAGGATCACAATCAAAACAACTCTTGCATTCTTCTCTATCTCAAGCAAGAGTTAATTTTATATAGATCCTAAAGAACATCAAGTGAAAACATCCTGAGTTATAGCTGAAGAAGGATTCAAACAGAACAATCCTATTCTTTCTTCCTCTTCTTCTTTATTCTAATTTCTCTTATTGTAACTGAGTAAAGAGACCTAAAAATCCCTTTCCAAAGGATTCAGTTGGTTCTAAGAGCCTCCTTATCAAAAGACTCAGTGGTTCTAAGAGACTCCTTATAAATAGACTCAGTCAGTTGTTCTAAGAGTCTCCTTATCAAAAGACTCAGTGAGTGGTTCTAAGAGTCTCCTTATCAAAAGACTCAGTGGTTCTAAAAGTATCCTTATCAAAAGACTCAGGCACTTATAGTATATTCCTACCAAGGAGGTATAAGAGTGGAGTACCCATATTTTGGGGAACCACTATACAACTTGTCTCTTCTGTGTCTTTCTTTTCTGTGCTGTCCCATTTATTATTTCTGCAATCCACTACAAGAAAATAGAGTTTTGGACAGGGCAATTTCCCCTGGCAAAAGTTCTAAAACTGTGGCTAAAAATCTTTTGCCACGGTCTAGCCACGAAAAAAAATTATGGCAAAAAGCCGCGTGGCAAATGATTTTTAGCCATGGATTGGCCGTGACAAATAGTAGTAGCCACGAAAAATGTTGTCGTGGCTAATACCTTCACCTTTTGCCACGGTTTTTGGAACTGGTAAAAAGTTATCAATAATGTTAAAATAGACTATTTGCCATGGCTTTCGGCCATGACAAATAATCTAGCTATTAGACACAGTTTTAAACCCTGGCTAATACTAATTTTGATATTTTAAAAAAAACTATTTGCCTTAGTTTCGAATCGTGGCAAATAATAAATTATGCACTTTTTAAAAAAGTTACATGCCCAATAAATTGTTCAAGACTCCAATAGCTAGCCTAAAATCAAAATTGATATAATAAATTCCAATAAAATAAAACAAAACAATCAAAATTCATATAATAAATTTTAGCACAGAGTGATAGCTACATACATACAACCTGCTAAATATAATATCAGTAAGCTGAATGAAGTCATAGGAAGAATAAAAAGATAATAGTAAAGCCATTGGCCCTAGCAAGAACTTCAACTCATAGTAAGACTTAAACATGGAAGAAGCCATGATGGTTTTTGAAGTCCATCCTGCCTCATCCTGTGGTCAATAACAAAGCCATTGTTCCTCTAACTTTGTGCAAGCAAGACCATCTTCTTTTCTTTAGGATTTCTCCACCCATGCCATAATAACTTAACCCTCCAGACTCGACCGACAAAGACGAAAAATTGTCTTCACAAATTATTGTCTTTGATGCTTCATCCCTCATTCTCCTACTACTTCCAGTCACCAATCAATCTATTATGAATGGTTTGTACATGTTGCTTGAAGGCCTCTTGTTGCAGCATTGCTTTCTTCATCCTGTCTTTTTCTTGCTGCTTGACAAACTTCTCCATCAATTTATGTGGCTTCTGGTGTACTCTTCTGTGGCAAAATACTTTGGTGTCAGATGTCATATGGTTTTATAGTAAGCTGTAAGAAAGCTAAGGTAGATAATCTCTCCTAATTCATTAATTTAATTGATGAATTCAATACAACAACAACACTCAAGCCTTTATCCCACCATAGTGGGGATGGCTATATGAAACCTTTGTCGCCATTGCGCCCTATCTTTAATCAATAAAACAAATTATGAAAGAATAGTGCCATGTATTATACTCATTTGCAGAAGACGCAAAGATCACAATGTCAACATCACTACCAAAAGAAGAATTCATCCACAAGAAATAAACACGGAATGAAAAAATGATACTTGAACAGGAATTTTTAACTCATGATAGAATTATATAACTTGCATAGAGAGAGAGAGAGAGGTGGGGGATGCAGGGTAAGGAATTGGACACCTTTTTCATTTCCTCTTTGTCAGGAATAGTGAATATTTCTACCCTTATCAAGAAAATCCTTGATCTTCTGAAGCTTTTTTGTAAGCACGTTGTGCATCTGCTGCATTAGTTTTATGTTGTAGAAATGCATACCAGTCACGGTTAGAATCTGTATTACTAGAAATCATGACAACTTTAAAAAAATGACAATTACATTTTTTTCATCTCGCCATTTCTTGTTAATATTGCCAATAAATATTGCACCGCTCTGAATAGCTGCAACCCAAGGAATAGATAAGCACTTAAAGAATATGAAGAAGAATCAAGCAAATCAGAGAATATTACAAACATAAAAAAAATGATATAACCACGTCATGAATTGCTAGAGAAATGAAATGACATATCTATATTGGAAATGTGGAAAACACACCATTAGAAATTGTCATGAAAAAAAATAGTATCTCAATTAGAAATTGTCATATAACTATTAGAATGCTAAGATGTCAAGGGAATGAGAGAAAACTTGATTAAATTAGTTAAATGAGTAAAAAATAATAAGCTGTGTCTGCAATTAATTATGCATTTAATTAAGTCATATGATATTTTCCATAATCGATGCCCAAGCAAAGAGTTAGAACAAATCACTAAACATAATAGCATGCTTGAGTTCTAACAAAAGCCAGTAAAACTCATATGATAGGAGAACAATGTGCCGCCCAATGAAGGTGAACATGGATCAGTGAAGGTGAGCATGCAATGAACCAGATGCCTAATGTTCATCATTCAATAGAATGGATTCTATGCAACAAACAAACAATCTCTCATGCCATGGATCTATATACATGTATACAAATGTAACAATGACAGTACATTTAGCTCTTGCCTTTTTATCAAAGAAAATGGATTTGGTTGGTTTTATTGATTTATTATACTATTTTAGCCTTTAGTAGTAGGTGTTATGCAGAAGCTCAAAACTTTTTCTCCTATCCTATAGATAAGCACAACTAAAATTATTTGTGAATGTTGTATAGTATTACATCAGAGGGTGTGGAGTTGAAACATGAGTAAGCATTTTTGTCATTCCTTTTGGGATAGGTAACTTTCTTTCAGCCTTGTATAGCACTATTTTGATGTATTTACTTTAAATTTCACATATGGGCAGGTCATCTTTATATCACCCATTAATTCCAAAAAAAGTTAGATGTTAGCATTAATGTGCAACAATAATAAATTATAGGAAATTGATGTGATGTGTTGATATACATTTATTTAATACACAAAATTAATCGCATGAATCAAGTACAACAAATCGCTTGAAAAGTATATATATTCTCTACTTCTCCAACCACACCTCAAAGACATTCGTTACTAATAATGTATTTTCAAGGATGATAGTATAAGGCATTTGAAAAAATAAATTATGAATCAAAAGGTGCAATTTGTTTTCTTTTCATGGTTATTGATGAGAAGTATTATAGTGCTCTTCCCATATTATAAGTCTCACTTGACGTCCTCTTAGTAAAAAAACATGGTCCATCTTACACAACACAAAGTGCACAATCTTAATAGATGATTTAGGTTCCATAGAGGAATCAATTGATTTTTTACTGGATCAATGTTTAAAATGCATTCATAAATGGAGACGTAGTGGAGAAAATATATACATATTTACCTCCTAATTCTGATAAAAAGAAAAATAAATAAATAAACATAAGTGTCGATTGAAGAATTTTTTCAATAAACAGAAGCAATCAACAAGGGTGTGTTCTGATCATTTTCTACATAAATAAAAGTTCTGGATATTAACAAAGACCATTCAATCGCAACATTTAATTTCAAGCATGGAATAGAAGGGAAGAATATCAACAAAGACCATTCAGTCGCACCATTCAATCACAACATTTACTCTTGGGTATCAATCATTTTGGATCTGAAAAGGCTTGAAGTAGATGATAGTTCAAGTGAACTTCTGAGTTCGTACCATCACGAAGATGATGAAACATCGATTGAAGGAATAACGAGGCTAATATGCGAAAACAGATCGCCCCTTCTCACCTCTCAAGATGGAGTATCCTTTCACTTGAACACCACGATCTCCCGGCGAAGGGAGATTAGATATCAATGAGCTCGGGGATGGCTTCAGCTTCGTCGGCGAGGAGGTAGGATCATGAGATGACCTTCGTTAGATTTGTTGTTGGAGGGAGATGAAATGGCAGAAAATATTAGGAGCCCTTGCAGTTGATGCGTGTTCGGCAAGTGCACCGGTCGCTGTCAAGTAATAAAATTGGGAATAGCTTCCCCGAATATCGTCTCTCAAGGAATGCAGGTTCTGGTGAACGAAATGCGTGGTGAGTCGATTGTTACGACGAGTAAAAGAAAGTAAAAACAAGGGCGTTGTGATTGGCGTCGTAAGTTACTACACAGAAATGAGATGCGGGTCAAAACTCCGCTTCGCAAGGCGGGATGGATGCAACGGCCGCGATGCCGTGCTTCGGAAGGCGCGTGGACGGAAAGTAACTATGACAGGTGTCGCACACACCTCTTCGCAAGTGGGGGTGAGTGCAGCGGCCGCGATGCCGCGCTTCGGTAAGCGGGTGAAATGGCCACAGTGCGGGGTTTTGTGAGGGTCGTATTCACCTCTTCGCCAAAGTCACCACTAGCATTTGCTAGATGGCTAGCTGGAATGTGTGTGTGGAAGTGGAGCGGGGGTGGAGCGCATCACAGCAAAGCATCAAGTGAAAGATAAAACAAGAGTGTATTTCATTCATAGACAAATAGAAATCACACTAGTTCGATACAAAAGTTAAGCATACATTTCCAAAAGAGAGAGGGTAGAGGAAACCACGAGATGAGAAGCCTCGTCGTAGATCTTCGTCGGAATGGGGGGTTGTCAAGCCTCCTCCGAGCTCAGTCCTTGGTTGCTTCCGGGGTTCAGAGGTTGTCACTACCTCCAACCATCATCCGTCTTCTTCTCAGAGCTGGGTCTCTTCCCCTTGGCCCAATGGAGATGCCGCACCTTGAAATGCTTGCTGTAGATGGCGGGGAAAGCTTCCGGAACCCTTGGTGGAGCTTAGGATCGATGGAAGAAGCTTTCCCAAGGAAGGGGATGGATGGGTGGAGCTTGGAGAGGGAAAACGGCGGAGCTTGCGGAAGAATTCACGCCCCAAAATAGTGCTGAATGACCTAAGATCGCGGAGCCGGTCTTTAAATACGGAGCAGAATAAACACTGTGCATGATCAGAGGCGCACGACCAGTGGTCGTGCGCATAGGAATACTTGTGATCGTGCGCAGTCAACCTGCAGCAGAAGAGAAGACAGGGAATTAATGCACGGTCAGTGGCGCACGACCAGTGGTCGTGCGCAAAGAGGTCCTATGATCGTGCGAACTGCTCGGTCAGTTAAGGGGAATTAAAGCACGACCAGTGGCCGTGCGCCTGATCGTGCGCTAAGGAAAACGCACGATCAGTGGCTTTTTAGGCCAAAATTCGTCCCCAATCCATTCCGAGCGTTCACACGACCCTTGTACCTGCATGAAAACAAACTAGACCACTGATCCATGCACACCACATAATCCACAGAATAGACATAAAGTAATATAACGAAATCACGCCACGAAGAGGGTAAGCAATGCACTATAGTTGAGAATATGAGCTGGTATCAATATAAGCCTAAATGATCAGTAAATGAAGTGCAAAGGAACGAAAAACAACCCAGATGAGCCCGAAAATCAGTATATAAACTGGACTCATCACACCCCCAGACTTACCTGTTTGCGCGTCCCGAGCAAACAACTCTCGGCGGACGGGAAAAACAAGGGTTAGAAAGGTGATTGTGGCTAGGAGTAATATGCGAAATCAAATAATCATGTTCATAAAACTCTCGTAAAAAATATTTCTACTATGCAAAGTAATTTACAAATATCTAAAATAGTAAATAAGAGATTAGTTTACTCAAAAGCTGAACCAAGTGTGATCTGCCAGTCACGTGTAGGGAGAATGTAGGGATGCGCTCAGACGAGTATTTCGAAAGATACGGGATACGGAACTAACTCCACCAAAATCCATCGGTGTCGGGAGCCATAAGCTCGCACTTTCGCACTCTCTCCACAACATTAGGTAAAACTACACACAAGTCAATAGGGCTTTCGGGTAAATATGTGGCTTAGGTTGTGGTAGGATATACAATGATAAACTCGGAGGCTAGCGCACCTAACACAATTGAGCAATACAATTTGTAAACCCCGACAACAAATAAAGCTGATGTGTTCATCGCCAACACCCAATATAAAGTAAATCCTATCAAACAATTCAGAATTTCTGAATTAGAATATAGAGCTCAGATTTTTTCTTTTTGAAACACTAATCTTTTCACTTTTCAGCTCACAAATACTTTTTTTTCTTTTCTTCTCTCCTTTTTTTTCAACTTAAGCAATACAAATATTTACCCATACATAACAGCACAGCACAATAATCAGTTATACTATAAAGCTCGAAACGCGTGCGCATACAGGTTTGGTAAACTTGGCTTAAGCGAGAGCGGTGGAGCTAAATAGAAAAGGCGGGATAGGCACAAAATTGGTTAGCAAGGGTGAATTTCTGGTTTTGGCTCAAAGCTCAAACGGTCCAAAGAATGGCCTACATCATGCTAATGCGTTATAACTACCCGGTGCTTATGTTTCGAGAATCGCTAGGGGCGAGTTCTTAGCCACCGAGAAAGATAACTCTTTCTCCCGATTCGAGAAATACGAATCTAGCATTTGATACCAACTCACCTACACTACCGGTAGATCGGCACTAGTTCATGCTTTGAGTAAAGTAAAACACTAATTACTAGATTATATAAGAATAAAGCTACAACGCATGAAAATAGAAATAACTTCTACACAAAATCCTATGCAAAACATGAGTATTCGATTAGAGCACTACTGGAGTCAACATCGTACTCCAAACCACAATTCCTAGCTAACACAATTGACTTCCCGGCTCCATTCCAAAAGGAAACTTGGCACGGTAGCACTCGCAAGTAAGTGCGTGCATAGTGGGTGTAGCGTGTGCGTGCCACTTAAAAATTGATAAACTGAAAGCTAAAATAACAACACTACTGGAATGCGTGCGTGCGTGCACGTGCATGGTTCCCACTCTCCCCCAGACTTACATGAAAGCATGATCTAAAATATGATTCTTTACACATTAAACTAAGGAGAAAAGGGAGAGTGTACCCCATGCTCAGAAGTGAGCATACCAGAAGAATTGGCGTTTTGTCTTGAATGCGGTTGTTCCACCTTACTCCAAGAAGTACGGACCTGCGATTAAGGAATTCCCCAGGCACAACAAAAATATAATAAAGAAAATAAAGAAGAACGAAAAAGTGGAACCAAGCGGTCCCAATGGGTTGTCTCCCAAGTGCCCTTTTGTTTAACATCCTTAAAGGTGGACCAAATACCTGTATTAAAGCAGTTTATAAAGTCCACAAACAAGCAAAAGTCAAAAGATCCTAATTATTATTACACAACCATATGGAGGAATCAACTATACGTTGATTTAAAATAGTAACTGCAGATAGAAGAAAAAGGTCTGAAGACTCTGTAGTAGGGGTGGAAAACAAGTAAGATGCTCAGCCTCCAACCCCAAATCTCCTCCTTTTTCGCTCTCTTCTTCTCCTCCAGTATTATATCTTCAAAGAAAAACCGCTTGCCCCCGTGTAACCGATCCTCAAGGGGAAGCACCAACGAAGATGAGGAAACAAGATGTTCCTTCACTGTATCTTCCTCATCCCGCCAAGCTTTCAGCTCCTCCATGCATAAGGTCTGATCAACTGGAGGAGGGGCATCCTGCATCCTTGTACATAAAGAAAGGGGGTCAGGAAATAAATTGGAAGAAAAACTAAAAGAAATCTCATCTGAGGGGATAATCCCGGCTTCATCCCCCATGTGGTGCGACAATGATAAACTGATGAGATCATCGACGACTTCATTAGACTCAACAGCGCACGCAATGGCCTCCTCTATAATTCGGACTTCCTCGCACTGGACCGAAACGGTTGCTTCAGCACAATTGAGGTTGTCCTCCTCCATGAGAGTGGGCATAACATTATGCAGCCCTGCAACATCCTGCAAAGTGACCACAATGATAATATCAGAAATAGATGTGGTTTCGTGTGTAGTGGGAGAAGACGTGCTTTTTAAGAGTTCGGGCTCACTCTCCACACAAGGGCACAAATCCACGCAAAGTGGTACATGAACCGAAGAAGTATGGGGTGTCGCATCAGAAACGGAGTCATGAGGGACACTGACGTACGTGTCTATTCCAAAGCCATCAAAATGTGAAGGTGGAAGTGACACGTAATCAGAGGAAGAAGTTGTGCTCGCAGAATTTGAAGATGGGACGATCCGGATATCCAGCTCATCGTCATCTGCCAATTCGTGAAGATAAGCAGTACAGTCCTTCAAGGCGTGCTCTCTACTTTTGCAAAATAGGCACTGCTTTGCCGGCTTTGCCGGCACAAAAGGTGCGGCAGCCGTGTAAAGGTGCGATAACGAAGGTGCAGTAGAGTAGCCAAAAGACTTATGGGCTCCGTACGGTTTCTGAACAACACCATACTCCTTGGGACACCTATCACTAGCGTGGGATGTGTCCCCACACCAACGACATCGCATATTCGAATGCGCCCACATGATATAGAAGAAGAAAATAGCATGAAAAGGAATAAATTAAAAAGAATAAAAGACTCACTCGAAAATAATCGACTCACAAACAACATCTCATCACGCCTGCACTCCCCGGCAACGGCGCCAAAAACTTGATGCGTGTTCGGCAAGTGCACCGGTCACTGTCAAGTAATTAAATTGGGAATTGCTTCCCCGAATATCGTCTCTGAAGGAATGCAGGTTCTGGTGAACGAAATGCGTGGTGAGTCGATTGTTACGACGAGTAAAAGAAAGTAAAAACTAGGGCGTTGTGATTGGCGTCGTAAGTTACTACACAGAAATGAGATGCGGGTCAAAACTCCGCTTCGCAAGGCGGGATGGATGCAACGGCCGCGATGCCGTGCTTCGGAAGGCGCGTGGACAGAAAGTAACTATGATGGGTGAGGGTCGCACACACCTCTTCGCAAGTGGGGGTGAGTGCAGCGGTCGCGATGCCGCGCTTCGGTAATTGGGTGAAATGGCCACAGTGCGCGGTTTTGTGAGGGTCGTATTCACCTCTTCGCTAAAGTCACCACTAGCATTTGCTAGATGGCTAGCTGGAATGTGTGTGTGGAAGTGGAGCGGGGGCGGAGCGCATCACAGCAAAGCATCAAGTGAAAGATAAAACAAGAGTGTATTTCATTCATAGACAAATAGAAATCACACTAGTTCGATACAAAAGTTAAGCATACATTTCCAAAAGAGAGAGGGTAGAGGAAACCACGAGATAAGAAGCCTCGCCGTAGATCTTGGTCGGAATGGGGGGTTGTCAAGCCTCCTCCGAGCTCAGTCCTTGGTTGCTTCCGGGGTTCAGAGGCTGTCACTACCTCCAACCATCATCCGTCTTCTTCTCAGAGCTGGGTCTCTTCCCCTTGGCCCAATGGAGATGCCGCACCTTGAAATGCTTGCTGTAGATGGCGGGGAAAGCTTCCGGAACCCTTGGTGGAGCTTAGGATCGATGGAAGAAGCTTTCCCATGGAAGGGGATGGATGGGTGGAGCTTGGAGAGGGAAAACGGCGGAGCTTGCGGAGGAATTCGCGCCCCAAAACAGTGCTGAATGACCTAAGATCGCGGAGCCGGTCTTTAAATACGGAGCAGAATAAACACTGCGCACGATCAGAGGCGCACGACCAGTGGTCGTGCGCAAAGGAATGCTTGTGATCGTGTGCAGTCAACCTGCAGCAGAAGAGAAGACAGGGAATTAACGCACGGTCAGTAACGCATGACCAGTGGTCATGCGCAAAGAGGTCCTATGATCGTGCGAACTGCTCGGTCAGTTAAGGGGAATTAACGCACGACCAGTGGCCGTGCGCCTGATCGTGCGCTAAGGAAAACGCACGATCAGTGGCTTTTTAGGCCAAAATTCATCCCCAATCCATTCTGAGCGTTCACACGACCCTTGTACCTGCATGAAAACAATCTAGACCACTGATCCGTGCACACCACATAATCCACAGAATAGACATAAAGTAATATAAAGAAATCACGCCACGAAGAGGGTAAGGAATGCACTATAGTTGAGAATATGAGCTTCTATCAATATAAGCCTAAATGATCAGTAAATGAAGTGCAAAGGAACGAAAAACAACCCAGATGAGCCCGAAAATCAGTATATAAACTGGACTCATCAGCAGTCGGCGAGGAGAGGGGGAGCCAAAATCTGCGAGATAGGCAATGTGTAGTTCATTTCACGGGGTAAGCAATGTGTGCGCAATTTAGGGTTCTTTTTGTTACGGCTGAATATTACATGATTGCCATTGCTTTAACACTTTAGCCATGAATTTTGATTTACTGTGGCTATTAAACTCTTATAGCCATGAATTGTTCAACTGTAGCTAATACATCGTTATTAGCTACGGGTTGGAGAACCGTGGCTAATTAGCCACGGATTTTACCCGTGGCAAAAAAATATGTGGCTAATACTCATTTTTCTAGTAGTGATCTATGACTATTTTATTCTGGATTGGATTTGCTGATTGCATAGTTGTTAGAAGTTTTATTGTGTGTGCATATTTAGGGTAAAAGTTTTAAATCTCTATTTACCCCCTCTCGAGAATACTCAAAGGTTACACTATACACTTTCAACATGTATTGTCATCGGCTTGACAGGGGCTTCCTGTCTTTGCTACTCTCCACCGACAATCGGCCTCCTCCTAGCTTCCCAGAAGTCAGGGCAAGCCATCGTCTTGTGCCCCTCGACGCAGATCACAGTAGAGGGGGATCTCCTCTGCATGAGGCCTCCTTTGATGGTTCCTTCGGACTTGCTTATTACCCTGTCGAGCAACGGTCATAGCTTTCTCGCATCATCTTTCCTGGCGCCTCTCTAGCTAGTTGAAGTTTCTTCTTTCCCAGGAGAATCTTCTTTCTTGGCCCCTTTGTGGCCTATTGGAAGGGACCTGGTATCTCCTCTCCTCCTCTCGATGCTCTGGGGCCACAAAGGGCCTTCTCATTTCCTGTCATCTCGGCTTCTCCCTCATGGGCTCTTCCCTTCTCCACGGCTCTTCCCACATTCTTTCTTCCTGTTGCTTCCCTTCCTACCTTCAAGGTTCCTCCTTCTTCCTTCGCACTAGGACCTTATCCTCTTCATCCTCATCATCCATGGTCAGCCTTGTGTGTTTTGCCAGGAATCTTAGATTCAAGGCCTCCCCCTGAACGAACTTATTGTCTCTCTCAATAAGATCTTCGTAAGATATATGGGGATCTCTGCTGATCTCTGGCTTGAAGCGACTCTCCCTTAGGCCGAACGACAGCGCTAGCTGTAAGGTGAATCCATGCCCCTCCTGTATGTCTAGAACCTCCTCCTGGAAGTGGTTGATATTATTTCCCAACGTCTCCCACAGCCCTTACACTAGATAGAAGTGGTTCATTGTCTCCTTCTTCCTCTTCTTTGCCATGGAAAATCACATTATCACCCCTCAATGTAGGTACTCAAAGTAGTAGTTGGAACCTTCTGCTAGCTGGTGGAACCAATCTATGGTCTTTTGCCAAAAGGTGATGGCAAAAAGCTTGCACTTGAAGGCATCTGACATGGTTCAGATGGAGAGGGCATATTAAAACCACTAGAGGTGTCAGACAGGATCATCCCTCCCAGAGTAGTAACTCATAACTGGCTCACTGAATCCTTCTGGAACGGGGGCAGAAAGGACCTCATCATAGAATGGGATCCTCCCACCTTGTTGGTGATGATCTACATCATTGGAGAGAAGCTCCACCATACTCGCCACCTAAGCGAGTATCTGGGAATCTCGTAAAAGTTTCAGCATCCTAGAATCGGATTCTCTACGAACTCGTCGGTTATAACTGCGACTTCCTTAGTTGCTCCGGCTCATCCTCCACATGCTCCTTCCCTACTAATGTAGAGGGACCACCATCCTCTGATGGAGTCGCGCGATGAGGTGAGGTTGTCGTTCCCTTCGTGTGAGAACGCAACACTGCTCGCAAGGTTCCCTCTATTTGTCGCGCGCTTCAAAATCTGAATTTATCACATACTCGCATCCTCCTGCAGAGTTGCTGATTATCCCTTCATGCTCACCAACTTCCACCATCTCACCTTCTTGATAATCCTTCCTCCTTTGTTTATGATCCATGCTCACCGCACCAAAGTGTTGAAGCTAGGAAAATCCTGAATCCAAATATTCGGATCAATGCAGTCGAAGGTTACCAGTCCAGCGATTCAACTTGACGGCTTGACGGGCAAAAACAAAAGGGCTAATGGAGCAACAACAGGACCCCAGGTGCTGCAGCATGGAGGTTCCACCATGTACCCAGAATCTCAGAAGATACTTCCCCTCCATAACCAAAGATGGTCGAGACGAGGAAGACATCAACTTGGCGAGTATCTGAAATGGTAACCAAGGGGGATGATCGAGGTCTCACTGTCCAAGTCTTCAAAAATGGGTTCTGAAAGCTCAGCCAAAGGGTGCAATTCCTGGTACCCCATAGGGTCCTATTTATAGGAAAAACTAAAAGGGGGATCTTATATATAACCCAGCCCTGCCCAACGACTATGTGACATTGAGAGGATTCTCACCTATCTTTGGCGAGTACACCTTGTGGTCGCCCACCTGGCGAGTATGGGGGATGCTCTCACATGCTTGCTCATACTTAACCAAGCCTTATACTTCTACTGCTGGCTGAGTTGTCTTGATCTTTGAATCCCAACTTCTGCTTTGATGTTTTATTTTGACTTTTGCCTACACGACTTTGATTGGGTCCTACCCTCGATGAATATGGGTTGTACAACATATAATCATTCATCGTGTGAGAACTTGGAAATACCGTAACTGCAATTAACAATATCACACAGGATATTGAAAATAACCTAATTATTTATTTCCAAATAACTTAATATTATACAGATTTGATTTCCTTTATATAGAATAGAGGAGGTGAGAGAGTTTACAAATTGGAGATGTGGGACTAACATTATACAAAACTACTAATGTGGTCAATGCAGTCATAGATGTCGTGACCGCAGAAGGTGTGTGGTGGATCCACCGGTGTTCATCACACAACAGGCAGTCAGTCATTGCTAACCGATCAGACTGCAAGGTGTCGGTCACAGGATTAGACCACACGATCACAGGTCACAAGATTAGACTGCACGATCACATTAATATTCTATCACTCCCCCTCAAGCTGGAGCAGATATGTCTATCATGCCCAGCTTGGAACAAATGTCAGAAAATGAGGATGATACTAGTTTATAATAGACATCTGCTAGCTCATTAGCAGAGATGATGAATGGAGTGCAGATTTGTTCCTTCAATATTTCTTCTCTGATGAAGTGATGGTCAACTTTAATGTGTTTTGTCCTCTCATGAAATACTAAATTTTTTTATATATATGACAGCTTTGTTGTCACGGAACATTTGTAATGGATAGTCGTAGACTTCTCCCAAGTCATGCATAGGTGATTGTAACCACTTTAATTCACAGTTGGTAGAAGCCATACTTCTATATTCAGCCTCAGCACTTCATCCGGATACAACAACTTGTTTCTTGCTTTTCCAGCTAACTAGATTCCCGCCTATAAATGTGCGAAAACTAGATGTGGACTTTTGATCTTCTTTGTCATCATCATAGCTGGCATCAGAGTAGGCTTCAATCCTCAAATAGTTATTCTTCTGAAATAGTAATCCCTTCCCCAGAGATCCTTTCACATATTCCAGAATTTTTAGAGCTGATTGGAGATGACACTCCCTAGGGTTTTGCATGAACTGTCTTACCCTTCCTACAACATAACAGATGTCCGATCTTATTACGGTCAGGTAGATAAGCTTTCCTACTAGTCATTTGTACCTAGTGATGTCTAAAAGAGGTGTTGAGTCCTCATTGTACAACCCCGTGTTTGTCGAGTGTATTCATCAAGCCATCTGGCGATCTGGAGCAGATTCGGCGCTGGACGAGTCCATCGGGCAAGTGGAGCACCTCAGCTCATACTCTCCCCAAGTGAGCACTCGCCCCCATTTCGAGGTGAGTGATGAGTTCCAGCTCTACCGAGCACTCGCCACCCCGGCTAGCCAACCTAGGACAGCCTGAGCTCACCCATCAGGTGGATGGCATCTTCTTCAAGAATTTTTGCTTGACCTACAGTTAGCCATTCCAAATAGCAGGATTCCGCTCTTGGCAGACCATTTTAGGCTGCTTTTAGTAAACTCAAGAGGCGGGATTCCGCTATTCGCAGAACGTTTTAAGAAAACTATAAATAGACCCCCAAGAGCACCTTTGGAGAGGATCTCAACTTTCTTCTCTCTCCTCTGGTCAACTTTGGTCTGCTAGGGAGGATTGACTTGCTGCTCATCGAGGTTTCCGGGTGGGTTGGTAAGAACTATCTAGCACCCTCCAAGGTGCCCAACTCAGCAATTAGTTTGGGAGGGGAAGTTCTGTAGATCTTTTGGGTTAGCGGCGGGACCTCCTCGCTGCAGCTCGAGGTCTATTTCTAGTTTTCAACCCTTCAGTGAGTGATTTTCCTAGTCCTGAGAACCCGGTCACAAGATTGAACTCAGGATAAGTAAGATCAAACTACACCAATCCGAACTCCTCGAGCCATTGTTTTTGGGCTCAAAGGTTGAACTGTGGTTTCCTGGTTAAACATTTTTGGTGCGGTGAGCGTAGACCATAGTTTGTTTAGAAAATCCTGAGTAAGATTCAATGACTGGAAGTGAAGGACAAGGAGGCGACCTTAGGGTCTCGCCATCCTCGGGCGAGTTTGGGAGAAAGTGCGACTTCGACGAATTTAGGAAGTTGATTATGGAGACCCTGTGAATCGCCCTCTCGCCGCCGGGCAAGTGCTTGACCCCCGCAGTCCCAGTACTCGCCCCGCCAGCTCAAGGCGAGGATGCACCCAGCGGGCGACCCGGGAAGGAGGTGTAGGTAAGAGAGGGTGAGTGAGCCATTCACACGTGAGTGTTGTTTCCCAGCCCGCTGAGTGCTCGCTACCCAGGCGAGGAGACCTGGCGAGTGCCTCGGCTCACCAGCAGGGTCAAGGAGTCCATTCTGCGAGTTGATTCTCTCAGCCCATGTTCCGGAGGGATTCACGGAGCCCGCCATGTCCCACTACACGGGCAGAGATGATCCCCTCCAGCATCTCCAGTGGTTCGAAGATGTCATCTCCATCAGGCAGATGATAAATGCCTTCAAGTGCAAGATGTTCTCCATCTCCCTCAAGGAAAAGGAGAGGGACTGGTTCCACCAGCTCCCTTATGGAACCATATACGACTTCAAGGATATCTGTCGGAGTTTGCTGCTGTGGTTCGCCACAACAAACAAGAGTAAGAAGGCGGTCAATGCTCTCTTTTTAATCCTGCAGAAGGCCGAAGAATCATAGGAAAGCTACATGGAACGGTTCTAGGAAAAGGTTCTCTTGGTCAATGAGGTGCCGGGGCACACCTGGCAGGTGGCCTTCACCCTTGGACTGCAGCAAGGGCTGTTCAAGATGGAACTTGACGAGATCCCCCTCTGCCATATGAAGAATTGATCGAGCGGGCGGGGTGAGAGATCGAGGGGGAGGTGACCAACAACATCTTTGTGGAAAAGTTGGCCAAGTGGGCCGGAGAAGAGGAAAAGGGGGAGGTGGACCCCAACCGCAAGAAGTAAAGAGAAGGGAGGAGCCAAGGAGGGAAGGGTTCCAAGGACACCCTAGGGGATAGGAGCTGGAAGGAATGTATCACCCACCCATCAACCTACCGGTGTGGAGGCCACCAGGGGGACATCATCAGGGTCAGGGAAGAGGATTTTCCCAGGGCGGGGAGCCCTTCCGAGGAAGAGGGGGCACTTTCAAGGGGGGCAAGAAAGGTTCAACCCCCGGGTGGTAGTCGGGTCCGAGGCCTATCCAGCCCCTGCCCTAGCATGCAATGGCGATAGGCCGAGGAGGGAGAAGAGGAAGGAGAAATCGCCTTGGAGGGGCAAAAAAGGGGAGAGTGGCATTGTCGTATTGTGACTTCCACTAGGAGGAGGGTCACACAATGGCCACCTGCCCCAAGTTCTTGGAAATGAGAGGGGAGAGGAGAGCCCCGGTGGGGCAGCAACAACTTCTAGGTGCCAGAAGAGGAGGAGAAGAAGCGGAGGTAGAGGACCAGTGCGAGGACAGGGTCGATGTGGGAATCCGAGGAGGGACGGGGTGATCCATGGTGGGGGGGAGGGGTTACGAATCAAGGCTACCCGAAAGGGGAGTCTCCATGTCATCTATCGTCAGAGTGTCGCCTCAACCTCCAAGACTCCACCACAGGAGGAGAAGATCACCTTCACCAGCAAGGATATACCCAAGCATGAGGATCTGTTCTGCCATGCACTAGTGATCCAAACAGCGATCGAGAACTTCACAGTCTCCAGAATCCTCATGGATAATGGGAGTTCCGTCAACGTGATCTTCAAGAAAGCCTTTGATTAAATGAAAGTGGAAGCGAAGAGGATGCTCGCTTTGGATGGACCTCTGTTTGGATTCTCCGGAGAGAGGAAGAAAGTGGAGGGAGGAGTTGAGCTCCTCGTGACTCTAGGGGGGACATCCAAGAATTGTCGATTCGTCATCATCGACGCTCTGAGCAGCTATAATGCCATCTTCAGACGTCCCCTCATCAGTGTTGAAACCAGAACTTGGTCTCTTGTGGAGCTCGGGCCCCCAAACATGGGGGGGAAACTAGCACCTACTGATCCCTCGGAAGGAATCGACTGGAGCCTCAGAACTAGACACAGACCCTTAGTTGCAGTGAGGAGGTCCCACCACACACCCGGAAGATCTTAAAGCGCTTCCCCTCCCAAACCAAAGCTGAGACTCAGCACCTTGGAGAGCCTGAGAGCTGAACTAAGATAACCTAGGGAGAAGGAAGCTCAGAGTACTGAGATTGGATCCTCTCCAAAGGTGCCCTTCAAGGTCTTTACATAGTTTTTTGCTCATGGTCTGCTAATAATCGAATTCCGCCTTACACTTTTGCTATGCGCAACCCAAAATAGTCTGCCAACAGCCAAACTCCGATGTTTGGAGAGGCTAACTGTAGACCACCAGGGGTTCCCAGGTAGAAACACCCCTGGACTTTTGCTGGGCGAGCCACCCCCAGGGATTCTTCTTTCCTACGAGAGCCTGGCTTGCCCGCCCTCCTGCCAGCGACCACCGGGAGCCTGGCTCAGCCACCCTCCTGCGAGCGACCATCGAGAGTCCGGATCGCCCGCCTTCCAGCGAGGATACCTCTGAGGACCCGGCTCTCACGCCTTAATACTCTTCTCGCCTGCTGATCCATGAATCTCCACCCCTCCTGGCGAACATCGGGGTTGTACACAATCCGCGCTCTTCGCGAGGATACCTTAGGCTCGTGAAGAAACATCCAACCCTTGGTGTTCGCCGACCCCTAGCTGATGTGGAAAGAATTTTTTGGTGGGCCCCATGCCCAATGCTATAAATATCATTCTTTCGGGCCATTGCATGAACTTTCCTCTCTCTGCCTCCTTCGCTGCTCATCGCTTTATCTGAGAAGATGTCCATTAAAGAAGAGGCATTGGATCGCCTAAAAGCATCGCAGGTGATCCAGAAGGCCAAAGCTGTAGAGCTCGCCCCCTGGATTTCTCGGCAATCTACTCTGCCTCCGCCTCAAGTCAAGAAGGCTAAGACTGTCCGGCAGCCGCCCGGTGAGGATGGGAGATCGCCCATATCTCTGTCCCCCCTCAACGAGCTCGCCTCACAGGTTCTACTGTTGAAGGTACGATAATTCAAGATTTACTCGACTAACTTAGTCTTCTTTGTTCGTAGAACCCTCCTCCCGAAGAAAATATCATCGGGCAGTCAACAATGAGGTCTCGCATCCCATCCCCTGAGAGGACTGACTTCCCCCTGGAGGTGGGGACCACCAACCTGCGTGTCTCATCCTCGCATCCTGGTGAGTTGTTTGCTTTGCTATCTCTTGCGGTTCTTCGCTGCCGAACCCATGCTGTTCCTTTTGTGCAGTGACCCCTCTAGCGACCCCAGAAAGGCAAACCCCCACTCTGGTGGGCTCACCAGCCCCGCTTAAATTGACCATCCTCACCACCGGGTTTGGCGCTCTAGGCCAACAGAGTCCGGGCAGGTCGCTACTCGCCGACCCCTAGGTCGCGGACGACTCGACGCACTGTCCTGGCCTGGGGAAATCTATTACCCCTGCCTTCACTAAATCCTTCAAGGGCAAGCCGAGCTCTTCTCGTCAGCAAGCCCGTACCATTCTCATTTCTCCAGGTTAAATAATTTCTGTCGAATACCTTTTTCCCACCCTTATTGCTGATTTCTTCCTCGCAGGTGTTCCCGAGACCCCCCCCCCCCCCCCCTCGAGTCAGAGCATGGAGAGGAGGAGATATCGCCGCCTCCCTCGCAGAACCAGGTCGCGGACTTCCTGCGGGACCCCAACAATCCCGAGCAAATGAAGAGATGGGTCACCGAGCTGTTCCAGAAGTATGGCCTCATGTTGCGGGATCTGTACGACCAGAACCGGGTGGACAGGTCTGCCTATAAAGAGAGTTTCGACGTGATGGAGGATGCGAACGCGCAACTCCTTGCCGAGATGCGACAGGTAGCTCGCGGTGAGGTCACCTCGCCAAGGGTGCACCTCGCACGAATCAAAGATCAGATGCACCTGATGTAGCGCTAGGTCCAATCGATTCGCGAGTACCACTACTGATAGTACCACCGCGTTCTGGGGTGCGAGGCCGCGGCCGCTGGAAGTGGATCAATTATTGAACAATGTTATTTACAATTTCTCGCTTGCACCTATTACCTCCCCTAGGGGTCTTGGAACAATTTGTGAATCTGTAATATAGATATTTTGCTCGCACGTCGCTTGTTTTTTATTTGATAGGCCTACCTCACTTTAAGTTTGGCTCGCGAACAACTGTCTCGCCTTCGCAATTTTTCTTTCTTTCCCTGCAGGTGCCCCCTTCCGTCTTCTGCGCAAAACGATGCACTTTCTTGCTTGGCTCGCCTATGGCGAGTCAGAAGATGTAGATAGGACGCAAGCCCACCTGGAGCGTACAAAGGTTCAAGAAGTTGAAACATCACCATGCGATTCAGCTATCCGCACCCCATGGTGCTTCGAATCCTTCCCGCTCTTTTCATTTCTATAAATAGTCGCCGGTCTTTCTTCTCCAACCACCGCATTAACTATCTTTAACCTTTTCCCTTCCTTCCAGGCTCTCTCGCAATTCTCGGATTGCACTCTCGCATCCCCATCTTGCTGTTATTCTAGCCATGGTTGCTGACAGAGATTCCAAAGGGCGGGCCAAGTGCGTCTGGGCCTACCATGACCACTCCTTCTTTTGTGCCTCGCTCACCGACGAGGAGTTTCTCGCCATAGTGGACAAGTATATCACTTCGGGATTTGTTGCTCGCCGCCCGGCGAGCACCGGTACCATAAACGGGCTGTCTCCTGACGAGCTCGCCATCCCCATCACTCACTTTGAGAATGGGCTCTGACTCCCTCTATGGCTGGAAGTGCGCCAGGTACTTTACTCAACCTTTGCACTCCTTGCTCGCAGTCGCAAGAAGCATGCTAAATTTTCCTTTGTGGTTTTCCCAGGTGCTCAAGTACTATGGCATCTTGCCGAGCCAGCTGACTCAGAACGCGATCGTCGTGGTGGTTGCATTCGCCAGCTACCTGCGTGAGGAGAAGATAGAGTTCAGCCTGCTCGTCTTCCGCAAGATCTTCTCCTTCCGTGCCTACAAAGATGGAACAACCCACATCGCGAGCCAACACATCACTGTCTACGAGACAATGAACAAGAGCCATTACTGGCACCATAAGTTCTTCCTTCTCAAAGGGCCCTTCGACAATATACCTTTCTCCCCCCTCCAGCGAGACGATCCTACATCCCCCCTGCTTCGCTCACAGGGGGGGTGGGGCGACACGAAAATCTTCCAATACCTTGTAGGAAAAAATTCAAGGTTGCATACCTTAGGCAGGATGTGGACTCGCTGCCTCTGGTGCCCCAGGGAGAAGGTTTGACTCGCACTCGCAAACCATCTATACTTTCTTTAATTCTGACGTCTAATTCCCATCATTTTCTCTTTCGCAGGAGAGCGGAAACTTCCTCTCCACCCCCTGCACGCGAGGGATACCACCCTCACCCCCAGCTCACTCACTTCCGCAGCCACTGAAGCATGCCAAGCCCAAACCGGCTCGACTTCTGGGAAGAAGCGACTGCCGCCTACGAGCCAGGTCATCCCGACGGCCTCGGCGAAAAAGATGAAAAAGTAAGGCCCCCACTGAGTCCAGCAGGAGAGGGGTTATATTGGATCTATCTGAGATAGAGGCCCTGCCCCCTCCACCCCCCCCCCCCCCCCCTCCCCCGCGCTAGCCAGAATACTATCGAGGGGACCATGAGGTCAGGGATGCTTCAGGCGAACCCAAACCGACGAGCCATAAAAATTTTGGCCTCGGCGCGAAGCTCCCGGATGCGGTCGGTGAGCCGCTGCTGCCGTGGGATCCTGATCACAATAGGATCTCATATTCTTCACTCCTCCCTTCCTGGGTTGAGGGCGACAAGGTTGGGGGTGAGGCATTTGCCATTACCTTTGGGCTATATGGCCGCGAGGACGTCGCTAACTTTGGCGCCCTAAGGTCCAGGCTCCTCATTTATGAGGCCATGCGAGCCCAATTTTGGGCCATTGAGCTCACTCACATGGTGGGTCGGCGGTACCTTACTGCGGACAGGGATTCTAAGGAGCTCAAGCGCGAGCTCCAGGAGGCCTCCGACGAAGTTGCGCTCCTCGAGGGAAAAGAGGCCATATATGAGGGTCTCCTCGCCAGCCTCCAAGGCGGGATGGTAAGTGACTCGTATAAACTTTCAATCTCACTCTCCGTATTTTGCTTTGTTTAACTTAACCTCTTCTTTTACAGGATGCTGAAACAGCGAGCCAGCTCCTCTCGCAGAATGCTGACCTGGAGATGGAGAACATGGTCCTAAAAGCACAAGTTCGCGAGCTGACCGAGGTCGTGCTTCCCCCGCTTCCCCTGCGAGTTGGAGCTCGCAACGGGATGCGAGATGAGGAGGAGGCGATGCACAAAAACTTGATGGGCGTTGCAAATCTTGTCTTCGACACCCTCAAGGGGGCTAACCTACTTTCCCCGGGCGCGATGGAGCTCACCGCCGAGGATGTTGTCCCCAACTTGTTCGTGCAAATTCCAGGGAATGGAGTTCACGAGAGCGAGGAGGATCTATCTGAAGATTCCCCTTGATTTTCTTACTTTTAATGTACTTTCATTTTTGGCTGGCGAGATCGCCGCAACCTGTAATGAATATTTTTCATAAATGAACAAAGATTCTTTTGCCATCTTTAATTTGACATGCTCGCTCTCGATCTTTTTCTTTTGTGATGAATATGTGGCCTTCACTGCTTCCTTGGACCTCTTTCATTTTGTCTCACTACAACGCACTCGCACACACTCAATAAGACATTCGCGTAGTTTCCCCCGCGTAGATGCTTGTTAGATATACTTTCCGCTTGCTTTTGCATCTGGGCCAAATGTGGTCCGCTTTGCGCTTCTGCCTCTCGCACCATGGGTCCTTGCGAGTAGGGTCTGTGTTTCCCTACCTCGCTCGCCAAAACCCATGCGCGCGACCAAAGGTTATTCATTAGTTACCGCACCGGCGAACCCCCCTGACTCTCTTATTTAGGTGTTGTTGTAGACTTTTCGAACATTTTGCGAGCCAGGATTTGCCTTGAAATGCTTGGTTGCCCGCGCATTCAGCTGTTTTGCTATAACCCTTGGACTTAACTATTTTCATTCTGATATTGCTTCTTATCCTCGCGCGAGCGAGCCCCGGGGCTCGCCCAGTCTAAATTTTTCCCTGTTAAGTTTTTGCGAATCAAGCCCATCAGTACAAACCATATCCTTGCCAGCCTCTCTAGAGATCAACCTGACCCACCGTCTAATGAGAGCCCAGCAGTGGAATCGATCTGGGGAACTCCAACACCAACACTTGCTACCTTGCCAGCCTCTCCAGAGATCAACCTCACCCATCGTATAATGAGAGCCCGATATCAGAATCGATCTGGGGCACTCCAGCATCAACACTTGCTACCTTGCCAGTCTCTCTCGAGATCAACCTGACTCACCATCTAATGAGAGCCCGGCAGCGGAATCGATCTGGGGCACTCCAGCACCAACACTTGCTACCTTGCCAGCCTCTCCAGAAATCCACCTGACCCACTGTCTAATGAGAGCCCGGCAGCGAAATCGATCTGGGGCACTCCAGCACCAACACATGCTACCTTGCCAACCTCTCCAGAGATCAACCTAACCCACGGTCTAATGAGAGCCCGGCAATGGAATCGATCTGGGGCACTCCAGCACCAACACTTGCTACCTTGTCGGCCTCTCCAGAGATCAACCTGACCCAGCGTCTAATGAGAGCCTGACAGCGGAATCGATCTGGGGCACTCTAGCACCAACACTTACTATCTTGCCAGCCTCTCCAGAGATCAACCTAACCCACCATCTAATGAGAGCCCGGCAACGGAATCGATCTGGGGCACTCCAGCACCAACACTTGCTACCTTAACAGCCTCTCCAGAGATCAACCTGAACTACCATCTAATGAGAGCCTGACAGCGGAATCGATCTGGGGCACTCTAGCACCAACACTTGCTGCCTCTCCATCCTCTCCAAAGATCAACCTGACCCATCATCTAATGAGAGCCCGGTAGCGGAATCGATCTGGGGCACTCCAGTACCAACACTTGCTACCTCGCCAGCCTCTCCATAGATCAACCTGACCCACCGTCTAATGATAGCCCTGCAGAGGAATCGATCTGGGGCACTCCAGAACCAGCACTTGCTACCTTGCCAGCCTCTCCAAAGATCAACCTAACCCACCATCTAATGAGAGTCCGGCAGCGGAATCGATCTGGGGCACTCCAGTACCAACACTTGCTACCTTGCCAGCCTCTCCAGAGATCAACCTGATCCTTCATCTAATGAGAGCCTGACAGCGGAATCAATCTGGGGCACTCCAGCACCAACACTTGCTACCTTGCCAGCCACTCTAGAGATCAACCTGACCCACCGTATAATGAGAGCCCGGCATCAGAATCGATATGGGGCACTCCACCACCAACACTTGCTACCTTACCAGCCTCTACAGAGATCAACTTGACCCACCGTCTATTGAGAGCCCGGCAGCGGAATCGATCTGGGGCACTCCAGCACCAACACTTGCTTGAGGACCCATGGTTAGAAAAAGTGTTGAAATCAGCATATGATGGATAGAACATGTAATAAATTATCAGAAAAAACTTAAGGGTAAAAATGTTTTAAGTTATCCCCGCTTCGGGCCAGGCTGAGGGGTACTCCTTCCACATCTTGGAGGTGGTAGCCTCCTGACTGGAGCACCTCGTCAACTATGTAAGGCCCCTCCCAGTTGGGATTGAGCTTCCCCACCGCGGCTCCTCTTCCGGCCGCATCGACCTTCTTTAAGACTGGGTCCCCCTTCTCGAATTGCTTCACCCGGATATGCTAGTCGAAATATCGGGCCATCCGCCGCTTGAACTCCTCCTGCCGAACGGTGGCCAAATCCCGAAGCTCCTCTACCAAATCCGAAGACAACCTTTGCCCTTCCTCGTTATCCACTCGCCACTTTTCCTCTCCATCGCCCGCGGCGATCACACTAGGTGACTTGACATCGAACTCGACCAAGAGGGAAGCCTTGGATCCATGGAAGAGCTTGAATGGAGTCTCCCCTGTGGCGGTATTTGGTGTGGTCCTCAAGGCCCAGAGGACCGAGGGTAACTGTTCTACCCAGCTACCCCTCAGGTTCTCGACCTTCTTCTTTAATACGTTCATAATGACCTTGTTCGCCGCCTCCACCTGCCCATTGCTCCTCAGGTCGTGGACCGACATGAAGCGAAGGTCCATCCACTAGCACACAAGTCCCAAGTAGACCTGCATGGAAAAATCCAGTTAGATTTGTTAGACCTAGTGACTATCAAATAAATGAGAGCAGTGTAGCCTTTAAAGAACAGAACAAAAATAATCCTGATAAAATCACCACATTTCATATAGCGAATTTTAATAGCAAAAAGAAAACTGTTAAGAAAAATAATCCAAACAAACCTATAAATCTAAATCAAAAAGGTAAAATCAAAAGTTGAATCATTAGGTATTCTGCAGATCTGTTATATGTAGATTCATTATATGCACATTTTCAGTACCAAGATAATAAGCCTAGGTTTGGTAAACCAATCCTCTTCCATCCAAAAGGATACCAAGAAAGACCATTCTATTATTTCATATCTCTTTATAACGGTAAATGCAAAGGGCCCAAGTTAACCTGGGTGCCTTCTAATGTTTGGGTTACTTGTGCAGGAAGATGTAGGGTTCTTCCCCTCAGATAAAGTGAAGGGAAAAGAAAGAACTAAATGATCAATAATGAACTACATATATTCAAAGGGAGTGATTTCTACTCTAAAATCCTTTGTTGATTTTATAGTTCAAGAAAATAATATTATAAATACTATTTTTAATAAAAAATCATTGCTGGGAAAAACAGCAAGAATTTTCTAAGAAACTAGAACTATATATTCAGAGTTGTGTTGAATAGAATTTGACGTACCATCTAGTACTACTTAACACTAGCTTTGAGAGCCATCTGCATCAGAAAATTCGAATAGCATTCGACGCAGCGTTGATTTCATATCGACGCACACGTCGATTTAATAGTTGTCCTACAAATTCGAAGGTATGTTGAGTTCTAATTGACGCAATGTTATCATCACAACCGCACGCAGTTTCACTTCTAGAAGCTGCTTCGACACATTTTGGTGCGCTGACTATTAATCTTTGTCGACGGTGCTTCGAATACAACCCTAAGTTGTGATGAATCGTCTTCTTTTAAGCAATATAGGCGTCGAATTTATTAAGCTTTCAAATTCTCTCTTTCTTTCTCTCGTGCTATTTTCTCTCCAACTCTCTTGCATTCTTCTCCCTCTTTCTCTCTTTCTCTTGTGTTTGCATGTATTATAGATCAGATGTCTTTACCTAAGGTGAATTCGGGTTTCGACGTGGATATAGAATCATTCAGTGCAGCATATGATAACTTCAAAGCCGTTCTCGGCTTGTTTCATACTGCTTGATTGACAAAACTGATCTCAATAAGGTGCAAGATCTTTGATGTTGAGTTGACAGAGCTGAAGGACAACATCCACAAAGGAGATGATGGCTCCATCAATGGAAGAATATCTGAACATGACATTAACATTATAGAGGAGATGTTGACTCAAACTTATGATCTACCATCTGGTAGTGATTCTGATGAACTAACAGGGGAAGAGACAAGCAAGGCATTACAGAAAATGCAGTTCAGAAAGGAGAAGGTCATCAACCTGAAAAAGAATGATGTATCTGAAGAATACAAGTTCTTGGCAGATATAGTGGAAAGGTGCTGATTTGCAAGATATCAGCACATAATGTCATCCCCATGCAGCAGCTGCAGATCATGGGTGTCCTAGTTCTTCACAAGAAAATAATTTGGGGGAGATGTATTCTACAGTTAATTGGTCATAAGTAATCTCATAAGGAGAATGCCTATATTAGAATCATAAGCTAGGTACTGCTCCACCATTATCCAATGGTGTGCAAGTCAAAAGGAGTGTGTATTCCTCCTAGAAAGAGAATGAACATTGGAATCTTCTCCAAGTGGACCAGGCGGATTCTAAAGCCGGGTCAAGCACCTGCATCTCCTCCTCTTTCTCCAGTTCCACAAAGTACCACTCCAGATGAGGTCCCTGTACAATATCATCCCAGATGATATCATTCCATCTCATCTAGCTCCAAAACCTACACCTCAAATCCCTCCCAACCACAACAACAACCATCCATCATCATTTCTACTGAAAATACTCCAGACATCCAGTCTGCTCCCCTACCACAAACTTCTATTACTCCAGAAGAGAATCAATCACAATCTCCTATCCACCAAAATTTCCAAGACTTCAATGAGGATTCCACCGCAATTCCTCCAGTTATCTTATCCACACCTCTTCCTAACACACCTCTTGCTTCTACCACATATTCTACTCCTTCTTTTGATGTTGAGCAAATAATTTCCAAAGCAGTAGGCCTGGCTACTGGTACATTTGCTGATCTATTGTTGACTTAAGCCAGAAAGTTCAACAGGATGTACTCACAGATGGAGAGTGAATTATAGGAATCAAAAGAGACTCTCCTGGCTCTCAAAACATTTATGTCCTCCTCCATGGTGTCTATAGAATTCTTAACCTCCCTGGTCAGTAAGTTCAGAAGGGGGAGAATTTCCATGAGGAGGAAATTATTGGTCAAGAAAAAGAGGATGGCCAAGAGAAGGACAAGATTGCTGAAGTTTCTAATCCTTATAATCCTAATAAACTTACTGTATTTCCAACAGCAATTCCAGATGTTCTAGATGTTTCACATCCAGATGCACATGTCCAGGGGAGCCTCTTACAAATCCTTAAGAAAATCTTGAACTAAATTAGGGGGAGATGCTTCTATTAATCTAGGGGGAGCCCCTAGAAGATGACCAGCTTCTGGATGATGTTTCATTGATTGCAAAGGAGGCTGCCCAATTAGCTGAAAAGGAAGCACAAATTCAGGGGGAGCCTCTCAATGAAGATAACACTCATCAAGAAGCCGACATGACTAATGAAGTGGAGAATGATCCTCTGGTATTTGCTTCAAGAAAGGTAATACCATTGGTTTTCTTTAGGAAGAGAAAAGCCCCTTCACCAGAATAGAACAACACAGGTATTCAGCAGATGAACAATCTCTACTATAACATCTCAGTAAAAATACTTGAAGATATAGCGTTGAAGACAATCTGATCAATTGAAAATTTATCATGTTGGTGTATGCATTTGTGCAATGATGTCATTTTGTACTATTATGTTTGTTTGTATTTTGTTTCTATTTAACAACATGTTTGAAATCACTTAAATTATTTGTTAAAAAATTTAAGATAAATAGGGGAGATTGTTGGGAAAAACACACTTGTGATTTATCTACTAAATTATCTTAAAAGTGATTTCATAATTTAGGTTGTATTACCCATAATGTATCGAGAGAGTAATTTGGTCATTGATGTCCATATCACACTCACTTAGAGTGTCAAGATCAGGTCTAAGATAAACAAAAATTCAGTTGAGATAAAACTTGTGTCGAATAGAAGTCGACGCAACTCTAACTGAAATTCGAAGTAACTCAGGCTGCTTATCGAAGTATTAAGTGAAGTCGACGCAACTTCAAAATGAACTCAACGCAGATGAAAAAGCCAGTCGAAGCCATCTTAGAAGTCAACGCAATTTTGACTTCAAATCGACACAGAAGATAAAGTTCAAGTCCAAGTCTTCAACTCGATGGATACGTCGATAAGTACTCGACGCAACGTCGACATCTGAGTTCAGTGAGAGCAAAGAAGGAATTTGAAGATGCTTCTTTAAGAACTCAGAGGTGCGTCGATATGAAGAATAATGAATTCGACGCATCGTCAAAAATAGTATATTTTATGTTGTCCTTTCTGGTCCATCTTCAAAGTCTTTCAAAGAAGAAATTTGAATCACCACGGATCGATTATTGCCTAGAATGGAATAGAGTATTTCAGAGGAACAACGAAGACATTCTTGGAAGATTATTCAAATCTGATGGACGGGTCGGGAATCATAGATAGAAGGAAATACTCAATGTCCAATAGATATTCCTTATAAGGATAGAACTGAAGAGGAAAGAAAATCAGACACCATTCGATTAAGAATAAGTATTCAGAAGAAGGAAGAAAAAAATAAGGAATTGATAATTCTGACTTCTTCTTCTTCCTGAAGTTCTTTTTCAGTTACAGAGACAAGAACTTCACTATGCAGAAATACAAAGCTGCTACTTCTTCTTCTTCACATCTTACAGCAGCAAGAAAACAAAGTGTACATAGATCACAAGGATCAATAGCTCGTAACCCTTGCATCCTTCTCTACCATCAGCAAGGGTTCATCTAATACAGATCCTGAAGAATATCAAAAGCTCACAGTTACTGAAGGATTCATATAGCAGAATCATATTCTTCATCTACTTCTTCTTTCCCTCTGTTCTTATTTTATAACTAAGAAAGAGTCCTAAGAATCCCTCTCCAAAGGATTCAGTTAGTTCTAAGAGTCTCCTTATCAAAAGACGCAGTGGTTCTAAGAGTCTCCTTATCAAAAGACTCAAGGTTCTAAGACTCTCCTTGTCAAAAGACTCAGTGTTGGTTCTAAGAGTCTCCTTATCAAAAGACTCGGGCCCTTGTAGTGCATTCCTACCAAGGTGGTAGAAGAGTGGAGTACCCACATTTTGGGGAACCACTATAAAACTTTTGTGTCTTCTGTGTTTGCTTTTCTGTGTTGCCCCTTTACTTCATACTATTTTCTGTTTCCTGTGATTATATTATTCTGTGTTGGTATTGCTGATTGCATAGTTGTTAGAGTAGTTTTATTGTGTGTACATATTTATGTTAAAAGCTTTAAAACTCTATTCACTCCTCCCCCCCCCCCCCCCCCCTCTAGAGAATACTCTGAGGCACACTGTGCACTTTCAGCAGTTTTGTCATGGAGTAGGTCTGAGATCGATGAAATCAGGCATTGTAAAAATTGAAAGGAGGTTAGTACCTATAAAGGGCAAGCTGAGCGCAATGAAGAATAGCTTTCGCTTACCAGCAATGGAGGGAATGTTCAAGGTTGACCTGACGACTCTCCTCCTCTTGCTCACCGGTTTGTTGACCATTCGCGCCACCTTCTGTGGCAGCGTTAACCTGCATATTTAATGATTTAGTAACAATATGACCTCGCGGAGGCACTTGCGAAGAAACACGTTAAGGAGAAAATTCACCTGTTCCGAGACCCCGAGGTCCAAGCTGAACCTGGGATGCGAGGGGAGATCGGTCAAAGAGGTTCCCTCTCCAATATAAACACGTCTCGCCCTCATGGTCCCTCACTTTTCCACTCTCTTGGGGGTGGCTCGCGAGTTGTTCCCGGCGATAAGCCCCATGAGACCGGAGGAAATTGGCGCACTCTTATTTTTGGCAGCAGCAAGACGAGACTGAATTTCTTGAGAGAGCAGCATGGTGGTCGGCCAAGGAACTACAAGAAAGAAGGGGAGTATGTTCAAGGATAAGGTGAGGGGGGTCTTCCCTCCTTATATATATATATATAGCCCAGTGGGGGACACCGAAAGATTCTCCTCAAAACGGAGGCATCTCCAGACGTACGGGGCTGAACTAACTATCTGAGCTTGAGATAAACTCGCAAAGTGCAGGGGATTGTGTACAACCTCGTATTTGTCGAGTGGATTCATCAAGCCATCAAGCGATCTGGAGCAGAATTGGGGCTGGGCAAGTCGGTCGGGCAAGTCGGTCGGGCAAGTGGAGCGCCTCATCTCGCACTCGCCCCTAGCGAGCACTCGCCCCCAGCTCAAGGTGAGTGACGAGTCCCAGCTCTACCGAGCAATCTCCACCCCGGCGAGCCGACCTAGGACAGCCTGGGCTCGCCCATCAGGTGGATGACATCCTCTTGATGAATTCTTTTTTGGCCTGTAGTTAGCCATTCAAAACAGCGGGATTTCGCTGTTGGCAGACTATTTTGGTCTGCTTTTAGTTAAATCAAGAGGTGGGATTCCACTATTCGCAGACCATTTTAAGAAAACTATAAATAGACCCCCAAGGGCACCTATGGAGAGGATCTTAGACTTGCTTCTCTCTCCTCTGGTCAACTTTCTTTTGCAATGGAGGATCAACTTGCTCCTCACTGAGGTTTCTGGGTGGGTTGGTAAGAACTCTCTAGCATCCTCCAAGGTGCCCAGCTCAGCAATTGGTTTGGGAGGGGAAGTTCTTTAGATCTTACGGGTTAGTGGCGGGACCTCCTCGCTGCAGCTCCGGGTTTGTTTCTAATTTTTCACCCTTCTATGTGTAAGACCATTTTTTTGCTTTGCTACCGGGTCTTATGCCCAGAACCACCGCTTTGCGGTGACACCATCACTCGGTAAGGTCGCCACTACAAAACACCGATCATGCCAGCCATATCGATCACAAAAGAAGAGAATTATACATTTGAATATATAGAATTCAAGTCCACATCACATGTAATAAAACATCTTAGAATAAAAGATGTCCACATATAATAACTGAATAAAAGATAGCGATAATAAGGGCTCCTGCCCAATACATCAAATCCTTACTAAAAGTTCTCTCACGGAAGCAAAACTAGCAGTAATACTCACAGATCCTGAGACTGGTGCTCCTGTGCTAGACTGTCCCGCCTCCATCTGCACCTGCCTCTAGTGATGTTGCATCTCCTCGGTCCCCTAAAATGATAAGGTACACCGACCGTTAGTCAAAAGACTAAGCCAATTCCCCACCCCTCCCCCGGTGACTCCTAGGCACCAAGCGGGAGGAATGAAGTGGAGGACAGTAAGGGGTATAAGAAATAGCAGGTGACGATGAATCTAATCTACGAGAAATGTCTACCACTACGCAACACATAGTACAGTAAGTAAAGCAATAATAAGTAAGACAATAATAAGTAAAACAGTAATGAGTAAAAGTAAATTTGAAGAGTAACCTTGATTTATAGGAATGCCCATACAAACTTATAGACTAAGGGGTCGTTTAGCAGGGCCTATCGTATAAAAAGTCCCATACCAATTTATACGATAGGGGTAGGGGTTGAAATGAAATGTTTATGCCATGACATGTAGAGTTATGCGGTTTAATGCTATGCTCACACAAGTGCAACTCACACACTTCGACTCTATGCGCACAGACCTTTAGTTCCCCCCTTTTTGGAGCTAGCAAAACTCCAAGGATACTCCCGTAGTGGCAAACGGAAGTGGTGGGTTGGGCCTCGCCCACCTCTAGGTTGGTATCTACACTACCTAACCTAGACCTATCGTACACCTCAATGCTTAGAACACAACAACGGAGCTCCTGCGTACTCTTGCTGGCCAGTCCACCAGACTTTTTCTTGGTAAAGTGTTAACCACACTTACTGAGCCGAAGTATCGACGTCGGTGCGACAACCGTCAATACTAAAGACCCACCACCTTATGCACATACATTTATGAATCTTATTTATATCTCTAAGCCCTAAGCTCCCCTGGCTAACCTACCCGTCAAAGAACCATTTCTATGTCACAAGCTCACCGGACCAATCTGTCCGCTCCTACAACAATCGAGCATACCACTCGTGAGACAAACCAACTAATCTCCCGTAATAATGTGGTGTGGGTGTTTGTATTATTAAGACAATCTTGCATAACATTTTAGTCCTGTATTTTAGGGTTAATCGTGGACTTCACGAGGTCTACCCTGTGAGGGGCTCATAGTGGTACTAGGAGGTACGATGGGATGATACCCCAAACCTCCCTTTCTTAAGACACTTAATGTTATTGGTAACTACCCATAAGAATACCTCTCTTATCATTACACTTGGATTAACCCTAAGTATTTTATGACTCTCTAAGGGAAAGACGATCTTTCGTCAATCCGGAGCACAACCTTGACCCTTAGCTTATCGGGCACACTCAACATATAGACTCTTGTTAGTGACCTCAAATCTCCTCCACTAGACTAAGTACACGATCTACCTTCCATTCCAACCTAATGGTCTACAAGTTACGCAAGTTTTACAGTTTTACTATACGCAGACCAAATAAGCTACATGAGGTGCATGAGAGGAGGTACTCTAAATAATCATCCAAATGACCCAAGATTTTTATTGGGGGTTAGTTATGGCATTATAACACCATCTCCAGAAATTTATTGTTATGACATTGTTCTCTAATAACACTTCAAAATTCTTGACAAAATTATTAGAGAACAATGTCATCAATAAAAACTCACTGCCAAAGTTTCATAAACATCCTAGGCTATATGAGCATGTAACTCCTTCTAGTAAGAAAGAGCCCTAAATGATTCTTCATTAACTCAGAGAGAACAAAAGTCTCCAAAAATTCCAAATAAATTACCTAAGGCTCTACACCACCCTATAAACCTCTCTACCAAGTTTCAAGTCAATCCAAGGACAAGGACATATGAGCATATGTCCTTCAATGGGTTCAATATATAACCCTAAGGTTTGAACTAGGGTTCTAGGGAACAACTACTCTAAACCACCCCAAATCTTGGTAGGAGGTGTTTAATGTGATATTAAATTCGTGGTCAAGGTTTCATCACTTTTGGATGAGATTTGAACGCTCAACCCAACAAGTGCACTTTGACCTAAAATCCCTTAGTTTGACCAATCTTGGGTTAATTAATTACCCAACCAAATCAATCCCAAATGGGGTGAGATTTTTACCAGAGTCATAACATGACCCCAAGGACCACCCACCAAAATTTGATGGTGTTTGGATGTCACTAGACCATATAATTTATTGATGCATGGATTATTAAATGTTTGCAAAAACCTTAGAAAAATGTCCTCCAAAAATTCTCATTTTTGGATATGTTAAGGGGGTGGGTATAAACAGTCTATGTTTTAAATTTAAAGTCATTTGGATGAGTGGATTGATGGGGGCACACAAAGCAAACTCTGGTCACCCCTTTGTATATGTTGCACCATTTTGAGTGATGTGGTCAGACCACTGACCAAATGGTGTGAAACAAATTTTAAAATAAAGTAGACCCCAATGGCTACAAGTTTGTTGTTGAACAATTTTCCATCAGGAGGCCCTAAGTATTTTCTATAATTATTTCTATGTACTGCATAAAGTGTGACAAAAATACAACATATAAACATTTATAAGTAATGATCCTGCACAAATCTTGGCGTAGATCGGACGGCAGCTGGTTAACTTCCTCCTTCAGCCAAGGGTCCAGATCAACCCAAGATGGGTGATCTTGCGAGGTGATTTTCTGGGGCTCCTGCCACCCCCACGGCCGGCCACCACCACCACCACCTCCGTTGAGGTGGTGGCCATCGTTTGGCGTCGACTAGTCGGCCGGAGGTGGCCAGAATAGTGTTTTCGGGGAGGGGGAAAAAGCTTTAAGATGAACCTTTTGGGAAGCTCGATCCAAGGCCATTTTGTCTCAAAACAAGGCCCAATTGAATTCAGATCTATGCACTAGGGGAGGAGAAGGGGATCAGACCTGAATTGGGGCAGAATGCCTTGTGGATCTTGGGTTCACCATGGAAGCTCGGGGAGCTTTTGGAGCCATGCCAATTCGAGCCTAGAATGCACAATCCTCTCGAGAAAGTTGGGGGTTTCGTTCCTCTCACTCTTTTGAAGATGTTAAAGGCCTTGATTGGGAGAGGGGGAGGTTACAACCTTGAATGCCATTAATGGCCATCAAGGTGATTTCGGTTTTGGCTTGGGGGAGGTGAATAGGGCCTCAATCTGGCTGGAAGAAGGCTGGAAACTCTTTCTCTCCCCAATAGGAGATGAATGAGGCCATTAATGGGGGAGATTGAAGGTTTCTTCTTCCTCCCCATTAATTCCCCCCTCTCTCTCTCTCTCTCTCTCTCTCTCTCTTTCAAATTGGGACTTTCTCTCTCCTAGCTAAATTTCCTGAAATTGAATGGTCAATTCAGTAACCTCCAACTCCATTAGCTAGTGGACCACCTCAATTGGGTCTAGCCCAAGTGGATTGGGCTTGATTAGGTCAAAAAAGGTCATTTTGACCTAAATTTAGGGTGGAGTTGAATTTGGACAATTTGACCATTTGGGTTGAGCCCAATGGGTGTTACCCATTGGCCTCCCTTAAGGGTTAGGAATGTCTAGGTAGGGTCAATTTGGCAAAGTGAGGGCCAATTGACCCTTAATAGGCCACTTTGACCAAAACATGGTTATAGTTGACTTAGGTCAAATTGGTCACATTAGTGACCCCATGATGGGGATTTTTGGTCCATTGGGTCCCTAATTTCCTTATAAGGGTAGGGGCAAGGTCAATTTGGCATGATGGAGGTAAATTGACCCTAATTAGGCTACTTTGACCATTTTGGGGTTAGGGTTGACTTTATCAATTTGACCTCTTTGGCTGAACCCAATGGGTCCTTGGTGCTCTAAGGGACCCCTTAATGGGTTAGGGATATCATGGTGGGGTCAAAGGGTCAAGTTGAGTCCCTAAAGTCCAACCCTAGGCTTGGTAACTAGAAATTACTATTTACAGACCACTGTGGTTTTCATCCCTCTTGCTTAAGCTCACATGGTCTTTTGTGTTTCCTATGGTTTTTCATGACCTAGTCCTGACAAAACCATCTTAAGGGTCTGAATGATTAAGGGATGTTACACTGTGAGTGAGTTTCCTAGCCCTGAGAGCCTGGTCACAAGATTGAACTCAAGATAAGTAAGAGCAAACTACACCAGTCCAAACTCCTCGAGCCGAGATTTCCGGGCTCAACGGTTGAACTGTGGTTTCCTAGTTCAACACTCATTCCAAAATTTGTCTTCACCAACAACCCTCGGACATCGACCGGTTTAGCTCCAAGCAGACCTATTTCTTTTAGAAGATCAGTGACATATTTTTGTTGTGAGAGCACCACTGATTTGTGTCTTCATGAGACTTCTATTCCCAAAAAATACTTAGGAGGTCTCATATCTGTTGTGACGAAGGTTTGTTGAAGATGTTTCTTTATTAGTGCAATTCCATCCTTATCAATGCCAGTAAGGAGGATATCATCAACATAGGTAGCAAGAATAACCAACCCATGAGAAGACTTTCATATAAAGAGAGAGTGATCTGCAAAACTTTGAGTAAAACCAATGATATGGAGGCAACATGGCTAAACTTATCGAACCAGGCCTGAGGGATCTGAGATTGCCTTTCGCAACTTGCGTACCTGAAACTCCCCCTGAGAAACATACCACAGAGGTTGCTCCATATATACCTCTTCTTGGAGGTCCCCATAGAGGATGGCATTCTTGACATCTAACTAGACATTTGTTAATCTTTGTTGATAGCTACAGAAAAGAGAACCTGAATTGTGTTAATGAGTGCAACTAGGGAGAAAATGTCAAAGAAATCCACTCCATATGTTTTAGTGAAGCCTTTGGTAATCAATTGCGCCTTATACCGATCCACAATGCCATTAGGATGAAACTTTAACATATAAACCCATCGACATCCAATAACATCTGCTTGAGGAGGAGTAGAGACAAGAATCCAAGTACCTCTTTCAGTCAAGGTAGTCATTTCTTCATCCATGATAGCTTTCTAGTGTGGTATGATAAGAGCTTCTAGGTAAGTGTTCGGAATGATAGTGGTCAAGAGGAATAGAGCAAAATCCCTGTAAGAAGGAGTCGACATCATGAATGGAGCAAAACCCATGCAAGAGGGGCCGAGCATACGAGATGACACCATGAATGAAATGTGGAGTACACGTTTGAACTCCCTTGCGAAGAGCAATGGGAGGATCAAGATCTGACCTGTCATCTGTATCAGATCCATCCGTTGAAGAGAGTACTGGACTGGGAATTGGCAAAGACAGTCCCGGAGGTGGAGAAGAGGTGGTAGGAGATGGAGAGGAAGAGGTTGGTGTGGTATGAAAAGGTTGATCGAGTTCTAGTGGAGGGGCAAAACAACAGGTAGAGTGCGGTTAGTTTTAGTTGGTGAGGGTGGAGGGTCTTGCGAGAAATAAGGAGTATTTTCAAAGAATATGACGTCGGCAGAGACATACTATTTCTGGAGAAGAGGGTCATAATTGAGATATGAGTCTTCCTTTGACAGGTATGGTAGTAGCTGGTAGAGAAGACGAGGAGGTGGATGACCAAGGAGAAGATGTCATTGTAGAAGATAGGTGTATGTAGAGAGGGAAGAAGAGGCCGCTTCTTTCAGTCCAAGTAGAAATCGTCTCCTTGGAGTGAGGATCCTGAAAAGAGAAAGTGGTAGAAGTGAATGTTACTGAGCAATTTAGTTGTTTGCATAGAGAGGTAATTGAGAGAAAGTTGCATGGAAAATTTGGCATGTATAGAGTGTCTTCTAGTTGAAGAGACTGAGTGAATTGGACGATACCAATCCCGCAAATAGGAGATGGAGAACCATCTACAATCAAAATTGGAGGTGACCGGTTATGTTTGTCCAAATGAGAGAAAAGAAGATTATTTCCTGTCATATGATTAGTAGCACCAGAGTGAATGAGCCACTTACCCCTGGTGACCATATGAGCATTACCCGAAGAGGTGGTAAGAGATGTTGACTTCTTGGTGACCAGAAAAGTTGCGTCACTCGCTTGAGGGCAAAGATGAGGATGCTTGACCCAGCAATGATCCATATAATGTCCTATATTGCCACAATGAGAGGAGAGGGATCAGGACAGACCTCTCCTGGAGTGACCTCCATGGCCATTAGTGTTGCTTCGATGAGCCGGATGAGAAATGGTGTCATAGGAGGTGGGAAGGAAAGCAGATAATGTTGAAGAAGAGTGGTGACAGCGGAGATGCAAGCAGAGGTAGCAGTAAGGGTGCAAGAGTCAACTTCTCCCAGAATTTGTTGTCGGATCATATCATAAGACTCTGGGAGACGAAGAAGGTAACACCCCTCCGGGAGTTCCTATAGATGTTTGTGTTGCTCGACATGATCATTGGAGAAGGGGCGATGCTGAAGAAGTTCAGCACCAAGAGCTTGCACCTCCTGATAAGCAGTTGCAGGAGTCATGGAGGGCGAGCAAAGAGATCAGCATATAACGTGTATATGCGAGAAGTCTGAGCTGTTGGATCTGTAGGCGCCCTTAGAGGGGGGGGGTGAATAAGGGTTTTAAAAACTTTAAACTTTATTAGAGAACTTTTGATATTTTGATCGAAGTAAGTTAAATCAAAAGTCAAGAGATAATGAAATTAGAAATGAAATCAATTTTATTAAACAAGAAAAGACATGATTATCATTTATAAATTTGATTACAAAAATTGATTTCAATGACGCTAGAAATCGAAGCAAATAATATGAAAACCCTTTTTGTTTTCTATACCGACTCATATCCCCACGAACCGGTTTGCTTTAGTCGGTCTCTCCCCAGATACGGCGACCTCATTTCGTCGACCTCCATTTCGTCGAACGTCGCTTTCATTTTGTCACCTCCATTTCGTCGATCGCTAGCGCCAGCGGTAGTTCTAACGCGGCGTGGTAAAGCATGAATTGTGTCGAGCACCGTAGGAGGGCATGCAGTTCGTCGAACGCAGGTTTCATTTCATCGAACGCCAGTTCGTCGAACGCAGCTTCCATTTCGTCGAACGAACACTAGCGCCGGCGGTAGTACTGACGCTATGCGGTAGCAACAACAAGACACATTTCCATGGAGATTTGAAAGCACAGAATCCTGCATACTATAAACACAAAACAAGTATGATCAAATACAATAGGATTTGTTATTGTCAAACCAAGAGATGCGGAAAGCATGTTCCAACAAACTCCCCCTTTTGATAATAACAAATCCCCTTAGAAAGAAATAATTCAATTGATAGGAATTTGTGTTTATAATAGAGAACTGATGAGTCCTGATCATATACACATTTATGGACTCATCCGGGCCGTTTATTTAGTCATTTCTCCGCACTTTAGCCTTGTTATAGCTTATATTTGATAATCCATGCTAGGTGCACATCTAGGCCCACTTTGGTGTGATTTTCGTGCTTATTGTCATTAGTAGTATTCATGTGCTGTTAAGTGCCACTTTCAGTGGCTAGATCTGTGGTTGAGCAGGAATAGGAGTCGTGCAAGTGTTCCCGGTGCAATTCTGCACAGGAACACTGCGCACGATCGCCGGTTCTATTGCGCACGACCACTGGTCGTGCGCCACTGATCGTGTGCACTTAACCCTTTTCACGAGTTCTGTTTGCTGCAGTGCGCACGACCATCAACGACAGTGCGCACGACCACCGGTCGTGCGCCACTGCTCGTGCGCACTTACCATTTAATTTCCGAGTTCTGTTTGCTCCAGTGCGCACGACCATCAACTCCAGTGCGCACGACCACCGGTCGTGCGCCACTGGTCGTGCGAACATTTTATTTTATAATTTCGTATCTTGCAGGTTCCACCCAGGCAGTGCGCACGATCGCAGAATTCCAGTGCGCACGACCACTGGTCGTGCGCCAATGACCGTGCGCAGTATTTAATCCAGCGCCTATTTAAACGCCTGTTGCGATTTTAGGGCGATCGATCAACCGCGGGAGCGGGATTCCTGTTCCGTACGCCGCCGAACTCCACCGTGGGACGCCTCCATTTCATCTTCTACGCAAGGGGAAGCCTCCTCCATCCATTCCAAGACTTCCTCCATTGTCCGTGAGTGTTCTCCATCGTCCGCAAGCCTTCAAACCGGCATTCTCGCATTCCGCTCGGTGAGAAGAAGAAGAAACCTGCAGTCGAAGACGACGGAGCTACGTAGGGAGATTGTGACAGCTCTCTACGCCGGAAGCATAGTCCGCCCGAGTCCGGAGGTAGCCCGACAACCTACCATTCCGGCCGTGAACGGCCGCTAGTCTTCACCACCGGTTATTTATTTCCTCTTTTCCCTCGTTGTACTCTTTGAACCGTGCAATACTTGAATATTGTGATGTTTATTTTGATGGAAATGAATATTTCTTTGTAATTCTTCATGGTTTGGTGGTGATTCATTCCGCTTTCTCTCACTCACTCGCGCACGCACGCAAGGTGTTTGATCCGCGTTAGCAAGAGCTAACGGCGGTTGTGAAGAGGTGTTTGCGACCCTCGCCCTCTCGCACTTGAGTACATTCCATCCGCCTCACGAAGCACGGCATCGCGGCCGTTGCATCCACCTCACTTTGCGAAGCGGTGTTTTCGACCCGCATCTCTTTTGTCGTTGCTAAGATTAGGAAAACCAACCAAAAGCCCCCCTCTTTGTGTTTGTTAAATGTTTGTGTAACAATAATCACTGCACGATTCGTTCACCCATCTTGCATTCCTCAAGAGACCGACATCCGGGGATTCTATTCTCCACAATTATTACTTGACAGCGACCGGTGCACTTGCCGACACGCATCAAGTTTTTGGCGCCGTTGCCGGGGAGTGCAGGCGTGTTTCGTCTTGTGTTGTGACTTTCGTTATACGAGCAGTTGTTTTTTTTTATTTTCTTTGTTTTTCTTTTTGTTTTTGACAGTTCATGCAGAGGCAGGTCGCAGGTGAACTCGCACCTTTTGATCCAGAAATCGAACGAACTGCTCGCGCGCGAAGGCGCGCTGCGGCTGTACAAGCGGCCATGGGTGATCAGGTAGACCCAAATGATGTTGATCCGAGAATGCCCGGCGTGGGGGAACATCAGCCTGGGATTGAGCAGGAGGCAGCTAGGCCTCGACCCCGCACAATGAGGGACTACACCACTCCAACTGCTGGGAGTGTGTATCCAGGTTTCGGGCCAAACATTATGAATAATCAGTTCGAGATTAAGCCAGCAATCTTGAACATTATCCGGAACAACGCTCAATTTTCCGGGCTGGTCAGCGAAGACCCGCATCTGCATCTAGCAGAATTTTCTGATATTTGCGGAACCTTCCGCTACGCAGGGATTGCTGACGACACAGTCAAGCTCAGACTGTTTCCCTTTTCACTCCGCGACAAAGCAAAGGTGTGGCTCCACTCCATTTCGCCCGGGACTGCTGCAACTTGGGATGCCCTCGCATCCAAGTTCCTTGCTAAATTCCACCCTGTGGATAAGATTGTAAGCTTGCGGCGGGAGATCGCCACATTTCGCCAACTTGACCAAGAGACCCTTGCTGAAGCATGGGAGCGCCTCAACGATCTCCTTCGCCGTTGCCCTGGCCACGAGCTCCAACCATGGAATGTGGTTGAATTGTTCTACTTCGCGATCGAGCCCAACTACAGGGCAATGATCGATGCTGCGGCGGGTGGCACCTTGATGAACCACACCCCTGAGGAAGCCCTTCGAATTCTGCGCGACACTGCCTCCCACAGTACATTCTGGACTGCAGGTAGAAATGCTCCAAGAAGCGGCCGAGGTCTTTTCATGGTCGACTCTCTCCCCTCACCATCCGCGACTGCTGCTGTCATTACCTGCGAGGGATGTGGAGGCGGAGGCCACCACACGTATGAGTGTTCGGGGAACAATGTGGCAGGTGACTTCGCACACTTGAACTTGAACGAATCTGTTAATTATGTAGGAAATCAGCCTAGGGGGCGCCTTTCAATAATGCTTATAATCCGGGAGCGAGAAGTCACCCGAACTTCTCGTAGAATCCGAACACACCTGGCCAACGATGGGCACCGGGGCAGCATCAAAACGATGCTTACGCCTCCGGGAGCCAACCGAGGCCACCACACCCGGATTATAACCAAGGTCCCCCAATCCAGAAAAAGAGTAATTTGGAGGAAATGATGGAGAAGTTCATGCAAGCGGCCAACTCTAATATGGTGAATCAAACTGCATCCATGCGAAACCTGGAAACGCAGTTGGGCCAATTGGCCCAAGTGCTAACCGAGCGATCGCAGGGGACCCTTCCCAGCAACACGGAGAAGAACCCAATTGATCAAGGGAAGAGTCTTGGGGATGTGGTAGAGGTTGAACCGAGTGAGCTGGTAATTTCTTGTGCCATCAATAAGGTTGAAACAAAAGCTTTATGCGATTCCGGTTCCTCCCGCAACGTCATTGCACTGCAAGATGTTGCGAAATTACAACTTGAGATGAACACGGAGGAAAGGAAATCGCTTATTCTCGCTAACGGCACTATTATCCAATCTGAGGGGGAAGTGAGAAATGTGGAAGTAATAGTTGAGGGGACGACTGTGGTCGCGGACTTTCAGGTGTTGGGCCCCCAGGAAAATCAATCCATTCCTATCTTGGGCGTGCCGTTCTTGAAAGAGAGCGGCGCCACCCTTGACTTCACTACGGGGTGTGTTCTCCTACCTAACAAGGCGCTGCAGCCCACTCGCCTCGAAGCTACAGCTGACACATCCACTCCTCCCCCTCTCGTTATTTCTGATGAATTTCTAAGTTGTGCAGGAAAGATACATGATCAAGAAACAAGTGAAGGAGGAAAGGAGGAGCTCCAATCAGATGAGGAAGAAGAGGTTGACTTCCGGAAAGAGTTCGACTCCGAGAAGGAGGAAGACTGCAGTTCGGGAAACGTTGACTTGGATCTAGTTAGGGATGCTGATTATTTATCTTCTTGTGGTGAATCTTGTAATAAACTATCTTAGCGCTCCATCTCCTGGGCCGATCCGGTGGTCACCGCGATACCGGAGGTGACGCCACCCGCCACTAAGGCGGAAAATTCTGAAAACTTTCAACGGTGGCAGTCTCCGACTGTCACCAAACTTAAAAAGGAAAAACTTCTGCGCGACGCTCGTGCTGCCGCTCTTCGTGGCAAGGTGGCGGAGGTTAGGGGAGCATTGGGTAACACCAGTGCTGGCCCTAAAGCCTTCACCTCCCGCCTACGTGCTACGGGAGAAGCGCACCATAAGAGCGCTTTTAGCTGATTTGTGTTTAGTTGATGTGGTGAACTGCTTCTGAATATTTCTCTTTTAATTCCTGCACTCTTTATAAACAATGCTAATACAGGTATTTGGTCCAGCTTAAGGACGTTAAATGAAAGCGCTCCTGGGAGACAACCCAGATTTCCTGTTTCGTATTTCCTTTTTTCTAACTTCTCTTAGTTCAGCTTTTGTATTTGCTTTTGTTGCTTTGAGTTTGTGCTTGCAGGGTTTGTGTTCGATGGTGCGGATGCTGCGGACTATTCGTGATCATAAACGCCAATCGTCTGGTATGCTCATTTCTGAGCATGGGGTAACGCTTCCTCCCCTCTTTTAGCTTCAAATTTCTAGATATATCGTTTAGCTTAAGTCTGGGGGAGCGGTTGTTGTTACTCACTGTGCACGAGTTGCACCGCATACTAGAAGGTTGATTCTTATTTATCCTAGCATTATCATTGTTTTTCATTTTTCACACACCATTTCACCCACTTGAGTGCGCGCTTATCTTTTTGTTGTTGTTCCGTTGTAAACTATCTTGGTTGGAATATGAAATAGGTTGTTAACATAGGAATTATTATTTGGAGTGCGATGTTGACTAATGTAGTGTTCTAGTCACTTCGCATGCTATGGTAGAATGTGAGTAGAACTAGATTTTCTTTATGCATCTAAATTATGTTTAGTATTTCTGCGTAAATTTAGATTTAATATACTCAAGTGGTGAATTTGTATGGAATTGACGATAACCCGATGTTGTGTGTGTGCGATTACTAGTCGTGTGTTGCTCGAGTCGGGAGGAAGGTTTATCTTTCTCGTGGGCTAAGAACTTGCCCCAAGCGACTCTCGAAGCATGGGTGAGAGCTACTCGTTGAGTCAAGCATGATGTAGGCCACCCTTTGGCTAGTTTGAGCTTTGTTATTCCATGTCCATTTCATTCACCTTTGCAAGCCTATTTTGTGCCTACCAATCCTTTGTTCAGCTCCTCTTCATCCACCAAAGCCTGAAGCCTATCCCACGCCCGCAACCAAATTGTTTTTAACTGCGCTCATAATTCTAAACTTGTGTGGAGTGTGGAATCATTGTGTTATGATGGGAAAATAACGTCCATCTGCTAATTTTGAACCAACCGGGGGTTACATAAAAGAAGTAAAATATGTAAAAGAAAAAAAAAAGAGTATTTTGAAAAAAAATCCTCCCGAGCTAAAAAACAGAAAATCTGTTGGTATTTGTGAAGTAGGCCGTGTGCACACCTGGTTTTCATGATAAGTCTGGGGGTGTGTCACACGAGCATCGTTGTTGGTCTTGCGTGGTGCAGCGTTCCGTTAGCTCACTTGGGTTGCGTAGCCGCCGTGTTTAACTTTGAATATCATACCGTAACCTAAGCCCCGTTTTAATCCTATAAGTCCTACTGATTTGATTTGCGAGTTTGCTAGCGCCGTGGAGAGAGTGTGACCGGGAAAGCGTATGGTTCACGACGTTGATGGATTTCAGCGGAGTTATTCCTAGGCCCCGATCTTTTGCAACACCCGCCTCAGTATCTTGTCACTTTCACACCGGGCATGATCGTCAAATTCTTCGTAATTCACCAACTGAGTATAACTAAATCTTTAATTACGCTTTAATACTTATGTAAATTAGTTAGCATAGTTAAACTCTCCTTCTACTAGAATCTCTACTCGCATGCGTTGTTACTTCGCACCGTACTCCCTTGTGTAATTCTCTATGTTAATTATCGTTTTCACGCTCCGCCGGATTCGTTTGCTCCGGACGCGCAAACAGTTAAGTCTGGGGGTGTGATGAGTCCTGATCATATACACATTTATGGACTCATCCGGGCCGTTTATTTAGTCATTTCTCCGCACTTTAGCCTTGTTATAGCTTATATTTGATAATCCATGCTAGGTGCACATCTAGGCCCACTTTGGTGTGATTTTCGTGCTTATTGTCATTAGTAGTATTCATGTGCTGTTAAGTGCCACTTTCAGTGGCTAGATCTGTGGTTGAGCAGGAATAGGAGTCGTGCAAGTGTTCCCGGTGCAATTCTGCACAGGAACACTGCGCACGATCGCCGGTTCTATTGCGCACGACCACTGGTCGTGCGCCACTGATCGTGTGCACTTAACCCTTTTCACGAGTTCTGTTTGCTGCAGTGCGCACGACCATCAACGACAGTGCGCACGACCACCGGTCGTGCGCCACTGCTCGTGCGCACTTACCATTTAATTTCCGAGTTCTGTTTGCTCCAGTGCGCACGACCATCAACTCCAGTGCGCACGACCACCGGTCGTGCGCCACTGGTCGTGCGAACATTTTATTTTATAATTTCGTATCTTGCAGGTTCCACCCAGGCAGTGCGCACGATCGCAGAATTCCAGTGCGCACGACCACTGGTCGTGCGCCAATGACCGTGCGCAGTATTTAATCCAGCGCCTATTTAAACGCCTGTTGCGATTTTAGGGCGATCGATCAACCGCGGGAGCGGGATTCCTGTTCCGTACGCCGCCGAACTCCACCGTGGGACGCCTCCATTTCATCTTCTACGCAAGGGGAAGCCTCCTCCATCCATTCCAAGACTTCCTCCATTGTCCGTGAGTGTTCTCCATCGTCCGCAAGCCTTCAAACCGGCATTCTCGCATTCCGCTCGGTGAGAAGAAGAAGAAACCTGCAGTCGAAGACGACGGAACTACGTAGGGAGATTGTGACAGCTCTCTACGCCGAAAGCATAGTCCGCCCGAGTCCGGAGGTAGCCCGACAACCTACCATTCCGGCCGTGAACGGCCGCTAGTCTTCACCACCGGTTATTTCTTTCCTCTTTTCCCTCGTTGTACTCTTTGAACCGTGCAATACTTGAATATTGTGATGTTTATTTTGATGGAAATGAATATTTCTTTGTTATTCTTCATGGTTTGGTGGTGATTCATTCCGCTTTCTCTCACTCACTCGCGCACGCACGCAAGGTGTTTGATCCGCGTTAGCAAGAGCTAACGGCGGTTGTGAAGAGGTGTTTGCGACCCTCGCCCTCTCGCACTTGAGTACATTCCATCCGCCTCACGAAGCACGGCATCGCGGCCGTTGCATCCACCTCACTTTGCGAAGCGGTGTTTTCGACCCGCATCTCTTTTGTCGTTGCTAAGATTAGGAAAACCAACCAAAAGCCCCCCTCTTTGTGTTTGTTAAATGTTTGTGTAACAATAATCACTGCACGATTCGTTCACCCATCCTGCATTCCTCAAGAGACCGACATCCGGGGATTCTATTCTCCACAATTATTACTTGACAGCGACCGGTGCACTTGCCGACACGCATCAAGAACTAACATAGATAGCATGAAAATTAGGCATGTTCAAATGCTCCCCCTAAATGAATTCTCCCCCTAAGTGAATGCTCCCCCTACAACAAAACTTCCTATGAACTTGACTCCCCAAAAACATGTTAATTTCTTTCAAATTTAATCTCCCCTTTTTGGTATTATCAAAAGAGGGTGGAGAGGTAGTCCAAGAAAAAGTGTGCAATAACTGTGTAGAGAGGGAATGATCATGATAAAGAGTGAAACGTTTAGGAAAAATACAATAGATAGGAGAGAAAAAGAAAGGAATGTGAAGAATTTTTCATAAAGAAACCACTTATTGGGACAACGTATTCATAATCGAGCATACAAGTAGTAAAGAGGTGGAAAGCATGACGAAATACCTTTTTGGAGTGAACATCTATATAGGAATTGTGAAGCATATTAGATGATTAAGAATTTTAGAAAAAAATAGATGTTGTAGCAATTTAAGTTCACAAAGGATTTTGCTTTATAAATGTTTTAAGCATAAAAAAAGTAATGATTTCCAAGTAACCAATCTAACCAGACAATATGTCTACACCCTAGCCTAGTACTATATGACGGATGGGCATGAGGAGTTGCATACATGCCGTAGGTTGGGGTGTTTGTCCCATATGCAAACACTAGACAAAAAATGTAACCTAGCACTCTTTCCCCCCAGTGCCTCGCAAGGCCCCACTAGAACCCTCCCCGGCTAAGGACAAGACATGACTAGAGATAAGGTTATCTAAGTCTACAACCCTACGCCCCCGCTATGGTGAGATATGAAGTCATGGATAATAATTATTGGAAACATTTAAGCATTTTAAATCTAATGATGAGTATATAGCCTATGGATTTATTTTTTTATTTGAATTTTTGAAAACAAACAACTCACATAGCTATTTTGGAATCCATTAATGAATCAGAGTTTTAGCATTACAATATTTTCATGTTGAGAGCAACCAATATAAATTTTACCAAGCAAGTCTACCATTTGTTGAAAAAATGAATTTTGATATTTAAGACTTTGATAGAAGCATGAAAGCGCAAGGTAAAAATATATGGTGATGATGCGGAAGACTTATATGTACAAACCGGGGTTCGCCTGGCTCCACCCCCTAGACCTCGCAGAGCGGCATTCCCAGAAAGCATAGGCGAGAGCGCTGGGGCGTGGTCTCGGCAGTTGGTGTAGGGCGAGAGCTAGAAGGATAAGAACCGATCTCGCCAAAGTGCTCGGCGAGATGTGTCATGCCATGGGTTCTGCGAGACTCCAGAGGTCGCAGAGGCGACAGGAATCCTCGCATACAGTATGGCGAGACCAAGAAGCATTCCTGGTCTCGCAGACCCCTCTTCCAGGGGAAAGGAAGTTAGAATTACCCTCTTGCCCCTGGAGGCCTGCAAATAGCCACCCCGAACAGCGAGGTTTGGCTGTTAGCAGACCAAATTGGGGTGCAAATAGCAAAACCAAAAGGCGGAATTCCGCTATTCGTAGACCAGTTCAGAAAAACTATAAATAAGACCCAAAGGGCACCTTTGGAGAGGGTCCAGTTTTTGGCTTCTCTCTCCTTAGGCTATCCTTGCCGAGACTCCCCTGAGCTCTCCAAGGTGCCCGGGCCTCAGCTTTGGCTCTGGAGGGGAAGCAATCTAAAGATCTTCCGGGTGTGTGGTGGGACCTCCCTGCTGAGTTAAGGGTCTGTGTTAAGTTCTGAGACCCCGACGTACTTTTTCCGCGGGATAAGTAAGTGTTAGTCGCCCCCCCCCCAACCTGTTGGGGGCCCCGAGCTCCACAAGGAACCAGTTTCTGGTTTCAACATTCTTGGTGCGGTGAGCGTGGAGTGTGGCTAGTACAGGAAAGTCTCTAGGAGAAAGCATGGCGGGCGAGGATGAGCGAGATGCAGGGTTCAGAGGTTCGCCACCCGCAGGGTCGCCAGTGACGATGGATATGCTGGCCGAGCTCAAGAGGGATATGATTGGAGCCTTTCAGAGCGCCATAGCCTCGGCGCTGGGTAGTTTCGCTACCCCGGCCCCTCAGATGGCTCCTCCATCCGGGGGCTGCAAGAACGCCCCAGGCCAGCAAGCGGGCAAGGAAGCAGCGGCCCAGGAGGCAGGCCGAGATCTCGCGGGTCGCGAGCTCTTCCCCAGTCTAGTAGGTGCGAGCGAGATCCCGACCCGAGTGGTCTCGGCAGGAGGGGTCTCGGCAACGGTGTTCTCGGCAAACCCAGGGGTGGCAGAGGGAGCCTCGGCAGGAGGTTCTGCAGGAAGAGTAGAGCCAGTTCAGAAGGTGAACAGGGGGAGCGGAGGAGTGGGATAAGAGGATGGAGAAGATGACCGAGGCAGGGGAAGAAAATGGAGGAGAGAAGGAGGAAGGAAAAGGAGGAGTCGAAGAGATCACCTCAAAAAGGGGGGTAGGGGAGCACATGGGGGAAGATGAAAGAGAAGAGAGAGAAAAGGGGGAGGAAGTTCATGCCCGGGAAGGGGTCGAGGTAGGACCCTGGGCGGAGAAAAGAGGAAGAGAAGAAGGAGGAAAGGTCGAGAAGAGAAGGGTGGAGGAGGTGATGGAGATGGAAGGGGAGGAAGGAGGAGCCCAGGAGCTCGCCGACGAAGGAGAGGAGGAGAGGCCTTGGGGGGAGCAGTCGCGGCTGGAGGCCGTAGATGAGGTCATCGAACTGGAAGTCGTCACCCGACTGGGAGTGATGGAGAAGATCCGGGTCAGCGGAGAGCTCAACTCGGAGGAGAGGGCGGAGATCCTCGCCTGCGTCCAGAAGAACGTGGACGTCTTTGCCTGGAGTGCCGCGGAGATGCCCGGGATAGACGCGGATGTGGCCTGCCACCGCCTCAACCTCGAGCCCGGCGCCCGCCCCATCCGCCAAAGGAGGAGGCCCACTGCAGACAAGCTGGAAGGGCCCATCCGCGAGGAAGTGGAAAAGCTTCTGAAAGCAGGTTTTGTAAAGGAGATCCAGTACCCAGGCTGGGTCTCCAACGTCGTCATGGTAAAGAAAGGTGGAGGTAAATGGCGAATGTGTATCGATTTCTCTTTGCTTAATAAATCATGCCCGAAGGATTGTTACCCCCTGCCTAGAATCGACGCGCTGGTTGACTCAGCCGTCGGTTTTCATATGATGTCTTTCTTAGATGCTTTTTCAGGTTATCATCAGATCCGCATGCATCCCCCTGACATCAAGGATGTCTCCTTCATCACGAGGGATGGATGCTACTGTTATAGGATGATGCCCTTCGGGCTCAAGAATGCGGGAGCCACATACCAAAGGATGATGGACCGGGTTTTCCGTGAGCAAAGGGGGAGAAACCTGGAGGTCTATGTCGATGACCTCATGGTCAAGAGCCGAGGTCTTGAATCCCACCTCCGCGACCTCGAGGAAACTTTCGAAACCCTACGGAAGTTCAAGATGAGACTCAACCCGTCGAAGTGTGTCTTCGGAGCCAGTCGAGGAAAATTCTTGGGCCACATGCTCACCCCGGCTGGGGTGGAGCCTAACCCAGATAAGGTCAAGGCAATCCTCGAGTTAGCACCCCCAAGAAATGCTAAGGAGGTCCAACGCTTGACGGGAAAGTTGGCTGGGTTAAGTAGATTTCTCTCCGAGGCCGGGGAGAGATGCTCCTCTTTCTTCAAGGTGTTACGGGGTAATCAAAAGTTCGAATGGACCTCCGAGTGCGAAAAGGCTTTTCAAGCGTTGAAAGAACAACTGGCCAAGGCTCCGCTACTGCAAGGGCCGAGGTCAGGGGAAGACTTATCCCTATACCTGGGGGTAGGGTTGGAAGCCGTGAGTTCGGTGCTTGTCCGGGAAGAAGGGAGGAAACAGCTGCCGATCTATTACGTAAGTAGAGTGCTGAGGAAGGCCGAGATTAGATATCCTATCTTGGAGAAGCTGGCCTTCGCTCTGGTAGTGTCGGCCCGGAAGCTCCGACCCTATTTCCAGGCACATTCCATAAAGGTAGTAACCGACCACCCCCTTCGCAGTATCATGGAGGGAGTAGAACACTCCGGAAGGTTGGCTAAGTGGTCGGTAGAGTTGAGCGAGTTCAATATCTCTTATGTACCGAGGGTGTCCATAAAAGCACAGGCGGTGGCAGATTTCCTGGCGGACTACGTTACTGAGGTGGACGAGTCAGAACTACCCCATCAGGTGCCTTGGAAGATGTTAGTAGATGGAGCATCCGGAAGGCATTCCTTTGGTGGAGGGGTGATCCTGGTCAGTCCCCAAGGGACCAGGATAGAGCAAGCAATCCATTTCCACTTTCCCCTCACCAATAACCATGCAGAGTACGAGGCGGTGATAGCAGGTCTCCGCTTGGCCCAGGAGCTAGGAGTACAGGATGTGGAGGTCTCGACGGACTCCATGGTCGTTGCTTGTCAAGTCAAGGGAGAGTTCGAGGTCAAGGAGCCGACCCTCCAGAGGTACTTGGAAAAGGTCAAGGGGGTGGTGGGGCAGTTCCGAACTTTTTCCACCAAGCATGTCCCCAGAGAGGAAAGCACTCAGGCAGACCTCTTGGCTAAGTTTGGCCCTCAGGGTGGGGGAGCCCTGTCAGAACTCTTCCGACCCTCCATTGAGGAAGGAGAGATCATGGAAGTAGATCAGCGGGCGTCGTGGATGGACCCTTTTATTGTTTTTCTAGCCTCGGGGAGGTTCCCCGAGGGGGAAATGGACAAGCGGCGACTCAGGTATAAATCGGCCTACTATTCCTTGCATGCAGGGATACTTTATAGAAAGACACTCTCAAGGCTCCTAGCCCATTGTGTCTCGGAGGAAGAAGTCCCGAGAGTCCTGGAAGAGATCCACTCGGGGGAGTGTGGCAGCCACTCGGGAAGCCGGACCCTGGAAGGGAGGGTTCTGAGGCAAGGTTACTTCTGGCCCACCCTCAGCAAGGATGCGGCCGAGTTCTCCAGGAGGTGCCCCAAGTGTCAGCTCTACGCTCCTCTTCAACTCCTCCCAGCTCAGAGGTTGAGAACGATCACGGCCCCTTGGCCGTTCGCCATTTGGGGACTGGACCTGGTAGGACCTTTCCCCCAGGCAAGCGGTCAAAGGAGGTTCTTGCTGGTGATGATCGATTATTTTTCCAAGTGGATCGAGGCAAAGGCGCTAGCCAAGGTAACCACTCAGGTAGTAAAGAATTTTGTTTGGGGGGAGATCATTTGCAGGCACGGGCTCCCTCTCGCCATTGTCACGGATAATGGACCACAGTTCGCCAGCGATGAATTCGTCAGCTTCTGTACCCAACTTGGCATAGATCTCAGGTTCGCGTCGGTCCACCATCCAAGGAGCAACGGGCAGGTGGAGGCGGCAAACAAAATTATAGTGAACCTTCTCAAAAAGAAGATCGAGAATCTTAGAGGGAATTGGGTGGAGCAACTACCCTCGGTCCTCTGGGCTCTGAGGACCACTCCAAACACAGCCACCGGGGAAACCCCGTTCAAGCTATCTCACGGATCCGAGGCCGTCCTCCCGGTCGAGTTTGAAGTCAAGACGCCTAGGGTGGCCGCCGTGGAAGAAGGAGATGAAGAATGGAGGGTAAGCAACGAGGAAGGCCAACGGTTGTCTTTGGACCTGGTAGAGGAACTCCGAGACTTGGCTACCATTAGGCAAGAAGAAGTAAAGAGGCGGATGGCCAGGTACTTCGACAAGTACATACGAGTAAAGCATTTCCTGAAGGGGGACTTGGTACTGAAGAAGGTTGACGCGGCGGGAAGGGGAGCCACAGTGGGTAAGCTCAATCCCAATTGGGAGGGCCCATATATTGTAAGTGAGTTGCTGAAGTCGGGGGGGTACCACCTCCAGGATGTGGAAGGGGTACCTCTCGGCCGAGCTAGGAACGGGGACGACTTGAAGCGTTTATATCCATGAAGTTCTTATGTAACCTGATCTCTATAAACTATTTTCACAGGCAGTGTCTTATATTAATCCTGAGTTCCAAGTAACAAATGAGGATGCTGGATTGCCCCGGATGATCCCGCTGCCAGGCTCTCGCTAGCTGGTGGGGCCGGTTGAACTTGCGGAGAGGCTGGCGAGGTGATAAGCTCTTTGTGCTGGATTGCCCCGGACGATCCCGCTGCCAGGCTCTCGCTAGCTGGTGGGGCCGGTTGAACTCGCGGAGAGGCTGGCGAGGTGATAAGCTCTTTGTGCTGGATTGCCCTGGATGATCCCGCTGCCAGGCTCTCGCTAGCTGGTGGGGCCGGTTGAACTCGCGGAGAGGCTGGCGAGGTGATAAGCTCTTTGTGCTGGATTGCCCCGGATGATCCCGCTGCCAGGCTCTCGCTAGCTGGTGGGGCCGGTTGAACTCGCGGAGAGGCTGGCGAGGTGATAAGCTCTTTGTGCTGGATTGCCCCGGATGATCCCGCTGCCAGGCTCTCGCTAGCTGGTGGGGCCGGTTGAACTCGCGGAGAGGCTGGCGAGGTGATAAGCTCTTTGTGCTGGATTGCACCGGACGATCCCGCTGCCAGGCTCTCGCTAGCTGGTGGGGCCGGTTGAACTCGCGGAGAGGCTGGCGAGGTGATAAGCTCTTTGTGCTGGATTGCCCCGGACGATCCCGCTGCCAGGCTCTCGCTAGCTGGTGGGGCCGGTTGAACTCGCGGAGAGGCTGGCGAGGTGATAAGCTCTTTGTGCTGGATTGCCCCGGACGATCCCGCTTCCAGGCTCTCGCTAGCTGGTGGGGCCGGTTGAACTCGCGGAGAGGCTGGCGAGGTGATAAGCTCTTTGTGTTGGATTGCCCCAGACGATCCCGCTGCCAGGCTCTCGCAAGCTGGTGGGGCCGGTTGAACTCGCGGAGAGGCTGGCGAGGTGATAAGCTCTTTGTGCTAGATTGCCCCGGATGATCCCGCTGCCAGGCTCTCGCTAGCTGGTGGGGCCGGTTGAACTCGCGGAGAGGCTGGCGAGGTGATAAGCTCTTTGTGCTGGATTGCCCCGGATGATCCCGCTGCCAGGCTCTCGCTAGCTGGTGGGGCCGGTTGAACTCGCGGAGAGGCTGGCGAGGTGATAAGCTCTTTGTGCTGGATTGCCCCGGACGATCCCGCTGCCAGGCTCTCGCTAGCTGGTGGGGCCGGTTGAACTCACGGAGAGGCTGGCGAGAAGGAAGGTCCTCGGCATGAGACAACACAGAAAATTATCGGGTCTCAGAGAGGTTTTGAAAATAAGAGGACGACCTCTCGCTGGGCGAGAAGGGGGGTCCTCGGCAGTAATTAACAAAAAGAAAGTGTTTGGATCCCTGAATGTTTTGAAAATAAGAGGACGACCTCTCGCTGGGCGAGAAGGGGGGTCCTCGGCAGTAATTAACAAAAAGAAAGTGTTTGGGTCCCTGAATGTTTTGAAAATAAGAGGACGACCTCTCGCTGGGCGAGAAGGAAGGTCCTCGGCACAAGTTAACAAAGAGAAAATGTTTTGGTCTCCGAAATGTTTTGAAAATAAGGGGACGACCTCTCGCTGGGCGAGAAGGAAGGTCCTCGGCACAAGTTAACAAAGAGAAAATGTTTTGGTCTCCGAAATGTTTTGAAAATAAGGGGACGACCTCTCGCTGGGCGAGAAGGAAGGTCCTCGACACAAGTTAACAAAGAGAAAATGTTTGGTCTCCGAAATGTTTAGAAAATGAGGGGACGACCTTTCGCGGGGTGGGAGAAAAGGTTCTCGGCAGATATAAAATAAACTAGTATGAAAATAAAATCTAAGGAAGGCTAAGTGAAAAAGAAAGCAATGCACAAAATTTCCATTCAAGAGAAGAGTTTAGTTACAATGGGCGGCGATCTCGCCAGCCCCAAAATTTACGACAAACAAAAACAGAAGGAGTTTCGCTCTCTAGTCCTCGCCAAAAAGCTCCTCGTCGTCATCGTCATTCTTTACTGGCGGAAGCGGCCGGAAGAGCTCCGGCACGATATCCTCGACCGTCACGCTCTCGGCCTCGGCAACCAGCAACCCAGCACCTTTCATGGCCTGAAAGACGAAGCGTGCCGCATTCGTCGACTCCACGCGAAGTGCTTCGTCGCGATCGCGCCTCTCTTCCTTTAACCGGCGAGGAGAAGGGGGAAGGGCAGCCCGAGTGAGATCACGATTGAGAACTTTCAACACGGCAACCTCACCCTCCAAGCTCAGGACCCGAGCATCCGACAACCTAGCCATCTCGGCATCCTGGAAGCAAAAAACGCGTAAGGAAAAAGTAGGAAAAAAGGGAGAAGCAGGGTTGATGAATGACTCACCACTCCGGTCTCGGCGGAGGCTAACTTGTCCGTGAGATCACCCACTTTCGCCTGCGAGACCTTGAGGGCCTCGGCGAGCTCAGCGCACTCGTTCTCCAGCTCCAGGCACCTACGGCCCGTCATGTGGGCGAGTTCCACTGACCGCAACTGGGACCTCGCGCTCTCATAAGCGAGACCCCGTGCGGTCGCTTCTGTATAGGCCGCGGCGTCCTCGCGGCCATATAAGACATAGGATAGATTGAAGGCATGGGAGGTCACCGCGTCCATCTCCACCCAAGTGGGAAGAACAGAGGAGACGTCGACCCGGTTGGCCTCCTCCCTCCAGCGCACTAAGCGCTCGCCGGTTTCATCCTTGGCTCGCACCCCAAGGCCGAAGTGTAGGTGCTTCGTCGGAATAGGCAATGCCGAGGTCCTGGTAGCAACCTCGGTTGGTTCGACTTCCCGATCCTCGGGGAGCGAGGAAGCACCGACCCCGGGAGTCGAGGACTCGGCAGGGCGCTTTCCCTTCACAGAGGCGCGCGGGCTCGCGCCTATCTTCGGCTTCTTTGAAGTGGGTTGGCGGGAAGGCTTGCTTCCCGAGGCCTCCGTCCTTTTCTTGGAGGCAGCCGCAGGAGGGGGAGAACCTTCTCGGCAGGCCGCCGCCCCCATCGTGGCGAGAGCGAGGTCAGCGGAGGGTTTGATGTTGCTCGCGTAAGGTGGGTGGAGGGGAATGTCTCGCTCACCTGTTTAAGAATTGTGTTAGGGAGAATAGCGAGAACAAATATAAAGCGGGTAATGGAGGCGAGATCTTTACCTTCCCCAGGGAGCACCGGTAGAAGAATGTCGACGTTCCGGCGGAGATGGCCTACCTCGAAGTTCTTCTTCTGGAAAAACTGGCAGAGGTCGGCATCGTGACCGCCGAGAGGGGGAGGACGGTAGACGGTGTCGTTGTACTGGATTGGCGAGGTCGGGATGTTGCCGAAGTTCCCCTTTACCAGGAGGAACTTTTGGGCCCAGAAATGAGCTTTGTTTACGGTCTCGACGACCTTGAAGCCCGACCCTACGAAGTAGACCGTGCCCTCAGAATAGGCACGGAAGGAGAACAGCTTCCGGAAAACCGGAAGGCTGAACTCTATTCGCTCCTCGCGGAGGAAGCAAGCGAACCCCACGATTATCGCCATCGCGTTGGGGGTGAGCTGGCCGAGAACAACTCCATAGTGCCGGAGAACCTGAAAAACCGCAAGTAAAGAAAATTGAAGCGAGTGAGATCAATCTCGCGAGAATGATGAAGGTGGGAAGGAAGTGTACCTGGCGAACCTCAGGCCAGAGGGGAAGTCGCAGGCCCACCGCAAAGTGCGCGATGGGGATGGCAATCTCATCGGCCCGTAAGGTGTTAATCACCTCGCCCTTCTCAGGCCGGCGGGCGGTGAAATTGGAGGGGACGTAATCGACGATGGAGGAGAGATACTCTTCCTCGCTCATATTACAGTGGAAGAAGTCGTGCTCGCAATAGGCCCAGGCACACTTCAACCGGCCTTCCGCCTCGGGAAGCTCTTTCGAAGTCTTCACCATCTCGAAACCTGCGAGAATAATAGTAGAGGAAGGCGAGAGCGAATCTGGCGAGAGCTCTGCAACTCGGTAAAACGAAGGGGCAAAGGAAGGCGGTAGGTAGATGATATTAATGGGGATGCTATTTATAGAAAAATGAAACTGGCGGGAAGAAGCCCAAGCGCCAGGGTGCAGTCAGACAAAACGTCACATCATTGGGACGCACCAAACGAAGTTATTTCGCCAATCATTGGTGAGCGAGATCAATCTGCAGGATAGGTTAGAATAAAATAATTTGCAAGCGAAAATGTCACAGGCATGCGAGAACAAGGTAAAGGAAAAGCGGCGTTATAAATCCGCGAGCGATAACCGTAGTTAATAAATTGTCCGATACTCGTGGCGAGCGAGAATCACTAAGGGCCATGGTCTGGCGAGATTGTTGCAATAAAAAAAACAAAAGCGAATTGTTCATAAAATAGAGAACGTAAGGTCGCGAGATCAGTAAGGCAGCCACTGCCATCTACCGCCACCTCGCGGCCCCCTCCTCGGCGGCCTCCAGGGGTTGTGGAATTCAGCAGCAGCACGACCGTCGTGTTCGATCAGTTGGGCGTGGTCTCTCATCCTCGCTATGAGTGTCTCTTGGGAGGTCTCGCATTCGCTAGGATCCAGGGGTATCGCCGCACGAAGTTTGTCGCACTCATCCATCAGGGATGCGTATCTCTTCTCGGCGGCCTGTCTATCCACTCTCGCCTGGATGTTAAGATCTTGCAACATCTGGTTTTGCTTTTGGAACAACTCCGCGGTTCTCTTCTTCATCACTTCAGGGTCTCGCGTATCACCCAGGAAATCTTCCACCCGCTCTGGAAATGGGGACGTTTCGTCATCTCCGAATTCGGAGTCGGTGAGCTGGGTCTCGCCATCTGACAAAAAAGGGTCACACGCGAGGTTAGGGAAGATAATTCGGAGTGAATATCAGAGGCGAGAAGGCTTACCCGTGCGAGGGCGAAAAATGTTAGGCGGAGGATCGAAGGTGGTGCCATAATGAGGGGGCTGAGTTTTCCCCTTTCCAGGGGGGTATTTCACAGTACCGGTGAAGGGGGCGTCCGGCGGACGCGAGCCACCCGAATCCTCGTTGGCAAGAAGCCTAAAGTTTGGCGTCGAGAGGTTCGCGTCCTGGTGTTTGGGTGAGGGAGTTCGCTGACCCCGCTCCCCCGGAGTCGCCTGGCGCGAAACTACAAAAAGAAAGTGAAGGAACAATAAGCATCATCAAGGAGAGATTTAAAACGAGACACAGCGAGATCAGGCAGCGTACCAGGAGGATTCTCGCCGGCAGTATTCGCATTTTCCCGAGGGGTGGTGAGAGGATCGTTCGAGGGCCCGCCGATATCCTTGTCAGCTTTAGTGACCTGCGAGAGCGAAGTTTAGAAAATGGCAGTTAGGTATTCTCGCCCGAAGGAAATAATCCATACCTCCTCAACGGGTTTCTCGCCGGGGGAGGAGCCGAGGTAAACAGTGTCATCCCCCAGTCGGCGAACAGCCTTCGCCTTCTTCAGTTGTGGCGCAGGGGAGGCGGACGCACGGTCCATCCAGGCCGGGGGCTTCAACATCATCGCTGTCTCGCGAGCCTTCGAGGCTTTCAGGCGAGCTTCCATCTCTTTGGAGAGAGGCATCAGAGGATAGCTACAGTAAAGAGAAGAGTGAGGAGTAAAAGAAAATGAGGGCACCCTTCAGCCCGAATGGTATTTATAGCCAGGCGGTGGGACCCACAGAAAGATTCCTGACAAGACAGCTGTCGCCAAGCGAACACCCTAGGGTTGGATGATTCTTTGCGAGCTCAAGATAAACTCGCAAAGAGCGGGGATGTGTACAAACCGGGGTTCGCCTGGCTCCACCCCCTAGACCTCGCAGAGCGGCATTCCCAGAAAGCATAGGCGAGAGCGCTGGGGCGTGGTCTCGGCAGTTGGTGTAGGGCGAGAGCTAGAAGGATAAGAACCGATCTCGCCAAAGTGCTCGGCGAGATGTGTCATGCCATGGGTTCTGCGAGACTCCAGAGGTCGCAGAGGCGACAGGAATCCTCGCATACAGTATGGCGAGACCAAGAAGCATTCCTGGTCTCGCAGACCCCTCTTCCAGGGGAAAGGAAGTTGGAATTACCCTCTTGCCCCTGGAGGCCTGCAAATAGCCACCCCGAACACCGGAGTTTGGCTGTTAGCAGACCAAATTGGGGTGCAAATAGCAAAACCAAAAGGCGGAATTCCGGTATTCGTAGACCAGTTCAGAAAAACTATAAATAAGACCCAAAGGGCACCTTTGGAGAGGGTCCAGTTTTTGGCTTCTCTCTCCTTAGGCTATCCTTGCCGAGACTCCCCTGAGCTCTCCAAGGTGCCCGGGCCTCAGCTTTGGCTCTGGAGGGGAAGCAATCTAAAGATCTTCCGGGTGTGTGGTGGGACCTCCCTGCTGAGTTAAGGGTCTGTGTTAAGTTCTGAGACCCCGACGTACTTTTTCCACGGGATAAGTAAGTGCTAGTCGCCCCCCCCCCCAACCTGTTGGGGGCCCCGAGCTCCACAAGGAACCAGTTTCTGGTTTCAACATTATAGAAATACAAGAAAACATCCTTTTTGAAATCATGATTATTCATAAGAAGAAATACGAGTTAAATTCAAAAAGGAAGATGATTTTGTAAATCATTTTGCATTTAAAATCTTTAATTTTGACAATAAAGTAACCAAGCATGAAATAATGTTTCCAAAGAGAAATTACTACAATGTTATATTAATTCACAAATTCAAAACATACAAAACATTGTAGAGAGCATGTTAGGTTATCTAGTGCATTTATATAAATAAAGAGAGTATAGAATTTTAGCATTAGGATCCAATACTCATGAGAAGAAGTGTTATGGAAGATAATAATGTGCACAAAAGTGTATTTTGAATAGAGTAAACAAATGTTTTAATCAAAAATACAAGAAAAATGTAAAGTAAGGAGCACAATAAAACACAAATAGTCTTACTTCCACACACTTCAATGCATAAAAAACATGTACAACTACCAAGGTGCTTTGCACACACAATGCTCATTAAGACTTATCAGGGTGCAAAGTAGTGCTTGGTGGATCACATATTTTATTATATTTTAATATTGAAACTAGTGATCCAGTGTACTTAAGAGTATGTGGTTTTTATTTAGAAAGAAAGATAAGGTTTGCACAAGACACTTTACTATTCTTTCCATGGTGCTCAACCTCACAACGCTTATTAAGAATTATCAGGAGGTTTAAGTAGTGCCTGGTGGAGTTATCTTTGTCACTTTATTTTATGTTTTTTGTTTTGTATAAAATTCTCCGAATACACTTGTTTTGCAAACCAATATAATTTATGAAAACATAACCACTTTTCGTAACTCTTAAAAGTGCAAATAAAGGTAGTGTAGGTAAGATACTTGTGCAATTTTAATTCATTGTACTATTACAAAACATACACAAGCATTCTAAGATTAAGACACATATGTAGACAATGCCAAAATAAGTGAGTGAATAAATATCATTATCAAACATAAAACATTTACTCATACTTAGAGGCATGCTAAGCTTAGTTCTACAACTTTTACAATACAGTTTTAAGCACAAATGAGTAGATATATCAAAGCATGATAAAAACAATGTTCAATGTAGTTTGAAGGAATGAATTGTAATGTTGTAGAAGGTCTAAAAGATGGGTTAAATCATGCATGATTTTCAATGAAGTCCATACAGTATTTTTGATATTTATTGAAAAAATAATTTTAATTTAAAGTTTGAACTCATGTAATTTGATCTTGGACTTCCCGAGGTATACCCTGTGAGGGGTTCGCCCGGTACTAGGTGATGTGATGGGATGATAGCTCAAATCACCCTTTCGCAAGATACATGTAAATAGAAAAGTTAAGTTCAAAAATAATAATTTTTTGATACTTGTTTTTGTTTTATATTTTTGTATTTGATTTTTGCATATAGGAATAGAATTCAAACAAATAACCAAAAAAAATATTTTTTGTAATTTGGCTTTTGTAATTTTGTATTTTAATTTTTCAAAAAACAATTACAGGCAGAATTGCAAAAATGAGTAGTACATATAGAATAATATATTTTTAGTGATTTTTCAGAATTTTAAAATTACAGAAAATCGGATACTTAAACTAGCGCCGGCGTTAGGTACTAGCGCCTGCGTTAGCTCACAGAGAGTGCTTATTTTAATCATATAGCCTATATTTTCTTCGATTTTGCTTCCGATTTTTCTTAATTATGTTTGTGCAATGTAAGGTCTGTCTAATGAAGTGAAAAGACGAGAAGAAATCGCAAAACGTTGCATAAGTTAAAATTTTAGTACATGGGTTTCACATTCATTAAAGCCTAATTCTTGAGTTTTGCACAACATTTGCATGAGTGAAATGATCATAAATAAGTGAAATAATATTCATGCAATTTTTCAATTTTGGTTTGACATGATTATGATTTAACATACTAGGGGTAATAACAAATGACGCAAATATATTAAATACCTAAGCAAAACTTGCGCATTTTATAAATTTAGCGTAATACCCATAAAATACCTTTTGAATCCATTTTGACACTTATTTCATTTAGTCTTAATAATATCATATGACAAATTTAGTTTTTCAAATTTTATAAGACTTTTAGAAAATGGATTTAGAAGGATAGAAATAAAAAGGATAAGTAGATCAGTTGAGAAATGATATGACTTATTATTCAACTTTATTCAATTTGATTTATTTATGAATTTTGGTTTAATATGTGAGAGTCATATCACAAGGTATATAAAGTGATTATATCATGATGGTTCAACAAAATGGAAAATAAACAAACAAAAAAAGGTTAGGCATATCATGAAGTAGAATAATGATATTTCATTTTAAGTTGATTTCTACTTCATGCAAATGATTGGATACTAATGAATGAGAGATTTAGGTATCCAAAGAGGACCGGGTGTGACGGTTCCTTTGGGTACCCAAATACAACGTGTTTGCTTTTGGGGAGATATGATTGAATGGGCCCTTTTGATTTGAGTTTATGTTTCATCTTTAACTTTGAGCCTCCATTCAAACCTTGGTTTAATATTGTTTTTATTTGTCAAATTTCCATGATGATTTTGTAAGACATTGTTTATAGGAAATTTTTGAACATTTAATTTTATGTTGGGAGAAACATGATTTTGTAAATGATGGTGATTTTGACTTTGATTTACAAATACTTTGTGTTACTTACTCCCATTATTTGTCTTAGTTAAAATATTCATATTCATATTCAACTTGTTTTTGGATATTTCTTGATATTGTGAATTTGTATTTACCATTTTCATAAGCAAGTTGATTTATGATTTTAATTCATCATTCTTAACTTTAAGATTATGTCTAGCTTGATTATAAGCGATTATGCTATTTTTAAGAATGGAAACAATTGAATCAATTTGATTTTGATAGTTATTTCTATATTCATCAAATGTTTCATCCATCTCTTTAATATCAATTTTATAGTCTTTACACTTAGCACAATCATTTTTCAAGAAAGAATTTTCTAGACATAATCTTTCATTTTATTCTTTTATAAAAAGAAGTTCCTTTTCAAATTCCTTGCATTTTTCTTTTAAATCATTAAATTCCATACAAGATGTAATGTTTTCAACTAAGGAGCCATGGGTAGAACTAGATAAATTAGAATTTGATTCTTCATTAATTTTTGCCTTTAAATTTTTATTTTCTAAGCGCAAATGTTTATTAGCATTTTTTAATTTCTTAATTTTGCGCTTTGTAGTTTGAAGCAATTGTAATGTAGAGATAGAAGTAAAAAAAATGGAATTTGATTTCCTTATATTACTTTCGGGAGAGGCACGATTTGAACATATCATTTCTTTGACCTCTTTTTGGCACTCCACTTCCGAAGATAGTATTTCTTCTTCTCTTTCACTTGATGTGCACTTCATGGATCCGTCATGAGAGGAGCATTCTTGAAGACTTGTGCAAGCTTGCATATTCTCCAGTTCTTGCGATTGTTCCATACCTGTAGAAGGAGAATCATAAGTTCTTTCAAGAAAATTCCAAATCTCATATGCGATAGGTAACGTATAAATAAGTTTGAAAATATTTTGGTCTAACGCACAAAATATACTATTCATAGATTTTGCATTTAAAACTATTTCGTTTCTAGTTAGTACGCTAGATGGCTTTTCAATAGTAATATTCCAAACTTTTTCATCTAAGGCCTTAAGAAAATTTTTCATTAATATTTTCTACCCCATTTATATTAAAAATTTCTCCACTAGTAGAAGCGAGATCAAGATCAAGAGACGCCATTATTCCCGGTTGTTAAGCCGATTTGGAATAACCTGGCTATGATACCACTTGTTAGATCTGTAGGCGCCCTTAGAGGGGGGGGGGGTGAATAAGGGTTTTAAAAACTTTAAACTTTAATAGAGAACTTTTGATATTTTGATCGAAGTAAGTTAAGTCAAAAGTCAAAAGATATTGAAATTAAAAATGAAATCAATTTTATTAAACAAGAAAAGACATGATTATCATTTATAAAATTGATTACAAAAACTGATTTCAATGACGCTAGAAATCGATGTGAATAATATGAAAACCCTTTTTGTTTTCTATACCGACTCGTATCCCCATGAACCGGTTGGCTTTAGCCGATCTCTCCCCAGATACGGCCTCAAGCCGCTCTATCCAATCTATCACCAGAAAGGCCTCGAGCACCCCCTAGTTCTACTCCCTAGACCTAGTCGCCAACACGAGGTGAATTACTCCCTAAGTCCTACCCAGACCTAGTCGTCGTGTGGCGAATTCCCCCTAGTCCCCACAAGGCCCTAGTCGTCGTGTGGCGAATTCCTCTACCGAACAAAAGATACAAAGGTTGTAATTAGAAAATAAAATAAGACTCAAACTAAAGACTCCCTCAAAAGTAGAACTTGATGTCGATGTAGATGCGATCGTATTGGTCTTCAAGTTCTTTGCGTTCACGAATGTTGATGGAGTTCTTCGGGCTGCTTGGAGAAGGCTCTCACGAGTGCTCTGAATATGTGGCTTCAATTCCTTCTGTAACAGCAAGCAACAATGGAGGAGGCACGCGTCTTTTTGTAGAATCAGCCACTACCGCCTGCGGTAGTACTACCGCCCCGCGGTATCCACATTAGGCAATGAAGCGCACGGATCGTAGTAGTTTAGGCAACATTTGACCGCCAAACACTAGCGCGCCGTGGTAACGCTAATGCCCCGCGATAGCGAGATATCCTTCCTTCAGCCACAATCTTCTTCCAAATCTGCTCTTCAATCAACTCCAGACAGGAAGTTTCCAAAAGCTACCGCCGGGCATTAGACTTAACGTGCCATGATAGTACTTGCAAAAATAGTGTCGCGTCGACATTCTTTTTTCTCCATTGTTTCCTTCCTGTCAATTGTTTCCATTTATACTAGTGCCAGCGGTAGTGCTAACGCTCCGCGGTAGAGCACATCTCTTTTCGTCGGGCGCATTTTTGTCGATCTGGCCTCATATTTCGTTGACCGAATTTTCGTCGAACTGGATTCAACTTTCGTCGATCGCAAATTCATCGAACGCAGTGATAAGCATTTCGTCGAGCGCATCCTTCATTTCATCGAACGAATACTAGCGCCTGCGGTAGTTCTAATGCACCACGGTAGAGCACTTCGTCGGGCGCATCTTCGTCGAACGCTGCTTTCATTTCGTCGACCTCCATTTCGTCGAACGCCGCTTTCATTTCGTCGACCTCCATTTCGTCGATCGCTAGCGCCAGTGGTAGTTCTAACGCGTCACGGTAAAGTATGCATTTTGTCGAGTGCCGTGGTAGAGCATGCAGTCCGTCGAACGCAGGTTTCATTTCGTCGAATGCCAGTTCATCGAACGCAGCTTCCATTTCGTTGAACAAACACTAGCGCCAGCGGTCGTACTGACGCTACGCGGTAGCAACAACAAAACACATTTCCATGGAGATTTGAAAGCACAGAATCCTGCATACTATAAACACAAAACAAATATGATCAATTACAATAGGATTTGTTATTGTCAAACCAAAAGATGCGGAAAGCATATTCCAACATGAGCCCCCTTAGAATATAGAGCAGCAAGATGAGTCCAAGCAGCCTTAATAGTCTCATCATGACGAATGATGGGCAGACATTCATCAGATAGACTGTTCGCAAGCCATGTTCAAACTAGAGCATCACTGGCATCCCAATCATCAAAGGTAGCAGAACCTCTTGTAGGATGGTCATCGGTGAGGTGATGATGTTTGCGCTGGGATCTTAACAGAAATATGAAGGAGACACTCCTGTCTGGATAGTTTGGTCATGTCAACTTGGTGGTGGTACATAGATTTCCTGAAGTAGTGGAGTTTGGGGGCGGTCAAAATAGGTGGTGCGATCATGGTAGTAGAAGAACAGTTATCTGGAGTACCCATAGAAAGAAAAAGGTCGTGTGGGGGGGAAGAGGAGACCACACAAGTCGTAGAGATCGCAAGAGAGTGGGTTGACAGTCAGGGAGAGAAGACCGCGCAAGCCGCAGAGATCACAAAAGAGGAGACCATGCAAGCCGCAGAGATCACAAAAGAGGAGACCAAACATGCCAAGAAAATAGGAAGAGGAGAGCGGGCGGTTAGGAAACTGAAATCCACTTAAGAGAAGAACTGGGCGGTCAGGCGATTAGATGAGTTGGCGACAAAAAAAAGTTCACAACCGAAGGATCGGTGTTTGCTCTGATACCATATGAGAACTTGGAAATATCATAACCGCAATTAACAATAAATCTGAATATTACAAAGGTATAACCTCCTTTATATAAAATGGAGGAGATGAGAGAGATTACAAATTGGAGATGTGTGACTAATATTATACAAAACAACTAATAAGGGCAGGGCGGTCACTGTGGTCACAAATGTCGTGATCGCAGAAAGTGAGCGGTGGAACACCCGATCTTCATCACACAACAGGCGATTAATCAAATCTAACTGATCAGACCGCAAGGTGTTGGTCAAAGGATTAGACCGTGTGATCACAGGTCATAAGATTAGACCGCGCGATCACATTCATATTTTAAAACATCATATATCCCAAAGTGCATTTACAATTATAAGACCCTTTTTTTTACTTCACAACCGGGTCTTAAGCCCAGAACCGCCGCCTTATGGTGACTCCAACTACCAGGTTAGATGCCACTTCACGACGCCGATCCTGCCGGCTAAACGATTACATCACAGTAAGCCAACAAAAGAACATATGCATTAGCACAAATCCATAAATCACAGCTCGATTACAGTATATATAAATGAGCAATAGTCCACCATGAGTACCAGGTAAGAAATAGAGTAAATGGGCTTATGCCCAGTACATGTCCAAAATAAAACTAAACACCCTCTTTCACTTTACATCTATGCAAAAGCTAATGAACTCTCATCAACCTGTCGTCGGGTGGTGACGATGTGCGGTGAATGTTCCTCTGGTCTTATCATCACGTCCTGCTGCTCGTACTACTGCTCCAGCTCCTCGGAATCCTACGGTCACAACCTGCCATTTGTCATAATGACTAAGCCAGTTTTGTCCTCGCCTCCTGATGGTTTAATTTAGATTAGCGTGTTTTGCTTTTTGTTGTAACAAATCTTTGCTATGTTATAACAACCAAAGATTTGTCGCAACAAATTTTTAAGAGTTTAATATTGTTTTTGCTTTTGATAGAAAGCTTTTGGGTTTAAGTAAATTATCCGAACTAAAATCGATAAAGACAAGTGTACCTTATCGAAAGTAGTATAGGATATTTCTTTTTGAAATATCAAGGTCGTATTTTCCGGATCGTATCGATTATTTCTACTTCTTAGGAATGCGCTATTATTTTATCGGAAAAAGGTTTTGAATTGGTTTTTACAATTTTATAGAAAGTTAGTGACGAAAATTAGGGTTGGCGTGCGTTTAGCGATAATTATAATAAAAGCAAGAAAGCACGAAAACGCTAATTTAGAAAGATAGTTTTGCTTAGTTTTTTTTTTTACAACGATGACGATAACTATTTAACGATTGAGCGGTTATGAGCGGTTAGCAGAAACAAGCAAAAATGATTATAAGAAAGAAAGAAAAAAAGTGCTCACTAAATTGAAAACACACGCACTCTACGGAATTGAAATGACGAAATTAAAGGACATAAATTAGAGGAATGCCGTCTCTACCCAAATGGGTAGAGGGGAAGTAAATGCGTGAGCAAGTTCTACCCAAACGGATAGACGGGAAATAAATGCGTGAGCGAGTTCTATCCAAACGGATAGACAGGAAATAAATGCGTGAGCAAGTTCTATCCAAACGGATAGACGGGAAATAAATGCGTGAGCGAGTTCTATCCAAACGGATAGACGGGAAATAAATGCGTGACGGTAATAAAAGCTATGTTATTGAATTGAAAGCTAAATTAAACTAAACTAAAAACAACCTCTTTTCATTTTTTAAAGCTTTTTCACACACACACACACTAATAAAAACAATAATTATATATGTATATATGTAATAAACTAACTTAAAAGAAAAAGCTAAAATGTAAAATAAGAAAAGGGAAAAATTAATCTACCCTCATACACTCACACACACTAATATGAAATCAACTAAAATTAAAAGAAAGAGACAAATAAGTAAACTACTCTCATACACACACACACACCCAAATTAAAAAGGAAACTAAGTTAAAAGAAAATAAAATCTATTCTCATACACTCTCACACTCTACATAAAAATAAAGCTAATCTAAAAGCAAAAATAAAGCTAAGTTAAGAACAAAATGAAAGCTAAGTTAAGAACAAAATGAAAATTAACTCATACACTCACACACTCTACATAAAAGAAAAGCTAATTAAAAAAAGCCAATTAAAACTAACACTTATACACTCACACACACTAACAAAAGGAGAGAAAAAAAGGAAAAGAAAGAGAAAATAAAGAAAAAACAAAAACTAATTTACCACACCCACACACACAACAATAAAAAAGAAGAACAAGAACAACAACAAAAACACTTATATTGATTGAAATGAATAATTATAAACTTTTTAAGAAAGTCTAAACTTGGGGGATAAAAAGGGCTCAAACTAGGGCTTACAAACACTCACAAAAATAAGAGAAAGAAACTTACAAGAACCTCAAAGAACCACTCAAAAAAAACACCTCTCAAATACACTTAGATTCTAAAATATATGAACCCTTTTAATGAGGTGGAGCACCCTTATTTATAGGCAAAGAGAGAGGGGGAGGGTGCTGCAGGCTGGAAGTAGATGGGGTGCGGTTAGAGGGCTGGAAGCAGCTGGCGGGCTGAGCTGGAGGCAGGGCAGCGGGCAGCAGGGGCAGCTAGCGTGGGGTGCGGATAGTGAGAGCTGGGAGGAAGCTTCTGGCGGGTGTGCTGCCGCCAGGGCAGCGGGCAGCAGGGCACGGGCGCGGGCAGCGGGCAGCAGGGCACGGGCGCGGGCAGCGGGGCAGATGGCGGCGCGGGCTGCGGGTAGCGGGATTAATCCAGGCAAAATTGGGTTGTGATGGGATTCGATCCTGCGCCACTAATGAATACTAACTACACCAAATCCACATAGGCAAGTGAACTTTGATGTAAACACAAGAACATATTTATACATAATATATATTTACAGATTTTTTCTTTTATAAATTAACTTTAATATTCTTGAATTTAATAATATATATAACATTATTTTTACTTATATAATACATTAAAATACATAATTTTTATTAACTTAATACATATATTTTTTATAGTTTTATACAATATTATTATACACTAAATAATATATACGTTAAATAAAATATACACTAAATAAGATACACAATATATATAACTCTTTATAGATTATATTTTCATATAGTAAATTTTATTATTATATATTTAACTTATTTATAGTTTATATTTACATATATAGACATAGTTTTTACTTAATAAATATTTACATATGTTTTTAAATACTTTACATATATATTTACGTATATTGTTAAATACTTTATAAATATATATAATTACAAAAATATTTACATATTTACTCATATATATTTACATATATATTTACATAAACATTTACATAAATACTATATAGTTTCATATATTTAAATATACTTACAAAATTCCTTTTATATATAAATATAAGTTAAAACAAATCATTTATTCAATGATTTAAATGAAATATTACAAATTTTGTATAAAACTATATAAGAAACTATATAAAAAATACGTATATTTTACTATTCATCAAATACCCCCATACTTAAGGTTTTGCTATTCCAGAGTAAAAGTAAGGGATACCTATAAGACGTTTAATAAAATTTCCAATTTACTAAAGTTTTATTTAATCAAAAGTAAGAACAAAATAAATTTAGAAGATTTAAAGGGGTAAGTCCTAAATTATGAAAATGATTTAAAAAGAGCGAAAACGTTTTAGCTATAAGACTTCAAAAGTTCGCTAAATGGCGTCTTATATTGTAATTATTAGCACCTTTAATTAGAACGGAATTATAAAAACTCTTAACTTTTTAAAGAAAATTTTCAAGAATAAATAAAACCTACTAATTATGCTCTCGTAAACTTCTTAAATTAAAATCTAGCTTACAATTTTATTGGCTAAAGGGTAGGGAAAAATGGGTAGCCTTGGCAGGAAGAAGAGTGCTTGGATTAGGTGTGATGAATGGTTATCCTCTCACCCCATCTTTTGGTTTGGTTTTACTTTGACTCCCAGCGTTTGGTTTACGAGGGAAAATTGAAACTTTTAACTTTAACCCAATGTCCGTGTTTACGGAATTTTTTTATTCCCATTGACACAGGATTTCTTTTAACAATATTGGGCGCCTGCGTTTACGGAATCTTTTTATTCCCATTGACACAGGATTTCTTTTAAACTCCTTCTAATTTTTTATTGCCAGGCTAAATACAAGGGGGTTTCAAAGGAAAATCTAGAATAATAAAAAAAAGTATTTGAGAGCAAAATTTAGTAGATTAAAAACATTCCTAAAGTTTCACAAGTTTCGAAGTAAGAATAATTAAATCTAAAGATGGTTTGCCAATATAATACAAAAAGAAAGTTTTTAGGGTAAACTTGAAGTAGTGCTAAAAGGTTTTTTTCTCGATTTAAACTAAAATCACAAGATGATGTTTACTACTAAAATTCCTAGATTTAAATTTTCAAACTATGATAAAAATAAAAATGATTTAGTAAATCAAAAATAATGAAAAACGCTTAAAGATAAAACTAACCTAGCCTTGGAAATAACAAAAAGCTAAGTAGGGGATTTTATTTTATTTAGGGATTTATTGATATATAATAATTTTTTTTTGTTTTGTTTTTAAGATATGATATGTATTTTTTTGGATTTTTGATTTTCTTTATAACAAAATACATATATAAATACTACAAAATATTTTTGGTTTTTTTCTAAATTTTTTTTTCTTTTTTTCATCATATATATATATATATATATTCATTTTTAATTTTGTACAAGATATGCATATATAAAAAAGAGGAAAAGAAAGAGAAAAGGAAATAAAACATTTATAATAATTTTTTGGTGAAAATTTTTCTAAGTTATTTTATTATTTTTTTGGGTTTTCTAATTTGTTACCTATTTACATATTAAAAGATTTTTACAAAAAGAAGAGAGAAAACTAAAAAAAGGAACAAATTTGTTGCAACAAATTTTGTTATGTTGTAACAAATTATTAATTTTTACAAAAAGAAGAGAAAACTAAAAAGGGACAAAATTTGTTGCAACAAATTTTGTTAATTTGTAACAAAAATTATTATTATTTTTTGGTTTTTTCTATATATAAAAAAAGACAAAAATAATTACAAAAGAGAAAAAACACCCCCATACTTAAAAGTCAACATTGTCCCCAATGTTGAACTTAAGTATGAGGAACAAAAAGTTATATACAAAAGCATAAAGAAGAAAATTAAAATGCAAGAAAGGAAATTGCAGGGGGGAAAAGCACGTCCTTGATTTGGAGACGGGGTGACCGGATTAATACCTGCAAAAAGATGTTAAAACAAAATAGTAAAGGTTATTTACAAAAAAGGGGGGGTTATAAAATGAGATTTATGATATATATATACAAATTTTAAGAACTAAAAAAAAGAAAAAAGAGAAAAGAGAAAAGCTTAAGAAAATACATATACGAAAATTTTTGTTTGTTTTTGGGGTTTTCTAAATTACAAAAAGAATGAAATATATATATAGAAAGTAAAAATATATTTTTTTTGGAGTTTTCTAAATATATCTTCATCATTTTTGAAATGTGCATATTTATAAAAACCTTAATACTTAATAAAAATAAGAAATATAAAGAGACTTTAAAATTAAAAACAAAGAAGAAGAAGTGAAATGAAAGGATAAAAGTAATAGGGTTTTCCCTTTTCAAAATATCGACAAAAATCCCCTTTCGTGTCTGTCGAATAATCCTACTTCGAAAAAACTAACTATTATTCTATCTTAAAATTCCAACAATTCTTTTAGATTTATGTTTCAAAGCTTTTCACTATTTTGTCATTTTAATTAAAATATTATCTTGTTTTGTCAAATATGCATATTAAAACTTAATGAAAAATAAAAAGAAAACTTATCATTTTTTTTTCTTATATGCACATTTATATACAAAATAAAACTTAATAAAAATTAAAAGAGACTTAACATAAAAACAAAAAAAGGGAGAAAGAGAAGAGAGAGAAGAGAGAAAAAAAATAAAGTAGAAAAAGAAAGAGAAGAACATATAATTAATTTTTTGGGGGTTTTTCTTTTGAAAGATGCATATTTAAGATTCATATCAAAATGTTAAGAAAGATAAAATAAAGTAAATAATGAAAAGCTTTAAGACAAAAAGCAAGGAAGGAAAAGAGAAATAAAAAGGTAAAAGCAACGGGGTTTTCCCTTTTCAAAATATCGACAAAAATCCCCTCTTGGGTCTGTCGAGTAATCCTACTTCGAGAAAACTTTCTATTGTTTTATCTTAAAATTCCTAAAATTCTTTTTGATTTTTGTTTTAAAGTTTTTTTTTATTTTCATTTTATTTTGTTTTTCATTTATAAAGAGAAATGAAAATTTTAAATATGCATATTTATTAATATAAATATTGTTTTTCATTTTTTTTTTATTATAATTGTTATTTTATATTTTTTTGGAAGTTTTTGTTTTGAAATTAAAAAAAATTCATCATTATTTATTTATTTATTATGTAAAATATATATATATATATATAAAAAGAAAAAGAAAACATAATTAGATAAATATGGGGGGTGCCTCCCACGAGCGCTTTGTTTACTGTCTCGTAGCTTGACGCATTTGGCGGCTACGATCATTTTTAGATGTGGGGGAGGGGTAGTAGAGTTTTAATCGATGACCGTTGACTTTTAACTTGCCTTTTTCGGGGTGAGAGATAAGAACGGTCCCGTATGGCCAAACCTCTTTCACTTGAAAGGGGTCGGACCATCGGGATTTAAGCTTACCCGGAAAAAGACGTAGACGTGAATTAAAAAGGAGGACAAGATCGCCCGGCGCAAATGTTTTTGGAAATTTAATTTTGCGATCGTGATAGAATTTAGAGCGCTCTTTATAGAATTTATTGCTCTCGTAAGCGTTCGCACGCCATTCATCGAGTTCGTATAATTTAAATTTTGATCGAGATTTAAAAGCTTTAACGCCCAAAAAGCGCGGTGCTCTAATTCTACGGGCAGGTGGCACGCCTTGCCGTAGACTAATCGATAAGTCGTACAACCGATTGCGGTCTTGTATGCCGTATGATATACCCACAGCGCGTCGTCTAATTTAATCGCCCAATCCCTCCTATTTGTTGAAACAGTTTTTCTAATATGCGTTTAAATTCTCGATTTACTACCTCCACTTGGCCGCTCATTTGGGGGTGATAGGCGATGGTGAGCTTATGCGTGACGCCATATTTAGATAAAGTTTTTTCAAACTGGGCGTTGCAGAAGTGCGTACCCCTATCACTAACTATCGCGCGGGGCGCGCCGAAGCGAGAAAATAATTTTTTAAGAAATTTGACGACGACTCTCGCATCGTTGGTGGGGAGAGCTTGTGCTTCCGCCCATCTCGATACGTAGTCGACCGCCACTAAAATGTAGCGATTTGTAAATGAAGGAGGTAGGGGGCCTACGAAGTCTATGCCCATAAATCGAAAATTTCGCATTCTAAGTAAAAATTTTGGGGGATCTCATCGCGACGAGAGATGTTACCCGACCGTTGATAGCTATCGCACGCACTCACAAAAGCGTAAGCGTCTTGAAAGAGCGCAGGCCAATAAAAGCCCGTCTCCAGCGCCTTCTGTGCGGTCCGGTTAGCTTGATAGTGCCCACCGGCCAGCCCCTCGTGGCATTGACGCAATATTTGCGCACCCTCCTCGCTCGAAATGCATCTCCGCACGACTTGGTCCGCTCAAACGCGAAATAGGAAAGGGTCCTCCCAAAAGTAGTTTTTCAAATCAGAAAAGAATTTCTTCTTTTCCTGTTTTGAAAAGTCTTTCGGAAGCACCCGCGCAACTAAATAGTTGGCGTAGTCCGCGAACCAAGGTGTGGAAGAAGTTTTTAAATTATTTAAAGTTAAAAGACGTTCCTCGGGAAATCGATCATCGATTTCCGGCTCGACGAGTGCTTCCGTTATCGGGCGTTCTAAACGAGAGAGGTGGTCGGCCATCATACATCGTTGGAATGTAGCGGGCGCATTGCAGAGGCCGAACGGCATCCTTCGGTATGCAAAAGTGCCGAAGGGGCACATAAAGGTTGTTTTCTCCTGGTCTTCGGGGGAGATAGGAATTTGTAAAAAAAAACCGATAGACCATCGAGAAAATAATAATATGGATGACCCGAAAGTCGCTCCAAAATTTGATCGATAAATGACAACGGAAAGTGGTCTTTTCGGGTGGCATCATTTAATTTTCAGTAATCGATGCACACCCGCCAACCCGTAATAGTACGGGTTGGAATTAATTCGTTGTTATGATTTGCCACTACCGTTAGACCGCCCTTTTTTGGCACGACATGAATGGGACTAACCCACGTGCTGTCGGATATTGGGTAGATAATCCCCGCATCCAAGAGTTCTATTACTTTGGCCTTAACGACATCCCACATATTCGGGTTAAGTCGTCGCTGAGGCTGCACGGTTTTGTGGGAATTATCTTCTAAAAAAATTTTATGCGTGCAAAAAGAGGGATTTATCCCCCTAATATCTGAAATTTGCCATGTAATTGCATGGCAATGCGTGGACAAAACTTTAACTAATTCGGAGGTTTCTGAATCGGTTAAAGAAGACGAAATAATAACCGGGAGTTTTAAGTCCGCGGCAAGAAAAGCATATTTTAAATGGTCGAGGAGTGGCTTAAGCTCCAAGACCGGGGGTTCTTCGTAAGAAGTTGTAATTCGTAAACTTTTAGAATTAAAAGACTCGAAAGGCGAATCTGGCGGTAATTCGTCCAAAGGGACGAGGTTCGCCAGATCCGGATCGTCTAAAGTTAGAGCAAGTAATTCAGAAAGCGAAGAACACTCATCCTCGAACGCGGATTCCAAGTGAAAGCAGGAATCGTCGTTCGATAAAGAGTTTCGCATCAAAGGATTAATATGAAGGGTAACTTCGTCGTCTCCGACCCGAAGGAAGAGGCGGTCGTTACTCACATCAATTAATGCTCAGGAGGTCGCGAGGAAAGGGCGCCCGAGGATAATTGGTACCTCGGCATCCTCCTCGATGTCGAGGATGACGAAGTCTACCGGGAAGATAAACTTGTCAACCTGGACCAGAACGTCCTCCACTACCCCGATATGATATTTTATCGAGCGATCCGCGAGTTGGATGCTCATTTTCGTTGGGGTGGGAACACCCAAATCTAATTTTTTAAAGAGGGAGAAGGGCATTAAATTAATGCTCGCTCCCAGGTCCGCTAGGGCGTATTTTATTAATAAATTGCCAAAAAGGCACGGGATGGAAAACCTTCCCGGGTCGTTTAGTTTTGGCAGCAATTTATTAAGTATGACCGCCGAGCATTCCGCATTTAATGAAACACGCGAAATACCCCCGAGCTTCTTTTTATTAGAAAGGAGCTCCTTAAGGTATTTCGCATATTTCGACATCTGAGAGAGTGCCTCGCAGAAGGGGACGTTAATTTGAATTTGTTTTAATATTCATAAAAATTTTTGATAATGTTCGTCCTCCTTCTCTTTATTAATTTTTGCGGGGTAAGGAATTTGCGGGCTCGAAACGCCCGGCGCTAATGTTTTTTCCTTATCTACTAAAATTGAAGACGAGGGTGGAGGGGTCGGAGGCGAAACAGTTACCTGACGCTCAACCCGCAATGGGGAGTCGACCTCCCTGCCGCTGCGAAGGGTAATGACATGGGCATTTTCACGCGGGTTCTGCTCCGAGTTTCCTGGCAATGCTCCAAGTGGCCGCTCGGAGATCATTTTAGCGAGCTGTCCAACCTGCATTTCTAATTTTTTTAGCGATCCGGTTATATTCCGGATATTTGCCTCGTTGGACGCTACGTATTTTGTAAAAATCTCCTCGAGCGGAGTAGGTTTTGGAGGGGGAGGAGGAAAGCCCTGCTGAAATCCTTGGGGATATCCTTGCAGAAATCCTTGCGGGATCGCAGGTGGAGGCATTACGCGTTGTTAGGATTACTCCAGGAGAAGTTCGAGTGGCTCCTCCAACCCGGATTATAGTTATTACTATAAGGGTTGTTATTAGGATTGAAGGGCGCCCGCACTTGATTGCCAACGTACTCCACCGATTCCTCGATATTATTATTATTATTTAGATTATTATTATTATTATGAGTATTAAAATTATTATTAGGATTATTAAAATTATTATTATTATTTTTATTATTAGGATTATTAGCCCAAGCGGGAGTGGAGGAGGAAGCAGACATCTCCGCCACTTGCTTGCTTAGCCGCTCTACCTGCGAGGTTAAGTAAGTAGTGACATCCACTTCAAAAAGACCAGCCGATTTATTAGGACGTGACCTTGGCACATTCCATTGGTATGCGTTCATGGCCATTTCTTCGATCAGAGTTTGAGCGGCCTCCGGGGTTTTGTTGTTTAACGTTCTCCCGGCGGCTGCATCGATCATCTGTCGCGTTTAGAAATTCAAGCCATTATAGAACGTTTGTACCTGTAGCCAAGTTGGTAGCGCGTGATGAGGACACCTACGCAGGCATTCCTTAAATCGCTCCCAAGTCTCGTAGAGAGACTCGGAATTGAATTGAATGAAGGAGGCTATATCCGTGCGTAATTTAGCAGTTTTTGATGGAGGAAGATATTTAGTTAGAAAATTTTCCGTCAATTCGGCCCACGTGGTTATGGACCCTCTCGGAAGAGAAGTCAACCACGATTTAGCCTTTGTCCGCAGGGAAAAGGGAAATAAGCGCAAGCGAATGGCGTCATCGCTGACGCCATTAATCTTGAAGGTGTCGCAAAATTTCTATAAAATTTGAAAGGTGTTGGTTTGGGTCCTCATCTGGCAAACCGTCGAACTGAATCGACTGTTGTACCATTTGGATTATGCTGGATTTGATTTCGAAATTATTATTAGCTACCGCGGGGCGGGTGACGCTCGATCCTGTATACTCTAAATTTGGCCTAGCATAATAGGCCATGGTCCGCTGTGGGGCCGCATTTAAATTAGGATCGCACATCACGCCTATATGTATATCGCCGACGGATTCTTCGGGATCTATTTATAGATTTTGATTACGAGATCGGCGGCGCTCTAGAAGCGTGCGCTCGATTTCGGGATCAAAATGTAAAGTCGGATTATCCGAAGATTCTCCTCGGGTCATACACTATTCTTTAATTAATTTTTTTTGGAAGAAAGAGTTTTTTTTTCTTTTTATAGATTTTTTTGATGTTTTTGTTTTGGGAATATTTTTACAAGGAAGAAAAAGAAAGAAAGAAAGAAAGTGGGGGAAAATATATTTTTTAGATTTTCTTTTCGTAAGTAGAAAATATAGCTATATATTTTTTTTGGGTAATTTTTAAGGTTTTGTTTTGTTTGGTTTTATATGAACATATATATGTATGTTTGTAAATATATATGCAAAAGGTTTATAATTGCAAAAGGTTTAAAATTTTGCAAATATGTGTTTATAAGAGGTGGTAAAAAAAAGAGATATATCTTTATATATATTTTTTTTTGAAGATTTTGGATTTTCCTTTTTCATAGATAGGTTTTTTTTTCTTAATTAATTTTTTTTTTTTTTAAGATGAAAGTAAAATATATAATTGATAGAGAGGTGAAATATAAGATAAAATTAATAGCGTTTCCTATTTCAAAATAACGACACAAGTCCTCGGCAACGACGCCAAAAACTTAATGGTTTAAATTTAAAGAGATTTGCAAAACCTTTCTTCTGATGTGATTAGAATTAAGCGGGCGTTTTCGAGGAGTTTTGCGAGTGCTCCTACTTCGAGAAACTGGCCGTTATCCTACTTCGATGAATAGAAGTAACGGTCTTTTCTTCTTTCAAAATGTCGACGATTACTCCCCGGCAACGGCGCCAAAAACTTGATGGTTTAATTTAGATTAGCGTGTTTTGCTTTTTGTTGTAACAAATCTTTGCTATGTTATAACAACCAAAGATTTGTCGCAACAAATTTTTAAGAGTTTAAAATTGTTTTTGCTTTTGAGAGAAAGCTTTTGGGTTTAAGTAAATTATCCAAACTAAAATCGATAAAGGCAAGTGTACCTTATCGAAAGTAGTATAGGATATTTCTTTTTGAAATATCAAGGTCGTATTTTCCGGATCGTATCGATTATTTCTACTTCTTAGGAACGCGCTAATATTTTATCGGAAAAAGGTTTTGAATTGGTTTTTACAATTTTATAGAAAAGTTAATGACGAAAATTAGGGTTGGCGTGCGTTTAGCGATAATTATAATAAAAGCAAGAAAGCACAAAAACGCTAATTTAGAAAGATAGTTTTGCTTAGGTTTTTTTTTTTTTTTAAAACGATGACGATAACTATTTAACGATTGAGCGGTTATGAGCGGTTAGCTGAAACAAGCAAAAATGATTATAAGAAAGAAAGAAATAAAAGTGCTCACTAAATTGAAAACACACGCACTCTACGGAATTGAAATGACGGAATTAAAGGACAGAAATTAGAGGAATGCAGTCTCTACCCAAAAGGGTAGAGGGGAAGTAAATGCGTGAGCAAGTTCTACCCAAACGGATAGACGGGAAATAAATGCGTGAGCGAGTTCTATCCAAACGGATAGACCGGAAATAAATGCGTGAGCGAGTTCTATCCAAACTGATAGACGGGAAATAAATGCGTGAGCGAGTTCTATCCAAACGAATAAACGGGAAATAAATGCGTGACGGTAATAAAAGCTATGTTATTGAATTGAAAGCTAAATTAAACTAAACTAAAAACAACCTCTTTTCATTTTTTAAAGCTTTTTCACACACACACACACTAATAAAAACAATAATTATATATGTATATATGCAATAAACTAACTTAAAAGAAAAAGCTAAAATGTAAAATAAGAAAAGGGAAAAATTAATCTACCCTCATACACTCACACACACTAATATGAAATCAACTAAAATTAAAAGAAAGAGACAAATAAGTAAACTACTCTCATACACACACACACCCAAATTAAAAAGGAAACTAAGTTAAAAGAAAATAAATTCTATTCTCATACACTCTCGCACTCTACATAAAAATAAAGCTAATCTAAAAGCAAAAATAAAGCTAAGTTAAGAACAAAATGAAAATTAACTCATACACTCACACACTCTACATAAAAGAAAAGCTAATTAAAAAAAACCAATTAAAACTAACACTTATACACTCACACATACTAACAAAAGGAGAAAAAAAGGAAAAAGAAAGAGAAAATAAAGAAAAAAAACAAAAACTAATTTACCACACCCACACACACAACAATAAAAAAGAAGAACAACAACAACAACAAGAACACTTATATTGATTGAAATGAATAATTATAAACTTTTTCAGAAAGTCTAAACTTGGGGGATAAAAAGAGCTCAAACTAGGGCTTACAAACACTCACAAAAACAAGAGAAAGAAACTTACAAGAACCTCAAAGAACCACTCAAAAAAAAACACCTCTCAAATACACTTAGATTCTAAAATATATGAACCCTTTTAATGAGGTGGAGCACCCTTATTTATAGGCAAAAGAGAGAGAGGGGGAGGGTGCTGCAGGCTGGAAGCAGGTGGGGTGCAGTTAGAGGGCTGGAAGCAGCTGGCGGGCTGAGCTGGAGGCAGGGAAGCGGGCAGCAGGGGCAGCTGGCGTGGGGTGCGGATAGTGAGAGCTGGGAGGAAGCTTCTGGCGGGTGTGCTGGCGCCAGGGCAGCGGGCAGCAGGGCACGGGAGCGGGCAGCGGGCAGCAGGGCACGGGCGCGGGCAGCAGCACTAGCGCGGGCACGACAGCGGGCAGCGGGGCAGATGGTGGCGCGGGCTGCGGGTAGCGGGATTAATCCAGGCAAAATTGGGCTGTGCTGGGATTCGATCCTGCGCCACTAATGAATACTAACTACACCAAATCCACATAGGCAAGTGAACTTTGATGTAAACACAAGAACATATTTATACATAATATATAGATTTACAGATTTTTTCTTTTATAAATTAACTTTAATATTCTTGACTTTAATAATATATATATAACATTACTTTTTACATATATAATACATTAAAATACATAATTTTTATTAACTTAATACATATTTTTTTTATAGTTTTATACAACATTATTATACACTAAATAAAATATATGTTAAATAAAATATACACTAAATAAGATACACAATATAAATATATAACTCTTTATAGATTATATTTTCATATAGTAAATTTTATTATTATATATTTAACTTATTTATAGTTTATATTTACATATATAGACATAGTTTTTACTTAATAAATATTTACATATGTTTTTAAATACTTTATATATATATTTCGTATATTTTTAAATACTTTATAAATATATATAGTTACAAAAATATTTACATATTTACTCATATATATTTACATATATATTTACATAAACATTTACATAAATACTATATAGTTTCATATATTTAAATATACTTACGAAATTCCTTTTATATATAAATATAAGTTAAAACAAATCATTTATTCAATGATTTAAATGAAATATTACAAATTTTGTATAAAACAATATAAGAAACTATATAGAAAATACGTATATTTTACTATTCATCACCTCCCCCCGTGACTCCTAGGCACCATGCGGGAGGACGAAGCGGAGGACAACAAGGGGTAAAAACATAAGCAGGTGACATGGAACTAACTAGCGGTTCTATATATATATCTAGCAGTAGAAGCAGCTATAAAGGTAAAACAGCTACAAAAGTAAAAGCATCTACAAAAGTAAAAGCAACTACAAAAGTAAAAGCAACAACAAAAGTAAAACAACTAAAAAAGTAGAACAACTGTAAGAGTAAAATAGCTACAAGAGTAACCTTAATTTTTATGAATGTTCATACAAACTTATAAGTTAAGGGATCTAGCACTAAGGTAAACTCATCGTATAAAAGAGCCCATACTAATTTATATGATGAGGTCTTGTTTATGAAATGATGCAATGTTATGCAATGCAATGATGCAACTCACAAACTCGACTCTGTATGTACAGACCTTTTGTTAGTTCCCTTTGTTCGAGTGTGTCACCTCAGGTACCTGGTTGAGGCAAACAGGGCAGTGGATCGGGCTTGTCCACTTCTAGGCTTATGTCCCAGCCTAGACCTTACGTACGCCCCTAAGAACACACAGGGTATCCGCGTACTATCTGGTAAGCACCACCTCTATCCCATTTTTCCAGTCTCCGCTCATGTACACCCCATTGAGGCAAACGGGGGCAGTGGATTGGGTCTTCCACTCCTAGGCCAGTATAACACCTCCCAACCTAGACCTTACGTACACCCCTAAAGAACACACCAGGGTATCTGCGTACTATTGGGTGAGTACCGCCTCTTAACTACATTTCTCAAGCCTCTAGATCATCGGACTATCCAGTCCTCCTTAGATAACACCAAGCCTACCGCTCGTTAGACTAACTCAACCTTGTACCAATCCGTCCCATGATTGGGACGAGGATTATCTTATGAAGTTCTCCTACTTAACTATTATTGTCTATTGTTTAGTTGAACTTAGAAGTTTTAGGGTTAATCTTGGACTTCCCGAGGTCTACCCTGTGAGTGGCTCGCAGCGGTACTAGGAGGTACGATGGGATGATAGCCCAAACCGCCCTTTGCAAGACACTTATTCTTATTGGTGTCTACCCTTAACCTAACCATCATTAGTGTTACTCTTACTAATACTAAGTGTGTTTTACCTCACTCCGAGGGAATGACAATCTTTCAACAATCCCAAGCACACCCTTGCCTCCTAGTCAACCATATATCTTACTCCCCATGTAAAATCTACATATTTATCCTTATTCAGCCCTTTTCACTATACGCATACCACTTGAATTATATGATGGATAAAAAGAGAAAGACATCAAATGCTCATCCAAATGACCCAAGATTATTATTGGGGGTGTGTTATGCCATTTTTAAACGAAATCCAGAAATTCATAATTTTCTAAATTTAATTGGCATTTATTATAATTTTTCCAAAATCCGGGATCCTATCACTTTGAACACCAAGTATGGTTTTCTAATAAACTGTGGCCATCATAAAATTTGTACAGATGATGATATTAATATAACAATCATGTATGCAATTCATAAATTTCCAGAGAGGTGTTGACCTTCAAATAAAATATTGACTAATTTATAAAATCAGAGATTTACAAAGGAAGTATCAAAAATCCTTACTCAAAAATTATAGGAAAATTATCAAATGTCTAGAGTAATCAGAAAAGTTCACTGATTGAGTCTCATAATTTTCCAGAGTCATTTGACCATATAAATCATTTATTTGAATAAATAGATCCTAGGGCACTTCGTGAAAAGAATCATGTATAAGTTCTTCCAAAAATTATACTAAAATTAGCAGATCATATATTTGCCCTAAAAAGTCTTCTGACCAAGTTTCATAAATTTTCAGTGAGTATTAAGCCATAATTAATTTTCTTACAATAAGGCAAATATTGGGGGTTGTGAATGAAGAGTAATACATATCAATCCAAAATTTATAGCAACAATATCAGAGAATAATATCATCAATAAAAACTCACTGACAAAATTTCATAATCAACCTAGGTTATATGGGCATGTAATTCCTTCTAGTAATGAAGTGCCCAAAATGACTCTTAATTAATTCAGAGAGACTAAATATCTCTAAAAATTCCAGATAGATTACCTAGTGCTGGATAACACCCTATGAACCTTTCTACCAAGTTTCAAGTCTTTCCAAGGACATCTGACATTATGTCCTTCACAATGCTCAAAAGAGCAACCCTAGGGTTTGAACTAGGATTTTAGGGCTTAACAACCCCAAGCCACCGAAAAACACTTTTGAGGGTATTATATGTGATAACAAGGCAGTGGCCCAAGTTTTACCATATTTGTATGAGGGTTGGCCCCTCAAATCCATCAAGAGCATTTTTGGTATATTGACCCAATTTTCCCTTTCTGTGACCAAATTGAATCACTAGGTCACCAAGTCAAATCAACTCCAAATGGGCTGAAATTTCTATTAGGGTCATACGATGACCCCTAGAATCACCCACCAAATATTTGGAGGGTTTTGAGGTATATAGACCCCATAATTAATTCATACATGAATTATTAAATCTTTACAAAACCATAGAAATATCATCTCCACAAATTCCCATTTTTGGGTATAATGAGGGTGCTGGTATTACTATGTATAGCTTGAACCAAATTGAGTGTTGCGGTTAAACCATTAAGCCAAACGATGTGAAATCAATTTTAAAATAAAGTAGACTCCAAGGGCTACAAAAGTCTGTCTCATACACATTTCCTGATTTGTCCTCTAAGGCCTTCATTTTGCTGTTTGAATAAGTGTCATTCTAGGTAATAAAACAATATTTAAATTTTTTATAAATTAAATCACTCTTGATCAAATGGACAGAGGAGATTACGTCTTCTTTGTCCAGCAATGGCCGAAAATCAGCCCATCCTGGACCTCTTTCAAACCCATTCTCCCGGCCATTCGGCCACCTCCCTGGCTGGCCACCGTCACCACCACCTCCGTTGAGGTGGTGGCTAACGTCGAGTGGCGGCATGGCCGCCGGAGAGGCCGGACTCCATTTTTACATGCAAATTTAGATTTTGCTCACCTTGGATCAGGATCAATTGAGCCTGATTTCTCTCCTAATGGATCTAGAATGATAGCACAAGGGGAGAGGAGGAGAAACTGGACCTTGTTTGGGCTTGAGGTTGAGTGATTTTCGGATTTGCCATGGCCGACCACCCTCCTTGAGCTCCTTGCCGATCTCTCAATTCTCCACCAAAACCTTCGATCCAATATATGATTTCGACTGCCATCCACCTTTTGAAGCCAATGGTGGAGTTATATTTCAGTGGGGAGGGTTGTATAAGGGGGATTGGAGGAGGACAATTTCGTACATGCCATTAATGACCCCTCCTTGATGGTTGGTGGCTGGAATCTCCTCCCAAGCATCATGGGAGATGAATGGTGGGCTTTTGGAAGAGGAAGAGTGTGCCCCATGGCCTCCCTCCATAACTCCTCTCTCTTTCCTCCATTAAAAATAGGAATATTCACTTTTTAATTTCTAGTTAAATTTAATTAACCATAAAATTCAGAATAATTAAATTAATAATTATAATGGGTTGTAGGATGGGCCTTGGGTAAGGCCTTAGCCTACTTGAATTAGCTTGGGCTCTCACCTTAAGCTTAGGGGTTTACTTTGACCAAGGTTGATTTAGGCTTGACCATTGTCAACTTGATGAGTTGACTGGTCCAAAGGGTGTGTCATGGGTCCCTTAACATCACCCAACGTTGGTTGAGTCATGGTGGTGCCCCGATTGGGCCAATTTATCCAAATGGAGTGGGTTTGACCAAATTTGGCCTAGGTTTGACTTTGGTCAAATTGGTGGTCCCATGATGGGGCTTTTGGGTCTATTGGGTCCCCTATGACATCATAAGGCCAAGGGTAGAGTTAATTTGACCATGAGAAGCCTAGTTGAGCCAATTAGGGTTGAATTGACCTATGTTGACCTTAAGTTGACTTTGGTCAAACCCATGCAATTTGCCTAGGTTTAACCTAGTCTTGGGTCATCTCATGACCCCTAGTCACTACCAAAGTCTTAACCCTAACACAAGGGGGTCTAGAAGGAATTGGGATGTTACAAATCCCAATAAACAAAAAAATAATTTCGTCCCCGAAATTCAAGTTAGGCTTACGGGGTTCTACCAAAAGTAACTGAACGTAACATCCCCTAAGAATAAAAGTTATACCTAATGTGAAAGCACCGACTACCTATGCTGCATCAATTCCAGTGGCTCCTAGATAAGCTCCTCCTGTCCATGATTTTACCACATGACCTTTACCTATGGAACCTTCTTGCGCTGCAAGACTCGCACTGCCATATCGTCTATCCTGACCGGCTCCAAGCGAACTGATCGATCAAAAGCTATCGAACCATCTACAGTAGATATCTGTTGCTCCAAACTATCAGAGCCCTCCTTAAGGAGGAGACGTGGAAGACGTCGTGCAATCCCGCTAACTCCGGCGGCAGCTCTAGTTTGTAAGCCAAGGGGTTTATCCGCTCTAGGATCCTATAGGGCCCCACATATCTCAGACTGAGCTTCATCCACCCACGTACCCGTGAGACTCCATGAATCGGATGTATCTTCAGAAACACCCAGTATCCAACCTGGAACCCTACTTGACGATGTCACGCATAGAAATACTTGGTCTGTCTGCTCTGGGCATCCAACATCTTATCTCGAATCAGTCGCAATTGGGCATCTCTGTCCTCCACAAATTCCGAGCCGAGTACCTCTGAATCATCATCCTGGATCCAAGGCAGTGCAGTCCTGCACCTCTGTCTGAGGATGAAAAGCAATGCCGAATGTAACAAAACCTATGTCACCATAATTATATCCTGTGTACAAAATACATAATTATATCCTCGAATTTCCACTCTAACACGGCCAATGGCTATAGAGTAGTCCCCCAGGACTCTTGCACTCATCCTTCTCCAGCTATCCGACCTCACACTGCATCATAAAATCTATGACGACCTTCTTCATTCCAGGAAAATGTGTGTTCCACAATACACAATTTTTCTGGTGGTTAAAGTTCATGTTTGGTGTGTATAGACACGACTTTATAAATTTCAATATACGATCAGGTTCTTATTCCTTCGAGTACGGGAGAGTAATCAATCAACACATCTGTACAATTTATCCAATCTTATCATTTAATGGGAATGATCACGTCGTCAAGCGACCCATCATAATTAAAATTTAAAAGGGTTTACTTGTGAACCTTTGGAGATTAACATTAATACTCATAATTTTTCAAGCAATTTTGCCGTAATCACACTTGATAATCCAAATCTATTTCCCATAGTCACGAATCTTGCTAACCATGATTATAATGTCATCAGACGTATATATATATATATATATATATATATATATATATATATATATATATATATATTCTGGTTCTTGATGTTATCCGAATCAAGGCTGCAGAGTCATACCTAAGGTATACATCTTCAATATGTCGTCTACTAATTTCTCAACTTCCATGACAACTTAGTCCTAGCTGTTCAAATATCATAAATTTCACTAACCGTCAACTAATTCACATGGTATCTTGTAATAATTTAGTCTCGTAATTACTCTTCCTTATGACCATGACATTGCCATATCCCAAACTGCAGGTTTTCAATCTAACGCCTTGGGTAGGCTAGGTAAGCATGAATAGTAGTGATCAATCAATCATTATGTTTAGTTCATCAATTCCCAACATGATAGACTTGGTCACTTTTGTATGATCGAAATAAGATAGGATTAAATCATTTTGACTAATAGTAAAACTTAAGCATTATATTCCAAATCCAATAAGTCATTGTCTAAGAGTCTGTGATACCGCCACTCATGCAGGGTTATCAGAAACCTGTTCATCCCTTATTCAAGTTCGACTCTTATCCAATCTATACCTGCTTAAGGTGAAGTAATTCTTCAAGGATCCCATTTCTTAGGGAGGGTTGATCATCACTCCAAACATGCTTTTTACAAAATCTCACCCTCGCCCGAGTAACGTCGAATATAACAACTTCAAAATCACTATGTTTGTGACACAACATTTTCTAAATTATATCTAAGGAAAACCCAAGTCCGTAACTAATTTGCCCAATAAACAAAAGATACGCTCCTACCTATTTGGGCTACGTTTCTTCGACATTATCATGTTATATTCGTCGTTGATATGCACACAATCCTTAAGGCATACAAACTTAGACTAGGGGTTCCATCCTGACACTTGTTGGTATACTCCATATTGTAGGCTCTCAAGGTTACCATTTATGACAACCTTCTCAAGGTCAACTATAACCCAATCCCAAATGGGTCTCTTCTGGGCTTGAATTCTTATCCGAGCCTTGGTCTTTGGTATGATGGTTGTCTCAACCTAATTATGTCATATGTACGAGGGTTGAGTCTATGAGTCCGCTACTATTCCGCTAATGGATTGTAGGCATCAATTCTCCTTAAGGCGGTCCCCTCAATTGGGTAACAAGTGGTAATACCACTTGATAAGTAAATTAGGGACTTCTGAGTTTAAGCCTTAAGTAGTTATGTACGTGTTAAACTCTTCCTCTAGTCGCTTTGGGTATCTTCGTACCTTAACCCAATTTATACCTAAGGTCGACTTTTGACTAGGATACGGTATAATCGTCATGGTAAGTCAAGCGTCCTAGTTGGGTTGGCCTAACTCATTGATTAAAGGACTATATAATGTGATTTTTACACATGGGCACACCACAACTTCTGTTGCTTAGTTTGTCCCCAAACTAATGCTCGCTTAGGGTGACCCATTGTTGTTGACTTGCTTCTTCTATGATCATGGTTTGCTCTGATATCAGTTTGTAAGACCCTTTTTTTGCTTCACAATCGGGTCTTATGCCAGAACTGTCGCCTTACGGTGACTCCAACTACCAGATTATATGCCACCGCACGACGCCGATCCTACCGGCTAAACAATCACATCACAGTAAGCCAACAAAAGAACATATGCATTTGCACAACTCCACAAAACACAGCTCGATTACAGTATATATAAATGAACAATAGTCCACCATGAGTGCCAAGTATGAAAGAGAGTAAATGGGCTTATGCTCAGTACATGTCCAAAATAAAACTAAACGCACTCTCTCACTTTACATCTATGCGGAAGCTAATGAACTCTCATCAACCTATCGTCAGGCGGTGACGATGTGCGGTGACTGTTCCTCAGGTCTTGTCATCACGTCTTGCTTCTCGTACTACTGCTCCAGCTCCTCAGAATCCTACGGTCACAACCGACCGTTAGTCATAATGACTAAGCCAATTTTGTCCTCGCCTCCACCGTGACTCCTAGGCACCGTGCAGGAGGATGAAGCGGAGGACAACAAGGGGTAAAAACAAAAGCAGGTGACATGGAACTAACTAGTGGTTCTATATATATAGCAGTAGAAGCAGCTACAAAGGTAAAACAGCTACAAAAGTAAAAGCAGCTACAAAAGTAAAAGCAAGTACAAAAGTAAAAGCAGTAACAAAAGTAAAACAACTACAAGAGTAAAACAGCTACAAGAGTAAAACAGCTACAAGAGTAACCATAATTTATATGAATGCCCATACAAACTTATAAATTAAGGGATATGGCACTAAGGTAAACTCATCGTATAAAAGAGCTTATACTAAATTATACGATGAGGTCTTGTTTATGAAATGATGTTATGTTATGCAATGCAATGATGCAACTCACACACTCGACTATGTACGTACAGACATTTTGTTAGTTCCATTTGTTTGAGTATGTCACCTCAGGTACCCGGTTGAGGCAAACTGGGCAGTGGATTGGGCTTGTCCACTTCTAGACTTATGTCCCATCCTAGACCTTACATACGCCCCTAAGAACACACAAGGTATCCGCGTATTATCTGGTAAGCACCACATCTATCCCGCTTTTCTAGTCTCCGCTCAGGTACACCCCATTAAGGCAAACAGGGGCAGTGGATTGGGTATTCTACTCCTAGGCCTGTATGACACCTCCCAACCTAGACCTTACGTATGCCCCTGAAGAACACAATGTTGGAACATGGTCTTCCGCATCTCCTAGGTTTGAGAATAACAAATCCTATGTGTGTTTGATCTTGTGTGTTTAAGTGTGCAGGAAACAAAGTCCATATGACTCAAGGATGACATAAGAAGGTTGCCCCCAAAATTGGGCCAATAATTCCAACATGCCCACTAGCGCCGGCGGTACCACCTAGCGCCCGACGCTAGCGATGAGTAGCGCAATTCCGGGAGCACATATAGAATTAGCTAGCGCCTGGCGGTAGCGGATAGCGTAGGCGGTAGCGCAGAGCACAAGAAGCAAGACAAAAATGTTTCCTCAGATTGAAGATTCCCCCGCGCAGAATAATGCCTAATCTGGGATAGCGCCAGCGGTAGTGCTAGCGCAGGCGCTAGCGCTGAGGCTATAAATAGGACCCCTCTTCTCTCGTTTTGGATAGGCAATAGAGAGAGAGGTTGAGTGCTAGAATTCCAGATCCTAATTTGGCCGAAAGTTGATCTCCCACCAAAGCTCTGCGAATATCTGAAAGAGGACTTCTTCACGCCGGATCCAAACAACGTCCGCTTCTACAACGCTTACTCTACATCGGATCTTCGTCTCCAACTTCAAAAGTTCTTCAAGAGGGAGTTTTTATTATTATCTCTTCATATTCCTTGTAAACCGTTAGAGAATTCGCCTCGTGTTGGCGACTAGGTCTGGGTAGGACTTAGGGCTGAAATTCGCCTCGTGTTGGCGACTAGATCTAAGTTAGGTCTAGGAGGTTCTCAAGGCCATATCCGGGGTTGGATTGGCTAGAGCGGCTTGAGGCCGAATCCGGGGAAGGATAGGCTAGGGACACCGGTTTGTGGGGATGCGAGTCGGGATAGAAAACAAAAAGAGTTTATTATTATTCACCACCAATTTCTAGCGTTATAGAAATCAACTTTTGTAAACCTTATATTTCATATTAATAAAACATGTCTCTATTTGATTTTACTTTGTGTGCTTTTATTTTCTCATCATCTTAATCGCTTATTATTCAAAATATAAGAAAAAATTTTAAGCCCTTATTCATCCCCCCCCCCCCTAAGGGCGCCTACAGATCCAGCAAGTGGTATCAGAGCGGTTTTATTCCATTCGGCTTAACAACCGGGAATAATGTCATCTCATGATCTCGCTTTTCCAGAGGGTCAGGGTGTTAGTCGACCACCTCTCTTTTCTGGGTCAGATTTCAACTACTGGAAAAATCGAATGATGTGTTTAATTTCTTATGACCATGGATGTAGAAGTATGGAACATGGTAGAAGTTCGGTACTCTCCTCCTACAATTGTAGTGGGATAGGTGACATTACTAAAACCTAAGGATAAATGGGATGATAACGATAAACTAAGGTGCAAAAATAGTGCTAAGGCGATGAACGCTTTATATTACGACTTTAAATAGAACTGAGTTTAATAAAATTTTTGCATGCATAACTTCTTATGATATTTAGAATCAATTAGAAGTTACTCATGAAGGTACATCACTAGTGAAAGATGCAAAGCTATTCCAACTAGAATCTGAATGTGAAAAATTCAGGATGGATACCGAAGAGGACATCAACTCGATGTACACTCGCTTCACCAAAATCGTCAACGCTTCAAAAGCACTTGGAAAGATCTACTCAGACGGGGACATGGTCAGGAAAATTCTTCGCTCTTTACCTCCAAGGTTCAATCAAAAGGTGACATCCATCTCAGAGTCGCACAACCTAAGAACACTCCAGATCGAGAACCTTATTGGGAATCTTAAAACCCATGAGGTAGAACTCCAGATTCAACACGATGAAAACAACAAAGAGTCAAAGAAAAGGCGTTGGCACTAAAATCAAAGAAGGAGACCATCAAAGATGATGATGAATATGAAGAAGGTCTCCCGGTAAAGAACTTCAGGAAGTTCATAAGGAATCCGGAGAGAAGGAACACCTTCCGGAAATACTTCCAAAAGGATGCTCGACTAAAAGTGAAAGTGCACAGTTAACCTCACTAGAATTCTCTAGAGGGGGGTGAATAGAGATTAAAAAATATTTTGTGCAATGTTAATATATATATATATGTGTATGATCACAGATTATAGCTTCCCACACACCAACAAGAATTAAACAAATAAAGAAAGTAAATGCAAGAAAAGAAATCACAGCACAACACAAGAAAATATAGTGGTTCCCCAAACTTTGGGTAGTCCACTCTTCTACCCCCTTGGTAGGAATTCACTATCTTGCACTGAGTCTTTTGATAAGGAGACTCTTAGAACCACCCTGAGTCTTTTGACAAGGAGACTCTTAGAACCAACTGAGTCTTTTGAAAAGGAGACTCTTAGAACCAGTACACTGAATTTTTTTTTTGAAGAGAGATTCTAAAAACTCTTTTATAATGTTTAAGTAAAAATAAGAAAGAAGAAAGAAATAAGAACAAGAATGAATCTTCTTCCTAGCAAGAAGATTGGAAGCACAAGAAGTGAATTAAATCTTTCTTCTATAGAGAGAAGAAGATTGGTAGCTTTTCTCTCTTATGTGAGAGCTATCAGAATTTGCAGCAGGGTGACTTCAGAAGCAGAGAGAAGAAGAATGCTTGAATATTGCTGCAGGACTATTTCTCAATTCTCTCTTTTTCACTTGGGAGCTTTTCCTCTTTTCAAATGTAAAAGTGGTGAATCACTTGACTACTTCTTCTGCAGACCTCCTCTTTATTTATAGCTCTGTTTCATTCAAATAATACTAAAGGAGAGTAATCAATTAGCAGGCAGAGTATTAGAAAGAAAAAGAAATTCCCATAATAGTTATATCCATAGAAGGAAAGTATTCATTCTAATTTCAAATAATGTCCATAATGAATTTTAACAAATTAGCAAAGAATCTAATAGAGGAAAAGAAAGATTCAGAACGGCTATAAGACATAAATTGATTCCATATAGATCAGATCTTATAAGATAAGGAAAGAGATCTAGCGATTTTGAATTCTGTCATAAAGATCGACGTGCGTCGATTACTATTCGACGCAAGCGTCGAATACATCCTATCTAGACGTCGAGAGGAGAATAAGGAAGGTGCGTCGACAAAGGTGCGTCGACTACATTAGATGCGTCGACTAGAAATCAGAGTAACATCGACAATACATACGTCGAAATCTTCCTAGAGTTACTTCGACTCAATCTGAAGGAAACGTCGACTACATTTCGACGTTGCGTCGAATACTATTCGACGCATATTTACTTAGCCTTATTTTTCATTCTTTGAATTCTTCTTTAACTCATTTATAGGGGTTAAGAGAAATCATTTTCCCAACAATCTCCCCCTATTTGTCTTAACCCTATTTAGAGGGAAATTGTACTAGCATATAATTAACCCAGCACAGCATTTGTAAGGATAAGAAATATATTAAATAATCAGAAGAGAAAGTGGAATAAGAAAGCATATGACAAGTATTTGTCTTTCACAAAAATTTAAACCAGAAACTTCTTTTTGTACATGAAGTTAACAAAAGCAGAATAAAGTTTCCTAGATAAGTTTTCAATAGCATCAAGAATGTAGCCCCTGACTCTATCAGGTCGTTCCTGGACATTCCTGATGATTGTATGCAGCTTTTCCAATAGTTTATCACCATCAGGGATTGTGTCATTTATGGAGTAGCCTTTGCTGATGATGATTGCTGATTTTTCATCAATCCTCTCAATTGTAATGTTTTGAACTTTCTTTTCAGTAGGCTTGATCTCAGGTGGTCCCTTGTTATCAACCTTGGGCCTATATATTGTTTTCTTTTCTGATTGCTGCTTCTCTGGAATGTCAGCCATTTTTCCTTTCCCTTTCCAGGGTGAGGCATGCCACTTGTCTAATTTTATAGGTCTGTTGGGCTTCTTGTAGGGAGTGTAAGTATCTTCTGTACACCCTACACCCTTCTTGTGTTTTTGACCTTTATCTAGGATGATCCCTGCCTGAGGGTTTTTCTTTTGATAAGCATCAATATCAAACAACTTCTTTGGAATTCTGATAGAAGATTCAGCAAGAATTTGTTCTTTAGTCATTCCCTTGTTGATCTTTTCCATCCAGGCAATCCTTTTATCTTCCACTTCTTTCCTAGCTGCTTCATATTCATACAGTTCTCTTTCTCGTATCTCTTCATGCCTCTTTTCCATGTCAGGGTCATGGTACTCCTTCACAGGGCTGTTAGGAGTGATAATAGGCATCTTTTCAAATCTTTTTATTTGCTCACATGCTTTTCTATACTTCCTTTCTTTTGCATACTCTCTCCTTTCTTCTTTGGAGAAGTTTTGCCAGTAGGGAATGGCTTCTCTTTTCCTTTTCATCTGTCCTCCTGAACTTTGCCTAGGTAGGATTTGTTTGGAGAAGCTTGCCACTTGTGGAGGTAAAGGTAGCCGAGGAGGTAGAGAAGAAGGTTGAAGTGGAGGTAGAGGTAGAGGTGGAGAAGAAGGAGAGTGAGTTTTCTCTTTGGGTGGAGAGGGAACAATATCAAGAAGAGGATTCTGTTCTGCAATAGAAGGCAGAATGACTTCAGGTAGAATGATCTCTGCTGAGGGATGATTGTCTCCTCCAAGCTCTTTTGTAGGGATGTCCTCAAGTAGAGGTGTCTTCAGCTTGATGTAACTGGCAGAGAAGCCAGGGGAGTGATGTTAAAGTTCCTCCTCACATAAGGGTGCATCAATCCATATCTGTCCATTCCAATCATCAGAGGTGACTGCTTCTTCCTCCCCCTGGATTTCTGGGTTCTTTACTACAGGAATCTCCCCCTGGTTATATGGATTATCAATTCTAAATGCTGAATCCACAGCATGCTCCCCTTCAGTGTTGTAAGAGGAGGATTCACCAAAGTGTTTGATGAAGGTGTAGTCAGAGTGATTTGAGAGGAGTGGAGCCTATAATGGAATTGGAGTAATAGTTAGAGAGAATACTTAGAGTTGGAGAGAAGAGAGTTAAACCTGAGCTTTAAGTGAGATCAAAGACCTGGCAAGAGGGGTTTCTGGAGCAACTCTCCCCCTGTTTTATATCTTTCAGGAAGGATGTAAACCTTTGTGGCGACAGAGGTTCTTCTCGAAGAAGAGCATGAAGCTCAGGAAGAGAGGCAGATAGGGAGGCCAATTTGGCTTCACAGGTGGTGATCATATTGGCACATTCATTGAAGAAGTTGGTTAGACGTGTCTGGAAGTCGGTGAGAAGATTTTCCAGAGCATTGTTCATCGCTTTGATAAGGGCAGTTTGAACAGGAGTAGGCGCCATTGATGCAGAAAGAGAGAGAGGTGGAAGACAAAGTTTTGGCGGGTTCAAAAAGGTATATGTTATGAAATAAGAAGTATTATTTAATGAAGATGAAACGTCGAGAAAGGAAACAGAAATCAAGGTAATCCAATCGTCAGAAGAGGAAGTAATGATTTGATTCTAATTTTAACCTGAAGTCGTCGTTACGTCGAATGGATGTCGACGTTTGCGTCGATATAGAGTTGGCACTCCGTGGAGATTGGCCAGCCTGGAGCTCTATCGACGTGATCATTGTAATGCGTCGGTATGAATTCGATGGAGCGTCGATAAAAGATCGACGTAACTTTGTCTGATGGAAATTGGTGTCAACGTCGAGTTTGTCTCGACGGAGCGTCGATATGTATTCGACGCATCTGCAAGAAGTTTTCTTAGATTGTCTGATTCCTTTATGAGTTCCCTAATAATGGTGTTTACAAGCTTCAATCAAGCATTCCTAAGGTGTTTATGAAGTAGTTGTGCTTGGTTTCATCCAAGGGTTTTGTAAAAATGTCTGCTCTTTGACTTTCTGTGGGTATATATTCTAAGGTTATCTTACCTTTTTCAACATTGTCTCTAAGGAAGTGATGTCTGATCTCTATGTGTTTGGTTCTACTATGAAGGAGTGGGTTAGATACTATAGATATAGCACTAGAGCTATCACAATAAATCTTAGAGTTATTGACTTCCAGTTTGTAGTCAAGAAGCTGATTTTGCATCCACAAGATTTGTGAACAACAGCTCCCAGTAGCTATATATTCAGCCTCTGTTGTTGAGGTTGAGACTGAGATTTGTTTCTTACTAAACCAAGAGATTAATCTGTCACCTAGGAACTGGCAAGTGCCAGATGTGCTTTTTCTATCAACCCTACATCCAGCATAGTCTGCATCTGAGAAACCTATTAATTCAAAGTTGGTTTCTGCTGAATACCATAGACCTAGTTTAGGAGTTCCCTTTAGGTATCTAAGAATCCTTTTTACAGAGGTGAGATGGGATTCTTTTGGTTCAACCTGAAATCTAGCACATATGCAAGTTGCAAACATAATGTCAGGTCTGCTAGCAGTGAGATATAGAAGGGATCCTATGATTGCCCTATATGTCTTTTGATCTATTGATTTTCCCTTGTCATCTTTTTCTATAATGGCATTTGTTGCCATGGGAGTTTTCATAGAGGAGGCTGATTCCATACCAAACTTTTTGATTAGCTCTTTAGTGTACTTTGATTGTGAGATAAAGATTCCTTCACTACTTTGTTTTACTTGTAATCCTAAGAAATATGAGAGTTCTCCCATACTACTCATTTCAAATTTAGATTGCATGAGATTAGCAAATCTTTTACACAGTTTAGGATGTGTTGAGCTAAAGATGATATCATCTACATATATTTGAACAAGAAGAAGTTGGTTTTTATGGGTTCTAGTAAAGAGTGTCTTGTCTACTTTTCCTCTTTCAAAGGAATTTTCCAAAAGAAAGTTAGAGAGAGTTTAATACCAAGCTCTAGGAGCTTGCTTAAGTCCATATAGTGCTTTGTTGAGTTTATAAACAAAGTTAGGAGAGGTGGGATTAACAAAACCTGGTGGTTGCTCCACATATACCTCTTCTTGAAGGTCACCATTCAGAAAAGCACTCTTGACATCCATCTGATATACTTTCATCTTCATGAAAGCTGCATAGGCAAGAAAGAGCCTAATTGCTTCCAGTCTGGCTACTGGAGCAAAGGTTTGATTGTAGTCTATTCCTTCTTCTTGTCTGTATCCTTGTGCTACAAGTCTTGCCTTGTTCCTGACAATTACTCCAGTGGAATCTAATTTGTTTCTATATACCCATTTTGTGCCAATCACTGGGTAGTTTCTTGGTCTTTCCACTAAATTCCATACTTTGTTTCTTTCAAATTGGCCTAGTTCTTCTTGCATGGCCATAATCCAGTGAGGATCACAATTTGCTTCCTCAAACTTCTTTGGTTCAACTTGTGATAGGAAGCATTGGAGCACCATCCCAGTGGAGACCGGGTGTCTTGTTCTTACTCCTGTATTGGGGTCTCCAATTACTTGAGTTTGTGGATGATCCTTCAAATTGATCCCTGTTCTGCTTGAACTTGTCAGTTGTTCTTCTTCTTCATTCTTAATGAGATCATTGTTCAATTGTTCTTCCTGAACCATGTTCTCTTGTGGAAATGGGTCTTGAATGCTCTTTTCTGAGGTTTCTTGTTCAGACTCCTCACTTGGTTCCTCTAACTGTTTTTCCTCTCCATTATCTGTGTTCTCTAGAGCTAGTTGCTCAAGCTGGGTTTCTATGTTGTTGTTTTCTTGTGGAAAAGAACTGGTGGGAGTCTCCTCCCCCTTAAGTAGCATGTTAGTTTCATCAAATACAATGTGCATGGATTCTTCAATTTTAAGATTTCTTCTATTGTAGCACCTATAGGCTTTACTAGATGATGAGTATCCCAGAAATATTCCATCATCAGACTTCTTGTCAAATTTGGCAAGATGATCTTTCCCATTGTTTAGAATAAAGCAAGCACATCCAAAAATTTTAAAATATTTAACAGTGGGTGTTTTATTTTTCAGGAGCTCATATGGAGTCTTTGATTTAGTTTTGTGTATGAGGCTTCTATTTAGAACATAGTTTGCAGTGTTGACTGCTTCAGCCCAAAAGGTTTTTGGTAATCCTGATTCTGCAAGCAGGGTCCTTCCTGATTCTATTAAGGTTCTATTCTTCCTTTCAGCAACTCCATTTTGTTGAGGAGTTCTAGGTGCTGAGAAGCTTTGTTTAATACCTTTTTCCTCACAGAAACTACAAATCATCTGATTCTCAAATTTAGTCCCATGATCACTTCTTATAATTGAAACATTGGAGTTGAACTCAGATTGAATTTGTTTTATGAATTTTGAGAGAATTTTATGGGTTTCAGATTTAACCATTAGAAAGAACACCCAGCTAAACCTAGAATAATCATCAACAATAACCAAGGTATAAGATTTTCCACCTAAGCTCTAAGTGGATATGGGACCAAAGAGATCCATGTGTAGTAAGTATAGGGCCCTGGGAGAGTCATCCTTACCAATGGGTTTGAAAGATGATTTGGTCTGTTTCCCAGTTGGCAAGGTCTGCATGGAGAATCCTTAGAGTACCTACCCTTTGGTAAACCTCTGACTAGGTTATTCTTTGCTAGTTTACTAATGTTTTGTAGTTTAGATGACCTAGTCTCCTATGCCATAGTTCATTTTTATCTATGATATTGTTGAATAAGCAAACTTCTGTGGGTGAAGAGCTAAAGTCCACTACATATACTTTTCCTTTTATAGTTCCATTTAGTACTGTAGCACCAGTCTTGATATCAATAATATGGCAAAATAGTGTGGTGAATTTTACCTCATACCAACCATTTTCACATATCTGACTTATACTTATCAGATTGTGCTTTAGTCCTTTGACTACTGCCACATTCTTGAAGGTGACTTTCCCTTCTTTGAAATCTCCAAAGCCCTTGGTTTGGCCACAGCTAGAATCTCCAAAGGTTACTGATGGTCCAAGTCTATCCTCAAAGTTGATTAATAGGTTTTTGCATCCTGTCATGTGCATGGAGCATCCACTGTCCAAGTACCACACCATCCTAGAGATGTGATACATCTGCACATAAAATTTTAAACATTAGTTTGGACCCTGCTAAGCTGGGGTCCCTTCCTCTCATTAGTAAAAGATTTAATAAAGGAATAAGTGGGTCTTTCAGGATATCCTTCCTTCTTATGGGGTACTGGCTTATCATACCAATCTTCTTGGATGATATCACAGAAATAATGTTTATAATAGAAGGGCATGGATTGAGAGGCCTGTTTGGAAACAGAAAATTTTCTGTCTGATTTATTGCGTCGATAGGGATTCGACGTAGACTTATGGTTGCGTCGATATGAATTCGACGCTTTCTTCATTCTGAGTCTATTTTCATTCGAAGCATGAGAGAGGTTGCGTTGAGTAGAAGTCGACGCATTTTGGTGTAAGCGTCGATTAGAACTTGACGCACGTTGGTAAGAATTCGACGCATGTTCAAATTTTTTGTGAGGATATTTTCCTAAGATTCCTTTATCTGTAATGGGATTAGGTTTATTAAAAACAGTGGTTATTTCAGGGCTTTCTTGTGATATTTCTCCTGTTAGATAATTCTCCCTGGTGAAGTGAATTGGATGTTTCCAGACAGATTTGCTGGATGTTTGAGGTTTAGATGCTTCATTAGTATTCTGATTTATCTGTCTAAATCTATTAGTGAGATTCTCAGACATATTTTTGAGCTTCTGACCTCTTCCATTTAGAGAGTCTTCAAAGACTTTAGCCTTTGCAAGCTCCTTCCTTAGTGTTAGATTTTCTGAATAGATTTTGTCTAATTTCTCTTCTGAGAGTTCTAGATTGAGCTTATAATTTTTATAATGTGTATTTTCCTGTTTGAGATTTTTTAATTCAATTCTTAATTCTTTTACTTCTTTTTCAGATTTGATTTGATCTAAACATAATTCTTTGAAACTTTGTTTGAAATCAGTAGAAGAGAAATCTATATTATCAAGTAAATTTACCATAGATGTATCATCAGGCTTCTCAGTGGCCATCAGACAGGTTTCCTCTTGCTTGACCTCTTGCTGATCATTATCTGATGAGGTACTTCCTTCAGATTCTGAATCACTCCAAGATTGAGCAATGAATCCTTTTTCTTTCTTCTTCTTCTTCTTCTTTAGATCTGTTCTTTTTAGATCCTTCTTATTGTTGATCTCTTTAGGACATTCAGGTGCAATGTGTGCAGGTTTCCTACAAGAGTAGCATATAATCTCTTTAGTAGGTGTTTTATTATACCTGGTTTTTGAGTCTCTTCCTCTGGATCCTTCTGTTTTGATCCACTTCTTGAACCATCTGGCCAGTAGACTGATCAGCTCCTCATCACTTGTAGAGGGTTCTCCTTCAACAACCTTCAAAGCAATACTCTTTTCTATTGGGAGTGGAGGAGCCTTTTCTTTCTCTTCTTTCTCAGCCCTTGTTTTCAACAGTTGTTCATAGGATTTTAATTTACCCAACAGGACATCTGTTGAGATTTCTTTTTGACTTCTAGAGTCTTTGATTGGCCAGATTCTTGAATCCCAAGAGCTAGGGAAGCAAGTCAGCAATTTGTCATTTATCTCAGTAAGAGATATGTCCTTCTCAAGTGTTCTCAATTCATTGACTATGAGGCTAAATCTTGAATACATGTCAGCAACACTTTCATTTTCTTTCTTTTGGAAGTTTTCATATTGGGAGATGAGTAGTGCCTTTCTGTCCTTTTTCTCATCAGCACTTCCCTCAACCATTTTGGTGAGAGCTTCCCATACTTCCTTAGCTGACTCACACTCAGCAATCTTTTGGAAGATTTCATCTGAGAGAGTTGAAACTAGGATATTCATAGTCTTGGCACCATATGCTTGGGCTTTCTTTTCCTCTTCTGTCCATTCAGCCTTTGGAGCAAGTGTTTCAGTTGCTTTTCCACTTGAATCCTTTTTGAATGGCTTGGGGGGACCTATCATGACAACATTAAATAATTCATCATCAATAGAGTTTAAATTGATTCTAATTCTTGTTTTCCAAAGTGCAAACTTTTCAAGGTTGCAAATTGGTGGTCTGGTGGAAGCAAAATCTTTGATTTGTGCCATGAAAATAAAATATATATATATATAAAAACAAGAGGTAGGATCTTTTTGATCAAGGAGTTAAACCTTCTTAGATCAACCTCGCTCTGATACCAATTGAAAGTGCACAGTTAACCTCACTAGAATTCTCTAGAGGGGGGGTGAATAGAGATTAAAAAATATTTTGTGCAATGTTAATATATATGTGTATGATCACAGATTATAGCTTCCCACACACCAACAAGAATTAAACAAATAAAGAAAGTAAATGCAAGAAAAGAAATCACAGCACAACACAAGAAAATATAGTGGTTCCCCAAACTTTGGGTAGTCCACTCTTCTACCCCCTTGGTAGGAATTCACTATCTTGCACTGAGTCTTTTGATAAGGAGACTCTTAGAACCACCCTGAGTCTTTTGACAAGGAGACTCTTAGAACCAACTGAGTCTTTTGAAAAGGAGACTCTTAGAACCAGTACACTGAATTTTTTTTGAAGAGAGATTCTAAAAACTCTTTTACAATGTTTAATTAAAAATAAGAAAGAAGAAAGAAATAAGAACAAGAATGAATCTTCTTCCTAGCAAGAAGATTGGAAGCACAAGAAGTGAATTAAATCTTTCTTCTATAGAGAGAAGAAGATTGGTAGCTTTTCTCTCTTATGTGAGAGCTATCAGAATTTGCAGCAGGGTGACTTCAGAAGCAGAGAGAAGAAGAATGCTTGAATATTGCTGCAGGACTATTTCTCAATTCTCTCTTTTTCACTTGGGAGCTTTTCCTCTTTCCAAATGTAAAAGTGGTGAATCACTTGACTACTTCTTTTGCCGACCTCCTCTTTATTTATAGCTCTGTTTCATTCAAATAATACTAAAGGAGAGTAATCAATTAGCAGACAGAGTATTAGAAAGAAAGAGAAATTCCCATAATAGTTATATCCATAGAAGGAAAGTATTCATTCTAATTTCAAATAATGTCCATAATGAATTTTAACAAATTAGCCAAGAATCTAATAGAGGAAAAGAAAGATTCAGAACGGCTATAAGACATAAATTGATTCCATATAGATCAGATCTTATAAGATAAGGAAAGAGATCTGGCGATTTTGAATTCTGTCATAAAGATCGACGTGCGTCGATTACTATTCGACGCAAGCGTCGAATACATCCTGTCTGGACGTCGAGAGGAGAATAAGGAAGGTGCGTCGACAAAGGTGCGTCGACTACATTAGATGCGTCGACTAGAAATCAGAGTAACGTCGACAATACATACGTCGAAATCTTCCTAGAGTTACTTCGACTCAATCTAAAGGAAACGTCGACTACATTTCGACGTTGCGTCAAATACTATTCGACGCATATTTACTTAGCCTTATTTTTCATTCTTAGAATTCTTCTTTAACTCATTTCTAGGGGTTAAGAGAAATCATTTTCCCAACAAAAAGGATCTTCCTCTTCATCAAGGAAAGGAAAAGGAAGCGAAGATGAAGAAGAAAGGCCACCACCAGAGTGCTATCACTGCAGAAAGACCGGGCACATTCGGAGTCAGTGCCCGAAGTATCAAGAGGAGCAAAAAGAATAATACAAAGCGAAGGAGAAAAAGAAAGTATCGAAAGCCGCAACTTGGAATGATTCTTCCTCTAAAGAATCAAATGAATCTGAGTCAAGCAGCAAGAAAAAGTAAACCTATGCTTAATGGCTAAAAGCAACGATGATGACACCTGTGTTCTTAGCGACACTGAGGTAACTCCGCCCACCTTCGAAGAACTCTATGATGAATTTGTTCAAACTTGCAAATCCTATGATCAAAGTATAAAAGACAATATTATTTTAAATCGTGAAAATGAATCTATCATCAAAGAGAATCATAAGCTTACTAAAATTTTGATTTCCCTTGAAAAGAGAAAGGTTTCATGTCAAGAGTGTGTGCACTCCTTATGTAAGGCAAAAGAACTTGAAGTTTCTCTTTCTAAGGCCCTCTCACAAATCAAAACTATTGCAAAAGAAAAAGGGGACTTAAAGAGAAAACTAAAAACCTCTCTCTTACAAATTGAAAATAACAAAAATGGTTTTGAAAATAAATGTGTTATGATTGTACAAGAAAATTCATCTCTTAAAAAACAAAATCATAATCTCAATATGGCCATAAAAAAATTCAGAATAGGTCAAAAATCCCTGTATATGATTTTGGGAAACCAATGTTATGGTTCTGGAAAGTTTGGGCTCGGATATCAAAGTGAGCCCCACCGCCCGGCGCTAGCCACTAACACCGGCGGTAGCTCAACGGTTAAAAATTCTCATACTTTTTCTAAAATTCAAACATCATCTAGCAAGAGCAATATAGAAATTCAGAAAAGGGTCTCAACCCCCTTTATATCTTGTGCAAATTGTCTTAAGTTTGGACACACATCTAGCTCTTACATAAATACAAAACAATGATTTTTAAAACAAATCTGGATACCTAAGAAATCCACTTACTCTATGGGTGGTACCTCTTGGGTATCCGGATCTTTACTCTCATCTTCTTTCTAGATTTGCAGGAAGGCTAAGGAAATGGAGGACGTGTGGTACTTGGACTCAGGCTGCTCCAAACACATGACGGGCAACAAAGCAAAGTTCCTTAGCCTAGAAAAGAAGAAAGAAGGGATCGTAACGTTTGGTGATAACGGTAAAGGAAGGATTATCTCAAATGTTCTTTATGTAAAAGGATTAAAACATAACTTAATATCTATAAGCCAACTGTGTGATAAAGGATTAGATGTATTATTTGAATCATCCACTAATCTTTGCAAAATATTTAATCCTAAAACAAAAGATGTGTTACTAACTGCACCTAGAATTCATAATGTTTACATAGTTTCATTTCATGATCTTTCCAAATCATCTATAAAATGTTTTATAACCAAAAATGATGAATTAGAACTATGGCATAGACGTTTAGGTCACGCTAGTACAAAGCTCATTTTAAAACTAGCAAAAAAGGAATTGATTAGAGGATTGCCTAAAATGAATGGAAATTTATCTTCACTATGTTCTCCATGCCAAAAAGGAAAATTTACAAAATCATCTTTTAAAAGCAAAAACGAAATTTCTACTTCAAAACCATTGCAATTAATTCATATGGATCTCTTTGGTCCCGTCAGCACCGCAAGTCTTGGTGGTAGAATATATACTTTCGTTCTAATAGATGATTTCTTGAGATATTGTTGGACTTTATTTCTCTCTTCCAAATCTGATGCGTTTTGCGAATTCTCAAAATTATGTACTCGTATTCAAAATGAACTAGATTTAAAAATAAAATGCATTCGCTCAGATCATGGAGGAGAATTTGAAAATGAAAATTTTAAATCTTTTTGTGAAATGCTAGGTATTAAGCACGAGTTCTCCGCTCCACGCACACCTCAACAAAACGGTGTTGTAGAATAAAGAATAGGACAATCCAAGAACTAGCACGCACTATGTTATCTGAATATAAATTACCTAAGTCTTTTTTGGTCCGAAGCCGTAAGCACATCATGTTATGTAATAAATAGAGTCATGCTTCGCCCATCTCTAAATCTCACACCATATGAACTATATTATCAAAAGAAACCTAACGTATCATATTTTAAAGTATTTGATTGTAAATGTTTTATTCTTAATACAAAAGATTCGTTAGAAAAATTTGATGAAAAATGTGATGAAGGAATATTTCTTGGATACTCTTCAACCAATAAAGCCTATAGAATATTTAACAAGAGATCGAGTAAGGTTGAAGAGTCTATTAATGTTAAATTTGATGAATTTATTCCGTGTGCTGAAAGACTTCCTACAGGTACAAATGATGAACCTGTGCCATCTTTGGAGCACGACAAAGAGGAACATTCCAAAGAAGAGGAGGAGAAGGCCAAGGAAGATGAATATGTGCCCCCAAGCATCTTGAACTTCTCAAAAAATCATCCAAAAGAGCTAGTCATTGGGGAACCTTCTACTGGGGTAAGAACTCGATCTTCTCTTCATGAAACGTTTTCAAATATTTGCTTTGTTTCCAAAATCGAACCTAAAAACGTTTTCACCGCTTTAAATGACGAATTTTGGTTTTTGGCTATGAATGAAGAGTTAGATCAATTTGAAAGAAATAAAGTTTGGAATCTAGTAGATAGACCATCTAATCATCCTGGTATTGGTGTAAAATGGATCTTTAAAAATAAATTAGATGGTGAATCTAGGATTATCAGAAATAAAGCACGCTTAGTTGGTCAAGGTTTTTCTCAAATCGAGGGGGTAGATTTTGAAGAAACTTTTGCACTCGTTGCTCGCTTAGAATCTATACGAATATTTTTGGCATTTGTGAGTTTTAAAAGAATAAAATTATTTCAAATGGATGTTAAAAGTTCTTTTTTAAACGGGTTTATTAAAGAAGAAGTTTATGTAGAACAACCCTCTGGTTTTATAAATAAAAAATTTCCAAATCATGTTTACAAATTAGAAAAAGCGCTTTATGGTTTAAAAGAAGCACCCCGTGCATGGTATGATAGACTTACATCATTTTTATTAAAGCACAGTTATGTTATGGGAAGTGCCGACAACACACTCTTCATAAAGCATAATAATAATGATTTAATTATCTTACAAATATATGTTGATGATATAATTTTTGGAGCCACTAATGAAGAGTTGTGTAATGAAGTAGTCTTAGTAATGAAAAATGAATTTGAAATGAGTCTTGTAGGAGAACTATCATATTTTCTTGGTTTTCAAATTTCTCAACGAAATGATGGTATCTTTATTTGCAAAACAAAATATGTTCACGATATGCTTAAACGATTTGGATTTGAAAATCATAAACAAGCTTCTACTCCTATGAGTGCTTCTTTAAAACTAGGAAAAGATGAAGCTGGAATTTCCATTGATCAAACTTTATAGAGAGGAATGATAGGATCTCTTCTTTACTTAAGTGCATCTAGACCAGATATAATGTTTGGTGTATGTTTATGTGCTCGCTTTCAAGCCAATCCAAAAGAATATCATTTAAAAGCGGTAAAATGTATTTTTTTGTTATCTATTAGGGTCATCTAAATTAGGATTATGGTACCCACACAATGATTCATTTACACTTCACGGCTATTCCGAGTAGGATTATGCCAGTTGTTCACTAGATCGAAAAAGCACTAGCGGTACTTGTCACTTTTTAGGACCCTCATTAGTTGCTTGGTCTAGTAGGAAACAATCTTCGATTGCACTCTCCACCATAGAGGTCGAATACATCGCACTTGGAAGTTGTTGGGCACAAGCGTTATGGATGAGCCAAACTCTAGAGGATTTTGGATTTCATCTCAAAAACATTGACCTTAAATGTGACAACAAAGGTGCAATTGACCTTACATATAATCCCTTACACCACTCTAGATCCAAACACATAGATATTCGCCATCATTTCATTAGGGATCACATTAAGAAAGATCATATAAAAGTAAGCTTCATTGGTACGGACTCTCAACTCGCTGACATATTTACTAAACCTCTTCCCGATGCAAGATTTCAATTATTACGACTTGAGTTAGGTGTCCTAGATCTTTCGAGTTAAAACACATTTATAAATGCAATTATGCAATTTTTAACCATCTAAAATATCTCCTAAAATTCAAAAATTTCTGCATGAAACTACTATTGGGACACTTAATCAAGAACAACAATTAAAATTTTCAAAATCATCAAAAATCATGTACTGTTTCCAACGCTAGCGCACCTATCTATTTTTTTGTATTTTTAAAATTCTAAAAAATTCTTAAAAATATATTAGTCTATATGTATTACATAGTTTTGGAGTTCTGTTTTGAATTGATTTTTGAAAAATTAAAACAAAAATTACAAAAGCCAAAATTACAAAAATATTTCTTTTACTCCTCTTTATTTGTTTCATTTGTCTAAATTCTATTTCTAAATGCAAAAATCAAATACAAAAATATAAAACACAAAAACTAACAAAAAATTGTATGGAATTTGTTGTGATAATCAAGCATGTTTTAAACTATCTTTATAACTTCTACAATGTTCCAATTTATCTTGACAAACTACTTTGAACATTGTTCTTTTCATGCTTTGATATATCTACTCATATGTGCATCAATTATATTGTAAAAGTAGTGTAGAACCTAGCTTAGCAAGCCTCTAAGTATGAGTAAATGTTTTATTGTTGATAATGATATTTCTTCACTCACTTTTTGGCTAAGTCTACTTATGTTTTTAATCTAAGAATGTTTGCTTGTGTATTGTTAGTGCACAATGAATTAAAATTGCACAAATGTCTTACCTACACCACTTTCATTTGCACTCTTAAAATTAAGACAAGTGTGTGTGGTTTCACAATTTCATTGGTTTGCAAAACAAGTGTATTCGGAGAACTTTGTCCAACAAAAAAATGAATAAAGTAAATTAGCAAAGATAACTCCACCAAGCACTACTTGAACCTCCTGATAAGTCTTCATAAGCATTGTGAGGTTGAGCACCTTGAAAAGAATAGTAAAGTGCAAACCATAAACTTTCTCTTTAACCACTTGTTCTTTTCTATGTGCTTTACTGAGTGTGGAAGTAAAATTACTTGTGTTTTATTGTGCACTTTACTCTACATTTCTCTTGTATTTTTTATTATAACATTTGTTTACTCTTTTCAAAATACACTTACGTGCACATCATTATCTTCCATAACACTTCTTCTCATGAGTATTGGATCCTAATGTTAATTCTATAATACTTTTTATATCTAAAATGCACTAGATAACCTAACATGCTTTCTACAATGTTTGGTATGTTTTGACTTTATGAATTAGAATAACATTGTAGTAGTCTCTTTTTCATACATCTCTTTCATACTTGGTTACTTCATGATAATCTTTTCAAAGAAAAATGATTTACAAAAACATTTTTTTCATTTTATGAATCATCATGTCTTACAAAGAGACGTTTGTTGTATTTTTATATAAGTCTTCCGCAACATTACATTTACCTTGTATTCTTTTCATGCTTATCTCAAGTTTTCCAACTCTAAATTTTCTTTGGTAGACTTGCATGGTAAATGTTATATTATTCTAAAAACTCTGATTTATTTCTATAACCATACTTATACTAAAAACTCGGATTTACTTCTATGAAAATTATTCTAAAACTCCTTATCATTTTCTTCTCTCTCAAAGCTCGATCATGCCTTTATCTTATTATCAAAACATTTCTTCGTTTTGCTTACTTACCCACTTTTGCTAATAACAAAAGGGGGAGAACTAACATGATAAATAAAATCTGTTATCCAAATGAAAACTAATATGATTAATTAAGATGATAGCTTACATATTAGTGGAGCATTCACTTAGGGGGGCATGTATTTAGGGGGAGCAATTCTAAATACTAAAATCGATAATTATCCTAAGTCATCACTCTCACACACACACACAAGTAGGTTTCATCATGCTTATATATTAATGCTCTAATTTATCATTAATGGATTTGTTATTATCAAAAGGGGGAGTTTGTTGGAACATGGTCTTCCGCATCTCCTAGGTTTGAGAATAACAAATCCTATGTGTATTTGATTTTGTGTGTTTAAGTGTGTAGGAAACAAAATACATATGACAAAAGGATGACATAAGAAGGTTGCCCCCAAAATTGGGCCAACAATTCCAACATGCCCACTAGCGCCGGAGGTACCACCTAGCGCCCAGCGCTAGCGATGAGTAGCGCAATTCCGGGAGCACATATAGAAGGAGCTAGCGCCTGGCGGTAGTGGATAGCGCAGGCGGTAGCGCGGAGCACAAGAGGCAAGACGGAAATGTTTCCTCGGATTGAAGATTCCCCCGCACAGAATAATGCCTAATCCGGGATAGCGCCGGCGGTAGCGCTTGCACTGAGGCTATAAATAGGACCCCTCTTCTCTCATTTTGGACAGACATCAGAGAGAGAGATTGAGTGCTAGAATTCTAGAGCCTGATTTGGCCGAAAGTTGATCTCCCACCAAAGCTCTGCGAAATTCTGAAGGAGGACTTCTTCACGCCGGATCCAAACCACGTCTGCTTCTACAATGCTTACTCTACAGTGGATCTTCGTCTCCAACTTCAGAAGTTCTTCAAGAGGGAGTTTTTATTATTATCTTTTCATATTCCTTGTAAACCGTTAAAGAATTCGCCTCGTGTTGGCGACTAGGTCTGGGTAGGACTTAGGGCTGAAATTCGACTCGTGTTGGCGACTAGATCTAGGTTAGGTCTAGGGGGTGCTCAAGGCCATATCCATGGTTGGATTGGCTAGAGAGGCTTGAGGCCGAATCTAGGGAAGGATAGGCTAGGGCCACCGATTTGTGGGGATGCAAGTCGAGATAGAAAACAAAAAGAGTTTATTATTATTCGCCACCGATTTCTAGCGTTATAGAAATCAACTTTTGTAAACCTTATATTTCATATTAATAAAACATGTCTCTATTTGATTTTACTTAGTGTGCTTTTATTTTCTCATCATCTTAATCGCTTATTATTCAAAATATAAGAAAAGTTTTAAACCCTTATTCACCCCCCCCCCCCCCCCCTCTAAGGGCGCCTATCGATCCAACACACACTAGGGTATCCACGTACTATTAGGTGAGTACCGCCTATTAACTATATTTCCCAAGCCTCCAGCTCGTCGGACTATCGAGTCCTCCTTATATAACACCGAGCCTACCGCTCGCTAGACTAACTCAGACTCGTACCAATCCGTCCTATGATTGGGAGGAGGATTATCTTATGAAGTTCTCCGACTTAACTATTCTTGTCTATTGTTTGTTGAACTTAGATGTTTTAGGGTTAATCTTGGACTTCCCGAGGTCTATCCTGTGAGGGGCTCGCAGTGGTGCTAGGAGTTACGATGGGATGATAGCCCAAACTGCCCTTTCTAAGACACTTATTCTTATTGGTGTCTACCCTTGACCTAACCATCATTAGTGTTACTCTTACTAACACTAAGTGTGTTTTACCTCACTCCAAGGGAATGACAATCTTTCGACAATCCCAAGCACACTCTTGCCTCCTAGTCAACCATATATCTTACTCCCTATGTAAAATCTACATATTTATCCTTATTCAGCCCTTTTCACTAAACGCATACCACTTGAACTATATGATGGTTAAAAAGAGAAAGACTTCAAATGCTCATCCAAATGACCCAAGATTATTATTGGGGGTGTGTTATGCCCTTTTTAAACTAAATCCAGAAATTGATAATTTTTCTAAATTAATTAGAATTTATTATAATTTCCCCAAAATCTGGGAACCTATTACTTTGAACACAAAGTATGGTTTTCTGATAAACTATGGCCTTAATAAAATTTGTACATATGTATTATATAAAAATAACAGCAATGTATGAAATTCATAAATTTCCAGAAATGTGTTACCTTCAAATTTAATATTGACTAATTTATCAAAATCAGAGATTTACAAAGGAAGCCCCAAAAATCCTCATTCAAAAATTATAAGAAAATTACCAGATGTCTAGAGTAATCAAAAAAGTTCACTGATTGAGTTTCATAATTTCCCAAATCATTTGACCATATAAATCCTTTATTTGATTAAATAGATCTTAGGGCACTTTATGAAGAGAATCATGTATAAGTTCTTCCATAAATTATACTAAAATTAGCAGATCATATGTTTTCCCTAAAAAGTCCTCTGACCAAGTTTCATAAATTTTCAGTGAGTATTAAACCCATAATTAATTTTTTTTTAAACTAAGGCAAATATTGGGGGTTGTGAATGAAGTAATATGCATATCAATCCAAAATTCATAGCAACAATATCAAAGAATAATATCATCAATAAAAACTCACTGACAAAATTTCATAATCATCCTAAGTTATATGAGCATGTAATTCATTCTAGTAAGGAAGTGCCCTAAATGACTCATAATTAATTCAGAGAGACTAAATGTCTCTAAAAATTCCAGATAGATTACCTAGGGCTTGATAATACGATATGAACCTTTCTACCAAGTTTCAAGTCTTTCCAAGGACATCTGACCATATGTCCTTCAAAATGCTCAAAAGAGCAACCCTAGGGTTTGAACTAGGATTCTAGGGCTTAACAACCTCAAGCCACCGAAAAATACTTTTGAGGGTATTATATGTGATAACAAGGCAGTGGCCCAAGTTTTACCATATTTGGATGAGGGTTGGCCCCTCAAATCCATCAAGAGCATTTTTGGTATAATGACCCAATTTTCCCTTTATGTGACCAAATTTGAATCACTAGGTCACCTAAACAAATCAACTCCAAATGGGCTGAAATTTTTACCAAGGTTATATGATGACCCCTAGAATCACCCACCAAATTTTTGGAGCGTTTTGAGGTTCATAGACCCCATAATTAATTCATACATGAATTATTAAATCTTTACAAAAACTAAAGAAATATCGTCTCCAAAAATTCCCATTTTTGGATATAAATGAGGGTGTTGGTATTACTAGCCTATGGTCCAACTTTCAAAGCATTTCACTGAGTGGTTTAATGGTGGCACACCTCTTTGTCTCTGGTCAACCCTGTGTATAGCTTATACCAAATTGAGTGTTGCGGTTAAACCATTGAGCCAAACGTTGTGCAATCAATTTTAAAATAAATTAGACTCCAATGGCAACAAAAGTCTGTCTCATACACAATTCCTGATTTTTCATCTAAGCCCTTCATTTTACAGTTTGAATAAGTGTCATTCATGGTAATAAAACAATATATAAATTTTTTATAAATTAAATCACTCTTTATTAAATGGAAGGAGGAGATAACGTCTTCTTCCTCCAGCAATGGCCGAAAATCAGCCCGTCCTGGAGCTCCTTCAAACCCATTCTCCCGGCCATCCGACCACCTCCCTGGCCAGCCACCGCCAGCACCACCTCCGTTGAGGTGGTGGATAACGCCAGGTGGCGGCACGGCCGTCGGAGAGGTCGTTTCCGGCGAACCCGCAACTCCATTTTTCCATGAAAATTCAGATTTTGCTCACCTTCGATCAGGCTCAATTGAGCCTGATTTCTCTCCTAATGGATCTAGAATGCTAGCACAAGGGGAGAGGAGGAGAAACCGGACCTTGTTTGGGCTTGAGGTTAAGTGATTTTCGGATTTTCCATGACCGACCACCCTCCTTGAGCTCCTTGTCGATCTCTCAATTCTCCAACAAAACCTTCGATCCAATATATGATTTCGACTGCCATCCACCTTTTGAAGCCAATGGTGGAGTTATATTTTAGTTGGGAGGGTTGTATAAGGGGGATTTAAGGAGGACAATTTTGGCCATGCCATTAATGGCCCCTCCTTGATGGTTGGGGCAGGAATTGATGGGGAATCTCCTCCCAAGCATAATGGGAGATGAATGGTGGGCTTGGGGAAGAGGAAGAGTGTGCCCCATGGCCTCCCTCCATAACTCCTCTCTCTTTCCTGCATTAAATATAAGAATATTCCCTTTTTAACTTCTAGTTAAATTTAATTAACCCCAAAATTCAGAATAATTAAATTAATAATTATAATGGGTTGTAGGATGGGCCTTGGATAAGGCCTTAGCCTATTTGAATTAACTTGGGCTCTCACCTTAAGCTTAGGGGTTTACTTTGACCAAGGTTGACTTGGGGTTGACCATAGTCAACTTGATGAGTTGACTGGTCCAATGGGTGTGTCTTGGGTCCCTTAACATCACCCAAAGTTGGTTGAGAAATGGTGGTGCCCCGATTGGGCCAATTTATCCAAATGGAGCGGGTTTGACCAAATTTAGCCTAGGTTTGACTTTGGTCAAATTAGTCAAATTGGTGGCCCTATGATGGGGCTTTTGGGTCTATTTGGTCCCTTATGGCATCATAAGTCCAAGGCTAGAGTTAATTTGACCATGAGAAGCCTAATTGAGCCAATTAGGGTTGAATTGTCATATGTTGACCTTAAGTTGACTTTGGTCAAACCCATGCAATTTGCCTAGGTTCAACCTAGCCTAGGGTCATCTCATGACCCCTAGTCACTACCGAAGTCTTAACCTTAACACAAGGGGGTCTAGAAGAAATAGAGATGTTAAAACAACACCCCCACACAACTAGGCACACTAGCCACATACACATATGAGCATTCACACATGCTCTGGCATTAGATGTTCTTATCAATACTAGCTATGGACATTCTCACCTACCATGACATTAAATGTTCTCGCCTGCCCTATCTATGTACATTCTCACTTGCCCCAGTTAGGTATATCACATTTGCATCACATTCTTGCATTTGAGACATTCGCACTAGTCCCATGGCAAATTACCTTCACGCCATCATAGCCTACCATGTTTTCGCCCACTCTGACATATCACAAACACATATAATTTCCTATAAAGTAAACACAACCCTCATCATCAATCAACTAGTCTATAGATGTTCACAAACACTCCAACTTAACAGGAGCACTACCATGCATGTTATGGTACAACCTGGTCATAAATTCAAATCTCATCTTCATGGGTGTTTGCGTTCGTCCCGACAACAAACAACCACGATCAAGAATCCTATGGTATAACTAAAACTTCTCCACCAAACTCATAGCTATAGATGTTATTACATGTCTAGACAAATCACAATTTCAACTACGGGACACAAGTATCATACTATAACCTCAACTCAGTCATAACCATTTCATTCACCTAATCTCAACATGACTTGTCGACTATACCACGAGGGTAAATGATTCACTAATCAAACCCTATTATCTATTTGTATGTTTAAGTGCTCGCAATCTTAAACAGGACACACCACAAATCCAAATCTCACATAGAAACCACAAATTATCCAACGGACTTTAAGGATTACGAATCTGGTCTTGCTCTCTCTCTCTCCTCAAGTAAACTGACAATGAATAGACGAATAATTATCTTTCAACGCATCTAGGTCACCACATAACTGTGCATCAACTAAACATCGTTGGATCAGTCACAAATAGGATTGGCTTCACACATCATGTCCTAGCTTGAAACCAAATACCGAGCATATGCATCTAACATGATGAGGTCATAATATCACGCCTTATGGTTCATGTGAACCATGATAATGTCATTCCACAATTAGTTAGAATAAGAATCACCGATGCAAATAATGATGACAAATAAAACAAGTCCTAAATCTAGGAAACAAAGAGGTGTTACCTTCTCCTCCTCGCCTCCGGCCATGGGAAAACTTCACATGATCAGAGGAGTATACCCCACACTCACAGAGCTTCAAATCTTAGATCCAATTAATGCTCCAAGCTAAAAGAACCCCCAAAGATTTCCCTTCCAAACTCCACAAGAGAGGGATCATGACGACCGGAGGAAGACGATCAACATGATGGTGGAGTTAGATCACTTGGTCTTGCTCCCAAGCTCTAGTGACAAAAGGATTCTCTCCAAACTTCTTCTCTAATCCATTCCCACTCTCAGTCTCAAAACATAAATGAAATGAAAATGGGGGATGAAAACCCCTCATGCATCCATGACCTAACTCAAATATCAATATAATTACTATTTGGTGCGTAAATTCTTCCCTTTTTAAAATTATATTCAGCTGAATATGAAGAATAAACAAAATATGCATGTATTATTTTCTTTATGGCTCATAAAATATTGAAATATTATCACCATAAGTTTGAGGGTGATATTATCCATCCCTGATTTATATAGTAACAAAATTTATGCAAAAAAAGAGAGACAATGCAGGGAGCCCCACGTGCGGCCGCGGCAGTATCCCGATCATGACAGTGTCCGGCGCGACGACACTCCCGCCACTCGTGGCCCCCAAGCGCACGTTTGTAGTCCCCCGACACGACTACTTTCTGGGGGCAACGAGCGGTGAGAGTGTCGTCGTGTCAGGAAATGTCGTGATCGGGATACTGCGGCAACCGCCCTGGGCCGTGTGCACTCTCGCTTGTATTACTGTATATAAGTACAGAAAAAAATAGAAAAAAAAAACACGCGTGAATGAGGGATGGATACGATCACTGTTCAACTTCCAAACTTCTTTTGTAAAAGTATAGATGTTTTTGTATGCAATAATAACATAATAAAGCGAATATTTTTCTGCTTAATATAGACAAGGTTTTCATTTGGGGGCATTATTAATTTTTATTTGTAGAAATCGAATAGGGAGGTTGAGCGCCTATAACTGATTTTTCCTAGGGGTTCTTTGGGGATTCTCAAACTCCCTCAAAATCATCAAATTACGGATCTAACCTCAAAACTTTGTGTGATATCGATTTAGGCTTAGTTTGGCGCGGCTTATTTGCTCCGTGAGTTGAGTTAAAAATGTCATTATTATAGATTGTATGTTTGGCAAGACAAAGGTTATGACCGCTACCAAGAAAAAAACTAGATAAAATGCATGTATTTTTTTAGGTGAGGTCGGGCGTTCAAAAATGACGGTTCATGACCACTGCGTTCACGATCGCCACCACCGCGTCAAACGAAGCCTTAATCGTAGAATTTTTAAGATAAGTAGAATTGTCGATATCATCAACCTCACCCTTAAAAGGTTGTGCATGATACCTTTTAAAAGGTATCATGTACATGCATACTTACCAAACCCGCCACTCCCAGGAGTTGAGTGGTTTTCAGCGGGGGAGATTCGATGAAGATCGTCCATCGGGACACTACAAAGATAAGGCCGAATACTCAAGAGAACTTTCGCTTAATGATTTTTGGTTAAAATTAATATGTTTGCATATTATTTTGGCTCTTGCTTTTTATTTTAGTTTATCATTATTTTTATTTTGAGAGTTTTGTAAAACTATTTATATCCTTTGATTGGAAATGTGATAATGTTTGACAAAGAAGAAAAGAACTCTGGGAAGGTGAACAACCACCCCTCTATCTCTATCGTGGGAGATTGCTGGTCCTATCTTCTTAGTGGAGCGTGGTGGCTTTGCTTCGGTGCGACGTCGGTAGCGTTTGGTTGGTGTGAGGCCTTCCGTTCTCGTGGTCGGAGTGATTCATTCCGCTCCCTAGTTCGATACTTGGGTAACTTCGCTTCTCTCTCCTTCGTTTGTGTGTGCTTCTTCTACCACCATTTCGCAAGTTCTTGTGTGAAGTTTTTTCGGTATGTTGGAAACGACATCGGCGATGACAATCGTGTTAGCCTCTAAGTGGCGCACTCGCTTTTCTATTAACCCTTCTCCATCTTTGGGGAATTAATGTTTAGGGCAAGTTTGTCTATCAAGAAAATCTCTCTAATTGAACCCATCCATTAAGGTGGAAGTTTCGTTCAATAGATAGCTCATTGTGTATGAGTGTATGACGGCGTTTTCTTATGAGGTTCTAAGGTAAACATGGTGTAATATGTTTAACTCGCGTTGTGACTTTGTCGAGTCTTGGGGTTAGACCTAGGATGTTAGTTTTGGGTCTTTATTATAACTTGTAGTTTGTTGCATTTGCGCCCGCAAACTGTTTGTGAAAATTCCGCAAAGAGTTAAGTGTAGAACCCTTCTTATTTTGGGCGTTTTACATCATTGGCGCACTAAATTATTTCTTTAATTAGAATGACACTAGAAGTAGTGAGATGGGCATATAATGGCCACGAGCATAGGTGAATGAGACCTATACTGATAGCCCTGGACATACTTGGTCTGTTATTTTAGTATTTTTTTCTCGATTGCGGTTTTGAAAAGACGCAGATGATATTTTTCTACCTATTTGGAACCGTGGATCCCCAAAGCGTCGCTTTATTCCTGATTCCAACCGTATGGAGCATTCAGGAACGTCATTTTGTCTCCATTGTCATCTCCAACCACCATCGTCCTACCAAATGGGCCCTTATACAAGCTTGTCTGACTTGGATCTTCTTCCTCGAACAAAAAATGGGAGTTCCATTGTAGATGAATAAAGTAACCAGTGAGTCGATCTCCAATCACAAAATTGAGTGTTACTACGCTTAGTGGGGTAAAGGAAGGTGTATAACTCATAATTCATCGAGATCAGAAATGCATAAGGAGGAAACCTCGTTAGATATGACCTCGTCAGGGGAGACATCGTCAACCTTCAACTCGGCAGAATTCAGCTCGTCATCCTTCAGCTCGGCAGAATTCAGTTCATCAACCTTCAACTCGGCAAAATTCAGCTCGACAACCTTCATCTCGATAGAATTCAGCTCTTCAGCCATCAGCTCGACAGCCTTCAGCTCGATAAAATTTAGCTCGTCAGCCTTCACCTCATCAGAATTCAGTTTGACAGAATTCAGCTCGGCAGCCTTTAGCTCGACAGAATTCAGCTAGGTAACCTTCAGCTCGGCAAAATTTAGCTCGTAAGCCTTCAGCTCAGTAGAATTCAGCTCGGCAGCCTTCAACTCAGCAGAATTCAGCTCGACAGCCTTCAACTCGGCAAAATTTGGCTCGACAGAATTCAGCTCGGCAGCCTTCAGCTCAGCAGAATTCATCTTGACAGTCTTCAACTCATCATCCTAACCTCGTCAAGCTTTTAGCCCAGCAGAATTCACCTCGTCGGGGGTGGCTATTCACAGATCATGTACCCCCCCTATATTTCTTATAAATATGACCTCATGACACAAGAAAAAGGCACTTGCCCCCCCCCCCCCCTCAAGGTTCCCCTTGTCTTATGAGCTTGCCTCTCTTGTACCTAGCTTAGATTTGTCTTTAGGATAATAAGTTCTGTTGAAGCCAAGCGGTCTCGAAGGATTGAAGCAGCGCGATCTGAAACCAGCGGTCTGTGCGGTCTCCAAAAATCAGACCGCGACTTCTCCTCTGAGGTACCAGATCGCGCCGGAAAAAGATGGGTTGAAGCTAAGCGGTCTCGAGTCAGCGGTCTGTGCGGTCTCCCAGAATCAGATCGCTGCTCCTCCTCAGATATGCGAGATCGTGCCAGATGAAGGTCAGCGATCTCCAGCTCTATCAGACAACTGTTTGATAACCGCGGTCTGTGCGGTCTCCCAGCATCAGACCGCCACTTCTCCTCAAGTATGCGAGGTCGCGTCTTGTGAAGGTCAGCAACGTTCCGCCTCTCCAAGCGGTCTTGAGCCAGCGGTCTCAGCGGTCTCCAAGTACAAGACCGTCGGTTCATCTCGGATATACCAGATCGCTTCTTATAGAGAGAAGCGGTCTGGCCCTCCCGGTCTCTCCCTTATGGGGGAGTGTTCGCCAGAACGATCTAACCGTCCGACGGTCTCCTCTGTCACACGACCTTTCTCCTGTCGTGTGACCGCCCGACCTCACTCCAGTTCGCAGAGGTTGCTGCGGTCTCAATGTTCCTGATCGCCCAGACCGCCCAGCTCTCTTGTGTACTGTGTATTTGTATTTTGTCCCATATCGTATATTTGTATTTTATTGTTTCCCTGCTAGTCTATATAAAGGAGGCAATACACTTGTAATACTCAGATTTTTGGAAATAAAAATTCATGTTATTTTCAAGTTCTCACATGGTATCAGAGCTAGCGATCTCTTCTGCCGGTCTCTCTTTTCTGACCGCAAAATCCGTGCGATCTCCCATCTCTCTCTTCGACCGGCCTCTCTTCTCCTGACCGCGCGATCTCATCTGTCTTCTCGAGACTGTGCGATCTCTCTTCTCATGGGTACCCCATCTGAGAATGCAACCCCACCCCCAATCCCTGCCAATTCCTGTGGCTATTTCTACCTCCTCTGGCAACCTTGGCACCTCCTCCAAGCTCACTAGCTCCAATTATCCTGATTGGAGTGTCTCCTTCACCTTCCTCTTACGCTCTCAACGCAAACGCCAACATCTCACTGATGATCCTCCTCCCCTTGGATCTGCTACCTTTGATGATTGGGATGCTAGTGATGCTCTAGTCCGCACCTGGCTTGCTAACAGTCTCTCTGATGAGTGTCTTCCTATCATTCGTCATGATGAGACAGTCAAGGCAGCTTGGAATTATCTTGCGGCCCTTTACTCCAAAGGTGCCAAGACCTCCTGCATCTACACCTTATATGCAGACCTCTTTGCCCGCCCAACCATGGATCCCACCACAGCTTATAAAGAGGTTCAGGCCCATGGGGCTGAACTCCTTCAGCATCGCTCCTTCTCTGCTGATCTTGCTGAACAGCATAAACACTTCCAAGAGCTCCTGGTTGTGTGTTACCTTCTCCGTCTTCCGGAGTCCTATGACATGATATGACAACAAATCCTTGGAGAAGCTGAATCTCCAACTCTTGATGGCACCGCTGCTCGGGTCTCTGTTGTTACCTCCCTTCTCCAACGACCCTTGTTGTCTTCCCCTCCTCCTCCAGAAAGCTTTGCTCACCGGGCTGAACGTAGTCACCCAGGTGGCCGTAGTGGATCTCTTGGTGGTCGTGGACCTCCGCGGCACATCTGTTCTCATTGTGGTCGGAAGGGTCACCCAATTGATCGTTGCTATCTCAAGCATCCTCACCTTCGCCCTCTGGCTGCTGCTTCTCAACCGGATACTAGATCACCATCTGCTTCTGTTGCTACCTCCTCAGGTAGCGTGCACGTGGTTACTGAAGGTAAATGGCTTATTGATTCTGGAGCAACAAATCATATGACAGGGAACCCTCACGTTTTCTCCCAATTACTAGAGCACACGAATTTACCTCCGGTTCTAACAGCAGAGGGTTCTCCCTCACATGCGTGTGGGACTGGAATAGTTTAAGTCACTCCGACTTTCTCTCTTCAGAACACTCTTTATGTGCCTACTTTTCCATGCAACTTACTATCAGTCAAGGCACTCTCTCAACAATTACAATGCTTTATTATGTTTACTCCGACTAACTATTATTTTCAGGATCTTCATACGAAGGAGACAGTTGCAACTGGGACTGAGAGTAGAGGCCTCTACTTCCTTGACGTTCTTGCTGCTCACTCTGCTTCTACCGTCTCTGATTCTCTCCATCAATGGCACCTCCATCTTGGTCACCCTCCACCTCGGCTGCTGTATCAACTTCTACCTCACCTCACCAAAGATACCTCTCCTCTCAACTGTGAAGCTTGTCAACTAGGAAAGCACCATCGGGCTTCCTACCCTGCCAAACATGAACGTAGCTCGACTCGTCCCTTTGATCTCCTCCACTCGGACATCTGGGGTCCTTCTCCTACCAAGACTGTAGGTGGGGGTAGTTTGTATTTTGTTACTTTTATTGATGACTTCTCTCGCTGTACTTGGGTGTATCTGTTAAAAGAACGCTCAGAACTTTTTTCTGTTTTTTTTACTTTCTATAATGAAATTTTCACTCAGTTTGGAGTGTCTATCAAAGCTATTCGCACTGATAATGCTAAAGAGTATGTTTCTCATCAATTTTCTGAGTTTTGCATGAATCATGGTCTTATACATCAGACTAGTTGTCCTTATACTTCTCAACAAAATGGGATAGCGGAGCGTAAGAATCGTCACCTCCTCGACATGACTCGCACCTTACTCTTCCAGATGAATATGCCCAAAACCTATTGGGGTCATGCCATCCTCATCTCCTGCTATCTCATCAACCGCATTCCCTCCACCCTTCTTCAAGGCTCCACCCCCTTCTCTCTACTATATCCCACCTCACAACCCTTCTCATTACCTCTCAAGGTGTTCGGTTGTACAGCGTTTGTCCACACTCCTTCCCAGGTCGGGACAAACTCTCTCCTCGGGCAGTTAAATGCATCTTTGTTGGTTATTCTCCAACTCAGAAAGGGTACCGATGCTATGATCCCCTTCTTCGCAAACAATATGTTTCCGCTGATGTCACCTTCTTTGAAACTATTCCATACTTTTCTAACTCTTCCACCTCTCAGCCTCCTGTGCCTAGTCCAACAACTCCGCTCATTTACTCTCCACAACCACCACCTACTCTCCCAACTCCACCACCTCTTCCTTTCCCTCCACCACCTCCAGCATCCCCTTTCACCTGTCCTCCTAATCCGGGGCCTTCTCTCCCGACTCTTGGGCCAACACTATCTTCTTCCGATGATGACTCTCCTGCAGATACAGTCACCACTGAAGACCTCCCTATTTCTCTTCGAAAGGGAGTTCGCTCATGTATGCAACATTCTATTCATGATGTTGTAACTTATGCTCAACTTACCCCCTCTGCTAGGGCATTTGCTATTGCTATTACAGATACTGCCACCCCAACCAGTTATCAGGAGGCTCTTGTCATCCCACAGTGGAAGGCTGTCATGGATGATGAAATCTCCACCCTTCAGGACCGTGGCACTTGGACTCTTGTTCCTCCACCTATTGGGATAGATGTTATTGGGTGTAGATGGGTCTTTGTGATAAAATATCATGCTGATGGCTATGTTGACCGCTATAAAGCTCGCTTGGTTGCCAAAGGTTTTACTCAGACATATGGAGTAGACTTCATTGACACTTTCTCACCCGTCGCTCGTCTTACAACCATCAGGGTCCTCCTCTCTGTGGCCGTCAACAAAGGTTGGCAACTCTCTCAATTGGATGTCAAGAATGCATTTCTCTATGGTGATCTTCAAGAAGTTGTTTTCATGGAGCAAACTCCAGGGTATGTTGCTCCGGGGGAGACTCGTGTATGTAAGCTAAAGAAGGCCATCTATGGTCTTAAGCAAAGTCCTCGCTCCTGGTTCGAAAAATTTAACGAAGTTATCAAGATCATTGGATTTGTCCGTAGTTCTGCGGATCACTCTCTCTTCATTCACAAGACATCTCATTGAATGGTTGTTCTGGCCGTATACGTTGATGCATCCTTCTCACAGGTGATGATGTTGAAGGTGTCTCCCTTACTAAGAAACGTCTTCTCCAACACTTTGTGACCAAAGATATGGGGACTCCCAAGTACTTTATGGGCATTGAAATCTCAAGGAAGCATAGCTCCATTGTTCTCTCACAACGGAAGTATGCTATTGACCTTCTAAAGGAAACAGGTCTTTTGGGTGCTAAACCTGCTAAATATCCAATGGCAATTGGAGACGACAAACTCTGGACTGACAACTCTCCTCCTCTACTTGATAGCACTAGATATCGTCGTCTTGTAGGCAAGCTCATCTACCTAACTATAACAAGACCTGATATCTGTTATGATGTAACACCCCAAAAATCGTAGTTCAGCGAAGTAGGCGGAGTGGTAGTGCTGCACTTGAAGCAGGCTAAATTTTCCCTTTCTGCTCTTAGCGCACGATCAGTGGCCTCATCGCGCACGACCGGTGATCGTGCGCCAGCGATCGTGCGTTAATTCAGAAGAGAATCGAGTTCTGTCCCGGACAGTGCGCACGACCATTTCCCTCTTCGCGCACGACCACTGACCGTGCGCCTGTGATCGTGCGCCCTGTTTATTCTGCTCCGCGATTTTGAGCGGAGAAGAAGATCGGTCCGTCCAAATCCTTTGGAATCCGATCCAATGGCTAGGATTAGATGCTGGAGGTCTTTAGGGCTGATGAGAGGAGTTGAATCCTCATAATCTCAAAGCTTTTCTCTCTCCAAACCTAAAGAAAGAAGAAGGAGGCAAGGAAGAAGAAGGAGAGATCCCGCCATTGACGGAGCTCCGGAGCTCCGTTTCGCGAGCCATTTCCAGATTTGGAGAGTGCAGCCCGGTGCGGTCCTTTCCCTCCGTGTGAAATCTTGGATCCATGGCTAAGAAGAACGCTTCTAGGGTAACGATTCTTCCTCCCGAACTTTGGACTTGTATTTGTCCTTTCATTCCTCTTTCTATGCTTGCATGAGGAATCCCTTTCACCAAGTGGGTGAAGTGTAGGATTTCCTCAAGTTCTTCGGAACTCCGGGTAGATTGTGTCCGTCCCCGGCATTATTGCATGTAGAAAATCCGGTAGTCGTGCGGATTTAGGCATTTTGTGTGAAGCTTATTCGTGGCCGTGAGCCCGAATCGGTGATGCTTGATTTGCGACGTTGCATTTAAGTTAGGCCTAGAATGCGTGTCGGAGAATGACTCCGTGAAATCATCTATAGCAGTGCGGGAAATAAGTATAGGCGTCTTGTGAAGATGCTAACGAAAGCCCCATGCTTTGAGATTGGTTGAAGGCAAACCTTCACCACGAAATTGATGCGGAGCGTATTGCACCTCCCTTGTTGAGTATTCGCGAAGCCTAGATCCTTGTGAAGGGGTTAGGTGTGTAGCGTATAATTAGTGTAGCACTTGAAAGTGCTAAACCCTTACGGGCCGAGGTGAAGCCGTACCCGCGTCGTGCGATAGATCGCGACGGTTAGAGCACGGGCAAAGCTAAACCGAACCCGTTTCCATGCAGATCGGTAAGAGGTCCCTTCCTCATGAAAGCCGTGTGATCATGAGAGAGGTCGTGGAAGGTGTCATACCTAAACCGACCAAAAGCTCTTGTTCCCACCTAAGGCTGTGACCCTTAGGGTGGAGTGTTGTGGAATTGATATTATGATTAGCCTCATGCGATTGCTTAGGCAGTTGTGGGGAACCTTCGGGTGAACCAAACCAACATCATGTGCATACCTAGGTTCCCCTCTCTTTTGATGCTCAACCTAGAAGATTGATTGTGCTTGAAACCTCACCTTGTGTAGTTTGCACTTTCCTTTTATTAGTACTTGTTGCTAGTTTGGCTTGCTTGCAGGGTAGAAGCTCCGCCACCCCGGGAAAGGGGTGGGGTCGTTATAATTTGGTCAGCTTTGCTGACCGTTACCTTGTTTGTCACCGCTTGGTGGAATGTTCTTATGCAGGTGCAGGTGAGCCTAGCGGAAAATAGCGGGCGGTGACCCTTTTGCTGAGTTGGCCCTCGAAGGCCAGCCTCTTTTCTGTTTTCCATGTATTGCCGGCCTGCGTGCCGATGTAGGTTTAAGGAGTTTTATTACATTTGGTTAAATGTAAGGCCTTAAGGCCGTAACTCTACTTTATAGTTTCATTCCTCTGATAGTGGACAGTTCTAAATGTAATGTTTTTAATCAAATGCTTCCGCTTACGTTTTGTACTCTCGTGTAGTTGTATTCTTTTCTGTTTATCACCTTTTAACTCCTAGCTAGTGTGGTTTGTATGGCGTGGGGCCCCGGCCGGACCCGCTTTATACTTTTCGTACTGGCAGGGTGTTACAATTTGGTATCAGAGCCTAAGGCGTCGATCCGTAGTTTAGCGAATTCGGGACGAATTCCTTTTAAGGGGTGGTGCGCACGGGTTGTGCATTCACCTAAAACGACAAAAACTAATAAGAATGTCCACTTAGGAATGAAAAAACATACTTGTTTGTGGAACCTGAGCGTTCCATGATTGATGTTTGATATGTTTTGGGTCACTAAATTGTGCTTTGCATGATTATAGGTGACTAGAAGTGCTGCGGGGCAGTCTCGACCCCGTAACACCGCTGAAAGTAGTGGGTCGGCTGAAGTGCCAGCGACCACTCCTTCTGCTGAAATGATCAAATTAGTCGCGGAGGCTGTCTTCGCGATGATCAACGCTCAACCCCAAAGGCTGGTCCAGCCTGCTACTCCTACTCCGGATGTGGCCCCTGAGGCTGTTGCTGCAGTGGAACCTGCCGCGGAACCAAGGGTGGAGGCCCCTGTGCCTTTAGCTGCAGTAGAACCTGCGGTAGCGTCGAGGGTGGAACGCCAAGTTGCGCAAGTAGTTGCGGGGCGAGCGCGTGACCAACAATTAAAGCATTTCCTGAGCTTTAATCCTCCTACCTTCTCGGGATCTGAGTCCCCAACGGAGGCAGAAGACTGGTTGTCAAGAGTTAAAAGAACTCTGAGGGCGACAACGACGAACGAAGCCATGATGGTCACCTTAGCCACTTTCCTTCTTGATGGAGAGGCTGTGCTGTGGTGGGAAGAGCAGGAGCTGCATAAGTTCTGCGGTAGAGATATTACTGAAATCACAATGGCTGAGTTTTCAAAGTCGTTCCTCCAAAGGTTTATCCCCTCTGCCCAGCGCATTGCGTTACAAAACCAGTTCTTGAGGTTGACACAAGGTGATCGCTCCGTTGACGATTACTTGCATGAGTTTACCAGACTGAGTCGCTATGCGGGGTCCTTGGTGGAGGATGAGGAGACAAAGACAAATAAGTTCTATGAAGGGCTTTGGGACGAGTTGAGGCTGCTCCTTGCAGGCCCTATGACGTTTGGCTTCCAAGTGATGGTGCAAACTGCCAGATCTTTGGAGTTGGACATGAAGAGGGTACAAGCAAGGGGTGTTGTAAAGAAACCTGAGTTTCATGCGCCGGCCTCTCAGTCCAAGTCGGATTTCAGAAGGAACAAAAGGAAGTTCAAACAGGCGGAACCAGCTCCTTCAAATGTTTCGGGAGCCACGACCGCGCGGACTCCTATTACGTGTTTCACCTACAGGAAGGTGGGACACAAAGCTGCGGTGTGTCGAAGTGGTCCCCCGAAGGCTGGTAATCGAGCGGTGGATTATGCTCGTGCTGCCGAAAAGGGTAAAGCTGCGGAGTCTTCGGCTTCCCAGCACATTCCGACTCAGCCGAGAGTCTATTCGCTTGGCCAACAAGAAGCTATACGACAAACTGATGTCGTCACAGGTACGAATTAGAAGTTAGCTTTTACAGCTATATATATAATTCATACTGTGTACGACTATATGCTTTATTTGTGTGCAATTAGGTTTCGTCCTAATTTTCAACTATCCGGCGAGAGCTCTATTTGATACGGGTGCATCGCACTCTTTTCTGTCCGAGGACTTCGTTGTGCGAATCGGAGTGCCGTCTACCTTCGTAGAGGATAGATTGGAAGTAGTGCTACCCAATGGATCTCAAATGAGTGTGGATAGGAAGAGCCGTGTGAAGGTGCGGATCGGAAGTCAGGATTTCGACTTGGAAGCGTCGTTATTACCGTTAGCTGAATTTGATGTGATCTTCGGCATGGACTGGCTCTCAGAGCAGCGGGCATGCATAGATTGCAATACAAAGGAGATCACTCTGGGAAGGAACACCGAAGGAGAAACCATGTTCGCCGGTATGCGAGGAGCGAGCAAGACGCTGATGTCTGCTCTCCAGGTGGTTAAGGCGGTGAGAAAAGGCGTCGAGTTGTTCTTCACCTTGTTGGAGGCTTCAGAGCCAATGCCCAGGTTATGTGATGTCCCAGTTGTAGCGGAGTACGCCGACGTGTTTCCTAACGAACTCCCTGGGGCTCCGCCTCAGCGAGAGATCGATTTCTGTATCGAGTTGGTGCCAGGTGCCAAACCTGTGGCCCGCTCACCGTACCGGATAGCGCCAAAGGAATTGGTAGAGCTGAAGGTTCAATTGCAAGAGCTGCTAGAGCAAGGCTACGTACGTCCAAGTTCATCGCCTTGGAGTGCACCGGTCCTCTTTGTGAAAAAGAAGGACGGGAGCTTGCGTCTATGTATTGATTATCGAGAGCTAAACAAGTTGACCGAGAAGAACCGATATCCGATTCCAAGAATCGATGATCTATTCGACCAACTGGTGGGGTCGACGGTTTACTCCAAGCTGTACCTAAGGTCCGGCTATTACCAACTGCGGATAAGGGAATGTGACATTCCAAAAACAGCGTTCAGTGCCCGCTTTGGGCACTATGAGTTCACGGTGATGCCGTTCGGTCTGTCCAATGCACCGTCGGCATTCATGGACTTAATGAACAGGATGTTCCGAGAGTATTTGGATAAATTTGTGATCGTCTTCATCGACGACATTTTGGTATACTCTCAGTCGGAAGAGGATCATGTAGGGCATCTGCACGCAGTTCTGAGCACCTTGAGGAGGAGTCAGCTATATGCCAAATTCTCCAAGTGCGAGTTTTGGCTACCGTCAGTAGCATTCCTTGGTCATGTCGTTAGTGGAGAAGGAATTGCAGTTGATCCGTCGAAGATAGAAGCGATCCGAGCGTGGCCTTTGTTGAAAAACGTAGCGGAAGTCCGAAGTTTCTTAGGACTTGCCGGCTATTATAGGCGCTTTGTGGAAAACTTCTTGAGGATCGCACTTCCTCTCACAAAACTGACTAGGAAGGATCATAAGTTCGTTTGGTCGCCCGAGTGCGCACGAGCTTTTGAAGAGTTGAAGAGTCGTCTGACCACAGCGCCCATTCTATGCTCGCCACAAGGTACGGAAGGCTACGAAATTTATAGCGACGCCTCAGGAAGTGGTTTGGGTTGTGTCCTAGTGCAGTTCAGGAAGGTAATTGCCTACGGCTCCCGGCAACTGAAGGTTCATGAGAGGAATTACCCGGTCCATGATTTGGAGCTAGCGGCCGTGGTTTTCGCCCTCAAACTTTGGAGGCATTATTTATATGGCGTGAAGATCGATATCTTTACCGACCATAAGAGCCTCAAGTACTTGCTGGATCAAAGGGAGTTGAATATGCGTCAAAGGAGGTGGATGGAGTTCCTTGGGGACTACACCTTCGACATCAAATATACTCCCGGTAAGGGAAATGTAGTAGCGGACGCGCTGAGTCGTCGGGCTCCCGCTCAAGCAAATTGGATTTTGATGCACGATGAGCGTCTAATCCGCGAGCTGGAAGAAATGGAGATCATTTGCATTGATAGGAGAACGTCTACTTCAGCATGCTTGAACTGGACGGAGGTTCAATACGACCTTGCCGACCGAGTTCGACAAGCATTGGAGCTTGACGAGAGCATGAAACGCTATAAGGCGGAAACCGTTGAGGGGTTAAACGCTGATTTCTCCTTCGAAGACGACCTTATGTGGAAACAGGAAAGGTTGTGCATCCCAAACATTGGCACTCTATGGGCGGAGTTGATGTACGAGGCTCATCATACCAAGTACTCAATCCACCCGGGGAGCACTAAAATGTATATGGATATGAAGAAGCTTTTCTGGTGGCCGGGTATGAAGAAAGACATTGCCCTTTACGTGGCCAAGTGTCATACTTGCGCGTTGGTGAAAGCGGAATGTCAACGTCCCGGTGGGTTTCTGAAGTCCTTGCCGATTCCGGAATGGAAGTTTGATGATATTTCGATGGATTTCGTGCACGGATTGCCGAGATCGCAACATGGAAACGACGCCGTCTGGGTGATCGTGGACCGTTTGACAAAGGTATCACACTTCATTCCGAACCGGAAGGATGATTCTGTAGAGAAGCTAGCAAAGCTCTATGTTGATAGTATTGTGAGGCTGCACGGTGTCCCTCGTAGCATCGTCAGCGATCGTGACGGGCGTTTCACATCGAAAGATTGGAGGCTTATCCATGAACTGTTGGGCACGAAATTGAAGTTCAGCACGGCCTTCCACCCGCAAACGGATGGACAAACCGAGAGAACCAACAGGACTATGGAAGATATGCTCCTAATGTGCGCTCTAGATTTTGGAAAGAGGTGGGAAGATCATCTCTATATGATCGAGTTCGCCTACAATAATAGCTACCAAGCCAGTATAAAGATGGATCCCTTCGAAGCCCTCTATGGTAAGAAGTGTCGTACGCCGTTGTCTTGGGCGGAAACGGGCGATACTAAGCTATTAAAGCGAAAGGATGTTGAGGAAGCAACTTCGACGATCCGGACTATACGTGAAAGGCTATTGGTTGCCCAGGATAGGCAAGCAAAATATTTCAACGCCAAGCATAGGAACCTAGAGTTTGTCGTCGGTGACCGGGTTTACTTGAAGATCAAACCGTTCAAAGGGGTATCAAGGATCCGACGCTTGAAAAAGCTCAGTCAAAGGTACTTAGGACTGTTTGAGATCGTGGAGCGTGTTGGTGATGCGGCTTATCGGCTTGCACTATCTGCAGAGCTGAGCGGTCTGCACGGCGTGTTTCACATTTCAGTGTTGAGGAAGGCAGTGCAAGAGCCTACTCATATCGTTGCGGTCGGCAAAGTTCCGGTTGATAGTGGGTTGTCGACGAAAGTCAAGCCCTTACGCATCGAAGATACCGAAGTAAAGCAGCTGCGGAACAAGTCCATTCGGATGGTAAAAGTCCAGTGGGATAATTGCGGCCGAGAGGAGCTCTCTTGGGAGAGAGAGCAAACGATGCTTGCGGAGTACCCCGAGCTATTTCTCTCAGGTAATATATATAGCTGTAATTCTTGCTATTTCTGTTTTATAAATTTTGGGACGAAATTCTTTTAAGGGGGGTGGAGTTGTAACACCCCAAAAATCGTAGTTCAGCGAAGTAGGCGGAGTGGTAGTGCTGCACTTGAAGCAGGCTAAATTTTCCCTTTCTGCTCTTAGCTCACGATCAGTGGCCTCATCGCGCACGACCGGTGATCGTGCGCCAGCGATCGTGCGTTAATTCAGAAGAGAATCGAGTTCTGTCCCGGACAGTGCGCACGACCATTTCCCTCTTCGCGCACGACCACTGACCGTGCGCCTGTGATCGTGCGCCCTGTTTATTCTGCTCCGCGATTTTGAGCGGAGAAGAAGATCGGTCCGTCCAAATCCTTTGAAATCTGATCCAATGGCTAGGATTAGATGCTGGAGGTCTTTAGGGCTGATGAGAGGAGTTGAATCCTCATAATCTCTAAGCTTTTCTCTCTCCAAACCTAGAGAAAGAAGAAGGAGGCAAGGAAGAAGAAGGAGAGATCCCGCCATTGACGGAACTCCGGAGCTCCGTTTCGCGAGCCGTTTCCAGATTTGGAGAGTGCAGCCCGGTGCGGTCCTTTCCCTCCGTGTGAAATCTTGGATCCATGGCTAAGAAGAACGCTTCTAGGGTAACGATTCTTCAGCCCCAAACTTTGGACTTGTATTTGTCCTTTCATTCCTCTTTCTATGCTTGCATGAGGAATCCCTTTCACCAAGTGGGTGAAGTGTAGGATTTCCTCAAGTTCTTCGGAACTCCGGGTAGATTGTGTCCGTCCCCGGCATTATTGCATGTAGAAAATCCGGTAGTCGTGCGGATTTAGGCATTTTGTGTGAAGCCTATTCGTGGCCGTGAGCCCGAATCGGTGATGCTTGATTTGCGATGTTGCATTTAGGTTAGGCCTAGAATGCGTGCCGGAGAATGACTCCGTGAAATCATCTATTGCAGTGCGGGAAATAAGTATAGGCGTCTTGTGAAGATGCTAACGAAAGCCCCATGCTTTGAGATTGGTTGAAGGCAAACCTTCACCACGAAATTGATGCGGAGCGTATTGCACCTTCCTTGTTGAGTATTCGCGAAGCCTAGATCCTTGTGAAGGGGTTAGGTGTGTAGCGTATAATTAGTGTAGCACTTGAAAGTGCTAAACCCTTACGGGCCGAGGTGAAGCCGTACCCGCGTCGTGCGATAGATCGCGACGGTTAGAGCATGGGCAAAGCTAAACCGAACCCGTTTCCATGCAGAAGGGTAAGAGGTCCCTTCCTCATGAAAGTCGTGTGATCATGGGAGAGGTCGTGGAAGGTGTCATACCTAAACCGACCAAAAGCTCTGTTTCCCACCTAAGGATGTGACCCTTAGGGTGGAGTGTTGTGGAATTGATATTATGATTAGCCTCATGCGATTGCTTAGACGGTTGTGGGGAACCTTCGGGTGAACCCAACCAACATCATGTGCATACCTAGGTTCCCCTCTCTTTTGATGCTCAACCTAGAAGATTGATTGTGCTTGAAACCTCACCTTGTGTAGTTTGCACTTTCTTTTTATTAGTACTTGTTGCTAGTTTGGCTTGCTTGCAGGGTAGAAGCTCCGCCACCCCGGGAAAGGGGTGGGGTCGTTATAATTTGGTCAGCTTTGCTGACCGTTACCTTGTTTGCCACCGCTTGGTGGAATGTTCTTATGCAGGTGCAGGTGAGCCTAGCGGAAAATAGCGGGCGATGACCCTTTTGCTGAGTTGGCCCTCGAAGGCCAGCCTCTTTTCTGTTTTCCATGTATTGCCGTCCTGCGTGCCGATATAGGTTTAAGGAGTTTTATTACATTTGGTTAAATGTAAGGCCTTAAGGCCGTAACTCTACTTTATGGTTTCATTCCTCTGATAGTGGACAATTCTAAATGTAATGTTTTTAATCAAATGCTTCCGCTTACGTTTTGTACTCTCGTGTAGTTGTATTCTTTTCTGTTTATCACCTTTTAACTCCTAGCTAGTGTGGTTTGTATGGCGTGGGGTCCCGGCCGGACCCGCTGTTATACTTTTCGTACTAGCAGGGTGTTACATATGATGTTGGGAAGGTCAGCCAATTCATGCAAGCTCCGAAGGAATGTCATCTTCAAGCTACTTTAAAGATATTAGAATACGTTAAAGGATCCCCAGGGAAGGGACTTCTGTTCCAAAGGAACAACCATCTCAAGATAGAAGCCTATTCAGATGCTAGCTATGATGATGATAAAGGAGACAGGAAATCCACGTCTGGGTTCTGTACCTTCGTGGGAGGAAATCTGGTGAGCTGGAAGAGCAAGAAACAAGCAGTAGTATCCAGATCAAGTGATGAGGCCGAGTACAGGAGCATGGCCCAAACTACATGCGAGTTGAAGTGGTTACGAACTCTCCTTCTAGACTTAGGAGAAGTTTACAACCATCCATTGCCAATGTTCTGTGACAACAAAGCTGCAATCTATATATCTCAGAACCCAGTCTTTCATGAGAGAACCAAACACATTGAAGTGGACTGTCATTTCATCAGGGAAGAAATCTTGAAGAAACAAATCTGCACTCCTTTCGTAACTTCGGATAAAGAGCTGGCTGATATCTTCACCAAACCTATATCTTCATCCTTCTCCGATGTGTGTAACAAGCTAGGCATGATTGATATATATGCTCCAGCTTGCGGGGGAGTGTTGAAGCCAAGCGGTCTCGAAGGATTGAAGCAGCGCGATCTGAAACCAGCGGTCTGTGCGGTCTCCAAAAATCAGACCGCGGCTTCTCCTCTGAGGTACCAGATCTCGCCGGATAAAGATGGGTTGAAGCTGAGCGGTCTCGAGTCAGCGGTCTGTGCGGTCTCCCAGAATCAGATCGCTGCTCCTCCTCAGATATGCGAGATCGTGTCAGATGAAGGTCGGCGATCTCCAGCTCTATCAGACAACTGTTTGATAACCGCGGTCTGTGCGGTCTCCAAGCATCAGACCGCCACTTCTCCTCAAGTATGCGAGGTCGCATCTTGTGAAGGTCAGCAACGTTCCGCCTCTCCAAGCGGTCTTGAGCCAGCGGTCTCAGCGGTCTCCAAGTACAAGACCGCCAGTTCATCTCGGATATACCAGATCGCTTCTTATAGATAGAAGCGGTCTGGCCCTCCCGGTCTCTCCCTTATGGGGGGAGTGTTTGCCAGAACGATCTAACCGTCCGACGGTCTCCTCTGTCACACGGCCTTTCTCCTGTCGTGTGACCGCCCGACCTCACTCCAGTTCGCAGAGGTTGCTGCGGTCTCAATGTTCCTGATCGCCCAGACCACCCAGCTCTCTTGTGTACTGTGTATTTGTATTTAGTCCCACATCATATATTTGTATTTTACTGTTTCCCTCCTAGTCTATATAAAGGAGGCAATACACTTGTAATACTCAGATTTTTGGAAATAAAAATTCCTGTTATTTTCAAGTTCTCACAAGTTCCAATAAACTTCCTGATATGTGGTGGGACCTCCTCGTTGTAGCTTGGGGTCTTGTTTGTAGGCAATTCAATTTTTCATCTTGAGATTATCTCTCTTTCTCTTGCCATCAGATATATGGTGTTGGACCATGGGATCAGTAACCTCATGCCACCCTTTAGGTCCGAACTTTGTGAACATGAGTTTTTTTTGTTCCAACACTTTGGTGCGATGAGCGTGGACCGTAGTCAGTGAAATAAATTATTGTGAGAAGACGTCATGGCTCCAGATGGAGAGTTGGATACCGACGACAGTAACTCACGAGCTCTTTTTGAGATCTGGAGAGCTCATTCCAAGATCCGATGAGCTCATTATGAGCTCAGGCGAGCTTATTTTTGAGCTCAGGTTAGCCCATGACAAGCTCCAAGGAGCTCGAGAGAGCTTATTCCGGGTTCAGGCGAGCTCATTTCCAAGATCAAGCGAGCTCATTCCGAGTTCAGGTGAGATCATTCTCGAGCTCACTCCAAGTTCAAAGTGAGCTCATTTACAGCGAACTCATCCAGGTCTCATCCATGCAAGCTCAACTCACCATGATCATTTCAAGTGAGATGGTACAACGAGCTCGTTTTAGGGTGAGCTCATTCCAGGAGAGCTCAACTCGTCAAGTCTAGTTCATGGCAAGCTCAGATAAGCGAGCTTCATGCAAGCAATCTCAGAGCACAGGCATGCTCAAGCACAGACTAGCTCAAATCCAAGCGAACTCAAGCTCATGCTAACTCAAATGCAACCGAACTCAAGCACATGCGAGCTCAATCCAAGTGAACTCAAGCACAACTGAGCTCAAATCCATGTGAACTCAAGCACAGGTAAGCTCAAATCCAAGCGAGCTTAAGGCCAGGCGAGCTCAAATCTAAACGAGTTGGAGTATGGAAAAAAAAAACTAGGGGCTCTGATAATTTCAAAGGTGAAACTAGCTACAACTTATTTTTCTTCTTCAATGCTAGTGCTTTCCATACATATATATACTTAAGGGTGCTTTGGTAAAATCCTTGAGTGCTTTCATATGACTAACAAACAAGGTGATTCATGACGTGTTTATCACGATGAAAAAACATATACTCAGCAAATCCAGACTTATGAGGTGATCTTTTATATCTTGCGAGCTCGTTCTCGCGAGCATCTCATCTTTCGTAAGGACGTACTCACATGCTTACATTCCATGAGAGTTCTTAATCGTGAGGTATTCAATTTAGTATTCCGCGACTCCAAGCTCGTGATGATCTTATCCGACAACTGAGATTCCATGAGAGTTCTTACACGCGAGGTATTCAATTTAGTATTCCGCAACTCCATGCTCACGATGATCATCTTCAATAGCTTATATTCCACGAGATTTTTACTCGTGAGGTATTCAAGTTGGTATTCCACGACTCCATACTCATGATGATCTTATCTGGCATCCGACATTCCACGAGAGTTCTTACTCGTGAGGTTTTCAAGTTGGTATTCTGCAACTCCATGCTCGTGTTGATCTTATCTGATAGTTAACATTGCACGAGAGTTCTTACTAATGATATATTCAAGTTGGTACTCCACGACTCCATGCTTATGATGATCTTCTTTAATAGCTTACATTTCTCGAGAGTTCTTACTCGTGAGGTATTCAAGTTGGTATCTCGCGACTCCATGCTCATGAAGATTTTATCTGGTAGCTGATATTCCATGAGAGTCTAACTCGTGAGGTGTTCAAGTTCAAATTCAGTGAGCTCTCACTCGTGATAATCTTATTCAACAGTCGATGTTCCATGAGAGGTCTTACTCGTAAGGTCTTGAAGTATATAGCACGTGATCGATCTCTTACTCGTAAAAATCTTATTCATAACATATATTTTGCGACTATGATCTGAGGAGGTATTATCTACAATTCCTTTTGTGGAATGCATCCAGAGGTAGCCAGTATCGATACATGTATAGTTAATACAAAGTTCTGCTTATTTGGTTCTCCTAACCATAACAAATTTGATTATCTATTGTTTGTGAATGTCTACCTTCTTTTATTCACGGATGAGCTCTCCATGGGTGGGCCTTTAAAAGATACAGTGATCCCTCCCCTTGTGATGAAATCCCATCGAGGCTCCACTAGGTCGCCAATCTCCAAAAAGCCTCGAAGACCGGAGGATAACACCTACAAAATCAAGAAGGCTGGGCACTAAAGATCACCTAGAGCGGAGATGACTTAAAGAGGTCCTCACCGTGAACTATTAAATGCCAAAAGAGCGTCATATGCTCGTCAGGTTACAGTATTTATGAGTGTTTACTTGCTTTCACTTAGTGTTAACTTGAGAAAGTTCCTAGGCTTGATGTTATATCAAGGCAAAATCCATCTTCGCAAGTGTTTTAGAACATGAACCTCCATCTTACTCCTTGAAACCCTCAATCGAGTGATGAGATGATGTCTCGGTCCTTGGTGTGCATTCCTAAGTACAAGCCTCTACATTGACGGCCAAGACCAGCTCCCCCTTTGCATGTTGGCCGAATAACACCTTGAGTGCTCTTCTTACTCGGTCATGGGGTTGCCAGAAGGGAGTCTGGAGTCATACTTTGAAATACATTATAAGAGATGAATCACCCATCAGCCTTAGAAAAAATCTTATATGACTTACTTCTCTGCAAGCATTCTAGATTAAGAATTTCCACCTCGCCACTTGGGACTCTTAGTCGAGCAACGAGATGGTGTATTGGGTTCTAAGAGTTCTTGTAAGTCCATGCCTCTACAATAGCGGACGAGATCGTCTCTCATATTGCATGTAACCCCCCCCCCCCCCCCCCCCCCCCGAGCTCATCCTCCTTGTATGTCTATTCATTGCTATAAGGGAGGACGAAAGGATCGTCTAAAATTTTTTTAATGGAGAAGGAAGCCATACAGCCACGGAAGAATAAACTAATGGTTCATAATTTACCTAAAACACCTACGACTGGGTGGACACTGAGCGGGTCAATCGAATACAGCTCGCGTTGATATTAAGAAAATGGTTAGGTCGATAATGTAACATCCCGATTTTTATTGGATCACTAGGACCCTAGATGACCCAATAAAAGTAACTCAATCGCCTACAAGGTAACCTAGAAGCTAGGAGATGATCCGAAAATGTCATTTTGGGCAAACGAACTCCGAATTGACTTTGTCAGTTGCATTAGACTCGTATAGTCATTGTGAGTGCAACTGATGGCGACGGCCTCCACAACGGCCAACTTGGTTATAAAGATGACGTCCATGGCGCACTTGATGATGATGTTGAACCGCCGGCCAAAGACTTACGGCGCCGTAGCGGTCACGACTACAATCTCCGCCCACGCAACAAGAAATTAATTTAGTTTATTTTGCTAATTTATGGTCTGCAATTATCTATTTATGTGGTTATTATTTATTTCTGTCATTTTAAATTTATGGTGTGCGTTTAGCCACTATTTTTGGGCTGCTATTAAACTTTTTGATGTACGCCTTATATAAGGCCAAAACCTCTACCTATGTTATTAGATTTTGATGAAAGAAAGCTATTATTTTCCCCCCAAAACCTAAACTTCTCTCTCCCTCTTCCTCTCTCACTGCCGCCGCCCCCCTTGAGGGTTTCTTCCAAGGTTCGGCCGCCCCCCTTCTTCCTCTTCTTCTTTCCTCCATATTTTCTCCTCCACACTATTCCTCCACCACCTTTCATCTCTCCGTTACTCCTTTCATTCACGGCTCCAAGATTTCTCGTGCAAGAAAGAAAAGGATTTGGGTGATCTTCTACGACGTGAAGCGGGAAGACGGACGTGTTCTTCATCCTTGGTGCACTTCCCGTGGATCTCGACGGAAGGCGATCATTTTCTTGTGGATCCAACATCTCGGATCTACTTTTCCGAGAGGGGTAACAAAAAATACTACTCAAGAGATCTTCCTTTCTTTGATAGTCTTGTGGTGGACGATTTTGGCGTGGATTTTCGAAGCTTTAATTATCGCGGTAGTTTTTATAATAGATCTGTAGTTTTCGTTTAGTTTTTTGATAACTCTCGAGAGGATTGGCGACCCTCATTCTTTTTTCTAGTTGGGATAGATCCTACCACTTTCGAATCGTGCTTTATTTTGGTGGATCTGTTTTGGTACAACTCCAAGCTCGTCGGAATCAATATTATTCCTTTTAGCCGGAGCGGATTTTGGCCTATAGCCATTCTCCGAATCAAGTGAGGTGTGGCTACCCATACGTTAGCACGAAAGATAAATAAAAATAATTGTGATGGCTGCGTTTCGTTATCGTGTGGTAAAGAGGGCGTAGAACGTAACGAGAGACGTTGTTGCGTCGTCCGTGTAGGATCGATTTGGTCGGCCTACATAAATTTGGTATCAGAGCTAGGTTCGTGTCAATTTCTACATTGATGAAATCCTTAGGTTGTCGTAGAACGTCGGCACTCACAATCGTCACACGATTTGGCATTCAAAATTTAAAAATAAAATTTCGTCGGTCTGCGAATAGCGGTCTAAAATTCTCATTTTTTTGGGAAATTAAAAAAAAATTCTGGATATTCTACTTATTATTTTCAGTAAGAAAATAAAAAAAAATTTTACTTACCTTAGTTATTAGGCGGGAATAAAATTATATTTCGTAAAATTTCTGTCCTGATCTAAAATTCTGGTCTGCATTTAGTAAAAAAACAAAACAATTTTTTCTGCAGAAAATTACAAAAAAAATCACTTGTCTTGTTGTTTATGCGCACTAGGCGTGGCACGGAATATCTCCCAACCACTTCCACCATGGCAGACGACCATGATGATGAGCACGCTCCGGCAACGATTGCGGAGCTTCGGGACGAGTTTAACACTAAGTTCGATGCACTCACACAGTTAATACAAGGGTTAGCATTAAAACAAGCGGCGCCTCGAAATCCCGTTGCCAACCAACGAGATGAGAGACCAAACCATCCCCGTAATCAGAACGATGAGCAAGCGCCTCGAGCTCCTCATGAGTTCGATGTAATTAGAGCCGTGAAAATTGATCCACCGTCATACGATGGTATGGGTGAACCCCAAGTATTTTTAGACTGGATTATAGAGATTGAGTGTTACTTTGAGTGGAAAAATTTGACGGATGGTGAGAAGGTGCGGGTTGCACGGATGATGCTTCTGGGTAGGGCCAAAACGTTCTGGTTGAACGAAGAGAGGCTTCTAGGTACCGTAAATGGAGCACCCCCAATTGGGTGGGCTGCCATGAAAGCACTCCTGTCTGACCAATATGTCCCTGCTTATCACCAAACCAAAATGTTCGACGAGTTAGCCACCCATCGTCAGGGGAGCAAATCGGTAGCGGAGTACATGGGACTCCTGAAAGATATGATGGTGCGGTGTGACGTACGGGAAATGCCCGAAGTTACACTATCTCATTTTCGTAAGGGACTCAACCCAGACATCCAAGGCAAGCTCTTGCGTTATGGTCATACGGACCTTAACACGACATTCAATGCTGCCTTAGACATAGAGAAGCACAATGCTTACAAGTCCAAGGGACGAGCATTCCAGAAGGGAAAGTCCCTTGTAGGAGCCCCACCTTCGTCCTCCGTGAGGGACAAAGGAAGGTTTCGATCGACTGATTCGAATTCTGTAGTCATTACCGCTAGGAACATTAGGAATCCCGCTGGTGAGAGAGTTCCGGTAGGACGGATTAATAAGACTAATGCCACATGTTATTCTTGCGGGATCCAAGGGCATTACTCTAGTGAGTGCCCCACTAAGAGTAAACCACTAGCACTATTAGACTCCACGTCTGAACCCGTCGAGATTGTTTATGAAGCCGACAATGAATCTGATGCCGAGCCGAGTGATATTGAAGATATATCTTAAATGATGGTTATGAGGTGTATTTTGGCCACACCGCGTGCGTCAGATGAGTATAATCGGACGAATATCTTTTCGTTGAATTTTAAAAGCGGTGAGAAGTGGTGTAAATTAATAATAGATAGCGGTAGTAGTATGAATGTCATTTCGGAGAACGCTATCGCTCGTATGCATTTAGTCACTGAACCGCACCCCCATCAGTATAAAATAGCGTGGGTAAACAAAACGTCTATTGCGGTCTCTAAACGTTGTCTAGTGCCGCTTACGGTGAAGAGCTATATCGACAAGGCGTGGTGCGACGTCATCCCCATGGATGTTTGTCATGTACTACTAGGACGACCGTGGCTTTATGATTATGACGTGACCCATTTCGGACGAGCCAACACATACGAGTTTAAGTTTAATGGTAAGACCATTGTCTTGAAACCCTCACCGCCTAAGGATCCGTCGATTGCCTCCAAAGACACAATTGTGCCTGCGGAAAAGAAAACAATAGGCTTGATAAGTAGGAAGGAACTAGAGCGTGAGACCTTCTTGAATGGCGTCATCTATGCTTTAGTATGTCTACAAGCTAAGGACGATTCACCATCTTTAGAGAACCTACCGTTATCTCTGCGAACACTTTTGGAAGAGTATATGGACGTCTATCCGGTGGACTTACCATCTAAGTTGCCACCCATGAGGGAAATCCAGCATGAGATTGATTTCATCCCGGGCTCATCATTGCCTAACCTCTCCCATTATCGACTCAATCCCACCGCACATAATGAATTACAAACTTTAATTTCAGATTTATTAGCAAAGGGATATATCCGCCATAGTAAGAGTCCATGTGCCGTCCCTGCACTTTTGGTCCCAAAAAAAAGATAAGTCTTGGAGATTGTGTGTAGACTACCGGGCCATAAATAAAATTACTGTTAAATATAGGTTTTCCATCCCACGTTTGGACGATTTATTAGATATGTTATATGGAGCCACCATATTCTCTAAGTTGGATCTTAAAAGTGGTTACCACCAAATAAGGATACGGGAGGGAGACGAATGGAAAACGACATTTAAGTCTAAGGTTGGGCTCTATGAGTGGTTGGTGCTTGGAGAGGGGCTCACCAACGGATCGAGTACTTTCTCGCGGTTAATGACCCAAATATTTAAACCATATATGGGTAAATTTGTGGTGGTCTATTTCGATGACATCTTAGTATTTAGTCTCTCGTCGATGGACCATGAAGAACATTTGAGGATGATCCTTACTACATTGCGCCAAGAAACTTTATTTATTAATCTTAAAAAGTGCGCATTTGGTGTGACTTCTGTAGAGTTTCTAGGATACATAGTGAGTTCTGAAGGTATTCATGTTGACCCTAAAAAGATCCAAGTTATTCGAGAATGGCCGGAACCAAAAAATATTCGGGAGGTTAGAAGTTTTCATGGATTGGCCGCGTTTTATCGAAGGTTTATTTGCAATTTTAGTAGTATTATGACACCAATCAATGAATGCATGAAGAAGGGTGAATTTAAGTGGACTAAAGCGGACACTACCGCATTTCAAACGATTAAGGAACGGATGTTCGAAGCCCCACTACTACGGTTGCCGGATTTTAGCAAGGTGCTTGAATTATCATGTGACGCATCTGGGATAGGAATCGGAGGAGTTTTAAGTCAAGAGGGACATCCGATAGGTTATTTTAGTGAGAAGCTTGCGGGCCCGAAATTAAATTACTCCAATTATGACGTGAGTTCTATGCCGTAATACGTTGTCTTCAACATTGGCGACAGTATCTTATATCAAAAGAATTTGTAATCTTATCCGATCATGAGGCTCTAAAATTTGTAAACTCCCAAAGTAAAATCAGCCCTCGGCATGCCAAATGGGTGTCGTACCTTCAGGTGTACACGTTTATTATCAAGCACCTTAAGGGTACGTTAAATCATGTGGCGGACGCTCTTAGTCGTGTCACACTATTATTGTCTGCAATGGAAGTAATGGTCATAGGATTTGAGAGAATTAAGGATGAATATGTTCAATGCCCGGATTTTAAGGATATTATTTAGCCGCTCAGGACAATTCCCCTTCTACTATCTCTGCATACTACATCCGTGACGGTTATTTATTCAAGCTACGCAATTATGTATTCCCCGTTCCTCGCCATGCCATTTCATTATATGTGAGTAACATAATGGAGGGTTAGGTGGACATTTCGGTCGGGATAAAACTATCACGCTAGTCGAGGACAAATTCTTTTGGCCAGGCATCAAACCAATGGTCAATAAAATCATTGGGAGTTGCCGTGTATGTAAATTAGCGAAAGGTAACAAAACCAATGCGGGTCTGTACACACCATTGCTGATTCCGTCTGTCCCATGGGAGGACGATAGCATGGACTTCATATTGGGCCTTCCCCTAACATTTAGGCGACACGGTTCCATTCTGGTCGTAGTGGATAGATTTTCCAAAATGGCCTACTTTATCGCACGCAATAACACCAACGATGCATCACATGTTGCTAAACTGTATTTCAAGGAGGTCGTGGCTCATCGCGGCGTCCCCAAAACCATAGTGACTGATAGGGACGTTAAATTTACTAGCTATTTCTGGAAAACACTTTGGAAGCTTTTAGGAACTGGACTTATGTTTTCATCGGCCTATCATCCCCAAACGGATGGGCAAACGGAAGTGGTTAACCGAAGCTTGGGTGTTTACTTCGTTGCCTCGTGGGTGATCATAAAGGTACGTGGGACCTTATTCTTCCTCATGCTCAACTAGCTTATAATAATTCTAAGAATAGGTCCACTGGATTATCACCAAATGAGATCGTACATGGATATAAGGCGCCCGTGCCTCTTGACTTGGTTCCGCTACCACCATCTTTTAAATCCAGTCAATTTGCACAGGACTTCACCTCGCATGTTCACACTCTCCATAAGCACATTAGCGAGACGTTAGCTAAGCAATATTCTATTTATCAATCGAATGCTAACGTACATAAGCGAGCAGCCCCCTTGAATATTGGTGATTTGGTAATGGTTCGTCTAATCCCAGAACGGATGTCGTCGGGCACCGTAAAGAAATTGGCAAATAGGAGAGCCAGTCCTTTTCGGATTTTAAAGAAGCTAGGTGAAAATGCATATCTATTGAAGTTACCCGGCTGATTGGGGAATTTCCCCTGTTTTTAACGTTTCGGATTGAACGCTTTATGTCGCTCCACCACCTGAACTGTCTGTCTCTCCGTTTAATATTTCCACTACATCTTCTACTGGGGTGGGGGGTGAGATTGTTTCTGGATCGCTCTCTCCTTCGGATTCTACGGGAGGTATGTTGCCTACTGGTGATAAAATATGTTTTTCTTCTTTGCCTAACGCCTTTCCAAGGTTCGCCTAGACCGATTTCTTGCCTGACAGGATTTTGCAGGATGCAGTGTTTTCCACTCCCGACGGTGGCATTCACAGGTTTTTTATCCGGTTGCGAGGTCGCCCTGCTTCAGACGACTCTTGGCTCTCCGCCTCGGAGGTGGCTCTTTTGGACGCGGATCTCCTACGCAGCTACTTACCCGCACACTCATCGGTGATGAGTCCTTTTGAGCGGAGAGGATTGATGGTGACGGCCTCCACAACGGCCAACTTGGTGATGAAGATGACGTCCATGGCGCACTTGATGATGATGTTGAACCGCCAGCCAAAGACTTGCGGCGCCGTAGCGGTCACGGCTACAATCTCTGCCCACGCAACAAGAAATTAATTTAGTTTATTTTGCTAATTTATGGTCTGCAATTATCTATTTATGTGGTTATTATTTATTTCTGTCATTTTTAATTTATGGTGTGCGTTTAGCCACTATTTTGGGCTGCTATTAAACTTTTGGATGTACGCCTTATATAAGGCCAAAAACTCTACCTATGTTATTAGATTTTGATGAAATTGAAAGCTATTATTTCCCCCCCCCCCCAAAAAAAAAACCTAAACTTCTCTCTCCCTCTTCCTCTCTCATTGTCGCCGCCCCCCCCTTGAGGGTTTCTTCCAAGGTTCGGCCGCCCCTCTTATTCCTCTTCTTCTTTCCTCCATATTCTCTCCTCCACACTATTCCTCCACCACCTTTCATCTCTCCGTTACTCCTTTCATCCACGGCTCCAAGATTTCTCGTGCAAGAAAGAAAAGGCTTTGGGTGATCTTCTACGGCGTGAAGCGGGGAAGACGGACGTGTTCTTCATCCTTGGTGCACTTCCCGTGGATCTCGACGGAAGGCGATCATTTTCTTGTGGATCCAACATCTCGGATCTACTTTTCCGAGAGGGGTAACGAAAAATACTACTCAAGAGATCTTCCTTTCTTTGATAGTCTTGTGGTGGACGATTTTTGCGTGGATTTTCGAAGCTTTAATTATCGCGGTAGTTTTATAATAGATCTGTGGTTTTCGTTTGGTTTTCCGATAACTCTCGAGAGGATTGGAGACCCTCGTTCTTTTTTCTAGTTGGGATAGATCCTACCACTTTCGAATCGTGCTTTATTTTGGTGGATCTATTTTGGTGCAACTCCAAGCTCATCGGAATCAATATTATTCCTTTTAGCCGGAGCGGATTTTGGCCTATAGCCATTCTCCGAACCAAGTGCGGTGTGGCTACCCGTACGTTAGCACGAAAGATAAATAAAAATAATTGTGACGGCTGCGTTTCGTTATCGTGTGGTAAAGAGGGTGTAGAACGTAACAAGAGACGTTGTTGCGTCGTCCATGTAGGATCGATTTGATCAGCCTACATCAGCAATGGAACTCGTTTCGTTCGAATACAATGTCATTTAGAGGAAATGGTCATTTTGAGTAGTGTTGTGCTACACAACCACTCTAAAATGTCATTTTGGGCAAACGAGCTCCGAATTGACTTATGTTAGTTACACTTGACTCATATAATCAATACGAGTACAACGGAACTCGTTTCATTTCAAACTGAGATCATTAGAGGAAAAGACCATTTTAAGTTGTGTTGTACTACACAACCACTCTGAAATATCATTTTGGGTAAACGAGCTCCCAATTGACTACATTAGAAGTAGTGTCGTGCTACACAACCACTCTAAAATGTCATTTTGGGCAAACGAGCTCTGAATTGACTTATGTCTGTTGCATTAGACTCGTATAGTCAATACAAGTGCAAAGGAACTCGTTTCGTCCAAATCTGAGGTCATTTAGAGGAAATATCCATTTTGAGAAGTGTTGAGCTACATAACTACTATGAAATGTCATATTAAGCAAATGAGCTCTGAATTGACTTCAGCCAAATATATTAGGCTCGTATCGTCAATACACATGCAATGGAACTCATTTCGCTCCAATCCGAGGTCGTTTAGTAAAAACAACCATTTTGAGTAATGTTGTGTGTCGGACGTACTGAAATAGCATATTTAGCAAATGAGCTCCGAATTGATTTCTGTCAGATGCATTGGACTCGTATAGTCAATTCAAGTACACCGAAATTCGTTTCGCTCAATTCTGACATCATTTAGTCAACTTGACCAAATCGGGTCATATCTAATTTTTTGGTGCATCGCAAAGCATGCACGCACAAATAATACTCTGACACATCAACATTGACTCGTCACTCGACGACTCAGAACTACATTGACCTTGACCCACATGGGGGACCCACCCAACGTTTGACTTTGGGCAAACCTCAATTTAAATGCAATTGTTTTTGGAATATCTTAATACCTCCACCTCATTCATCAAACCCAAGGCTTCCGCCCAAAGCCTCCGCCCAAAGCCTCCGCCAAAAGCCCACTGGGCTCTGATTTCCTTGAGTCCAGATGGCTTTGAGGTTTGGAAACCAAGGCCATGGAGAGAGAAACCAAGCCAAGCCTCCCTCTTCTCTTTATCTTCTTCTCTCTCTCCTCCAAACCTCCACTAGCCCAAGCCAAGCCTCTTATCCTCTGCCACTAACCCCCCCCCCCACCTCACTTGAAGCCACCTACCTCGGGCCAACCCTAGCCAGAATCCCTCCTCGCTGGAGCAAGCCCGAGCCTCCACCTCACAACCACCCTCATAGCGCACAAAGTTAGACACTACAAAAAGACATCTGCACATGTGGCTTCCTCCTCTCCTCCCTCCTTCTCCTCTGGATGGGTTGCATATGGCCTGCGGGCGCTGGAGCGCCGCCGCCACTGCCCCACATAAATTTTTATCTTTTCGGGTGGTTGACATGCAGAGGCTCCTCATGGCCTTATATGTCCTCAAGAGAGCTCTCACATCCCAGAGAAGGCCCTACGACCCTCTCCGGGGAGCCTAGAGGCAACGACACTGCCGGAGAGCAGATCTCTAGTGGTGACCGCATTTTATTTTAGCCTTTGTATGTATCTCTCGGTGGTCACCGACGACCTTAGGTCTCGCCGGAACACAGCAGGATGATTAGCCAGTCGGAGGCGATGGCGCTGTTGCCGATGGCCTGCCGGAAGCGATGGCACTGTCGACGGTGGCGACGGAGAGGTGAATAATCTCGGCCTTCCGCCGAGTTCCATAAGTCATCTAATCTCTATTTAAAGAGATCGGATGGCTCGATTATCCTAGTCCAAATCGATTAATGATTAGCCCTCCTCACAGCGGATTCGTGCCTGATCTGTTGTGAGGTTGTCATCTTTATATTAACTGGCTTAATCTCTGTCGATAATCAAGCTCTAAGATCTGTGCTCTGGATTGATTATAGTTAACATAAGGAATTTGATTTTTCTGGGACCGATTGATAGCCCAGACCCAAATACTGTTGATGGGGACTCATCCATTTTATAGGAATTTTGGGCTGCGAATAGCAAAAATCTCGTAACGCCGACACCCTTAATGGGGAGTTAGGAGAAAATCACCACGCACCCAATCATCGCACCCGATCCCCACGCACGATCATCGCAAAACCGCCCGGCTAGCGCCATCGTCGGCCGGCCCCATCCTCTGTTGGCCATCCTTCGCAGCCAAGGGGCGGCAACCGGCCGCAACTCCCGCCCCGTGAGGGACGGAGGAGGGCCACCCCTCCTTGGGCGGTGGCCAACCAACTCCCACCGTGAGCGGCGCATGCCGGCCGGCCCTCCCCGTGAGGGGAGGCTGCCGGCCGACCCACCCTTTGAGGAGCGGCGGGCAGCCGCCCCTCTCCTCGAGGGGTGGCGGTCTCCCGCCCTCCTCCTTGAGGGGTGGTGACCGGCCGGACGGCCCTCCCCGTGAGGGGCGGAGACCAGCCGCCCCTGCCTTTGAGGAGAGGCGGGAGGCTTCCCCTCTCCTTGAGGGGAGGCGGCCACTCCCCCCCCCCCCCCCCATCTCGAGTGGTGGCAGTCGATCGGTCCCCCCCCCCCCGTGACGGGAGGCGACTAGCCGCTCTTCTCTTTGAGGGGATGAGGTCGGCCTCCCCTCCCCTTGAGGGGCGGCGGCCTGCCGGCCGCCCCTCTCCTTGAGAGGAGGTGGTCGGCCTCCCCTATCCTTGATGCGCGACGCCTGGCCGCCTATCCCCTCGCCAGCGAGGAAGGGCCGACCCGCCTTCCCTGCCGGTCGCCCGGTCGGTCTCTCTCCGGTTGGTTGCAGGGCAGTTAGATCCTAACCGTTTGTTTCTCTCCGCGCATTCTCCACTGTTCAAGGTGCGGATAGCCACTCGTGTAACCACCAATGTAACCACCCGAAGTGAGGGTGCGATTATCTTCTAAAACCTCTTATTATTTAATATAAAAATTAATTAGATATTATCTGGTGGTTACGGGCTGCAAATAACCACGTAACCACCATAACTTCCCCTGGAACCTATAAATAGGGCCCATGGGATCTCTTATTTTTCATCTTCTCTCCTCAGGATTTCTTCCATGCCTCAGATCTCTCAGGAATCCACTTGGAGATCTTCACCTCCTTCGAAGATGCCTTTGAAGATCTTCGAGCACCTTGAAGATTCTTCGAACGCCCCCAACTCCTTCAAAGACGCCTTCGAAGATCTTCGAGCACTTTGAAGACTCTTTGAACGCTGAAAGTGCACAGTTAACCTCACTAGAATTCTCTAGAGGGGGGTGAATAGAGATTTAAAATATTTTGTGCAAAGTAAATATATATATATATATATGTGTATGATCACAGATTAGAGCTTCCACACACACACCAACAAGAATTAAACAAATAAAGAAAGTAAATGCAAGAAAAGAAATCACAGCACAACACAAGAAAATATAGTGGTTCCCCAAACTTTGGGTAGTCCACTCTTCTACCCCATTGGTAGGAATTCACTATCTTGCACTGAGTCTTTTGATAAGGAGACTCTTAGAACCACCCTGAGTCTTTTGATAAGGAGACTCTTAGAACCAACTGAGTCTTTTGACAAGGAGACTCTTAGAACCAGTACAACCGAATTTTTTGAAGAGTGATTCTAAAAACTCTTTTACAATATGTGAGAATGAAAATAAGAAAAAGGAAAAGAAGTATTTAAAACAAGAATGAATCTTCTTCCTAGCAAGAAGATTGGAAGCACAAGAAGTAGTAAACTAAATCTTTCTTCTATAGAGAGAAGAAGATTTGTAGCTTTTCCCTCTTATGTGAGAGCTATCAGAATTTGCAGCAGAGTGATTTCAGAAGCAGAAGAAGAAGAATGCTTGAATATTGCTGCATGGCTATTTCTCAATTCTCTCTTTATCACTTGGGAGCTTTTCCTCTTTTTCAAATGTAAAATGGTGAATCACATAGTCCCCTTTCTCTGCCGACCTCCTTGGTTATTTATAGCTCTGTTCATTAAAATAGCACTATATGAGAGTAATCAATTAGCAGGCAGAGTATTAGAAAGAAAGAGAAATTTACATAACAGTTATATCCATAGAAGGAAAGTATTCAATCTGATTTCAAATAATGTCCATAAAGGATTTAATCAATTTAGCCAAGAATCTAATAGAGGAAAAGAAAGATTCAGAACGGCTATAAGACATAAATTGATTCCATATAAATCAGATCTATAAGATAAGGAAAGAGATCTGGCGATTTTGAATTCTGTCATAAAGATCGATGTGCGTCGATTACTATTCGACGCAAGCGTCGAATACATCCTGTCTGGACGTCGAGAGGAGAATAAGGAAGGTGCGTCGACTAGGGTGCGTCGACTTCTCAAGATATGTCGACTAGAAGTCAGAGCTACGTCGACATAGGATATGTCGACTTCTGCTTGGACGACTCATTCTGATAGAAACGTCGACTTTATCTCGACGTTGCGTCGAATACTATTCGACGCATATTTACTTAGCCTTATTTTTCATTCTTAGAATTCTTCTTTAACTCATTTCTAGGGGTTAAGAGAAATCATTTCCCCAAAAAACGCCTCCACCGCAAGAAGACGAGCGCGCTCCGCGCACCTCACCAAAAAATTCCGCACATACTCAGCAAGTTCACCGCAAGCAAAGTGGCCAAAGGCAAGATCTAGTCAACTTCAAAGCGCCGGAAATATTTAAGATTCACGAGAGGTGGTCTGTCACCCTCTGAACGACTCTCTCTCCCCTCAAGTTGTAACAAGGAGCGGTCTGTCACCCTTGCCATCTCTGCTAAGTCTTGTACAACAACAACGAATAGTGAAGTTTGGTTGACGTCATCTCAGCCACATAGTTTTTCATCCCTTTTCAGGGTTTTCCACGTCAAAAAGCCTTCTTGTCCATTGCCTCGTTTTCTGCGACTGTGTTCACACTCGACCGCTCTCGGGCTAAGATGGCCTATTTTCTGACCGGTTCAAGGGTCCGCCAAGTAGACCGCAATAGTTTGGCGCAGTCTGTGGGAATAGGTTCCCCAAAGCTCTAAAAATTCGTAAGATAGTATCCCTTGCCCAGTGATACTCGTGACTAGAGACATGACAAGAAGGTTGGGAACCATCGATGAACTCGAAGGGATGAACAGCAACAAAATATTCGGGCCAGACACAACAATCTCCTTTGGAGAAGAAGACTTGGGGGAGTGCGAACTCCCCATCAAGACCCATTGGTAATTAAAGCCAGGATTAGAGATCCCTGCTACCTCGTTAAAAGAATCCTAATGGACAGCGGAAGTTTGGTTGATATCCTGTCTCTCTCTGCATTAAGCAGCCTCAAACTTAACAAGGAGCATCTCATTCCCGCGGGAGAACTGATCTACGGCATGGATAAGCATCCCATATCGGTATTGGGATCGATCTCTCTCCAAGTCATGTTGGGCGAGCTCCCAAGGCAAGCACGCGTCAAGTTCAGCTTCTGATCATAGATTCCATCCCAACCTATAATGTCGTGTTTGGGAGGCCACTCCAGTCAACCTTCGGAGCAATCCCATCCATTTGCACCTGGCTCTTAAATTCCCGACCACCAACGGGATAGGAGTGGCTCGGGGTAGTCAAGAGAAAAGAAGGGCGTACCACCTTGGGCAGATTATGCCAAGACAGGTCGCCACCATTGACATCAACAATTTCGATCTACGAGATGAAACCATGTTCATTGAGGATCCCCCATTGAAGGACTAATGGAAATAGCCCTCTCACCCCAAGACCCTTCCCGAACGGTTCAGGTTGGATCTCTCCTTTCCCTAGAAGAGGTAGAGCAATACATGACCCTACTGCGCGCAAACAAAGACATCTTCGCTTGGAGTCCCGAGGACATGTCAGGAGTGGACCCCAAGGTCATTTCTCATTCTCTGAATATTAACCCATCTTGCGAGCCAGTCATCCAGAAGAAAAAAAAATTCTCCCCCGAAAGACTACAAGACATCGAAGAGAAAGTGACCAAACTTCTCAAGTCCAAGTTCATCCGCGAGGCCAACTACCCATTATGGCTAGCAAATGTAGTTATGGTAAAGAAAGCCTCCGGTAAGTGGAGGATGTGCTTCGACTACAACAACTCCAACCAGGCCTGCCCAAAGGATAGCTTCCCGCTTCCAAGGATAGACCAGCTCGTAGACGCTATAGCCGGTCATTAGCTCATCAGCTTCATGGATGCCTACTCCGGGTACAGCCAGATTCGGATGAATCCGATCAAAGAAGAGCGCGCGGCCTTTCGAATAGATAAAGGAGTCTAATGTTATAAGGTGATTCCCTTCGGCCTCAAGAACGCTGGGGCAACTTACCAAAGATTAATGAACAAAGTGTTCAGGAACCTAACCGGGAAAACAATGGAAGTTTATGTCGATGACATGCTAGTAAAGAGCGTCCAACGAAGCAACCACTTAGAGGACTTGGAGTAGTGCTTCCAACTTCTCCGCCACTACAAAAAGCGGCTTAATCCCAGCAAGTGTGCATTCGGCGTTATGGCAGGGAAGTTCCTCGATTTCCTAATGACTCATCGAGGAATCGAGGCGAATTACAAAAAAATAAAAGCCCTAAAAGACATGGCGCCAACGCATTCCATCAAGGAATTTCAACATTTGAACGGCAGAATCGCCGCGCTCTCACATTTCCTGGCTCGAGCAGGAGACAAGTTCCTCCCCTTCTTCAAAGTCTTGCGGGGAGCGCGCAACTCAGGCTTCCAATGGATGGATGAATGTCAGATAGCCTTCCAACATCTCAAGCAATGCCTGAGCATGCCCCCTCTCCTGTCAAATCCCACTCCCGAAGAAGTTTTGATCCTATACTTGGTGATATCCCCCACGACCCTTAGTGCGGTGCTCGTGAAGGATGAAGGTGGAGTTCAGCGACCAATTTACTACCTCAGCAAGATCCTTACAAACACTGAGACTAGATATCCAACGGCAGATAAAACGTCTTTGGCCCTTGTCTTCTACGCAAGGAAGCTCTGACCGTACTTCCAGGCCCATACGATAAAGGTACTGACTCAGCTATCCCTCCAAGCTATCATGTAAAAGCCCAAAGTATCCGGAAGGCTGGTCAAGTGGGCAGTGGAACTTGGGGAATTTTGCATACAGTTCCTCCCCCGACCAGGGATAAAGTCACATTTCCTTGCCGACTTCGTCATAGAAAATACAATCCCACCAGAACAAACTCCCTCAGAGAATGTACCCTCTGCACGCTGGACTCTCTATGTCGATGGAGCCTCCGGGGCAGAGGGAGCCGGAGCAGGACTTCTGATAAGTAGGATTTGTGCATATTTTTATTGTAGTATTTAGGTTAATTTTTATATAATTTTGTAAATATTATTTATATTTTGGTTAAAAATCATTTCTTTTGCAATTTCTGTTCTAAATATAGTTGTATTCTGTTTTGTAGATTTTTTGGAGTTTTGCTAAAAAATGACATTACGCGCCCTAGGTGACGCTCGTGACCAAGGACGTATAATCATAAGATCAGTCTAGAGTTGTTGTCATGCTTTGAGCTAGCACACGGCAAGTCGCGCCCTCGGTCACGCCCGTGACCCAAAGATAATATCCAAAATCCAAACAAGATAATATCAAAAATAAATATAAAAAAAAAATAATATCAAAAATTTCAAAAAATTTCTAGAAAATTTAGAAAGATTCCAAAAATATAATAAACCCTTGCTTTTGCTTTTATTATTTCCAAAATCAATTTTGTTTTATGAGTTTATTTATAAGCATTTGTATTTGTCTTTTTAATTTGCTAATTTTATTTTATTATGGTTTGTTAAATTTAATTTTTTAGTTGATTTAGTTTTAAGAAATAATTTATGATTTTAATTTGGTTAGAGTATTTTCTTTAGCACCTTTTTCTCTTTTATTTTAAATAGTTTCAAACTTGTAGTAATTATGCTTAACACATTTAGATTTAAATTATTTCTACCTCATACTTTTAGAATCTTAGGAAAGTTTAATTTACTAGAATTTGCTCTCAAAATAATTTAATTTATAAGCTAGAAATTTTTCTTTACCCTACCCATTTTGTGGCATGTATAAAAAATGTTTTAAAAGATCATATGTCATGGAAATAAGAGGATAAAATTCATTATTCCATAAACATATGCACCCAAAATCATTTAAAAGATTATATGGCATGGAGTAAGAGAATAAAATTCATTACTCTTAAACATATATATTTTGGGATTTTATTAGAAGAGAATTTTAAAAGATTATATGGCATGGAAAATGAGAGGATAATATTCATCATTTTCCTAAACATATACAAAAAAATTAAGTAAGGTGAGAGGATAAAATTCATCAACTCCTTTCTAAGATCTCTTTTTATGTCAAATTTTGTGAACCCCTCATAACCAATATCTTTCATCTAGATTTAATTTAAATTATAATGTGAGCAATATTTATTAGGTTACTTTTTCCTTCAAGTTTTTTTCAAGTAATGGTTTTTTTATAATTTTAAATCTAAACTTGTTTGCTAGTTACTCCAATTTTGTTTGCTAGTTAAGTAAGAAAACTTAGCTAAACACTTCTCTCTTTTCAAATTATTATTATAATTTAGGACTTATTATTTGAATTTCTAAAGTTTTATTTTTAGCATACTTTTGATTTGAATAGAATTTTAGCCTTAATTAAAAAACCTTATTAATGTCTTATAAATATTTCTCATACTTTTGCTCTAGAATAGCAAAACTTAAGTATGAGGGTATTTGATAAGTAGGATTTGTGCATATTTTTATTATAGTATTTAGGTTAATTTTTATATAATTTTATAAATATTATTTATATTTTGGTTAAAAATCATTTCATTTGCAATTTCTGTTCTAAATATAGTTGTATTTTTGTTTTGCAGATTTTTTGGAGTTTTGCTAAAAATGGCATTACACGCCCTAGGTCACGCCCATGACCATGGGCGTGTAATCATAAGATCGGTCCAGAGTTGTTGACGCGCATTTGAGCTAGTCCACATCAATTCACACCCTCGGTCACGCCCGTGACCCAAAGTCACGCCTGTGACCAAAGGCGTGTAAACAAAGAATCATGCCAGCAGTGATGTCGTCGAGATGAGGAGCTGTCGTCGAGAAGTTGACCCAAGTCACGTGCGTGACCCATAAGTCACGCCCGTGACTTTTGCGCGTGATCCCTGCTCCCTGTCGCGCCGAATTCAAGCCCATGCTGCATTAATTGAAGCCGTCCTGAGCCACGCCCGTGACCCAAATGTCACGGGCGTGTAATGTCTGATTTCCTCCCACCGTCACGCAATCTCCCACGTCGTTGTCCCAGCTGCAGAACAGTAATTACACGCCCTAGGTCACGCCCGTGACCGAGGGCGTGTAACCTCAAAATTTATCCTATAAATTCAGTAGCTCATTTCCAGCAATTCCTGCTCCTGCCCCCTGCCCATTTGGGCTGTTCTTGTATAGTTTTCTGTATTTTTAGGTTTAGATTTAATTTTATTTAATTTTCTTATTTCTTTTTTATGTCTTGTTATTTTCATTTCATGCAAGTTAGTTTAGATTTACTTTAATGCAATGTAACTTAGTTTTAATTTCATGTAATGTTCTCTTTTTATGGTAATGAAATTTTAGGATTTTTTTTCATTTATGCAAAAATCTCTTCCTTCCTTCTTAATTCTCTTTTCTTTATTTTTTTTAGCAAATATTTAGTTCTTGGTTTTTACTAGTTTTGATTTGAAATTATCTCTTCACCTTATTATCATATCTTCTCTCCTTCGATTTATTCTCGGAAAAAATAATGATATCGAGTTCATATGCCAGTTATGAATTTCGGTATTTGTTTTCGTATTCTAGTTAGCCGAGAGGCTCGTGCATACGAATCGATCACTTGAGAATAAAAAGAGTTGCACGCACCCCTCGAGAGAGGATGAAGTAAATCTTCCGGATTGGAGTCAAATCCTATAGTGAGATTCACCTCGTTAAAGCGAGTATTAGGCGTTTCGGTTATAGGATGAGAGTCCGGCCGATCAACTTAATCTCAGGTGGGTGTATTCCTCGAGAGAGGTGCGTTCATAAGCTAGGAATCTCCACGGTAAAGGTTTAGAGTAGAATGATAATATTTATCTTTTTATTTCATTTCAAAGCGCTAGTTTTAATTATTAGTTCTTTTCCGCTCTTTCTCCGATAAAATAATAATTAGCTTTCTCGAAGTAGAAGTACTCGACAGACCCGTGTTTAATACGACCTTGATATTTTCTTAAGTATCCTATAATATAGACGATAAGCTACACTTGCCTTCATAGGATATAGAATTTGGAGAATATCAACAACAAATCTCTTAAAAATTCTCATAAATCTGAAATCAACAAATTTCATATCAACTTCTCCTAGTAAGCCCGGAGGAGATCACTCTGGAGTATGGCATTCGACTGAAGTTCCCAGCCACCAACAACATTGCCGAATATGAAGCAATGGTTGCAGGTCTTTGGCTCGCCATTGACTGCAAGATAGATGCCCTGACAATCTACGTTGATTCCCAGTTAGTAGTCTCGCAAAACGAGGGTGACTACGAGGCAAGAAACGAGCATCTCGCGCGATATCTCGCGCTTGCCAGATCTCAGCTGCAGCAGATACCATCATATCAAATTCTCCACATACCCCATGAGCAAAACACTCGAGCTGACGCACTGTCCAAGCTCGTTATATCAACAACCGCTTACCAGTCCAGAAGAAGAAGAATTGAGAATATCACGGTCCCAAGCATTCAAGGACCGCGGGAGATTGCCACTATCAGTAGCGAGGAATCTTCCTGGATGGCCACTCTGCGGGCTTATCTCGAGCACGGTCGGCTCCCCGAAGATCATCAGGAGGCACAAAATCTCAGAATGCGAGCAGCAATGTTCGTTGTTATTGACGGGGAGCTCTACAAACGGGCATTCTCTGGGCCATATCTAAAATGCTTGTCAGAGGTCGACTCCAAGTACGCCTTGCACGAAGTATATGGAGGAGTCTGCGACGAACATCTGGGCGGGAAGGCCTTGACCCGAAAGATTCTCCGTTAGGGATCTAGTGGCCGACCATGAAAAAGGATGTGACAGAGTTCGTTCGGAAGTGCAAAAGTTGTCAGCTCCATGCAAATACCCCTCATAAGCCACCAGTTGCCCTCCCCACGCTACAGAGCCCTTGGTCGTTCGCACAGTGGGGAATTGATCTCTTAGGATCTCTTCCCGCAGCATCCGGTCAAAGGAAATTCATCATCATGGCTATCGACTATTTTACCAAATGGGTAGATGCAGAACCCCTGGCCAAGATAACCGAGGAAAATGCCAAGAAGTTCGTCTGGAATAACATCGTCTGCCACTTCGGCATCCCAGCGGTTATCATGGCGGATAATGGTACCCAGTTCACAGGGAAGTCCTTTACCAAGATGTGTGAAGACCTGAAAATCAACCTCCGTCACACGGCGGTAGCACATCCGCAGGCAAACGGACAGATAAAGGTAACAAACCGCACTATACTCAATGGTCTGAAAACGCGCCTCCAGGAGACAGGGGGCAGTGGGTGAACGCACTCCCGAGCGTATTGTGGGCATACCGCACCACAGAGAGGACTCCAACTGGGGAAACTACATACAACCTGTGTTATTGAACAGAAGCTGTGATCAAAAAGACCTAGAAACGAAGAAGTTACGGCTATTTTCGCGGAGCAGCTATTTATAGACAGGTGCAGGTTTTCAATACGCACGATCAGTGGCGCACGACCAGTGGTCGTGCGCACTATGTCCAGTGGTCGTGCGATAAGCCAGTCAGGCCACTTTTTAGGTGGGAATTAATGCACGATCACTAGCGCACGACCAGTGGTCGTGCGCACTATGTTCAGTGGTCGTGCGCAGTGTTCCTGTGCAGTTTTTGCGCCCCGGAACACTCGCACAACCCCCGTGTCAACATGAAAGATCATCGGGCCACTGAAATGGGCATTCCACACATTCTCAAATATAGAAATTAAATTGCAACATAAAGCATGAGTAAGATAGACATGAAAATACACCGAAACGGGCCTAGAAGTGCACATAACATGGAATGTCAAATATGCATGAAAACATGCCTAAAGTGTAGTGCAAAGACTAGAAAATCGGCCCAAATGAGTCCGAAAATATGTATATAATTGGGACTCATCAATTTTATCAATAATTCACTTGCTCGCACTTGTATTTGAATCTTATCAATTGCTGCTGCAAAAATTCATAAGCTCATAATTACGCACGAAGCTACTATGAAATCAATCTCCGCATGTTTTATACGCTCCTAATTCTACAATCTTAGGGACACCTCAATAAACGTCCTTTTCAGTCATAGGCAGCCCACGATGCATCTTGCTACTATCAACGAAATCCCCCGGGTCGGTTAAGCTAACCTCCCACTACACGGCTCGAATCGCTCGCCATTACCCCCACGCAGTAGGTTCCGACACCACCTGAGTCTCGTCCTCTAAACCGCATCGTCAGGGCATGCCCCCCTCGCGCTTGCAAATGGTTTGAAGCGTTTGCCCTTCACCGCTACTATCAACGGCATCCCCCAGATCGGTTAAGCGAACCTCCCACTACCCAGCTCGAATCTCTCATCATTCGCCCATGTAGTAGGTTCCGACACCACCTGGGTCTCGTCCTCTAAACCGCGTCACCAGGACCTGCCCCCTTGCGCTCGCAAATGGTTCGAAGTGTTTGCCCTTCACTGCTGCTATCAATGACATCCCCCAGGTCGGTTAAGTGAACCTCCCACTACCCGTCTCGAATCGCTAGACATTCGCCCACGTAGTAGGTTCCGACACCAACTAGGTCTCGTCCTCTAAACCGCGTTGCCAGGGCCTGCCCCCCTCACGCTCGCAAATGGTTCGAAGCGTTTGCCCTTCACCGCTACTATCAACGACATCCCCCATGTCGGTTGAGCGAACCCCCCACTACCCGACTCGAATCGCTCTTCATTCGCCCACGTAGTAGGTTCTGACACCACCTGGGTCTCGTCCTCTAAACCGCGTCGCCAGGGCCTGCCCCCCTCGCGCTCGTTAATGGTTCAAAGCGTTTTCCCTTCCCCGCTACTATCAACGACATCCCCCAGGTAGGTTAAGTGAACCTCCCACTACCCGGCTCGAATCGCTCGCCATTCACCCACGTAGTAAGTTCCGACATCACCTGGGTCTCGTCCTCTAAACCGCGTCATCAGGGCCTACCCCCCTCGTGCTTGCAAACTGTTCGAAGCATTTGTCCTTCACCGCTCCTATCAACGACATCCCCCAGGTCGATTAATAGAACCTGCCACTACCCAGCTCGAATCGCTCACCATTCGCCCACGTAGTAGGTTCCGACACCACCTGGGTCTCGTCCTCTACACCACATCGCCAGGGCCTTCCCCCCTCGCGCTCATAAATGGTTCAAAGTGTTTGCCCTTCAGTGCTACTATCAACGACATCCCCCAGGTCGGCTAAGCGAACCTCCCATTACCCGGCTCGAATCGCTCGCCATTCTCCCACGTAGTAGGTTCCGACACCACCTTGGTCTCGTCTTCTAAACCACGTCGTCAGGGCCTGCCCCCCCCCCCCCCCCCCCCTCACGCCCGCAAACAGTTCGAAGCATTTTCCCTTCGCCGCTACTATCAACGACATCCCCTAGGTCGGTTAAGCGAACCTCCCACTACCCGGCTTGAATCTCTTGTCATTCTCCCACGTAGTAGGTTCCGACTCCACCTGGGTCTCGTCATCTAAACCACGTCGTCAGGGCCTTCCCCCCTCACGCTCGCAATGGTTTGAAGCGTTTACCCTTCACCGTTACTATCAACGACATCCCCCAGGACAGTTAAACGAACCTCCCACTACCCGGCTCGAATCGCTCGCCATTCGCCAATGTAGTAGGTTCCAACACCACTTGGGTCTCGTTTTCTAAATACCAACGCCATACAAGCAGGATATAGTTTGCCGTACAAAACATCGATTCAAACACCACAGAAACTCTAGCTAGAAGAGTTTGAAGCTGCAGCAGTCATACAAGCAACACAATCCACCAACAATCATAAAGTTAGCAAATGACGTTCCACAAACACATAGATACAGATATACCATTTCAGATACAAATACAACCAAAACAGAAAGGCATACAAAATAAAGGGGAAGCTACTCCTCGGCATTAGAAGAAGAATGTTCATCTTGGGAAAGATCTTCGGTGCCCAGTCTGGACACATCACAGCCTCGAGACCACGCAACCAAGCAGAAGGACTTCCCCACCCCACGCATGAAAGCCACCTTACGCGCATCCTCAAGCTGGGGCTCTACCTCCTTGCTCTAGATCTCCTCGCGAACCTCTTCCTCCAGACGCCAATGTGTTCAACAGATAAAGAAGAATCCAATAGCATCGGCCTACCTTGCGCGCACCGTCACGTAGCCTGAAAGAAAAAATTAAATATTACACTCTCAAACAAAAGCAGCGCGCATATGGACGCGTCAGCACTGTTAAAAAATTTGAGGTCCGGAGATGAAGTGAAAACAACGCGGAACACACTTCACAAATCCTTTCACAAGTGTAGCACAACAGTGACAATGAGAAGAACGAATAGTACTATGGCATTAACTATCTCTTTACAATGCAAGGTATACATGGCGAGACATGATTCATAAGAATCACAGAGGAGAGAAGCACAAAACACAAGTGTAAAACAAGCTGCAGTGACCTGGCACTTGAGACCGCCAGACCGCGCGAACAGACAAGCCGGACGGAAGCCGCTGAGACCGCGCAAACAGAATACAGACCACACCTGTCAGACTGCAACCCCAGACCGCCAACTTGTTGCTTTATTTCACTATTGAGAAACAAACAGTCCACACTTCTTGATCGCCCAGACCACACGGTCTTGATCAAAGAAGAACCCGCGAACACTGAACAAGAACTGCTTCCTGTGACAGACCGCAACTCAAGACCGCCTGGCCACTTTAGACCGCATGATCAACTGATTATATTGCACAGACCGCGAACACCTAAACACAGTCCGCCCGGACTGGTTTATTCAAAGCTGGAAGAAGGAGACAAGCTGACCGCGAGCTGCAAGCTGCTAATAGTTCTCATTAATAATGATGGGCCGTGCACCCCTATTTATAGGCGGGTAGACGGATGTCATCGCCGCACAACCGGGATACAATAACCGCCCATCAGATCGCGAGCGGTCTCGCAAAGCAGACCGCCCGAGCTCGGCAAAGCTCACAGCTCCTTTATAAAACCTTGCGTTTATAAACAAACCGCCCGGTCACTGCGGTCTCAATAAGTAGACCACCCGGTCTCCTCCCAATAACATCTGGCCGACTTAGGACAAGTCACCAGACCAACCCGCGCAAGCCGCCCGGATAGAAGAGGCGGTCTCCTAGATCAGACCGCTCAGAACAAACCGCTGATATAAAAGCAACCAGAGAACCAATGCAGACCGTGCGGTCTCTGCGGTCTCCAATCTTCAGACCGCCCAGCTCAACTTCACATCCACTTCAAAAATTTAACACTACCCCTTAAAGTGGGAAGTAGAAGTCAGCCCAAGCAAACTTCGCAACCGACCAAAAGGTCCCTTCGCCAGCGGCTTAGTAAAGATGTCAGCAACGTTGTCCTTGCTCTGCACATGCTCCACAATCAGAGATCCCTCCAACACCTTCTCACGAATGAAATGGTGATGAATCTCTATGTGCTTCGTACGCGCGTGACAAACTGGATTGCTCACCAGTTTGAGAGCACTCTCGTTGTCACCACGTAGCAGAGTAGGACCTCCCACCTCCCTATGATTGTCCTCCACAAGCCTCCTAAGCCAGATGGCTTCCTGAGCCGCCAAAGCCAAAGCTTTGTACTCTGCTTCTGTGGTGGAGACAGACACAGAATCCTGCTTCTTGCTGCACCATGATATAGCTGTAGAGCCTGTCATAAAGACATATCCAGTCTTCGATCTCCGATCATCCGAATCTCCTCCATAATCAGCGTCCATATACCCGTGCATGCAAAAGCCCGAATCTCTCCCGTAGAAGATGTTGGGGACTCGGCGCAACCAACTAGACCAAAATCCCGGACTGTTGGTGAAGGCGCTACCTATCCTTAATAGAGCTGGTCAACCAAGCAAGATCCACGTGGCAGCCAGTTAGGCCCGCGGGGGACACGCCCTTCCGCTTCGACTAGTGCCGCAACACCGGGGCAATTGCTGAACCGCAGTTCCAACAATCCCCCCCCCCCCCAGCAACGACCCGGGGTTTCAAACACGCGACCCCCTCTGATACCACTTGTTGGGGACTCGGCGCAACCAACTCGACCAAAATCTCGGACTATTGGTGAAGGCGCTACCTATCCTTAATAGAGCTAGTCACCCAAGCAGCATCCATGTGGCAGCCAGTTAGGCCCGCTGGGGACACGCTCTTCCGCTTCGACTAGTGCCGCAACACCGGGGCAATTGTTGAACCGCAGTTCCAACAAAAGAGACCCGAATCTGAGGTAGATTTGACATACTTCAATATACTTCTAGCCGCCACAATATGAGGCTTCCGAGGCTCTGCCATAAACCGACTCACCCTGCCAATTGCATAAGCAATATCTGGCCTCGTGATCGTCAAGTATATCAGACTCCCAACCAAAGCCCGAAACACCAAAGGATCGGTAAGAACCTTTCCTTCATCTCGCCGAAGATGAACTCCAACCTCCAGTGGAGTAGAGCTGCTCTTCCCCCCTTCCATGCCGAATCTCTTCAAGATTCGATCCGCATATCCCTTCTGGGAAACAAGCATTCCGCTCTCTTTCCTCTCCACTTCGAGCCCAAGGAAATGGTGGAGCTCGCTCAAATCCTTCATCTCAAATCTGATAGCTAGCTCAGCACGAAGCCTAGCTACCTCCAATTCAGAATTCCCCGTGACGATCATATCATCAACGTACAGCAGCACCAAGACCTGAAGCTCCCCCATCTTCTTTACAAATAAGCTCGAATCAGAATCAGAAGCAAAGTACCCGCAGAACTGGAGGTATTCTGCGATCTTCCCGTACCACGCCCGAGGCGCTTGCTTCAAGCCGTAAAGAGCCTTCTTGAGCTTATAAACATATCTTGGGTGCTCTTCGGATACATACCCTGGTGCCTGATCCATGAAGATATCCTTGTCAATCTCGTCATATAAGAAAGCGTTCTTCACGTCGAGTTGCCAAATCTTCCACCCTTGGCAAGCTGCCAATGCGATCACCACCCGGACCGAAGTCATCTTGGCAACAGAGCTAAATGTTTCTTCATAATCCTCCCCATACTTCTGATAGAAACCTCGAGCTACAAGGCGAGCCTTGTACCGCTCAATACTTCAATCAGCCTTCTTCTTCAGCTTGAAAACCCACTTGCAAGTCACCGGAGTAACCCCCTCAACCTTAGGCACCAAGTCCCAAGTCTCATTTTTCCCGAAGGCAGTCATCTCTTCATCCATGGCTTCTTCCCACTCCTTGACTCCAACGGCATTTTCCTAACAAGATGGCTCTCTCTCATCCAGGGGACCTGCGAAGAAACATGAGACAGCTCACCAAGTTCCCGCCCGTATACCGATCAGGTGGAATAATGGTCCTCTTGGACCTCCTCAGAGCTTGACTCTGAACCACCTCTTCCACTGCACTTTCTGGACTAGCTCTACTCTCAGGTAGACATGGAGCCTCGCTCCCCCTGCTTCCAGAACCCGAAGCACCTGATCCCGAGCTAGAAATACCTAGAGCACCTGGAGACACAGGCAACTCCACCAGAGCTTCCCTTGCAGCTTCCACTGGTCCACCATCTACCCTGCTTCCTTGTAACTCAACAGAAGAGTTACCTTGGTATGACGTAAGCTTGTCGAATACCACATCCCTTGAGACCACATATCTCCGTGTCTCAGGATCCATGCATCACCACCCTTTCCTCCGGTCATCATAACCGACGAAGACTAGCTTCCTTGCCTTAGCATCTAGCTTCGTTCGAAGGGCATCCGAAACATGCACATAGAAGGTAGAACCGAACACTCGAAAGTGTTCCACGCTCGGCTTCTACTTAAACATCAACTCATGAGGGGTCTTCATGTTGATGGGGCTGAGAGGCATCCGGTTGATAACATAGGCAACACGAGACATTCTCTCTGCCCAGAAGGATTTTGGGATACTCTTGGCATGAAGCCAGCATTTGCAAGTCTCTGTCAGGTGACAGATCTTCCGCTCTGCAACTCTGTTCTGTTGTGGAGTGTGAGCACAAGAAAGCTCCCTTTGGATGTCAAGCTTCCTGCAGAAGTTAAAGAACTCTTTGGAGGTGAACTCCCCTCCATTGTCTGTTCTGAACTTCTTCACCCGCAGGTTTAGCCGACCTTCCACCAGCTCCTTGAACTCCACAAACCTCTCGAACGCCTCTGACATCTCCTTCAGAAAATATACCCAAGTATATCTGGTGAAGTCATCAACCAAGATTAGCATATACCTGCTACCTCCAAGATTAGCAGTGTTGGTAGGTCCAAACAGATCACCATGGATGCACTCCAATGGTCTTTTACATCTGCTTTGTGATTTGTTAAATAGAAAGCGCTGAGCTTTACCAAACTGACAACCTGCACAAACATGACCATCCCCAAAAGATCACAAGATAGGCAGACCTTTCACCAGGCCTCTTCCCACCATAGCTTTCAACTTATCCATACCAACATGCCCAAGCCTTTCATGCCAGATAACAGCGCTATCGTTAGCACTCATTTTATCAACATAAGAACTTGTTGAAAGAACAAACAAGTCTTTCACCCGTCTCCCAACATGAGTGACTTCAGCTTTCACTGCTGAAATGTTTTCGAGAAATTTCACTTCTGTTGGACCAAACAGAACGTGATAGCCAGCGTCCACCACATTGGTCACTGAGAAGAGGTTCTTTTTCATCCCCGGAACATGATAGACACTCTTCAACGTAAGAGTACCTCTATCATAGTTCAATGAAACCACTCCCTCCTTCTCAACTACATGAATAGTATCGTCAGTCGTAATGATAGCGTCATTACCTGTATATGTCTGCAATGAGGAGAACTTTGACTCATCCCCAGTGAGGTGATGACCACACCCAGAGTACATAATCCAATCGTCCTGATAGTTGATGGAAATCATAGCCCGAACACACGTGCCCATCATGAATGCACCTCCACCACCCCAACTACCTTCAGAATTGGAACCAGCCTCCTCCTTTCTTGCAGCATGCCCCGGATGAATATTGACCTTGCAGTCCCTCTTGAAATGACCAAGCTTATTGCACCTGAAGCATCTAGGTCCTTCCTGCTTCTTCCCATCACGCTTAGGAGCATAGCTCCTCTCTTGCTGATATGAAGTAGACGGACCATCATCTCCAGATGATTTCTTCTTCTTCTTGTCCCATCTCTTCTTCTTGCCAGAGAAGAGAACCTCGCCTTCTCCCCCAGAGACTAACATCTCAGCCATTTGCTTAGCCAAACTTTCCTGCGAAGCAAGTAAGTTCTCCAGCTCCAGCAACGAAGGCTGATTGGCCCAGCCTTGAACAGAAGTAACAAAGGCAACATACTCCCTCCGCAAGCTGCGGATTATGTGCCTCTTTAGCTTAGCTTCTGAGATAGGCTCATCCGGGTCCAAAGTCGATATCTCTGCGCAGAGGTTCTTCATCTTCAAGAAGAACGTTGAAATGGACAAATCTCCTTGAGTTGCTTTCGCCAACTCATTTTCTAAGAACTGTAGCCTCGCTACATTCTTCTTATTGAACAAGCTATCCAAGGCTGTCCAAATTTCAGCAGCTGATCCACATCCAATGATGTGATCAAATAACTATGGAATGATAGCCCGCTTGAGAGTGAACTCCGCCTTAGCATTCGTTCTTCTCCAAGCCTTCACGAGCTCAACATTCCCATCATCAGGAACCACAGCTTGTCTTGCTTCTCCTCCAACTACCTCCCATAAGTCCTCGCCAAGAAGATAGCTCTCCATGCAAGACTTCCACTTCTTAAAGTTAGTCTGCGTAAGGAGCTCAATACCGAGACCTCTAGCATATCCTCCTTCCATTGTTATCCCACTGATTGCTAACCACTTGAGAAACCCGAGAGAAGTATCAGCACTTTCAGCTTCACAACCTCAGCAACCTGGCTCTGATACCATGTCAAAAAATTTGAGGTCCGGAGATGAAGTGAAAACAACGCGGAACACACTTCACAAATCCTTTCACAAGTGTAGCACAACAGTGACAATGAGAAGAACGAATAGTACTATGACATTAACTATCTCTTTACAATGCGAGGTATACATGGAGAGACATGATTCATAAGAATCACGGAGGAGAGAAGCACAAAACACAAGTGTAAAACAAGCTGCAGCGACCTGGCACTTGAGACCGCCAGACCGCGCGAACAGACAAGCCGGACGGAAGCCGCTGAGACCATGCGAACAGAATACAGACCGCACCTGTCAGACTGCAACCCCAGACCGCCAACTTGCTACTTTATTTCACTGCTGAGAAACAAGCAGTCTGCACTTCTTGATCGCCCAGACCGCACTGTCTTGATCAAAGAAGAACCCGCGAACACTGAACAAGAACTGCTGCCTATGATAGACCGCAACTCAAGACCGCCTGGCCACTTAAGACAGCCTGATCAACTGAGTCTATTGCACAGACCGCGAACACCTAAACACAGTCCGCCTGGATTGGATTATTCAAAGCTGGAAGAAGGAGACAAGTTGGTCGCGAGCTGCAAGCCGCTAACTGTTCTTGTTAATAATGATGGGCCCTGCACCCCTGTTTATAGGCGGGTAGACGGATGTCGTCAATGCACAACCGAGATACAATAACCGCCCATCAGATCGCGAGCGGTCTCGCAAAGCAGACCGCCCGAGCTCGGCAAAGCTCACAGCTCCTTTATAAAACCTTGCGGTTATAAACAAACCGCCCGGTCACTGCGGTCTCAATAAGTAGACCGCCCGGTCTCCTCCCAATAACATCTGGCCGACTTAGGACAAGTCGCCAGACTAACCCGCGCAAGCCACCCGGACAGAAGTGGCGGTCTCCCAGATCAGACCACTCAGAACAAACCGCTGAGACAAAACCAACCAGAGAACCAACGCAGACCGCGCGGTCTCTGCGGTCTCTAATCTTCAGACCGCCCAGCTCAACTTCACTTCCACTTCAAAAATTTAGCAAGCACCCTCACAACACGCACAACAAACGTCGCACACAAGCACCCGGGCAAGCACCCACGCATGCACCCGCACTAGCGTGCATGGGCGCCTGCGCGAGCATGCACGGGCGCCCGCGCATGCGCGCGCGGTTACCCGATCCAGCGCGCGCGACCACATGCTCTAGCGCACGCGGCTACCCGAGCATACGCGCAATGTTACCCGCGCTAGCGCGCATGGCTACCCGCGCTAGCGCGCGCGGGTCCCCATGCTAGAGCGCGAGCACCCGCGCATTGCGCACAGGCGCACCTGATGGCGCAAATCTTAGCACACCGCTAAAGGCGGTAGTAAGACTGCGGCACGAAACGGCAGTGTACCGATCGTTCAAGTAATATAAAATGGGAATGCATCCCCAAGTATCGATCTCAAAGGAACATAGTAAGGTGGAGTTTATTATCGAGGAAGGACTTGAGATTGAAGTCCTTTCGAGCGGATGGATGCGGAAATGGGGGATTTGGTTTGCGAATAATAAAATAAAATATTACAACTACTCCTATGCAATGCCGCTATGCAATGCTTCGCTTGGCGGAATGGAGACTAGGCAGGCCTTGAGCGCGCTGCGTCGCAAGGGCGGATGGACGAGTAGGCAAACGGAGTGAGGGTCGTAAGCACCTCTTCGACAAGCACGCCACTAGCAATTGCTAGTGCGGCGACGAACGTGACGGCGGGATGGAGGATGGAATGGGGCGCACCTCAAGCAACTCAAACAACAAACATTTCACATAGACATGAAATATATAGAAATACAAACTAGTTTAAGTGCAACTTCATCATAATAATGAGATCTAAAACATATACACATCAATAAGAGAAGAACAAGGCAAGAAATCGACCGAATCCGAAGGCTCGTTGTAGATTCACGGTTGGAATCGCCGGGTTATCAATCCGCGTCCAAGCTCGGTCCGCAACTACGTCCGGGGTAGAGAGAGCTGTCACTACTCTCCAATGAGCCCGTCTTCTTCGTGTCACGATCCGGTAGAGGTTGCAAACTTCCCCTTGCTTGATGGTAATGGCGGCTATGTCTTCCTTTGGAGCGCTAGGATGAAGGAGGAGGCCGGGAGGAAGCTCCGGCTCAAGATTGGCGTGAAGAACAAGCCCGGAGCACCTCCCGATGGTGGGCGGCGATGGAGGGGCAAAATCGGGCGGAACGGCGGAGCAGGGCGAGAAAAACAGCGAGGATCCGACCTAAAATCGCGAGCAGGGCAATTTATAGGCGCTAGACTGAACAGCGTGCACGGTCGTTGGCGCACGACCAGTGGTCGTGCGCACTATCATCCTGTGATCGTGCGCCTGACTGGACGGAGCCTGAAAGGGGAGAAAATTATAAAATACAATGTTCGCACGACCAGTGGCGAACGACCAGTGGTCGTGCGCGCTATCGTAAGTGGTCGTGCGATAAGGAAGACAGAACTCAGAATTCAGGGGGTAAGTGCACACGATCAGTGGCGCACGACCAGTGGTCGTGCGCAATAAAACCAGTGATCGTGCGCAGTGTTCCTGTACAGATTTGTACCGGGAACACCTGCACGACTCCTGCTCCAGCATACAACACTAATCAAACCACTGAAAGTGACACTTAACCATGTATGAAAACTAATAATGAAGATAAACAGGAAATAACACCAAAACGGGCCTAGAAGTGCACATAGCATGTAATAACAAATATGAGCGAAAACATGCCTAAAGTGTAGTGCATAGACTAGAAAATCGGCCCAGATGAGTCCATATATGTGTATATAATTGCGACTCATCACACCCCCAGACTTACCTATTTGCGCGTCCCGAGCAAACAAATTCTACGCGAATGAGGAAAGAAAAGTAGATGGCTTAAAATTACAATACAGAGTACCATGCGAAGTCGCATGCTCACGTGCATAAGAAAAATAGTATAGAAGGTTTCTGATTATATAAACAGTTTATGTATTTCTAAAAGAGTAAAAGCATATTACAACCACTCAAAATGGTGAACAACGGTGAATCATTCGGTCATGCATACGGAGAAAGTAAACCAAGCGCTGAGACGAGCATTGCTCAAGATCGTGATGCGGGACAAACTCCACTGAAATCCATCAGTGTCGGTGACCATAAGCTCGCCCGGTCACATTCTCTCCACGACACTAGATTGGTTCATAGCGTGAGTCGGTAGGACTTTAGGTTAGAGATGGGGCTTGGGTTACGGTGAGGTAAACAAAGATAAATATGGAGGCTAAGCACACCTAACCCAACATGAGCATAAGATAGAGCTACCCGCACGACGATAATAAACAAATGCACCACACCCCCAGACTTGGACTTTTGCAACATAGGTGTGTGCACCGCCCACTCCCAATACCAAAATTTCGAAATTTTCAATTCAACTTTTTTTCATAACAATCCCCCTTTTTTTTCTTTTCTTTTTCTACTTCATTCTTCTTTTTCTTTCTTTTCTTTTTTCAGCAAAAATATCAATTAATACACCCACAATTTCCACTATAAAAATTACCACATCAACACCCCCCAAAATGTAAACATAACTATAATTTTAAGCTCAGATTTGGGTATGCGACTAGGTTAGGCTTTTAAGCTTTTGGTGCGATAAAAGTGGGGCTGAATCAAGAGGAAGGGGTAGGCACAAAGGGGTTAGCAAGGGTAGATGATAGGCATGAAATAAAAAGCTCAACCGCCAAAATAATGGCCTACGTCATTCTCACGCACTAGAACTATCCTATGCCAATGCTTCAAGAATCGCTTGGGGCAAGTTCTAGCCACCGAGAAAGATTCTCCTTTCTCCCGACTCAAGCAATACGAGTCTAGCGATCGTTTACACACATCCCTATGCTACCGTTTGATTCCACCGGATTCACCATTTGAGTAGAGTAAACAACATTTACACTAATAGAAAAAATATAAAACCATAAGTATAAAGAGAAATCTAATCTACACAAATTTCTATGCAACCGAGCACTCGACTAGGAGCACTACTGGAGTCAACATTTTACTCTGCTACATAGTCCTAAGCCATCACCTAGACTTTCCCAAATAAGCGGGAGAATTAAATTCACAACAGAGCAGGCAAACAGATGAGTACGCGCTCAAGTGGGTGCTGTGGTGTGCAATGAAACTAAACAAACATTTTAAAAGAAATCTTCTAGTATGCAGTGTGATAGTGCACGTGAGCGGGTAAATAAAACTACTCTCCCCCAGACTTAAACTGAACAATCAACAAAATATATGACATGAAAATCAGAAAAGGCTAGGGAAAGAGAGTACCCAGTGCTCAGAAATGAGCACACCAGAAGATTGGCGTTTAACTCTAGACCAAGCTACAACACCCAACCAGAAGAATACCTGCAGGGGTCAGCTCCGCAAAAACAAGGGAAAATAGAAACGCTGAAATAACATAAACTAACTACGCAGGATTAGATAAATTAAAAATGCAGAAAAGAAAGATAACTACTGGGGTTATTGTCCTCCCAGCACGACTTATTTAGGTTTTGCACAGTTCTAGCTTATAGGCCTATGAAAAAAAAAGTGCACAGGTAACTGTTCTAATATGCGCATCGGTAGCGGGTACCGATACGGAGACAGAGCAGTCACCCCTCTACCTAAATATAGATACCTGCTCCTCACAGGTAGAGGGTAGAGAATGTAAGTGGAGGAGGAAATATCCTCACTCAACTCACCAAAAACATCCTTGCCCAGCAAGGTATCGTCCACAGCAGGTCCGCAGGAGGAGAAGGCAACGAATGAGGCTTCCTTAATGGAGGAGGAATCAACCTCCTCGCATAAAAGGACACACTCATCATTGACTTGAGCACAAAGCTCCAAGTCCTCCTGAAGTACCTGTGAAGATTCAACCTGCACAGGCTCGGGTGAAGAAGGGGGGTCAAGAAATAAAAGAGAAGAAGGACAAAAATAATCAGAAATCGGGGGAGTGATCCTGGTCTCACTCCCATCAGGTTGGGGAAGTAAAATAATGTTGGCATTGTCATCAATGCCGCAAGGTTCAGCGGGATCGACAGTGGCCATGCCTAAGATTTGGACTTTCTCCACCGGTGTTGAGGAAAGCTCCTCTTCACCTAGAAGGTTGTCCTCCTTCATAGGAATAGGCACAACACTCAGATCACCAGCCTCATCCTGCGACACATCCTCAACAATGTCGTCGGAGACGAGTATAGTATGCACAACAGGGGGAGGAGTAGTGCTCGGATAAAAGTCGAGCACCGATTCCTCACAAAGAATCGAATCCACTAGGGGTGGTGGATGCACTGGGAGAATAGGCTCAACAATGTTGGTGCATAGATCAGCCGCACATCCGGTGACCGTATCCATGCCATTCCCTTCAAGATGTAAAGGTGACAAAGATACATAACCAGATGTTGAAGGTGTGCCGCCAAAGTTAGGAGTTGGGGCGATCCGGATATCCGGCTCGTCATCCTCATCCAATTGGCGAAGATACTCGGCATAGTCCTTCAAGACATGATCAATGCTCCGACAAAACCGGCACTGCCTAGCGGGCTTCTTTGGCACAGCGGGTGCTGAAGCCGAAAAGAAGTAAGACGGTAAAGGCTCAGCAGAGTAGCCATAAGACTTACGCGCACCATATGGAGTATCAGACGAAGTCGGTGCTCCATATGCCGGGCTATAAGAATTATGCCTACTATTCTCCGTAGGGCATTCATCACTAGAGTGGGAGGTAGCTCCACACCAACGGCAACGGAAATTAAGATGTGCCCACATAGTGCGAAGATAAAACGATTCAAAAATAAAAATGTTATTGTGCAAAATACTACACCTAACAAAAATTACTAAAGCAACCTAATTAAAGCAGGAAAATGGAATAAAAAGAAATAAAACAAAGAAATGCAATTTACAAATGGAAGGGCTTCTCTCTCAGGTTCTCCCTCTCCAGAAAACTCACACGACTGTGTTCCCCGGCAACGGCGCCAAAAACTTGATGGCGCAAATCTTAGCACACCGCTAAAGGCGGTAGTAAGACTGCGACACGAAACGGCAGTGTACCGATCGTTCAAGTAATATAAAATGGGAATGAATCCCCAAGTATCGATCTCAAAGGAACATAGTAAGGTGGAGTTTATTATCGAGGAAGGACTTGAGATTGAAGTCCTTTCGAGCGGATGGATGCGGAAATGGGGGATTTGGTTTGCGAATATTAAAATAAAATATTACAACTACTCCTATGCAATGCCGCTATGCAATGCTTCGCTTGGCGGAATGGAGACTAGGCAGACCTTGAGCGCGCTGCGTCGCAAGGGCGGATGGACGAGTAGGCAAACGGAGTGAGGGTCGTAAGCACCTCTTCGACAAGCACCCCACTAGCAATTGCTAGTGCGGCGACGAACGTGACGGCGGGATGGAGGATGGAATGGGGCGCACCTCAAGCAACTCAAACAACAAACATTTCACATAGACATGAAATATATAGAAATACAAACTAGTTTAAGTGCAACTTCATCATAATAATGAGATCTAAAACATATACACATCAATAAGAGAAGAACAAGGCAAGAAATCGACCGAATCCGAAGGCTCGTTGTAGATTCACGGTTGGAATCGCCGGGTTGTCAATCCGCGTCCAAGCTCGGTCCGCAACTACGTCCGGGGTAGAGAGAGCTGTCACTACTCTCCAATGAGCCCGTCTTCTTCGTGTCACGATCCGGTAGAGTTTGCAAACTTCCCCTTGCTTGATGGTAATGGCGGCTAGGTCTTCCTTTGGAGCGCTAGGATGAAGGAGGAGGCCGGGAGGAAGCTCCGACTCAAGATTGGCGTGAAGAACAAGCCCGGAGCAACTCCCGATGGTGGGCGGCGATGGAGGGGCGAAATCGGGCGGAACGGCGGAGCAGGGCGAGAAAAACGGCGAGGATCCGACCTAAAATCGCGAGCAGGGCAATTTATAGGCGCTGGACTGAACAGCGCACACGGTCGTTGGCGCACGACCAGTGGTCGTGCGCACTATCATCCTGTGATCGTGCGCCTGACTGGACGGAGCCTGAAAGGGGAGAAAATTATAAAATACAATGTTCGCACGACCAGTGGCGCACGACCAGTGTTCGTGCGCGCTATCGTAAGTGGTCGTGCGATAAGGAAGACAGAACTCAGAATTCAGGGGGTAAGTGCACACGATCAGTGGCGCACGACCAGTGGTCGTGCGCAATAAAACCAGTGATCGTGCGCAGTGTTCCTGTACAGATTTGTACCGGGAACAACTGCACGACTCCTGCTCCAGCATACAACACTAATCAAACCACTGAAAGTGACACTTAACCATGCATGAAAACTAATAATGAAGATAAACAGGAAATAACATCAAAACGGGCCTAGAAGTGCACATAGCATGTAATAAGAAATATGAGCGAAAATATGCCTAAAGTGTAGTGCATAGATTAGAAAATCGGCCCAGATGAGTCCATATATGTGTATATAATTGGGACTCATCAGCACCCCCGCCCGCGCGCTGCGCACGGGCGAGCCCCTGCGCCCAGATTCACCCCCGCATGCGCGCTGCGCGGGGGTACACCTGGATGCGCCCCGCACACGGGCGCACCCCCTCACAGCACTCAGATCATCGGAGCGCGCGTCTTCACCGCGCTCCTCCGTCAACACGTAACTCCTTCTGATTTACCCCCTTTTGCACCATGCTCTTCGGCTCCATGCGCACACCAACCTCTCACAAAAAGTCCCCAAATTTCACTCGTTCTGGCACCTGACTTCAGGGACTTGGGGGGCAAACAATGGGGACTCTTCCATTTTATAGGAATTCGGGCTGTGAATAGCCGGAATCCCGTAACCCCCACTCCCTTAGTGGGGAGTTAAGAGAAAACCGAAACGCACTCGATCACCGCACCCGATCCCCGTGCACGATCATCGCCAAACCGCCCCGCTAGCGCCGTCGTCGGCCGGCCCCATCCCCGGCCAGCCATCCTTCGCGGCCAAGGGGCGGCAACCGGCCGCCACTCCCGCCCTGTGAGGGACGGCGGCAGGCCGCCCCTCGCTTTGTGGAGCGGCGGGCAGCCGCCCCTCTCCTCGAGGGGCGGTGGTCTGCCGCCCTCCTCCTTGAGGGGCGGAGGCCGGACGGCCCTACCCGTGAGAGGAGGCAGCCGACCGGCCCTCCCTGTGAGGGGCGGCGACCGCCGGCCCTCCCCGTGAGGGGCGGTGACCGGCCGCCCCTCTCCTCGAGGGCCTACGGACACCCGCCCCCCCCCCCCCCCCCCTCCTCCACGAGGGGCAACGACCGGTTGGTCCGCCCCCCGAAGTGAGGGTGTGATTATCTTCTAAAACCTCTTAATATTTAATATAAAAATTAATTAGATATTATCTGGTGGTTACAGACTGCAAATAACCACGTAACCACCATAACTTCCCCTGGAACCTATAAATATGGCCCAGGAGATCTCTTATTTTTCATCTTCTCTCCTCAGGATTTCTTCCTACGCCTCAGAGCTCTCCGGAATCCCCTTGGAGATCTCAATCTCCTTCGAAGACGCCTTCGAAAATCTTCAAGCACCTTGAAGATTCTTCGAACGCCCCCATCTCTTTCAAAGACGCCTTCGAAGATCTTCGAGCACTTTGAAGACTCTTCGAACGCCTACACCGCAAGAAGACGAGCGCGCTCCGCGCGCCTCACCAACGCATTCCACACATAGTCAGCACGTTCACCGCAAGCAAAGCGGCCAAAGGCAAGATTAAGTCAACTTCAAAGCGCCGGAAATATTTCAGATTCACGAGAGGTGGTCTGTCACCCTCCGAACGACTCTCTCTCCCCTCAAGTTATAACGATGAGCGGTCTGTCACCCTCGCCATCTCTACTAAGTCTTGTACAACAACAACAACGAATAGTAAAGTTTGGTCGACTCCGTCTCGACCACGTGGTTTTTCATCTTTTTCCGGGATTTTTCATGGCAAAAAGACTTCTTGTCCATTGCCTCATTTTCTGTGACTGTGTGCACACTCGACCGCTCTCAGACTAAGATGACCCGTTTTCTGACCGGTTCAAGGGGCCGCCAAGTAGACCGCAACAACCGTGAATATGAAAATTGTGTCACACATGATCTCCCACCTATAAAAATTTGGAAAATTTCTAAAATTATTTTGTATTTTTAATAAATGAAAACAGAGGAAAAATCTCTGTTTTGAATTATCAGAGGATAGTAGACCAGTGAATAAATTTTAGAAAAAAATTGATGGCAGGTGAACGTGAAATTCTGGAAATGTTTTAATATGAATTTCTTATTTTTTTAACAATTAAAGCTGGTCTGATTTCTTTTCAAAATATTGCAGAGCATTATACTCTCAATCAAAATTTGTGAGATATTTATGATTGATCAGTGGAGATGCCTAAGGCTCTGTTTGGGACAGCTCTGGCGGATGAAAAATATATTTTCAACCGTCAGAGGTGTTTTTTAACTGTTTGGGACAGCTCTTTGGGACAGCTTTTTGAAAAGAGCTTCTTCAAATAAGCTGTTTTAGAGGCTCTTTGAGAAGCCAGTCCAACATAGCTTTCTAAAACCCGTTTTTTTCTGTTTTTAGTTTTTTCTCTTTTATTAACTTCACCTCGTTGCATACCACTCCAGTACTTTCGTCCGAGAGAGCATTTTCGGTCGGACACTCGTTTTCAGCTGTGCACTCATTTTTCGCCCGTGCGGCCATTTTTCTCCCGGGCTTTCGTTATTTTCGCCCGGGCATGCATTTTCGCCCGGGCAGTCATTTTTCGCCTGGGCAGTCCTTTTTCGCCCGGGAGCGCGTTTTTTCGCCCGCGCGGATATTTTTCGTCCGGGCGGCCGTTTTTTTTGCTCGGGCGCGCGTTTTTAGCCCACGCGGCCATTTTTCGCCCGCGCGGCTATTTTTTTGCTCGGGCGCGCGTTTTTTCGCCCGAGCGGTCGTTTTTCGCCCGGGAGGCCGTTTTTTTGCCCGGGAGGCCTTTTTTTTTGCCCGGGCACGCGTTTTTTCGCCCGAGCGGCGGTATTTCGCCCGGGCTCGCGTTTTTCGCCCAGGAAGTCATTTTTCGCTCGGGCAGTCGATTTTCGCCCGGGTGGACGTTTTTCGCCCACACGGCGGTTTTTCTCCCGGAAGGCGGATTTTCGCCCGTGCGCGCGTTTTCCCACTTGCGGCCGTTTTTTCGCCCGTGCGGCTATTTTTCGACCTGACGGCCATATTTCGCCCGGACGCGCGTTTATTTCCGGGCGCGGGTTTTTTGCCCGGGCGCGCGTTTTTCGACCGTCCGAATGTTTTTCGCCCTGGCGGCTATTTTTCGCCCAGATGCGCATATTTTGCCCGGATGCCGTTTTTTCGCCCGAGCGGCTATTGTTCTCCCGGACGGCCGATTTTGCCCGGGGTGCTCGTTTTTCGCCCGGGAGCGCGTTTTTTGCCCGGGAGCGCATTTTTTTTTGCCCGGGCGCGCGTATTTCGACCGTACAACCGTTTTTCTCTCGGGCGGCTGTTTTTCGCCCGGATGCGCATTTTTCGCCCGGATGCGCATTTTTCGCCCGGACACGCATTTTTCGTCTGGCGGCTATTGTTCTCCCGAACGGCCATTTTTGCCCAGGGCGCATTTTTTTGCCCGAGCGCGCGTTTTTCACCCGGGCGCCCGTGTTTTGCCCAAGTGGCCATTTTTTGCCCGAGCTAACGTTTTTCGACCGATCGGCCGTTTTTCACCCAGCCATCCGTTTTTTGCCCGGGCGGCCATTTTACGCCAGAGCGACCATTTTTTGACCGGACACGCGTGTTTGCGTGGGCGCGAGTTTTCACAACCATTATATTTCAATATTTTTATTTAAAAAACAGTTTTCAAACAGTTGTTCTAACAAACAACTTAAATGAAAAAGCTATATTCCATCATCACGTATGCAAAGACTCTCCAAACAGTCTGCAGCTCTCTCATAAGAGTTTTTCTGGAAGCTCTATTCTAAAAGCTCTATTCAGGCTCTGTTTGGGACAGCTCTAGCGGATGGAAAATCTGATGATTGAATAGAGCTTTTAGAAAAACTCTTATGAGAGAGTTGCAGACTGTTTGGAGAGTCTTTGCATAAGTGATGATCGAATATAGCTTTTTCATTTAAGTTGTTCGGTGGAACAACTGTTTGAAAACTGCTTTTTAAATAAAAATATTGAAATATAATGGTTGTGAAAACTCGCGCCCAGACAAACAAGTGTGTCCGCCTGTCCGGTCAAAAAATGGTCGCTCTGGCGAAAAATGACCGCCCGGGCAAAAAACGGACGGCTGGGTGAAAAACGACCGACCGGTCGAAAAACGGTCGCTCGGGCAAAAAACGGCCACATGGGCAAAACACGGGCGCCCGGGCGAAAAAATGCGCCCTGGGCAAAAACTGCCGTCCGGGAGAACAATAGCCGTCGGGCGAAAAATGCTCATCCGGGCGAAAAATGCGCATCCGGGCGAAAAACAGCTGCCCTAGAGAAAAACAGTCGCACGGTCGAAAAACGCGCGCCCGGGCAAAAAATGCGCGCCCGTGCAAACAACGCGCGCCCGGGCGAAAAATGCGCACCTCGGGCAAAAACGGCCGCCCGGGAGAACAATAGTCGCTCGGGCGAAAAACGTGCGTTCGAGCGAAAATCAGCCGCTAGGGCGAAAAACAGCCGCACGGTCGAAAACGCGCGCCCGGGCAAAAATTGCATGTACGGGCGAAAAATGGCCGTCAGGGCGAAAAGCAACCGCACGGGCGAAAAATGGCCGCAAGTGAGAAAACGCGCGCACGGGCGAAAATCCGCCTCCCGGGAGAAAAACCGTTGCGCGCGCGGAAAACGTCCACCCAAGCGAAAAATGACTGCCCGGGCGAAAAAACGCGCGCCCGGGCGAAAAACGGCCGCCCGGGCGAAAAACGGCCGCCCGGGCGAAAATCAAGCGCTCTTGCGAAAAATGCGTGCCCGGGCAAAAAAAGGCCTCCCGTGCGAAAAACGACCGCTCAAGCGAAAAACGCGCGCCCGATCAAAAAATGGTTGCGCGGGTGAAAAAAGGCCGCGTGGGCGAAAAATGCGCGCCCGAGCAAAAAAACTGCCGCCCGGGCGAAAAATGCGCGCCCGGGCGAAAAAGGACTGCCCAGGCGAAAAATGACTGTCAGGGCGAAAATAACGAGAGCCCGGGCGAAAAATGGCCGCACGGGCTAAAAATGATTGCACGGCCGAAAACGAGTGCCCGACCGAAAATGCGCGCTCGGACGAAAATACTGGAGTGGTATGTAACGAGGTGGAGTTAATAAAAGAGAAAAATCTAAAAACATAAAAAGAGGTTTTTAGAAAACTATGTTGGACTGGCTTCTCAAAGAGCCTCTAAAATAGCTTATTTGAAGAAGCTTTTTTCAAAAAGCTGAGCTAAAGAGCTGTCCCAAACAGTTAAAAAACAGCTCTGGCGGTTGAAAAATCACTTCTCAATCCGCCAGAGCTGTTCCAAATAAATTTTTAATAATGCCTCTAAAAAAATTTATTTGGAGATTTTCTAACAATTCCTCCTATTATTAAAAATTTTATTGGAAGATAAAGGTGAGCAAATGAAATAAAGAGGGTTGACTATGCAATCAAAAATCTTGAGAATTTTATAAGTGAACAGTAAAGAGTAGATGCAATCTTTGAAATTTTTGGGGAATTTTATAAATATTCTTGATGTCTAAAAGATTTTAATTTGAGCTCAAAATGAGTTTAAAAAAAATTAGAAGAGGGGTGGAAGTAGGCGTGGGCTTTAAAACCGGGCCTGGGGGCCGGCCCAGGCCCGGCCTGGCAAAAGCCCGGATAGGCCCGGTGGCGGGCTAAGCCCGCCCCGGGTCAGGCCGGGCTACGGGGCCCTTGCAGGGCCCCGATTTTGGGGCAAAGCCCAGCCTGAAAATCGGCTCAGGCCAGGCCGGGCAAAGCCCGATTTTTAGGCCCGGGCAGAGCTTGCCCAGGCCCATTACCAACGGCTAAGAGTCTTTGGGTGCACCCAACGGCTATATAGAGCCGTTGGGTGCACCCAACGACTCTATAGCCATTGCGGCTGCTGCCACCTACAGCATTAAATGTTGATGCAGGCGACAGCAGCATAAAGTGGATGCTACCACATTATTAAAGTGGCAGCAGCCACTTTAGTTTTTATTTTATTTTTAAATAAAAATTTTAAACTAAAATTTTATATATAATTTTTTTATTAAAAAAAAATCTATTTATACCCCCCCCCCCCTCTCCCTTCAATATCTCTTACTCACTCTCTCACTCTCTCTCTCTCTCTTACTCTCTTACTCTCTCTCTCTCTCTTACTCTCTCACACTCTCTCATTCGATATTTCGATGTCGTCGAGCATGGCGTCATCGTCATCAACGTTGGTGCATGAAATTGTGGAACACAAACACACGGCTCCAGTGTGGGAGCACTTCGAGAAAGTCAAAGTCAGCAACGAACACAGGCCAAAGTGTAAACTATGCGCGAAACTGCTCACCCTCAGTGACAACTCCACACTCGCACGACACATTAAGTCGTGCATGACGAAGCAAGCTCCCGAGTCCAGTCAGACGCAATTATCGGGATACAGACAAATATGGACATACGATCAAGCTCGGCAGCGGGAGCTGCAGGTGAAGAACGTCATCAGACGTGGGTTGTCGTTCAACCACTATGATAACGCGGAGGAGACCGAGTACATACATTAAGGGCTTCAACCCAAATATCATCAAGTAAGTCGATCCACCAGTAAGCGCGACACACTTAAATATTACTTAGAAGTAGCCCTGCACAAAAAGCCCGACCGGGCCGGGCCGGTACCGGGCCTGAAGGGCCCGGGCTTTTGCCAACCGGGCTCGGCCCGGGCTTTATTTGCAACCGGGCCGGGCCGGGCCGGGCTTTTGCCCATGGAAGGGGGCCTGCCTAGGCCCCCAGGGCCGGGCCGGGCCCTGGCCGGGCCCGGCCTTATGGCTGCCATGGCAGCTTGCTTGCAAAAACCGGGCTTTTCAAGAGCCCGGTAAACCGGGCTTTGCCCGGCCCGGCCCGGCCCGGGCTTTTGCATAATATGGGGGCCCAGTTAGGCCCCCTAAGCCCGGCCTGGCCCAGGCGGGCTTTGCCCGGGCCCGGGCCTTACCGGGCTTTTACCGGGCCGGGCTCGGGCCGGCCTAGTGGGCCCGGGCCTTTTGTGCAGGGCTACTTAGAAGCGAAACAATCTTTAATAAATTATTTTGAAAATTTTGAGGTCAAGTAAGTTTAACGAGCGACGTTTGGTCAAGTAGTATACAATTAGGATTATCATATATTTGTATAACTTGTCGCTTGGTCGATCCCGTTTCTTGGGATCTAAATAAACGCATAATATGTTTTGAAAGTTTTGAAGTCCCGCACACCGGTGAAGCGATTTATCAAATTATATTAAAATGTGTGCGGGAATTTAAAATTAAAGATAAAATTATGAGAATTACTTTCGATAACGCCACAAATAATACCACCGCAATTAAGTGGTTAAAATGTGATTTAAAACTTATGTTAAACGGTGCATTTTTTCATACTCATTGTGTATGTTACGTTTTAAATTTAGTCGTACATGATAGTTTAGCATATTTGAACCATCTATTAATAAAATTCGTTTAATGTTATAATTTATTTATAGTTCTAAACAACGACGACAAAATTTTAAAAAATTCGTAAACGCACAAGGTGAATTTTTTTTGAAACTTTTATTTGACATGCCAATTAGATGGAACTCGACCTACACAATGTTAAAATGGGCGATTCGTCAAAAATCACTCCTTATGGAATATTATACTACGTTAGGTATATATGTTCGATTTAGTGAGTCCGATTGGGCAGTTTTAGAAAGTTATATGGAATTATTAGAAGTTTCTTACACTACAACAAATTATTTATCGGACGTATATTATCCTACTAGCTCGCTAGTTATTGAAAATTTTGTTAATATAACACAAAAATTAAATTATTTTAAAAAACATATCGGATGACAAGATTTAATAAAATTAATGGATTTTTTTAAAAAATATTATAAAGAAATGCTAGCGATGTTTTCATGCGCCGTCGCTTTAAATCTTCTATTCGGCGTAGAAGGCGTTGAAAATTTAATAGAAGAAATAAATAATAATTTAGGCGAAAATATTTGTTACTCAAATTTGGATAACATTAGTATTTTAAATTTTAACACTATTTTTACTGAATGCTATAATTATTACTATAATTTATACGGATCGCGGCCCCGGGAGGATGTGTCGCAACCAAAAAAATGTGATAGTTTTAAAAATAAAATGTTAGAGCTAGCATCTAAAGCGCGCAAAACTTCTAGTTGTTTAAATGAATTAGTTTGTATACAAAGACAAAATTTCGTGATTTTATGAGTACGGACGAAATAGAAAATTTTGATCTTTTAAAATGGTGGAAAGGTAAAGTAAATACATATCCTATTATGGCTTATATGGCCCGAGATTTACTTGTTAAAATTTTTGATTTGAATCATTAGGAGTAAGCAGGAGTTGCATCAACTGAGTTAAAGCCAAACAACCATAATGCCACACAACAACACAAGAACCTTTATTGAAGCACAAACTTCATTTACAATGCGAGGTATACATAGCGAGATATGATTCATCAGAATCAAGGAGACGAGAAGAACAAAACACACCAAAACAAATCTGGCGGCTAGACAAGCTGAGACCGCACAGACCGCTCGACTCCAGAAGTCGCCCGGCTTGACCTGAGACCGCGCGAACATAAAACAGACAAGCCGCCTGCACTATAAGACCGCCACCTCAGACCGCACGAACTGGAGCTTTATTGGAACAAAGAATTGAAGCTGTCAGCAGACCGCAACTCAGATCGCCTAACCGCTGAAGGTTGCCTGATCGCTGAGCTCGCTGCGAACAGCACAAGAACGAACATAAACCAGTTCGCAGACTGACCGCTGCCGAACTGTTTATTCAAGCCGCTGGGAATCACCAAGGAAGGAGACCGCAACCTGCTGACCGCAAACAGTTCTCGTTTGGAATGACGGGCCCTACACCTCTATTTATAGGCGGGTAGACAGATGTCGTCACCGCACAGGAGAGATACAATCACCACCCGTCAGATCGCCAGCGGTCTCATAAGTAAGACCGCGCGACCACACTACTTGGACGATCATCCGACCAAGACACGGATCAGCAGACAGGTCGCGCGAACACGAGACCGCGCACAAGCTACGCGGGCACAAAGGTACTCCTCCCTTAGACCACCAGGAGCAACCAGGAACCATCTGGCCGACTTCAAACAAGTCGCCAGATCGCCAAGACAGACCGCCCGGATAGACGGTCATATAAGAACAACCCGCCCGGTCTTCCAACAAGGAAGACAGACCAACCAGCAAATCAACTCGGAAACAGACCGCAACTACAAGGAATAGACCGGCAGAACCAGCAGTCCGCCAGAGCAAACCGGCAGAGCCAGACCGGCAGAATAAACACAAATCGCGCGGTCTCGGCGGTCTCGGCGGTCTCCAAAAACAGACCGCCCAGTCTCTACTTCACTTCAAAATTTCAACACTCCCCCTTGAAGTGGGAAGTGGAGACTAGCCCGAGTAAACTCCACAACCGTGTAAACGGTTCCTTCGCCAGCGGCTTTGTGAAGATGTCTATGACATTGTCCGCACTCCGAACATGCTCGACCATAAGAGATCCTCCCAACACCTTTTCACGAATGAAATGGTGCTCAATCTCTATATGCTTGGTCCTCGCGTGACATACTGGATTATTAACCAGCTTGAGAGCACTCTCATTGTCCCCGCGTAGCATAGTGGGACCTCGAACCTCCTCATGAACGTCCTCCACCAACCTCCTGAGCCAAACGGCTTCCTGAGCTGCCAAGGCCGAAGCCTTGTACTCCGCTTCTGTGGTAGATACGGACACCGAGTCCTGCTTTTTGCTGCACCAAGAGATAGCTGTGGGGCCCGTCATAAAGACATAACCAGACGTTGATCTTCGATCATCCACGTCTCCCCCGTAGTCAGCATCCATATACCCATGCAACTCCAAGCTTGACCCTCTCCTAAATAGGAGACCCAAATCAGAGGTCGACTTCACATATTTCAGAATACCTTTTGCCGCCAAAAGATGAGGCTTCCGTGGTTCCGCCATGTACCGACTCACTTTGCCAACTGCATAAGCAATATCGGGCCTCGTGATGGTCAAGCAAATCAAGCTCCCAACCAGAGCTCGTAACACCAACAGATCAGATAGAACTCTTCCCTCATCCTTCCGAAGTTTATGATGTTGTTCCAGAGGTATAGAGCTGCTCTTCCCTTCTTCCATGCCGAATCGTTGAACGATCCGCTATGCATACCCTTCCTGAGAAACGAGCACTCCGCTCTCCCGCCTCTGGACCTCGAGTCCAAGGAAATGGTGAAGCTCCCCCAGATCCTTCATCTCGAACATGATAGCAAGCTCAGCTCTCAGCCTTGCTACCGCCTCCTTCGAGTTCCCGGTGACAATCATGTCATCCACATACTGCAGCACAATAACCCGAAGCACCCCCTCCTTCTTGACGAAAAAGCTAGAATCAGAGTCTGAAGCAAAGAACCCGCAGAATAAAAGATACTCCGCGATTTTTCCATACCACGCCCGAGACGCTTGCTTCAACCAATATAAGGCCTTCTTCAGTTTGCAGACGTAGTCCGGACAATCCTCCGAGATGAAACCCGGCGGATGGATCATGAAGATATCCTTGTCAATCTCTCCGTATAAGAAAGCATTCTTAACATCAAGCTGCCAAATCTCCCATCCACAAGATGCCGCCAAAGCGATAACAAACCGGACCGAAGTCATCTTTGCCACTAGACTAAACGTCTCATCATAATCTTCACCATACGGCTGTGAGAACCCGCGAGCTACAAGGTGAGCCTTGTATCGCTCGATCGTGTCGTCAGCTTTCTTCTTGAGTTTATAAACCCATTTGCATGTCACAGGGGTATTGCCCTTGGGCCTGGGCACTAGAGACCAAGTCTCATTCTTCATGAGAGCATCCATCTCCTCTTGCATAGCAATATCCCACTGCTTCACGCCTTTGTCTTTCTCAAAGCTCGACGGTTCCCTCTCATCCAAGGGACCAACGAAGAAACAAGAGACGAAGCTCACCATGTTTCCTCCTGTGTAACGATTTGGTGGCTTGATAGTCCTCTTCGACCTCCTAAGAGGTTGCACCTGACTAACCACCTCCTCAGCTGCTTCTTCTGTGCAAGCTCCTCTTCCAGATGAACTTGGAGCATCGCTCCCCCTGCTTCCAGAACCTGAAGCCTCCATCTCAGAGCTTGACACAATAGGAGCTCCTGGTGAAACAGGCAACTCCACTTGAAGATCTTCCGCAGCCTTCCCTTCTTTATCAACCCTGTTCTCCGGCAGTTCAACTACTGAACTCCGCTTGTAGGAAGTCACTTCATCGAACACCACATCCCGAGATATAAAAGATCTTCGAGTCTCAGGATCCATGCATCTCCATCCTTTCTTCCGCTCATCATACCCAACAAAGACTAGCTTCCTTGCTTTCGCATCTAGCTTTGTCCGAAGAGCATCAAGAAAATGCACATAACAGGTTGACCCGAACACCCGAAGGTGTGCAACACTCAGCTTCTCCTTAAACATCAGTTTGTGAGGGGTCTTAATGTTGATAGGACATAAAGGCATCCTATTGATGACGGAAGCTGCACAAGACATTCCCTCCGCCCAAAAGGACTTTGGGATACTCTTGGCATGAATCCAGCATTTGCAGGTTTCGGTCAGATGACGGATCTTCCTCTCCGCAACGCCATTCTGCTGTGGAGTATGGGCACAAGTGAGCTCTCTCCGAATGTCGTGTTTCCTGCAAAAACTTGAGAACTCACCAGAGGTGAACTCCCCACCATTGTCAGTTCTCAATTTTTTCACCCGCAGGCCTAACCGACCTTCCACCAGCTCCTTGAACTCCACAAACTTTGCAAAAGCTTCCGACTTCTCTTTCAGAAAATACACCCAGACATATCTGGTGTAATCGTCAATCAACACCAACATATATCTGTTGCCTCCAAGGCTTCGGGTGGCAGTCGGTCCCATCAAATCACTGTGAATGCACTCCAACGGTGCTTTGCATCTTGTTTGCGATTTATCAAATGGAAGTCGATGAGACTTACCAAACTGACATCCAGCACAAACATGACCGTCTCCATAAGAGGACAAGCTAGGAAAGCCCTTGACAAGGCCCCTTACCGCCATAGCCTTCAATTTGTCCATGCCAACGTGCCCCAACCTTTCATGCCAGATAGCCGCGCTATCATTGGTCTTCATCTTATCAACATAGATACTTGTCGATAACACGAACAAGTCCTTCACCCGCTTTCCAACATGGATAACATCTCCCTTTATCTTCGGTTGAGTTTTAAGAAACTTCACTTCTGTTGGGCCAAACAGAACGTGATAACTGGCATCGACCGCATTGGTCACAGAGAAGATATTCTTCTTCATACCAGGCACGTGATAAACACTCCTCAAGGTGAGTGGACCCTTATCACTGCTCAGGGAGACAACACCTTCTTGTTCGACAGCATGAACAGAATTATCAGTCGTAATGATATCATCGTTACCTGAGTAAGGTGCCAAAGAAGAGAACTTTGATTCATCCCCGGTGAGATGGTGTCCACACCCTGAATCAACAATCCAATCCTCTTCGAAGTTGATGGCAGCCAAGGCCTTAATGGGCATCACCGTCATATTAGCCGCAAAGGCTCCTCCCCATCCAGCTTCATCAGACTTTGGCTTCTCCTTCTCTGCTACATGTCCCGACTGAAGATTAACACGGCAATCCTTCTTGAAGTGGCCGGTCTTATTGCACCTGAAGCACCTTGGTCCATCTCCCTTCTTCTTCCTATCAGACTTAGGAGCATAACCCCTATCCTGCTGACCTGAAGTAGAGGGTCCATCATAACCTGGCTTCTTCTTCTCCCATTTCTTCTTCTTCTTCCCAGAAAACAACACATCACTATCTCCCCCAGAGATAGAAGTCCCCGCCATCTGTCTTGCCAAACTTTCTTGCGAAGCAAGTAAGTTCTCCAGCTCCAACAGAGATGGTTGATTTGCCCAGCCCTGAACTGAAGTCACAAAGGCAAGATACTCCTTCCGCAACCCGCGGATGATAAGCCTCTTCAGTTTTGCCTCCGAGATGGGCTCATCAGGGTCCAATGCAGAAATCTCTGCTGTGAGGTTCTTCATCTTGAGAAAGAAGGTAGAAATAGAAAGATCGCCTTGAGAGGCTTTCGCTAACTCATTTTCAAGAAACTGTAGCCGAGCTACATTCTTCTTATTGAACAACCCGTCCAAAGACGTCCAGATCTCAGCAGCAGATTTACATCCAATGATGTGGTCAAACAGCTCTGGTGAGATAGCCCTCTTGAGAGTGAACTCTGCCTTAGCATTCGTCCTCCTCCAAAGTCTCACCTCTGCCATATTATCTCATGCTAGAAACACCTATTGTGTGTCTTCTCCACCAACTATCTCCCATAGATCCTCGCCAAGTAAATAGCTCTTCATACACGACCTCCATTTCTTATAGTTAGTCGATGTAAGGAGTTCAATACCAAGCCCTCTTGCGAATCCGCCTTCCATGGCAATCTATGTGGTCTCTTCTTCACAAAGATGATGACAACTCAAGTTGATCACTATTTATCCACTTCAACAACCTCCCTCTGATACCATGTTAAAATTTTTGATTTGAATCGTTTAGGAGTAAGCAGGAGTTGCATCAACTGAGTTAAAGCCAAACAACCACAATGCCACACAGCAACACAAGAACCTTTATTGAAACACAAACTTCATTTACAATGCGAGGTATACATGGCGAGACATGATTAATCAGAATAACGGAGACGAGAAGAACAAAACACACCAAAACAAATCTGGCGGCTAGACAAGCTGAGACCGCACAGACCGCTCGACTCCAGAAGTCGCCCGGCTTGACCTAAGACCGCGCGAACAGAAAACAGACAAGCCGCCTGCACTGTAAGACCGCCACCTCAGACCGCACGAACTGGAGCTTTATTGGAACAAAGAACTGAAGCTGTCACCAAACCGCAACTCAGATCGCCTAACCGCTGAAGGTCGCCTGATCACTGAGCTCGCTGCGAACAGCAAAAGAACAAACATAAACCAGTTCACAGACTGACCGCTGCCGAACTGTTTATTCAAGCTGCTGGAAATCACCAAGGAAGGAGACCGTAATCTGCTGACTGCAAATAGTTCTCGTTTGGAATGACGGGCCGTGCACCTCTATTTATAGGCGGGTAGACGGATGTCGTCACCGCATAGGAGAGATACAATCACCACCCATCAGATCGCCAGCGGTCTCATAAGTCAGACCGCGCAACCACACTACTTGGACGATCATCTGACCAAGACACGGATCAGCAGACAGGTCGCGCACAGGTCGCGCACAGGTCGCGCACAGGTCGCGCGAACACGAGACCGCGCACAAGCCGCGCGGGCACAAAGGTACTCCTCCCTTAGACCACCAGGAGCAACCAGGAACCATCTGGCTGACTTCAGACAAGCGTCAGATCGCCAAGACAGACCGCCCAGATAGACGGTCATATAAGAACAACCCGCTCGGTCTTCTAACAAGGAAGACAGACCAACCAGCAGATCAACTCGGAAACAAACCGCAGCTACAAGGAACAGACCGGCAGAACCAGCAGTCCGCCAGAGCAAACCGGCAGAGCCAGACCGGCAGAATAAACACAAATCACGCGGTCTCGGTGGTCTCCAAAAACAGACCGCCCAGTCTCTACTTCACTTCAAAATTTCAACATTACTAACGATCCAAGCTAGCACAGTAGCTTCGGAGTCTATTTTTTCTCTTAGTGGCAGGGTGTTGAACGAGCGGAGAAGTCGTCTAAGCGAAGAATCGCTCAAAATCTACATATACTACAAGGATCACTTGGATGCAATGAGGATGAAGCAGCATACTTCAAATTTGGAGGATAGTTCATCCGAAATGGAAGACGAGATGGACGCAATCAACCTAAATTAGTTAAAAGCACCGTTTAAAGCTCAAAGCCTCAAAGGTGGTGTAAGACCCCATTTTTTCGCTACAAAATTGGGTCTTATGCCCAGAACCGCTGCTTTGCGGTGACACCAACACACGGGAAGTTCGCCACTACAAAGCACTGATCCTTCCGATCATATCGATCACAGAAGAAGAAAAGAATAAACGAACAATTAGAAGTTCAAGTCCACAATCACATGCTATATATAATAAATGTCCACATGGTATAACTGAAATAACAAAGGTTACAATAATAAAGGGCTCATGCCCTGTACATCATGTCCTCACTACAAGATCACTCGCGGAATCTAACTGCCAATCACTCACTGATCCTGAATCTGGTGCTCCTGTACAAGACTGGCCCGCCTCCGTGACCCTAGTGAGCCCAATAAAAGTCGGGATGTTACACTCCGTCTAAACAGGCCTCTGGTGCTGTTGCGTCTCCTCGATCCCCTAAAATGATATGGTCCACCGACCGTTAGTCAAAAAGACGTCTTAAGCCTCGTTTCCCACCACCCATCCCCCAGTGGATCCTAGGCACCGTGCGGGAGGATGAAGCGGAGGACATCAAGGGGTATAAAAAAAGCAGGTGACACGACCTAGCTACAGGAATAACTACCACTACACAGGTGTATATATAATTTAGGCAGTAATGGAGCATGGTAAAGAGCAAGTAAAGAACAATGAGTAAAGATAAGTACACAATAGAAATATAACCATTGATTTATACGAATGCCCATACAAACCTATAGACCAAGGGTTCATTTATCAGGGCCTCTGTATAAAATGTCCCATAACCAATTTATACGATAGGGGTAGGGGTTAAAATGCAATGTTTATGCTATGACATGCAGAGTTATGCAATTTATGCTATGTTCACACAAGTGCAACTCACACACTTCGACTCTATGCGCACAAACCTTTGGTTCCCCCTTTTTGGAGCTAGCAAGACTCCCAGGATACTCCAGTAGTGGCAAACGGAAGCGGTGGGTTGGGCCTCTCCTGTTGGATCGGTAGGCTCCCTTAGAGGGGGGGGGGGGGGGGTGAATAAGGGTTTTAAAAACTTATATTATATTTTGAATAACTTTGAAAAGCATGATTACAAAACTTGATCTCTTATCGAAGCTAGAAATCAAAGCTAATAGAAAAAGACTCTTTTTGTTTTCTATACCGACTCGTATCGCCACGAACCGGTTGGCTTTAGCCGATCCTTCCCCGGATACGGCCTCAAGCCGCATTAGCCAACCCTTCACCAGATATGGCCTCGAGCACCCCCTAGACCTACTCCCGAGACCTAGTCGCCAACACGAGGTGAATTTCAGCCCTAAGTTCTACCCAGACCTAGTCACCAACACGAGGCAAATTCACTAACCGTTTACAAGAAGAATATGAAATGAAAAGACAATAATGTAAAACTCCCTCTATGTGGATCTCTTGGAGAAGTAGACGAAGACGCAGAGTATGATCGTAGTCGATGCGGTCTTTCATCACGATGATGACGCGTGTTGAAATCTTCTCCACGGATCTCCTTTAGTCTTTATGGATTTGTGGGAGTATCACTCTGAATCTTCCTTTCTATGATATGGCACGAAGCTCTGGAATTTAGGGTTATGGAAGTGTGTGGAAGACGGAGCCAATGGGTCCTTTTTATAGCCTCAGCGCTAGCGCCTGCGCTAGTGCTACCGCCGACGCTATCCCATATTAAGTAATATTTTGCGCGCGAGAATCTTTAATCCGGGGAAACAATTTCACCATTCCTCTTGTGCTCCGAGCTACCGCCAGCGCTAGTAGATACCACCAGCGCTATCCCATATTAGGACACATTCTGCGCGGCAGAATCTTCAATCCGAGGAAACAATTCCTCCTTGCCAACTGTGTGCGTCGCTACCGCCTGCGCTATCGGCTACCGCCAGGCGCTATCTCCTTCCATATGTGCTCCCGAAATTGCGCTATCATCGCTAGCGCCAGGCGCTAAGTGGTACCGCCGACGCTAGTGGGAGACTTGGAATTGCTGGCTCAAAATTGGGGGCAACCATCCTTGAGTCATGTGGACTTTGATTTCCTGCACACTTAAATACACAAGATAAAATACACATAGGATTTGTTATTCTCAAACCTAGGAGATGCAGAAGACCATGTTCCAACAAACTCCCTCTTTTGATAATAACAAATCCATTAATGATAAATCAGAGCATTAATAAATAAGCAGGATGAAAATATATTTGTGTGTGTGTGAGAGTGATGACTTAGGATAATTATTGATTTTAGCATTTAGAATTGCTCCCCCTAAATACATGCTCCCCCTAAGTGAATGTTCTCCTAATATGTAAGCTATCATCTTAATTAAGCATTATAGTTTGATAGTAGATTAATATTTATCATGTTAGTTCTCCCCCTTTTGTTATTAGCAAAAGCGGGTAAGGAGACATCACTAAAAGTTGATAAGAAGATAAAAGCATGATCGAGCTTGTAGAGAAGGAAATGATAAGGAGTTTTAGAATACTTTTCATTTAAAAAGATCAGAGTTTGAGTATTACAACATTTTCATAAATCAGAGTTTGTAGTATAACCAAATTGTAATGATTTCCAAGTAACTAAACTACCCAGACAATATATCTACACCCTAGCCCCATACTAAGTGACGGATGGGCATGACGAGCTGCATACATGCCGTAGGTTGGGGTGTTATTCCCATATGCTAACACTAGACACAACTTAACCTAGCACTCTTTCCCCCCAATGCCTCGCAAGGCCCCACTGGAACCCTCCCCGGTTAAGGATAAGACATGACTAGGATAAAGGTTATCTAATGTCTACAACCCTACGCCCCCGCTATGGTGAGAAATGAAGTCATGGATAATAATTATTGGAAACATTTAAGCATTTTAATTCTAATGACATAGCCTATGGATTTATATTTTTATTTGAATTTATGAAAAAACACTCACATAGCTATTTTGAAGTCCATTACTATATCAAAGTTTTTTAGCGTAATAATATTTTCATAGAAATAAATCAGAGTTTTATAGCAAAGTAAAATCCATGTTAAAAGCAACCAATATAGAGTTTACCAAGCAAGTCTACCACTTGTTGCAAGAAAGGAATTTGAAGATTCAAGTGATGATGCATACAAAATGAAAAGACTTTAAATAAGCATGAAAGCGCAAGGTAAAACAATTATATGGTGATGATGCGGAAGACTTATAGAAATACAAGAAACATCTTATTGTAATCAATGATGATCAATAGAAAGACATATGAGTTAAATTTCAAAAAGAAGATGTTTTGTAAATCATTTTTCAATTGAAATCTTTAAGTTTGATAATGAAGTAACCAAGCATGAAATAATGTTATCAAAAAGATTGCTACAATGTTATTTTAATTCACAAATTCAAAACATACCAATCATTGTAGAAAGCATGCTAGGTTATCTAGTGCATTTTATAAATAAATAGTAGTATAAAATTAGCATTAGGATCCAATACTCGTGAGAAGAAGTGTTATGGAAGATAATGAAGGGCACATAAGTGTATTTTTGAGTAGAGTAAACAAATGTTTTAATCAAAAATACAAGAAATATGTAAAGTAAGAGCACAATAAAACACAAATAATTTTACTTCCACAAACTTCAATGCACAAAAAAATGTACAACTACCAAGGTGCTTTGCACACACAATGCTCATCAAGACTTATCAGGGTGCAAAGTAGTGCTTGGGGGATCACATAATTTTATTTTTCAATATTGATTTTTTATTGTGATCCGGTGTACTTAAGAATAAATGGTTTTTATTTTGAAAGAAAGTTATGGTTTGCACAAGATACTTTACTATTCTTTCCAAGGTGCTCAACCTCACAACGCTTATTAAGACTTATCAGGAGGTTCAAATAGTGCTTGGTGGAGTTATCTTTGTCACTTTATTTTATGATTTTGTTTTGTACAAAGTTCTCCGAATACACTCGTTTTGCAAACCAATATATTTTATGAAATCATAACCACTTTTCTTAACTTTAAAAAGTGCAAATAAAAGTAGCGTAGGTAAGATACTTGTGCAATTTTAATTCATTGTACTAATACAAAACATACACAAGCATTCTTAGATTAAACACAAATGTAGACAATGCCAAAATAAGTGAGTGAATAAAGATCATTATCAAACATAAAACATTTACTCATACTTAGAGGCATGCTAAGCTTAGTTCTACACCACTTTCAATATAATTGATGCACATATTGATAGATATATCAAAGCATGATGAAAGCAATGTTCAAAGTAGTTTGAAAAGATAAATTGCAACATTATAGAAGTTCTAAATAATAGATTAATTCATGCTTGATTTTCAATGAAGTCCATACAATATTTTTGATATTTTTAAAGAATAATTTTTATTTAAAGTTTGAACTCATAAAATTGATCTTGGACTTCCCGAGGACTACCTTGTGAGAGGTTCGCCCGGTACTAGGTGATTTGATGGGATGATAGCCCAAATCACCCTTTCGCAAGATATAAGTAAAAAGTTAAGTTCAAAAATAACAATATTTGATAAATTTTTTTGTTTTATATTTTTGTATTTGATTTTTGCTTTTAGAAATAGAATTTAAACAAATGACAAAAAAAACACAAAGGCAAAACATATAATTTTTTTGTAATTTGGCTTTAATATTTTTGTATTTGATTTTTCAAAAATGTAATAAAAGCAAAAATGCAGAAATGAATAGTACACATAGATTAATATATTTTTAGGGATTTTTCAAAATTTTAAAAATATAGAAAACTACATAGGTGCACTAGCGCCGGCGTTAGCGCTAGCGCGGGAAACAGTACTCGATTTTTGATGATTTTGAAATTTTTAATTGTTGATCTTGATTAAGTGTCATAATGGTAGTTTCATGCTGAAATTTCAGATTTTTAGGAAATGTCTAGATAGTGCAAATTTCATGAAACATTAGCGATTTTGTATATGACTTTACCAACTAAACTTTGCATGAGATGACATTAATGAACAAATCAAATATGCATGATCTTAGTGATTAACCATAATGTTCATGCACAGGAATACCATGGATAAGCCCTAGATGAGAATACCAAGCTTGTATGTCTTGGTAAACATATAAAGTCTAACATAGACACAAATACTCTTTAGGCAACAATGTTAGAATGATAAGTTTGAGATTAATGTTATACCAAGGTTTAATATTACAATGTTGCATGTATGTAACAATAGAGATTCAAGTTTTAGACATAGAATAAAGTGATGATTCTAATTTATTTATTCATATGGATATAGAGTTGATTCTATGGTCTATGCAAAACATAATAGATTCATATAGTAATCATGATCACAGACTATATGTTTCGAAGGAATGAAATCTTTTGTAGTTATATTTGATGTTTGACTTAGAAGATCATATGATTTTGCATGATTATTATATATGATCATTAATATTAATTCATAGTGATTAAGAACTCGTAATTAATTATTCATGATAATGTACATGAGAAATTTTAAAGAAAATTCATATTCAACCTTTTCAAATTATTAGATAGAAACGTTGTAAGGTGAATAGTGAATATGAGAGAATATGTTTATTTTGAAGAGTTTTGTAAATTTTCTCTTTGGTTTTTGAATATTAAACAAATACATATATTTTTTTTGATTTTTCAGAATTTTAAAATTATAGAAAATCAGAGACTTGGGCTAGCGCCGGCGTTAGGTCTTAGCGCCTGCGTTAGCACACTGAGAGTGCTTATTTTGATCGTAAACCCTAGATTTTCTTCGATTTTGCTTCCGATTTTTCTTAATTATATTTTTGCAATGTAAGGTCTGTCTAATGAAGTGATGAGACGAGAAGAAATCGCAAAAAGTTGCGGAAGTTAAAATTAGTACATGAGTTTCATCTTTATTAGAGTTTCATATTTATTAAACCTTAATTATTGAGTTTTGCACAATATATGCATGAGTGAAATGATCAAATATAAGTGAAATAATATTCATGCAATTTTTCTATTCCGATTTAAACATGATTATGATTAAACATACTTGGGTAATTGAAAATGACGCATATATATTAACTACCTAAGCAAAACTTGTGCATTTTATAAATTTATCCTAATACCCCTAAAATACACCTTTTAAATCCAATTTGACACTTATTTCATTTAGTCTTATCATATAACAAATTTAGTTTTTCAAATTTTATAAGACTTTTAGGAACTGGATTTAGAAGGATAGAAATAAATAGATCACTTTGTGGGATGATATGACTTTTTATTCAACTATATTCAATTTGATTTGTTTATGAATTTTGGTTTAATATGAGAAAGTCATATCACAAGTTATATAAAGTGATCATATCATGATGGTTCAAAAATAAAAAGCAAAAACAAAAAGGAAATTAAGCATATCATGAAGTAGAGAATTGATATTTTATTTTAAGTTGATTTCTACTTCATGCAAATGATTGGATACTAATGAATAGGAGATTTAGGTATCCAAAGAGGACCGGGTGTGATGGTTCCTTTGGGTACCCAAATACATCGTGTTTTCTTTTGGGGAGATGGAAGTGAATGAGCCTTTTTTAGTGGAGTTTGTGTTTCATCTTTAACTTTGGGTCTCCATTCAAATCTTGGTTTAACATTATTTTTAGTTTTCAAATTTCCATAATCATTTACTTGACCATTTGGATCAAAAAGGTTTTTGAATTTATAACTTGAAGGAAATTTGTTTGCATTTAATTTTAGGTTGGGAGAAACATGATTTTGTAAATTATGGTGATTTTGATTTTGATTTACAAATTCTTTATGTTCATTACTCCCATTTTTAAACTTTGGTAAGATGTCCATATTCATATTCAACTTGTTTTTAGATATAGTTTGATATTGTGAATTTGTATTTACAATTTTCATAAGCAAGTTGATTTTTGATTTTAATTCATTATTCTTGATCTTTAAATTATGTCTAGCTTTATTATAAGCGATTGTGCTATTTTTAAGAGTGGAAACAATTGAATCAATATGATCTTGATAGTTGTTTCTATATTCATCAAATGTTTCATCCATCTCTTTAATTTCAATTTTATATTCTTTACACTTAGCACAATCATTTATCAAAGATGAATTTTCTAAACATAATTTTTCATTTTATTCTTTTATAAAAATAATTTCTTTTTCAAGTTCCTTAAATTTTTCTTTAATATTATTGCAATCAAGACAAGGTTTTGTATTTTCAATTGAAGTGACATGAGTAAAGCTAGATAAATCAGATTTTGATACTTCTTTAACTTTTGCTTTTAAATTTTTATTTTCTAAGCGCAATTTGCAATTTGCTTTTTTTAGTTTCTTAAGTTTGCGCTTTGTAATTTGTAGCAATTGTAAAGTAGAAATAGAAGTACAAAAGATGGGACTTGATTTCCTTACATTGCTTTTGGGATAGGCATGATTTAAACATATGGTTTCTTTTAAATCTTTTTGGCACTCCTCTTCCGAAGACAGTACTTCTACATTTCCATTTGATGTGCACTTCATGGATCCGTCATGTGTGGAGCTTTCTTGAATACCTGTGCATGCTTGCATATTCTCCGGTTCATGTAATTGTTCCATACCTGTTGTAACACCCTGCCAGTACGAATAGTATAACAGTAGGTCCGGCCGGGACCCCACGCCATACAAACCACACTAGCTAGGAGTTAAAAGGTAATAAACAGAAAAAACTACAACAGAGTATACTACACACTAGCGGAAGCATAATGATTTAACATTTCATTTAGAACTGTCCACTATCATAGGAATGAAACCATAAAATAGAGTTACGGCCTTAAGGCCTTACATTCACCAATGTACAAAACTAAGAACATACTTCGGCACGCAGGACGACAATACATGAGAAAGCAGAAAAAGGGAGGTTGGCCTTCAAGGGCCAACTCAGCAAAAGGGCCACCGCCCTCTATTTCCCAATAGGCCACCTGCACCTGCATAAGAACATTCCACCAAGCGGTTGCAAACAAAGTAACGGTCAGCACCGCTGACCAAATTATAATGACCCCACCCCTTTCCCGGGGTGGCGGAGCTTCTACCCTGCAAGCAAGCCATACTAGCACAAGTACTAATATAAAGAAAGTGCAACTACACAAGGTGAGGTTTCAAGCACAATCAATCTTCTAGGTTGAGCAGCTAAAAGGAGGGAACCTAGGTATGCACATGATGTTGGTTGGGTTCACCCGAAGGTTCCCCACAACCGCCTAAACAACCGCATGAGGCTAACAACATCAATTCCACAAAACATTCCACCGTAAGGGCCATCGCCCTAGGTGGGAAAAAGAGCTTTTGGTCGGTCTAGGCAAGATGCCTTTCACAACCTCTCCCAAGGTCATTCGGGTTTACAAGAGACAAATCCCTCTACCGCCGCGCCTGGAAATGGATTCAGTTCAGCCAATTCCCGTGCTCTTGTCATCGATTGAACACACGATGCGGGTATGACATCACCTCGGCCCGTAAGGGTTTAGCACTTGTTAGTGCTACACAAAACATAAGTTACAACACCCAAGCCTACAAGAGGACTTAGGATTTACACGTAACCAAAAAGGAGGTACAAGACCACTCCTCAAAAATTCTAGTGTTGAAGGTTTGCATTCAACCATTCGCAAAGCATGGGGCTTTCGTTAGGATCTTCACAAGATGCCTACGCTTAAATCCCGCAATACTATCGCATATATCATGGAGTCATTCTCCGGCGTGCATTCTAGGCTTAACCTAAATGCAACGTCGCAAATCAAGCATCACCGATTCGGGCTCACGACCACGAATAGGCTTCACACACAATGCCTAAATCCGCACGACTACCCGATTTTCTACATGCAATATGCCGGGGATGGACACAATAAACCCAGATTTCCGAAGAACTTGAGGAGATCCTACACTTCACCCATTTGGTGAAAGGGATTCCTCATGCAAACATAGAAAGTGGAATGAAAGGACAAATAACAAGTTCAAAGTTCGGGAGGAAGAATCGTTACCCTAGGAGCGTTCTTCTTAGCCATGGATCTGAGATTTTACACGGAGGGATAGGACCGCACCGGGCTGCACTCTCCAGATCTGGAAACGGCTCGCGAAACAGAGCTCCGGAGCTCCGTCAATGGCGGGATCTCTCCTTCTTCTTCCTTGCCTCCTTCTTCTTTCTCTAACCATGGAGAGAGAAAGGCCTTGGATTAATGAGGGATTAACCCCTCTCCAAAGACCTAAGACCCTCCAGCAACTAATCCTAGCCGTCGGATCGGATTCCAATAGATTTGATCGGCCCGATCTTCTTCTCCGCTCAAATTCGCGGAGCAGAATAAACAGGGCGCACGAGCATCGGCGCACGGTCAGTAATCGTGCGCAAGCACTTCCCCTGATCGTGCGCACTTACCGCAACAGAACTCTGAATCCTTGCGAATTAACGCACGATCGCTGACGCACGGTCACTGGTCGTGCGCGAAGAGGGACAGTGGTCGTGCGCGAAGAGCTGCTATGAAATTTCCAGCTTATTCCGAGCGCAGCACCACCTCTCCGCCTAATTCGCTGAACTATGAATTTTGGAGTGTTATAACTCCACCCCCCTTAAAAGAATTTCATCCCGAAATTTTGAAAACAGTAATAGCAGGAATTACAGTTATAAATTACCTGAGAGAAATAGCTCGGGGTACTCCGCAAGCATCATTTTCTCTCTCTCCCAAGAGAGCTCCTCTCGGCCGTAATTGTCCCACCGGACTTTCCCCATCCGAATGGACTTGTTCCGCAACTGCTTTACTTCGGCATCTTCGATGCGTAAAGGCTTGAATTTCATCGACAACCCACTATCAACCGGCACTTTGCCGACTGCAACGATATGAGTAGGCTCTTGCACTGCCTTCCTCAAAACTGAAATGTGAAACACATGTCATGTAGACCGCTCAGCTCTGCAGATAGTGCGAGCCGATAAGCTGCATCACCAACACGCTCCACAATCTCAAACGGTCCCAAGTACCTTGGACTGAGCTTCTTCAAGCGTCGAATCCTTGATACCCCTTTGAACGGTTTGTTCTTCAAGTAAACCCGGTCGCCAACGGCGAACTCTAGGTTCTTATGCTTGGCGTTGTAATATTTTGCTTGCCTATCTTGGGCAATCAATAGCCTTTCACGTATAGATCAGATCGTCGAAGTTGCTTCCTCAACGTCCTTTCGCTTTAATAGCTTAGTATCACTCGTTTCCGCCCAAGACAACGGCGTACGACACTTCTTACCATAGAGGGCCTCGAAGGGAGCCATCTGTATACTGGCTTGGTAGCTATTATTGTAGGCGAACTCGATCATATAGAGATGATCTTCCCACTTCTTTCCAAAATCTAGAGCGCACATTCGGAGCATATCCTCCATAGTCCTGTTGGTCCTCTCGGTCTGTCCATCCGTTTGCGGGTGGAAGGCCGTGCTGAACTTCAATTTAGTGCCCAACAGTTCATGGATAAGCCTCCAATCTTTCGATGTGAAACGCCCGTCACGATCGCTGACGATGCTATGAGGGACACCGTGCAGCCGCACAATACTATCAACATTGAACTTCACTAGCTTTTCTACAGAATCATCCTTCCGGTTCGGAATAAAATGCGATACCTTCGTCAATCGGTCCACGATCACCCAGATGGCGTCGTTTCCCTGTTGTGATCTCGGCAATCCGTGCACGAAATCCATCGAGATATCATCAAACTTCCACTCTGGAATCGGCAAGGACTTCAATAATCCACCGGGACGTTGACATTCCGCCTTCACCAACATGCAAGTATTACACTTGGCCACGTAGAGGGCAATGTCTTTCTTCATACCCGGCCACCAGAAAAGTTTCTTCATGTCCATGTACATTTTCGTGCACCCCGGGTGGATAGAGTACTTGGTATGATGAGCCTCGTACATTAACTCCGCCCGTAGAGTGCCAATGTTTGGGACGCACAATCTGCCCTCTTTCCACATAAAGCCATTTTCGAAGGAGACATCAACGTTTAACCCATCAACGGTTTCCGCTTTATAGCGTTTCATGCTCTCATCCAGCTCCAATGCCTGTCGAACTCGGTCGGCAAGGTTGTATTGAACCTCCGTCCAGTTCAAGCATGCTGAAGTAGACGCACTTCTATCAACGCAAATGATCTCCATTTCTTCCAGCTCGGGGATTAGACGCTCATCGTGCATCAAAATCCAATTTGCTTGAGCGGGAGCCCGACGACTCAACCCGTCCGCAACTACATTTCCCTTTCCAAGAGTATATTTGATGTCGAAGGTGTAGTCCCCAAGGAACTCCATCCACCTCCTCTGACGCATATTCAACTCCCTTTGATCCAGCAGGTACTTGAGGCTCTTGTGGTCGGTAAAGATGTCGATCTTCACGCCATACAAATAATGCCTCCAAAGCTTATGAGCAAATACCACGGCCGCTAGCTCCAAATCATGGACCGGGTAATTCCTCTCATGAACCTTCAGTTGCCGGGAGCCGTAGGCAATTACCTTTCTGAACTGCACTAGGACACAACCCAAGCCACTCCCCGAGGCGTCACTGTAAATTTCGTAGCCTTTCGTACCATATGGCGAGCATAGAATGGGCGCCGTGGTCAGACGGCTCTTCAGCTCTTCAAAAGCTCGTGCGCACTCGGGCGACCAAACGAACTTATGATCTTTCCTAGTCAGTTTAGTGAGAGAGAGTGCAATCCTCGAAAAGTTTTCCACAAAGCGCCTATAATAGCCGGCAAGTCCTAAGAAACTTCGAACTTCCGCTACGTTTTTCAACAAAGGCCACGCTCGGATCGCTTCTATCTTCGACGGATCAACTACAATTCCTTCTCCACTAACAACATGACCAAGGAATGCTACTGACGGTAGCCAAAACTCGTACTTGGAGAACTTGGCATATAGCTGACTCCTCCTCAAGGTGCTCAGAACTCCGTGCAGATGCCCTACATGCTCCTCTTTCGACTGAGAGTATACCAAAATGTCGTCGATGAAGATGATCACCAATTGATCCAAATACTCTCGGAACGTCCTGTTCATTAAGTCCATGAATACCGATGGTGCATTAGACAGACCGAACGACATCACCGTGAACTCATAGTGCCCAAAGCGGGTACTGAATGCTGTCTTTGGAATATCACATTCCCTAATACTAAGCTGATAGTAGTCGGACCATAAGTCAAGCATAGAGTATACCGTCGACCCAACCAGTTGGTCAAGTAAGTCGTCGATTCTCGGAATCGGATAACGGTTCCTCTCGGTCAGCTTGGTCCGCTACTACTAGGACAACACAAAACTGGTCTTAGGCCCCGAATCCTTCAACAAGGTGAAGAACATCTTCGCGCCTTTTCACAGCTTCTCCTATTCGCGCTCACTCGAGATCTATTGGGCAGCATTACCTCCAATCTATCCTTGACTAAGGTAAATGACAATTCGATTCATAACACGAAGTCCTTAGACAAATAGGAGAGCGATGCTCCCACACCAACAGAGCTCTCGTCGAATAGTCGATAATTAGGACAAGGCCTAATTGCACACAAATACAAGACATAAAATTTTTTTGTCAACAGATACAGTGGACACATTTCTATCTCTATCCGCACACGGGGTAGAAATCATATTAGGAGATGATCATCCATACCTGTGGCAACATCGCATTGTTGAATGACCTTTTTCTGGCCATAAGAGTAGACTCTCGGCTGGGTTAGAGAAAACTGGGGAATCGAAGACTCCACCGCCTTGCCTTTCTCCATAGGAGCTGAACCCATCGCACGAGCATAGTCCACTTCTCTGCTTTTTGCTTTTGGGGGACCACTTCGACACACCGCGGCTTTGTGTCCCACCTTCCCGCAAGTGAAACAAATTAAGGAACACCGTGCAGTCTTAGCTTCCACAGAGTTAAACTTTCTCTTGTTTCTTCTGAACTCAGACTTGGACTGAGAGACCGGCGCATGAAACTATGACTTCTTTGCATTGAAGTCTTTCGTGCGCTGCATACTCTTCATATCCATTTCCAGAGATTTAGCTGTTTTCACTAAGACGTTGAAGCCGAGTAACTTTGGACCCACAAGCATTAGTCTTAGGTCATCTCGCAGCCCATTGTAGAACTTGTTGACCTTGGTCTCCTCATCTTCCCACATAGACCTCTCATAACGACCCAGACTGATGAACTCAATCAGGTACTCATCCACTGAGTGTTCTCCCTGCTCTAGGTGTGAACACTGATCTTGTATTGCAGGAATCTCGGTTAGGGGTGTAAACTTTAGAAGGAATGACTCATGGAAGTTTTCCCAAGAGATTTCGGTAAGTTGTCTCCCACCAAACTTGTGCAACAACTCTTCTTCCCACCAAAGTCTTGCTTCTCTTATAAGTAGGAAGGTGGTTAAGGTTACCAACATATATTTGCTTATAAGCATTGACATTAAAGTCCTCTTTATTTCTGACAACCACTCAGCAGCTCTCCCAGGGGATTCCGTCCCCGCTAAGGATGGAGGGTTGAAGCTCAAAAAGTACTTTAATTGCTGATCACGCGCTCGCCCCACAACTACCTGCGCAACTCGACGTTCCACCCTCAGCTCTACCGCAGGTACCACTGCAGCAACAGTTACAGGGGCCACATCCAGAGTCGGAGTAGTAGGTTGTGCAAGCCGCCCAGACTGAGTGTTGATCATCGCGAAGACCGCTTCAGCGACTAACTTGATCATCTCAGCCGAAGGAGTGGTCGCTGGCACCTCAGACGACCCACTACTTTCAACGGTGTTACGGGGTCGAGATTGCCCCGCAGCACTTCTAGTCACCTATAATCATGCAAGGAACAATTTAGTGACCGAAAACATAGCAAACATCAATCATGGAACGCTCAGGTTCCGCAAACAAGTATGTTTTTCCATTCCTAAGTGGACATTCTTATTAGTTTTTGTCGTTTTAGGTGAATGCACATCCCGTGCACACCACCCCTTAAAAGGAATTCGTTCCGAATTCGCTAAACGACGGATCGACGCCTTAAGTCCGATACCAAATTGTAACACCCTGCCAGTACGAATAGTATAACAGTAGGTCCGGCCGGGACCCCACGCCATACAAACCACACTAGCTAGGAGTTAAAAGGTGATAAACAGAAAGAACTACAACAGAGTATACTAAAAACTAGCGGAAGCATAATGATTTAACATTTCATTTAGAACTGTCCACTATCATAGGAATGAAACCATAAAATAAAGTTACGGCCTTAAGGCCTTACATTCACCAATGTACAAAACTCAGAACATACTTCGGCACGCAGGCCGGCAATACATGAGAAAGCAGAAAAGGGAGGCTGGCCTTCAAGGGCCAACTCAGCAAAAGGGCCACCGCCCGCTATTTCCCACTAGGCTCACCTGCACCTGCATAAGAACATTCCACCAAGCTGTGGCAAACAAAGTAACGGTCAGCACCGCTGACCAAATTATAATGACCCCACCCCTTTCCCGGGGTGGCAGAGCTTCTACCCTGTAAGCAAGCCATACTAGCACAAGTACTAATATAAAGAAAGTGCAACTACATAAGGTGAGGTTTCAAGCACAATCAATCTTCTAGGTTGAGCAGCAAAAAGGAGGGAACCTAGGTATGCACATAATGTTGGTTGGGTTCACCCGAAGGTTCCCCACAACCGCCTAAACAACCGTATGAGGCTAACAACATCAATTCCACAAAACACTCCACTGTAAGGGCCATCGCCTTAGGTGGGAAAAAGAGCTTTTGGTCGGTCTAGGCAAGACGCCTTTCGCAACCTCTCCCAAGGTCGTTCGGGTTTACAAGAGACAAATCCCTCTACCGCCGCGCCTGGAAACGGGTTCAGTTCAGCCAATTCCCGTGCTCTTGTCATCGATTGAACACACGATGCGGGTATGACATCACCTCGGCCCGTAAGGGTTTAGCACTTGTTAGTGCTACACAAAACATAAGTTACAACACCCAAGCCTACAAGAGGACTTAGGCTTTACACGTAACCAAAAAGGAGGTACAAGACCACTCCTCAACAATTCTAGTGGTGAAGGTTTGCATTCAACCATTCGCAAAGCATGGGGCTTTCGTTAGGATCTTCACAAGACGCCTACGCTTAAATCCCGCAATAGTATCGCATATATCACGGAGTCATTCTCCGGCGCGCATTCTAGGCTTAACCTAAATGCAACGTCGCAAATCAAGCATCACCGATTCGGGCTCACGGCCACGAATAGGCTTCATACACAATGCCTAAATCCGCACGACTACCGGATTTTCTACATGCAATATGCCGGGGACGGACACAATCAACCCGGAGTTCCGAAGAACTTGAGGAGATCCTACACTTCACCCATTTTGTGAAAGGGATTCCTCATGTAAACATAGAAAGAGGAATGAAAGGATAAATAACAAGTCCAAAGTTCGAGAGGAAGAATCGTTACCCTAGGAGCGTTCTTCTTTGCCATGGATCTGAGATTTTACACGGAGGGATAGGACCGCACCGGGCTGCACTCTCCAGATCTGGAAATGGCTCGCGAAACGGAGCTCCGTCAATGGCGGGATCTCTCCTTCTTCTTCCTTGCCTCCTTCTTCTTTCTCTAACCTTGGAGAGAGAAAGGTCTTGGATTAATTAGGGATTAACCCCTCTCGAAAGACCTAAGACCCTCCAACAACTAATCCTAGCCGTCGGATCGGATTCCAGTAGATTTGATCGGCCCGATCTTCTTCTCCGCTCAAATTCATGGAGCAGAATAAACAGGGCGCACGAGCATCGGCGCACGGTCAGTGGTCGTGCGCAAGCACTTCCCCTGATCGTGCGCACTTACCGCAACAGAACTCTGAATCCTTGCAAATTAACGCACGATCGCTGGCGCACGGTCACTGGTTGTGCGCGAAGAGGGACAGTGGTCGTGCGCGAAGAGATGCTATGAAATTTCCAGCTTATTCCGAGCGCAGCACCACCTCTCCGCCTAATTCGCTGAACTATGAATTTTGGGGTGTTACACCTATAGAAGGAGAATCATAAGTTATTTCAAGAAAATTCCACATCTCATATGCAGTAGGAAAAGTATAAACGAGTTTGGAAATATTATGATCTAACGCACAAAATAGACTATTCATAGATTTTGCATTTAAAACCATTTCGTTCTAATTGAATATGCTAGGTGGTTTTTTGATAGTGATATTCCAAACTTTTTCATCTAAACCTTTAAGAAAATTTTCCATTACTATTTTCCATCCTTTATAATTTCTTCCTTCAAATAACGGTGGTTTAAAAGATTTTTCTTCTTCATAAAAATTTACCCCACTAGTAGAAGCGAGATCATGAGACGCCATTATTCCCGGTTGTTAAGCCGATTTGGAATAACCTGGCTCTGATACCACTTGTTCGATCGGTAGGCGCCCTTAGAGGGGGGTGAATAAGGGTTTTAAAAACTTAGATTATATTTTGAATAACTTTGAAAAGCATGATTACAAAACTTGATCTCTTATCGAAGCTAGAAATCAAAACTAATAGAAAAAGACTCTTTTTGTTTTCTATACCGACTCGTATCCCCACGAACCGGTTGGATTTAGCCGATCCTTCCCCGGATACGGCCTCAAGCCGCTCTAGCCAACCCTTCCCCGGATATGGCCTCGAGCACCCCCTAGACCTACTCCCGAGACCTAGTCGCCAACACGAGGCGAATTTCAGCCCTAAGTCCTACCCAGACCTAATCGCCAACACGAGGTGAATTCACTAACTGTTTACAAGAAGAATATGAAATGAAAAGACAATAATGTAAAACTCCCTCTATGTGGATCTCTTGGAGAAGTAGACGAAGACGCAGAGTATGATCGTAGTCGATGCGGTCTTTCGTCACGATGATGACGCGTGTTGAAATCTTCTCCACGGATCTCCTTTAGTCTTTATGGATTTGTGGGAGTATCTCTCTGAATCTTCCTTTCTATGATATGGCACGAAGCTCTGGAATTTAGGGTTATGGAAGTGTGTGGAAGACGGAGCCAATGGGTCCTTTTTATAGCCTCAGCGCTAGCGCCTGCGCTAGTGCTACCGCCGGCGCTATCCCATATTAAGTAATATTTGGCGCGCGAGAATCTTTAATCCGGGGAAACAATTTCACCATTCCTCTTGTGCTCCGAGCTACCGCCAGCGCTAGTAGATACCGCCAGCGCTATCCCATATTAGGACACATTCTGCGCGGCAGAATCTTCAATCCGAGGAAACAATTCCTCCTTGTCAACTGTGTGCGTCGCTACTGCCTGCGCTATCGGCTACCGCCAGGCGCTATCTCCTTCCATATGTGCTCCCAGAATTGCGCTATCATCGCTAGCGCCAGGCGCTAAGTGGTACCGCCGATGCTAGTGGGAGACTTGGATTTGCAGGCTCAAAATTGGGGGCAACCATCCTTGAGTCATGTGGACTTTGATTTCCTGCACACTTAAATACACAAGATCAAATACACATAGGACTTGTTATTCTCAAACCTAGGAGATGCGGAAGACCATGTTCCAATATAGCCCACCTCTATGTTGGTATTCACACTACCTAACCTACACCTATCGTACGCCTCAACACAAAACTGCGGAGCATCTGCGTACTCTTACTGGCTGGACCATCAGAATTTTATGGCTAAGTGCAAATTCCACACTTGCCGAGTCAACGTAATGACGTCGGTGTGAACGACCATCCAATACCGAAGACCCACCACCTTTATGCACATGCAAACACGTTTACCATCTATCTCCGAGCCATAAGCTCCCCGGGCTAACCCGGCTGTCACCCTAACCTTCTAAGCCACCGGCTCGCCGGACCAACCCGTCCGCACCAATAAACATTACTGAGTCACAAGCTCACCAGAATAATTAGTCTGCTGCTACAACCACTGTGCCTACCGCTCGTAAGACCAAACCGACCATATGCCCGTAACAACGGGGTGTGGGTGAGTGTATTATTAAGCTAATCTTGTACATCAACTTATCCCTACAATTTATGGTTAATCTTGGACTTCCCGGGGTTTACCCTGTAAAGGGCTCGCTACGCTACTAGGAGCTATACTGGGATGACACCCCATGTAAGACCCCATTTTTTCTTTCCAAACACCGGGTCTTAGGCCCAGAACCGCCGCTTTGCGGTGACACCTTCACTCGGAAAGGTCGTCACTATAAAACGCCGATCCTGCCGGCCAAAATCGATTACAAAGAAAAGTGCATTAAAGAAAACAAGTCCACAGAATCAACATGAAAATATAAAAATGTCCACATGATATAACTGAATAAAAAGATAACAAGGGTTACAATAATAAAGGGATCATGACCTGTACATCATATCCTCACTACAAGATCACTCGCGGAAGCTAACTCCTAATCACTCACTGATCCCGAATCCTGTGCTCCTGTACTGCACTGGCCTGCCTCCGTCTGCACCGGCCTCTCGTGTTGCTGCGTCTCCTCGATCTCCTAAAATGATATGGTCCACCGACTGTTAGTCAAAAAGACTAAGCCAATCCCCCACCCCTCCCCCGGTGACTCCTAGGCACCGAGCGAAAAGGATGAAGCGGAGGACAACAAGGGGTATAACAAAGAGTAGGTGACAGTGGTACAGGAAATATTTCTACACTACACATGTGTATATATGTAACTGAAGCAGTAAAGGGGCATAGTAAGAGCAGGTAAAGAATAAGTAAAGTGCAGTAAGTAAAGACAATAGTAATAGAAAAGTAACCATTGATTTATAGGAATGCCCATACAAACCTATAGACCAAGGGGTCATTTAGCAAGGCCTATCGTATAAGAAGTCCCATAACTGAATTATACGATAGGGGTAGGGGTTAAATGCAATGTTTATGCTATGACAGGCAAGGTATGGAGTTATGCTATGTTCATACAAGTGCAACTCACCCACTTCGACTCTATGCGCATAGACCTTTAGTTCCCCCTTTTTGGAGCTAGCAAGACTCCCAGGATACTCCCGTAGTGGCAAACGGAAGCGGTGGGTTGGGCCTCGCCCACCTCTAGGTTGATATTCACACTAGCCTACCTAGACCTATCGTACGCCTCAACGCAAAACTGCGGAGCATCTGCGTACTCTTATAGGCTGGACCACCAGACTTTCAAGGCTAAGTGCAAATTCCACACTTGCCGAGTCAACGTATTGACGTCGGTGTGAACGACCATCCAATACTGGAGACCCACCACCTTCATGCACATGCAACATGTTCTACTGCCTATCTCCGAGCCATTGGCTCCCTGGTCTAACCCTCCCGTTACCATAACCTTCCGAGCCACCGGCTCGCCGGACCAACCCATTCGTACCCACAAACCTTACTGAGTCACAAGCTCACCAGACTAATTAGTCTACTGCTACAACCACCGAGCCTACCGCTCGTACAACCAAACCAACTAACCTCCCGTAACTATGGGGTGTGCGTGTGTGCGTTATTGAGTTAATCTCGTATAATAACTTCTTACTCCTACGACTTTTGGTTAATCTTGGACTTCCCGAGGATTACCCTGTAAGGGGCTCGCTACGGTACTAGGAACTGTAATGGGATGACACCCCAAAGTTCCCTTTCTCAAGATACTTAGTGTAGTTGGTATCTACCCATAAGAACACCCTCCTTGTTATTACACTTGAATTACCCCTAAGCATTTTATGACAGGCTAAGGGAAAGACGATCTTTCGTCAATCCTGAGCACCACTTTACCCTTAACTCACCAATCACACTCTCATCACCTAAACCCCTTTCTGGTGACCTAAATCTCTTTATCCTGACCATGTACACCAACTACATGCCATTCCCACTTAGTAGGCCACTAGTTACCCAAGTTCCACAGTTTTACTAAACGTAGACCAAACTAACTATATGAAGCTTATAACTAGAGGTACTCCAAATATTCATCCAACTGACTCAAGATATTTACTGGAGATCTATCATGATGTTTTAAGACTAAATCCAGAGAATCATATTTTTCCTAATTTATTTAGCATTTATTTTAATTTCTCCAAATATTTGCCAAGTATGAAATTGAACATGAAGTATAATAAATTCTCTTGACATGGCTCTTCAAAAATCATGATAATTCTAGGATGACAAAATAATAGCAAATACAACATATCATATTTTTGCAGTAAGAATTATCCTCTAATTTAATTATTTATCATCCATCCAAAATTGTAATTTTATGAAGGAACCACCAAAAAGATCAACACTAAATTTATGGGAAAAATACCAAACTCTTGTATTCATCAAAAAAGGCTACTGACTAAGTTTCAGGATTTAAGGAAATCACTTTCTCACTAAAATAAATACTTTAAGAAAACCTCAAATTAAATTAATTGTGATGTAGCCTACTGATTTAAGTCTTCAAAAATTCTATAAAAATTCACAGAGCTTCCTAATGCTCTGAAATGTCCTATCACCATATTGCACAATTTAACAATGAGTATTGGACCCTCAATTATTTTTCTTAAGTCTAAATCAAAATAGGTGCCTTGTGAATGAAGTACATGTTAAATCATTCAATTAAATACACAAAAATTACCAAAGGTGTATATCATGATAACAAAGACACTACCCAAGTTTCATCATCTTCCAAGGCATTTTGATCCTGTAATCATCTCTTATAAGAAATTTCTCTAAAGGGATTATGACCTAATTCAAAGGGAATAATTACTCCCAAAATTCCTATAAAATTACCGAGGGCCTATTTATATCCTATGAACCTATCCACCAAGTTTCATAACCATCCAGGGACTTTTGACCACATGGCCTTCACAAGGTTCTAAATGCACACCTAGGAATAAAACTAGTGTTCTAGGGCTTAATCACCTCTACACCACCCAAACCACTCATGGTGATACTTTAGGTGATTCTAAACCAGTGGACAAGGTTCCATCTCATGGTGAGGAGATTTGACCACAAAATTCCAAGATAAACATCATGCCCTAACTTTGTCCCAACTTGACCTAACTTGGGTTTACAAAATACTCAAACAAAACAGTCCCAATTGGGCTGATAATTTTACCAAGGTCATACAGTAACCCTAAGGAGCACCCATCAAAATTTGGAGGTCATTGGAGGTCATTTAACCCACTAATTAATTATTAGATGATTTATGAAATTATTTCAAAAACCTTAGAAAAAGATTCTCCTAAAAATCCCATCTTTTTGTATGTTGTGAGAGTGCAAGAGACTAGCCTAGGTTTCAAATATCAAGGCCATAGTATCTACCATTAAAGTGATATGAAAGAAAGAGTGACTGCCCTACCTTATGGACCAGTCCCACCATTTTGTCTCTACAGGGAGCTACAGTACTCCTTTTGGGGTGAAATTAATTTTAAAATAAAGTAGACTCCAAGGGCTACAACTTTGTTGTTGACCACATTTTCTGTAGAGGGGCCTAAGTATTTTTAATAATTAGATCTAGGTACAGCAAAATAAGTGATAGAAATCATATAAACATTTAATTATATAACTGTTTCTGCGTTCGACGAAATTTTATCTGCGCTCGATGAAAGTAGAGCAAACTGCGTTCGACGAAAAATATACAACGCTCGACGAAAGTTGAACACCTCCCATTCGACGAATTATTTGTTCGACGAATTATTTCCTGCGTTCGACTAAGTTGACATCTAACTGTGTTCGACTAAGTTAACGTATAACAGCGCTCGACGAACGCTGAACACATCAACGTTCGACGAAATATTCGCTCGACTAAATCAGAGCATAACAACGCTCGACTAATACAGAGTTAAACAGTGCTCGACAAAAACCCTTCGTTCGACTAAATTTTAATATTCAGCGCTCGACTAAATTCTATTATAACAGCGCTTGACTAAAGCGGAACACCTCCCATTCGACGAATTATTCGTTCGACGAATTTCTTGCAGCGCTCGACAAAATAAATGATATAACCGTAAACAATAATAAAATAGATCTGACGGTTCTCCGTCATCGTCCCCAATCATTGGACGGCTCGCGACAGCCCGTCCTGGGCCTCTTTGCGGGGTGATTTCCCAGCCACCTACGCCTCTTTCTGGCCGGCCAATGCCACCACCACCTCCGTTGAGGTGGTGGCCGGCGATAGGGGTGGTTGGCCGGCCGGAGGTGGTCGGATATAGTTTTTAGAGGAGGAAAAAGAGTACGAAATGTACTCTTTCGGAAACACAATCTGAGCCCTATTGTGCACGGATCAAGCCCCGAAATATGAAAAGATCTAGCACTAAGAGAGGAGAAGAGGATCGGACCTGTGTGGGGGCTTGGTGGCGTGAATTCCGGCGAGTTGCCATTGACGGTGCTGGAGCTTTTGGTGCCATGCCGATCCGTGCTCCTGGTGCTTGATTTCTTCGGGGAAGAGGGGGGTTTCACTCCTTTCCAACCTCTGAAGATGTTAAAAGGGTCGATTGAGGCTAAGGGTGGGGAGTTACTCGGATTGCCATTAATGGCCATAAGTGGAGATTTCGGTTTCACTTAGGGGGGATGAAATGGCCATCAATTAGGCCGGGAAGAAGCTGAAAACTTCTCCTCTCCCCAAGGGGAGATGAATGGAGTCATTAATTGCTCAAATTGAGGGGTTTCTCCTCCTCCTCCATTAACTCCCCCTTTTTTCTCTCTCCTCCAAAATGGGCTTTCTCTCTCCTGGCCGACTCTCTCCAAATTGAATGGCCACCTCAGCAACATTCAATCCCCATTAGGTGGTGGACCACCTTAATTGGGTCCAGCCCAAGTGGATTGGGTCCAATTTGGGCAAATTAGATCATTTTGACCTAAATTAGGGCAAGGGTAAATTGGTCAAATTGCAAGTCCCATGCTGGGGATTTTTGGTCCATTAGGCTCCTAGTACCCATATAAGGGTAGGGGCAGGGTCAATTTGGCATGGTGGGGGCCAATTGACCTTAGTTGAGCTAATTTGACCAATTTAGGGTTAAGGTTGACTTTAGTCAAATTGGCCTCTTAGGTTGACCCCAATGGGTCACTGGTGCTTCAAGGAGACCTATAACGGGTTAGGGATGATATTGTGGGGGTCAAGGTTCAAGGTGGGGTCCTAAAGTCCAACCCTAGGCTTGGTATCTGAAAATTGCTATTTGCAGACCACTTGGGTTTTCTACTTCTCACCTATGTTCACAAGGTCTTGAGCTCTTCCTATGGTTTTGTCATTACCTAGTCAAGACAAAACCAACTTAGGGGTCTAGCTGTTTGGGGGATGTTACACCCCAAGGCTCCCTTTCTCAAGGCACTTAATGTTATTGGTATCTACCCATATGCATAGCCCTCCTACCGTTTCACTTGTATTAACCCTAGGTGGTTTATGACATGCTAGGGGAAAGAAGATCTTTCGTCAATCCCAAGCACGACCTTACACTTAACTCACCAAGAACTCCAGTCACATAAACTCCTTTTTGGTGGCCTCAACCAGAAGTAAATGGAGGCAAACAAGTGATCTTTATTGATAGCAACTTCAAATTACAAGGCAAGGCATGTTTGGCGAGACATGATTTCGCCAGCAGAAACACCAAAGGAAAAAAGAACAAGTTGAAGATGACTTGAGACCGTGTGGTCTCCCTTGCGACCTCAGCAACTCGCCAAACCGCAACCCGCTGCCGATCTCAGAACAACACCAGACCGCCGATCAGACCGCTCCCCTCCTTCCGAACTCCTGATCCTCCCGAACTCCAGCAACACAACTCCAAGCCGCAGACCGCCCGAACAATTTCAGAGGAAGAGGTGATCGCTGCTGCCCGCACTATCCGCAGAAGCTGCACAAGAAGAGTTCAATCAGCAGACCGCCCGGTCACAGAAATAGAGACCGCAGGAAAGAAGAGAACTCGGCTTACACTTGGTGTGTCTCAATTTGCTACAATAGTGGCTCCTATTTATAGGCGTGGAACCTGATCCAGTCACCACCCTATGAGATAGGATCACCACCCTCCAGACCGCGCGACCTTATCGGTCACACCGCGCGATCAGCAACAGTACTCCTGCTTCATTTTGGTGAACTCACCAGCTTCAACATCAACTATGAGAGACCGCCACTCTCACAGCAGATCGCGACTCCAAGGGAGATCGTGAGACAGCGAACACAGCCAGTTCGCCATCAACCCGCGAACTCAAGTCCGCATGCTGGTCTCCACCTGAGACCGCGAACAACGTCCAGCTCGCATACCAGTCTCCTCCTGAGACCGCGACCTGAGACCGCGCGACTAAGACCCTTAGTCCGCGAATACCACCAGAAAGCCCGGTCAGCCACCTGACCGCATTCTGAAGAAAACATGGATCAAGCTGTGCGGTCACACTAGACTGCCACAGCCTTGAAGAAGACAGCTCGCCACGCGGTCACGCACAGACCGCGCACACCTGAAGACGATCAGCCTGCCATGCAGTCACAGACAGACCGCGCGACCTTCACATTCAGCCGTCGTGGACCCATACCAGCGATCAAGCCAGGAGACCGCAGCTAGGCTTAGACAAGCCAGACCGCAGAGTCAGACCGCCAGGCCATGCGATCACTCCAGACCGCCCGACCTCCTCCCAGACCGCCCAGGTCCAAAAGTCCTCTAACTTCCACTTCAACAATTTCAACACTCCCCCTTGAAGTGGGAAGTTGAAACAAGCCCCAGTAGGCTCCTTAGCCGTGTGAACGGCCCCTTCGCCAGCGCCTTTGTGAAGATGTCCGCTACGTTGTCCGCACTCCGCACATGCTCGACCGAAAGAGACTCCTCCAGCACCTTCTCCCGTATGAAGTGGTGCTCGATCTCGATATGCTTGGTCCTCGCGTGTCAAACTGGATTGGTAACCAATTTGAGAGCACTCTCGTTGTCACCGCGTAGCAGAGTCGGCTCCCGAACCTCCTTGTGGACGTCTCCCACCAACCTCCTAAGCCAGATGGCTTCCTGAGCTGCCAAGGCCGAAGCCTTGTATTCTGCTTCCGTGGTGGAGACCGATACGAAATCCTGCTTCTTGCTGCACCATGATATAGCTGTAGGGCCCGCCATGAAGACAAATCCAGATGTCGACTTCCGATCATCCGAATCTCCCCCGTAGTCAGCATCCATGTACCCGTGCACCTCGAAGCCCGCATCCCTCCTGTATAGGAGACCCATGTCCGAGGTCGCCTTGACATACTTCAGAATATTCTTGTCTGCTAGTAGATGAGGTACCCGTGGCTCCGCCATATATCGACTCACCCTGCCAACTGCATATGCAATATCCGGCCTCGTGATCGTCAGATAAATCAAGCTCCCAACCAAAGCTCGGAACACCAATGGATCCTGCATCATCCTCCCCTTATCCTTCCGAAGTTTTGTGGCCTTCTCCAGAGGTGTGGAAGTGAACTTCCCTTCCTTCAGGCCGAATCGCTCCATGATCCGCTCCAAATATCCGGCCTGGGTCACCAGCACTCCACCTTCCTTTCTCTGCACCTCGAGTCCAAGGAAATGGTGAAGCTCACCTAAGTCCTTCATCTCAAACCTGATAGACAGCTCGGCCCGAAGCTGTGCTACCTCCTCCTTCGAGTTCCCCGTCACGATCATATCGTCGACGTATAGCAGCACGATGACTTGAAGCTCCCCGCTCTTCTTGACGAACAAGCTTGAGTCTGAGTCTGAAGCACCAAATCCACAGAATAAGAGATATTCAGCGATCTTCCCGTACCACGCCCTCGGCGCTTGCTTCAACCCATACAGGGCCTTCTTCAGCTTGCAGACATGCTCCGGAAAATCTTCAGATACAAAGCCTAGTGGCTGGACCATGAAGATATCCTTGTCAATCTCACCGTACACGAAAGCGTTCTTGACGTTGAGCTGCCAAATCTCCCATCCACTGAACGCCGCCAAGGCAATGATGAACCGAACTGAAGTCATTTTTGCCACCAGACTGAATGTCTCCTCGTAGTCTTCACCGTATTGCTGCGAGAACCCCCGAGCTACAAGGCGAGCCATGTACCGCTCGATACTGCCGTCAGCTTTCTTCTTGAGCTTGTAGACCCACTTGCATGGCACAGGGGTGGTGCCCTTGGGCTTGGGCACAAGAGACCAGGTCTCATTCTTCTCGAGAGCTGCCATATCTTCTTGCATATCAATGTCCCACTCCTTCACGCCTCTGGCCTTCTCAAAGCTCGACGGCTCCCTCTCATCCAAGGGACCAGCGAAGAAACATGAGACGAAGCTCACTGTGTTTCCTCCTGTATAGCGATCAGGGGCGACGATCGCTCGCTTCGACCTCCTCAGCTCCTTCCCCTGAACCACATTATCTTCAGCTGCCTCTTCCCTAGCTCCTCTTCCAGACGTGCTAGGAGCATCGCTCCCCCTGCTCCCTGAACCAGAAGCCCCCGTCTCAGAACTAGAAGGAGATGGACCACCTGGTGACACAGGTAGCTCCACCTGAAGATCCTCCACAGCTTTCTCCGGCACCTTCACCCTGCTCTCTGGTAGCTCCACATCAGAAGACCCCTTGTAAGATGTCACCTCATTGAACACGATGTTGCGAGATACCACAAACCTCTGCGTCTCCGGGTCCATGCACTTCCATCCTTTCTTCCGCTCATTGTATCCCACGAAGACTAGCTTCCTTGCTTTCGCATCTAGCTTCGTTCGAAGAGCATCTGGAACATGCACGTAGCAGGTGGAACCAAACACCCTAAGGTGTGCCATGCTTGGCTTCTCCTTGAACATCATCTCATGTGGAGTCAAAATGTTGATGGGACTCAAAGGCATCCTGTTGATGACGTAGGCATCACAAGACATTCCCTCCGCCCAGAAGGACTTTGGGATACTCTTGGCATGCAGCCAACACTTGCAGGTCTCCGTCAGATTATGGATCTTCCGCTCTGCAACTCCATTCTGTTGTGGAGTATGCGCACAAGTGAGCTCTCTCCGGATGCCTGCCTTCCTGCAAAAAGTAGAGAACTCACTGGAGGTGAACTCCCCTCCGTTGTCAGTCCTCAACTTCTTCACCCGCAGACCTAGCCGACCCTCCACGAGCTCCTTGAACTCCACAAACTTAGCAAACGCCTCCGCCTTCTCCTTTAGGAAATATATCCAGACATATCTGGTGTAATCATCGATCAACACCAGCATATATCTGCTGCCTCCGAGGCTTGGGGTAGCAGTAGGTCCCATTAATCACCGTGGATGCACTCCAACGGCACACTACACCTTGTCTGTGACTTGTCAAACGATAGTGGATGAGACTTGCCGAACTGACATCCCGCGCAAAAATGACCTTCACCGTAGGAAGATAGACTTGGCAGGCCCTTGACCAGACCTCTTACCGCCATAGCTTTCAGCTTGTCCATCCCTACGTGCCCCAACCTCTCATGCCATATAACATCACCATCATTCGTCTTCATCTTGTCGACGTAGGAACTTGTCGATAAAACAAACAAGTCCTTTGCCCGTCTCCCGATATGGACGACCTCGGCCTTTACGGCCTCAAAATTGCGTAGAAACTTCACTTCTGTTGGGCCGAACAGAACGTGATACCCAGCGTCTACAACGTTGGTCACGGAGAAGAGGTTTTTCCTCATACCAGGCACATGATAGACACTCTTCAAAGTAAGTGGCCCTCTATCACTGCCCAAGGAAACAACCCCCACCTTCTCTACTGGATGCACAGTATTATCAGCAGTAATGATTGCATTGTTACCTGTATAGGGCTGTGCAGAAGAAAGCTTGGTCTCGTCTCCGGTGAGGTGATGACCACACCCCGAGTCCACGACCCAATCCTCCAGATAGTTGATAGGAGCCGAAGCTCCAACAGAAGCCGAGAAGGCTCCTCCCCAACCTCCTTGAATGTGCCTGGCCTCAGCTTCCTCCTTCTCCGCAGCATGCCCAGCTTGGGTGCCCACCTTGCAATCCTTCCTGATGTGGCCATACTTGCCACACTTGAAGCACTTCGAACCATCACCCTTCTTCTTCCCGTCAGCCTTGGGAGCATACCCCCTTTCCTGCTGCCCAAAAGTTGAAGGCCCATAGCCTCCTCCAGCGGTCTTCTTCTTCTTATCCCACTTCTTCTTCTTCCCCGAGAAGAGCACCTCGCCATCTCCCCCAGCCACTGACACCCCCGCCATCTTCCTTGCCAAACTTTCTTGCGATGCAAGCAAGTTCTCCAGCTCCAACAGAGATGGCTGATTTGCCCATCCCTGCACCAACGTCACAAAGGCAACATATTCCTTCCGCAAGCCGCGGATGATGTGCCTCTTCAGCTTCGCCTCAGAGATAGGCTCGTCAGGATCCAATGCTGAGATTTCAGCGCACAAGTTCTTCATCTTCAGAAAGAAAGTGGAGATAGAAAGATCACCCTGAGCCGACCTTGACAACTCATTCTCCAAGAACTGTAGCCTCGCTATATTCTTCTTGTTAAACAGCCCATCCAGGGCTCTCCAGATCTCCGCAGCTGATCCACATCCCAGAATGTGATCAAACAGATCAGGTGAAATTGCTCTCTTCAGAGTGAACTCTGCCTTCGCATTCGTCCTCCTCCAAGTTCTCACCTCAGCCCCATTATCCCCTTCCGGGACAACTTCCGGCGTCTGATCTCCTCCAACTACCTCCCAGAGGTCCTCACCTAGAAGATAGCTTTGCATACACGACTTCCACTTCTTGAAGTTAGTCGATGTAAGCATCTCAATTCCAAGACCCCTCGCTTCCATTGCTCTACCACTGGTTCCTTCTTCACAAAGGCGATGGCCACTCTAAGTTGCTCACTGCTCTATCACTCCAACCTAGCTCTGATACCATGTGAAATTTTTCGAATCTTTATGAAGCGAGCAGGAGTTAGTCAACTTAGAGTTCACAAGCCAAACAACCAGAAGCAAATGAAGGCAAACAAGTGATCTTTATTGATAGCAAATTCAAATTACAAGGCAAGGCATGCTTGGCGAGACATGATTTCGCCAGCACAAACACCAAAGGAAAAAAGAACAAGTTGAAGATGACTTGAGACCGTACGGTCTCCCTGGCGACCTCAGCAACTCGCCAAACCGCAACCTGCTGCCGATCTTAGAAAAACACCAGACCGCCGATCAGACCGCTCCCCTCCTTCCGAACTCCTGATCCTCCCGAACTCCAGCAACACAACTCCAAGCCGCAGACCGCCCGAACACTTTCAGAGGAAGAGGTGATTGCTGCTGTCCGCACTATCCGCAGAAGCTGCACAAGAAGAGTTCAATCAGCAGACCACCCGGTCACACAAATAGAGACCGCAGGAAAGAAGAGAACTCGGCTTACACTTGGTGTGTCTCAATTTGCTGCAATAGTGGCTCCTATTTATAGGCGTGGAACCTGATCCAGTCACCACCCTATGAGATAGGATCACCACCCTCCAGACCGCGCGACCTTATCGGTCACACCGCGTGATCAGCAACAGTACTCCTGCTTCATTTTGGTGAACTCACCAGCTTCAACATCAACTATGAGAGACCGCCACTCTCACAGCAGATCGCGATTCCAAGGGAGATCGCCAGATCGCCCGAAGCTATTCACCCCCTGTGTTCGTCCGAGACCGCGAACACAGCCAGTTCGCCATCAACCTGCGAACTCAAGTCCGCATGCTGGTCTCCACCTGAGACCACAAACAACGTCCAGCTCGCATACCAGTCTCCTCCTGAGACCGCGACCTGAGACCGCGCGACTAAGACACTTAGTCCGCGAATACCACCAGAAAGCCCGGTCAGCCACCAGACCGCATTCTGGAGAAAACCTGGATCAAGCTGTGTAATCACACCAGACCGCCACAGCCTTGAAGAAGACAGCTCGCCACGCGGTCACGCACAGACCGCGTACACCTGAAGACGATCAGCCTGCCATGCGGTCACAGACAGACCGCGCGGCCTTCACCTTCAGCCGCCTTGGACCCATACCAGCGATCAAGCCAGGAGACCGCAGCTAGGCTTAGATAAGCCAGACCGCAGAGATAGACCGCCAGGCTGTGCGATCACTCCAAACCGCCTGACCTCCTCCCAGACAGCCCAGGTCCAAAAGTCCTCTAACTTCCACTTCAACAATTTCAACAAGACGATCTTTCGTCAATCCCAAGCACGACCTTGCCCTTAACTCACCAAGAACTCTAGTCACATAAACTCCTTTTTGGTGGCCTCAACCTCTTCAAGCTGACCATATACACCAACTAAACCCCAATTCCTCTTAGTAGGTCACTAATTACCCATGTTTTACCATTTTACTATACGCAGATCAAACAAACTATATGAACCTCATAAGTAGAAGTACTCCAAATATTTACCCACATGACACAAGATTATTACTGGAGGACTAACATGGTATTATAAGACTAAATCCAGAGATTCATATTTTTCCTTAACACTTTAGCATTTATTTTAATTTCTCCAATATTTGCCAAGTATGAATATGAACACGAAGTGTAAAGTATTCTTATGATATGACTCCCATAAAATTAAGATAAATCTATCATGCCAAAATAACAGTAAGTACAGAATGTCACAATTTTACAATCAGGAATTATCCTCTAATTATAATATTTAACATCTATACAAAGTTGGAGGTTAATGAAGGAACCATCAAAAATACTTATCCAAATATTATGGAAAAATTACCAGACCTCTAGTGTATTCAGTATGGCTTACTGACTGAGTTTCACACTTTATGGGCACCATTTTCTCACCTAAATAAATATTCCAAATAAATCCAAATATGAACATGTTGTTAAGTAGCCTACTGATAACAATCTCCAAAAATTATATAAAAATTTATAGAGCTTCATAGTGCCCTGAAATATCCTATCACCAAGTTGCAAATTTTTCCAGAGAGTATTGGACCCTCAATTATTTTTCTTAAGACTAAGACAGAATAAGTGCCTTATGAATGAAGTACTGGTTAAATCATTTAATTAATTACACAAAAATTACCAGAGGTCCATCATATGATTATAAAGGCACTACCAAGGTTTCATCACCATCCAAGACAATTTGAATATGTAAATCTCTTTAATAATGAAAAGCCCTAAAGGGGTTATAACCTAATTTAGGGGGAATAAGGGTTCCTAAATGTTTACCCAGAAATCAACGATCACCTTGAGCTAGCTTTTTTCAGGTAACCGAAGCAATCCACACCCTCTCCCGGCAGTCCAGGTATTTTTCTCTGAATATCCAAGCCCTTGCGGTCCCTCGCCGCATAGGTGGTCTCGCCTTTTGTCTCGTAGAGGTCTCGCTTCGCTAGACCTCGCCTAGAGGTCACGCCCCGTGGGATCCCTCCCTCGAAAGGTCGCCCCTTTGGGGTGACCTCGGCCTGAGGCAGATCGCCCCAGCTGGGGCGATCTCGGTCTGAGGTCGCCCTCTGGGCGACCTCGCCAGGTCGCCCCTTCGGGGTGACCTCGGTCTGAGGCAGATCGCCCTAGTTGGGGCGATCTCGGCCTGAGGTCGCCCTCTGGGCGACCACGCCAGGTCACCCCTTTGGGGTGACCTCGGCCTGAGGCAGATCGCCCCAGCTGGGGCGATCTCAGCCTGAGGTCGCCCTCTGGGCGACCTCGCCAGGTCGCCCCTTCGGGGTGACCTCGGCCTGAGGAAGATCTCCCTAGCAGGGGCGATCTCGGCCTGAGGTCGCCCTCTAGGCGACCTCGCCAGGTCGGCCCTTTGGGGTGACCTCAGCGTGAGGCAGATCGCCCCAGCTGGGGCAATCTCGGCCTGAGGTCGCCCTCTGGGCAACCTCGCCAGGCCGTCCCCCCTGGGGCGACCTCGGCCTGGGAGGTCTCGACTCCGGGCAGCTTGTTCCTTCTTGACCTGCCCGTTTGGGCAGGCCCCCTCGCCTATAAATAGGGGGTAGGGGCATTGGTTTGGGGATGTTTTTTGGGGGAGAGTTTCCAGCCCTTGCCTTTGATTGGGGCGGTCTCATTTCTGAGATCGTCATTACCACTTTTCAGCAGCTGGGGCGGTCTCACTTCTGAGATCGTCATTATCTCATTTCGGCAGCTGGAGCTATCTCATTTCTGAGACCTCGTTACCTCTTTTTTCAGCAGATTCTGCAATCTCCTCCCAGGAGACCCTCGACATCTCTTTTTCTCCTCCCTCTTGTCTTCCATCATAGCTCAAAGTAACCAACCATCTAACAGTTTCCTTCTTCCACCTCTTTTCAGCTTGAGCGAGTGTGGACCGGGAGCATTTTTGGCTCGAACATAACATGCGACCTTCAGATCGGAATGGTTGATGAATAGCAACTGCGGTGAAGATATGAGATTTTGTTGAGCATAACACCAAATCTTAAAACGGTCATAACTTTTGATCCCGGTGTCGGAATTCAGAAATTCAAAGCTTGTCGTGACCGGCTCGACCTGAACTATCCAAAAATTGAACAGGGTTCCCCGTTCAGGCATTTGTTAGCCCTCAGAGTGGAATAAGGACCTGGACTTGTCGACCTAAACTTGTCGATAAAACGAACAAGTTTTTTGCTGACATATTCACAAGTCGACCTGAACTTATCGACCTGGGCTCGACCTGAACTTGTCGATAAAACAAACAAGTCATTTGCACTTCTCCACACATGAACAACCTCCGCTTTCACCGCTTTAACATTCCGAAGAAACCTCACTTCTGTTGGGCCAAACAGAACGTGATACCCAGCGTATACAGCGTTGGTCACGGAGAAGAGGTTTTTCCTCATTCCGGGCACATGATAGACACTCTTCAAAGTTAGTGGCCCTCTATCACTGCCCAAGGAAACAACCCCCACCTTCTCGACATATGTACAGTGTTATCAGCAGTTATGATGCCATCGTTACCTGAGTAAGGCTGCGCTGATGTAAGCTTTGACTCGTCCCCGGTGAGGTGATGACCACACCTCGAGTCCACGATCCAGTCCTCCTGATAGTTGATAGGAGCCGCAGCTCCAACAGAAGCCGAGAAGGATCCTCCCCATCGTCCATCAATCTGCCTGGCTTCAGCTTCCTCCTTTCCTGCAGCAGCATGTCCTGGCTGAAGATTCACCCGGCAATCCTTCCTGATGTGACCAAGCTTCTCGCACCTGAAGCACTTGGGACCTTCTCCATTCTTCTTCGCTTCAGCCTTAGGAGCATAGCCCCTCTCCTTCTGTCCAGAAGTTGAAGGCCCATTTCCTCCTCCAGCGGTCTTCTTCTTCTTATCCCACTTCTTTTTCTTCCACGTGAAGAGAACCTCGCCATATCCCCCAGACACTGACACCCCGCCATCTGCCTTGCCAGACTCTCCTGCGACGCAAGCAGATTTTCCAGCTCCAGCAAAGACGGATGATTTGCCCAACCCTACACCGATGTCACAAAGGCCACATACTCCTTCCGCAAGCCACGGATGATGTGCCTCTTCAGCTTCGCTTCAGAGATTCGCTCATCGGGATCCAGCACTGAAATCTCGGTGCACAAGTTCTTCATCTTCAAGAAGAACGTAGAGATAGAAAGATCACCTTGAACCGATCTGGCCAGCTCATTCTCCAGGAATTGAAGTCTTGCCACATTCTTCTTGTTAAACAGCCCATCCAGGGCTCTCCAGATCTCTGCAGCTGATCCACACCCCAAGATGTGATGAAATATGTCAGATGATATTGCCCTCTTCAGAGCAAACTCTGCTTTGTCATTGATCCGCCCCCAGTTTCTCACCTCATGACCATTATCCCCAATCAGAATAACTTCCTCCGTGCTCTCTCCTCCAACCACCTCCCAGATGTCCTCACCCAGAAGATAACTCTGCATACAAGACCTCCACTTCTTAAGTTGGTCGAGTTTAGCATCTCAATTCCAAGACCCCTTGCTTCCATGGCTCAACCACTGGTTCCTTCTTCACAAAGGCAAAGGCAACTTTGAGTTAATCACTGCTCTATCCACTCCAACCTGGCTCTGATACCAAGTGAAACTTTCTGTAGATCTAGGAGTGAGCAGGAATAGTATAACTCAAAGTTTAAGCCAACAACCAGAAGCACATGAAGCAAACACAATCTTTATTGATCAAGCAAAATTCTTCATTACAGGGCGAGGTATACATGGCGGGACATGATTTTGCCAATACACAAAACAGGAGAAAAAACAAAGCTGAAAGATAACCAGCGGTCTGCCTAACTGAGACTGCCTGACCGCGCGACCTGACAGTTCGCTCGATTAGAAGATGAGACCGCTCGAACTGCCTGCCTGCGACTTGAACAACACCAACTGAGAACCCCGCGATCTGCCACTGATTCTCCTGAACTCCAGCAACTCGCACTGCAAGCCGCGAGACCGCCTGAACACCTTCAGAAAAGGAGATGACCGCTGCTGCCCGCATAATCCGCAGAAGCTGCACAAAAGAAGTTCAATCAGCAAGACCGACCGGTCACAAGAATTGAGACTGCAAGAACTAGCCGCGAGTTCTGCTTACACTTGGTGCGATCTATTTTGTTGCTACAGTGGCTCCTATTTATAGGTGTGAGACCTGATCCAGTCACCACCCTATGAGATAGGATCACCACCCCTTAATTGCGCGACCAGATCGGTCAACCCGCGCGATCAGCAAAAGATCCTCCTGCTTAGTGAGCTCGCCGACTTCAACAGAAGCCGCGCGATCCTGACAACTCGCCCGGTCATGACGCTCACCACCTGTGTTCGGCACCTGACCTCCTCCAGAGACTGCGAACACGCCAGGCCGACTAGGGCAACAGCTCGCCAAGTCGACCAAACACCTGTGACCGCATATACCAGCAGCTCGCCGAAGGATCAGCTATGCAAACACAAACCAGAGACCGCGCGATTAAGAAGACCTTAGTCCGTGCGCACCATAAAGAACCCGGATAGCCACCAGATCGGGCTGTCCCCACCACGCGATCACAAGCACCAGATCGCGCGGTCACACAGAACAAAAGACAGCTCGCCATGCGGTCACACGACCAGACCGCGCGGCCTCACCTCGGCACCCTTCGACAGAAGAACGGCGGTCACGCCGAATAGCCCACAGCTAGACCAGAAAGGTTAGACTGCCAGAGGAGATCGCAAGACTGTGCGGTCAGTCCAGACCGCGCGGTCTCCCCCCAGACCGCCAACTTCACAAACTTCCACTTCAACATTTTCAACATGCAGTCCAGGTATTTTTCTCCGAATATCCAAGCCCCGGCGGTCCCTCACCGCACAGGTGGTCTCGCCTTTCGTCTCATAGAGGTCTCGCTTCGCTCAACCTCGCCTAGAGTTCACGCCCCGCGAGATCGCTCCCTCGAGAGGTCTCCCCTTTGGGGTGACCTCGACCTGAGGCAGATCGCCCCAGCTGGGACGATCTCGGTCTGAGGTCGCCCTCTGGGCGACCTCGCTAGGTCTCCTCTTCGGGGTGACCTCGGCCTGAGGCAGATCACCCCAGCTAGGGCGATCTCGGCCTGAGTTCGCCCTCTGGGCGACCTCGCCAGGTCGACCCTTCGGGGGGACCTCGGCCTGAGGCAGATCGCCCTAGCTGGGGCGATCTCGGCCTGAGGTCGCCCTCTGGGCGAGCTCTCCAGGTCGCCCCTTCGGGGTGACCTCGGCCTTAGGCAGATCGCCCCATCTGGGGCGATCTCGGCCTTAGGTCCCCCTCTGGGCGACCTCGCCAGGTCGCCCCTTCGCGGTGACCTCGGCCTGAGGCAGATCGCCCCAGCTGGGGCGATCTTGGCCTGAGGTCGCCCTTTGGGCGACCTCGCCAGGTCGCCCCTTCGGGGTGACCTTGGCTTGAGGCAGATCGCCCCAGCTGGGGCGATCTCGGCCTGAGGTCGCCCTCTGGGCGACCTCGCCAGGTCGTCCCCCCTGGGGCGACCTTGTCCTGGGTGGTCTCGGCTCCGGGCAGCCCGTTCCATCCTGACCTGCCCGTTTGGGCAGGTCCCCTCACCTATAAATAGGGGGGTAGGGGTATTGGTTTGGGGATCTTTTTTGGGGGAGAGTTTCCAGTCCTTGCCTTTGACTGGGGCGTCTCATTTCTGAGATCGTCATTACCACTTTTCAGCAGCTGGGGCGGTCTCACTTCTGAGATCGTCATTATCTCATTTCGGCAGCTGGAGCTATCTCATTTCTGAGACCTTGCTACCTCTTTTTTCAGCATATTCTGCTATCTCCTCCCAGGAGACCCTCGACATCTCTTTTTCTCCTCCCTCTTGTCTTCCATCATAGCTCAAAGTAACCAACCATCTAACAGTTTCCTTCTTCCACCTCTTTTCAGCTTGAGCGAGTGTGGACCTGGAGCATTTTTGGCTCGAACATAACACGCGACCTTCAGATCGGAATGGTTGATGAATAGCAGCTGCGGTGAAGATATGAGATTTTGTCGAGCATAACACCAAATCTTAAAACGGTCATAACTTTTGATCCGGGTGTCGGAATTTAGAAATTCAAAGCTTGTCGCGACCGTCTCGACCTGAACTATCCAAAAATTGAACATGGTTCCCCTTTCAGGCATTTTTTAGCCCTCAGAGTGGAAGAAGGACCTGAACTTGTCGATAAAACGAACAAGTCTTTTGCCCTTCTCCCAACATTCCGAAGAAACCTCACTTCTGTTGGGCCAAACAGAATATGATACCCAGCGTCTACAGCGTTGGTCACGGATAAGAGGTTTTTCCTCATTCTGGGCACATGATAGACACTCTTCAAAGTTAGTGGCCCTCTATCACTGCCCAAAGAAACAACCCCCACCTTTTCAACACTATGCACAATGTTATCAGCAGTTATGATGCCATCGTTAACTGAGTAAGGTTGCGCTGAAGTAAGCTTTGACTCATCCCTAGTGAGGTGATGACCACACCCCGAGTCCACGATCCAGTCCTCCTGATAGTTGATAGGAGCCGCAGCTCCAACAGAAGCCGAGAAGGCTCCTCCCCATCGTCCATCAATCTGCCTGGCTTCAGCTTCCTCCTTTCCTGCAGTAGCATGTCCTGGCTGAAGATTCACCGGGCAATCCTTCCTGATGTGACCAAGCTTCCCGCACCTGAAGCACTTGGGACCTTCTCCCTTCTTCTTCCCTTCAGCCTTAGGAGCATAGCCCCTTTCCTGCTGTCCAGAAGTTGAAGGCTCATTGCCTCCTCCAACGGTCTTCTTCTTCTTATCCTACTTCTTCTTCTTCCCCGTGAAGAGAACTTCACAATCTCGCCCAGACACTGACACCCCCGCCATCTTCCTTGCCAGACTCTCCTGCGATGCAAGCAGATTTTCCAGCTCCAGCAAGGACGACTGATTTGCCCAACCCTGCACCGACGTCACAAAGGCCACATACTCCTTCCGCAAGCCACGGATGATGTGCCTCTTCAGCTTCTCCTCAGAGATTGGCTCATTAGGATCCAGCACTGAAATCTCGGCGCACAAGTTCTTCATCTTCAAGAAGAACGTAGAGATAGAAAGATCACCTGATCCGATCTGGCCAGCTCATTCTCCAAGAATTGAAGTCTTGCCACATTCTTCTTGTTAAACAGCCCATCTAGGGCTCTCCAGATCTCTGCAGCTGATCCACACCCCAAGATGTGATCAAATAGGTCAGGTGATATTGCCCTCTTCAGAGCAAACTCTGCTTTGGCATTGATCCGCCTCCAGTTTCTCACCTCATGACCATTATCCCCAATCAGAATAACGTCCTCCGTGCTCTCTCCTCCAACCACCTCCCAGAGGTCCTCACCTAGAAGATAACTCTGCATACAAGACCTCCACTTCTTAAAGTTGGTCGATTTTAGCATCTCAATTCCAAGACCCCTTGCTTCCATGGCTCTACCACTAGTTCCTTCTTCACAAAGGCGATGACAACTTTGAGTTAATCACTGCTCTATCCACTCCAAACTGGCTCTGATACCAAGTGAAATTTTCCGTAGATCTAGGAGTGAGCAGGAATAGTATAACTCAAAGTTCAAGCCAACAACCAGAAGCACATGAAGCAAACACAATCTTTATTGATCAAGCAAAATTCTTCATTACAGGGCGAGGTATACATGGCGAGACATGATTTCGCCAATACACAAAAACAGGAGAAAAAACAAAGCTGAAAGATAACCAGCGGTCTGCCTAACTGAGACCGCCTGACCGCGCGACCTGACAGTTCGCTCGACTAGAAGACGAGACCGCCCGAACTGCCTGCCTGCGACTTGAACAACACCAACTGAGAACCCGGTGATCTGCCACTGATTCTCCCAAACTCCAGCAACCCGCACTGCAAGCCGCGAAACCGCCCGAACACCTTCAGAAAAGGAGATGACCGCTACTGCCCGCACAATCCGCAGAAGCTGCACAAAAGAAGTTCAATCAGCAAGACCGACCGGTCACAAGAATTGAGACCGCAAGAACTAGCCGCGAGTTCTGCTTACACTTGGTGCGATCTATTTTGCTGCTACAGTGGCTCCTATTTATAGGTGTGAGACCTGATCCAGTCACCACCCTATGAGATAGGATCACCACCCCTTGATCGCGCGACCAGACCAGTCAACCTGCGCGATCAGCAAAAGATCCTCCTGCTTAGTGAGCTCGCTGACTTCAACAGAAGCCGCGCAATCATGACAACTCGCCCGGTCATGACGCTCACCACCTGTGTTAGGCACCCGACCTCCTCCAGAGACCGCGAACATGCCAGGCCAACTAGGGCAACAGCCCTCCAAGTCGACCAAACACCTGTGACCGCATATACCAGCAGATCGCCGAAGGATCAGCTATGCGAACACAAATCGTAGATCGCGCGACTAAGAAGACCTTAGTCCACGCGCACCATAAAGAACCCAGACAGCCACCAGACCGGGGTGTCCCCACCATGTGATCACAAGCACCAGATCGTGCGGTCACACCGAACAGAACACAGATCGCCACGCGGTCACACGACCAGATCGCGCGGCCTCACCTCGGCACCCTTGGACAGAAGAACGGCGGTCACGTCGAATAGCCCGCGGCAAGACCAGAGAGGTCAGACCGCCAGAGGAGACCGCAAGACCGTGCGGTTAGACCAGACCGCGCGGTCTCCCCCCAGACCGCTAACTTCACAAACTTCCACTTCAACATTTTCAACACTCCCCCTTGAAGTGGGAAGTTGAACACAGCACAAGTAAACTCCTTAGCCGAGTAAACGGCCCCTTCGCCAGCGTCTTTGTGAATATGTCAGCAATGTTATCCTGACTCCGAACATGCTCGACCGAAAGAGACCCCTCCAACACCTTCTCACGAATGAAATGATGCTCGATCTCGATATGCTGGGTCCTCGCGTGACAAACTGGATTAGTAACCAGTTTGAGAGCACTCTCATTATCGCCGCGGAGCAGAGTCGGACCCTGAACTTCCTTATGGACGTCTCCCACCAACCTCCTAAGCCATATGGCTTCTTGAGCTGCCAATGCCGAAGCCTTGTATTCCTCTTCCGTTGTGGAGACCGACACGGAATCCTGCTTCTTGCTGCACCATGATATAGTTGTGGGGCCCGCCATCAAGACGTATCCAGATGTCGACTTCCGATCATCTGAATCTCCCCCGTAATAAGCATCCATGTACCCATGCACCTCGAAGCCCGCATCCCTCCTGTAAAGGAGACCCATATCCGAAGTCGCCTTGATATACTTCAAAATATTTTTGGCCGCTAGTAGATGAGGCATCCGTGGTTCCGCCATATACCGACTCACCCTGCCAACTGCAAATGCAATATCCGGCCTAGTGATTGTCAGATAAATTAAGCTCCCAACCAGAGCCCAGAACACCAGCGGATCTTCCAAAATCCTCCCCTCATCCTTACAAAGTTTCATGGCCTTCTCTAGAGGTGTAGAGATGCACTTCCCTTCCTTCATGCCGAATCGCTCCACGATTCGCTCCGCATATCCAGCCTGGGACACCAGCACTCCACTTCCCTTCCTCTGCACTTCGAGTCCAAGGAAATGGTGAAGCTCACCCAAGTCCTTCATCTCAAACCTGATGGAAAGCTTAGCCCGAAGCTTTGCTACTTCCTCCTTCGAATTCCCCGTCACGATCATATCATCGACGTAAAGCAGCACGATGACTTGAATCTCCCCGCTCTTCTTGACGAACAAGCTTGAGTCTGAGTCTGAAGCACCAAATCCACAGAATAGGAGATATTCTGTTATCTTTCCATACCATGCCCTCAGCGCTTGCTTCAACCCATACAGGGCCTTCTTCAACTTGCAGACATAGTCAGGAAAATCTTCAGATACGAAGCCTGGCGGCTGGACCATGAAGATGTCCTTGTCAATCTCGTCGTACAAGAACGCATTCTTTACGTCGAGTTGCCAAATCTCCCACCCCCAACACGCCGCCAAGGCAATCACAACCCGAACTGAAGTCATTTTTGCCACCAGACTGAATGTCTCTTCATAGTCTTCACCGTATTGCTGCGAGAATCCCCGAGCTACAAGCCGAGCCTTGTATCGCTCGATACTGCTGTCAGCCTTCTTCTTGAGCTTATAGACCCACTTGCATGTCACAGGGGTGATGATGGCACAAATCTCACACACCGCTATAGGCGGTAGCTCGACTGCGACATGAAACGGCAGTGTACCGATCGTTCAAGTAATATAAAATGGGAATGAATCCCCAAGTATCGATCTCTTGAGGAACACAGTAAGGTGGAGTTAACGTTCGAGGAGGACTTGAGATTGAAGTCCTAAACGTCGGTCGAATGGAATGCGTGGGAGTTGGGTTGGCTTTTGGAAAATAAAATAAAAGCTATCAACTACTCCTATGCAATGCCGCTATGCAAAGCTTCGTTTGGCGGGATGGAGACTAGGCAGGCCTTGAGCGCGCTGCGTCGCAAGGGCGGATGGACGAGAAGGAAAGCGGAATTGAACAATGCAGGCCTTGAGCGCGCTGCTTCGTAAGGCGGGATGGAATACGGGCCGCGATGCCACGCTTCGGTAGGCGGATGAACGAGTAGGCTAATGGATCAAACTATGCAGGCCTTGAGCGCGCTGCTTCGTTAGGCGGGATGGAATACGGGCCGCGATGCCACGCTTCGGTAGGCGGATGGACGAGAAGGCTAGCGGATCGAACTATGCAGGCCTTGAGCGCGCTGCTTCGTTAGGCGGGATGGAATACACGGGCCGCTATGCCACGCTTCGGTAGGCGGGTGGACGAGTAGGCTAACAGAATGAGGGTCGCAAGCACCTCTTCGACAAGCACGCCACTAGCAATTGCTAGTGCGGCACCGGACACGATAGTGGGATGGAAAATGGATGGTGGCGCTCCTCAAGCACACAAATAACAAATATTTCACAATCACATGAAATATATGGAAATACAAACTAGTTCAAGTGCAACTTCATCAAAATATACAAGATCTAGCTATTACAACAATCAATAAAAGGAGAACAAGGCAAGAAATCGACCGAATCCGAAGGCTCGTTGAAGATTCACGGTTGGAATCGCCGGGTTGTCAATCCGCGTCCAAGCTCGGTCCACAACTACGTCCGGGGTAGAGAGAGCTGTCACGACTCTCCAATGGACCCGTCTTCTTCGTGTCACGATCCGGTAGAGGTTGCAAACTTCCTCTTGCTCGATGGAGATAGCGGCTAGGTCTTCCTTTGGAGCTCTTGGATGAAGGAGGAGGCCGAGAGGAAACTCCGGCGAAGATTTGGCGTTGAAAGCTTGCCCGGAGATCCTCCCTAAGGTGGGCGGCGATGGAGGAGCGAAACCAGGCGGACGGGAGCAGAAAACGGCGGAGTCGGGCGAGCGATCTTAGAATCGCGAGCAGGTCGTTTTATAGGCGCTGGAATTAAACAGTGCGCACGGTCAGTGGCGCACGACCAGTGGTCGTGCACACTAGAATCCTGTGATCGTGCGCTCTGCCTGGACGGAACCTGCAAAGACAGAAATTATAAAATAACATGTTCGCACGACCAGTGGCGCACGACCGGTGGTCGTGCGCACTGGAGTTGATGGTCGTGCGCACTACAGCAAACAGAACTCGGAAATTTAATGGCAAATGCGCACGAGCAGTGGCGCACGACCGGTGGTCGTGCGCGCTGGCATTGATGGTCGGGCGCACTGCACCAAACAGAACTCATAAAAAAGGGTCAAGTGCACACGATCAGTGGCGCACGACCAGTGGTCGTGCGCAATAGAACCGGTGATCGTGCGCAGTGTTCCTGTGCAGAATTGCACCGGGAACACTCGCACGACTCCTATTCCAGGCACAACCACAAATCTAGCCACTGAAAGTGGCACTTGACAGCACATGAATACTACTAATGATAATAAGCACGAAAATCACACCAAAGTGGGCCTAGATGTGCACCTAGCATGGATTATCAAATATAAGCTATAACAAGGCTATAGTGCGGTGAATTGACTAAATAAATGGCCCAGATGAGTCCATAAAAGTGTATATGATCAGGACTCATCACACCCCCAGACTTACCTGTTTGCGCGTCCCGAGCAAACAAATTCTAAGCGAACGGGGAAAGAAAAGTAGATGGCTTAAAACTACAATATAGAGTACCATGCGAAGTCGCATGCTCACGTGCATAAGAAAAATAGTAGAGAAGATTTCTGATTATAAAAACAGTTTATATATTTCTAAAAGAGTAAAAGCATATTACAACTACTCAAAATGGTGAAAAGCGGTGAATCGTTCGGTCATGCATACAGAGAAAGTAAACTAAATGCTGAGATGAGCATTGCTCAAGATTGGGATGCCGGACAAACTCCACCGAAATCCATCGGTGTCGGTGACCATAGGCTTGCCCGGTCACATTCTCTCCACGGCACTGGTTTGACTCAAACGCGTGAATCAATAGGACTTAGGTTTTAAATGAGGCTTGGGTTTAGGTGAGGATAAACAAAGATAAAAACGACGGCTCAAACACTAAACCCAAATGAGCTAATGCAGGAAACTATCCTCATTCACCACACAAACACGCGGGTACACAACACCCCCAGACTTGGACTTAACAACATGGGTGCGTGCACCGCCTACTCCCAAACATAAATCTATACAAAAAGATTTTCAATTAAACACTCCTTCTCTTTCCTTTCTTTTTAACTTCTTTTCTTTTTCTCATTTTTTTTTCTTTTCTTATCATTTTCAGCAATTAAACAAAAGGACACATCCACATCTTCACAAACATATTACCACATCAACAACCCAACTCATGAAAATAATAAACAGCTAAAGCTCAAATTTTTGGGTGTGCGACTAGGATTGGCTTTTAGGCTTTGGTGAAATAAAAGTGGGGCTGAATCAAAGAACGGGTAGGCACAACTGGGCTAGCGAGGATATAGCGGTCGGGCTAGGCACAAAGGCTCAATCGGGCCAAAATGATGGCCTATATCACATTCACACAATTGACTAACCGTATACCCATGCTTCAAGAATCGCTTGGGGCAAGTTCTAGCCACCGAGAAAGATTCTCCTTTCTCCCGACTCAAGCAATACGAGTCTAGCAATCATTTACACACATCCCTACGCTACCATTTGATTCACACCGGATTCAACATTTGAGTAGAGTAAACAACATTTACACTAATAGAGAAAAATATAAAACCATAGTATAAAAAGAAATTTAATCTACACGAATTTCTATACAACCGAGCACTCGACTAGGAGCACTACTAGAGTCAACATTTTACTCTGCTACATAGTCCTAAGCCATCACCTAGACTTTCCCAAATAAGCAGAAGAATTAAATTCACTACAGAGCTTGCATACAGATGAGTACGCGCTCAAGTGGGTGCTGTGGTGTGCAATGAAAATGAACAAAACATTTTAAATGAAATCTTCTAGTATGCAGTGCAATAGTGCACGTGAGCGGGTAAACAAAACTACTCTCCCCCAGACTTAAACTAAACAATCCGCATAATATATGACATGAAAATCAACATAGGGCTAGGGAAAGAGAGTACCCAATGCTCAGCAAGTGAGCATACCAGAAGATTGGCGTTTAAACCAAGACTAAGCTGCAGCATCCGCCATCCAGAAAAAGATACCTGCAGGGGTTAGCTCCGCAAAACAAAAGAAGCAGAAAAAGATAAACTACAATAAACTACAGCTAACTAAACAGGATGGACTAAAAATAAAATGCAAGAAAAGTAAGATAACTACTGGGGTTATTGTCATCCCAGCACGACTTATTCAAAAACTAAAGGTTCTAGCTAATGGGCCTATGAAAAGAAAAGTGCACCGGTAACTGTTCTAATATGCGTGTCGGTAGCGGGTACCGATACGGCGAAAGAACAGTCACGCCTCTACCCGAATATAAATAATACCTGCTTGACACAGGTAGAGGGAAAAGAAAGTAAGAAGAGGAGGAGGCCTGGTCCTCACTCATCTCACAAAACACATCCTTGCCTAGCAAGGTATCGTCAACAGGGAGGCAGCAGGAGGTAAAGGCAATGAGTGGAGCTTCCTCAACGGAGGGGGAATAAACCTCCTCACATGAGAGGATACTCTCATCATTGACTTGAGCAAAAAGCTCCAAGTCCTCCTGGGATACCTGTGAAGACTCAACCTGCACAGGCTCGGATGAAGAAAGGGGATCAAGAAATAAAGAAGATGAAGAACATAAATAAACATCAATCGGGGGAGTGATCCCGGTCTCACTCCCAGCAGGATCCAAGGATAGATCACTATCATCATCGTAAATATCATAGCAAGGGGAACTTGAGAACTCAGGAGCCTCAATGGTGATTTGGACCTCCTCGTCCCATGAAGAAGTGCAAACCTCCTCATCAGAGAGAGTATCCTCCTCATCCCACCGAGGTGCATCATCGTGTTCAAAGTATTCATTCTCCCCCTCAGGGAAAATGACAACCTCATCCCACTTTGGAGCACCCTCCGAGTCAGAAGCATCACCCAGCTCCTTTACTTCGATAGGATCATAAAAAATGTGTGTAGAAAAATCATGCAAAGAAACTGGAGGAACACAAAGATTTGGTTCCTCCGCAAAAAGATCTGCTAAAGCCTCCCCGATGGAAAGAATACTTTCCTCATCATACTCAGGTGCATCTAGGAGCTCCCATTCCTCTCCTTGTTGGCTAACAGATGAGTGATCATCATCACTGGGAGTGAAGCCATAAACAGGGAGTGAGGAGTCCGTGCACGAGACAAGCTCAGGGGTAGAGGGCACAATTGCCTCCATGGGTAAAGAATGAGCGATAGGGACAATGTTGTCCTGAGTGGAGGAGCGGCGGTCAGGATTGAAAAGACGCGGACAGTCCTTCAATTCATGACCCTCTCCTCGACACAATAAGCAAACAATGTTCCTACACTGCCTAGCATTTAACTCATTCAATTGGTCCAAATAATAAACCATCTTGTCATTAAAGCTAGGTGAAATATCCCATGACGACATTATCAATAAAAGAGCAGATACAATGAAACTGAAATTCTTTGCAAGGGAATCTACACAACTAAAAAAAAAACTCCTTGAATAAAACTTGCCTAAAACTCCAAAATAGGGGGGAAAGAAATAAAAAAACAAACAACAGAAGATTAAAAGGCAAACAAAAATAATAATGCGGCTATTCACAAAGAAAAAACCTCTATCTCTTGTCTCCCTCTCAAGAAAACTCACACGACTGTGTTCCCCGGCAATGGCGCCAAAAACTTGATGGCGCAAATCTCACACACCGCTATAGGCGGTAGCTCGACTGCGACACAAAACGGCAGTGTACCGATCGTTCAAGTAATATAAAATGGGAATGAATCCCCAAGTATCGATCTCTTGAGGAACAAAGTAAGGTGGAGTTAACGTTCGAGGAGGACTTGAGATTGAAGTCCTAAACGTCGGTCGAATGGAATGCGGGGGAGTTGGGTTGGCTTTTGGAAAATAAAATAAAAGCTATCAACTACTCCTATGCAATGTCGCTATGCAAAGCTTCGTTTGGCGGGATGGAGACTAGGCAGGCCTTGAGCGCGCTGCGTCGCAAGGGCGGATGGACGAGAAGGCAAGCGGAATTGAACAATGCAGGCCTTGAGCGCGCTGCTTCGTAAGGCGGGATGGAATACGGGCCGCGATGCCACGCTTCGGTAGGCGGATGAACGAGTAGGCTAATGGATCAAACTATGCAGGCCTTGAGCGCGCTGCTTCGTTAGGCGGGATGGAATACGGGTCGCGATGCCACGCTTCGGTAGGCGGATGGACGAGAAGGCTAGCGGATCGAACTATGCAGGCCTTGAGCGCGCTGCTTCGTTAGGCGGGATGGAATACACGGGTTGCTATGCCACGCTTCGGTAGGCGGGGGGACGAGTAGGCTAACGGAATGAGGGTCGCAAGCACCTATTCGACAAGCACGCCACTAGCAATTGCTAGTGCGGCACCGGACACGATAGTGGGATGGAAAATGGATGGTGGCGCTCCTCAAGCACACAAATAACAAATATTTCACAATCACATGAAATATATGGAAATACAAACTAGTTCAAGTGCAACTTCATCAAAATATACAAGATCTAGCTATTACAACAATCAATAAAAGGAGAACAAGGCAAGAAATCGACCGAATCCGAAGGCTCGTTGAAGATTCACGGTTGGAATCGCCGGGTTGTCAATCCGCGTCCAAGCTCGGTCCACAACTACGTCCGGGGTAGAGAGAGCTGTCACGACTCTCCAATGGACCCGTCTTCTTCGTGTCACGATCCAGTAGAGGTTGCAAACTTCCTCTTGCTCGATGGAGATAGCGGCTAGGTCTTCCTTTGGAGCTCTTGGATGAAGGAGGAGGCCGAGAGGAAACTCCGGCGAAGATTTGGCGTTGAAAGCTTGCCCGGAGATCCTCCCTAAGGTGGGCGGCGATGGAGGAGCGAAACCAGGCGGACGGGAGCAGAAAACGGCGGAGTCGGGCGAGCGATCTTAGAATCGCGAGCAGGTCGTTTTATAGGCGCTGGAATTAAACAGTGCGCACGGTCAGTGGCGCACGACCAGTGGTCGTGCGCACTAGAATCCTGTGATCGTGCGCTCTGCCTGGACGGAACCTGCAAAGACAGAAATTATAAAATAACATGTTCGCACGACCAGTGGCGCACGACCGGTGGTCGTGCGCACTGGAGTTGATGGTCGTGCGCACTACAGCAAACATAACTCGGAAATTTAATGGCAAATGCGCACGAGCAGTGGCGCACGACCGGTGGTCATGCGCGCTGGCATTGATGGTCGTGCGCACTGCACCAAACAGAACTCATAAAAAAGGGTCAAGTGCACACGATCAGTGGCGCACGACCAGTGGTCGTGCGCAATAGAACCGGTGATCGTGCGCAGTATTCCTGTGCAGAATTGCACCGGGAACACTCGCACGACTCCTATTCCAGGCACAACCACAAATCTAGCCACTGAAAGTGGCACTTGACAGCACATGAATACTACTAATGATAATAAGCACGAAAATCACACCAAAGTGGGCCTAGATGTGCACCTAGCATGGATTATCAAATATAAGCTATAACAAGGCTATAGTGCGGTGAATTGACTAAATAAATGGCCCAGATGAGTCCATAAAAGTGTATATGATCAGGACTCATCAGGTGATACCCTTGGGCCTGGGCACCAGAGACCAAGTCTCATTCTTCTCAAGAGCACTCATCTCTTCCTGCATAATTGAATCCCACTGTTCCACGCCTTTGGCCTTCTCGAAGCTCACTGGTTCCCGCTCATCCAAGGGACCAGCAATGAAACATGAGACAAAGCTCACCATGTTTCCTCCTGTATAGCGATCAGGGGCAATGATCGTTCGCTTTGATCTCCTCAGCTCCTTCCCCTGACTCGCAACATCCTCAGCTGCTTCTTCCCTAGCTCCCCTTCCAGACGTACTAGGAGCATCGCTCCCCCTGCTTCCGGATCCAAAAGCCTCTGTCTTAGAACTAGAAGTAGATGGACCACCTGGTGACACAGGTAGCTCCACTTGAAGATTTTCCACAGCTTTCTCCGGCTCCTCCACCCTGCTTTTTGGAAGCTCAACACCAGAGCTTACCTTGTAAGACGCCACTTCGTCAAATACGATGTCGCGAGATACAACAAATCTCCGCGTCTCCGGGTCCATGCACTTACAGCCCTTCTTCCGATCATCATATCCCACGAAGACTAGCTTCCTTGCCTTCGCATCTAGCTTCGCCCAAAGCGCATCTGGAACGTGCACATTGCAGGTGGAACCAAACACCCGAAGGTGCGCCACGCTTGGCTTTTCCTTGAACATCATCTCATGCAGGGTCAACATATTGATGGGACTGAGAGGCATCTTATTGATGACGTAGGCAGCACAAGACATTCCCTCCGCCCAGAAGGACGTTGGGATACTCTTGGCATGCAGCCAACACTTGCAGGTCTCCGTCAGATGATGGATCTTCCACTCTGCAACTCCGTTTTGTTGTGGAGTATGTGCACAAGTAATCTCCCTCCGGATGCCCGCCTTCCTACAAAAACTTGAGAACTCACCAGAGGTGAAATCCCCTCCGTTGTCAGTCCTCAGCTTCTTAACCCGCAGACCAAGCCGACCCTCCACGAGCTCCTTGAACTCCACAAACTTGGCAAACGCCTCCGCCTTCTCCTTCAGGAAATAGACCCAGACATATCTGGTGTGATCATCGATCAACACCAGCATATACATGCTGCCTCCGAGGCTTGGGGTAGCAGTCGGTCCCATCAAGTAACCGTGGATGCACTCCAACGGCACACCCCTCCATGTCTACGACTTGTCAAACAGTAGTCGATGAGACTTGCCGAACTGACATCCCGCGCAAACGTGACCGTCACCGTAGGAAGATAGACTAGGCATGCCATTGACCAGACCTTTCAACGACATAGCCTTCAGCTTGTCCATCCCTACATGCCCCAACCTCTCGTGCCATATGACGGCACTATCATTTTCTTCATCTTGTCGACATAAGAACTTGTCGATAAAACGAACAAGTCTTTTGCCCTTCTCCCCACATGAACAACCTCTGCTTTCACCGCTTCAACATTCTGAAGAAACCTCACTTCTGTTGGGCCAAACAGAACGTGATACCCAGCGTCTACAGCGTTGGTCAGGGAGAAGAGGTTTTTCCTCATTCCAGGCACATGATAGACACTCTTCAAAGTTAGTGGCCCTCTATCACTGCCCAAGGAAACAACCCCACCTTCTCGACACTATGCACAGTGTTATCAGCAATTATGATGCCATCATTACCTGAGTAAGGCTACGCTGAAGTAAGCTTTGACTCATCCCCGGTGAGGTGATGACCACACACCAAGTCCACGATCCAGTCCTCCTGATAGTTGATAGGAGCCGCAGCTCCAACAGAAGCCGAGAAGGCTCCTCCCCATCGTCCATCAATCTGCTTGGCTTCAGCTTCCTCCTTTCCTGCAGCAGCATGTCCTGGCTGAAGATTCACCCGGCAATCCTTCCTGATGTGACCAAGCTTCCCGCACCTGAAGCACTTGGGACCTTCTCCCTTCTTCTTCCCTTCAGCCTTAGGAGCATAGCCCCTCTCCTGCTGTCCAGAAGTTGAAGGCCCATTGCCTCCTCCAGCGGTCTTCTTCTTCTTATCCCACTTCTTCTTCTTCCCCGTGAAGAGAACCTCTCCATCTCCCCCAGACACTGACACACCCGCCATCTGCCTTGCCAGACTCTCCTGCGACGCAAGCAGATTTTCCAGCTCCAGCAAAGATGAGTGATTTGCCCAACCCTGCACCGACGTCACAAAGGCCAGATACTCCTTCCGCAAGCCACGGATGATGTGCCTCTTCAGCTTCGCCTCAGAGATTGGCTCATCAGGATCCAGCGCGGAAATCTCGGCGCACAAGTTCTTCATCTTCAAGAAGAACGTAGAGATAGAAAGATCAACTTGAGCCGATCTGGCCAGCTCATTCTCCAGGAATTGAAGTTTTGCCACATTCTTCTTGTTAAACAGCCCATCTAGGGCTCTCCAGATCTCTGCAGCTGATCCACACCCCAAGATGTTTCTGAAATTTCTGAACAAATTCTTCGATCTGAGTAAAATTCGTCAATCTCAAGATTTTTCGTCGAACACAAAATTTGCTTCGTCGACCTCAAATGATTCTTGCTGGAATAATTAATTTTGTTGAGCTGTGAAGACATTTCGTCGATCTGAAGGTATTCGTCGAACGCAGATTCGTCGACCTCAAGATTTTCGTCGATCTCAATTAAACTTTGCTCTGGAAGAGTTGAATTAGTAAAGCTGAGAAGGGCTTTCGTCGATCTGAGTATCTGATAAAGATTCGTCGAACGCAGACTGGAGTTTGTCGAACGGAAGGATTTGTCGACCGCTGAGCCTGGATAATTTCGTCGATCGCTGTGCTTGAGCAAAATCGTCGACCGCTGAGCTGGGGTCTGTTCGTCGACCGCTGTAACAATCTGTTCGTCAACCGCTGAACCGCTGAGACGTGCTTGAAGCAAGCCGTTCGTCGAACGCAAAATGTAATTAGTCGAGCGCTGCACTTAGACAAATTCTTCGACCGCTGAGATGGGTTCGTCGACCACTGAGATTTGAGCTGGATCATCGAGCGCAGAATATACTTCATTCGTTGAACGCAGAATGCAATCCGTTCGTCGAATGCAGAGAGCACGCCGTTCGTCGAACGTAGATATCCATTCGTCGAATGCAGTATGGAGTTTGTTGAATGCATAATCTGAATGAATTCTTTAGCTCTAACAGCCTAAACTCTTGACCCATAAACTATACATTGGGGTCAACTTTGTCCTTAGTCAACATATAGTGATCCTAGCCCAAATCATAAATAGGGTTGTTCCAACACAATATCAGCACCAGCATCTTCATTTTTATCTGAGTGGTCAGACTCAGAAATTGATAGAACCATTCTTGTCTTCTTCATAACTTTGGATTTCTTTTTGCCTGTGTCTTTTGACTCAGTGGGCTGGCTCATTGGGAGCACCCTGGTAAACCTTTCTAATGTTTTGATATCCATTCTCTTGAGATAGTGGAGGTTTGCTCCTTTGGATTTGCTATGCTTGCTAGGGTAGGTTTGGAGTAGGTACAGAGAGAATTCTGCCAATGTTGGGTGTTTGCAGGCATTCCTTGATTCTTTGAAAGATGACTTCTCCCCAAGAGGTTTTCCTTTTCAGTATTATCCTTATCATGAGGTCAAACATGTACTGTGAGATTGTGTCATGGAACCCTGGTTTGCAAAGAATGGCTTTTCCCACAATATCTGATAAAAGTTTTCCCCTTTGGTTAAAGAATTTCTTCTTCAATGATCTAGTTTTGGCATCATTGTACTCAGTCCATTTCAGAGCCTTTTTCTTGTCTTTCTTAGAGATGTCTTCCTCCTCACTTGGACTGCAGGATGGAAGATGTAAGGCTTTTTGTAGTTTAGCAGAGGTTATCTTGATTCTATCTTCTCCAATCTTTGACTTGAGGGATGACTTGGAAGTGGATAACTTAGCATTGCCAAACCATTCCAGAACTTCAGTTCTGAGAATGACACATGGTTCAGATAGAAGAAATTCCAGGCCTTGGTCTTCTAGGAGTTGAATCACTCCATTAATTTCTTTTGGAGCAAGGGCAAACCCATTCCTGACTATTTCATATCCTTCAAGAAGATCCTTAGAGCTTTTGGGAGCCATTGTTGTTGTAGAAGAAGGCGCTGGTACGGAAGGGGTTTGTCTCGGTGGCTAGGAAAGAAAAGTCATGTACCTCTTATTGATTAAAGATTGTTTATTTATATGGCCAAGTCTATGTTAAGATTAACCCTAATCATTAGATTTAATTGCTCTTATAGTTGTAAGTAGAGTTGGATAAATTTGGGGTTGCATTTAGAAAAAGTATTATGAAACCATCCCGTCTCAGCAGAACTGCTGAAACGACAACCTAAACGCTGGGACAGGGCACTGTCAGCCGCTGGGATAGTTTTAGCAGTCTCAGTGGTTCTGCTGAGACTTTTCTCAGCTGTCTCAGCGGCTCAGCTGAAATAGACTTGTTTGTTTTAGCTGATCTCATTACCTGATCATTAAACCTAGTGAGGTCTAAATGTGTTGCGACCTAATCATGTTACCAGGAGTTGATGTGATAAGATTTTGAATCCTAACTTAACATGTAACATCACAAAGAAGAGTTGGAAAGAATTATTCACTGTTTAACATTCCTAGTTCAATCTTGAAGGAATTAAACTTGCCTTCATCCAATGGCTTGGTCAAGATATCAGCAACTTGATTGTCAGTGGTGACAAATTCAAGGCAGATGTCTTTACATTCAACATGTTCTTTTATAAAATGATATCTTATCTCTATGTGCTTAGTCCTGCTATGAGAGACAAGATTCTTAGCAATAGAGATAGCACTGGATGAGTCACAATAGAGAGGAGATCCACTTACTTTGAGGTTGTAGTCCTCTAACTGATGTTGAATCCATAATAGTTGTGCACAACAACTTCCTGCAGTAATGTATTCAGACTCAGCAGTAGATATTGCCACACCTGTATGCTTTTTGCTTCTCCAAGATATCAACCTTCTTCCAAGGAATTGACAAGTGCCACTTGTTCTTTTCCTATCTTCTTTGCAGCCTGCAAAATCTGCATATGAAAATCCAGTTAGTTCAAAATCATTGCTCTTAGGGTACCAAAGGCCAAGATGTAGGCTACCTTTAAGGTATCTCAAAATCCTCTTTGCAACTAAGTAGTGAGATTCCTTAGGCCAAGCCTGGTACCTAGCACACACACATGTAGCATACATAATATCTGGTCTACTAGCAGTTAAATACAATAGGGATCCAATGATGTACTTGTACATGGATTCATCAAAGTCCTTGCCCTTCTTATTCTTGTCCAGGGAAATGTTGGACCCCATGGGAGTTTTCATGGTGCAAGTTGATTACATCCCAAACTTCTTGATAAGCTCCCTAGTGTACTTGGTCTTAGAGATGAATATACCCTCATCAGGCTGTTTCACTTGGAGGCCTAAAAAGTACTTGAGCTCTCCCATACTGCTCATCTCAAACTCCCCCTGCATTAGGTTGGCAAACCTTTTGTAGAGGTTGTCATCAGTAGACCCAAATATTATGTCATCAACATGTATTTGGACTAGGAGACACTTGCCCATTGTTTCCCTAAGAAATAATGTACTATCTATCGTTCCCCCTCAAGAACTTGTTCTTGATGAGAAAGCTAGACAATGTCTCATACCAAGCCCTGGGGGCTTGCTTTAGACCATAAAGAGCTTTCCTAAGTAAATATACATGATTAGAGAGGGTTGGATGCATAAAACCTGATGGTTGTTCAACATATACCTCTTCCTTCAAGTCACCATTGAGGAAGGTTGATTTGATATCCATTTGATACACTTTGAACCCCTTGTGGGCAGCATTGGCAAGGAATAGCCTAATTGCTTCTATCCTTGCAATAGGGGCAAAGGTTTGATCAAAGTCTATTCCATCTTCAATTTTATTCCCTCTTCTTTTCTATAGCCCTTGGCTACCAACCTTGCCTTGTTCTTTATGATTGTGCCATTTTCATCCAACTTGTTCCTGTAAATCCATTTGGTGCCAATAATATTATGTCCTTGAGGTTTTGGCACCAACTTCCATACCTTGCATCTTTTGAATTGTAGAAGTTCTTCTTGCATTGCTTGAATCCAAAAGGTGTCTTGGTTGGCTTCTTCAAACTTCATGGGCTCCATTTGTGATAAGAAGCTAAAGAATAGGGCCTCATTATGAGCCCTGCTTCTGGTCAGTACACCTTGGTTCTGGTCTCTAATAATTTGTTCTCTTGGATGATCCCTTAGGTGTCTTACAGCTGCAAGCAATCTGTCCTCAGCTTATTATAACACTTCTGCTGGTTCAGCAATGTCTTCAGCACCTTGGGCCTCTTCCTCTTCAGGGATTGTTGCATCTGTATAAGCCCTGCTACTATTGGTAATGTCTTGCACAGACATCTTTTCCATGTCCTTCTCATTTCCTGTCAAAATAGAAGAGCTAGACCAGCCCTTATAGATTAGGCTTGTCTCATCAAATACTACATGCATAGACTCCTCTACAACATGAGTTTTCTTATTATACACTCTATAAGCTCTACTATGTGAGCTATAGCCAACAAGAACCACAACATTGCATTTCTCTGCAAGCTTTGTTAATTGAGATTTTCCATTATTTAAGATGTAGCATTTTGAACCAAAGATTCTAAACTATGAAATTGTAGGTTGTTTACCTTTCAGAATCTCATAGGAGTAATTCCATGAACCTTATTGATGGAAGCCCTATTAAGAACATAACATGCAATATTGACTGCCTCAGCCTAGAAGTATTCTGGGAGTGAGGAGCCACTAAGCAATGTTCTTCCAGCTTCTATCAAGGTTCTATTCCTCCTCTCAGCCACACCATTTTATTGTGGAGTCCTTGGGGAGGAGAACTCTTGAGTGATACCATATTCTTGACAAAACCTTGTCATGGCTTCAGATTGAAATTTTGTACCATGGTCAGTCCTAGTCCTGACCACAGCACATTGTAAGTCATTCTGAATAGCCTTGACATGATTTATAAAGACATTCAATGTATCTGATTTCTTCTTAAGGAAGAATACCCATGTATATTTTGAGTGATCAACAAAAATCACCAAAGTATACAACTTCCCTCCTAGGCTCTGAATTGGCAAAGGACCAAACAAGTCCATGTCCAATAGATCTAGACATCTTTCAGTGTCTTTGGAGCCAATACTCTTAAAGGTGGTCTTTGTTTGCTTGCCCATTTGGCAAGCATGACAGAGTCCACTTTTAATACATTTTAAATTTGGACTATTTCTAACAAGGTTTTTAGAGAATAGTCTATACATTGTCTTGTAGTTAATGTGAGCAAGTCTCTTGTGCCATTGAACACAAACAGACTCATTTTCATTAGCTATATGGAACACAGATGAAAGAGAATTACTGCATATAAAATCTAAGCAATAAACATTCCCACTCCTAGTGCCTGAGAGAATGGTCTCTAAGTCATTAGACTTTTTGATCAAACACTTGTTATTGTGGAATTCAATGACATAGCCTAAGTTACATAGTTGACTTATGCTTGCTAGGTTGTGTTGCAACCCTTCAACATAAGCTACCCTTATGATTGTAACTATACCATTGGAGATCATACCATATCCTTTGGTGATTCCCTTTTCAGATCCACCAAAGATAACTTTAGGTCCATTCTTCACAGCTTTATAATCCTGTAGAAAATTTCTGGTTCCTGTCATGTGCCTTAAGCACCCACTGTCCAAGTGCCATATTTGGTTGAGGCTGGTACTTGAACTAACCTGCAAGAAGGAGTTTAGTTATCCTTAGGAGCCCAAATAATTTTTGGGTCCTAAGTCCTTGTTATCATGATGAAATGACCTCACACCAGCTGTACTCTTTGCAGGAAGACTTTTCTTTGCACTTGGCACATTGGGATTGTACCAACAATCTATGGCAACGTGTCTCACTTTACCACAGCACCAACATTCATGAATATTATATCTCCTCTTCTGAACATTTCTTGAGGGGAGAACAACACTGTGCTTATGTTCAGGAGGGGGGCAACAACATTTTTCAAGTTCCTTTCAGCAATGATCTGGCTGAATGTTAACCTCTGAACATTCTTGGTGCTCTTTGTCTTAATAACATCAGCTTGCTTTGGCTTGGGGGACAGGCAAGATTGGATGGCATCAGACACTGAGCAATAGGACTTGTCTACATGTTTGACAGCAGCCATGTTCTTTGCTGGACAGAACTTGGAAGAGCTAGCTTTCATTCTCTTGAATGATGGGGCAGAGGAACCAAATACAAATGGTCCAGGTTGGGCCATTTGAGTTTCTTCATGGGGAGCCTTCATGGCACTCATTCCCATGCCCTTTTCTTCCACTATGGGAAGGAGTGTTTTCCTTCCTATAGGAGCTTCCATTCTTCCAATGACCATAAATGCTTTCATGATCATACCTGTTGGAAGGAAGCAACACCTTATGAAAGGTGGTATGAGGCTTAGCCTTGTCCTTGCTCTTTTCTCCACTCCCTACTCCTACTTCCATTTTATTGAACCATAGTCCTCTACTAGTGGTTTGAGAGGAAAAGGTATCAATAATAGGAAGCACATATTTGGGCTTGGAGAATTGAGCCACTAGGCTCTTTTCTTTCACAAGCTTCTCCTCAAGGTCCTTGATGACCTTGTTCATTTGGGATATGGTGCTCAAGTGCACAATGGTCATTCCCTTTAGATGGCTTATTTGTCTACTCATCTGAGCCACCAAGGAGGGTGACTTAGTGCATTCTTGCTTATCCATCTTAAGGGAGGCAATATCTTGGGCTTGCCTATTGACAAGCTTCTTGCTCTTTTTCAGAGCATCCAAGAGAGCACCATACTTGTCAATCAATTGATTGACATCTTTCTCAGATTTTGAATCACTTCCACCAATTGATGAAGGTGCTTCAGGTTCTGGGCTTGTCTCATAATCAGAGGAGGAGATAGAATGAATCAATACCTGTTCATTGTCAGAAATGTTCTGACTGTCTTCCTCATCAGTGATCGCCATGAGGCCTGGCTGAACATTGTCCAATTCATCCTCCTCTATATCACTGTCTGAATGTGATAGAGGGGCCCTGATTCCAATTATGGAAGCAAGACAGTCATCATCTTCATCTGCTGCAAACAGCCCAATGAATGCTTCTTCTTCAACATCTGAATCTGAAGATGATGATTCAGATTCACTCCAGCTCTTTCCTTTCTTGGCTATGAAGGATTTTCCCCTTCCTATCCTTATGGTGGTGATGTTTCTTATCACCCTTTTCCTTCCTTTTGACTGGACAGTCGGCTATGACATGTCCAGGCTTGCTGCAGCAATAGCAAATGATGTTATTTGAAACATATTTACTAGATTTAGAATCATACTTGTCACCCTTTGGGTGCTTCCTTTCAGATTTGTTGTGGTCTTTCTTGGAGTGTGAGGAGGAGGGCTTGTTCTTCCACTGCTTCCTCATCATCTTCTTGAACTGCCTTGAGAAGGAAGCAAACTCTTCATCAGAGGAAGAGCTGTCTGAAGTGATGTTCTCAGACTTATCTGATTCAACACTCCTTCTTGGAGGAGACACCATCCTGCCCTTGCTTTTCTTGGAGTTGTCAGCCTTGAGAGCCACAGATCTCTCCCTTGCATGAGCCCTTATTGAGGTGTCCTCTTCCTTTCTTGCAGATAACTGCATCTCATAGGAGAGCAGCTTCCCAAACAATGTATGAGTATGAGTTTCACCAAGCTTGGCCACTTCCCTAATGGCACATATTTTTGTGTCCCAGTCTCTAGTTAGAGATCTTAGGAACTTGTCATTCATCTCATAGTCAGTGAACACTCTTTCATAGGTTCTTAGTTCATTGACTATCCTAAAGAACCTTTCATAGCACATAGAAATGCTTTCCTGGCCCAACTGCCTGAAAGCTTCATATTCTTGGTTGAGGAGTGATTTTCTATCATCCCTCACCTCAGCTGTCCCTTCCATATACACCACTAAAGTATCCCACATTTCCTTGGCAGTTGTGCAGTGTACCAAGTTCTGAAATGTAGAGTCATCAATTGCATTAACAATTATGTTCTGTGCTCTTTTATCCATAGTGAATAATGCCAGTTCATCCTTGGTCAAGTCATTGAAGGCCTTGGCCACTCTCCTGGTTGGATCTATGGTGGAGGCAGTTTGAAAAGTGAAGGGCCCTTGTTTTATTGTGATATAAATCATTGGGTCAAATGCTTCCATAAACAATCTAACCTTTTGCTTCCATATGCCAAAGTTTTCTTTGTTGCATATGGGCAACTTCATGGATCCCATCTCCTTCTGTAATCCAGTGGAGGCCATTGGATTAAAATAAGACTATTCCTTTATAGGATCTGGTCAGACAGTTATGTCCTTCTTGACCAACCTAGCTCTGTTACCACTTGATAGTTTATTTAGGATATATTCTTAGTCACCTAGAGGGGGGTGAAAAGGTTTCTTTTTCATTAGGCTATAAACTAGTTGTTTTCTGATGTTATGTTAGTTATTATCAAGCATCCAGAAAACACACAAAGATTTATAGAGGATCCTCAAGACAGGGTATCTTGAGTAGTCCTCTTTCCCCCTTCACCTTTCTAATAATGAGTTAGATAAGGCCAACACCTCCAAACTCAGCCCCAAGTGCTTACAACACAGATCCCTCAGGATCTCTCAGGTCTTCACAAACCCTACCTCAGGCTCAACAGCTCTAACTCAGGCTCAACAGCCCTACCTCAGATCACACACTGATCCTACACTCAAGCTGACCTCCCAGCCCTACTTCTCAGGCTAGACAGCCCTACTTCCTCAGGCAAAGATGCCCTACAACTCAGAACTGTTAAGTTCCTATAGTAATAACAATGTATGATTACAAAAGAAGATAAAATAAACTTAATCTTCTGTTGCAGAACAACTGTTCTGGCAGTCTTGAATCTTGGATGAGTCCAATGGCCTCAACTTTGATTCTTCTGATCATTTTCTTCAGTGAAAGAGTGAGGATCAACTTGCTATATCTTGAGTTGATCAAGAGGAGCAATCTATTCTCTCCTTGCAGCTTCAGGTAAACATGAAGTGAAAGCTTTCTTGGCTGCCGTCAATGGAACAGTAATCTTGTTCTTCTTTTGTGTGTTGGAGAGTTGGAGAGCTTGAGAGTGTGCTTTTACAAAGCCGTTATTTTCTCTTTTATACTTCACTAATCTTCAACGGCTATCAGATGTCCTCCTGACACAGCATGGGAGTGATTGGAACATCCTTTCCCGCTTTACAGGTGTTGCGCTAAAAGTAAAGCCCGTATGCTTATTTGAATCTGTCTCAGCGGTTGGGCTGAGACAACCTCCTGTCTCAGCGGCTGCATGTGTCTCGTCTCAATGGATCCGCTGAGACAGACAGTTGTCTCAGCAGATTTTCCTTATCCGCAGCTCAGCTGGCCCAGTCTCCTTCTTAGCAGCTCCTGGCCTTGTCTCAGCGGTTTAGCTGAGACTGAGAGCTCGTCTCAGCGGTTTTGGCAGCAATGCAACTGAACTTACTCCATACCTTGGTATGACCTAACCCTGTATAGTCATGAGATGAAATGGGGTTTATCAAATACAACTTGCACTTAACATTGAGTGTGAAGCCTCTTCAAATCAAGGGAACATTGAGGGTCATATTCCCAACACATATTTTCAGTATACTCTTTCACGAGTACCACCACCAGGCTAAGCTAAGAAACTTAGTGTTCGTTTGAGCATTTACCGATCGAAGAAAACTCTCCCAAACTAGTCTCTCCCATGATCCATCAACATTTTTGAGGGTTAACCTCATGCTGAACTGCATGGGGCGGGATCAGCTCAGCTTGTGCTTGTTGCTCAAAACATCGCGATACACAACGCGATGTGGGTGCGGCTTTACCTCGGCCTGTTAGGATTTATCACCTACAAGTGCTACACAAAACTATGGCTACGCACCTACTCCTTCCAAGAGGACTTAGGCTTCACACACATAAACCAATTAAGGAGGTACAAGACCCGTGGTGAAGGTCTGCATTCAACCACATTCCACGCATGGGGCTTCTGTTAGGCTCTTCAAAAGACACCTAAATCTCAAGTCCCGCAATACGATGCCATTTCTCATAGAGTCATTCTCCGGCACGCATTCTAGGTTTAACCTAAATGCACGTCATAATCAAGCATCACCGATTCAGGCTAACGACCACGGGTAGGCTTCACATAAAATGCCTAAATCCGTTCATTTATCGGATTTCTACATGCAATATATGTCGGGGATGTACACAATCCACCCGGAGTTCTGAAGAACTATAAGAAGTCCCACACTTCACTTATTAGTGAAAGAGACAACCTTAATATGCGTAGAAAAAGAATGAAAGAACCAAACACGTCCAAAGACCGAGAGGAAGGATTGTTACCCTTCCCGCTCTCTTCGCCGCCATGAATCTGAGATTTCAATAGGATGGAAAGAACTACACCGGGCTGCTCTCCGTAGATCTGGAAACGTCTCACGATTCAAAGCTTCAGAGCTCCATCAAATGCGGAAGATGCCTTCTTCATCTTCCTTGAGCTCTATGCTTTCTTACGTTGGAGAGAGAGAATGAAATGGTAGAAATAATCCTAAAGTTATCTCTCAGCCCTCTATAAAGGATTTCGAAATCGTGATAGTCATCGGATCAACCTTTCGAGTGGATTTGGACAGCTGCGATGAAGGATCGGCACTTACATTTCCGTCAAAATCAAAACAGGGATAAATCGCTGTTCTGTCTGCATTCGTCGAGTGATGATATATATTTGTCGAGACAGAAACATTCGTCGAGTGCTTTTGACGATTCATCGAGACCCTTTCGATGATTCATCGAGACCGCTCAAGACACTTCGATAATTCGTTAAAACCCAGTGTTCGTCGAGACTCGCCGAGACCATTCGACGATTCGTTGAGATCATTCGACGATTCATCGAGACATCAGAATTCGTCGATTAAGTCCAATTCGTCGAGACCGTCACATTCAACGAGACCCTTTCGATGATTCGTCGAGACCACTTGAGTCCTTTCGATGAATTCTGGCAGAACTTCTAACCTCAACCCAATTTCTTAAAAGTGGGGTGTTACAACGAAAGCAGAGGAAGAAGTGGCGACAACTGGGATGGAAGACCATCTTCCGCTTAGGCCACTATCCATCAGGATATGGTGGGGCGACTGTCTATGGAAAGCATTCTTGCTTTGTCGTCCGGGGAAGGCAAGGTGGGGGGTTGATGTGATGATGGAGGTTAATCACCAATTTTGTGGATGGTGGTGAATTTGGATTGAATGTCGGTGTGAATACTCCAATTTTGGGGAATGTTTGATGCCTAGCGGACTATGGTCAATGTTGGGAATGATGATTGTAGACGAGGTGTTAAATTGAATGTCCCAACCAAATCTGCACAAAGTGTTATATCCATGCACTTAAATGTTATACAAAAAATGTATTTGTTTGTCTTTTATGAATTGTTATTGTTGTGGGTCGCTCGACGTTCTGGTAGACCGGTCAAACTGAACCACCTTAGCTCAAGAGCGATCCGAGCGTGCAAGCAGTCAATAAGAGAGTTAACAATTAGCAAGGAGACTTTTTATCGTGAAAAACCACGCAGTCAGAGCTGTGCCGACAAAATTCTGCTATCTTCTGGTTTGTTACAATTAGAATCTGATAACTCGAGTGCGACAGGCTGCTGCTCGTTACAATGGTGGGGAGAGTGAACCTCGAGGGGGCGGGCCACCTCTCAAGAGACTATGTACTTTTCTAGGAATAAAAGTGAGATTCTCGAGTCGCCTTTCGTAGCTTGAAGGAAGATCTTCGATGGCACGAAGGAGACCTTCAAAGGCTCGAAGGAGATCTTCGAAGGTTCAAAGATCTTCGAAGTTCGAAGGAGATCTTCGAGCGAGAATTCCAAGGAAATCGTCGAAGGAGCTCTCTCGAGCGTAGAAGACAATGTCCCTTGAAATGAAGGCCCTAGGCTCCTTTTATAGCTTTGGGCAGGGGTATCCCGGTAATTTCATCGTTGTAACCACCATAACACTTGATGGGTGAATCGCGCTTGTCGATTTGGAGCACACGTATTGCCATTATTGGGATATTCCCGTCTTGCCCCCCCCCCAGGCAATTCGAGCAGCTTTGTTGACGGCGTTAAGCGCAGAGAATTAGACCTGCAATCTAGGATATTAGGAAAGGTTATGAAAGTGAGGTTAGATCTTAGATTTACTCTAGAGGGGGGGGGGGGGGGGGGTGAATAGAGTATTAAAAAGTTTTTCACTTAATTTTATAGCGGAATTAAAATAGTGATATATGTATATATGTGTACTGAGTGAGTAATAAAAACAAACACAAAGAGAGCACATAGCACAATACAGAAAAATAAACAAGAACACATAGGACACAAGGATTTTATAGTAGTTCCCCAATAAATCTGGGTACGTCTACTCTTCTACCACCCTTGGTAGGATTCCACTAGGTTTTTGATCAGGTGCCCTATCACCAATGAATTTTTGATCAGGTGTCCAAACACCAATGAGATTTTGATCAGGTGCTCTAACCAAACTACAGGTTTTTGATCAGGTGCCCTACCACCAAGGAGTTAACTTTTGAAGAGAGTTATAACCCTATACAAGAGGGTATAAAGAGGGTTTAGATGTTCTTCTCTGTCAATAATCTGAGAGAAGACTAGTGGAATGTGATGTTGTAAAGCTCCCCCTGTCTGATTGAAATTTGTTGATAGTTGAGGATGGAGCTTTCACTTGAATGGAGTATCTTCCTTTATCTTCCTGATAGCTGATAAATCTGAGAGACAAAATGTTTCTCAGATTGTTTGTTGCTCTTTTGAAGATCTGAACTTGCTGCAGAAAAATTGAGAGAATATTTGTTGATGTTGTTTTCAAAGATTGAGGTGCTGCTTGAGGAAGATGATGATCTGAAAGCTTTTTCTGTATTTTTTCTTTCTTCTTCCTCTCGATTGTATTCCTTTTCTCCTTTTTTGTCTTGCTATTCTATTATAATGTTGTTGTATATCTTCTTCCTTATTCCTTTTTGAAATCTCTGACTGATTTGAAATTCAAATACCTTAGTTTAAGGAATAAAATATTCAGAAGAGATTTATCTGATACTGCAAATCTGATACGCTTTATATCTCTTTCCTTTTCCATGAAAGTGTCCTTTTCAGCTAAATGTCAACGGCTTTGTTCTCGAAATAATAAAAAGGAAAGATATAATCCTTACTTATCTGATATAATAGAGCCATTGCTGAAAGATCTGAGATCAGAGAATGAATTAAAATTGATCTGTCTGAAATACTGAACTGAACACAAATTTCGTCGAGCGCAGAGCTGAGTTCGTCGAACGCAGAATGAAGTTCGTCGAACTGAAGAGATAAACTGCTGGACAGGCTTGAGAACTGAGTGCGTCGAGCTGGAGAGCAAGTTCGTCGAACGCATAGAGGAGTTTGTCGAACGCATAATGAGTTTGTTGAACGCAGGAGCATGCCGTTCGTCGAACGCAGGATTGAGTTCGTCGAACGTAGTATGGAGTTCGTCGAACGCAGAAGACTTATCTTTTCCTTAGTTCTAACAACCTAAAACCTTGACCCTTAAGACTATACATTGGGGTCAACTTAGTCCTAATAAACAGATAGTGATGCTAGCCCAAATCAGTAATAGGGTTGTTCCAACAATCTCCCCCTATTTGGGTTAGGACACTATTTGACAAAATTGAATAATATAAACAAACAACAAAACAACAGAGCATATATATCTGATAGATTTTTAATATTTCAGTAGATATAAAATATGATACTCTGAGTTTTGAAATTTTACATTGAAAATAGAAATAATAAAAACAAATAATCAGAACATTTTGCTTTCTGAATTCTGATATTGCCTTCAGCTTTCTGAATTTGATTATCTGAGCTGTATCTACTATATCATGAATCTGCATTTTTCAGCTTTTTGAATTTGTTAATCTGAATTGAATCTGCTCTAACAAAAATTATTTCTTAATCTGCTTTGCTACCAATCTGCATTTGAATCTACTATATCTGAATCTGAAATAAAACTAAAACTACAAACTGCTGTGAGCTTTACCAAGAACTGAAAACATGCTTCTTCATCAACTGAATGAATTTTCTTTTTCATACAACATCTCCCCTTGAAACTTTAAGCATCATCACAAAACATCTCCCCCTATCATAAATGAGTTTCTTCAAAACATCTCCCCCTGTCAAAAGGAAAGTATCTCCCCCTAACAAAAATGAGCTTCTTCAAGAAACTTCTCCCCCTGCCTAGTTTCAGGAAGGCCTGAAGCTAGGCCCCTAGAAGAAGGGACATTTGAAGAGGTAGGGAAGGATGCAATCTTTTTGAAGAAAAATTGCTAATGTTCCTGCAAAATAAAATAGAGATCAAGTGCAAAGGAACTGGAAAAGAGAAGCAATTTCTGTAGGCAATCAGTTAAAATAAAAGATTTGATTATAAGGAAAGATTCAGAAAAAAAAATATTAGACTTCATCAAAACTGTGTTCGACGAAAAATAGATTTTCGTCGATCTCAGTTCAACGATCTAGATGACTTCGTCGATCTCGGTTCGACGAACGACTAGATTTCGTCGATCTCAGTTTGATGAAGAGATGGGATAAGTAGAAAATTTAATTTTTTCAATTGATTGAATCTTCATCTATCATGCCTAGCTGATTTATAAAGAAGATATGTTTCTTTTCATCCAAGGGTTTGGTGAAAATATCAGCCCTTTGCAAATCAGTAGAAATGAATTGTATGCAAATTTTATTTTTATCCACATTATCTCTGATAAAGTGGTGCCTAATTTCTATGTTTTTAATCCTACTATGGAGTACTGGATTTTGTGCTATAAATATTGCACTAGTATTGTCACAAAATATAATTGAATTATTTAGATTGATACCATAGTCTAGGAGCTGATTTTGTATCCACAATATCTGTGAGCAGTAACTGCCTGCAGCTATGTATTCAGCTTCAGCTGTTGATGTAGACACAGATGTTTGTTTCTTACAAAACCAAGACACAAGCCTATCACCAAGAAACTGACAAGTTCATGATGTGCTTTTCCTGTCTACTCTGCATCCAGCATAATCAGAATCTGAGAATCCAGTTAATTCAAATTCTGATGTTGTTGGAAACCAGAGTCCTAGATTTGGACAACCCTTTATATATCTCAAAATTCTTTTTAGTAAAATTAGGTGAGATTCTTTGGGGTTAACCTGAAACCTAGCACAAATACAGGTAGCAAACATTATATCAGGCCTACTTGCTGTTAAATAAAGTAATGAGCCAACAATTACTCTATATACTTTCTGATCAACAGGTTTCCCTGATTCATTATTATCAACAACAACATTTGATGGCATGGGTGTTTTCATGGTGGAAGCATCAGACATACCAAACCTTTTCACTAATTCCTTAACATACTTGGATTGTGATATGAATATGCCATTTGGAGTTTGCTTCACTTGAAGACCAAGGAAGTATGATAACTCACCCATACTACTCATTTCAAATTTAGATTGCATCAGGTTAGAAAACCTTTTGCATAGATTTGAATTAGTAGAGCCAAATATGATATCATCTACATATATTTGAACTAGTAAAGTTTGATTTTTATGTATCCTGAAAAATAGGGTTTTATCAACTATGCCTCTACAGAAATTGTTCTCCAAAATAAAATTAGCGAAGGTCTCATACCATGCTCTGGGAGCTTGCTTGAGACCATAGAGAGCTTTATTAAGCTTAAATATATAAGAGGAGTGAGTTAGAGAGATGAAACCTGGTGGTTGTTCCACATAGACTTCTTCTTTGATGTCTCCATTCAAGAATGCACTCTTCACATCCATCGGGTATACTTTGAATTTCTTGAATGCAGCAAAGGCCAGAAAAATCCTAATAGCTTTAAGTCTTGCAACAGGAGCAAAGGTCCGATCATAGTCAATTCCTTCTTCCTGTGAATATCCTTGGGCTACCAATCTTGCTTTGTTTCTGACTATGTTGCCTTGATCATCTAGCTTGTTCCTGAAGACCCACTTGGTGCCAATAACTGGATGGCCTTTTGGTCTTGGAACCAAATCCCAAACCTTGTTCCTTTCAAATTGATTGAGCTCCTCTTGCATTGCAAGAATCCAATTTGGATCTTGTTCTGCATCATTTATGGATTGAGGTTCAATCTGGGATAGGAAACAAGTGTGCATCTAATTTTGGTGTAGTTGATGCCTTGTTTGAACACCTACTGAAATGTCTCAAATGATTTGAGATATAGGATGATCTCTAACTATGATGTGATCAACAGTTGGAGTTGGTTCAACAATTATTTCTTCTTGAGGGACTTGTGCAGGTGTCACTTGATTTGAACTGTCAGCAAGATCTGGATTATCCTCTTCTTCACTGTCTTCAATTATTTCATTTGATGGAAGTAGTTATTCTTCATTCTGTAGATTTAGTCCATTGAACTCTTCACATAGAGCTGGTACCTGCAAAATATTTTTGGTAGAGGCGGTGTTCCTCTCCTCAATTAACATGTTAGTTTCATCAAAAGATACATGCATGGACTCTTATATCTTAAGAGTAGATTTGTTGTAAACTCTATATGCTTTACTAGAAAGAGAATATCCAAGGAATATGCCTTCAGCAGCTTTTTCTTCAAACTTCCTCAGATACTTCTTGTCATTGTTATGCACATAGCATTTACAGCCAAATATCTTAAAATAGTTAACCTTAAGCTTTTTATTCTTGAGTAATTCATAGGGAGTTTTACCCTAAAGCTTATGTATTAGGATTCTGTTCAACACATAATTTGTAGTGTTCACTGCCTCTGCCCAAAAAGAGATTGGCAAGTGAGCATCAGAAAGCAATGTAGTTGCTGATTCAATAAGTGTTCTATTTTTCCTTTCAGCTACCCCATTTTGTTGAGGAGTTCTAGGAGCAGAGAAACACTGCCTAACCCCTTATTTTCCACAGAATTCTCTCATCAAAAGAGATTCAAACTCAGTGTCATGATCACTTCTGATTAATGCAACTAGAGTAGAGTACTCAATCTTGATGGACCTGAGAAAGTCTGTCAGAACACTGAAGGTGTCAGACTTGTTCCTAAGAAAGAACACCCAAGTGAATCTTGAGAATTCATCTACAATAAATAGAGAGTAATGCTTCCCTCCTAGACTTTGTATTGCAGTGGGTCCAAAAAGGTCCAAGTGTAGTAAGTACAAAATCCTAGGTGAATCACTCTTGGATAAAGATTTAAAACTACTTCTAGTTTGCTTACCTAATTGACAAGCCTTACAGAGTCCTTACTTCTTGTATGAACCAGAAGGCAGTCCTCTAACAAGATTGTCCTTAGAAATCTTAGATATAGTTCTAAGGTTAATATGTCCTAGCCTTTTATGCCATAATTCATTTGTTTTACTTATAGAATTTAATAAGCAAATACCAGAATTGGCAGAGTCAAAATTGACTAAATAAATATTTCCATGTCTAATACCAGATAACACATTTATGTTTTTATTATTGGTAATAAGACATAAGGAATGGTTAAAGGTTACCTGATAACCTTCATCACATAACTGGCTTATGCTGATGAGGTTGTGCTTCAGACCCTTGACATAAGCTAACTCTTTGAAGGTGACTGCTCTAACTTTGATATGTCCATATCCTTTGGTTTGTCCACAGTTTGAGTCTCCAAAGATCACTTTGGGTCCAATCTTTGCCTTGTAGTTGCTCAGGTTGGCCTTGTTTCCTATCATGTGCTTTGAACATCCACTATCCAAATACCATTGTTCATTTAATTTTGGATAGCCCTGTACCTGCACAACATAAAAAATAAACTAGTTGTTTTTGACCTAGACTACCTTGGGTCCTTTTGTTTTTCCACAAAACTCTGAAATGAAAGACATCTCAAGTTGATCCTTATAACCTTGTGGATGATATCTCCTTGGAGGAATTATCCACTCAGTAAAAGGATTGAAAGTATGTGAAGAATAAAAATTCTTTAGATTTTCAGTATGTTTTCCGATCGACGAACTGGGCTGAGCTCGTCGATCGTCGTTCGACGAAGTGAAGTGCTTTCGTCGAGCGTCATTCGAATAATAACTATACTGAAATTCTGACTTCAGAGTTCATCGATCTTCGTTCGACGAAATGAATTGATTTCGTCGAGCTCCGTTCGACGAATTATGCTGAATTCCTTTATTCTTAACAGCCTTGGTTGAAATGTTTTTCTCTACTTCAACTGGCTTTTTGTTCTTAGCAGAAATGAATTTTACTGGTGTAGATAAGATGTTTTTCTTAATCAGATGTGGCTCACTTGATGATGCACCCAATCCTAGTTTGCCACTTAATCTGGCATTCACTGTGCTTGTGATGTCCATCAGTTTGATACTTCTCCCATGTAGGGATTCTTCAAATCTCTTAGCTTCAGACAACTTGTTCTCAATGAGAACAATGTGTTCTCTGGAGGCAGCCAAATCTTTCTTAAGATTGACATTTTCTTTACTTAATTGGTTTATTTCAGCTAACTGATTTCTGAGAGAGATTATCTCTTTCTCAGATTTGATTAAATCTAAACAAAGAACTTTGAATTCATCTTTGAATTCAATTGAATTAAAATCAAAATTAGATATTACCTGATCTCTGTCAGCTTCATATTCTGATTCTTCTGAATTATGTCCTGAGGCATTGATAGCCATCATGCAGAAGTTTCTTTCTTCTTCATCATCATTGGAGCTGGATGATGATGTATATTCTGACTCACTGCTTGAGTCATAAATAGCCATCAAGCATTGGTCTTTTTCCTTTGATTCTTCTTCATATTTAGAAGAACTGGATGAAGACTCTGAATCAGTTTCACTCCATGATTCTGCTACAAAGCCTCTTCCCTTGTGTTTGTGTTTGTGGGAGGAAGACTTGCTTGAGTGCCTTTTCTCTTCTTTCTCTTTTCTCTTCTCCTTCTTTTGGTTTTCTGGACACTCTGGTAGAATGTGTCCAGGTTTCCTGTAACCAAAACAGATAATTTCATTAGAATTTGATTTATCATACCTTGGTTTTTCTCGTGATCTGGAATCCTTCTTTCTGAAGTCCTTCTTAGCCATTTTATAAAATCTCTTAGCTAGAAGATTCATGAACTCCATATCTCCTGAATCTTTTTCTTCCTCTTCAGTTGCTTGGAAAGCAATGCTCTTTTCTTTCTTGGATGCTGGATATGAGGAAGTAGATTGTTCAGCTTCTCTAGTTTTGATAAGCTGCTCATAGGATTTAAGTATGCCTAACAAGCTCTCAGTGGAGATCTCATTAAGGCTTCTGGCTTGCTTGATTGGCCAGATCCTAGAGTCCCATGTGCTGGGGAAGCACATTAGGATCTTATCATTGATTTCAGTGATGGAGATCACTTTGTCCAAGGTCTTCACCTCATTGATTATGAGGCTGAGCCTGTTGTACATATCAGCTACTATTTCATTTTCTCCTTTCTTGATATTTTCATACTGGGAGATTAGGTGAGATCTTCTATCTTTTTTTTCATCTGCTGATCCTTCAACCATGTTGTTGAGGGAGGTCCAGATTTCCCTGGCTGAAGTGCATTCCACAACTTTTTTGGAAAATGTCATCAGACATTGTTTGTGACAATATGTTCATAGCTTTGGCATCAACACTTCTCTGCTTCTTATGTGCATCTGTCCACTCAAGTGGTGGAACAACATTATTTGTTGTTGTGGTTACAACACTTATTGTTGATGTAGGTGTAGGAGGTCCTGTCAAAATAACATTAAAAATATCCTCATCTTACTGATAATCATGCTGTTTTCTTGCACCCTTTTGACAGGCTTCATGATTATCAGTAAGAGCTGGCAAGGTACCGATTAGCATAAACCATAGTCTGAAAGGAGTATATATATACTTTACACTATACAAAGATTTCAGCAGTAGTAGTTTAAGAAAAGCCCGCATAAAACCAACCTGATAAGCAAGTGCATAACTAAATTTAGCACATAGTGCAGAATGAACCAGTGGTGGCGGACCCAAACAATGTCACTATCCACTCACATAAAGGGGACGTTCAAAATGAACCAGTGGTGGCGGACCCAAACAATGTCACTATGCACTCAAATAAAGGGGACGTTCACCCCAAATAAAAAAAAGGAGTCGTGGTGTTAGTCTCATCATCCTACCCACCACTATTAAAAGAACTGTGATGGAGGACCCAATTGTTCCCTTTACCCATCCTTCCAGTCCAAACAAGTCCATCCATATCCACTGTGGTGGTGGCCTCATTGTCCAACCAACACACGATCCAATATTAAAAACAACATTCTTACTTTACAACTAGATCTCACCCTAAGCTGCAATGTGGTTTAGTACAAAGAGAAAATAAATGACCTTAACAGTTGGGCTACTCGTGTGAGAGTAATAATGACCTTATAACGTAACCAACGTTTAGTAAAATTGCTGAACATGACATCCATATTCTCTTATAACCAAGGCCATATATGAATCTAGATTTTTAGCAAAAACCATTGCTAATGAAATATGCAGGATTAGCCACGCAAAATTAATCAGAAACAAGACACTTAAACCAAGCATATATGAATCCAGGTTTTTAGCAAAAACCATTGCTAATGAAATATGTAAGATTAGCTAGCCACGAAATTGATGAGGAACTAGCCAATTAAACCAAGTATATATAATTCCAGATTTTTAGCCAATGAAATATGATCAAAGGAACCTGTAGGGAGAAACCAGATTCTTAACCATTCCAGATCCTTAAACGAGTATATATATGAACTTGCAAAATAATTCCAGATTTTTAATCATTCCAATAAAAAAAATTGGAAGAAACCTGTAGGGAAAAACCCCAAAATCGGGCAATGTAAAACATATAACCTGGGAGATAATCGAACAATGTAAGCATATAATCTGGAAGGAATTACTAGCACAAACATCGGGTAGTGCCATCACAACCCAAAAATCGGGCCAAAATCAGTTAAGAAAAGGGGAAGGAGATGAGGGGGGATCGGCCAAGCACAAGTCCAGGAATGCTACTAACAAGACTAGAGAAACCACCACCTATAAATTCAGAAAATTTCACCATCTAATTAGGGAACCTGCCACTTATAAAATTCCAGAATTTTGCTTACCAAACCAGAGGAACTACCACAGAAAAATCCATGAAATTTGCTAAACAAAAATTAGAGGATCAAGCCCATGGTGACCCATAAATTTTGTCAAACAAATTAGGGGATTTGCCCCTTGATGATCCAAGAATCTTGCCAACAACATTAGAGGGAATCTACCACAAAAAGAACATCCAGAAGAAAAAGAGAGATGGAGGGGAAGGAGGGGGAAAAGTTTTCTTGCCTCTAAAACAACCGGAGAACCTCCGGATCGCGACAAGATCGAAGAAGCCCTAGATCCCGGCGATGAAGATAAGCCGCGACCACCTCCAAAACTCCTCCGACGGCCCACGCCACCGACACCCAGCTCCTCCAGCACAAACCCTAGCTCACCTCTAACTCCCTCTCGACGGAACCAGCGGCATCGGGGAAGGGAAGAAAAAATAAAGAACCGCAGGACTCCCTCATCTCCTCACCCATCAGGAACCTTATATGCATAAAAAAACCCTTCTTTTTTTATATATAATTTGTATGCACACACACAAATGTATATATATTATGTATATATATACAAGCCTTTATATACCCTTATACATACATACACACATCATGTATATTTATAATTTTTATATAATCCTTCCCATAGGAATCTTCATAATTGAATATGTTTGCCTATACATGCATAAAACTTCATACATACACACTTATATATATATTGCAATTATAACTCTATCTAGAATTACTTGTCGGACGACGACGATGACGAAATGGTAACGCCCACTCACAGTCACACTACACAACGATAATTTAATATTTAAGACATTATCATCTCGCATTCCCCGCTTAAAAGACTATAAGAAAACCTTGGGCGTTACAGCCTCCCCTCCTAACAAAAAGTTTCGCCTCGAAACTTTGCCACAACAAAACCAAACAAGGAAAAAGCACAAGAGGCGAAGGCTTACTGGGGAAACTCAGCCGAAAAGATGAGGATAAGACTCCTTCATTGCTGACTCTAGCTCCCAGGTTGTGCTTCGAACATCATGATTGCTCCACAGAACCTTTACCATAGGAATCGTCTTTCTTCGCAAGACCCGATCCTGCTTCTCCAAAATACCAACAGGCTGCTCCACATAGGACAGACTAGGCTACAGTTTAGGTATGGCATCCAGGACATGGCGATCGCTGAGGATGCACTTCCGCAACTGGCTCACGTGGAAAATGTCATGCACACCCGGGAAAGAGGCAGGTAACAATAACCTGTAAGCAGAAACCCCAATGCGCTCGACGATCTCAAATGGCCCTGCATACCTGGGGTCCAGCTTATGGATCTTCCCAAATCTTTTAACTCCTGCCATCGGGGACACCTTTAGGAACACCATGTCCCCCACCGCAAATTCCAAATCACTCCTACGCTGATTGACGTACTTCTCGTAGCGCTCCTGAGCTACCCGGAGCTTCTCACGGATCTACGTCACAACAACGCTCATCTCTTCCAAAGCCTCAGGACCCAAGACTGGCTTCTCGCCCACTTCAGCCCAAAACAGGGGAGTCCGACATCGCCTCCCATACAGAGCCTCAAAAGGAGCCATCTGCAAGCTCTCCTGATAGCTGTTATTGTACGCAAACTCCATGAGCCAAAGGCGTTCATCCCAAGCTCCATGCTCCAAAATGTAACACCGGATCATATCCTCCACGATCTGATTTACCCTCTTTGTCTGCCCATTCGTCTGCCGGTGATAAGCTGTAGAATACCTGAGATCTGTGCCCAAAGCCCCTTGCAGACTCTGCCAAAAATGGAAGGTGTACCTAGAATCCCGATCGGACACACTGCTCGCGGGCATCCATGTAGTCTAATGACCTCCTGCACATACAGAGAAGCAATCTTCTCCATCGAATAGCCAGTCTTGTACGGCACGAAATGAGCCCACTTGGTCAACCTGTCCACGATCACCCGCACTGCATCATGTCCCCGAGGGGATCTCGGTAATCCAGTAATAAAATCCATGGAGATTCTCTCCCATTTCCACAAAGGAATATCCAACGGTGTCAACTTGCCCTCGGGTCTCCTATGATCCGCCTTGATGCGCTGGCAAGTGAAACACTGCGCTACAAACCTTGCAATATCGCCCTTCATGCCTGACCACCACACGATCTGCTTCAAATCGCGATACATCTTCATAGAGCCAGGATGATAAGATAGGCTGGAGTCGTGAGCCTCCTCGCAAATCTTTGCTCGAATCTCCTCCACAGCGGGTATGCAAAGCCTGCCACGGTACCTCAGGGTACCCTCAAATTCGTTCAAGAAATCCAGCAACTCATCCCTCTCCACTCTACCCCGGAGATGCTGCAAATCCGGATCATCCTTCTGGTGCGACTTCGCCAGAGTAATCCAGGAAGGTTCTTTAACCTCCATACAAGACGATCCACCCCTGGGCTTCGCCGCGATACTCAGCAAAAGGAACTCCTCAACTAGAGACTGCACGAAGAGTCCGAAAACAGAAGCCGATTTCCTGTTTTGGGCATCCGACACTACATTAGCCTTGCCTGGGTGATACAAGATCTCCACATTAAAATCTGCCACGTATTCCATCCACCGACGCTGGCGCAAGTTCAGTTCTCGCTGAGAAAACACGTAAATCAAGCTCTTGTGATCTGAGTAGATCTTGCACGACACCTCATACAAAAGATGCCTCCACAGCTTCAGGGCATAAATTACTGTAGCAAACTCTAAATCATGCGTAGGGTAGTTCCTTTCATGAACATTTAGCTGCCTCGAACTATACGCGATCACCTTGCCTTCTTGCATGAGGACGCAACCAAGGCCTATCTGCGATGCATCAATATAAACCTGAAACTTCACTCCCTCAACAGGGAGAGGCAAAACTGGGGTGGAACACAGTCTTCTCTTTAACTCCTGAAAGGCCTCCTCGCACTGCTCGCTCCAATCAAAAGCTGTTCCTTTCCGCGTCAACCTAGTCAGAGGCACAGAAATACCTTAGAATCCTTCCACAAACCTTCGATAATAGCCTGCCAAACCTAAGAAACTCCGGATTTCCTTAGGCATTGCCGGTCTTTTCCAATCCAGCACATCTGCAACCTTTGTTGCGTCCACAGAAATGCCATCCTTACTCACCATGTGACCCAAGAAGGAAACTTGCGAAATCCAAAACTCGCATTTGCTCAGCTTGGCATACAGCTTGTGTGCCCTCAAGGTAGACATCACCAAACGCAAATGTCGAGCATGCTCCTCTTCACTTGAAGAATAGATCAGCACATCATCAATAAAAACCACTACAAATTAGTCCAGATAGTCTCGGAATACCCTGTTCATCAGATCCATGAAAGCAGAGGGCGCATTCGTCAGCCCAAAAGACATCACCAGGAACTCAAAATGTCCATAACGCGACCGGAAAGTTTTTCGCGAAACGTCTGAGTCACGAATCCTCAACTGATGGTAACCGGACCGAAGGTCAATCTTCGAGAACACGCAGCTACCCTGCAACTGGTCGAACAAGTTATCAATATGCGGTAATGGATACCTATTTTTGATCGTGACCTTATTCAACTCTCTATAATCGATGCACATCCTCATCGACCCGTCCTTCTTCTTCACGAACAGAACCGGCGCACCCCAAGGCGACGAACTCGGTCTAATAAAACCAAGCTACAGTAGCTCATCCAACTGAGTACGCAGCTCCTCCAACTCCCGCGGTGCCATACGATAGGGTGCCTTTGCAATAGGGCGGGTCCCGGGCTCCAAATCTATCTCAAACTCTACTTCTCGCTCAGGAGGAAGACCAGGAAAGTTGTCGGGAAATACATCCGGGTACTCCCGTACCACAGGAATATCTTCAACACAAGGCGACGATGCGCAAGCCGTGAGCAAGACAGAAACAAAGCATACACGACCATCAAACTCCGCCAAGGCCTGGGCACAGACCACCATCAAGACTAAGGAAGTTTGACGCGGGAAGCCAAACACACTCCTGGGCTGGCCATCATCCATCAAGAAATCCAAACGCTTATCCCTGCACTGGATCACAGCATCATAATGGGCTAGCCAATCCATGTCCAAGATCACGCCAGAATCCTCCAAATCGATTACCTTCAAGTCTGCATAGCCCAAAAATCCACCCAAAACAACCGGACACTGCCTCACGCACAGATCTGACACCACCGAATCTCCGGACGGGTACTTCACACAAAACGGCTCATAAGCTCGCTCCAAAGCCCAGCGATGTCGATCGACAAACTTCTTGGCCGCAAAAGAGAGAGTGGCACCAGAGTCAAAAAGAACGTGCGCCCAACAATCTCGGACCTTAAACTCGCCTAACAAAGCAGTATAGACACATGACATAACAAGGATATATCAATGATATATCGACTAAATTACCACACAAAGATTGGGCTACAACGAGAACGACGACGAACCTGATACAAACAGCCTTTTAAGACTGGACTCAAACCTCTAGGAAGAGAAGACATACAAATACTTGCTTTTGCTACTGCTTTCTCTCTGGGAAAGGTAAATACATAATATTTCGCTACACTCGGGATAGTATACCATACATTACCTCTAGTGCACCTCTCCCGTATGCATATAAACTTAGAATCTTACCTTTGAAATCATGTGTGTACATGTGTCATCGTGTAGATCTCTAGCTTGGCACGTGTGCTTATGCGATGTTATGCAATGCATGCAGTGCTATGCAAACTAAGAAAAAGGCCTTAATGCATGCTATGAGCGGCGTACACATGTGATCTTATGCATCCCATGCTACATATTATTGCATGCAACGAAAAAGAAAATCTAATGGACACGCATGCGACCTACGTTATGCATCCCATACTACATATCAGTCGCATGTTGTCACCTATGAGGATCCATATACAGACATATATTATGCATCCCATACTGCATAATATACCCCGCATACTTCTTTCATGCTTATGAGTGTAGTGTTCGTGCTTCAGCTGAGATCTACCGATGACCCATCAGTGAGTGTATGCAATGAATAACGATTCTCACTGAACGGTTAACCGGGCCAACCAGACCATTTTCAGCAACCCGGCTAACCTCACTCTGATACCAACTATCACAACCCGCATTTTTCCCGGAATATTTTACGATATCAGAGTAAGGGAAAAATACGCGTCGTGATGCCCCGTCCTGCAGGGGACAACTACAGACGCTCAGGCAAGCACTCTAAAGGAACATCTTGAAGAAAAAAGGTAATTTTAGTTAAAATAACTTTTTGTCATTTCACTTTTGATTTTGAGACCGTGTCCCTCGGTCATGAAGCCTTTTTAGCCACCAATAGAAAATATACGTACGCAGCAGAAAAATAGGTTCATTTGTCTTATTAAAGCACGGAAACCAAGCTGGTCACCGAGACTATCGCACATCTAGATTTACTATATATATATATAAGAAAATGTTTAGTACGACTTTCAAAATAGATGCTACATAATAATAAAAGACATGATGCACAATTTTATCACAATAGCCATTTAACTAGCATTCTACAAATTTCCTAGAGAATAAGGGTATCATCTATCCCAAAATAATACACAAGTAGTAGCATAAGACAAGTAAACAGGGATAAAAACCACGCGGGCGCCAACATCTGGCACGAACCCGCGAGAAGGAGAGAAGACAATCCAAAAGAGAAGGCTCCCACTAACAAAAGAGAGCAGCATCCTTACCTACAGGGGAGGAAAGGCCTCGACAGGGGAACTGAAAGACCCCGCTCTGACTCCGGCTACATCTAAAAACCTGAACCTGAGGCATTTATAAGAAAAGAATGCCTCAGCCAAAAGGGTGCAAGAAAACAGCATGATTATCAGTAAGAGCTGGCAAGGTACCGATTAGCATAAACCATAGTCTGAAAGGAGTATATATATACTTTACACTATACAAAGATTTCAGCAGTAGTAGTTTAAGAAAAGCCAGCATAAAACCAACCCGATAAGCAAGTGCATAACTAAATTTAGCACATAGTGCAGAATGAACCAGTGGTGGCGGAACCAAAAAATGTCACTATCCACTCACATAAAGGGGACGTTCAAAATGAACCAGTGGTGGCGGACCCAAACAATGTCACTATCCACTCACATAAAGGGGACATTCACCCCAAATAAAAAAAAGGCATCGTGGTGGAGGTCTCATCGTCCTACCCACCACTATTAAAAGAACTATGATGGAGGACCCCATTGTTCCCTTTACCCATCCTTCCAGTCCAAACAAGTCCATCCATATCCACTGTGGTGGTGGCCTCATTGTCCAACCAACCCACGATCCAATATTAAAAACAACATTCTTACTTTACAACTAGATCTCACCCTAAGCTGCAATGTGGTTTAGTACAAAGAGAAAATAAATGACCTTAACAGCTGGGCTACTCGTGTGAGAGTAATAATGACCTTATAACGTAACCAACGTTTAGTATAATTGCTGAACATGACATCCATATTCTCTTATAACCAAGGCCATATATGAATCTAGATTTTTAGCAAAAACCATTGCTAATGAAATATGCAGGATTAGCCACGCAAAATTGATTAGGAGCAAGACACTTAAACCAAGCATATATGAATCCAGATTTTTAGCAAAAACCATTACTAATGAAATATGTAAGATTAGCCACGAAATTGATCAGGAACTAGCCAATTAAACCAAGTATATATAATTCCAGATTTTTAGCCAATGAAATATGATCAAAGGAACCTGTAGGGAGAAACCAGATTTTTAACCATTCCAGATCCTTAACCAAGTATATATATGAACTGGCGAAATAATTCCAAATTTTTAACCATTCCAATAAAAAAAATTGGAAGAAACCTGTAGGGAAAAACCCCAAAATCGGGCAATGTAAAACTTATAACCTGGGAGATAATCGGACAATGTAAGCATATAATCTGGAAGGGATTACTAGCACAAACATCGGGTAGTGCCATCAGAACCCAAAAATCGGGCCAAAATCAGTTAAGAAAAGGGGAAGGAGATGAGGGGGATCGGCCAAGCACAAATCCAGGAATGCTACTAACAAGACTAGAGAAACCACCACCTATAAATTCAGAAAATTTCACCATCTAATTAGGGAACCTGCCACTTATAAAATTCTAGAATTTTGCTTACAAAACTAGAGGAACTACCACAGAAAAATCCATGAAATTTGCTAAACAAAAATTAGAGGATCAAGCCCATGGTGACCCATAAATTTTGTCAAAAAAATTAGGGGATTTTCCCTTTGATGCTCCAAGAATCTTGCCAACAACATTAGAGGGAATCTACCAAAAAAGAACATCCAGAAGAAAAAGTGAGATGGATGGGAAGGAGGAGGAAAGTTTTCTTGCCTCTAAAACAACCGGAGAACCTCCGGATCGCGACAAGCTTGACGAAGCCCTAGCCCCGACGATGAATATAAGCCCAGGCCACCTCCAAAACTCCTCCGATGGCCCACGCCACTGACACCCAGCTCCTCCAGCGCAAACCCTAGCTCACCTCTAACTCCCTCTCGACGGAACCAGCGGCATCGGGTAAGGGAAGAAAAAATAAAGAACCGCAGGACTCCCTCATCTCCTCACCCATCAGGAACCTTATATGCATAAAAAAAACTTCTTTTTTCTATATAATTTGTATGCACACACACAAATGTATATATATATTATGTATATATATACAAGCCTTTATACACCCTTATACATACATACACACATCATGTATATTTATAATTTTTATATAATCCTTCCCATAAGAATCTTCATAATTGAATATGTTTGCCTATACATGCATAAAACTTCATACATACACACTTATATATATATATATATATTGCAATTATAACTCTATCTAGAATTACTTGCCGGACGACGACGATGACGAAACGGTAACGCCCTCTCACAGTCACACTACGCAACGATAATTTAATATTTAAGACATTATCATCTCGCATTCCCCGCTTAAAAGACTATAAGAAAACCTAGGGCGTTACACCTGCCACCAAGGAGTTAACTTTTGAAGGGAGTTATAACCCTGTACACGAGGGGATAAAGAGGGTTTAGATGTTCTTCTCTGTCAATAAACTGAGAGAAGACTAGTGGAATGCGATGTCGTAAAGCTCCCCCTGTCTGATTGAAATATGTTGACAGTTGAGGATGGAGCTTTCACTTGAATGAAGTATCTTCCTGTATCTTCCTGATAGCTGATAAATCTGAGAGACAAAATGTTTCTCAGATTGTTTGTTGCTCTTTTGAAGATCTGAACTTGCAGTAGAAAAACTGAGAGAATATTTGTTGATGTCGTTCTCAGAGATTGAGGTGCTGCTTGAGGAAGATGATGATCTGAAAGCTTTTTCTGTATTTTTTCTTTCATCTTCCTCTCGACTGTATTCCTTTTCTCCCTTTTTTGTCTTGATATTCTATTATAATGTTGTTGTATATCTTCTTCCTTATTCCTTTTTTAAATCTCTAACTGATTTGAAATTCAAATCTCTTAGTTTAAGTAATAGAATATTCAGAAGAGATATATCTTATACTGCAAATCTGATACGCTTTATATCTTTTCCCTTTTCCATGAAAGTGTCCTTTTCAGCTAAATGTCAACGGCTATGTTCTCGAATAATAAAAAGAAAAGATATAATCCTTACTTATCTAATATAATAGAGCCATTGCTGAAAGATCTGAGTTCAGAGAATGAAATAAAATTGATATGTCTGAAATACTGAACTGAACACAAATATCATCAAGCGCAGAGCTGAGTTCGTCGAACGCAGAATGAAGTTCGTCGAACTGAAGAGAGAAACTGTTGGACTGGCTTGAGAACTGAATGCGTCGAGCTAGAGAGCAAGTTCGTCGAACGCAGAGATGAGTTTGTCGAACGCAAAATGAGTTCGTCGAACGCAGGAGCATGTCGTTCGTCGAACGCAGGATTGAGTTCGTCGAACGCAGGATTGAGTTCGTCGAACGCAGTATGAAGTTCGTCGAATGCAAAAGACTTATCTTTTCCTTAGTTCTAATAGCCTAAAACCTTGACCCTTAAGACTATACATTGGGGTCAACTTAGTCCAAATAAACAGATATTGATCCTAGCCCAAATCAGTAATAGGGTTGTTCCAACAGGTTAACTATCGCGCGCGCCGTGAATACGAAAGTTGAAAGTGCACAATATGCCTCTGAGTATTGTCTAGTGGGGGGTGAATAGAGTTTTAAAACTTTTATACCCTAGTTATGCACACACAATAAAACTGCTAAGTGATATGCAATCATCAATACCAAAACAGAATAGAGTAAGCACAGAAAATATGAAACAGAAAAACAGTAAACTGGTCAGCACAGAAAAGCAATGCGGAAGACAAAGAAATTTTATAGTGGTTCCCCAAAATGTGGGTAGTCTATTCTTCTACCTCCCTGGTAGGATTTCACTAACAGTGCCTGAGTCTTTTGATAAGGAGACTCTCAGAACCACTAAGTCTTTTGATAAGGAGACTCTTAGAAACACTGAGTCTTTTGATAAGGAGACTCTTAGAACCACTGAATCCTTTGAAAGATGGATTCTTAAAACTCTTTTACAGTTGTAGAATAAGAATAGTAGAATAAGAGGAACATGAGAATAGGATTCATCAGTTAGAATCTTATTACTTCTCTTTAATATACAATTTCGTTTGAATGTCTGCATATAAATTATGTTTTTCCCGAATTTCGTCTATGGCATATTTCTAGATCATTATTGATGTCAGGTTGAAAAAACAAGCAAAATTTGAAGTATGAATCAGCACGTAGTGGGAAGCTATGGGATGAGATTGACTGTATGAAAATGACACAGGTATGAAAGAGCTACCTACCTTATTACGAATATTATGAATATTTTTACTCCATATGGTAAGGTTGTTTATTAACTATTGATCTTGTTTCTGAAAATTCTTCTAGAAGTTAGACCTGTTGAGTCGTTGGGATCAGGTCGCACAGAACACACAGTGATGAAGGAGCAGATCCCGATCGGCTGCCAAAGTCGTCGTTGGGTTGGATATTGAAGCTCTGGATGTTGAAAACTTTAAAGTAAAACTTCTCAGATTTTAGTAAGTGTATGGATGGAAGGTTTATTTGATGTTCATAGGTTCATCAAGTATCAACTACACATTTCTCCAATGAAAAATGAACAAGCAACATCAAATGTGTTTAGTTCCACATGCATGGAGCATTTTTTGGTGTCTTAGATAGAAACTAATACATGCAGTCAATTGCGTGTATATCTAGTGTAATAAAGTTGGTTATTTTATATGCACTGTGCTGTAACTTTATCTTCAGAAATAAGAAAATTTGAATTTTCATTGACATGTTTTCTTTGTTGTTTAGAGATAGTTTAATAATAGTGTAATCTTTAATTGTTATGTTACATCTTTACTACTGTAATGCTAGTCATCGTCTCTTCGGTAGCTGCGTTGACCGTCAATTCTGTATACTCCATGCTTTGCCGGTAAAGGCATGCAGTTTTATTAAGATGTTCAATGGTTCGAAAATGATGCTTAGGAGTCTTGAACAATATATTTGCATGTAATTTTTTTAAAAAATTCATAATTTATTCACGACATGAAACCGTGGCTAATAATTTTTTAAAAAAAATATTGAAATTACTATTAGCCAGGGTTTCAAACCGTGGCTAAAAGTCAGATTATTTGCCACGGCCTAAAGCCGTGGCAAATAGTCTATTTTAACTGTAATAAGCAGTTTTTGCCAGGGTATGAAACCGTGGCTAAAGGCTAAGTTATTAGCCACGACAATATTTGTTTGTGGCTAATATTTTTTGCCACGGCCAATCCGTGGCTAAAATTCTTTCTCCACACGACCTTTAGCCACGAATTTTTCTCGTGGCTAGACCGTGGCAAAAGCTCTTTAGCCACGGTTTTGGACTTTTTGCCAGGGCAATTTACCCTGGCCAAAAGTATGTTTTCTTGTAGTGCTATGGATGTTGCTGCTTCTATTTATTTCAGGATCTGAATATGATGAACCCTTGCTTAAGATAGTAATGATTGCAAGGGATATAAGCTTTGACCCTCATCCTCTCTGCACTTTTTTTGACTTGTTGCTATGTGATGTAGAAGAAGAGACTGTAGTCTTGTTGTGATCTTTTCCTGTGTAGAGAAGTTGTTCTTCTGTTCTGTCTTAGGGTTGAAGGAGGAAGAAGAAGAAGCCATATTCGACAAAGAGAATAATGAGTGAGTTTTGTTTTCTTTCTTCCTCAGCATACTTATTCCCTATTGATTTGAGTTTGAATTTCTTTCTTCTTCTAGACTTTCCTTAGAAGGAATGTCCATTGGACAATAAATTGTTTCCTTCTAATTTTGTTCCCGACCCGTCCATCTGATTTGAATAATTTCCAAGAATGTCTTTGTTGTATAACTGAAATACTCCATTCCATTCTTGGCAATAATCGAGTCATTAGAGAATAGATTTCAGCCTTGTAGATCATCTGGAAAAGCACAGAAAGGATAACAAAAAACTGTCCTTTTCTGAATGTATTTGATGCTGCGTCGAATTCATTATCATTCATATCGACGCACCTCCGAGTTCTTATAGAAGCAGCTTTGAATTCCTTCTTAGCTTTGACTGAACTATGTTATCGACGTTGCGTCAAATTCTTATTGACGCATCCGTTGAGTTGAAGACTTGGACTTGAACTTCATCTTCTGCATCGAATTGAAGTCAAAGTTGCGTCGACTTCTAATATGGCTTCGACAGACTCTTCCTTCTGCGTCGAGTTCCTTTCAACATTTCGTCGACTTGACTTGATAATTTGACATGCAGTTTGAGTTACTTCGACTTTTAGTCAGAGTTGTGTCGACATCTAGTCGAATTTGCGTCGACTTCTATTCGACACAAGTTTTAACTCAACTGAATTTTTGCTTCTCTTAGGCCTGGTCTTGTCTTACTAAGTGAATATGAAATTCTAGGACATCTAATGACCATTTTACCCTTTCTATACAATATGGGTAATAAAACCTAACTGATGAAATTACTTTAAGATAATTAGTTAGATAAATCAAAAGGGTTTTTCCCAATAGAAGTGTTCTAGTGCGCGACGAACACGGAAGTGTTCTGAGCGCGCGACGAACACGGAAGTGTTCTGAGCGCGCGACGAACACGGAAGTGTTCTGAGCGCGCCACAAACATGAAAGTGTCTGAGCACGCGATGAACAAGGAAGTGTTCTGAGCGTGCGACGAACATGGAGGTATTATGAGCGCGCGACGAACACAAAGGTGTTCTGAGCCCGCGATGAACACGGAGGTGTTCTGAGCGCCCGAAGAACACATAGGTGTTCTGAGCCCGCGACGAACACGGAGGTGTTCTGAGCGCACGACGAACACGGAGGTGTTCTGAGCGCACGACAGACACGGAGGTGTTCTGAGCGCACGACGAACACGGATGTGTTCTGATCGCATGATGAACACGGAGTTGTTCTGAGCGCGCGTGCGACGAACACGGATGTGTTCTGAGCACACAACGAACACGGAGGTGTTCTGAGCGCGCGACGAACACGGAGGTGTTCTGAGTGCGCGATGAACACGGAGGTGTTTTGAGCGCGCGACGAACACGGAGGTGTTTTGAGCGCGACGAACACGGAGGTGTTCTGAGCGCACGACGAACACGGAGGTGTTCTGAGTGCGCGACGAACACGGGCGTGTTCTAATCTCGCGACAAACACGAAAGTGTTCTGAGCGAGCAATGAACAAACACGGAAGTGTTCTAAGCGCGCGACGAACACGGAAGTGTGCTGAGCGCGCGACGAACATAAAAGTGTCCTGAGCGAGCGATAAACATGAAAGTGTCTTGCGCGCGCGATGAACATGGAAGAGTCATGTGCGTGTGATGAGCGCGGAGGCATTTAACGCGTAGCATGAACTTGAGGATGTTCTACGCATGTCGTGAATGTGGACTTAGGAGGTGGACGCACCGTGAGCGTCGAGGCGTGTCGTTCATGTTGATGTCACGGAGGTGCGTTCCCGCCGGTTAAGTTAGTGCAATAAAGGGTGTGCGTGAGGTGGTGTAGCTGGACCCGAATGTCGAGTCTGTGTGGTGGTCGCACATCAAGTCTTACGCGGTGAGTGTCGGGTGGCGAGTGGCGAGCAGCGAGTGTAGAGCGGCGAGCGCCGCATCACGGTGGAATGGTTTACACTGCACCATGGTAGGCAGGCTAAGGGAGGCGCCCACAGGAGGTGAGGCCATGGACGTGCCCACGGGGGGTGCGGCCGTGGCTGCGCCCGCGGGAGGTGCGGCCGTGGCCGCCCCCGCGGGAGGTGCGGCCGTGGTCGCCCCCGCAAAAGGTGCGGCCGTGGCCGCCCGCAGGAGGTGCGGTCGTGGACGCCCGCGAGAGGTGCAGCCTTGGCGGCCGCGCCTGGTTGGTGCGGCCTTGGCCGCGCCTGGTTGGCCGCACTTGGGAGGTCTGGCCTTGGCCACACCTCCATGGACACACCTTCTAGGTGCAGCCATGCCCGGGAAGGTGCGGCGGGCTCAGCCGGCGCTGTGCCGGGTAGGGGCGGCTGGCGAGGCGTGCGACGAGGCTGGCGGCGAGGTTGATGGCGGTTAGGAGAGAGAGAGAGAGATACAGAGAGAGAGAGCAAGAGAGCGAGAGAGAGAGAGATGGAGAGATGGTGGTATGGAAGAGAGAGAAGGAGGTTACGGGAATGGAGGAGAGAAAGAGTGGGGGTTGCATGGGTCCCCACTATGGGAGTGCGGTTAGCGTGTGCGTGTACACATGCATTCTGGTGATTATTTGGAGGACTAAAGGGACTCAGAATTACACGAGAATGGGCCCGTTGGAATTGTAACGGCGAGCCGGTCGAGGTCGCGGTGAAAAATCATTTGTTCAAAAGGGTTCCACCAGGTCCATTTTGGGGAACCTGTTGGGTATTATATCCACAATAGCCTAGTTTTGTGAGAATTCACCCTTGAACGAAGATTGAATTGCTAGTGTATTTGATGTTGTCTTTTAGCTATATTCTTACAGGTTGTTATTGCTAAGTGTAGACCAATGTCAGTTCACAATGGGTCATTAAACACAGTTTCATGCAATGTAATTCCTCATTGTGTGGAACATGGTGTTGACTCATGTGTGATCTCTCTATTGGGATACACTTCATTTTCAAGACCCTTGAAGCTTATGAGTTGGTAGAGTTGCTGGTGTTCAAGAGAAGGAAGAAGGAAAAGGTTCAGAAAATTTCTCTAAGTGTATTTCTCGAGAAGTCTACTTCATCTCTCGAGAAATCCAGTTCATTTCTCGAGAAGTATTCTTTGTTCTCAAGAAATCCTTTTTTGAGTTCAAGTTTAAGCTTTCTAATATGTTTCTCGAGAAGTCTCCTAGTCTCTCGAGAAATCAAGTCTATTTCTAGAGAAGTCGTCTTTGTTCTCGAGAAACCTCCTCATTTGTCCAGTGAAGTATTTTCTTAGCCGTTTCTCGAGAAGTCAAGTGTTCTGTGGAGAAATCAAAGCTATTTCTCGAGAAATCCTTTTGTTCTCGAGAAGTTCACTTCAAATTTTCCTGAAAGCTTTTCCAAGCCATTTCTCTATTTATTGCAGCCATCTCTCGAGAAATCTTTTCATTGTTGGAACATGGTCTTCCGCATCTCCTAGGTTTGAGAATAACAAATCCTATTTGTATTTGATCTTGTATGTTTAAGTGTGCAGGATAACAAAGTCCACATGACTTAAGGATTACATAAGAAGGTTGCCCCCAAAGTTGAGCCAACAAATCCAAAACATCTACTAGCGCTGGCGGTAGTACTAGCGCAGGCGCTAGCTGCCGTTCGACGAACTGTTAGCGGCACTCGATGAAATGCTCATAACAGAGTTCGACGAAATTTCGTTCGACAAACTCCTAGCGGCGTTCGACGAATTCTCGTTCGATGAAATTTTCGCTCGACAAACTCTTAGCGGCGTTCGACGAATTCTTGTTCGACGAAATATTGGATTAAGCGCAATTGCCGGGAGAACTTATAGAAGGAGATAGCGCCAGGCGATATCCGATAGCGCAGGCGATAGCAAGGAGCAATGTTGGCCAGGGAGAATTGTTTCCTCGGATTGAAGATTCTGCCGCGCAAAATGTGTCCTAATATGGGATAGCGCCGGCGGTAACACTAGCGCAGGCGCTAGCGCTGAGGCTATAAAAAGGACGTCTCTTCTCTCATTTCAGACAGACATTACAGAGATCAGAGAGAGAGATAGTGTGCTAGAATTCCAGAGGCTATCTTGGCCGAAAGTTGATGTCCTACCAAAGTTCTGCAAACTTCTGAAGGAGAATCTCATCACGCCGGATCCAAACGAAGTCCGCTTCTACAACGCTTATTCTACAACGGATCTTCATCTCCAACTTCAGAAGGGAATTTTTATATTATTGTCTTTTTATTTCACATCTTTTCTTGTAATCGTGTAGTAAATTCGCCTCGTGTTGGCGACTAGGTCTGGGTAGGACTTAGGGAGAAACTCGCCTCGTGTTGGCGACTAGATCTAGGCTAGTTCTAGGGGGTGCTCGAGGCCACATCCGGGGAAGGGTTGGCTAGAGCGACTTGAGGCCAAATCCGGGGAGGATAAGGCTAGGGCCAAACCCATGAGGTAGAACTCCAGATTCAACACGATGAATACAACAAAGAGCCAAAGAAAAAGGCGCTAACACTAAAGTCAAAGAAGGAGAGCATCGATGATGATGATGAAGATGAAGAAGGTCTCCTGGTGAAGAACTTCAGGAAGTTCATCAGGAATCCGAAAAGAAGGAACATATTCCGCAAATACTTCCAAAAGGATACTCGACGAAAGGGATCTTCCTCTTCATCAAGGAAAGAAAAAGGAAGCGAAGATGAAGAAGAAAGACCACCACCAGAGTGCTACCACTGCAGAAAGACCGGGCACATTCGGAGCCAGTGCCCAAAGTATCAAAAGGAGCAAAAAGAACAACACAAAGCAAAAGAGAAGAAGAAATTACTGAAAGCCGCAACTTGGGATGATTCTTCCTCTGAAGAGTCAAACGAGTCTAAGTCAAGTAGCGAGGAGGAAGCAAACTTATGCTTAATGACGAAAAGCAACGATGATGACACCAGTGTTCTTAGCGACACTGAGGTAATTCCTCCTACTTTCGAAGAACTCTATGATGAATTTGTTTTAACTTGCAAATCCTATGATCAAAGTATAAAAGATAATATTATATTAAATCGTGAAAATGAAGCTATTATCAAAGAAAATCATAAGCAGTTGTGCATACAGAAATTCAATTAAACACTGAGGTAATTCCCTTGAAAAGAGAAAAGTTTCATGTCAAGAGTGTGAGCACTCTTTATTTAAGACAAAAGAACTTGAAGTTTCTCTTTCTAAGGCCCTTGCACAAAACAAAACTATTGCAAAAGAAAAGGGGGACTTAGAGAGAAAACTAAAAGCCACTTTTTTACAAATTGAAAATAATAAAAAGGGATTTGAAAATAAATGTGTCTTGATTGTACAAGAAAATACTTCTCTTAAAAACAAAATCATGACCTCAATATAGCCATAAAAAAATTCGGGATTGGTCAAAAATCCCTGGATATGATTTTGGGAAACCAATGTTATGGTTCTGCAAAATTTGGGGTCAGATATAAAAGTGAACCCTACCGCCCAGCGCTAGCCACTAACGCCGGTGGTAGCTCAACTGATAAAAAATCTTCTGTCTTTTCTAATGTCCAAACATCATCTTGCAAGAGCAACGTAGAAACTCAGAAAAGGGTCTCAACCCCCTTTATTTCGTGTGCTAATTGTCTTAAGTTTGGACACACGTATAGCTCTTGCAGGAATATAAAACAACGATTATTAAAACAAATCTGGGTACCTAAGAAATCCACTTACTCTATGGGTGGTACCTTTTGGGTATTTGGATCTTTACTCTCATCTTCTCTCTAGATTTGTAGGAAGGCTAAGGAAATGGAGGACGTGTGGTACTTGGACTCAGGCTACTCCAAGCACATGATGGGCAACAAAGCAAAATTCATTAGCCTAGAAAATAAGAAAGGAGGGATCGTAACGTTTGGTGATAACGGTAAAGGAAGGATCATGGGAGTTGGTACAGTGGGTAACGAATTTTTTCTTATCTCAAATGTTCTTTATGTAAAAGGATTAAAACATAACTTAATATCTATAAGTCAACTATGTGATAAAGGATTAGACATATTATTTGACTCATCCATTAATCATTGCAAAATAGTTAATCCTAAATCAAAAGATGTGTTACTAACTGCACCTAGAATTGACAATGTTTACATAGTTTCGTTTAATGATCTTTCAAAATCATCTATAAAATGTTTTATAACCAAAAATGATGAATTAGAACTATGGCATAGACGTTTAGGTCATGCTAGTACAAAGCTCATTTTAAAACTAGCAAAAAGGGAATTGATTAGAGGATTGCAAAAAGGGAATGGAAATTTATATTCACTATGTTCTCCATGCCAAAAAGGAAAATTTACAAAATCATCTTTTAAAAGCAAAAACAAAATTTCTACTTCAAAACCACTACAATTAATTCATATGGATCTCTTTGGTCCCGTTAACACCGCAAGTCTGGGTGGTAAAATATACACTTTCGTTCTAATAGATGATTTCTCTAGATATTGCTAGACTTTATTTCTCTTCCAAATCTGATGCGTTTTGCGAATTCTCAAAATTATGTACTCGTATTCAAAATGAACTAGATTTAAAAATAAAATGCATTCGCTCAGATCATGGAGGTGAATTTGAAAATGAAAATTTTAAATCTTTTTGTGAAATGTTAGGTATTAAACATGAGTTCTCCGCTCCACGCACACCTCAACAAAATGGTGTTGTAGAACGGAAAAATAGGACAATCCAAGAACTAGCACGCACCATGTTGTCTGAATATAAATTACCTAAGTCTTTTTGGGCCGAAGCCGTAAGCACATCATGCTATGTAATGAATAGAGTTATGGTTCGCCCATCACTAAATCTCACACCGTATGAACTATATTTTCAAAAGAATCCTAACGTATCATATTTTAAAGAATTTGGATGTAAATGTTTTATTCTTAGTACAAAAGATTCTTTAGGAAAATTTGATGAGAAATGTGATGAAGGAATATTTCTTGGATATTCTTCAACCAGTAAAGCCTATAGAATATTTAATAAAAGAACGAGTAAGGTTGAAGAGTCTATCAATGTTAAATTTGATGAGTTTATTACAAGTGCAGAGAAGCTTTCTACAGGTACAAATGATGAACCTTTGCCATCTTTGGAGCACGACGAAGAGGAACCGTCCAAAGAAGAGGAGGAGAAGTCCAATGAAGTTGAATATGTACCTCCAAGCGTGTTGAACTTCTCAAAAAATCACCCAAAAGAACTAGTCATTGGGGAACCTTCTACTGGGGTAAGAACTCGATCCTCTCTTCATGAAACGTTTTCAAATATTTGCTTTGTTTTCGAAATTGAGCCTAAAAATGTTTCCACCTCTTTAAATGACGAATTTGGGTTTTTGGCTATGAATGAAGAGTTAGGACAATTTGAAAGAAATAAAGTTTGGAATCCAGTAGATAGACCATCTAATCATCCAATTATCGGTGCAAAATGGATCTTTAAAAATAAATTAGATGGTGAATCTAGGATTATAAGAAATAAAGCACGCTTAGTTGCTCAAGGGTATTATCAAATTGAGGGGTAGATTTTGAAGAAACTTTTGCACCCGTTGCTCGCTTAGAATCTATACGAATATTTTTAGCATTTGCGAGTTTTAAACGAATAAAATTATTTCAAATGGATTTTAAAAGTGCCTTTTTAAACGGGTTTATAAAAGAAGAAGTTTATGTAGAACCACCCCCCGGTTTCATAAATGAAAAATTCCCTAATCATGTTTACAAATTAGAAAAGCGCTTTATGGTTTAAAACAAGCGCCCCGTGCATGGTATGATCGCCCTACATCATTTTTGTTAAAACACGGGTATGTTATGGGAAGTGCCGACAACACACTCTTCATTAAGCATAATAATAACGATCTAATTATTTTACAAATATATGTTGATGATATCATTTTTGGAGCCACTAAAGAAAAGTTGTGTAATGAAGTACTCTTAGTAATGAAAAATGAATTTGAAATGAGTCTTGTAGGAGAACTATCATATTTTCTTGGTTTTCAAATCTCACAACGAACTGATGGTATCTTTATTTGCCAAACAAAATATGTTCACGACATGCTTAAGCGATTTGAATTTGAAAATCTCAAACAAGCTTCTACTCCTATGAGTGCTTCTTTAAAACTAGAAAAAGATGAATCCGGAATTTCAATTGATCAAACGTTATATAGAGGAATGATAGGATCTCTTCTTTACTTAAGTGCATCTAGACCAGATATAATGTTTGTCGTATGTTTATGTGCTCGTTTTCAAGCCAATCCAAAAGAATCTCATTTAAAAGCGGTAAAACGTATTTTTCGTTATCTATTAGGTTCATCTAAATTAGGATTATGGTACTCACACAATGATTCATTCACACTCCACGACTATTCTGATTCGGACTACGCCGGGTGTTCACTAGATCAAAAAAGCACTAGCGGTACTTATCACTTTCTAGGACCCTCTTTAGTAGCTTGGTCTAGTAGGAAACAATCTTCTGTTGCACTCTCCACCATGGATGCCGAATATATCGCACTTGGTAGTTGTTGTGCACAAGCATTATGGATGAGTCAAACACTAGAGGATTTTGGATTTCATCTTAAAAACATTGATCTTAAATGTGAAAAGAAAAGTGCAATAGACCTCACATATAATCCCGTACACCATTATAGATCCAAACACATCGATGTACGTCATCATTTCATTAGGGATCACATTAAGAAAGAGCATGTAAAAGTAAGTTTCATTGGCACGGACTCTCAACTCGCTGACATATTTACTAAACCTCTTCCCGATGCAAGATTTTGATTATTACGTCTTGAGTTAGGTGTCCTAGATCTTTCTAGTTAAACCACATTCACAAAACTCAATTTTTGCTATTTTTAACCATCGAAAACATCTCCTAAAAATCTGAAATTTCAGCATGAAATTAATATTGGGACACTTAATCAAGATCAACAATTCAAAATTTCAAAATCATAAAAAATCATGCACTGTTTGCCGCGCTAGCGCTAACGCCGACGCTAGCGTACTTACTCATTTTTCTGTATTTTTAAAATTTTGAAAAATTCCTAAAAATATATTATTCTATACGTACTATTTATTTTTGCACTTCTGATTCTATTTTATTTTTGAAAAATCAAATACAAAAATACAAAAGTCAAATTACAAAAATATGTTTTTCCTTTTTGTTTAAAGTCTCTTTTTATGCAAAAATCAAATACAAAATTACAAAAGCCAAAATTACAAAAAAAAAAATTTGTCATTTGTTTAAATTCTATTTCTAAATACAAAATTCAAATACAAAAATATAAAATGCAAAAACCAACAAAAAACTGTATGAAATTTAGTGTGATAATCAAGCATGATTTAATCAATTATTTAGAACTTCTATAATATTGCAATTTATCTTTTCAAACTACTTTGAACATTGTTTTCATCATGCTTTGATATATCTATTAATATGTGCATCAATTATATTGTTAAAGTTGTGTAGAACTAAGCTTAGCATGCCTCTAAGTATGAGTAAATATTTTATGTTTAATAATGATCTTTATTCACTCACTTATTTTGGCATTGTCTACATATGCGTTTAATCTAAGAATGCTTGAATATGTTATGTATTAGTACAATGAATTAAAATTGCACAAGTATCTTACCCACACTCATTTATTTGCACTTTTAAAAGTTAAGAAAAGTGGTTATTTTTTCATAAATTATATTGGTTTGCAAAACAAGTGCATTCAGAGAACTTTGTACAAAACAAAAATCATAAAATAAAGTGACAAAGATAACTCCACCAAGCACTACTTGAACCTCCTGATAAGTCTTAATAAGCGTTGTGAGGTTGAGCACCTTGGAAAGAATAGTAAAGTATCTTGTGCAAACCATAACTTTCCTTCAAAATAAAAACCACTTATTCTTAAGTACACCGGATCACAATAAAAATCAATATTGAAGAATAAAATTATTTGATCCCCTAAGCACTACTTTGCACCCTGATAAGTCTAAATGGGCATTGTATGTGCAAAGCACCTTGGTAGTTGTACATTTTTTTGTGCATTGAAGTGTGTGGAAGTAAAATTATTTGTGTTTTATTGTGCTCTTACTTTACATATTGCTTGTATTGTTGATTAAAACATTTGTTTACTCTACTCAAAAATACACTTATGTGCACATCATTATCTTCCATAACACTTCTTCTCATGAGTATTGGATCCTAATGCAAATTCTATTCTACTCTTTATTTATAACATGCACTAGATAACCTAGTATGCTTTCTACAATGTTTAGTATGTTTTGAATTTTTGAATTGAAATAACATTGTAGCAATCTTTTTGATAACATTATTTCATGCTTGGTTATATTATTGAACTTAAAGATTTTAATTGAACAATGATTTACAAAAACATCTTCTTTATAAAATTACACTCCTATATTTTTTTTGCAATTATCATGTCTTACAAAAGATGTTTGCTTATATTTTTTCTAAGTCTTCCGCAACTTTACATTTACCTTGTATTTGTTTATGCTACCAACTCTGATTTATGAAAATATTGTGATCTCAAATTCTGATCTATTCCAATGAAAAAAATTCTAAAACTCCTTATCATTTCCTTCTCTACAAGCTCGATCATGCCTTTATCTTATTATCAACTTATAAGTGGTGTCTCCTTACCCTCTTTTGCTAATAACAAAAGGGGGAGAACTAACATGATAAATATTTATCTGCTATCAAAATATAATGCTTAATTAAGATGATAGCTTACATATTAGGAGAGCATTCACTTAGGGGGAGCATGTATTTAGGGGGAGCAATTCTAAATGCTAAAATCGTAAATTATCTTAAGTCATCACTCTCACACACACACAAGTATGTTTCTTCATGCTTATATATCAATGCTCTGATTTATCATTAATGGATTTGTTATTATCAAAAGGGGGAGTTTGTTGGAACATGGTCTTCCGCATCTCCTAGGTTTGAGAATAACAAATCCTATGTGTATTTGATCTTGTGTGTTTAAGTGTGCAGGATAACAAAGTCCACATGACTCAAGGATTACATAAGAAGGTTGCCCACAAAGTTGAGCCAACAAATCCAAAACATCTACTAGCGCTGGCGGTAGTACTAGCGCAGGCGGTAGTACTAGCGCAGGCGGTAGTACTAGCGCAGGCGCTAGCTGCCGTTCGACGAACTGTTAGCGGTGCTCGACGAAATGCTCATAATGGCGTTCGACGAAAATTTTGTTCGACAAACTCCTAGCGGCGTTCGACGAATTCTCGTTCGACAAAATTTTCGCTCGACAAACTCTTAGCGGCGTTCGATGAATTCTCGTTCGACGAAATATTGGATTAAGCGGAATTGCCGGGAGAAATTATAGAAGGAGATAGCGCCAGGCGATATCCGATAGCGCAGGCGATAGCGAGGAGCACAGTTGGCAAGGGGGAATTGTTTCCTCGGATTGAAGATTCTACCACGCAGAATGTGTCCTAATATGGGATAGCGCCGGCGGTACTACTAGCGCAGGCGCTAGCGCTGAGGCTATAAAAAGGACGTCTCTTCTCTCGTTTCAGACAGACATTACAGAGATCAGAGAGAGAGATATAGTGCTAGAATTTCAGAGGCTATCTTGGCCGAAAGTTGATGTCCTACCAAAGTTCTGCAAACTTCTGAATGAGAATCTCATCACGCCGGATCCAAATGAAGTCCGCTTCTACAATGCTTATTCTACAGCGGATCTTCGTCTCCAACTTCAGAAGGGAGTTGTTATATTATTGTCTTTTTATTTCACATTTTTCTTTTAATCGTGTAGTAAATTCGCCTAGTGTTGGCGACTAGGTCTGGGTAGGACTTAGGGGGAAACTGTTGGGTTTTTCTAGAACCATACATCAAATGTAGGCGCAGCGGAAATGAAGAGAAACAACCCAAAAAGACTTTGGATCGGCCATGAATGTTGAATCAAGAAGTTAACAAAATGCTAGGTATGAAATTACCTTTGCGGGATTGGATCAAATCCAACTTAGATGCTCCACGAGTTGATTCCTGTCGTCGGCTATGCGAGTCCTCACGTAGAATAATATCTACGTCTCTACAGTGATCCACACGAGCCGGGAGAAGAATGACTGCACCTTGAACTTCCACGAACTGCTAGGTTCGCTCCAGGAAGAACACACACGGCGACGATCGCCGGAGAGGAGGTCGGCGGACGCGATTCAGAGACGGCGGAACACTTCCGTCGGCTAGGGTTCGTAAGGCGAGAGCGGAACTCCTTCCGTCGGCTTCTTCTTTTCGTTAGTTCTGAGAACCCTAAAAGAAGTCCTATTTATACCCAAAGGATAAACAGCTTCTAGAAGAATCGCTATCCGCAGACCACACAGCAGAATAAGGGCTTCTGTTACAATTCGTCGGAATTCCACGGAAGATCATTCGTCGAGATTTCACGGGACAATCCGACGAATCCGACGAATCAGATCAGACGGCAACATTTGCCGAGAAAATGATCTCTGTAACAATTCGTCGAGTGTTCACGGGACAACCCGACGAATCCCGACGAATCCAGACAGACGACAACATTTTGCCGACTGAAGGGTTTCTGTAATAATTCGTCGAGTGTTCACGGGACAATCCGACGAATCCCGACGAATCCGACGAATTTTATCCGTGTAAACCCGACGAATTCAGACAGCAACAACCTGCTGGATTTCCCCATTCTATATATGGTGATTGGTAACATTTACCAACACAGTCAATCTACCAACTTCTCCACATGCTCTTATGTGCGACCCTGCAGGCTCATATCGCGTTGGCAGTGAGATTACATGTTTGACCACTTCTAGATCACAATGGCAACTCCAACAGTCTCCCACTTGATCTTGAAAGTATCAAACCAAAAACCTCACAAACAATGAGCGATATCTAGCAATGCATCATTGCTCCCCAAGCAATAAGAGTTCATAACTCATAAGCCTTTATGACCAATGTTCCAGCGTTGTCTTTGTCCCTTACATCCGGAAAGAACTAGAGGCATGGACCGTGTCACCCTCATAATAGCTCAATCCAAGTTTCTTGATCTAGAACGGACTTCCAGAGAATGGTGAGCTCAATATCACATATTGACTCTACCAAGCATGGCCATGCGTTTCTCAATCCAATTCCATCAAGGGGCCCATGGATGCAACTCCTGTTATATAGGAGGACAAATCCCATATCTGCTCACACCCAAACACCCAAATGATTCGTAACGTACCCAACGACCACCCTTATCATCAACCTTCTTCAAGGAAGACTTTAGATGACATCAAAGCACGCTCTTCCTCACTCGGTGAATGTTGTGACTTCAGGTCAAAGGACCACAACACCATTGTCAAATGAGACCTACTTGTGACACTTTTAAGTAACAATCCACAAAGTAGTCTCAGGTTGGGTCTGTCCAGTACAACTTGTTCACTAACAAGTACCCACGTGATGACTTGATATCACAATATCATGACCTGTGAGAACCGGTCATCAGTCAACACACATGCTAGTCTTAATGTATCATCATCACCCTTAGCTTCTACGATGATACCTCGACCAGGGACCTATTAAGAATGAAGCTTCGAAATCATAGGCTCTCACATTCAAGTCTCGTACTTGATGTCCTATGGAAGCGAACATTCTAAGGGTATTTATCACGAATTTTATTCTATCATATAGAAACAGTATATCGTAATAAAAGAACTTGCCATTAATCGTAAAAAGAAATAATTGGTACACAATTCATCATATGAATAAATTTTAAACAGCCAACAGAATATTTATTTTACATGCAACCCACAAGACTCCCACTAGAGTTGATCATTCAGGTATCGTATACCCATTGATCTAGTATGACCATCATGCTTTCTCTGCGCGAGAGGCTTTGTCAGTGGATCTGCAATATTCTCCTCAGTCGGCACTCTGCAAATGTTCACATCTCCTCGTTCGACAATCTCACGAATAAGATGGAACCGCCGAAGTATGTGCTTGGAGCGCTGATGGGATCTAGGTTCCTTAGATTGTGCAATTGCACCATTGTTATCACAGTAGAGAACTACGGGACCAACAATGCTAGGAACTACATCTAGCTCGCCGATGAATTTCCTAATCCATACAGCCTCCTTCGCTGCATTAGCTGCAGCGATATACTCGGCCTCAGTTGTAGAATCAGCAACTGTCTCTTGCTTGGAACTCTTCCAGCTCACAGCTCCTCCATTCAGGCAAAACACAAACCCTGACTGAGACTTTGAATCATCCCTATCAGTTTGGAAGCTGGCATCCGTGTAACCACTTACAACGAGCTCTTCCTTTCCACCATACACCAAGAATACATCCTTAGTCCTTCTCAAGTACTTCAGGATATTCTTTACGGCTATCCAGTGACATTCACCGGGATCAGACTGATACCTGCTAGTCATGCTCAAAGCAAAAGAGACATCGGGTCGAGTACATAACATTGCATACATGATTGACCCAATTGCCGAAGCATATGGAATCAACTTCATGCGGTCCTAATCTTCACAAGATTTTGGACACTGGTCCTTATAGAGATTCACACCATAAGACATGGGCAAAAATCCTTTCTTGGACTCAAGCATGTTGAACCGCTTCAACACCTTGTCAATGTACGTACTCTGGGTCAAACCCAGCAACTTCTTCGATCTATCTCTATAGATCTTAATACCGAGTATGTAAGTCGCTTCACCCAAGTCCTTCATAGAAAAGCAGTTCCCTAGGTTGTTCTTAACAACTTTCAGGGTAGGTATGTCATTCCCGATCAGCAGTATGTCATCTACATACAATATCAGGAAGACAACAATGCTCCCACTGATTCGCTTGTAAACACACGGTTCATCTTCATTCTTGACAAAACCAAACTCTTTGATCTTCTCATCAAAACGAAGATTCCAACTTCTAGAGGCTTGTTTCAATCCATAGATGGACTTATTCAGCTTGCATATTTTAGTGGCTTCATTTGGGGATACAAAACCCTCGGGTTGTGTCATGTACACTTCCTCAAGGAGGTTTCCATTTAGGAAAGCCGTTTTGACATCCATCTGCCAGATCTCGTAGTCATAATACGCAGCAATAGCAAGCAATATCCTAATGGACTTTACCATGGCAACAGGGGAAAAGGTCTCATCATAGTCAACACCATGAATTTTCTTGAAACCCTTAGCCACCAGTCGCCCTTTGAATGTCTGTACATTCCCATCCATGTCGGTCTTCTTCTTGAAGACCCACTTGCACCCTATGGGTCGTACCCCTTCAGGTGGTTCCACCAAGTTCCAAACTTGGTTTATATACATGGTGTCCATTTCGGATTTCATAGCCTCAAGCCATTTGTCGGAGTCCGGTCCATTCATAGCCTCTTGGTAGGTTGCTGGTTCATCATCATGATCCATAAGCAACACATTACCTATTTGAGACACGAGAAATCCATATCTCTCAGGCTCAAATCTTGGTCTACCAGATCTACGTAGGACTTGTGTTTCGTGAGCAGGTTCTCTAGCTACAACATCTTGTAGTCCTGGCTCAGAATCCAACTCTGGTTCATTCACTATTTGTGGTTCTTGAACTTCTTCAAGTTCTACCTTTTGCGTCTTTCTTGATAAGAACTCTTTCTCCAAGAAGACACCCGTCCTTGCGACAAACACTTTGCCCTCAGACGGTAGGTAAAAGTAATATCCCTTCGTTTCCTTAGGATATCCCACCAGATAACACTTATCTGATTTGGGTTCCAGCTTGTCAGGCATTTGACGTCGTACGTATGCCTCACAACCCCAAATTTTAATGAACGACATACTAGGACGCTTCCCAGTCCATATCTCATATGGTGTCTTTAGAACCGTTTTCGTCGGAGCGCGATTCAGTGTCATTGCAGCAGTCTCTAAAGCAAAACCCCAAAAGGAAACAGGCAAGTCTGCATGACTCATCATCGACCGTACCATGTCTAACAGAGTACGATTTCTCCTCTCAGACACACCATTATGCTGCGGTGTCCTAGGTGGAGTGAGCTGTGATACAATACCACACTCTTTCAGATGATCACGGAACTCATGACTCAGGTATTCGCCACCTCGATCAGATCGGAGTGCTTTAACCTTTTTACCCAATTGGTTCTCCACTTCATTCTTAAACTCTTTGAACTTTTCAAAGGTTTCGGATTTGCACTTCATAAGATACACGTATCCGTATCTACTGAAATCATCAGTAAATGTAACGAAGTAGAAATACCCACCTCTAGCCATAGAACTCATGGGTCCGCATACATCACTATGTACAACACCCAAGAGATCCTTAGCCCTCTCAGTATAACCAGTGAAAGGGGCTTTAGTCATCTTGCCTAATAAACAAGACTCACATCGCTCAAATGATTCATAATCAAATGAGTCCAATAGTCCATCTTTATGGAGCTTGGATATGCGCTTCTCATTTATATGGCCCAAACGACAATGCCAGAGATATGTAGGATTTGAGTCATTTGTTCTTAGTCTTTTATTATTATCTATATTATAGATCGGATGGTCCAGGTTCAAAACATAAAGACCATTAAACAATTGAGCTACAGCATAACAAACATCATTCTTAAATATAGAACAACAATTGTTCTTAATTATAAAAGAAAATCCAATCATGTCTAAGCATGAAATGGATATAATGTTTCTAGTTATGGCCAGAACATAATAACAATTATCAAGTTCTATTACAAGCCCACTGGGCAAAGAAAGACGGTAAACCCCTACGGCTACAGCAGCAACTCTTGCTCCATTGCCGACACGTAGGTCCACCTCTCCTTTACTCAGCAATCTCCTCCTTCCTAGTTCCTGCACATTTGTACAAATGTGAGAACCACATCCGGTATCCAATACCCAAGATGAAGGAGCAGAAAGGTTTATCTCTATAACATAAATATCCGAAGCGGAAGTCATACCTCCCTTCATTTTCTGCAGACCCTCAATGTACGAAGGACAATTCCTCCTCCAATGACCAGCCTTGCCACAGTGGTGGCATTTTCCTTCCTTCACGGTGCTCTTCTTTTTCAGCGTAGAAGATTTGGGCTCAAGATGTGACTTAGGTCCCACCTTCGTCTTCTTGAAGCCCTTGGCCTTACCCTTGCCTTTATGTACCATCAATATGGGACTAGCAGGCTTGGCCTTCTTCATGTTTATCTCGGCAGTTCGCAACATGCCTAGGAGCTCGGGCAGTGTCTTGTCTATTTCATTCATGTTGTAGTTCAAGACAAACTGCTCATAACTATCCGGCAACGATTGCAGGATAAGATCTGTGGCCAACTCTTGACCCAGAGGAAAACCCAGTCTCTCCAGGTTCTCTATATACCCAATCATCTTGAGTACGTGAGTACCAACTGAGTCTCGAGCTCCCATTTTGCACTGAAATAATGCCTTCGTGACATCAAACCTCTCTTGACGAGCTTGCCCTTGAAACATTTTCTTTAGGTGCTCGTCAATCTCCTTGCACCCCATGTTCTCGTGTTGCTTCTGAAGCTCAGAGTTCATGGTGGCAAGCATAAGGCACTCGACGTCTAAGGCGTCATCGGTATACTTCTTATAAGCATCCTTATCAACACGGGACGAGTTCCCGGTCGGCACCTCGGGGGCTTCTTCTTCCAAGACGTAGAGCTTTCGCTCTTGCCTGAGAACAATTCTCAAGTTCCTATACCAGTCCATGTAATTCGTCCCACTAAGCTTGTCCTTCTCAAGGATAGCTCTTAGGGACAAGGTGGAATGTGAACCACTTGCCATGGAGTTCTATAAGAATTCATGCAGAATCTAATTAGTACCAAAATTCCAAAATACAATTTATTTTAATTTGGACTTCAATTAAATACTCCCACTATTTTATTCAAATTGATGGCCCTCACTATCAATTCGGAGAGTCCATTGCGAGCTACTCTCTTAGTGGACAAGAACCGTATTTCACCAACACCACGAGTCCGCTTTGGCGTTCCTCTCATAATGCGGTTATTTAGGTAGGCAACGCTTGCCAATTGCATCCTCATGCAACTCTTGTATGGCTGGTGAATAACTCCTTATTCGCATCCATCATATGGTGCATGCCAACCCTATGCCTCTAGGCACTCAACCTTTGAGGTCACCTAGTTAAGTTAGACCCGATGTCGACAGTGGGATATCACAATTATCCGCTTGCACCCTTACCAAGATAGATTAATGCACCTTGCTTTGGCAAGCCCACACTTCATCGATCGAGGCAGGAAGAGTGTCATCCATCGGAAGGCATCCGAACACTTAATATTTGATGAAGGGATTTTAATTTTAATAATAGGTTAACACTTAACCATGATCAACATTTGATCAAAGTGCACATCCACAGAAAAACAAGCTTTCTTAAATCCACATGCATCCCTTATGTGCACAACATAAGACTATCAACCTTTGATAGACGAAAAGGCTAAATCTGGATATTTAGAACTCTTCCAAATCTTCAGATTTACATGCATTTGACAAAGGCAAAGACAACTCGACTTAAAGCAGTAGATAAGCTCGTCTCTCATTGTTGGATTCAAAATCCAAAACAATACAAGGGTTCATTAACCACTTGAGGGACGGTTACTGCTAAGGAGACAACAATTTCTAACAATTAGAAATGACCACGAAATCCCAGACGTTCCTGGCGGGGTTCCAAGGGGCCGCGCCCCTGGCGGGGTCTTAGGGGCAGAGCCCCTAACGGGGTCCAAGGGGCAGCGCCCCTGGCGGTGGTTTTTCTAGAAACTGTTGGGTTTTTCTAGAACCATACATCAAATGTAGGCGCAGCGGAAATGAAGAGAAACAACCCAAAAAGACTTTGGATCGGCCATGAATGTTGAATCAAGAAGTTAACAAAATGCTAGGTATGAAATTACCTTTGCGGGATTGGATCAAATCCAACTTAGATGCTCCACGAGTTGATTCCTGTCGTCGGCTATGCGAGTCCTCACGTAGAATAATATCTACGTCTCTACAGTGATCCACACGAGCCGGGAGAAGAATGACTGCACCTTGAACTTCCACGAACTGCTAGGTTCGCTCCAGGAAGAACACACACGGCGACGATCGCCGGAGAGGAGGTCGGCGGACGCGATTCAGAGACGGCGGAACACTTCCGTCGGCTAGGGTTCGTAAGGCGAGAGCGGAACTCCTTCCGTCGGCTTCTTCTTTTCGTTAGTTCTGAGAACCCTAAAAGAAGTCCTATTTATACCCAAAGGATAAACAGCTTCTAGAAGAATCGCTATCCGCAGACCACACAGCAGAATAAGGGCTTCTGTTACAATTCGTCGGAATTCCACGGAAGATCATTCGTCGAGATTTCACGGGACAATCCGACGAATCCGACGAATCAGATCAGACGGCAACATTTGCCGAGAAAATGATCTCTGTAACAATTCGTCGAGTGTTCACGGGACAACCCGACGAATCCCGACGAATCCAGACAGATGACAACATTTTGCCGACTGAAGGGTTTCTGTAATAATTCGTCGAGTGTTCACGGGACAATCCGACGAATCCCGACGAATTCGACGAATTCTATCCGTGTAAACCCGACGAATTCAGACAGCAACAACCTGCTGGATTTCCCCATTCTATATATGGTGATTGGTAACATTTACCAACACAGTCAATCTACCAACTTCTCCACATGCTCTTATGTGCGACCCTGCAGGCTCATATCGCGTTGGCAGTGAGATTACATGTTTGACCACTTCTAGATCACAATGGCAACTCCAACAGAAACTCGCCTCATGTTGGCAACTAGATCTAGGCTAGGTCTAGGGGGTGCTCGAGGCCACATCCGGGGAAGGGTTGGCTAGAGCGGCTTGAGGCCGAATCCGGGGAGGATAAGGCTAGGGCCACCGGTTCGTGGGGATGCGAGTCGGGATTGAAAACAAAAAGAGTTTACTATTCATCGTCGCCGATTTCTAGCGTCATAGAAGTCAACTTTTGTAAAACTTTATTTGATATTAATAAAGCATGTCTCTACTTTATTTCAATTGTTTTGCTTGACTTCTTATTTTCTTTATTCTTGCATTATTACAAAGCTTTTCAAAATATAACTTAAGTTTTTGAAAACCCTTATTCACCCCCCCCCCCCTCTAAGGGCGCCTATCGATCCAACATTCATTTCTCGAGAAATCCTTATTGTCCCGAGAAAGAAGTTTTCTTCCTGTCCTGCTTTGAAATCTGGTTCCTGACGGGTTTTTATTTTTTGTCTGACGGAGTCGACGGCACGTGTGTCATATTTTAAGGTTAATTTTACCTTAATTCGAGTACTCTTTGTCGTTATGATTGATTTCTATATAAGGCTCTTATTAGATCTTATTCAAAACCTAATTCTATTATTCGATCGGACTAATCGTGAAAGAGTTGCCGCCTCCTGCCATTGTTGAAGGATCGATCTCTTTCTCTCAATCAATCGATTCCTTTGAAAGAAAAGATTCGACAGATCAGTGCTCCAATCATCTACAGAAATCTATTGGATCGTGTCGAATCCTAGAAGTTCAAATCTCAGATTTCAATCCTTTCTTCTTTTTCTTCAGCCAAAGTTCTCCAAGTCTCAAGAAGGAAGAAGATCACAGAAGTTCAGATTTGTTCATGTTTTGATAAGTATCTCAATTTCATGTAGGAGAATTGTTTCTGAGTTTGTAGGAGGGTTATCTCTGAGTTTGTAGGAGGGTTATCTCTGAGTTGTAGGAGCGTTGTCTCCGAGTTTGTAGGAGAATTGTCTCTAAGTTGTAGGAGTGGTGACTCCGAGATTGTAGGATCATTCTTGATCCGAGATTTAGTGAAGTAGCTGAGGCTAGCCGTGGTGCTAGATTGGTGAGGCGGGAAAGTGGAGTACCCAAGATCGGGGAACCACTATAAAATTCCTTGTCTCATCTGTTATTGTGGTTTGTTTTTTGTGTTCTCTTTTTATCAAGTTTTTATTCCGCAAAAGACGCAGATATCACCTATTCACCCCCCCTAGGTGATTTAGGTAGGCAACTAGATACTTCAATTGGTATCAGAGGGTCTGAAAGTGCACAGTGTGCCTCTGAGAATCCTCTAGAGGGGGTGAATAGAGATTTAAATATTTTTTATCCTAACTGTGTTCAATAATATATTCTAAAGTATTATGCTTAACAATCCAGTCAGAGTAAAGAAAGTAGGAATTTAAAGTGCAGAATAAAAGATTGGACAGCACAGAAAATCACAACACAGACACAATGAATTTTATAGAGGTTCCCCAAAATATGGGTTGTCCTCTCTTCTACCACCTGGTAGGAATGCACCACTGTGCCTGAGTCTTTTGATCAAGAGACTCTTAGAACCAATGATCTTTTGATAAGGAGATCATGAACCACCAGATCTTTTGATAAGGAGATCTTGAACCACCAGATCTTTTGATAAGGAGATCTTGAACCACTGAATCCTTTGAAGAGGGATTAATAAAACTCATTTACAGAATGATAAAGGAGAAGGGAGAAGGTTGAAGGAATTCTGTTCTCAGAATTCTTATGATGGCTGATTGAAGAACAGCCAATGTGAAGTCCCACAGAATCTGCTCTTGATTAGCCCCTGCTTTTGATGGTGATGATATGCAGAGACTTTGTTTGTCAGATCCATTTTGACTTGTTCTAACTCAAGTTCTACTGCTATATGATGGTGATGAGAAGCAGTAGTTGGATCTTCTGGTATATCAGATGAAGAACACCAATTCCTTCTATTCTCTTTCACAGCTCTGTATTATGGTTCCTGGGGGTAAGGGAGAAGAAGACAGGAAACCCTAATTTGAGAAGAGACGGATGATAGTGATTAATGCTCTGTTCTTCTCTTCCTTCTCTATCCTTATATACCCTGTCTCTATTTTGAATTTGTTTCCTTGTTAGGTAAGACCTAAAAAGGTATATTTGATCGCATTCTCTTTCCTTCCTTAATTACTTCTCGACCCGTCCAACCAGAAAGTGTATCCTTCCAAGAAAGTCTTTTTCTCCTTCTTTAAAAATTCCTTCTTCTTCAGGCAATTATTAGACCGTTGGAGAACGGTCTGAGAGTTGTGGGCCATGATAGAAGGCTCAGAATGACAGCTGTAAAGATTTAACTTTCACAGACTGTATTCGACGTAACGTCGAATTAACTTCCTCTCTTATCGACGTTGCTTTGAGTTCATCTAAGAGCTGCTTCGATTTCTTCTGTGCTCTGACTGAACTCAGCTAGTCGACGTTGCGTCTATTCCTTATCGATGCACCCGTCGAGTTGAATAACATCCACTCTGACTTCCATTAACTGCGTCTAGATGAAGTCGACGTTGCGTCGACTTTAGATGGCTTTGACATGTATTCCCTTCTGCGTCGAGTTTGAAGTAGAAGCTGCGTCGACTTCTCAAGTTCCTTCGACAAGTCTCTGGTCTCTGCGTCGATATCTATTCGACGTAACGTCGACTAGTGTTACTCCGACAGTAGAGTTGAGCCACTTGGACTTCTAGTCGGACTAGCTCGACATGAACTCGATGTTGCGTCGAAATCCATTCGACGCCATTATTAACTTTGCCCAAATTTGCAGCCCTTTAACTGGTCTTGACACTCTAGGTTGAGTGTGACATCCTAAGACTTCTAGAGACCAATTTACCTTCACTATACAATGGGTAAATTAACTCCTAGTAAATAAAATCACTTTTAATTAATTTGTTAAGTTAAATCAAGGGTTTTTCCCAACAATCTCCCCATATTTATCTTAACAAATTTTACATTTTGTTTTAAGCGATTTTATACAATTTTTATGACCAACAATACATTTCATATAAAATAATGCAGACTAAAAATTATAAATATCTCTATTCAGTTGTCAGGCAATAAGAATTGTATCACACTGTTCTTCCCAGTATATATACTTGTCTTCATAAGAATTAATCACATAATACCTCTTAATTAAGAGTCCTTCTCAGGAGTTCTTCTCTTCCTTGAGAACACCTTTAGAATTTTTCTTTGAGCTATGTTTAAAGGTTCATCATCATCAGTTGCTCCAGCATCCTCTTTCTCTTTTGTCAGCTCCCCCTGATCATCAGCATTCTTGTCAGCTTCTTAGGGAGCTTCTTGAATAGCTGATGTACTTACAGCTTCCATTCCCACATCCAGATTCCTCTGAATGTCTGGGGCTGGCTCCCCCTGGTTCTGTGCAGTTTGATCAAGCTCCTTTATAGCTTCCTGTATAAGCTCCTTTACAGCTTCCTGTGCAATCTTTGTTATTTCATCTATCATCTCCTCATCTTGAGGCTGCCTTTGAATACCTAGGAGCTCCCCTTGATCTACTAGCTCCCCCTGGATCTGTGCTCCCTGAAAGGTAAGTTACCTTATCAGGGGCAGGCTCTATATCAGCATCACCCTGAACTTCTCCCCCTAAGTTAGGACCCTCTTCCTCTAAGATATTCTCCCCCTTCTTGACCTTGCTGGCCAGGTAGGTTAAGAATTCTCTTGTAACCATAGAGGAAGAGACAAATTCCTTTAATTCCTGGAGTGATCTCTTAGTATCCAGCATCCCAGCCTCTACCTGTGAATGTTTCCTGTCAAACTTCCTAGCCTGGTTGGCAACCAGATCAGCAAAGGTGGAGGAGGCAAGAGCTACAGCCTTAGAGATGATTTGATCAATGTCAATGGGAGGATGAGCTGGAGGTGGAGGTGATGAAGGGAAGTCTTCTTAAATGGGAGAGAGAGGATGGTAAGCTTCAAGTGAGAAATGAATTGGAGGTGGAAGTGGTATGGATGGAAGTAGATGAGTTTGTAAAGGAGATGGTTCAGGTGGAGAAGTGGAAAGGATCTGATGTTGTTGTTGTTGCAGTTGTGTGTCTTCATGATGTGGCTCTGGAACTGTGTCCATTGGGGAGGGATCATCCCTTGGGTGATCTGGAATCTCCCTGTTTGACTCTAGAGGAGGAGGAGATGGAGGAGGAGATGTTGTAGCTTGACCAGGCTTCAAGATCTGCCTTGTCCATTTTGAGAATATCCCTATATTTATTCTTTTACCAGGAGGAATGGGCACTCCTTTGGACTTACAGATGTTTGGATAATGTTTGAGGAGCACTTGGCTCATTATTCTCATATAGGCATTTTTCTTTATGGGCATACTTGTGCCCAATCATCTTTAAGAGCAGTTTTCCCCAGTTCACCTTCTTGTTAAGTACCAGAATTCTCACTACTTGCAGCTGCTGCTTTGGTATTGCATCATGAGCAGAGACCTTGCAGAGCAGCACTTTTCCTATAATGTCTGTTAGGAATTTGTATTACTCTGTCAGGTCAACCTTTTTGAGGTGAATTGGCTTCTCCTTCCTAAACTGCATTATTTCTAGCACATTCCTTACTTCTTCTGCTGTTAGTTCATCTGAGTCATTCCCTGTGGGTAGATCAAATGTTTGGGAGAGAATTTCTTCAGACACACTGATGTCTTAGGCAGATATTGTCCCGTGGAGAGCACCATCATCTGTCACTAAAACGGTATCCTTGAATTCTGTAAGTTCTATGTCTAGAATCTTACATCGTGTGGAGATGAGCTTTGTTAATCCAGCAGAATCAAATAGGCCAAGAATGGCCTTGAAACTTTCTGCGGCCGTATTGAAGGAGTCAATGTCCACATCAAATCTTGAATTAACCTTTGGAGGAGCCATCTCTTTGAATGTACCTGCAAAGACAGAGAAAGCCTACCGTTGCTTTGGAGGATCCCTCCCTGCTTCTCACCTACCGTTGCTCCTTCAGTTCAACTACAGATATTAGTTCAACTCCAGCTATCAATTCAACCATAAGATTCAGTTCTACCCCAGGTATCTGTTCCACCTCAGCATACAGCTCCAACCTCCATTGCTCCTGAAGTTCCAGAAGTTCCAGATTTTCTTGATGAGGAAGCTATCCCCTCCACCATAGGTAATGATGTTGTTCTTACTCCTCCTCCAGTTATTAATCCTGAAGTTGTGCAAGAAGATACAGTGGCAGAGATAGTTGCAGATACAATTGCTGACATAGAAAGAGATTATCATGCAGAACACAGTCCAAGTGTTCATATGGCAGGGTCAGGGGCTGACCTTGAGTTTGTTGATGCAGATGATGTAGATTCTATGCAAGGGCACTCTCCTCCCCCAGCAGATATTGAGGGGGAGAAGGAGTTTGGTATGGAAGAAGGCAAGGCTTCACAGTCAGAGCCTGGCAGTGAGGGAGAGGATGTGGTTCCATCCACTACCTAAAAGAAAGTTAGTTCAGTCATTCTACCTTCTCACCACTTTCACCTCCAGTGCATGATGCAGATTCTCTTCTTGGTAAAATTGAAATTACGTTGAATAAGCAAAGAGAGAAGTTTGAGAACTCTCTCAAAGAAGTGAATGCAAGGGTCACTGCTGTTGAAAAAGATATGAGCATGGGACTTGCTGAAATTCAAGCAAATACTGATGCACTTAAGAAGGTTATTAATCAGGGAGGCAAAGGAATAGATCACTCAATCTAGAGTATGGGAAAAGTTTTGGAGGAAACAATTCAGGTAAGGAAAACTCAGGATTCAATAGAATCAAAGGCAGAGGCAAACACATTTCAGATCATAGATGAAGTTGGCAAATTCAAGGAACCTATAATCCAAACCCTATCTGTAGAAGTCAGAAAGGGGGAGGATAAGATGGCAAAGATGATGAGTTTTCAATTGTCTGAGCTTCAAAGAATCTGGGCTACTCAACTTGAACAAATAAATATTGGTGTTCAAAAGCAAATTGCAGAGGTTAATGCTTACACTTCCAATAATGCAGTGTGGCTTTATAATGAGATATTCCCTGAACTAGCAATTCATCCTCAACCTCCTCAGTTCTCTCCTAGACCTCAGTTCTCTCCTAGACCTTAGTTCTCTCCAAGACCTGAAGTGTAGTCTGATCTTGCTCCTCCAGTACACTACTCCCAGGTTTAGCCAGCAGATCACTCTGAAGTTCAATCTAAAATGCCAGGGTCAAGGAAAAGAAGGTATGGAAAAGGTCCATCTGCAAGTAAATCAGTTCCAGGAAAGAGAACAGAAGGTACTAGTAAGGCAAGTGCAAGAGATGTTGTTGAAACATTGAGTCCTGATTCCAGGATTATCATCTTAGATACTCTCAAGCTAAGGAATGAAGGTGGCACGAAAGTCCAAGATTATTATAGTCATGAAGAATGGTAGAAATATGAGATGAGCATGACAAAGAGAAGAATCCATTTCAGAACCCATGGATGGGAAAATCCTGAAGCTCCAGCTCCAAAGTATCATCCTAAGCCTTATGCATATTTTAAAAGACAGGAAAAGAAGAAGAATAACAGCTATTGAAGAAAGGGACTCTGAGACCTGTTAAATATTTTGATTAAATAGATTGTGTGAACTCAAATTCATTTTGGACAACCTTACTTATGTGTATAATTTTTGATTTTGATGGTATCTGTTGCTTATCATTTTTCTTATGTGATGTGCATTTTTATTCTTCTTATATTGTTGCAATTCATCTTAGTGCATAAGGTTCTGACTTCTACAAATAGGGGGAGATTGTTGGGTATTGTATCCATAATAGCCTAGTTTTGCGAGAAGTCACCCGTGAACCAAGATTGAATTGCTAGTGTATTTGATGTTGTCTTTTAGCTATGTTCTTGCGGGTTGTTATTGCCAAGTATAGACCAATGTCAGTTCACAATGGGTCATTAATCAAAGTTTCATGCAATGTAATTCCTCATTGTGTGGAACATGGTGTTGACTCATGTGTGATCTCTCTATTAGGATACACTTCATTTTCAAGACCCTTGAAGCTTATGAGTTGGTAGAGTTGTTGGTGTTCAAGAGAAGGAAGAAGGAAAAGGTTCAGAAAATTTCTCTAAGTGTATTTCTCGAGAAGTCTACTTCGTCTCTCGAGAAATCTAGTTCATTTCTCGAGAAGTATTCTTTGTTTCCCGAGAAGTCTCCTAGTCTCTCGAGAAATCAAGTCTATTTCTCGAGAAGTCATATTTGTTCTTGAGAAATCTTCTCATTTGTCCAATGAAGTGTTGTTCTAGTGCCTTTGAGCGGTTTACTCCCGACGATGAACGACTAAAGGAGGCACCAAGGACAGTGTCTGGAAGTGCATGAATCTGTCGCTTGGCATGGACTCCAAGGTGTTGATTCTCACTGGGAGGAAGACGATCACAGTGTTGAACAAAATAGATCATGTGTTGTGGCGGTTTATGGACGAAGACGATCATATAGCTGAACAAATCATAGTGCCGAACAAAATAGATCGTGTGTTGTGGTGGTTTATGGATAAAGACGATCATAGTGTTGAACAAAATAGATTGCGTGTTGTGGTCATTTATGGAAGAGGCTGAGGAGGATAGAAAAAAGATGATGGCTCTGATATCCGACGTTGACATAGAGTTGGATATCAATGGAGGCAAACAACCGGGGCTTTGACTGGATCTGAACACGGCATGACAATTGTCAAAGTTGAGCATGGATCCGAAGATAGAGGCACTGATACCAAGTTGTTACAGACAACCTAGAGAATGCCGATAGAGTTGTAGGAGGAGCGAACGCGAGTGGGGATGACGAAGGAGGATACTATGGAGCCGGGACCGCGAGTGCTTATGCGGGGTGTGCTCGGGAGAGAGAAATCTACCACAATCTCATAACTAGACAAGGAGAAACAAACTTAATTTCTGCATGCTTCATTCAACACATCTGTTGGGTCCAGCAATGCCCCTGATGTTGAGAGGTACGATGTGAGGCGCTATGACCCAAACTAGTCGAACAGAAGGACGTGTCCCCTGGGCCTAACTGGCCGCCCCATGGATCCTGCCTAGGGGCCAACTCCATAAAGGAGCTATAGCGCCCTTCTCATTAGTCTGGGCTTTTGAGAGAGTTGGTAGCGTCATGTCCCTACAAGTGGTATCAGAGGAGGTCGCGGGTTCAAAACACCGGGGTCGTTTCTGGGGGGGATTGTTGGGTCCAGCAATGCCCTCGGTGTTGGGAGGTACGGTGCGAGGTGCTATGGCCCACACTAGTAGAACAGAAGGGCGTGTCCTCTGGGCCTAACTGCCCGCCCCGTGGATCCTGCCTAGTGTAGCCAGCTCCATAAAGGAGCGGTAGCGCCCTTCTCATTAGTCTGGGATTTTGACAGAGTTGGTAGCGCCGTGTCCCTACAATATCACTTTCCTTTAAATATTCTTACATGACTTTAATGACACCTCACAACAACTAACAATCTCTTAAATAGTAATAATAAAAGACAATAATAACTAAGTCCGAGACCCATAACAGTGAATTGCCAATTCATCATGGATACTTTAATGAGTAAGCTTAGCAGTACCTCAGTCACTCCTTCTAAGGACCAATTCACAGATCTTTTTACTATTGATGTTATCAATCTAGTTAAGAGATATAAGGAGTTTTGGGATGGTGGCCTTCTTGTACGTGCTGGTGGTTTACTTTTTATTGAATTGGTTCTTCTTTTATTTGTTATGGCATTGACCGGATACTCAATTTTAGTTAAATTTGATAAAATGTGATTTTTAACAAGTGCATATTCCAATCATTATGTGGATTACTTGATTTGAATTTCTTTTAGGATGCCTGTTGTGAATCCCAATGAGGATTCATGGTTGTGGGAGCAAGGGAGGTGGATTCGAGGTTGGAGATGATGATGGTGGGGATAATACAGAGCCTTACCATGGCTACATGAGCGGGGAGCTCGAGGGACAGCTGACCAAAACCCTAACCCTAGTAAAGGAGAGAAAGAAAAATGAGTTTTTCTGGTTTGTTCCTATAATCCTATTCCGTAGCCCAAGGTGCACCTTAAATAAATACACAAATACACTTTTGCAGTAAGCCCCCTAATAATTGGGCTCACTAAAAAGGCATAAAAACTCCAAATTAACTAATATTGGAGATTCTTATTAAACAACTCTTAATTAGAACACACATAATGATGCCATAACAAACACACCTCATACTTAAATAACTAACAGATAACAAGGTCATTTGATTGATAAGATGTCATTTTCAAAAATGAGTCTAAGTATTTATTTGGTTGAAGTTGGATGACATTAGATTCTCTTTTTTAAAAATCACCTTAAAATATGATAATAAGTTTTAATATTGAGAGCTTAGAAGTCACCCTTAGTTTTTTTTAATAAGAATAACAGCTCATATCTTATTGGGCCTTTCTATCCTTCATCCCGGGCTTGACCCCTTGTCCTGCTTGCAGTTAAAGTGTTCTCTAACTGTGAGTGTCACTGGGCTCGTTGATCTGGCTTTGGTTAGAATTGTTGGCGACGCATGAGTTTGCTTTTGGTGGGGGTGATCATCATGGATTTTGCAATCGTTTTATTTTGTTTGCCCATTTAACATATTAAATAATATGTACATAATGGTTATTATATATATCTATATATAAGCAGTCCTGCATGGGGGACCCCGTGCGGGGAGGCGACATTCGGCGTCGGCGACGACATTCGGCGCAGTCGGCGACATTCGACGACATTCGGCGTGGGCGACGACATTCGGCATGGGCGACGACATTCGGCATGGGCGGCGACATTCGGCGGGTGTGGAAATTCGGCGTGGGCGGCTAGATTTTGCGGCGCTGCGACATTTGGCAGGGGCTACGGTATTTTGCGTGGGGCGGCAACATTTTTTGTGGGCAGCGACTTTCGAGTGGAGCGGTGACATTCTGTGGGACGGCCCTCTTTGAGATCATTCCTTTTGTTCTTGAGAAGTTCACTTCAAATTTTCCTGAAAGCTTTTCCATGCCATTTCTCGATTTATTACAGCCATCTCTCGAGAAATCATTTCATTTCTCGAGAAATCCTTGTTGTCCCGAGAAAGAAGTTTTCGTCCTGTCCTGCTTTGAAATCCGATTCCTGACGGGTTTTTATTTTTTGTCTGACGGAGTCGACGACACGTGTGTCATGTTTTAAGGTTAATTTTACCTTAATTCGAGGACTCTTTGTCGTTATGATTGATTGCTATATAAGGCTCTTATTAGATCTTATTCAAAACCTAATTCTATTATTCGATCGGACTAATCGTGAAAGAGTTGCTGCCTCCTGCCATTGTTGAAGGATCGATCTCTTTCTCTCAATCAATCGATTCCTTTGAAAGAAAAGATTCGACAGATCGGTGCTCCAATCATCTACAGAAATCTATTGGATCATGTCGAATCCTAGAAGTTCAGATCTGAGATTTCAATCATTTCTTCTTCTTCTTCAAGTCAAAGTTCTCCAAGTCTCAAGAAGGAAGAAGATCTCAGAAGTTCAGATCTGTTCATGTTTTGATAAGTATCTTATTGTACTCAATCTCAATTTCTTGTACGAGAATTGTCTCCGAGTTTGTAGGAGGGTTATCTCCGAGTTTGTAGGAGGGTTATCTCCGAGTTGTAGGAGCGTTGTCTCCGAGTTTGTAGGAGAATTGTCTCCGAGTTGTACGAGTGGTGACTCCGAGATTGTAGAATCATTCTTGATCTGAGAATTAGTGAAGTAGCTGAGGCTAGCTGTGGTGCTAGATTGCGAGGCGGGAAAGTGGAGTACCCAAGATCAGGGAACCACTATAAAATTCCTTGTGTCATCTGTGATTGTGGTTTGTTTTCTGTGATATCTTTTTATCAAGTTCTTATTCCGCAAAAGACGCAGATATCACCTATTCACCCCCCTAGGTGACTTAGGTAGGAAACTAGATACTTCAGAACCCTATCAAATGCCCCCTAATTTTCGGAGATTGTTTTTTTAGAAAATGAGTCCGAAATTTTTCTTGATAAATGTATATCTTCGGGTCTGCGAGCTCATTTAGGCGAGTTGTTTAGACTTGCGCGGTTATGAGCTTGTCATTATGCAAATGCGCTGGAAGTTGTCGCTCAGTGTAAGAGGTTGTCCTTTGGTTGGTGGAAGCTCATTGCTTAGCGCAGGTACCGAAGTTGTCAGTTGGCGTTAGTGTCGAAGATCGCCACAATCTTGGTGCTTGGTGTTGGCGTTGGAGGTTGTGGAGAGCTTACCGATTAGCGTGGAGGATTCTCCTACCTCACCGGGGGTTGCTATGTTTGTTCTCTCAGATATTTGTTTTTGGTAGAAGCGACGTTGTATCGGGAGGCTCGGACAGCGTGATGGAGAGATGCCCAAGCAGTGGGATGGCGAGATGCCCAAGCAGCGCAGTGGCGAGTTGCCCAAGCAGCGTGGTGGCGAGTTGCCCAAGCAGCGCGTTGGCGAGTTGCCCAAGCAGCACGGTGGCGAGTTGCCCAAGCAGCGCGGTGGCGAGTTGCCCAAGCAGCGCGGTGGCGAGATTCCCTAGCAGCGCGATGGCGAGATGCCCAAGCAGCGCGCTGGCAAGTTGCCAAAGTAGCATGGTGGCGAGTTGCCCAAGCAGTGTGGTGGCGAGTTGCCGAAGCATCGCGGTGGCGAGTTGCCGAAGCAGCGCGGTGGCGAGTTGGCGAAGCAGCGCGGTGGAGAGTTGCTGAAGCAGCGCGGTGGCGAGATGCCCTAACAGCGCGGTGGCAAGATGCCCAAGCAGCGTGGTGGCGAGTTGCCAAAACAGCGCGGTGGCGAGATACCCAAGCAGCACGGTGGCAAGTTACCCAAGCAGCGCGGTGGCGAGATGCCCTAGCAGCACGGTGGCGAGATGCCCTAGCAGCGCGGTGGCGAGTTGCCCTAGCAGCGTGGTGGCGAGTTGCCCAAGCAGCGAGGTGGCGAGATGCCCAAGCAGCGCGGTGGCGAGTTGCCCAAGCAGTGCGGTGGCGAGTTGCCCAAGAAGCGTGGTGGCGAGATGCCCAAGCTGCGCGGTGGGGAGATGCCCAAGCTGCGTGGTGGCGAGATGCCGAAGCAGCGCGGTGGCGAGATGCCCAAGCAGCTCGGTGGCGAGATACCCAAGCAGCGCGGTGGCGAGATGCCCAAGCAGCGCGATGGCGAGATGCCCAAGCAGCGTGGTGGCGAGATGCCCAAGCAGCGTGGTGGCGAGATGCCCAAGCAGCACGGTGGCGAGATGCCCGAGCAGCGTGGTGGCGAGTGCCCCGGCAGCGCGGCGGTGAGTTGCCCAAGCAGCGCGGTGGCGAGTGTTGGAACATGGTCTTCCGCATATCCTATGTTTGAGAATAACAAAGCCTATGTGTATTTGATGATTTTGATCTTATTTGTTTAAGTGTACAGGAAACAATATCATATGACTCAAGGATAACATAAGAAGTTTGCCCCCAAGTTTGAAGCCAAAATTCCAGCATGATCACTAGCGCCGGCGGTAGCCACTAGCGCGGGCGCTAGATCTGATTATAGCAATTTCGGGAGGCATGTTTAGAAGGCGATAGCGCCGAGTGGTAGCGGCTAGCGCAGGCAGTAGCGTGGAGCACAAGAGGAATTTCGGCAAGGTTTCCTTGGAATAAAAGATACGCACACGTAGAATATTGCCTAAACAGGGATAGCGCCGGCGGTAGTGATAGCGCGGGTGTTAGCTCCAAGGCTATAAAAGGACCCCTTGGCTCTGTATTATTCATCCTCTCACACCCCTAAATTCCAGAGCTTCGTGCCACATCATATAGAGGAAGTTTGCAGAGAGATACTCTCATAAATCCATGATGGCTTAAGGAGATCTGTGGAGAAGATTTCAACACGCTTCATCATCGTGATGAAAGAACGCATCGACTACGATTATACTCTGCGGGTCTTCGTCTACTTCTTCAAGAGATCCACATAGAGGGAGTTTTTCATATTGTTGTTATTTATTCTTATAATCGTGTAGTGAATTCGCCTCGTGTTGGCGACTAGGTCTGGGTAAGACTTAGAGCAGAAATTCGCCTCGTGTTGGCGACTAGGTCTAGGGTGTAGATCTAGGGGGTGCACGAGGCCATATCCGGGGAATATTTGGCTAGAACGGCTTGATGTCGTATCCGGTGAAGGATAGGCTAAAGCCACTGGTTCGTATGGATACGAGTCGAGATAGAAAACAAAAAATGTCTTTTTTACTATTCACCTTCGATTTTTAGCGTTATAAGAAGTCAAGTTTTGTAATCCTATATTTCATATTAATAAAATCATGTCTCTATTTTATTTCACTTAATTTGTTTGATTTCTCTCTATTTTAATCGCTTAGCTTTTCAAGTATTTCAAAATATAACATAAGTTTTTAAAACCCTTATTCACCCCCCCCCCTCTAAGGGCGCCTACAGATCCAACAACGAGTTGCCCAAGCAGCGCGGTGGCGAGATTCCCTAGCAGCGTGGTGGTGAGATGCCCAAGCAGTGCGATGGCGAGATGCCCAAACAGTGCGGTGGCGAGATGCCCAAGCAGCGTGGTGGCGAGATGCCCTAGCAGCGCGGTGGCAGGTTGCCCAAGGAGTGTGGTGGAAAGTTGCCCAAGCAACGCGGTGGCAATATGCCCAAGCAACGCGGTGGTGAGTTGACCAAGCAGCGCGGTGGGTAGATGCCCAAGCAGTGCAGTGGCGAATTGCCCAAGCAGCGCGGCGAGTTGCCTAAGCAGCGTAGTGGCGAATTGCCCAAGCAGTCCGGTGGCGAGATGCCCTAGCAGCGCGGTGGCGAGTTGCCCAAATAGCATGATGGAGTGTTGCCCAAGCAGCACGGTGGCGAGATTCCCAAGCAACACGGTGGCGAGTTGCCCAAGCAGCGCGGTGACGAGATGCCGAAGCACTGTGGTGGCGAGTTGCCCAAGCAGCGCAGTGGCGAGATGTCCTAGCAGCGTGGTGGTGAGTTGCCTAAGCAGCGCGGTGGAGAGATTGTCTTTTGGGCGTACTTAGTTAAGATTGTTATCCTCAACGCATATCCTCCACTCGAAGGGGCCTTTTCTCATCACTATGTTGGCGAGTTTGCTGCTTGGTGTTAGTGTCGAAGGTCATGGCCTTAACTTTCATAGCCTCACTTTAGGAGATCCGTATTGCTAATAGAGCCAGAAAGTAACTACAGTAATCTTATATATACAATAGATACATAAGCACAAGTACAATTATGTGGCTTACTATTTAAAAGCAAAAAACTGGAAGAATCAAAAAATAGAAATTGATGATAAATGAAACACGGGCGGTACGCCCTCTACTAGGGGGAAAGTTCTCCTGCCTGGTTTATATGGCTCATCCGCATCGTAATATGGTGTTTCCCTCTACTGGGTTGTCAGCCTGAGGTTCATGCTAGTTCGGGACTTGGTTTAGTAAAAACCTTCCGAGGAGGCTTTGTCGGACAAGACGCTCAATTTCCTCCTTCAACCGGCGGCAACCTTCAATACTGTGTCCATGCCCGTGCTAGAAGTCACAATATTGTGACTAGTTTCCTCTGTTCGGTGCAAGTGGCTTGGGCCTGCGAAGCACGCTTCTATCATGGATGGCAAGGAGAATGTTAGCTTTGGCAGTGTTCATGGGAGTGTAGTCCTGATGCTGGCGAGATCCTCGGTCTCGGCTGGGGTTGTCATGATGCTTATTGTTCTTATTGGGGACTGACTACGGTGGCGGCTCCTCCCGCTTCCTCTTTGAGCTCCACTAGAACAGCTGGCGGTGCGCTTCAATTGCCTCTATTGTTTATGGGGGTGTCTACTTTATCACCTAGAGGGGGGGTGAAGAGGTTTTTCAAATTTATTTCTTCCCCTTTATGATGTTGTTGGTTTCTGATTAATGGATCTATAAAATAAAGAGCAAAACACAGAAAACACACAATGATCTATAGAGGTTCCTCAAGACCAGGTGTCTTGAGTAGTCCTCTGTCCCTCTGCGCCTACCCAACAGTGTGCTAGGCTCGGCAAACTCCGCTAAATCTTCAGGCCCTCAAACCTTACAACTCGGACCAGCAAGTCCCAACAGCCTAGGCCCGCAAGCCCCTACTGCCCCCGAGCCCGCAAGCTCGACACTTAGGCCCTCAAGCCCTACAACACGGACCCGCAAGTCCCAACAGCCTAGGCCCGCAAGCCCTTACTGCCCCCGAGCACGCAAGCTCGACAAATCGCACCCGCAAGTGCACTGTCATGGCCCTCATGCCTCACAGCTCTCCAGCCTGCAAGCTAGACGGTGTCGGACCCTCAATTCCACTGCCCTGGCCCTCAAGCCTCACAGCTCTCCAGCCCTCATGCTAAACAAATAGGCTCGCAAGCCTTTACAAGAGATAACAGTAGAAATAACTGTTTCTTCTGCTGGATGAAGATTGGCAACTTTAGCCTGATGAAGATTTGCTCCATGAGATTGAAGAAGATGCTTTTGAATCAGATCTTGAGCGCACAGTTCTTCTTCAAATCTTTTCTTAGCCTGATGAAGATTGGCAACTTAACGGTCGATGAAGATGACTGCTTCTTCGGAGAGCACTTGATGCTTGCTCTCTACTTGATCTTCTTCTTCTACGTCGAGAATACTGTTCTATTGAAGTGTAGCGGCAGGATACTTTCTTTTTCTTTTTCTTTCTCTTTAGCACACACCCCCCTTTAGGGCAACCTCCTTATCTCTTTTATAAGACGGTGAGGCTCCCAACGGTCTTCTTGAAAAATTTCCTCAAGTGTCAGACGCTTCATTCCTTAAGAGCACGCGTAGATTGATGACAGCATTAATTGCTGATAGACATTCTGGCGGCGACATTAAGTGCTGTCAGGCAATCGGATGACGACATTAATTGATGACAGCGCGTCTGCAATATTTGAGTTCTGTCTCGATGATATTTCCATCTTCATGCCGATACAGACAACATCATGTCGATAGAATCAACGTCTCGACGACAAGACTTTGTCGATGCCTTGGGCTTTAGTATACCTTCAAGTCTTCTTACTTCTGCCATTGATGGTGGTATCTCGACGATACAATATATCCTGGCGACGATAAGCTTTCTCTGACTGTGTCGTTGAGATCTTCTTTCTTGCTGTCTGTCGTCGTAATCACGTTGTTCTCTCGACAATAAGAGTGATGTTATGTCGACACTTCAGCAGCTGCTAGTCTTCAGCTTATCTTTCTTCAGTCGACATGCCTTCTTTACGACGATGTCCAACAACATCAGTCATACTTAGCCTTTTCAGCGACAAGGGTACTTCATGAAGATATATGTTCTTTCTCGACGTCAAGGCCACTTTGATGAAGTCGACGATACTGCGTCTTCTCTGCGTTTGACGATCTTGCTGAGTCTCAGCGGTCGACGGTCTTCCTTCTGAGTTCGACGATCTCCATTCTGCATTCGACGAACTCCCTTCTCTCTACGTTTGACGAAATCGCCAAACTCTGCGGTCGACGAACTCGCCCAAGTTTCAGCTGAGTCTTCCTTTCTGTCTGCGTTCGACGAACTACCTTCTGAGTTCGACGAACATGCCAACTCTCAGTTGATTCTTCTATCTCATCTCAGCGGTCGACGAACTGTGTTCTGCGTTCGACGAACGGCTCTCTGCGTTCGACGAACATGCCCTTTGTTCCTTCTCAACGGCTCCTTCTCTGGTCTCAGCGGTTCCGCTGAGACAATGGGCTCGTCTCAGCGGTTTTGACCCTTCGTCTCAGCGGTTCTGCTGAGACAAAACTTCATCTCCTAGGAGATGATTTCTCCTCATCTAAGGGCATGTTTGGCCCTTCCTTTTGAGTCACCTGTGCCTGTATATCCTACACAAGTATAGCTTTATGAAATACAATATGTCCTTAGCATTGAGAGTGATGCCTCTTCAAATCAAGATAATATTGAGGGCAATATTCCCAACAATCTCCCCCTATTTGAAGAAGGCAGAACATTCCCAATGCTAAGGTACATGACCAACAAAAACATATCACAATAATGATCTATTTAGTATGGGCCCTAACACCCTAGGCATTGGCCCTATCTAGCATGGGCCCTAACACTCTAGGCATTGGCCCTATCTATCATGGGCCCTAACACCCTAAGCATTGGCCCTATCTCTCCCTTTCTGGTTTCTTCAAATATTTATCCCTCTATGGATTGGGAGGCAACATCTATTGATCCCTTTGGATCAACTTATAAGTCAACCTATACACTCTTAGCATTTGCCATCTCCCCCTCAACCTGAGCAGGGATTTTGCTCCCCCTCAATTAGAGAGATATCTTTATTAGTTGAAAACAATTCTTTTGAATAGCCCTTTCTGGCTCCCCCTTACTTGGAGCATTTGAATTGAACTTGTGTCATAAGACAGAGTTCATTTTACTCAACACTGAGTTCGTTGATCTCAAGATTGAGTTCATCGAACCCATACTATACCCAGAATTTTAAGGGTTACATGAATCTCAGCAAAAACAGATTTTTCTGGGTAAGTTGAACATCCTACTTTAACATTAATGGAGATAGCATTGGATGTTGAATTCACAATGGTTATTCCTACTTTCAAATCAATAAGGAGGGGTGTTACTTACCTTGAGGTTGTAATTCTCTTATTGATGTTGAATTCACAGTTGTTGTGCACAACAGCTTCCTGCAGCAAAGTGTTCAGAACCAGCAGAGGATGTGGCCACTCTGGTCTGCTTATTGCTGCATCATGATGTCAACCTCCTTCCAGTCATGTGCCTGGAGCACTCACTGTCCAAGTACCAAATTTGGTTGAGGCTGGTACTTGAACTATCCTTCACCTTAGCTTTTTAAGTCTTCTTGAGCTAGTAGCTCCCCCCTTGATGGGATGACCACTTGTCTTGTACTCTTAGCTCCCCCTAGATCAGTGCACCTTGGCATGTGGTGATTTTTTCTTAATCCAGAGATGAGCCTGGAGCACTTACTGTCCATTAGCTTTATTTGCTTTTTATTGGCTAAATGGACTACCCTGCAAGACAGATTTTAATATCCCGTAGAAACCCAAAGTGACTTGGGTCCTAGGTTCTTGTTAGCCTGATGAAATCCCCTTACTCTAGCAGCAATCTTTGCAGGAAGGCTCATCTTTGCACATGGCACATTAGGGTTGTGCCAACAGTCTATGGCAAAGTGACCCACTTTACCATAGCACCAGCACTCATGGATGTTGTATCTCCTTTTCTGAACCTTCCTGGCAGGAGCAGAAGTCTGCCTAGGTTCAGAGAAGGAGACAGCCTTCTTCTTAGGCTTTGCAGCTGGAGGAGGTGTAACAGCTATTTGGGCTTGTGCACATGAGAAGATTTCATCATGTTACCAACCGATTTCAGCTTTTCAGCTCTCACACTGTTGACAGCATCAGAAATGTTCTGATGTGGATTTGCCCCACTGCAGCAGCCAGCATTTTTCTCAGCTGGACCAGTCTTGGAAGAGCTGGCTTCCTCTCCCTTGATAGAAGGTGCTGGGGTACCAAAGACAAATGGTCCAGGTAGGATCATCTGAATTTCTTCATGGGGTGCCTTCATAGCACTCAATCCCATTCCCTTTCTTCCACTATGGGAAGGAGTATTTTCCTTCCTATAGAAACTCCCATTCTTCCAGTGACCATGAATGCTTTCATGATCATACCTGTTGGAAGGAAGTAGCACCTTTTCAAAGGTGGTTTGAGGCTTAGCCTTCCCCTTGCTCTTCTCTCCACTCCCTTCTCCTACTTCCATTTTATTGAATCCTTGTCCTCTCCTATTGGTTTGAGAGGCGAAGGTGTCAATAATAGGAAGCACAGATTTGGGCATGGAGAATTGAGCCACCAGGCTCTTCTCCTTCTCAAGATTTTCCTCAAGGTCCTTGATGACCTTGTTCTTCAGGGAAATAGTGTTTAATTGCACAATAGTTAACCCCTGTAAATGGCTAATTTGTCTACTCATCTGAGCCACCAAGGTGGTAGGTTCAGTGTAGTCATTTTTAGTCATCTTAAGGGAAACAATTTCCTGGGCTTGCCTCTTGGCAAGCAACTTGCTCTTCTTCAGAGCTTTCAAGAGAGCACCATACTTGTCAATCAATTGATTGACATCTTCCTCAGTTTCTGAACCACTTCCACCAATTGATGAAGGTGCTTCAGATTCTGGACATGCATCATGATTAGAAAGAGAAATGGAGGAAATTAATACCTGATCTTTGTCAGAACTATTCTGACTGTCTTCCTCATCAGTGAAGGCCATAAGGCCTAGCTGAACACAGTCTTCTTCACCCTCCTCTTCATCACTATCTGAGTGTGAAAGAGGGGCCCTGATTCTAACCTTCGCAGCTGGATAGTTTTCATCTTCTTCTACTGCATACAGCCCAATGTAGGCTTCTTCCTCATTCTCTGAAGTGGTCAGTGAAGCTCTGATACATACCTCTTCATGAGAGGTTTTTTCTTCAAAATCTTCCTCTGACCCTTCCATGAGGACTTCTAAGGAATCCCACATGTCCTTTGCTGTAGTGCAATGACTTAGCTTCTGGAGTATTGGTAGATCTACTGCACTAGTTAGAATGTTTCTGGCTTCCTTGTCCATGCTGCTTAGAAGAACCTCATCTTTTATCATAGTTATTGAGGTACATGGTTCTTCTTGAACAATCAAAAACATTTTGGGATCCATTGCCTCCATGTAAATTCTTGCTCTAACTTTCCAAAGGGTAAAGTTCTCTCTAGAGCACATAACTATTCTTGACTCCATGCTTATGAAACTTAGACACCCACTGGCAGATCTGTTCAAGCTGTTAAGCTTTTCTTTGAACAATCTCGCTCTGATACCACTTGTTGTTTATGGGGGTGTCTACTTTATCACCTAAAGGGGGGGGGGTGAATAGGTTTTTCAAATTTATTTCTTCCCCTTTATGATGTTGTTGGTTTCTGATTAATGGATCTATAAAATAAAGAGCAAAATACAGAAAACACACAACGATCTATAGAAGTTCCTCAAGACCGGGTGTCTTGAGTAGTCCTCTGTCCCTCTGCGCCTACCCAGTAGTGTGCTAGGCTCGGCAAACTCTGCCAAATCTTCAGGCCCTCAAGCCTTACAACTCGGACCCGCAAGTCCCAACAGCCTAGGCACGCAAGCCCCTACTGCCCCCGAGCCCGCAAGCTCGACACTCAGGCCCTCAAGCCCTACAACATGGACCCGCAAGTCCCAACAGCCTAGGCCCGCAAGCCCCTACTTCCCCCGAGCCCGCAAGCTCGACAAATCGCACCAGCAAGTGCACTGCCCTGGCCCTCAAGCCTCACAGCTCTCCAGCCCGCAAGCTAGACAGTGTCGGACCCTCAAGTCCACTGCCTTGGCCCTCAAGCCTCACAGCTCTCCAGCCCTCAAGCTAGACAAATAGGCTCACAAGCCTGTACAAGAGATTACAGTAGAAATAACGGTTTCTTCTGCCGGATGAAGATTGACAACTTTAGCCTGATGAAGATTTGCTCCTTGAGATTGAAGAAGATGCTTCTGAATCATATCTTGAGCGCACAAGTCTTCTTCAAATCTTTTCTTAGCCTGATGAAGATTGGCAACTTAACAGTCGATGAAGATGACTGCTTCTTCAGAGAGCACTTGATGCTTGCTCTCTACTTGATCTTCTTCTTCTCCGTCGAGAATACTGTTCTATTGAAGTATAGCGGCGGGACACTTTCTTTTTCTTTTTCTTTCTCTTTAGCACACCCCCCCCCCCCCACCTTTAGGGCAACCTCCTTATCTCTTTTATAAGACGGTGAGGCTCCCAACGGTCTTCTTGAAAAAGTTCCTCAAGTCTCAGACGCTTCATTCCTTAAGAGCATGTGTAGATTGCTAACAACATTAATTGCTGACAGCATTAATTGCTGATAGACATTCAGGCGGCGACATTAAGTGTTGTCAGGCAATCGGACGGCAACATTAATTGATGACAGCGCGTATGCAATATTTGAGTTCTGTCTCGACGATATTTCCATCTTCATGCCGATACAGACAACATCATGTCGATAGGATCAACGTCTCGATGACAAGACTTTGTCGATACCTTGGGCTTTAGTAGACCTTCAAGTCTTCTTACTTCTGTCACTGATGGTGGTATCTCGACGATACAAGATATCTTGGCGACGATAAGCTTTCTCTGACTGTGTCGTTGATATCTTCTTTCTTGCTGTCTGTCGTCGTAATCATGTTGTTCTCTCGACGACATGAGTGATGTTATGACGACGCTTCAGCAGCTGCTAGTCTTCAGCTTGTCTTTCTTCAGTCGACATGCCTTCTTTACGACGATGTCCAACAACATCAGTCATACTTAGCCTTTTCAGCGACAAGGCTACTTCACGAAGATATCTGTTCTTTCTAGACGTTAAGGCCACTTTGATGAAGTCGACGATACTGCGTCTTCTCTGCGTTCGACGATCTTGCCGAGTCTCAGCGGTCGACGATATTCCTTCTGAGTTTGATGATCTCCATTCTGCGTTCGACGAACTCCCTTCTCTCTGCGTTTGACGAACTCGCCAAACTCTGCGGTCGACGAACTCGCCCAAGTTTCGGCTGATTCTTCCTTTCTGTCTGCGTTCGACGAACTACCTTCTGAGTTCGACGAACATGCCAACTCTCAGCTGATTCTTCTATCTCGTCTCAGCGGTAAATGAACTGTGTTCTGCGTTCGACGAACGGCTCTCTGCGTTCGACGAACACGCCCTTTGTGCCTTCTCAGCGGCTCCTTCTCTGGTCTCAGCGGTTCCGCTGAGACAGTGGGCTCGTCTCAGCAGTTTTGACCCTTCATCTCAGCAGTTCTGCTGAGACAAAACTTCATCTCCTAGGAGATGATTTCTCCTCATCTAAGGGCATGTTTGGCCTTTCCTTTTGAGTCACCTGTGCCTGTATATCCTACACAAGTATAGCTTTATCAAATACAATATGTCCTCAGCATTGAGAGTGATGCCTCTTCAAATCAAGATAATATTGAGGGCAATATTCCCAACAGCCTCATCGGTTGCAATATGGGCCTCGACTCGGTGAACGAGGTTTGAGTAGTTGATGAGTCCCAATTATATACATATTTTCGGACTCATTTGGGCCGATTTTTAGTCATTTCTCCGCACTTTAGCCTTGTTATAGCTTATATTTGATAATCCATGCTAGGTGCACATCTAGGCCCACTTTGGTGTGATTTTTGTGCTTATTGTCATTAGTAGTATTCATGTGCTGTTAAGTGCCACTTTCAGTGGCTAGATCTGTGGTTGTGCGGGAATAGGAGTCGTGCAAGTGTTCCCGGTGCAATTCTGCACAGGAACACTGCGCACGATCGCCGGTTCTATTGCGCACGACCACTGGTCGTGCGACTCTGATCGTGTGCATTTAACCCTTTTTCCCGAGTTCTGTTTGGTGCAGTGCGCACGACCACCAACGCCAGTGCGCACGACCACCGGTCGTGCGCCACTGCTCGTGCGCACTTATCATTTAATTTCCGAGTTCTGTTTGCTGTAGTGCGCACGACCATCAACTCCAGTGTGCACGACCACCGGTCGTGCGCGACTGGTCGTGCGAACATTATCTTCTATAAATTCCGTTTCTTGCAGGTTCTACCCAGACAGGCGCACGATCACAGGATTCTAGTACGCACGACCACTGGTCGTGCGCAAATGACCGTGCGCGCTGTTTAATTCAGCGCCTATATAATGACCTGATCGCGAATTAGGTCGGGATTACGCGTTTGGGGTCCGTTCTGTCCGCCGTTTTCGCCATTTTCAGAGGTTTTTCACCCCCTAGGCCTCCTCCATCATCCAAGGACTTAAAGGAAGGGATCCTACACTCATCTTCATCGCTAAGGAAGAGGTTCTTCGCATTAGACGTGGCCGGATGGTAAATCGCTGGAGAAGACGGGTCCATTGGGAGGTGTGACAGCCCTCTTCTACCCCGGACGCAGTTGGGACCGAGCTAGGACGCGGATTGACAACCCGGTGCTTCCTACCGTGAATCTACAACGAGACTCCGGATTCGGTCGTATCTCTTGCCTTTTTCTTCTACTTATGTGGTTGTATTTGTTTGTACTCTCTTTATCTTGATGATGAACGCTATGAACTATGTTAGTATTGTTAATTTCATGTCTATGAAATCATTTTGTTCATTTGTGTTAATGAGGTGCGCCCCCATCGATTTTCCGCTCCACCACCATGTCCGGTGCCGCACTAGCAATTGCTAGTGGTGTGCTTGTCGAAGAGGTGCTTGCGACCCTCAATCCGTAAGCCTACTCGCCCATCCGGCCTTCGAAGCGTGGCATCGCGGCCCGTATTCCACTCGCCTAACGAAGCAGCGTGCTCAAGGCCTGCATAGCTCGTTCCCGTTAGCCTTCTCATCCATCCGCCCTTTCGACGCAGCGCGCTCAAGGCCTGCCTAGTTTCCATCCCGCCGATCGAAGCATTGCATTGCGGCATTGCATAGGAGTAGGCGTAGTATTTACTTTTGTTTGCAAACCTCAAAGCCCCTTTCGTTCGCATTCCACCTACCGCCGGACTTCGATCTCAAGTCCTTCCTCGATAATAAACTCCACCTTACTGTGTTCCTCAAGAGACCGACACTCGGGGATTTTCCCCATTTTTATTACTTGCGCGACCGGTGCACTTGCCGAAATTATCGCATCAAGTTTTTGGCGCCGTTGCCGGGGAACACAGTCGTGTGAGTTTTCTGGAGAGGGAGAATCTGAGAGAGAAGCCCTTCCATTTGTTTATCGCATCTTTTATTTTATTTCTGTTCTCTTTATTCCATTTTCTTGTTTTATAGTAGGTTGCTTTAGTAAATTTTTGTTAGGTGTAGTATTTCGCACAATAGTGTTCTTCTTTTTGAATCGTTTTATCTTCACACTATGTGGGCACATCTCAATTTCCGTTGCCGTTGGTGTGGAGCTACCTCCCACTCTAGTGATGAATGCCCTACGGAGAATAGTAGGCATAATTCTTATAGCCCAGCATATGGAGCACCGACTTCGTCTGGTACTCCATATGGTGCGCGTAAGTCTTATGGCTACTCTGCTGAGCCTTTACCGTCGTACTTCTTTTCGGCTCCAGCTCCCGCTGTGCCAAAGAAGCCCGCAAGGCAGTGCCGGTTTTGTCAGAGCACTGATCATGTCCTGAAGGACTGTGCCGAGTATCTTCGCCAATTGGACGAAGACGACGAGCCGGATATCTGGATCGTTCCAACTCCTAACTCTGGCGGCACACCTTCAACATCCGGTTATGTGTCTTTGTCACCTTCGCATCTTGAAGGGTATGGCATGGACACGGTCACCGGATGTGCGGCTGATCTGGGCACCGACATTGCTGAGCCTATTCTCCCAGTGCATCCACCACCCCTAGTGGATTCGATTCTTTGTGAGGAATCGGTGCTCGACTTTTATCCGAGCACTATTCCTCCCCCTGTTGTGCATACTACTTTCGTCTCTGACGACATTGTTGAGGATGTGTCGCGGGATGAGGCTGGCGATTTATGTGTTATGCCTGCCCCTATGGAGGAGGACAACCTACTAGGTGAAGAGGAGCTTTCCTCAACACCGATGGAGGAAGTCCAAACCTTGGGCATGGCCACTGTCGATCCCGCTGAACTTTGCGGCATTGATGACAATGCCAACATTATTTTACTTCCCCATCCTGCTGGGAGTGAGACCGGGACCACTCCCCCGATTTCTGATTATTTTTGTCCTTCTTCTCTTTTATTTCTTGATCCCCTTTCTCTATCTGAGCCTGTGCAGGTTGAGTCTTCACAGGTACCTCAGGAGGACTTGGAGCATGATGCTCAAGTCAATGATGAGTGTATCCTCATATGTGAGGAGGTTGGGGGCCCTTCGTAGAGGAAGCTCCACTCATTTCCTTCTCCTCCTGCTGCCTCCCTGGAGATGATACCTTGCTGGGCAAGGATAGTTTTGGTGAGTTGAGTGAGGATTCCTCCTCTTCTTATTTTTTATTCCCTCTACCTGTGACGAGCAGGTATTATATATATTCGGGTAGAGGCGTGACTGTTCTGTTGCCGTATCGGTACCCACTACCGACACGCATATTAGAACAGTTACCTGTGCACTTCTCTTTTCATAGACCCATTAGCTAGAACTGTTTTCAATTTGAATAAGTCGTGCTGGGAGGACAATAACCCCAGTAGTTATCTTACTTTTCCTGCATTTTTTATTTCTTCTAATCATGTTTAGTTAGCTGTAGTTTATTTTAGTTTGTCTTTTTCTTTTGTTTTTGTGGAGCTCACCCCTGCAGGTACTCATTGCAAATTCTGAATGGCGGGTTTGCTTCAGATTTTCACGCACCTTCTGGTATGCTCACTTGCTGAGCATTGGGTAACTTCTTCCCTAGCTTTCGATTTTGATTTTCACTGTCATATCATTATGTTGTATTGTTTAGATTAAGTCTGGGGGAGAGCCGTTATATGTTACCCACTGCACGTGCACATCTCATTTGCATACTAGAAGTATTTTAATTTCAGTTATTTAGTATTGTTCATCTTCACTGTACACCACTGCACCCACTTTAGCGCGCACTCGCTTGTTTGTATGCTTCCGTATATTCAATTCTTGGATGTGATGTAGGAAGTGCTGTATTAGCCAAAATAATTGCAAGATGGAGTGGAATGTTGACTCTTGTAGTGCTCTAGTTGAATACTCGTGTTTGCATAGGGATTTGAGTAGAATTAGTTTTTGTTTATGCTTCTAATTTATAATTTGTAGATTTGCGTAGATTTTAATTTATTTTACTCAAAATGGTGAATGTGGTTGAATCTTGCGGTAGCGTGGTATTGTGTGTAGGCGAATGTGAGGTTCGTGTTGCTCGAGTCGGGAGGAAGGATTACCTTTCTCGGGGGTTAAGAACTTGCCCCAAGCGACTCTCGAAGCATGGGTGCGAATGACTTGCAAGTTGAGCGTGACATAGGCCATCTATTTGGCAAGCTTGAGCTTTGTTCTACCACTCCCATACACTAACCGTTGCTAGCCTATTTTGTGCCTACCCGATCTTTTGATTCAGCCTACCATACTTCACCAAGGCCTAAAAGCTAATCCTATTATCGGAAACAAAAATTAAGCTAAGAGCATTTATGAATTGTAATTTTTCAATGCGGTGCGGTGATGCGTAACTTCAGTGTTGATGTGGAAGTTTTTAAAAAAAATGTCTTCGTGCTGAGAATTGTGCTAATTAATTTGGGGATAAAAAGAAAAGAAAAAGAAAAATATATATATATATATATATTTATCCCTAGCGCTTTAATTGAAGCATATTTTGGTATTGATTGTTGTAGGCCGTGTGCACACCCGGTTTGAAAGTCATGTCTGGGGGTGTGTTACACGTGTATTATTGGGGCTGCTATGATTTAGCACTTTTGTGTGCTCATTTGGGTTGCGATTAGCCTTCACGTTTATCTTTGCATTCCAAATCGTAACCCAAGCCTCATGTATACCTAAAGTCCTATCGATTCGTCTTGTGAGTTCACTAGCTCCGTGGAGAGAGTGTGACCGGGCGAGCATATGGTTCTCGACGTTGATGGATTTCAAGGGAGATAATTCCGAGTTCCGGTCTTGGGTAACATTCACCTGCGCGTCTAGCTTACTTTCGTACTACGCGAGACCACGAGATTCACCAATATTCCATTTTTGAGTAAAAATAAATTCCTTTTTACGCATTTACACTTTTATAAAGTAGCTAGCATATGTAAAAACTTCTTCTAATGAACTTCTATGCACACTAGTAGGAAACTTCGCATTCTATTCCATGTTTGCAATTTTTTGGTTAGCTATGCTTTTCCTACTCCGCCGGATATGTTTGCTCGGGACGCGCAAACAAGTAAGTCTGGGGGTGTGATGAGTCCCAATTATATACATATTTTCGGACTCATTTGGGCCGATTTTTAGTCATTTCTCCGCACTTTAGCCTTGTTATAGCTTATATTTGATAATCCATGCTAGGTGCACATCTAGGCCCACTTTGGTGTGATTTTTGTGCTTATTGTCATTAGTAGTATTCATGTGCTGTCAAGTGCCACTTTCAGTGGCTAGATCTGTGGTTGTGCGGGAATAAGAGTCGTGCAAGTGTTCCCGGTGCAATTCTGCACAGGAACACTACGCACGATCGCCGGTTCTATTGCGCACGACCACTGGTCGTGCGCCTCTGATCGTGTGCACTTAACCCTTTTTCACGAGTTCTGTTTGGTGCAGTGCGCACGACCACCAACGCCAGTGCGCACGACCACCGGTCGTGCGCCACTGCTCGTGCGCACTTATCATTTAATTTCCGAGTTCTGTTTGCTGTAGTGCGCACGACCATCAACTCCAGTGCGCACGACCACCGGTCGTGCGCGACTGGTCGTGCGAACATTATCTTCTATAAATTCCGTTTCTTGCAGGTTCTACCCAGACAGGCGCACGATCACAGGATTCTAGTGCGCACGACCACTGGTCGTGCGCCAATGACCGTGCGCGCTGTTTAATTCAGCGCCTATATAATGACCTGATCGCGAATTAGGTCGGGATTACGCATTTGGGGTCCGTTCTGTCCGCCGTTTTCGCCATTTTCAGAGGTTTTTCAACCCCTAGGCCTCCTCCATCATCCAAGGACTTAAAGGAAGGGATCCTACACTCATCTTCATCGCTAAGGAAGAGGTTCTTCGCATTAGACGTGGCCGGATGGTAAATCGCTGGAGAAGATGGGTCCATTGGGAGGTGTGACAGCCCTCCTCTACCCCGGACGCAGTTGGGACCGAGCTAGGACGCGGATTGACAACCCGGTGCTTCCTACCGTGAATCTACAACGAGACTCCGGATTCGGTCTTATCTCTTGCCTTTTTCTTCTACTTATGTGGTTGTATTTGTTTGTACTCTCTTTATCTTGATGATGAATGCTATGAACTATGTTAGTATTGTTAATTTCATGTCTATGAAATCATTTTGTTCATTTGTGTTAATGAGGTGCGCCCCCATCGATTTTCCGCTCCACCACCATGTCCGGTGCCGCACTAGCAATTGCTAGTGGTGTGCTTGTCGAAGAGGTGCTTGCGACCCTCAATCCGTAAGCCTACTCGCCCATCCGGCCTTCGAAGCGTGGCATCGCGGCCCGTATTCCACTCGCCTAACGAAGCAGCGCGCTCAAGGCCTGCATAGCTCGTTCCCGTTAGCCTTCTCGTCCATCCGCCCTTTCGACGCAGCGCGCTCAAGGCCTGCCTAGTTTCCATCCCGCCGATCGAAGCATTGCATTGCGGCATTGCATAGGAGTAGGCGTAGTATTTACTTTTGTTTGCAAACCTCAAAGCCCCTTTCGTTCGCATTCCACCTACCGCCGGACTTCGATCTCAAGTCCTTCCTCGATAATAAACTCCACCTTACTGTGTTCCTCAAGAGACCGACACTCGGGGATTTTCCCCATTTTTATTACTTGCGCGACCGGTGCACTTGCCGAAATTATCGCATCAGTAGTTGGGCACAGTTTCTCGCATCAGTGTGGAGTAGAAGCCACCGGGGCGGAGCCTCCAAGAAAAACTCCTCGTAGAATCTCGAGGTCCACCCCTGGAATTTGTCGCGCCTCAGTAGTAAAGCGGCGGAAGAAATCCTTGAGGGTCTCTCCCTCGCTCTGGTGTATTCCTGAAAGGTGGGAGGGGTCTCGGACGGTTCTGCGATTGGCGATGAATTGTGTTGGGGAAATGATTTCTCTTAACCCCTAGAAATGAGTTAAAGAAAGAGTTTTATGAATGAAAAACAAGACTAAGTAAATATGCGTCGAATAGTATTCGACGCAACGTCGAAATGTAGTCGACGTTTTCTTCAGGTTATGTCGAAGTAACTTTAGGAAGATTTCGACGTATGTGTTGTCGACGCTACTCTGATTTCTAGTCGACGCATATAGAGAAGTCGACGCACCTTAGTCGACGCACCTTCCTTATTCTTCTCTCGACGTCCAGCCAGGATGAATTCGACGCTTACGTCGAATAGTAATCGACGCACGTCGATTTATATGACAGATTTAAATATGCGCCAGATCTCTTTCCTTCTTTCAGTAGATCTAATTTATATGGAATAATGTTAATATTTTATAGCCGTTCTGAATCATTCCTTCCTTCTATTTTGAATCTTGGCTAATCTGATAAAACTCATCATGGATATTATTTGAATTTGGAATGAATTCTTTCCTTCTATTGGTATGCTAATTATAGAAACATTTCTATTTTTCAAATTCTCTGACTGCTAATTAATTATCCTCCTATAGCATTATTTTGAATACACGGAGCTATAAATAAAGAGGAGGTCGGCAGAAAATAAAGGAGTTGAGTGATCTACCACATACATTTTGAAATAGAGGAAAAGCTCCCAAGAGAAAAGAGAGAAATTGAGAAAAAGCTCTGCAGCAATATTCAACCATTTCTCCTTCTGCTTCTGAAATCTCACTGCTGCAAAATCTGATTGCTCTCACTAAAAGAGAGAAAGGCTACAAATCTTCTTCTCTCTATAGAAGAAAGATTTAATTCACTTCTTGTGCTTCCAATCTTCTTGCTAGGAAGAAGATTCATTATTGTTTCTTTCTTTCTTTCTTTCTTTCTTACTTAAATATTGTAAAAGAGTTTTTAGAATCTCTCTTCAAAAAATTCAGTGTACTGGTTCTAAGAGTCTCCTTGTCAAAAGACTCAGTTGGTTCTAAGAGTCTCCTTGTCAAAAGACTCAGGGTGGTTCTAAGAGTCTCCTTATCAAAAGACTCAGTGCAAGATAGTGAATTCCTACCAAGGGGGTAGAAGAGTGGACTACCCAAAGTTTGGGGAACCACTATATTTTCTTATGTTGTGCTGTGATTTTCTCTCTTGCATTTACTTTAATTACTTGTCTAATTCTTGTTGGTGTGTAGGAAGCTCTAATCTGTGATCATACACATATATATATATATATTAACTTAGCACAAAAATTTTAAATCTCTATTCACCCCCCCCCCCCCCTCTAGAGAATTCTAGTGATGTTAACTGTGCACTTTCAATTGGTATCAGAGCTAGGTTGATCTAAAAAGGATAACTCCTTGATCAAAAGATTCTACCTCTTCTATATATATATATCTTCAAAACTATTTTTTTATGGCACAAATCAGAGATTATGCTTCCACCAGACCACCAATGTGCAATCTTGAAAAGTTTGCAGTTTGGAAAACAAGAATCAGAATCTATATGAATTCCATTGATGCTGACTTGTTCAATATTACTGTAACAGGTCCCCCAAAGCCTTATAGAAAGGATGCAAATGGCAATATCACACAAACACTTATTCCAAGATCTGAATGGACAGAAGGTGAGAAGAAGGCAAGAACTCACGATCTAAAGGCCATGAACATACTTGTCTCAACTCTCTCAAATGACATCTTTCAAAAGGTTGTTGATTGTGAATCATCCAAAGAAATTTGGGATGCCCTCACAAAGATGGTGGAAGGAAGTGCTGATGAAAAGAAAGACAAGAAGGCCCTATTGATCTCTCAATATGAGAACTTTCAAAAGAAGGCTGAAGAAAGCATCTCTGAAATGTATGACAGATTCAGTCTGATCATTAATCAACTAAGAGACTTGGATAGAGAAATCTCTCTCACTGAGATTAATGACAAATTGCTAATGAGTCTCCCTAGTTCATGGGACTCAAGAATATGGGCAATAAGAGACACAAGAGGACAAAAAGAGATCTCAACAGATGCTCTCTTAGGAAAACTCAGATCCTATGAGCAATTGCTGAAAACTAGAGAAGAGAAGGAAAGAAGAGAAAACACCTCAACTTCCTCAAAAGACAGGAACATTGCCTTAAAGGCAACAGAAGAAGGGACTCCTGTCACTGAAGAAGAACTATTCAGTTTCCTAGCAAGAAGATTTAAGAGATCGGTCAAGACTGATGGATCAAAAAGGAGGGAGTCAAAACCAAGGTATGACAAAACCCCCACTAAAGAAATTATTTGCTATTCTTGCAGGAAACCTGGACACATTGCCCCAGAATGTCCAGAGAATGCTGAAACAGGAAAGGATCTGAAAAAGAAAGATCTGAAGAAAAAGGGGAAGAAGAAAGAAAGAGGCTTCATTGCAGAAGTCTGGAGTGAAACAAACTCTGAGGATAGTTCATCCTCTAAGAGTGACAATGAAGAATCTAGGAAAGAAGACATATGCTTGATGTCCCTTGAAGACTCAAAGAATGATGATAAATCATGGAGTGAAACAGGATCAGAAGAAAGCATATCTTCTGATGATGAAAAAGAAAAGAACCTCATTCTCATTGAGGAATCTGAGGATGAGGATGAGGTAAGCATGTTTGATGAAATAGATTTTCAATGTGATGACTTTAGAAATGATTTTATGGGAATGTACATAGATCAACTAAAAACAAAACAAGAAATCAAAGATCTAAAAGAACAAATTAACATGGTTAAGAACCAAAGTGATAAAGAGAAAATATGCTCAAAAGATTATGCACTAAAAGCTAAAGAAATAGAAAGGGCTAAAATAGAAAACCAGTTCCTTAAAGATAAAGTAATCCAGGCAAAGGCCTTTGAAGAATCAATAAAAATGAGAAGCCAAACTCTTAAGGAAATCACTGAAAAACAAAAACTAAGACACAAGAATCTTGGGCTAGGGGCTGATCCCTTAATCAGCCTAATTCCATCCAACAAACCTGCTTGGATGAGCCCTGTAAAATTCACTAAACCTGTTAATTTGTTAAACCCAGAAAAAGACCCACAGGAAGAAAACTCCTTCAAAGAAATAAAAGAATTGGATGAAACATCTTATTATTCAGCTGATGACTCACAAACTTCATCTGAAGAAACAATCAATCCAAGAAAAACAACACATAAAGGAGTAAAAACAGAGAAAGGCAAAATGAAAATTTGTGAAGGCACAGATGCGTCGACTTCATATCGACGCATGCACGATAGTGCGTCGACTTCTACTCAACGCAATCTCTCAGATGCTTCGACCTCTTCTAGACGGCTGAACAAAAGCACGTCGACTTCCATTCGACGCAACCTTTTTTATGCGTCGAAATCAGATCGACGCCATCTGGAGAAAGCGCCGAATACAAATCGACGCGACTATCAACATGCGTCGAATAGATATCGACGCACAAAAGCTCAGAGAAACTTAAATACCTTTCATCCAAAACCCTTTCACCCTAACCTCCATTCAGGACCCATTCATCCTGATCATGATCAACATCTCTATTCTAACCAAAATTTCTACCCAAAACTTAGTAAACAAAATTCTCATCCTAATTTCTTTCATAACCATAGTTTCTATCCAAAACAAAACTTCCATCCTAAACAAAGATTCTATCAAAATCAAGACTCTTATTCTAATCAATACCACCATCCCTATCTAAACTCAAACTTTCAAAATCTCAAAATACTCAAATGTTGTATATGCAACAAAAATGGCCACCTTGCCAAACAATGTTGGTATAATCAAATCAAACTATCTGTAAAATCTAGTCTTAGGCTGACTTAGAAAACTTTAGGATCAGGAAGAGACAACAAGAAATAAGAACATAGAGTGGTTCTGAAAAACCAAAAGTCACGTCGACTTCTAATCGACGCACCGTCGATGACTCAGATTAACAGTTGTAATCGACGCATGCGTTGACTACTATCGACGCATACGTCGATAGGAAACCCTATCATACCAAATCAGACCATATCGACGTTCACATCGAATTCCACTCGCCGTAACGTCGACTTCATGATAAAGAGCGGTAACATTAGAATATTTTCGGTCACATCCACTGGAGTACCGAAAAAGCCTCGAATTGAGCCCTGTCTCGACGTTTCACCTGGCTTAAAAAGACTCTTCAGAAACCTCCACTACTCTGCATCTTTTATCCTTCGTGCTCCTTTGTCCAACTGATTCTTCTTGCTTCTCTCTCACTGATCTTCAATGGCTCCCAAAATAAATTCTGGGTTCGACATCGATCTCGAATCCTTCCAAGCAGCAGCAGAGAACTATAAGAGCATCATTGCTCTCTTCACTGAAGCAGGACTGAACAAGCTCATCTCCACTAGGTGCAAGCTCCTGGAAACTGAGCTCACTGAGCTCATAACTCATGTTCAGATTTCTGAACAAGGAGAAATCCAAGGAACACTCTATGAGACACCAGTCTCAATCTCAGCAGACCACATTAGGGCCACCTTTGATCTTCCATCAGGTATATCCTACTATCATCTTAGTTTAAAAGAAATAAGGATAGACAATGAGCTTCTAAAAGAATGATTAAACAAGTCTTGATTATTCCCTTATTAGGTGATGAATCCATTGAACTCACACCTAATGAAGTCAAGCATTTGCTTACCACCATGAAATTCTCAAAAGATAGACCAATCCATCTGAAAAAGGTAGACTTTTCTGATGAATATAGGCTACTGGCTGATATAGTAGGGAAAGTTCTACTGTGCAAGATCTCAGCACATGATGCAGTACCAAAACAACAACTGAACATCATGGGGGCCCTTGTGTTGAAGAAGAAGGTAGACTGGGCCACATGGCTACGCAAGATGATAGGCTCTAAATACTCTCACAAAGAGAATGCCTACATGAGAATAATGAGTCAAGTACTGTTCCACTCCTTCCCTGACCTATGTAGGTCAAAAGGAATTCCCATCCCTCCAGGAAAAAGGATGTCCATAGCCCTATTTTCTAAATGGGCCAGGCAAATCCCTAAGCCTGGTTCCATCCCTGAAAGGACTCCATCTCCTCCTATCTCTCCTGCTCATCCTATTCCTCCTCCTCCTTCTCAAACAGTCACATCTTCTGTACCTTCTTCATCCACACAAATACCATCTCAACCACATGCCCAAGTCTCATCTATTCCTCCACCTCCTCCATCAAATATACCTCCTCAAGATGATAGAATCCCCTCTCCACATTCATCATCTCCTCACTCTCCACCATCTGCATCCACTGAGGCTCTACTCACTCAGTGCATCCAATCTGCAGCTCAAAAATTCCAGGCAATGCTAGATGAGCATTGCTCCCAGATTCATTCCTCCATCCTTCACATGCACACCCAAATAGATGGGGTCAGTGCCTCTGTGCAAGATCTAAAGTCATCTCTCTCTTCCTCTACAGTGACTAGGTCTTTCTTAACCTCCTTGGCAAAGAAGGTCAAGAAGGGGGAGAATCTAGATGAAGATCAGCTCTCCAATCCTAAATCTCCTTCTCACAAATCCCTTCCTACCTCAAAAACTGACAGTCTAGCACTGCTCAAAACCCTTGGGAATGAGATAGTACCTGAGCTCCATATTGATGAACAAACAATAGAGATACTCAACATAGCAAGAGATGCTGCAAATCAAATGACACCACTACAAGGGGAAGGAAGCAGAGCAGTGAATGAGGCTGAAAATGAAGCTGGTACAAATCTAGATGGAAATGAACCAGCTGATGGAACTGAGAAAGGAAATAAAGCTGATACTGGAAAAGAAAAAGAGACAGATATTCTGTTGGCTGAAGAAGAAAGAATAAAAGGAGCTCTATCCCAGGGGGAGCTACCTGCTCAGGGGGAGCTACCTGCTCAGGGGGAGCTACCTGCTCAGGGGGAGCTAAATGAACTTCTTACAAGTGGGAAAGAGAAATCCTCCTCTCCTCAAACATTAGTATTCAAGAGAAAAAGAAAGACTCCTCCTACCCCACCTGAGTAGTATTTGAAAACATTGCTGATATATCTCATTCTATAGTTGAAAATGAATTGGTATGAAAATGAAATCTGTTTATATGATTCTGGAGTATTTGATCTCCTTATCTAAATTTCACTTTTTAAAGTGACATACTTCTTATGCTAATACAATTTCTCTCTAAATAGGGTTAAGACAAATAGGGGGAGATTGTTGGGGAAATGATTTCTCTTAACCCCTAGAAATGAGTTAAAGAAAGAGTTTTATGAATGAAAAACAAGACTAAGTAAATATGCATCGAATAGTATTCGATGCAACGTCGAAATGTAGTCGACGTTTTCTTCAGGTTATGTCGAAGTAACTTTAGGAAGATTTCGACGTATGTGTTGTCGACGCTACTCTGATTTCTAGTCGACGCATATAGAGAAGTCGACGCACCTTAGTCGACGCACCTTCCTTATTCTTCTCTCGACGTCCAGCCAGGATGAATTCGACGCTTACGTCGAATAGTAATCGACGCACGTCGATTTATATGACAGATTTAAATATGCGCCAGATCTCTTTCCTTCTTTCAGTAGATCTAATTTATATGGAATAATGTTAATATTTTATAGCCGTTCTGAATCATTCCTTCCATCTATTTTGAGTCTTGGCTAATCTGATAAAACTCATCATGGATATTATTTGAATTTGGAATGAATTCTTTCCTTCTATTGGTATGCTAATTATAGAAACATTTCTATTTTTCAAATTCTCTGACTGCTAATTAATTATCCTCCTATAGCATTATTTTGAATACACAGAGCTATAAATAAAGAGGAGGTCGGCAGAAAATAAAGGAGTTGAGTGATCTACCACATACATTTTGAAATAGAGGAAAAGCTCCCAAGAGAAAAGAGAGAAATTGAGAAAAAGCTCTGCAGCAATATTCAACCATTTCTCCTTCTGCTTCTGAAATCTCACTGCTGCAAAATCTGATTGCTCTCACTAAAAGAGAGAAAGGCTACAAATCTTCTTCTCTCTATAGAAGAAAGATTTAATTCACTTCTTGTGCTTCCAATCTTCTTGCTAGGAAGAAGATTCATTATTGTTTCTTTCTTTCTTTCTTTCTTTCTTACTTAAATATTGTAAAAGAGTTTTTAGAATCTCTCTTCAAAAAATTCAGTGTACTGGTTCTAAGAGTCTCCTTGTCAAAAGACTCAGTTGGTTCTAAGAGTCTCCTTGTCAAAAGACTCAGGGTGGTTCTAAGAGTCTCCTTATCAAAAGACTCAGTGCAAGATAGTGAATTCCTACCAAGGGGGTAGAAGAGTGGACTACCCAAAGTTTGGGGAACCACGATATTTTCTTGTGTTGTGCTGTGATTTTCTCTCTTGCATTTACTTTAATTACTTGTCTAATTCTTGTTGGTGTGTGGGAAGCTCTAATCTGTGATCATACACATATATATATATATTAACTTAGCACAAAATATTTTAAATCTCTATTCACCCCCCCTCTAGAGAATTCTAGTGAGGTTAATTGTGCACTTTCAAATTGGTTAGTGATTTGTCGTGCCATCTCCGCGAAGCTGTCTATATGTAACACCTCCCCTGTAATGACTATATAATATGGGTCCGGCCGGGACCCACATCATATAACCGCCATAGTTTTAGTATTAAAAGATGATATAACTACCCAACTCAAAACTCAGATAACACAGCGGTAACAAAAACTAAGACACGCGGAGATTGTCCACAACTACATAGGAGTAAAACCGGCCTTAAGGCCTTACAAAACCATGTGTCCAAGTCATCAAACATTCAACACATTTATGAAATCCCAAAAAGGGAAAAACTAGCTTCCCTAAGCTACCTCGACATGCAAGCCGAAAACAACAAAAGACAAGTACAGAAATGCAGGAAAGCAAAGTAATCGCTTCACGAAGCTTTAGACCTTTTTGGCCAGTGAGCTAGGTCCAGCCTGCGATCCTTGGCGTGCATCCAAATCACAAAGAGCGGTAAACGAGGGTCAGCTATGGCTGACCACAAACGGTGTAACAACACCCCTCCTCCCGGCCATCCTAGCGGACCCCGGGGAACTACATCACCCTGCAAGTCAGCACATTGTATGCACATGTATATAAGGAAAAAGCAACATAAACAACAGGCATGAGTGTCACAACCATCATCCACATTTCTATGTTGAGCAAGAAATAAAAGGGGCCTACCAATGCAATATGAATGCAAACCCGGGTTTCACCCAAGGCACCCTAAAGCGTATGAATCTAACACATCATCATACATCAACAGCACAACCACGGGGTACTCGACATTTCCCCTAAAGGGCATCGTAGCCCAAGGCCAAGAACTCACGCTGTGACCCACCGCGCCTGGCCCACCATGCCATCGGGCTTGTCTGACAGCTCACATGCTCTTGCTGCCAACACCACGCAAAACCGATGCTAAGAACTTTGGCTTAGACTCCAAGCAAACGTCCCAAGGCCCTGGTCTTACAATTGGGACAACGTCCACTGACTGCCTCGCCTGGAGACCGTTACCGGACTCGTCCGTTAGCACAGACGTTCTCGTTAGTTAACACCGAAGGGACTTGTCTTGCCGGGACAATCTCCACACGTGAATTCCAACATTCACGGGATAGCCAGCCGACCACAAAGACCAAGTCGCACTTTCGCACATCACTAAGCGTCATACGCTTCATAATCCGCACATTATTTCCCCGCCAGAAAACCAACATTCGTTACCATACGAAACTACAAGGGCATCACAACGACGAATTCGTCGTATTCGGATTTCTAGCAAAACCCCTAAAATGCACGCCAATCAACATCACCGAATCGGACCAATGGTCGCGAATCCGGCTTCAGCCACAATGCCTAATCAACTAACGGAGCGGATTTCTAGTGCAAATCATGTCGGGGACGGACTCAATCAACCCGATGGTTCCTCTTGAACCAAGGCGACCCGAATCCCTCTCACTCGTCGGATCCTGTGCCAAGATGCAAAGATTAAGGAGGAAAAAGGGATACCATGCACGCATCCTAAAGACCGGGAGGAGAAATGTCGTTACCTTTTGAGATTTCCTCCTAGCCATGAGAATCTTGAAAAAGAATGGAGGAGAAGAAGCGCCTCGACGTCCCCTATGCGCTGTCTGTCTCGGATCGGCGAACGAAGCTTCGAAGCTCCAACAATGGCGGGATCTAGCTCTCTTCCTCCTCCAAACCCTCTTTCTCACTCTAGCCCTCAAATCCAAAAGAAATGAAAGATGAAGAGGGAAAACCCTCTCAGCCCTAATTAGACCCCTCCCACGAACTCATCTGAGCCGTTAGATCATGATCTAATCCAAACGGACGCCCAGATTTTGCTGTTTACGAATCTGGTTCCGTCAGCTACCGCACGACGGTAAGGCTACCGCGCCGCGCTAACTCCGCAAGCACACTTGTCGTCTCAGCGGCTCCTAGTGAAGAAAGCCTAATGCCAGCGATAGAGCTACCGCGGCGCGCAAACTCCGCAAACACACTTGCCGTCTCAGCGGCTCCTAGAGAAGAAAGCCTAATGCTCTCAGTCGATGCCACGTCAATTTTGCTACAACCGGGGGTAGAACCTACCGCCCGGCGTTAGCTCGCAGAGCAGCAAAAACTGGGGTGTTACAACTCCACCCCCTTAGAAGAATTTCGTCCCTGAAATTTTAAAACTAAAACAGAAATCCATGATGCAATACCTGATGCAAAAAGTTCCGGGAAGTCCTTCAGCATCTCTTGCTTACACTCCCAAGAGAATTCGTCTAGCCCGCAATTGTCCCATCGCACCTTTACAAGCCTGACTTCCTTGTTACGCAACTGCCGGACTTTCGAGTCCTCCACGCAAATCGGACGAACCCTCATCCTCAAATCCTCCATCACCGGCACCGCCGCCGCTTCAACCACGACGGTTGGCTCTTCCAAAGCTTTCCTCAGCACAGAGACATGGAAAACATCATGTAATCCACTCAGCTCTGCGGACAATGCCAAATGATAGGCTGCTTCGCCTATGCACTCCGTAACCTCGAATGGACCCAAATATCTCGGACTCAACTTCTTGAGTCGCCGCGCACGCGAAATGCCATTGAACGACTTGATCTTCAAGTAAACCATGTCGCGCACTGCAAACTCCACCTTTCTATGGCACGCGTTAAAATACTTCACTTGCCGATCCTGAGCAACCTTCATGCACTCCTGAATCATCCGCACGATCTCGCAAGCATCTGCCACCACTTGCTTTCCCAAAAGTTTAGTGTCTCCCGCCTCTACCCAAGACATCGGCGTTCGACACCTCCTTCCATACAATGCTTCGTATGGCACCATCTTGATACTCTCCTGGAAGCTATTATTATAAGCGAACTCCACCATGAAAAGGTGGTCTTCCCAACTCCTACCAAAGTCAAGAGCACACATCCTCAACATATCCTCCAATATACGATTCAGTCGCTCCTTCTGACCATCAGTCTGCGGATGGAAAGCGGTACTAAACTTGAGTTTGGTGCCTAAACTTTTCTGCACTAACCTCCAGTCCTTCGACGTGAACCGCCCATCGCGATCACTAACAATGCTCTTAGGAATCCCGTGCAACCGCACAATATTTCGAACATAAAGCTCCATGAGCTTCTCCACGCCATCGTCCTTCTGATTTGGAATGAAGTGAGCCACCTTGGTTAGGCGATCTACTATCACCCAAATCGCATCATTACCCTGCTGCGATCAAGGCAAACCATGCACAAAATCCATGGAGATATCATCAAATTTCCATTCGGGGATAGGAAGAGGCTTCAAGAACCCACCAGCCCTTTGGCACTCAGCCTTCACTAAGGCACAAGTCTGACACCGGCTTACATACTCAGCTACATCCTGCTTCATCCCAGGCCACCAAAAGGATTTCTTCATATCCGAGTACATCTTTGTACTACCCGGATGAATGGAGTACTTCGTAAAATGATCCTCAAACATCAACTCCTCACGGAGCATGCCAAAGCGCGGAACACAAACCCTTCCATCTCTTTTCAAAATCCCACCGACCATCTCCAAAGCATTGCCTTCGCTTTGCTGAGCTTCCAACACCAACCGTTGGCACTCTTCGTCTACACTAGTCGCCTCTCGGATTCGATCCGTTATATCACACTGCATTTCAATCCAGTTCAACCGAGCCACACTAGACTCACCTCTAGCCACACAAGCAATGTCAAGAGACTCCAAGTCTCGCACCAAACGCTCGTCATTCGCCTCAATCCAATTACCTTTCCCGGAGTACTTCCTACTCAAGGCATCCGCCACCACGTTGGATTTGCCTGGCGTATACTGAATCTCTACGTCGTAGTCCCCAAGGTACTCGACCCACCTACGCTGCTGCATATTTAAATCCTTTTGATCCAGAAGATACCTCTGGATTTTGTGATCCGTGAAGATCTCCACCTTTGCACCATATACGTAGTGCTGCCACAATTTTAGCGCAAAGATTACCGCCGCCAATTCCAGGTCATGGACGGGGTAATTCCTCTCTTGAGTCTTTAACTGTCTTGACCCAGAAGCTATCACCTCTCTAATGGATTCAATCTTCTCCGGATCTACCGCCACCCCATCTCCACTGATAACGTGACCCAAAAATGCCACCTTCTCGATCCAAAACTCGCATTTCGAGAACTTAGTATAAAGCTGATTCTCCCTTAGAGTCTGCAATACTAGCCTCAAGTGAGACTCATGCTCCACTTCCGAATTCGAATATTCCAAAATATCATCTATGAACACCACCACAAACGAATCCAAAAATGGTCGAAAAACCCTGTTCATCAAATCCATGAACACAGATGGCGCGTTCGTCAGTCTGAATGGCATCACCGAAAACTCATAGTGGCCATACTGAGTCCCAAACGCTGTCTTAGCAATGTCCTCTTCTCGAATCTTCAACTGGTAGTACCCCGACTTCAAGTCCAACTTGGAGTACACCACCGACCCCACTAACTGGTCGAACAAATCATCGATTCGCGGAATTAGATATTTATTCTTAACGACCAAATCAAACCTACGCGGATGACGAAACTACGACTCTCGTTACGTTCTACGCCCTCATTAACACACACTAATGAAACGCAACAATCACAATATATTTTATTTATCTTTCGCACTAACGTATGGGTAGCCACACCGCAAATGGTTCGGAGAATGGCTATAAGCCAAAATCCGCTCCGGCTAAAAGGAACAATATTGGTTCCGACGAGCTTGGAATTGTACCAAAACAGATCCACCAAAGAAAATCACGATTCGAAAGTGGTAGGATCTATCCCAACTAGAAAAAAAGTGAGGGTCGCCAATCCTCTCGAGAGTTATCGGAAAACCAAACGAAAACCACAGATCTATTATTAAAAAATACCGTGAAAATTTAAGCTTCGAAAATCCACCCAAAAATCGTCCACTACAAGACTATCAAAGAAGGGAAAATCTCTTGAGTAGTAATTTTCGTTACCCCTCTCGGACAAGTAGATCCAAGATTTTGGATCCACAAGAAATGATCATCGTCCCTCAAGATCCACAGGAAGAGCACCAAGGATGAAGAACACGTTTGTCTTCCCCGCTTCACGTCGTAGAAGATCACCCAAGCCTTTTCTTCTTGCACGTGAAACTTTAGAGCCGTGGATGAAAGGAGAACTAGAGAGATGAAAGGTGGTGGAGGAATAGTATTTAGAAGAGAATAGGGAGGAAGGGAGAAGAGAGAGAGGGGGCGGCCGAACCAAAGAAGCAAGGGGAAAACCCTTTGTGGGCGGCGGTAATGAGAGAGGAAGAGGGAGAGAGGAGCTTTAGGTTTTGGGGGGGGGGAAAGTTTTAATATTGATCTCAATAATATTCTACTAGCATAGATAGAGTTTTGGCCTTATATAAGGCTTATATGCAAAAGTCTAATAGCAGCCCATAACAGTGGCTAAACACACACCACAAATTCAAAATGACAGAAATAAAATAATTAATTGCAAACCACTTAAATGGATAAACGCAGACCATAAACTAGCAAGATAAATTAATTAAATTCTTATTGCGTGGGCGAAGATTATAGCCGTGACCGCTACAGCGCCGGAAGTCTTTGGCCGGCTGTTCATCATCATCATCTTCCGCCACTATCCCATGATCACCAGTGCGCCATGGACGTCATATTCATCACCAATTTGGCCGTCGTGGTGGCCGTCGCCATCAATCCTCCCCCGCTCAAAAGGACTCATCACCGATGAGTGTGCGGGAAAGTAACTGCGTAGTAGATCCGCGTCCAGAAGATCCACCTCCGAGGCAGAGAGCCAAGAGTCGTTTGAAGCAGGGCGACCTCGCCACCGGATCAAAAACCTGTGAATGTCACCATCGGGAGTGGGAAGCACTGCATCCTGCAAAATCCTGTCATGCAAGAAATCAGTCCGGGGGAACCTTGGAAATGCGTTAGGCAAAGAAGAAAAATGTGTTTCATCATCAGTAGGCAACATACCTCCCATAGAATCCAAAGGAGAGGGCAATCCAGAAACAATCTCACCCCCCCCCCCACCCCATTAGAAGATATAGTGGAAATATTAAACGGAGAGACAGTTCAGGTGGTGGAGCGACATAAAGCGTTAAATCCAAAACGTTAAAAATAGGGGAGACTCCCCAATCAGCGGGTAACTTTAATAGATATGCATTTTCGCCTAGCTTCTTTAAAACCCGAAAAGGATCGGCTCTCTTATTCTCCAATTTCTTTATGGCACTCGAAGGCATCCATTCAGGGATAAGATGAACCATTACCAAATCACCAATATTCAAGGGGACTGCTCGCTTATGTACGTTAGCATTCGATTGATAAATAGCATATTGCTTAGCTAACATCTTGCTAATGTGCTCATGGAGAGTGTGAACGTGCAAGGCGAAGTCCTGTGCAAATTGACTGGATTTAAAAGATGGCGGTAATGGAACCAAGTCAAGAGGCACGAGCGCCTTATATCCATGTGCGATCTCATTTGGAGATAAACCAGTGGACCTATTCTTAGAATTATTATAAGCTAATTGAGCATGATGAAGAATAAGGTCCCACGTACCTTAATGATCACCCACTAGGCAACAAAGTAAACCACCCAAGCTTCGGTTAACCACTTCCGTTTGTCCATCCGTTTGGGGATGATAGGCCGACAAAAACATAAGTCTAGTACCCAAAAGCTTCCAAAGTGTTTTCCAGAAATAGCTAGTAAATTTAACATCCCTATCAGTCACTATCGTTTTGGAGACCCCCGGATGAGCCACGACCTCCTTGAAATACAACTTAGCAACATGTGATGCATCGTTGGTGTTATTACATGCGATAAAGTAGGCCATTTTGGAAAATCGATCCACTACGACCATAATGGAATCGTGTCGCCTAAATGTCAGGGGTAGGCCCAATATGAAGTCCATACTAACGTCCTCCCATGGGACAGATGGAATCGACAGTGGTGTGTAAAGACCCGCATTGGTCTTGTTACCTTTCGCTAATTGACATACACGGCAACTCCCTACGATTTTATTGACCATTGGTTTGAGGCATGGCCAAAAGAATTTGTCCTTGACTAGTGTGATAGTTTTATCTCGACCGAAATGTCCACCTAACCCTCCACTATGTAACTCCCATATAATGAAATGGCATAGCGAGGAACGTGGAATACATAATTGCGTATGCTTAAATATATAACCATCATGGATGTAGTATGCAGATATAGTAGAAGGGGAATTGTCCTGAGCGGCTAAGTATATATCCTTAAAATCCGGGCATTTAACATATTCATCCTTAATTCTCTCAAATCATATGACTGTTACTTCCATTGCAGATAATAATAGGGTGACATGACTAAGAGCGTCCGCCACACGATTTAACGTACCCTTAAGGTGCTTGATAATGAATGTGTACTCCTGAAGGTACGAGACCCATTTGGCGTGCCGAGGGTTGATTTTACTTTGGGAGTTTACAAATTTTAGCGCCACATGATCTGATAAGATTACAAATTCTTTCGATATAAGATAGTGTCGCCAATGTTGTAGACAGCGTATTACGACATAGAACTCACGATCATAATTGGAGTAATTTAACTTCGGGCCAGCAAGCTTCTCGCTAAAGTAACCTATCAGATGTCCCTCTTGACTTACAACTCCTCTGATTCCTATCCCAGATGCGTCACATGATAATTCAAACACCTTGCTAAAATCTGGCAACCGTAGTAGTGGGGCTTCGGACATCCGTTCCGTAATCGTTTGAAATGCAGTAGTGGTCGCTTTAGTCCAAATAAAATCACCCTTCTTCATGCATTCAGTGATTGGTGCCATGATACTACTAAAATTGCGAATAAACCTTCGATAAAATGTGGCCAATCCTTGAAAACTTCTAACCTCCTGGATATTTTTTGGTTCCGGCCATTCTCGAATAACTTGGACCTTTTTAGGGTCAACATGAATACTGTCAGAACTCACTATGTATCCTAAAAACTCTACGGAAGTCAAACCAAATGCGCACTTTTTAAGATTAATAAATAAAGTTTCTTAGCGCAATGTTGTAAGGATCGTCCTTAAATGTTCTTCATGGTCCATCGGCGAGAGGCTAAATACTAAGATGTCATCGAAATAGACCACAACAAATTTACCCATATATGGTTTAAATATTTGGGTCATCAACCGCGAGAAAGTACTCGGTCCGTTGGTGAGCCCCTCTCCAAGCACCAACCACTCATAGAGCCCATCCTTAGACTTAAATGCCATTTTCATTCGTCTCCCTCCAGTATCCTTATTTGGTGGTAACCACTTTTAAGATCCAACTTTGAGAATATGGTGGCTTTAGATAACATATCTAATAAATCGTCCAAACGTGGGATGGGAAACCTATATTTAACAGTAATTTTATTAATGGCCCGGTAATCTACTCACAATCTCCACGACTTATCTTTCTTTGGGACCAAAAGTGCAGGGACAACACATGGACTCTTACTATGGCGAATATATCTCTTTGCTAATAAATCTGAAATCAAAGTTTGCAATTCATTATGTGCGGAGGGATTGAGTCGATAATGGGGAAGATTTGGCAATGATGAGCCCGGGACGAAATCAATATCGTGCTGGATTTACCTCATCGGTGGAAACTTAGATGGTAAGTCCACCAGATAGACGTCCTTATACTCTTTCAAAAGTGTTCGCAGAGATAACGGTAGGCTCTCTAAAGATGGTGAATCGTCCTTAGCTTGTAGACATACTAAAGCATAGATGATGCCATTCAAGAAAGTCTCATGCTCTAGCTCCTTCTTACTTATCAAGCCTATTGTTTTCTTTTCCGCAGGCACAATTGTGTCTTTGGAGGCAGTCGTCGGATCCTTAGGCGGTGAAGGTTTCAAGACAATGGTCTTACCATTAAACTTAAACTCGTAGGTGTTGGCTCGTCCGAAGTGGGTCACGTAATAATCATATAGCCACGAGCGTCCTAGTAGTACATGGCAAACATCCATGGGGATGACGTCGCACCACACCTTGTCGATATAGCTCTTCACCGTAAGCGGCACTAGACAGCATTTATGTTGGGAATTTGCCCTCAAATTCCCTTGATTTGAAGAGGGGTCATCATGCAATGCTAAGTGCATGTTGTATTTGATAAAGCCATATTTCTGTAAGAAATACAGGTTCAGGTAACTCAAGAGAAAGGGCCAATCATGCCCTTAGTTCAAGAGAAATCAACTCCTGAGAGATGAAGAATTGTCTCAGCAGAACCGCTGAGACGAAGGGTCAAATCCGCTGAGACGAACTCACTGTCTCAGCGGATCCGCTGAGATGGGAAAGGAACTGCAGATAGAAGAGATCTAGCGCATTCGTCGAACGCAGAACCAAGTTCGTCGAACACAGAGACAGAACAGAAGCAAGCGCTGAGACTTGGCGTGTTCGTCGAACAGAGAATGGAGTTCGTCGAACGCAGATCATGATGAGTTCGTTGAGCGCAGAGTATGGTGAGTTCGTCGAACTTAGAGCTTGGCGTGTTCGTCGAACACAGAGTTGGGCAAGTTCATCAAACCTAGTATGGCGAGTTCGTCGAACGTAGAGTGTGAGTTCTGCCCGTGGCGCAAGCTGCAGAAAGGCAGTGTGGGGTCCACCAGTCTCTCTCATACTTGTCAGAAGGTCGGCTAAGAGCCGTTGAAGATCAGAGATGTATAAAAGAAGATATTAAGGCACTTATGAATTGACTCGGTTGCGTGCCTAAAGAAACCAACTATTCCATTAACGGCCGAAGCTCTCGTTTTTCTCCTCCTGCTCACTGAACAGGGAAGAAGAAACTGAGAGAGAAAGTTAGCTCCTTTACAAGAAGGAGCAAGGTGATCTTCCATCCTTCATCTGAAGAGGAAGATCAGATAGTAGATACCATCAATATCTCCAGCTACAAGGAAGCACAAGCTGTGCAGGAACTACAGGAGACTTCCTTCAACTGCTGTCTGTTGTAGTAAGATTTAAACTCACTTTTCTGTAGGGCAACTTGCCTGAGTTTGTAGGACCATTTGGTCTAATATTGTAGGAACCTGTGGGTTCTGAGTTATAGGGCTTTATAGCCTGAGTTGTAGGGTTGAAGGCCTGAGTTTGTAGGATCTGTTGATCTGAGTTGTTGGGCTTTATTGCCTGAGCTGTAGGAGGAGGATTCCTCTGAGGTAGGACCTGGAAGGGGTCTGAGTTGTAGGATCAGTGGATGATCAGGTAGGGTTGTTTAGCCTGAGCAAGGGTTTGGGAATACCTGAGAGATCCTGAGGGATCTGTGTTGTAAGCTCTTGGAGCTGAGATTGGACGAGTTGGCCCTATCTAACACACTGTTAGAAGGGTGAAGGGGGAAAGTGGACTACACATAGACACACTGTCTTAGGGAACCACTATAGATGCTTGTGTGCTTTCTGTGTGTTTGATCATTTGCTTGCTCTAAACCAGAAAATAGATAGACTAATTAAAAGAAAATAAAAGAAACCTATTCACCCCCCCCCCCCCCCCCCTCTAGGTGATTTAGACTACATACTTTATAAACTTACAAGTGGTATCAGAGCCAGGTTAATCAAGAAGGACATAACTGTCTAACCAGATCCTATTAAGGAATAGTCAAATCACAATCCAATGGCTTCCTCTGGATTGGAGAAGGAAATGGGATCCATGAAGTTGCTCATATGAAGCAAAGAAAACTTTGGCATATGGAAGCAAAGGATCAGACTGTTTATGGAAGCATCTGATCCAAGGATTTTCATTACAGTTGAAGAAGGACCTTTCACCTTTCACACTACCTCCACTATAGATCCAACAAGAAGAGTGGCCAAGGCATTCAAAGACTTGACCAAGGATGAACTTGAGTTGTTCACCATGGACAAAAGGGCCTAGAACATCATAATTAATGTTATTGATGACACCACATTTCAAAACTTGGTACACTGCACCTCTGCCAAGGAAATGTGGGATACATTGGTAGTATATATGGAAGGTACAGCTGAAGTAAGGCATGATAGGAAGTCACTCCTCAATCAAGAGTATGAAGCCTTCAGGCAGCAGAGCCAGGAAAGCATCTCCATGTGCTATGAGAGGTTCTTTAGAATAGTTAATGAGCTGAGAACCTATGAGAGAGCATTCACCAACTATGAGCTGAATGATAAGTTCCTTAGATCCCTAACAAGGGACTGGGACACAAAAATCGGTGCCATCAGGGAAGTGGCCAAGCTTGGTGAGACCCCAACTCACACATTATTTGGAAAACTGCTCTCCTATGAGATGCAGCTGTCTGCAAGGAAGGAAGAGGACACCTCTACAAGGGCTCAGCCAAGGGAGAAATTTGTAGCACTTAAAGCTGACAGCTCTAAGAGAAGCAAGAGCAGGATGGCGTCTCCTCCAAGGAGAAGTGCTGAAACTGAAGTCAGCACCTCAGGAAGCTCTTCCTCTGATGAAGAGTTTGCTGCCTTTTTAAGGCAGTTCAAGAAAATGATGAAGAGGAAGCAATCGAAGAACATGCCCTCCTCATCATCACACTACAAGAAGGAATGCAGGAAATCTGAAAGACATCACCCAAAGGCTGACAAGTATGATTCCAAACTTAGTAAACAGGTTTCTAATAACATTATTTGTTATAGCTGTAACAAACCTGTCATGTCATAGCTGACTGTCCAGCCAAAAGAAAGGAGAATGATGATAAGAAGCATCATCACCAAAAAGATAGGAAGGATGAAAAACCCCTCCTAGCAAAGAAAGAAAGAAGTGGAGTGAATTTGATTCCTCAACATCAGATTCTGAAAATGAAGAAGAAGCCTACATTGGGCTATTTGCAGCAGAAGAAGATGAAGACTACCCAGCTGCAAAGGTTGGAATCATGGCCCCTCTATCACACTCAGATAGTGACATAGAGGAGGATGATGAAGACAATGTTCAGATAGGTCTTATGGCCTTCACTGATGAGGAAGACAGTCAGAATAATTCTGACAAATATAAGGTATTAATTTCCTCCATTTCTCTTTCTGATCATGATGCATGTCCAGGATCTGAAGCACCTTCATCAATTGGTGGAAGTGGTTCAGAAACTGCGGAAGATGTCAATCAATTGATTGATAAGTATGGTGCTCTTTTGGATGCTCTGAAGAAGAGCAAGAAGCTTGCCAAGAGGCAAGCCCACGAAATTGTTTCCCTTAAGATGACTAAACATGACTACACTGAACCTACCACCCTGGTGGCTCAGATGAGTAGACAGATTAGCCATTTACAAGGGTTAACAATTGTGCAATTAAGCACTATTTCCCTGAAGAACAAGGTCATCAAGGACCTTGAGGAGAAGCTTTTGAAGGAGAAGAGCCTGGTGGCTCAATTCTCCAAGCCCAAATATGTGCTTCCTATTATTGACACCTTCTCCTCTCAAACCAATAGGAGAGGACTAGGATTCAATAAAATGGAAGTAGGAGAAGGGAGTGGAGAGAAGAGCAAGGGGAGGCTAAGCCTCAAACCACCTTTCAAAAGGTGTTACTTCCTTCCAACAGGTATGACCATGAAAACATTTATGGTCACTGGAAGAATGGGAGTTGCTATAGAAAGGAAAATGCTCCTTCCCATAGTGGAAGAAAGGGCATGGGATTGAGTGTTATGAAGGCTCCCCATGAGGAAATTCAAATGGCCCAACCTGGACCATTTGTATTTGGTACTTCAGCCCCTACATTCAAGAATAAGAAGGCAAGCCCTTCTAAGGTTGAATCAGCAAAGAAAATGACTGCTGTCAAATCAGTAAACATGTCTGATTGCTCAGTGTCAGATGCCATAAAATCTTGTATGGCTGCCAAGCCATTGCAAGCTGATGCCATTTGTACAAAGAGCATCAAGACAGCTCATAGATTGACATTCAGTCAAATCATTGCTGAGAGGAACACAAAGAATGTTGTTGTCTCTCCTCTTAAACATGTAGACTATGCTGGTCACCCCTCAAGAAATGTTTAGAAGAGGAGATACAACATTCATGAATGTTGGTGTTGTGGTAAGGTAGGACACTTTGCCATAGACTGTTGGCACAACCCTAATATGTCATGTGCAAAGATGGGCCTTCCTGCACAGGGTGCAGCTAGAGTAAGGCCATTTCATCATGCTAACAAGTTCCTAGGACCCAAAGCTAGTTGGGCTCCTAAGGATGACTAAACTTCATGCAGGTTAGTGCAAGTACCAACCTCAACCAAATTTGGTACTTGGACAGTGAGTGCTTATGGCACATGAAAGGAAGAAGGTTGACATCATGGTGCAGCAATAAACAGACCAGTATGACCATATCCTCTACTGGGTCTGAATACATTGCTACAAGAAGCTGTTGTGCACAACCATTGTGAACTCAACATTGATTAGAGGATTACAACCTCAAGGTAAGTAACTATCCTCATTATTGATTTGAAAGTAGAAATAATTATTGTGAATTCAACATCCAATGCTATCTCTATTAATTTTAAAGGAGAATGATCAGCTTAACCAGAACAATCTGCTTAAACTGAGCTTCAAATTGCGCTTAAATAGCTGGGACAAGTCTGGGTTCGACGAACTCTTTCCTGAGTTCGACGAACATCGAGTTTTGAGTTCGACGAACTCAACCCTAGGATGAAATTTTCGATGAACCTTCTCAGCTGATCCGCTGAGTCGGCTAGGTTAACAATCAGACCTACTATATAAATAGCCGACTATGTTAAATGACTTTTCTCATTCACTTGCGCCGCTACAACCAACGAGTCGACCTCACACACCCTTCATCCCAGCGCTCTTCTCTTTGACATATGGCACCCAAGATCGTGAAGGAATTGCTTGAGGGATATGAGTTGGTGAGGGATGGCTTTCTCCATGCCTCTCTAGAGATTCTAAGTGTCATCTCTCTCATCACTGAAGCTGGTCTAGAGTTCTTGCTATTTGAACCCTCTCAGATATTCAAGCTTGAAGTGCTAGAATTTTATGCAAATGCCAAACAGTCATCTTCTAAGAATGGCATATCTTCTAAAATTGGAGAGTTTAGGGTGAAGCTGTCCCCTAAGAGATTAGAAAAGGTTCTGCTCCTACCTAGAATGGAAGAAGAGGAGTTGTCAGCATCCGACAAGGAGCAAGCTATAAGATGGTGTGAATACAGTGATTCCCAGACCTCATCTCTGAAGAAGAAATTCTTCAACCAAAAGGGGAAGCTGTTATGTGATATTATAGGTAAAGCTCTTCTGTGCAGGCCTGGCTCTCATGATACAATTTCACAACCAATGTTTGAGCTAATAGTAAGAATCATCATGAAGAAAAGAACATGCTGGGGAAATGTTCTTTACCTAAGGATAAAGCAATGTCTGCAGGCTCCTAACTTAGGAAGAATCCTTTCACTCTTCCTACTGAAGGCATATCCAAGCCAATTCTCCTCCATCAAGGGTGTTAATATCCACTACTTGAAGAGATTAGATATTAAGATATTGGACAGATCAACAAGATTCCTCCCCATGAGCCAACCCTCTATGGTGGCTGAGTTGAAGGAGAAGAAGAAAGCAAGGAAGAATGAAGAAGAAGGTGCTAAGGGCTCCAAGAAAGATGATGATCCTCATGTGCACATGGTAGGTGAGGGAGGTGAAAATGTCCTCAGGACATGTGGGGATGAGGAACCCCAGGGAAGAGTTGAATCTACTTCTGAGCCAACTCAGATTGATACTGATCCAGCTGTTCCTCAAGCTGAAGATGATCTACTGAATTCACCTATCCATGGTAAATTAGGATCTCAGTTAGGCTTCCCCCCTCTAATAATAGTCTAGTCTAGGTATCTAACTAACTCATTTTTCAAGTTTCCCTAGACAGAATTCTTCACATATTGTTGGAACATTAGTTTTGATTTGAGTTAGGATCCATCTCTATGATTTAAGTTTCTATCATAACACATTATATAACTTAGATCAAACTCCTTCAATTCAGAAGACTAAGAAAATTATATAAGAAAATAATATAAATATGATGCGATCGAATCGCAGAAAATAATATAAGAAAATTATAAATGCTCTCTTCGAACGGTGCTCTGCGGTCGACGAAAGATGTTCATTCTGCGCTCGACAAAATCCAGCTATCTCAGCGGTCGACGATCCCGTCTCAGCGGTTCAGTGGTCGACGAACAAACCCCGTCTCAGCGGTCGACGAAAAGCTGCGTTCGACGAACTCAAGTCTGTGTTCGACGAATATTCAGCAGAAGCTCAGAACGACTAATCAAATGTTCAGATTGACGAATTTGAAGCTGAGCTCGATGAAAATATTATCAGCAATTATATTTCTCCTTTCTCTGTTCGACTAATATTCTTATATCTGATACCTTGATTAAATTATATATTGTTGTCTTTCTGTATCATTTATATATAGCCGATGGCAGAAGCATTAAATGAAATAGTCGTTGCATAAAAGCTTAAAGACAGCAGTTTATCTTCTCGAGGAGTCAAGATAATTAAAGAGACTTTATCTCTTTCCCTTTCCCAAAAAGAGGAATTCAAAATAAAGAGAGAAGCTCTTCAGATTATATAAAGACAGAGAAAAGAGAAAGAAAGAGACAGCAACGAGGACACACAAGCATAAACAGAGAACAACATATTATTCTATCTTGTTTTGTTTTGCTCACTCTTCTCTGCAGATCTTCTTCATCCTGAGACACCTATCAAGATTATTTGCTCAAGATCTTAACTGCAGAAGAAGAAGAAAGGAATACTACATCCAAGAGAAGAAGCTTCACCACCTGAACATCAACTCTAAACAAATTAGGGGGAGCTCTTCAACATCATCATCAAGATCCATTCTTAACAACCCATCAGGATCATCAAGAGTCTTCTCAGAAAAGAGAAGAACACTTTAACTTTTTGTTTTCTTTATTCCTTCCTTCCTGTACAAAGGGTTATAACTCCCTTCAAATGTTAACTCCCGGTGACAGGGCACCTTAGCAAAAACCTGTGATTTGGTTAGAGCACCTGATCAAAAGCTCACTTGGTGGCAGGGAACCTGATCAAAAACCTGTAGTGGATTCCTACCAGTGGGTAGAAGAGTAGATATACCTAGGTTGATTGGGGAACTACTATATTTCCTGTGTCTTCTGGTTTGCCTGTCTTATGTTCTATTTCTTTTTGCTGTGCTGTGTTGTTATGCCTTCTTAGTGTTTGTTTTTATTACTCACTCAGCACTACACATATATATATCATTATTTTGAAACAACCTAAAAGTTTAAGAGCTAAAACCTCCTTTCAATTGGTATCAGGGGGTAGTTGATTTTTATACAGGCTAACACCTGAATCACAAAGATCACTTAGTTTTTGAAGTTTTTCTAAAATCCAATGGCACAAGAAGATCTTTTAATCACTTCTTCCACTAACTGTATTTATGATGCAAAACCATTTTCAAGTCTAAGTGAAGAAGAAGAAGAGGAAGAACAAAAGGCCAGAAGATTCTGCATGTTGGCCATATATGGCTCAAACCACTACTCGGATGCAGAATCTGAATCTGAATCTAATGAAGATAAGGTAAATGAGGTAACTTCAAATCCCAACTCTACCTCTGAAAATTACAAATTAGATTTTAAAATTCCATATACAGATTTAATAAAATTTGAAAATAAAATCAGAAAAGAGTTAACAATAAATAATTTAACTTCTGTTAAACTTAAAGAAATTTTGAAAATATCAGAAGAACAAATTATTTCTTTAAAAAATAAGTTAATTAAGGTTGCAAAGTTTAAACAATCTTTTAAAGAAAATGAAATATTTTATGTTCAACAAAATCAGAAAATGTTTTCAAATTTATATTTTAATGAGATAAAAAGGCCAATATATCCAATTATAAGGCTTAACCAGTTTTTCACCATTAAACTCCATTCCTAATCAAAAATTCTAAGATTTACTTAATTTTTCTATCTTAAAAGCAAAGTCAGATAACATCATGTTTGAGCATTCTACTCAAGTTGCATTGATTAGAAATAATCATAGCACTGAGTGCGAGTCTCTTCAGATAAGGAGATTCTGCAAGAAGGAAGATATCAGGCAATGTTCCTAAAAATTATTTTTTTTTCTTTCCTTAGAATCCATTAACAGCCGTAGCAATTCAAGATTTTAATGGAATCAAAATCTAAGAAATCAGAATCCATCAAAAGCTGTAGAAATTAAAGGAAATGGAATTAAAAGAAGATGAGTTAAATGAAGAGAAATTAAAATAAGATGGAATTTAACATCCTAAAACCAAATAAGGAAAGATTACCAGACCACTAGTTTTGATCCCTGTTCATTTTAGGGGGAGACTATAAATCTGTATCCTAAACCAAATAGGGGGAGATTGTTAGAACCTAGTCTTAATTTGGCTTAAGATCCCAACTCAAATAGGGGAAGATTGTTGGAACCTTAGTTTTGATTTGAGTTAGGATCCATCTCTATGATTTAAGATTCTATCATAACACATCTTATATAACTTAGATCAAACTCCTTCAATTCAAAAGACTAAGAAAATAATATAAATATGATGCGATCGAATAGGAGAAAATAATATAAGAAAATTATATATGCTCTCTGCGTTCGACGAACAACTATCGGCGCTCTGCGGTCGACAAAAGATGTTCATTCTGCGCTCAACGAAATCCACCTATCTCAGCGGTAGATTATCCCGTCTCAGCGGTTCAGTGGTCGATGAACAGACCCCGTCTCAGCAGTCGACGAAAAGATGCGTTCGACGAACTCAAGTCTGCGTTCGATGAATATTCAGTAGAAGCTTAGAACGACGAATCAAATATTCAGATCGGCGAACTTGAAGTTGAACTCGACGAAAATATTATCAGCAATTATATTTCTCCTTTCTATGTTCGACTAATATTCTTATATTTGATACCTAGATTAAATTATATATTGATGTCTTTCTGTATCATTTATATATAGCCTTTGGCAGAAGCATTAAATGAAATAGCCGTTGCAGAAAAGCTTAAAGACAGCAGTTTATCTTCTCGAGGAGTCAAGATAATTAAAGAGACTTTATCTCTTTCCCTTTCCCAAAAAGAGGAATTCAAAATAAAGAGAGAAGCTCTTCAGATTATATAAAGATAGAGAAAAGAGAAAGAAAGAGACAGCAACGAGGACACACAAGCATAAATAGAGAATAACATAATATTCTATCTTATTTTGTTTTGCTAACTCTTCTCTGCAGATATTCTTCATCCTGAGACACCTATCAAGATTATTTGCTCAAGATCTTAACTGCTGAAGAAGAAGAAAGGAATACTACATCCAAGAGAAGAAGCTTCACCACCTGAACATCAACTCTAAACAAATTAGGGGGAGCTCTTCAACATCATCATCAAGATCCATTCTTAACAACCCATCAGGATCATCAAGAGTCTTCTCAGAAAAGAGAAGAACACTTTAACTTTTTGTTTTCTTTATTCCTTTCTTCCTGTACAAAGGGTTATAACTCCCTTCAAAAGTTAACTCCCGGTGGCAGGGCACCTTAGCAAAAACCTGTGATTTGGTTAGAGAACCTGATCAAAAGCTCACTTGGTGGCAGGGCATCTGATCAAAAACCTGTAGTGGATTCCTACCAGTGGGTAGAAGAGTAGATGTACCCAGGTTGATTGGGGAACTACTATATTTCCTGTGTCTTCTGGTTTGTCTGTCTTATGTTCTATTTCTTTTTGTTGTGTTGTGTTGTTGTGACTTCTTAGTGTTTGTTTTTATTACTCACTCAGCAATACACGTATATATATCATTATTTTGAAACAACCTAAAAATTTAAGAACTAAAACCTCCTTTCACATATGGATGCCCAAAGTGAGGGGGAGCATAGCTCTCACTTTGGAGAAGGTGGTGGGGATGCTAGTGAGGGGGAGCACAGCCCAGATGATGGAAGATCCAAAGCTCAGAATGATGAAGAGATCAACAGGGTTGATGACAACATGGAAGTTCTACCTTCCTCTGAAGAATTGCCCAGACAAGAACCTATTAAGGAGAAGGGCAACAATGGAGCTGAAGAGGTGGTGGAGAAAGAAGTGGCCCAGGTAAGGCCAGCAGATGGGCTAGACACATATGACCTGCTGAACTCAATAAAATCCTTCATTGAGGGTCAGATGTTGTCTGTGAAAGAGCTTGATTCTGAAAAGGTTCAAGGTGTAACTGTTCAAATAAGGGAGGAGTTATATGCTACAAGAACAGCATTGACTCAGGAGATCGAAGCTAGTGAGCAAAGAATGGAATCAAGGGTGGATGCAGTAAGGACTGAGCTGAATACCCATATTCATGATGTCACAACTGCATCTGCTCATTGTTGGATCGGTCGGCGCCCTTAGAGGGGGGGGGTGAATAAGGGTTTTCAAAAACTTTAGATTATATTTAGAAAAACTTCGGAATATTGCAAGGTTAATAAAGAGACATCAAGTAAAACAATAATAAAGAGATATGTTTTATTAATATCAAATAATGTTTTACAAAACTTGATTTCTATGACGCTGGAAATCGGAGGCGACTAATAAAAATTCGTTTTCATTTTCTATACCGAATCGTATCCCTACGAACCGGTTGGCTTTAGCCGATCTCTCCCCAGATACGGCCTCAAGCCGCTCTAGCCGATCTATCCCCAGAAAGGCCTCGAGCACCCCCTAGACCTAACCTAGATCTAGTCGCCAACACGAGGCGAATTTCAGCCCTAAGTCCTACCCCAGACCTAGTCGACAACACGAGGCGATTTCACTACCGTTTACAGAAAAGATATGAAATGAAAAGACAATAATATAAAAACTCCCTCTATGTGGATCTCTTGGAGAAGTGGACGAAGGCCTGCAGAGTATGATCGTAGTCGATGCGGCCTTTCGTCACGATGATGACGCGTGTTGAAATCTTCTCCACGGATCTCCTTAAGGCTTTATGGAATTGTAGGAGTATCGCTCTGAATCTTCCTCTCTCTGCTGGGCACGAAGCTCTGGAGTTTGGGATTGGAGGAGGACGAAGAATTTGGAGCCAAAGCATCCAATTTATAGCCTTTACGCTACCGCCGGCGCTAGCGCTACCGCCGGCGCTAGCCCGGATTAGGAATGATTTTGCGCGGCCGAATCTCCCATCCGTGGCAACAATTTGCTCTATGCCTCTTGTGCGCCATGCTACCGCCAGCGCTAGTAGCTACCGCCGGGCGCTAGCTCCTTCTAAAAATGCCGCCGGAATCGAGCTAATCAATGCTAGCGCCGGGCGCTATCGCTACCGCCAGCGCTAGTGAGCTTGTTCGAATTTTGGCCTCAATTTTGGGGGGAGACATCATGAGTACTCCTTGAGTCATGTGGAGTATGTTAACCTGCACACTTGAACACACAAGATCAAATACACATAGGATTTGTTATTCTCAAACCTAGGAGATGCGGAAGACCGTGTTCCAACAAACTCCCCCTTTTGATAATAACAAATCCATTAATGATAAATCAAAGCATTAATAAATAAGCATGATGAGACTATACTTGTGTGTGTGTGTGAGTGATGACTTTAGGATGATTATTGATTTTAGCATTTAGAATTGCTCCCCCTAAATATATGCTCCCCCTATGTGAATGATCCCTTAATATGTATGTTATCAACTGAATTTGTCATGTTGGGTTTATGATAGCGGGTTACATTTATCATTGTTAGTTCTCCCCCTTTTGCATTTTATCATGTTAGTTCTCCCCCTTTGTTATTAGCAAAAGTGGGTAGGGAAACAAAGCACTAAAAATGTGTAAATAAAAGGGAAGGCATGATCGAGCTTTTTAAGTAAATGATAAGGAGTTTTAGACTTGTCTTTCATTGAAAATGATCAGAGTTATGACTTATTTTATCCCTTTTGTTTGTAGTTCTCCCCCTTTTATATATCAGAGTTTAAGCAAAAAATAATTATTTCCCCTTTAAATAAGAGTTTTAAGCCTAAAAACAATCATGATTTCCAAGTAACCAATCTACCCAGACAATATGTCAACACCCTAGCCCCGTACTAAGTGACGGATGGGCATGAGGAGCTGCAAACATGCCGTAGGTTGGGGTGTTAATCCCATATGCAAACACTAGACAAAAACTTAACCTAGCACTCTTTTCCCCCAGTGCCTCGCAAGGCCCCACTGGAACCCTCCCCGGTTAAGGACAAGACATGACTAGAGATAAGGTTATCTAATGTTTACAACCCTACGCCCCCGCTATGGTGAGAAATGAAGTCATGGATAACAATTATTGGAAACATTAAGCATTTAAATCTAATGGGAAAAATCATAGCATATGGGTTTATATTTTTATTTGAATTTTTGAAATAAAACTCACATAGCTATATTGAAATTCAAGAATGAATCAGAGTTTGAGTATTGCGGAAGATTTCGAATAAGAAACATCATAATACTAAATAAGAGTTTAAGTTAAAAAAGAGATGTTTTATAAGCAATATTTCACTTGTTGGAGGAGTGTTTAGAATAGAAATAGATCAGAGTTATAAGAAAAAAAAATTTAACCAATATAAAGTTTACCAAGCAAGTCTACCACTTGTTGCAAGAAAGGAATTTTAAGATTCAAGTGATGATGCACACAAGATGAAAGATTTTGAATAAGTATTAAAGTGCAAGGTAAAACAATTATATGGTTATGATGCGGAAGACATATAGAAGTACAAAAACATGTTATGGTAATCAATGATGGTTCATAAAAAGATATATGAGTTCAATTTCAAAAAGAAGATGTTTTTGTAAATCATTTTGCATTTAAAATTTTTGTTTTGACAATACAGTAACCAAGCATGAAATAATCTTATCAAAAAGAGATTACTACAATGTTACTTTAATTCACAATTTCAAAACATACCAAACATTGTAGAAAACATGCTAGGTTATCTAGTGCATTTCATAACTAAAGAGTAGTATAGAATTAGCATTAGGATCCAATACTCATGAGAAGAAGTGTTATGGAAGATAATGATGTGCATAAAAGTGTATTTTGAATAGAGTAAACAAATGTTTTAATCAAAAATATAAGTAATATGTAAAGTAACGAGCACAATAAAACACAAATAATTTTACTTACACTCACTTCAATGCACAAAAAAATGTACAACTACCAAGGTGCTTTGCACACACAATGCTCATTAAGACTTATCAGGGTGCAAAGTAGTGCTTGGGGGATCACATAATTTTATTCTTCAATATTGATTTTTTTTATTGTGATCCGGTGTACTTTAAGAATAAGTCGTTTTTATTTTGAAAGAAAGTTATGGTTTGCACAAGATACTTTATTATTCTTTCCAAGGTGCTCAACCTCACAACGCTTATTAAGACTTATCAGGAGGTTCAAGTAGTGCTTGGTGGAGTTATCTTTGTCACTTTATTTTATTATTTTGTTTTGTACAAAGTTCTCCGAATACACTTGTTTTGCAAACCAATATAATTTATGAAAAAGATAACCACTTTTCTTAACTTTTAAAAGTGCAAATAAAGGTTGTGTAGGTAAGATACTTGTGCAATTTTAATTCATTGTACTATTACAAAACATACACAAACATTCTTAGATTAAACACATAAGTAGACAATGCCAAAATAAGTGAGTGAATTGCGATCATTATCAAACATAAAACATTACTCATACTTAGAGGCATGCTACGCATAGTTCTACACAACTTTTTCAATATATTTTATGCACATATTAATAGACATATCTAAGCATGATGAAGGCAATGTTCAAAGTAGTTTGAAAAGATAAATTGCAACATTATAGAAGTTCTAAATTTAAATCATGCTTGATTTTCAATGAAGTTCAAACAATATTTTTGATATTTTTAAAGAGTAATTTTTATTTAAAGTTTGATCTCATAAAATTGATCTTGGACTTCTCGAGGGCTACCTTGTGAAAAGTTCGCCCGGTACTAGGTGATATGATGGGATGATAGCCCAAATCACCCTTTCGCAAGATACATAGAAAAGTTAAGTTCAGAAGAATAATTTTGATACTTGTTTTTGTTTTGTTTTATATTTTTGTAGTTGATTTTTACAAATAAAAGCATATTTTTGTAATTTTTGCTTTTGTAATTTTTATATTTGTTTTTTGCATAAAGATGAACTTTAAATAAAGGAAACAACACAAGCGAAAAACCAAAACATATTTTTTGTAATTTTGGTTTTTGTAGTTTTATATTTGATTTTTCAAAACATAAAGAAACACAGAAGTGCAAAACTAAGTAGAAAATATAGATTTATATATTTTAAGGGATTTTTAGAAATTTAAAAAAATATAGAAAAATGAACATGGACGCTAGCACCTGCGGTAGCGCTAGCGCGGGAGACAGTGAATGATTTTTTAGGATTTTAGAAATTTTGATTGGTGGTCTTGATTAGGTGTCCCAATAGTAGTTCTATGCTGAAGTTGCAGATTTTTAGGAGATGTTTTGGATGGTCCAAATTGCATGAAACGTAAGCGATTTCTTATATGACTTGACAAAATAATCATTGCATGAGATATATTTACTTATGTTTTCATTTTGACTTTTCTAAAGACTTGTGCTTATAACAAAAAAAATAGGAAATGAAAACCCAAGATATCATGTTTGAACAAATCAAATATGCATGATTTTAAAGATTAACAATAATGTTCATGCACAATCATACTATGGATAAGACCTAGATGAGAATACCCAGCCAGTATATCTTGGTAAACAAATAAAGCCTAACATAGACATAAATATTCTTTAGGTGGCAATGTTAGAATGATAAATTTGAGATTAATGTTATACCAAGTTTTGATTGTGTTTCAACTTAGAGACCTAGAATGGAGTGACAATTCTATTTGATTTGATATCAAAATGATTCAAAGGTCTAAACTAGAAATAAATCACAATACACACATAATATACCAACCATAGTAAGTAATTATAATACCAATTGTCATTATATAAAATGTGATAGATGATTCTTGATATGAATTATGATTTTAGAAAGTTTTAGCAAAAGATATCAATAGATCATGGTGGTGTTTGTGAATTCAATATTCATTATGAAGATAACTTCTTTCAACACATTTTAGTGATTTTCCTTTAATTAAGAATTTTGAATATATATATGTGATTTTTTGATAGGTGAACAATAGTGATGGTTTAGATCATGTTTGACATCAAGGAGAGAACACAATATAATTTTTTGTTGTGAACAATGACACCCATATTGAAAGTTGAGCTTTTATTTAAATCTTGAATTTTCTTTTAGATCAAGTTATTTCACTAAACCACTTGTTGGTGAAGGCTAAGAATCTTAATAGCCTAATAACCGGATTTAATTTGAAATATCTTATAGCAAATTTAGAGTTTGATTCATATGGATAATATAAGATATTTATAATAATAAAAGATAGGTCATCAAAATAAAATATGATTTTGAATTTTGATCAAATATGATTTATACACTCATTAAGCTTTATGAGATAAAATCATATTTCCAATACTATATAGGATGACCATGGCATGATAGTTTAAAAAGAACACAAAAAGAAAAAGATAGAAAAGACATTAAAGCACATCATGAAGTAGAAATTTGTGTATTTCATTTTAATTGATTTCTACTTCATGCAAATGATGGGATACTAATGAATAAGAGATTTAGGTATCCAAAGAGGACCGGGAGTGACGGTTCCTTTGGGTACCCAAATACATAGTGTTTTCTTTTGGGGAGATATGATTGAATGGGCCCTTTTGATTTGAGTTTGTGTTTCATCTTTAACTTTTGGCCGCCATTCAAACATTGGTTTAATATTATTCTTATTTATCCAATTTCCATGATGATTTTCTTTCCTTTGAATATTATAATTGAAATTATCATTTATAGGAAATTTGTGTAATTTCAATTTTAAGTTGGGAGAAACATGATTTTGTAAATAATGATGACTTGGTTTTTGATATGCAAAAACATTTTGTTTCTTATTCCCATTATTAGGTTTAGTTAAGATATTTATATTTGTATTGCTTTTAGATATTGCTTGATATTCTAAATTTGTGTGTTTTGAATTGGTATTTATAATTTTCATAAGCAAGTTGATTTTTGATTTTAATTCATCACTCTTTATCTTTAGATTATGCCTAGCTTTATTATAAGCTGTTGTGCTATTTTTAAGAGTGGAGACAATAGAGTCAATATGATCTTGATAGTTGTTTCTATATTCATCAAATGTTTCATCCATCTCTTTTATTTCAATTTCATAGTCCTTACACTTAGCACAATTAATTTTTAAAGATGAATTTTCTAAACATAATTTTTCATTTTGTTCTCTTATAAAAATAATTTCTTTTTCAAGTTCCTTAAATTTTTCTTTAATATCATTACAATCAAGACAAAATTTTGTATTTTCAATTGAAGTGACATGAGCAAAGCTAGATAAATCGGATTTTGATACTACTTTAACTTTTGCTTTTAAATTTTTATTTTCTAAGCGCAATAGTTTATTAGCATTCTTTAATTTCTTAATTTTGCGCTTAGTATTTTGTAGCAATTGTAAAGTAGAAATGGAAGTACAAGCGATGAAGTTTGATTTCCTTACATTGCTTTTGGATGAGAGAGGATTTGAACATAATGTTCATTTGTCTTCTTCTTGACACTCCTCTTCCAAAAGTAAGATTGCTTCATCTCTTTCTTTTGATATGTGCTTCATTGATTCGTCATAAGGAGGGCATTCTTGAAGAGTTGTGCATGCTTGCGTATTCTCCGGTTCTTGCGATTGTTCCATACCTGTAGAATCATAAATTTCTTCAAGAAAATGCCATACTTTATATGCACTTGAAAAACAATATATTAATTTGAAAATTTCATTTGATAGACCGCAAAATAAATAGTGTTTAGCCTTTGCATTTAATTGAAGTTCTTTTTTATTTGATTCATTTGCGGGTCTTGCTATTGCTAAATTCCAAACTTCGATGTCTAAAGTTTTAATAAATTTTTCAATTAAGATTTTCCATCCTTTATAATTTGTCCCTTCAAATAAAGGTAGTGCAAGTGATTTTTCCTCTTCACAAAAATCTCCCCCACTAGTAGAAGCGAGATCATGAGACACCATTATTCCCGGTTGTTAAGCCGATTGGAATAAAATCGCTCTGATACCACTTGTTGGATCGGTCGGCGCCCTTAGAGGGGGGGGTGAATAAGGGTTTTCAAAAACTTTAGATTATATTTAGAAAAACTTTGGAATATTGCAAGGTTAATAAAGAGACATCAAGTAAAACAATAATAAAGAGATATGCTTTATTAATATCAAATAATGTTTTACAAAACTTGATTTCTATGACGCTAGAAATCGGAGGCGACTAATAAAAATTCTTTTTCGTTTTCTATACCGACTCGTATCCCCACGAACCGGTTGGCTTTAGTCGATCTCTCCCCAGATACGGCCTCAAGCCGCTCTAGCCGATCTATCCCCAGAAAGGCCTCGAGCACCCCCTAGACCTAACCTAGATCTAGTCGCCAACACGAGGCGAATTTCAGCCCTAAGTCCTACCCCAGACCTAGTCGCCAACACGAGGCAATTTCACTACCGTTTACAGAAAAGATATGAAATGAAAAGACAATAATATAAAAACTCCCTCTATGTGGATCCCTTGGAGAAGTGGACGAAGGCCCGTAGAGTATGATCGTAGTCGATGCGGCCTTTCGTCACGATGATGACGCGTGTTGAAATCTTCTCCACGGATCTCCTTAAGGCTTTATGGAATTGTGGGAGTATCGCTCTGAATCTTCCTCTCTCTGCTGTGGCACGAAGCTCTGGAGTTTGGGATTGGAGGAGGATGAAGAATTCGGAGCCAAAGCATCCAATTTATATCCTTTACGCTGCCGACGGCGCTAGCCCGGATTAGGAATGATTTTGCGCGGCCGAATCTCCCATCCGTGGCAACAATTTGCTCTATGCCTCTTGTGCGCCATGCTACCGCCAGCGCTAGTAGCTACCGCCGGGCGCTAGATCCTTCTAAAAATGCCACCGGAATCGAGCTAATCAATGCTAGTGTCGGGCGCTATCGCTACCGTCGGCGTTAGTGAGCTTGTTCGAATTTTGGCCTCAACTTTGGGGGAAGACATCATGAGTACTCCTTGAGTCATATGGACTATATTAACCTGCACACTTGAACACACAAGATCAAATACACATAGGATTTGTTATTCTCAAACCTAGGAGATGCGGAAGACCGTGTTCCAACACTCATATTCTCCAACAAATGACCAGATGGTTTGAGATGGACAAAGGCACTGTTGCTGCCCAACACACTATTTTGAAGCAAATTGCAGATCATCAAGGGGACTCCACAAAGGACATTACAAATGTAAAGAATCATCTGTACAAGAATGAAAATGTCTGGGAGAAAGCAGTTGGCAGGATGGCTTAAGTGGCTAACACATCTAGCAGGCATGTCATGTCCCACATTGATAAGGCAAATGTATGTTTATAAAGGATGTAGTCTAAATCACCTAGAGGGGGGTGAAAAGGTTTCTTTTATTTTCTTTTTATTAGTCTATATGTTTTCTGGTTTAGAGCAAGCAAATGATCAAACACACAAAAAGCACACAAGCATCTATAGTGGTTCCCCAAGACTGTGTGTATATGGGTAGTCCACTTTCCCACTTCACCCTTCTAACAGTGTGTTAGATAGGGTCAACTCCTCCAATCTCAGCTCCAAGAGCGTACAACATAGATCCCTCAGGATCTCTCAGGTTTTCCAAAACCCTACCTTAGGCAAAACAGCCCTACCTCAGATCATCCACTGATCCTACAACTCAGACCACAGCAAGTCCTACAATCTCAGGCCCAAATAGCCCTACCTCAGAGGAATCCACCTCCTACAACTCAGACCCCTTCCAGGTCCTACCTAAGAGGAATCATCCTCCTACAGCTCAGGCAATAATGCCCTACAACTCAGGCTAAACAGCCCTACCTCAGATCTTCACAGATCCTACCTCAAGCACTCCTCACAGCTCTACAACTCAGGCGATAATGCCCTACAACTCAGAACCCACAGGTTCCTACAATCTCAGACCAAATGGTCCTACAGACTCAGGCAAGTTTCCCTACAGAAAAGTGAGTTTAAATCTTACTACAGCAGACAGCATTTGAAGGAAGACTCATGTAGTTCCTGCACAGCTTGTGCTTCCTTGTAGCTGGAGATGTTGATGGCAGCTACTATCTGATCTTCCTCTTCAGATGGCGGATGGAAGATCACCTTGCTCCTTCTTGCAAAGGAGCAAACTTTCTCTCTCAGTTTCTTCTTCCTTGTTCAGTGAGCAGGAGGAGAGAAATGAGAGCTTCTGCCGTCAATGGAACAGTTGATTTCTTTTGGCACACAACAGGCCTCTTCATAAGTGCCCTAATTTCTTCTTTTATACATCTCTGATCTCCAACGGCTCTTAGCCGACCTTCTGACAAGTATGGGAGAGACTGGTGGACCCCATACTGCCTTTCTGCAGCTTGCGCTACGGCCAGAGCTCGCACTCTGCGTTCGATGAACTTGCCATACTCTGAGTTTGACGATCTTGCTCCACTCTGTGTTCGACAAACTTGCTCCACTCTGTGCTCGACGAACACGCCAAATCTCAGCTGTTTCTTCCTTTATGTATGCGTTCGACGAACTGCCTTCTGAGTTCGATGAACATGCTCTGCGTTCGACGAACTCACCATGCTCTGTGCTCAACGAACTCATCATGCTCTGCGCTCAATGAACTCGTCATGCTCTGCGTTCGACGAACTCGCCATACTCTCAGTGCTTGCTTCTGTTCTGTCTCTGTGTTCGATGAACTGTGTTCTGTGTTCGACGAACACGCCAAGTCTCAGCTGTTTCTTCTGTCTCATCTCAGCGTTCGACGAACTGAGATATGCGTTCGACGAACACGCCAGATCTCTTCTATCTTCAGCTCCTTTCCCGTCTCAGCGGATCCGCTGAGACAGTGAGCTCATCTCAGCGGATTTGACCCTTCATCTCAGCGGTTCTGCTGAGATAATTCTTCATCTCTCAGGAGTTGATTTCTCCTCAACTAAGGGCATGATTGGTCCTTTCTCTTGAGTTACCTAAGCCTGTATATCTTACACAAATATGGCTTTATCAAATACAACTTTGTACTTAGCATTGAGAGTGATGCCTCTTCAAATCAAAGGAATATTGAGGGCAATATGCCCAACAATCTCCCCTATTTGAAGAAGGCAGAATATTCTCAATGCTAAGGTACATACCCAAATAAAAACATATCATGAAAATGAACTATGTAGCATTCATGATAACATTGCTTAAGATAATATTGTTTAAGCATGCTTTGATACATCATGACAGATTATGTTAAGCTTTGACTAGCTCATAGGTTATCTCCCCTTTTTATCTCAGATTATATTAAGCTTTGAAATAAATCGTTGTCTACCTAAATCACCTAGAGGGGGGTGAATAGGTGATCTCTACTGCGATTGCGGAATAAAAATTTAGCACAAATGCAACAAAAAAAAATCACAGCACAGAGACACAAGATTTATAGAGGTTCCCCAAAGGTGGGTACTCCTCTCTCCCGCTCCGCCTATCTAGCACTTCGGGCTAGCATCGGCAACTTCACCAAAACTCAGATTTATCAACAAATCCTACACTCGGAGACAACGGCTCCTACAAACTCGGATAACAACCTCTCCTACAAACTCAGAGTAAACAACTCCTACAACTCGGAGTAAGCAACTCCTACAAAATAACTCGGAGTAAAAACTCCTACAGGAATTAAATAAAGTTTGAAACGAAACTTCTCTTGAATCTCAATAGAGATTAACTTCAGATCTGGAGAGACTGAATCTTCTTCTTCCTTTAGAGTGAAAGCTTGGATCTTCAAGGATTAGAAAGAATAAAGAATCGGCAAACCTGATCTGAGTAGGCCCTTTGATTAATTTGAAAAGATCTTCATTATAGAGAGCAGCAACTAGATCAAAGGCCTTCTTATCTGAGAAATCTCTAGCAACACTGAAGAACGAATCTTGAGCGGCGCACTTTAGATCTCAGAAACTTGTTCAGCAAGAGAGAGAAAGAAAACGGCTAGCTTCTTCTTTTACAATCGGCTTATCTCTTTTTCTTCTTGGTTTGCCCTAAAAATAAAAGATTATTTATAGGGAGACCTCCAACAGCTCGGGCGACAAACAAGGAGGGATCACCACGTGTACTGTACATGGCGGCCAACCCTAAATTTCAAAAATGAAACGTAAATTTGAAATCCGTCTGTCCGTCATTCGTCGAGACTTTACGTGAACATTCGACGAATTGACTTAGCCATTGAAAAATACTGATCAAGGCTTGAAAACTGTATTCTGTTTTCATTCGTCGGAATTCGTCGGGAGTTCTCGAGAACATTCGACGAATTGACTTAGCCGCACATTTTCCTTCACAAGTCTGCCTTTTTGACTTCTGTCTGCGTTCGTTGATATTCGTCGGGAGTTCATGAGAAAATTCGACGAATAGACTTAGCCGCAGAAATTTCTTCTTGAAACTAGAAATTTGGCTTCTGTCTGGATTCGTCGAGATTCAACGGAACTTCACGAGACATCTCGACGAATTGACTTAGCAAAAATTTCTTTTCTCCTGAAAACCTGCTCCACTCCTCAAACTTGAAAACCTTTAGTTATGAGTATATGAAGTACACCCCAATAGAGAGATTACACATGGACCAACACTTTGTTCTACTCAATGAGGGATTACATTGTCTAGAACTGTGTTTGGTGATCCATTGCAACCTGACTTTGGTGTGCACTTAGCATTAAGACCTGTCATAACACATCTAAACAGAAATCATCAAATACATCCTCAATTCAATTTAGTTCACTAGGGGACATCTTCAAATCCAGGTAATTGTGGATACAATACCCAACAAGCTTATTCATAATAACTACCTCTGATAACTTTATCAGGGGACTAACTCTGATTTAGCATTGGCCATCTCCCCCTTTCTGGTTTCTTCAATTATTTTTCCCCTAGGAATTGGGAGGGAACCACTACAGCATTTGCCAACTCCCCTTCAATCTGAGAAGGAACTTGCTCCCCCTCAAATTAAGAACTATTATCTTTAATAGCTGATCTTGTTCATTTTGAACAATCCTTTCTAGCTCCCCCTCACTTGGAGCATATCTATTGATCTTATGATTTAAGGGTAACCTGAAGCTCAGCTGAATCAGATTTTTCTGATTAAGCTGACCAGCTTTCTTTAAAATCAATAGGAGTAGAGATACTTACCTTGAGGAGGTAGTCCTCAATTGATGTTGAATTCACAATGGTTGTGCACAACAGCTGTGGCCACCTCTTTCTCCACCACCTCTTCAACCCCATTGTTTGCCTTCTCCACTGCAGGTTCTTGTCTTGGCATCTCTTCAGAAGAGGGTAGAACTTCCATGGTGTCAGTTACCCTGAGGAGCTCTTCTTTATTCTGAGCTTTTGCTCTTCCAGCATCTGGGCTGTGCTCCCCCTCACTAGCACACCCACCTTCTTCTCCATAGAGAGAGCAATGCTCCCCCTCACTTAGGGCATACATATATGGAGAAATCTGCAGCAATGAATTCTGACTCAGCTGTGGATATGGCCACACTGGTCTGCTTATTGCTGCACCAAGATGTCAACCTCCTTCCTATCATGTGCCTTTAGCACCCACTGTCCAAGTACCAAATTTGGTTGAGGTTGGTACTTAGACTAACCTGCAAGAAGATTAGTTATCCTTAGGAGCCCAATTAGCTTTGGGTCATAGGAACATGTTAGCATGATGAAATGGCCTTACTCTAGCTGCACCCTTGGCAGGAAGGCTCTTCTTTGCATTAGGTACATTGGGATTGTACCAACAATCTATGGCAAAGTGTCCCACTTTACTACAGCACCAACATTCATGAATGTTATATCTCCTCTTCTGAACATTTCCTAAGAAATTATTATTACTTTGCCTGTGTTCAGGAGGGGAGACGGCTGCAGTCTTCCTGTTTCTCTCAGCAATGATTTGACTGAAGGTCAATCTAGGTGTTGTCTTGATGCTCTTTGTCCTGATGTCATCAGCCTGCTTTGGCTTAGCAGCCATACAAGATCTGATGGCATCTGACACTGAGCAACAAGCCTTGTCAACAGATTTTACATCAATAATTTTCTTTGCTGAAACAGATTTGGAAGAGCTGGCACCCTGATTCTTGAATGAGGGGGCTGAGGTACCAAATACAAAAGGTCCAGGTTGGGCCAATTGAATTTCCTCATGGGGAGCCTTCATGGCACTCAATCCCATTCCCTTTCTTCCACTATGGGAAGGAGTATTTTCCTTCCTATAGAAACTCTCATTCTTCCAGTGACCATAAATGCTTTCATGGTCATACCTGTTGGAAGGAAGTAACACCTTTTGAAAGGTGGTTTGAGGCTTAGCCTTCACCTTGCTCTTCTCTCCACTCCCTTCTCATACTTCCATTTTATTGAATCATAGTCCTCTCCTATTGGTTTGAGAGGAGAATGTGTCAATAATCGGAAGCACAGATTTTGGCTTGGAGAATTGAGCCACCAGGCTCTTCTCCTTCACAAGCTTCTCCTCAAGGTCCTTGATGACCTTGTTCTTCAGGGAAATAGTGCTTAATTGCACAATTGTTAACCCCCTGTAAATGGCTAATTTGTCTACTCATCTGAGCCACCAGGGTGGTAGGTTCAATGTAGTTATTTTTAGTCATCTTAAGGGAAACAATTTCCTGGGCTTGCCTCTTGGCAAGATTCTTGCTCTTCTTCAGAGCTTCCAAAAGAGCATCATACTTGTCAATCAATTGATTGACATTTTCCTCAGTTTCTGAACCACTTCCACCAATTGATGAAGGTGCTTCAGATTCTCGACATGCATCATAATCAGAAAGAAAAATGGAGGAAATTAATACCTGATCTTTGACAGAACTATTCTGACTATCTTCCTCATCAGTGAAGGCCATAAGACCTATCTGAACATTGTCTTCATCATCCTCCTCTATGTCACAATCTGAGTGTGATAAAGGGGACCTGATTCCAACCTTGGCAGCTGGGTAATCATCATCTTCTTCTGCAGCAATAAGCCCAATAAGGGCTTCTTCCTTTTCAGATTCTGATGGACTGGAGTCTGATTCACTCCAGCTCCTTTCCTTCTTAGCTAGAAGGGATTTTTCTCCTTTCTTGCCTCTTGGTTGATGAGCCTTCTTCTCATACTTCTCTTTTCTCTTGACTTGGCAGTCAGTAATGACATGCCCTGGCTTGCTACAGCAATAGCAGACAACTTTAGAGGAATTAAATTTAGAGTTAGAGTCATACCTGTCATTCCTGAAGTGATGCTTTGACTCCTTGCTGTCCTCCTTTTTGTGATATGAGGAAGAGGGCTTGTTCTTCCATTGCCTCCTCTTCAATATCTTCTTGAATTGCCTCAAAAAGGCATAAAACTCTTCATCAGAGGAAGAGCTATCTGAGGTGTTGGTTTCTGATTCAGCACTTCTTCTTTGAGGAGACATCATCCTGTCCTGGCTTCTCTTGGAGCTGTCAGCTTTGAGAGCAACAGAATTCTCCCTTGCTTGAGCCCAAGTTGAGGTGTCCTCTTCCGTTCTTGCAGACAGCTGCATCTCATAGGAGAGTAGCTCCCAAACAGAGTGTGAGTTGGGGTCTCACCAAGCTTGGCCACTTCCCTGATGGCACAGATTTTTGTGTCCCAGTCCCTTGTTAGAGACCTAAGGAACTTATCATTCAGCTCATAGTTGGTGAATGCCCTCTCATAGGTTCTCAGCTCATTGACCATTCTGAAGAACCTCTCATAGCACATGTATATGCTTTCCTGGGCCAGCTGCCTGAAGGCTTCATATTCTTGGTTAAGGAGTGATTTTCAATCATCCCTTACTTCAGTTGTCCCTTCCATATATACTACCAATGTATCCCACATTTCCTTGTCAGAAGTGCAGTGTACCAAGTTTTGAAATGTAGAATCATCAATAGCATTAACTATGATGTTCTGGGCCCTTTTGTCCATGGTGAATAGCTCAAGTTCATCCTTGGTCAAGTCTTTAAATTGTTTGGCCACCCTTCTAATTGGATTTATAGTGGAGGCAGTTTGAAAGGTGAAAGGTCCTTCCTTAACTGTAATATAAATCCTAGGATCAGAAGCTTCCATAAACAGCCTAATCCTTTGCTTCGATATGCCAAAGTTCTCTTTGCTGCATAGGGGCAACTTCATGGATCTCATTTCCTTCTGCAATCCAGAGAAGGTCATTGGGTTTTGATTTGACTATACCTTTTTAGGATCTGGTCAGACTGTTAAGTCCTTTATGACCAACCTCCCTCTGATACCACTTGTAAGTTTATAAAGGATGTAGTCTAAATCACCTAGAGGGGGTGAATAGGTTTCTTTTATTTTATTTTTATTAGTCTATATGTTTTCTGGTTTAGAGCAAGCAAATGATCAACCACACAGAAAGCACACAAGCATCTATAGTGGTTCCCCAAGATAGTGTGTCTATGGGTAGTCCACTTTCCCCTTTCACCCTTGTAACAATGTGTTAGATAGGACCAACTCCTCCAATCTCAGCTCCAAGAGCTTACAACACAGATCCCTCAGGATCTCTTAGGTTTTCCCAAACCCTACCTCAGGCTAAACAGCCCTACCTCAGATCATCCACTGATCCTACAACTCAGACCATAGCAGGTCCTACAATCTCAGGCCCAAACAGCCCTACCTTAGAGGAATCTGCCTCCTACAACTCAGACACCTTCCAGGTCCTACCTCAGAGGGATCCTCCTCCTACAGCTCAGGCAATAATGCCCTACAACTCAGGCTAAACAACCCTACCTCAGATCTTCACAGATCCTACCTCAAGTTGTCCTCACAGCTCTACAACTCAGGTTATAAAGCCATACAACTCAGTGAGAGAATATAAGGTTTGAAGTCTAAGTCACCTAGAGGGGTGGGGGGTGAATAGGTCTTTTAAATTTTACTTGATTAGCTTTAGCTATTTTCAGAGTTGGTTCAAGCAAATCAGCAAACACAGAAAGCACACAATAATTTATAGTGGTTCCCCAAAGACAGTGTGTCTATGGGTAGTCCACTTTCCCCCTCCACCCTTCTAACAGTGTGTTAGACGGGGCCAACTTCTCCAAACTCAGCTCAAAGAGCTTACAGCACAAGTTCCTCAGAACTTCTCAGATCAAGAATGATCCTACCTCAGGACACAAGTCCCTACAACTCAGAGCTATCACCAGCTCCTACCACAGGCACAGCTGCCCTACAAACTCAGAGGATAACACCTCCTACAGCTCAGACAAGAATATCCTACAACTCAGACCTCTCCCAGGTCCTACCACTCAGAGGACTCCTCCTCCTACAGCTCAGACCAGCTCCTGGTCCTACCTCAGGCTGTTAAGCCCTACCTCAGATCTGCTCCAGATCCTACACTCAGGCCTTCAGCCCTACAACTCAGAACCCTCAGGTTCCTACAAAATCAGACCAAATGGTCTTACAGCTCAGGAAAGATGACCTACAGATAAATTATTTAGAAATTTATTCTACAGTAGAGGTACTCTCCTGTAGATCCTGCACTGACTGTGCTTCCTGTTGCTGAAGATGTTGATTACAGCAACTAACTTGATCTTCCTCTTTGATAGAGTGATGGAAGATCACCTTGCTCCTTCTTGCATAGGAGCTAACTTTCTTTCTCTGTTTTCTTCTTCTTGTTCAGTGAGCAGGAGGAAGAAGACGAGAACTTCAGCCGTCAATGTAACAGTCGATCTATTCACAACGGATGATCGGCGGAGAGAGCTTTCAAATGTGCCCTAACACTTCCTTTTATACATCTCTGATCTTCAATGGCTCTTAGCTGATCTGCTGAGAGGTATGGGAGAAGCTGGTGGACCCCACACAGCTTTTCTACAACATGTCCTAGCCGCAGCTCCCCCCGCCCTACTTTTCCATAGAGAAGGACTACGCTCGACGAACGTGGAACACTCTGCGTTCGACGAACTAGCTGTCCCTTGCGTTCGACGATCTTGCTAGCTCAGCGCTCGACAAACTTGCCTTGTGTGTATTCTCAGCGGATCCGCTGAGACGGCTCTTCGTCTCAGCGTTTGTCGAACGGCGTTCAGCGTTTGTCGAACGGCGTTCAGCATTCGACAATCTTGCCTAGTGTGTCTTCTCAGCGGCTTCAGCTTTGATCTTGTCTCATCGGTCGACGAACGACGTTTAGCGTTTGTCGAACGGCGTTTAGCGTTCGACAATCTTGCTTAGTGTATCTTCTCAGCGACTTCAGCTTTGATCTCGTCTCAGCGGTCGACGAACGTCGTTCAGCTTTTGACGAATGTCGAGCCCAGTTCGACGAATGTCGAGCCCAGTTCGACGACCACGCTGATTCTTAGCGTATAATGAACTTCTCAGCAGAGGAACCTTCTTCTCAGCGGATACGCTGAGGCGGCTCCTCATCTCAGCGGTTTTGCCCCCCTCATCTCAGCGGTTCGGCTGAGACAAAACTTCATCTTTTGGAAGATGATTTCTCCACATCTAAGGGCATATTTGGCCCTTTCTTTTGAGTCACCTGCACCTGTATATCTTACACAAGTATAGTTCATCAAATACAATATGTCCTTAGCATTGAGAGTGATGCCTCTTCAAATCAAGGTACTATTGAGGGCAATATACCCAACAATCCCCCCTATTTGAAGAAGGCAGAACATCCCCAATGCTAAGGTACATTAATAACAAAAATCATATCACAGAAAAATGATCTGTGTAGCATAGGCCCTATCTCCCTCTTGCTAATATCCTAAGCATAGGTTCTTACTTAGCAATGGCTCTTTCTCCCCCTTCCTAGTTTCTTCCACTATTTATCCCATTAGGGATTGGGAGGCAACATCTATAGATCCCTTTGGATCAACTTATAGGACAACCTATACAATCTTGGCATTTGCGATCTCCCCCTCAACCTGAGCAGGGAATTTGCTCCCCCTTAATTGGTGAGCAATTTCCGTAATAACTGAACCTGTTCAAATTGAACATCCCATTCTAGCTCCCCCTCAATGTGAGTACTAGTCTACACTCAACATCCCTAGTTCTATCTTGAAAGCATTAAACTTGGCCTCATCCAATGGCTTAGTGAAGATATCAGCTACTTGTTTGTGTGTAGGGACATATTCAAGTTTGATATTTTCACACTCTACATGCTCCCTAATAAAATGATACCTAATTTCTATGTGCTTGGTCCTGCTATGGGAAACAGGATTTTTAGCAATAGAAATTGCACTGGATGAGTCACACAGTAGGGGAGAATGTCTTACCTTGATGTTGTAGTCTTCCAACTGATGTTGGATCCACAGAATTTGAGCACAGCAGCTACCTGCTACAATGTACTCTGACTCAGCTGTGGATATGGCCACACTGGTTTGCTTTTTGCTGCTCCATGAGACCATCCTCCTTCCTAGGAATTGACAGGTGCCACTTGTGCTTTTCCTGTCCTCTTTGCATCCTGCAAAATCTGCATCTGAGTAGCCTATCAGTTCAAAATCATTGTTTCTAGGGTACCAAAGGCCATGATTCAGGCTTCCCTTGAGGTATCTCAAGATCCTCTTCACAGAGGTGTAGTGAGACTCCTTAGGACAGGCCTGATACCTAGCACAAACACATGTAGAATACATAATGTCTGGCCTACTCGCAGTTAAGTGCAACAGGGATCAAATGATACACCTGTACATGGACTCATCAAAGGCCTTCCCCTTTTCATCCTTGTCTAATGATACATTAGATCCCATGGGTGTCCTCATGGTGGAAGAAGATTCCATCCCAAATTTCTTGATGAGCTCCTTGGTGTACTTAGTTAGGGAAATGAAGATTCCATCCTCAGACTGTTTCACCTGGAGCCCAAGGAAATATTTGAGCTCACCCATACTACTCATCTCAAACTCCCCCTGCATTAGATTAGCAAATCTCTTGCAGAGGTTGTCATCAGTAGACCCAAAAATTATGTCATCAACATATATTTGGACTAGGAGAATCTTGCCCCTTGTTTCCCTAAGAAACAATGTGCTATCTATCTTTCCCCTCAAGAACTTGTTCTTGATGAGAAAGCTAGACAATGTCTCATACCAAGCCCTTGGGGCTTGCTTAAGACCATACAGGGCTTTCTTAAGAAAATAGACATGAGAAGTGAGAGTAGGATAGACAAAACCTGATGGCTGCTCTACATATACTTCCTCTTTAAGATTTCCATTTAGGAATGCTGACTTGACATCCATCTGATATACTTTGAAGCCTTTGTGGGCTGCATGTGCAAGGAATAACCTTATAGCCTCCAACCTTGCAAGTGGGGCAAAGGTTTGATCAAAATCAATCCCTTCCTCTTGCTTGTATCCCTTTGCAACAAGCCTTGCCTTGTTCTTGATGATAGTTCCATTCTCATCCATCTTATTTCTGAAGATCCATTTGGTGCCAATGATGTTGTGTCCTTGTGGTCTTGGCACCAATTTCCATACTTTGCATCTTTTGAATTGCAACAGTTCTTCATGCATTGCCTGGATCCAGAATGGATCCATATTGGCCTCTTCAAACTTCTTAGGCTCTACCTGTGATAGAAAACTGAGGAACATGGCCTCATTATGAGCTCTGCTTCTGGTTGTCACACCTTGCTGGACATTTCCAATAATCTGTTCTAAGGGATGATCCCTTAGATGTCTTGTAGCTGCAGGAAATCTGTGCTCAACATGCTGAACTTCTTCAACTGGTTCAGCAGCTTCTTCAGCATCTTCAGCATCTTGCACCTCTGCTTCTTCTTGAACTTCTGCATTAGAATTTGCTTTATTGCTGCTGGAAGGTTCTTGTATGGATAGTTCTTCCATTGCATCTTCACTTCCTGTCCGAAAAGAAGAACTGGGCCAGCCCTTGTAGATTAGGCTGGACTCATCAAATACTACATGCATGGACTCTTCCACAATATGAGTTTTCTTGTTATATACCCTATAGGCTCTACTATGTGAGCAATATCCAACAAGAATCCCCATGTTGCATTTTTCAGCAAACTTGGTTAACTGAGCTTTTCCATTGTTTAGAATGTAGCAATTAGATCCAAAGATCCTAAAGTATGAAATTGTTGGTTGTTTGCCTTTCAAAATCTCATAGGGGGTAATTCCATGATCTTTATTGATGGAAGCTCTATTGAAAACATAACAGGCAGTATTGACTGCTTCAGCCCAGAAATATTCTGGGAGTGAAGAGTCACTAAGCAATGTTCTCCCAGCTTCTATCAATGATCTATTCCTCCTCTCAGCCACCCCATTTTGTTGTGGGGTCCTTGGAGAGGAAAATTCTTGAACGATACCTAGTTCTTGACAGAACCTTGTCATGGCTTCAGATTGAAACTCTGTGACATGGTCAAACCTAGTTCTGACCACAGTACATTGCAAGTCATTCTGAATAGCCTTGACATGGCTTATGAAGACATTTAGAGTATCAGATTTCTTCCTAAGGAAAAATACTCATGTATATCTTGAGTGATCATCAACAATCACTAAGGTATACAACTTCCCTCCTAAGCTTTGAATTGGCATAGGAACAAACAAGTCCATGTGCAATAGATAAAGACATCTCCTAGTGTCTTTGGAGCCAATACTTTTAAAAGTGGCCCTTGTTTGCTTACCCATTTGGCAAGCATGACATGGGCCATTTTTAACACATTTTAAATTAGGACTATTTCTACCCAAGTTCTTAGAGAATAGTCTATGCATTGTCTTGTAGTTGATGTGGGCAAGTCTCTTATGTTATTGAACACATAGAGACTCACTCTCATCTGCTATAAGACATACAGGAGAGGAAAAATATTTGCAGAAGAAATCTAAACAATAAATATTTCCACTCCTAGTGCCTGAAAGAATGATCTCCAAGTCATCAGACCTTTTGATGAGGCACTTATCATTGTGAAATTCAATGACATGGCCAAGATCACACAGTTGGCTTATGCTGACAAGGTTGTGTTGCAACCCTTCAACATAAGCTACTTTTGTGAAAGAGACTATGCCATTAGTGATCATACCATAACCTCTGGTGACTCCCTTTTCTGACCCCCCCCCCCCCCCCCCCCCCCCCCCCCAAAGATGACTTTGGGTCCATTCTTCACAGGCTTGTAATCCTGTAGGAGACTCCTAGTTCCTGTCATGTCACTGTCCAAGTACCATATTTGATTGAGATTGGTACTTGAACTACCCTGCAAAGAAGGATTTAGTTATCCTTAGGATCCCAAAGATTTTTGGGTCCTAGGTGCCTGTTAGTTTGATGAGATACTCTCACACTAGCTACCCTCCTAGCAGGAAAGCTCTTCTTTGCAATAGGTACATTGGGGTTGTACCAACAATCTATGGCAAAGTGTCCCACCTTGCCACAGCACCAGCAATCATGAATATTGTATCTCCTTTTCTGAGCATTTTTCTGAATGAGTACAGCACTGTGCACATGTTCAGCAGAGGAGACTGTAGCATTCTTCCTGTTTCTTTCAGCAATAATCTGACTAAAGGATAATTTGTGGACAGTCTTGCTGCTATTTGTCCTGATGGCCTCAGCTAGCTTTGGTTTAGCAGCCATACTAGGTCTGAGGGAATCAGACAGTGAGCAGCAGGCCTTGTCAACAGATTTGACAGTAGTCTTGCTTTTTGCGGAGGCAGATTTGGAAGTGCTTGCTTCCTTGTTCTTGACTAAAGATGCTGAAGCACCAAAAATAAATGGTCCAGATTGGGCCATTTGTATTTTCTCATGGGGAGCTTACATTGCTCTCAAACCCATGCCCTCTCTTTCACTATGGGAAGGAGCATTTCCCTTCCTATAGTAACTCATAATCTTCCAGTGACCATGAATGCCTTCATGGTCATACCTGTTGGAAGGAAGCATCACCTTTTGAGAGGTGGGTTGAGGCTTAGCCTTCTTCTTGCTCTTTACTCCACTCCCTTCTCCTACTTCCATCTTGTTGAATCCAGGTCCTCTCCTATTGGTTTGAGAGGAGAAGGTGTCAATAAGGGGAAGCACAGATTTGGGCTTGGAGAGTTGAGCCACCAGGCTCTTCTCCTTCTCAAGCTTTTCTTCAAGGTCCTTGATGACCTTGTTCTTCAGGGAAATAGTGCTTAATTGCACAATATTTAACCCTTGAAGACGGCTAATCTGTCTACTCAACTGAGCTACCAGGGTGGTAGGTTCAGTGTTGACATCCTTAGTCATCTTGAGGGAAACAATTTCCTGGGCTTGCCTCTTGGCAAGCTTCTTGCTCTTCTTCAGAGCTTCCAAAAGAATACCATACTTATCAATCAGTTGATTGAATTCTTCCTCAGCATCCTTGCCCCTTCCATCAATTGATAGAGGTGCATCAGATTCTGGACTAGTCTCATAATCAGAAGAGGATATGGAATGAATTAATACCTGCTCATGTTCAGAATTATTGTGGTTGTCCTCATCTTTAGTTAGAGCCATCAGCCCATGGTCATTGTGAATGACCTCATCCTCCTCTAAATCACTGTCTGAATGTGATAGAGGGGCCCTGACTGCCATCCTGCCAACAGCAGTTTCTTCAACAGCAACCAGCCCAATGAGGGCTTCTTCCATTTCAGATTCTGATGAGCTAAAGTCTGATTCACTCCAGCTCTTCTTCTTCTTCTTAGCTAGAAAGGATTTCTCTCCTTTCTTGCTCCTTGAATGATGAGCCTTCCTCTCATCCTTCTCTCTTCTCTTCACAGGGCAATCAGCAATGACATGCCCAGGCTTGCTGCAGCAATAGCAAACAACTTTGGAAGAATTATGTTTTGAGTTAGACTCATACCTGTCACTTCTGGAGTGATGCTTTGACTCCTTGTTGTCCTCCTTGTTGTGATGTGAGGAGGAAGGCTTATTCTTCCATTGCTTCCTCCTCAGCAGCTTTCTAAAGTGCCTTGTAAGAACAGCAATTTCTTCATCAGAAGAAGAGGAGCTTGATGAGCTAGGCTTAGAATCTTCTGGTTCAGCAGATCTTCTGGGAGGTGAGTGAGCCTTCTCTCTCCCTCATCTTGAGCTTTCAGCCTTGAAGGACAGGGAATTCTCCCTGGTATCACCCTTTGCCTTCTGCTCTTCTTCCTTCCTGGTAGTTAGTTGCATTTCGTAGGAGAGCAGCTTTCCATAGAGAGTTTGGGGAGGAGTTTCAGTCAGCTTAGCCACCTCCCTTATGGCACAAATTTTTGTGTCCCAATCTCTTGTTAGAGATCTGAGAAACTTATCATTCAGCTCATAATTTGTGAACACTCTCTCATAGGTTCTTAGTTCATTTATTATTCTAAAGAACCTTTCATAACACATGGAGATGCTCTCCTGCCCTTGCTGCCTGAAAGCTTCATATTCCTGATTGAGGAGTGACTTCCTGTCATTCCTCACATCTTCAGTCTCTTCCATGTACATAATCAGTGTATCCCACATCTCCTTAGCAGATATACAGTGCACTAAATTTTGAAAAGTTGAGTCATCAATAGCATTGACTATGATATTTTGAGCCCTCTTATCCATAGTAGCCAATGCTATCTCATCCTTGGTCATTTCAGTGTATGGTTTGCCTACTTGCCTAGTAGGATCAACAGTAGAGGGTTTTGTAATAATAAAGGGGCCTTCCTGAACAGTAATGTAGATTCTAGGGTCTGAGGCTTCCATGTACAGCCTAACCCTCTGCTTCCATATGCCAAAGTTGGCTTTGTTACATATGGGCAGTTTCATTGAGCTCATCTCCTTCTGCATTACATTGGAGGCCATTGGGATTTGACTAGACTAAACCTTTTAGGATCTGGTCAGACTGTTAAGTCCTTTTTGACTAACCTCCCTCTGATACCACTTGAGAGAATATAAGGTTTGAAGTCTAAGTGACCTAGAGGGGGGTGAATAGGTCTTTAAATTTTACTTGATTAGCTTTAGCTGTTTTCAGAGTTGGTTCAAGCAAATCAGCAAACACAGAAAGCACACAATAATTTATAGTGGTTCCCCAAAGACAGTGTGTCTATGGGTAGTCCACTTTCCCCCTCCACCCTTCTAACAGTGTGTTAGATAGGGCCAACTTCTCCAAACTCGGCTGAAAGAGCTTACAGCACAAGTTCCTCAGAACTTCTCAGATCAAGAATGATCCTACCTCAGGACACAAGTCCCTACAACTCAGAGCTATCACCAGCTCCTACCTCGGGCACAGCTGCCCTACAAACTCAGAGGATAACACCTCCTACAGCTCAGACAAGAATGTCCTACAACTCAGACCTCTCCCAGGTCCTACCACTCAGAGGACTCCTCCTCCTACAGCTCAGACCAGCTCCTGGTCCTACCTCAGGCTGTTAAGCCCTACCTCAGATCTGCTCCAGATCATACACTCAGGCCTTCAGCCCTACAGCTCAGAACCCTCGGGTTCCTACAAACTCAAACCAAATGGTCTTACAGCTCGGGCAAGATGCCCTACAGATAAATGATTTAGAAATTTATTCTACAGTAAAGGTAATCTCCTATAGATCCTGCACTGACTGTGCTTCCTGTTGCTGAAGATGTTGATTACATCAACTTACTTGATCTTCCTCTTCGATAGAGTGATGGAAGATCACCTTGCTCCTTCTTGCAGAGGACCTAACTTTCTTTCTCTGTTTTCTTCTTCTTCTTGTTCAGTGAGCAGGAGGAAGAAGACGGTAACTTCAGCCGTCAATGTAACAGTTGATCTGTTCGCAATGGATGATCGGCGGAGAGAGCTTTCAAATGTGCCCTAACACTTCCTTTTATACATCTCTGATCTTCAATGGCTCTTAGCTGATCTGCTTGAGGTATGGGAGAAGCTGGTGGACCCCACACAGCTTTTCTGCAACATGTCTTAGTCGTAGGTCCCGCCGCCCTACTTTTCTGTAGAGAAGGACTGCGCTCGACAAACGTGGAACACTCTGCGTTCGACGAACCAGCTGTCCCTTGCGTTCGACGATCTTGCCATCTTAGCGCTCGACAAACTTGCCTTGTGTGTCTTCTCAACGGATCCGCTGAGATGGCTCCTCGTCTCAGCGTTTGTCGAACGGCATTCAGCGTTTGTCGAACGGCGTTCAGCGTTCGACAATCTTGCCTAGTGTGTCTTCTCAGCGTCTTCAGCTTTGATCTCATCTCAGCGGTCGACGAACGGCGTTCATCGTTTGTCAAATGGCGTTCAGTGTTCGACAATCTTGCCTAGTGTGTCTTCTCAGCGGCTTCAGCTTTGATCTCGTCTCAGCGGTCGACGAACGGCGTTCAGCGTTCGACGAATGTCGAGCCCAGTTCGACGAATGTCGAGCCCAGTTCGACGACCACGCTGATTCTTAGCGTATAATGAACTTCTCAGCGGAGGCACCTTCTTCTCAGTGGATACGCTGAGATGGCTCCTCGTCTCAGCGGTTTTGCCCCCCTCATCTCAGCGGTTCGGCTGAGACAAAACTTCATCTTTTGGAAGATGATTTCTCGACATCTAAGGGCATGTTTGGCCCTTTCTTTTGAGTCACCTGCACCTGTATATCTTACACAAGTATAGCTCATCAAATATAATAAGTCCTTAGCACTGAGAGTGATGCCTCTTAAATCAAAGTACTATTGAGGGCAATATACCCAAAAGTCAGAACCCACAGGTTCCTACAATCTCAGACCAAATGGTCCTACAAATTCAGGCAAGTTGCCCTACAGAAAAGTGAGTTTAAATTTTACTACAGCAGACAGCAGTTGAAGGAAGTCTCCTGTAGTTCCTGCACAGCTTGTGCTTCCTTGTAGCTGGAGATGTTGATGGCAGCTACTATCTGATCTTCCTCTTCAGATGAAGGATGGAAGATCACCTTGCTCCTTCTTGCAAAGGAGCTAACTATCTCTCTCAGTTTCTTCTTCCTTGTTCAGTGAGCAGGAGGAGAGAAACGAGAGCTTCTGCCGTCAATAGAACAGTTGATTTCTTTTGGCACACAACAGGCCTCTTCATAAGTGCCCTTATTTCTTCTTTTATACATCTCTGATCTTCAACGGCTCTTAGCCGACCTTCTGACAAGTATGGGAGAAACTGGTGAACCCCATACTGCCTTTCTGCAGCTTGCGCCACGGCCAGAGCTCGTACTCTGCATTCGACGAACTTGCCATACTCTGAGTTCTACGATCTTGCTCCACTCTGTGTTCGACGAACTTGCTCCACTCTGTGTTCACGAACATGCCAAATCTCATATGTTTCTTTCTTTCTATCTGCGTTCAATGAACTGCCTTCTGAGTTTGACAAGCATGCTCTGCGTTCGACGAACTCACCATGCTCTGTGCTCAACGAACTCATCATGCTCTGCGCTCAACAAACTCGCCATGCTCTGCGTTCGATGAACTCTCCATACTCTCAGCGCTTTCTTCTGGTCTGTCTCTGTGTTCGACAAATTGTGTTCTGTGTTCGATGAACACGCCAAGTCTCAGCTGTTTCTTCTGTCTCATCTCAGCGTTCGACGAACTGAGTTCTGTGTTCGACAAACACGCCAAATCTCTTCTATCTTCAGCTCCTTTCCCGTCTCAGCGGATCTGCTGAGACAGTGAGCTCGTCTCAGCGGAGTTGACCCTTCGTCTCAGCGGTTCTGCTGAGACAATTCTTCATCTCTCAAGAGTTGATTTCTCCTGAACTAAGGGCATGATTGGCCCTTTCTCTTGAGTTAACTAAGCTTGTATATCTTACACAAATATGGCTTTATCAAATACAACTTTTTACTTAGCATTGAGAGTGATGCCTCTTCAAATCAAAGGAATATTGAGGGCAATATTCCCAACAGCAAAGGAAAACATTCTGGAGGATATGGACAGCACTTTTCAAACACTCTCCCAATCCATAATGGATCAACACTCTGAAATAGAGAAAAAGATATTTGGAGAAGGAAAAAAGGGGGAGGAGAAAGTTGTCAAGCTTAGTGATAAACTAAAAGGAGCTCACATAAGGTTAAATACCAACATGGAGAATGCCCACCACCTGCTACTTACTAACCAGGAAGCAGCCCATAAGCAAGTGGTGGAAGAGGTCAATAATGCATCAAATGCAATTCCAGAAAATCTTCTAACTGTGGTTAAGAAGATAAATGATGATCATTGGATCACCAGTCTAAAGGTGTTACAAGGAATAAGAATTGCCTTAAACCTTCCTGAAAGTGGAGGTTAGATCTTAAGTTACTCTAGAGGGGGGGGGTGAATAGAGTATTAAAAACTTTTCCTTAGTTTTTATAGTGAAATTAAAATAGTGTTATATATATGTGTAAGCAGTGTGATATATATATAAGCAGAAAAACTGAATAAATAAAAGCACACAGCACAGCACAGAGAAATAAGCCTAAAGACTTGACCCTTAAACTATACAATGGGGTCAACTTGATCCTAGTCAACACATAGTGATCCTAGCCCAAATCAGTAATAGGGTTGTTCCAACAATCTCCCCCTATTTGGGTTAGGACACTATTTTACAATCATTCAAAATAATAAACAATAAGAGAATAAACAGCAGAGCATAAAATATATATCTGACAGAATGTAAATCCATTTCAGTAGATAGAATAAATCATAGTGCTCTGAGTTTAGAAATATTACAACAAAAATGTTAAAAAGACACAATAAAGTCTGAACCTTTTCATTGATTTGCAGAGGGGGCTTGAAAATGATTTTTCTGTTAGGATCTTCAGATTTCTTCTTACTCAAGTAGAGATCCTGAACTCCCAGAATGGTTTGAGATTTGCTTTGAATGACAACTGCTTGTGGGTGTTGGATCAAGAATTCTTCAGCATTGAAAAGATTCTTTGATTTATACTTTTCAAATTCTTTTCTTCTATATTCTGACATAGTTGAATACTGAGAATAATCCTTTCCTTCAGCTTTAGCTTTATTTATCTGAGCTGTGGCAACATTTTCCCTGAATCTAGCCATCTGAGCTATTTCTTCAGCTTCTGTATCAATTGGGAAATAAGGTATTTCATCAAGATCAGTGTCCTACACTGAAGGTTGGTCAAATGGAATATTTCTTTTCTTGTGCATGGATACATCAGATATATGATATTTGTATTCTGTAGAAATATTTCTGGAAGAGCTTGAAGGATGTCCTGAAGACCAAGATCTCTGATGACCACTTGTGCTAGCTGGTCTCCTTGATTGCTGAGGGGTGGACTTCTGAGAGGAGGAAAATGGTACTGTTGAGCCTGTTGCTGGAGGAGGAGGAGGATGATTATATTTGACAGGTTTGTCAGAATAATAACCAGTTTTCCTCATCTTCTTTCTTCTTTTATTCTCATTTCTGGAGAACTTCATCCAGTGTGGTGTATCTTTATCAAGAGTAATGTTATGAAGAATATAATAAGGGACATCACTATCAGGGTTGGGAGGCTTGGGGACAGCCTCTGACTTTGCTTTTCTTTCCTTTCTCTTCTTTTATAATGTATCATCAGAATCACTTTCATTATCATCCTCATTAGAGTCAGAAGACTGAATTGGATCATCATATAAGTCATTGATCAATTTAAGAGCTTTAATTGTTTGCTCTTCAGCTTCATAAGCTTCATCTTCTGCTTTTCAGATTTCATCAAAGTCTGGAATAGGGGAATCATCAAACACAAAAATTGGAACAACAAAGCCTTTGAAACTTTCTTCTGGAATAATAACTGACACTTCTGCTTGACCTTGAACTTGAACTGAATTAGTAACTGGTTCAACAATCTGAACTTCAAAACTTTTGATAATCTTTTTCAACAGAACTTTATCTATAGGAGCAGTGTATGGAACAATTGCTCTAGAATATTCATGATATTTTGGTAAAACTGAGTAAATAGAATTGAACTTAGACAGCAAATGAATAATATCTAAAGAAGGATGAATATAGATATTATTTATTTCTTCTATAACTGGTACTGTTGAAACTGTAGATAAGTCACTCATTTCTGAATCAAAATACTGAATCAAATACTGGCATTTCAGAGCCTGGGGCTTCTTGATCTTCTTCAAACACTAAGGCTTCTGAGACTTGAGCTTCTGGAGCTTCTTCATGAGACATCTCCCCCTGCCTAGCTTCAGGGAGACTTGAATCTAGGCCCCTAGAAGAAGGGACAGAAAGAGAGGAAGGAGTTGAAGATATCTTAGAAGATAATTCAAAAATTGCTAAAAGAATTGGAGCAAGTTTCGCATCCAATATGGAGTCAAGATTTGAAAGAAAATGATGAACTGGAGCCTTAGAAATTTTCTTCTTAATCAACTCAAATAGTAGTGATCCCCAGTTCACTTTCTTCTTTTCCATCAAGGCCACCATCAACGGAAATTGGTGCCTTTTGATATAATCATGACCTGTTGTTTTGCCTAACAACACCTTTCCAACCATATCTAATAAAAACTTGTATTCCAAGGACAGGTTTTTCTTAAGCAGATGATTAGGGTTTCCAGAGGAATGACCCATTTTAATCAAAGCTTCCTCATATTCATCAGAACTTATCTCTATATCATCATCACCATTCACAAAACCAAAAACTTCAGATAAAATAGTTGGGGAAAGAGAGACCTGATGTCCCGAGATTGTTCCAGTTAATCTTTCATCTTCTGGCTTAGCCGTGTAAGCCCATTCTTTGATTTCTGCGATATGTAACTTAATCCTGGTGCTCATGAACTTCTTTAGCTGTTGTTCTTCAAAAAGTTGAAGAATAACTTTGAATACTTGGTCGGACTGTGCGAATGATGCCATATCGATGTCAAATCTGGCGTCGAACTTCATGGAGTAAAGCGCGGCTTGAGAAATCGCCATTCGTACCTGCAAGAGAGAAAGATCAAGTGCAAAGGGGAACTGGAGGGAAACGATTTCTGTAGGCGCGATCTATTAAGAAATAAAATAGAGATTATATAGACCGGAGAAGGGGGAGCATTTGTGGAGCGGGGTTCGGCAAAAACCTAATAAAAGCAGAAGTCGAAAAGACTTTAGGTCTCCGTCTGACGCCGTTCGACAAAAATATCTTTTCCGTCGACCACCGATCGACAGGTGAAATTTTCTTTATCGATTCTGAAGATAAAAGGTTTTGTCGACCACCGTTCGACAAATGATTCAAATTCGTCGTCCTCCGTTCGACGAATTTTGGGGATAAATAGAAATGTTAATTTTTTAACAGATTGACTCTCCATCTATCATTCCTATTTGATTTATAAAAAAGATATGCTTCTTTTCATCTAATGGCTTGGTGAAAATGTCAGATCTTTGTAAATCATTAGAAATAAATTGTAGGCAAATTTTATTTTTATCCACATTATCCCTAAGGAAGTGGTGCCTAATTTCTATGTGTTTAGTCCTACTATGGAGAATTGGATTTAGTGCTATAGATATTGCACTAGTATTGTCACAAAATATAGTTGAATTATTTAAGTTGACACCATTGTCTAGAAGTTGATTTTGTATCCACAACATCTGTAAGCAGCAACTGCCAGCAGTTTTGTATTCAGCTTCAGCTATTGATGTGGACACATATGTCTGTTTCTTACAAAACCAAGACACAAGCCTATCACCAAGAAACTGATAAGTTCCTGATGTGCTTTTCCTGTCTACTCTGCATCCTGCATAATCTGAATCTGAGAATCCAGTTAATTCAAATTAAGATGTTGTTGGATACCAAAGACCTAGATTAGGGCAACCCTTTATATATCTCAAAATCCTTTTTAGTAAAGTTAGATGAGATTCTTTGGGGTTAGCTTGAAACCTAGCACAAATGCAGGTAGCAAACATTATGTCAGGCCTACTAGCTGTTAAATAAAGTAGTGAGCCAACAATTGCTCTATATACTTTTGAATCAACAGGTTTCCCTGATTCATCATTATCAACAACAGCATTTGAGGGCATGGGTGTTTTCATGGTGGAAGAATCAGACATACCAAATCTTTTCACTAATTCCTTAGCATACTTAGATTGGGATATGAAGATTCCATTTGGAGTTTGCTTCACTTGAAGACCAAGAAAGTATGATAACTCACCCATACTACTCATTTCAAATTTAGATTGCATTAGATTAGAAAATCTTTTGCACAAATTTGAATCAGTAGAGCCAAAAATAATGTCATCTACATATATTTGAACTAGCAATGTTTAATTTTTATGTATCCTGAAAAATAAGGTTTTATCTATTATGCCCCTACAGAAATTGTTTTCCAAAAGAAAAGTAGCTAAAGTCTCATACCATGCTCTAGGAGCTTGTTTGAGATCATAAAGAGCTTTCTTAAGCTTAAATACAAAAGAGGGTTGAGTTGGAGAGATGAAACCTGGTGGTTGTTCCACATATACTTCTTCTTTGATTTCTCCATTTAAGAAAGCACTCTTTACATCCATTTGATATACCTTGAACTTTTTATATGCAGCAAATGCAAGAAAAATTTTGATTGCTTCAAGTCTTGCAACAGGAGCAAAGGTCTGATCATAATCAATACCTTCTTCCTGTGAATATCCTTGGGCTACCAGTCTTGCTTTATTTCTCACAATATTGTCTTGTTCATCTAGCTTGTTCCTGAAGACCCATTTGGTGCCAACCACTGGATGGTCTTTTGGTCTAGGAACCAAATCCCATAGTTTGTTTGTCTCAAACTGATTGAGTTCCTCTTGCATAACAATGATCCAGTTGGGATCTTGTTCTGCATCTTGTAGAGACTGAGGTTCAATCTGAGAGAGAAAACATGTGTGCATCATATTCTGATTTACTTGATTCCTTGTATGCACACCTGCTGAAATATCACCAATCACTTGTGATATTGGATGATCTCTAACTGTGATGTGGTCAATAGTTGGAGCTGGTTCAGCAATAATTTCCACTTGGGGAATTTGTTCAGCTGCTATATTCTGTGAAGACCGATCTGCTTTTATCTGTTCTGAACTTTCAGCAAAATCTGGGAGATTTTCTTCTTCACTCTTCATCATTCTGCTGTTCAGGATTCAGAATTCCTTCTTTATGTAGAGCTAATTGATCTAGCTTCTCACATAATATAGGTACCTGCATATTTTCTATGGTATAATGAATCTTCTCCTTGTAAAACATGTTAGTTTCATCAAAAGAGACATGCATAGATTCTTCTATTTTAAGAGTAGATTTATTATAGATTCTATATGCTTTACTGACAAGTGAATATCCTAAGAAAATTCCTTCATCTGATTTTGGTTCAAATTTCCTAAGGTATTTCTTATCATTATTGTGAATGAAACATCTACAGCCAAATGCTCTAAAATAGTTAACTTTAGGTTTCTTCCCTTTAAGTAATTCATAAGGAGTCTTTCCCTTAAGTTTGTGTATCAAACTTCTATTCAGAACATAATTTGTTGTGCTAACAGCCTCTGCCCAAAAGGATAGGGGCAAATTGGCATCTGCAAGCAATGTTCTTGTTGATTCATTTAGAGTTCTATTTTTCCTTTCAACTACCCCATTTTGTTGAGGAGTTCTAGGAGCTGAGAAACAATGCCTGATACCTTCCATCTCACAGAATTCATGCATAAGAAGAAACTCAAACTCAGTACCATGATCACTTCTGATCAATGCAACTACAGTAGAGTATTCAATCTGTATGCTCTTAAGAAAGTCTGTAAGAACTTTAAAGTTATCTTACTTTTCTCTCAAAAAGAACACCCAAGTGAATCTATAGAAGTCATCTACAATAACTAAAGTGTAAGACTTCCCCCTAAAACTCTTTGTTGCTATAGGTCCAAAAAGGTCCATATGTAGCAAATATAAGATTCTAGGTGAATCACTTTTAGATAATGATTTAAAGCTATTTTTAGTTTGCTTGCCTAGTTGACATGCCCTACAAAGACCTTCTTTCTTGTATGAACCTAAGGGTAAACCTCTAACAAGATTGTCCTTAGATAATTTAGCAATGTTCCTAATGTTTACATGTCCTAATCTCTTATGCCAAAGTTCACTAGATTTGCTTACATCACTAAATAAACAAACTTCTGAAGTAGATGAATTAAAAATCACTAAATATATATTACCTTGTCTAATACCTGATAAAACAGTAATACCATCAGTAGATTTAATAAGGCAATTCAATTTATTAAATGTTACCTGATATCCTTCATTACATAATTGACTTATGCTGATAAGGTTATGCTTCAGTCCCTTTACATAAGCTACCTCTTTGAAGGTGACTTCTCCAACCTTGATTTTTCCATAGCCTTTGGTCTGTCCACAGTTGGAGTCTCCAAATATGACTTTTGGTCCAAGCTTTGCCTTGTAATTGTTCATATTTGTCTTGTTCCCTGTCATATGTTTTGAACATCCACTGTCCAAATACCATTTTTCACTTGTTCTTGGACAGCTGTGTACCTGCAAAGACATTAACATAAAATAGTTGTTTTTGACCCAGACTACCTTGGGTCCTTTTGTCTTACCACAATACTCAGAAATAAAGGACATTTCAGGCTGATCCTTGTAGCCTTGTGGATGATATCTCCTTGGAGGTATTGTCCACTCAGCAAAAGGATTTTTAGTGTGTTTAGAATTGGAATTCCTGAAATTCTGTGTATAGTGTCTGTTCGACAAATTTGGGTAAATTCGTCGATCGCCGTTCGACAGATTGAAATCTTTTTTTCGAGCTCCGTTCGACGAATTCTTCTTAATTCTATTATTCTTAACAGACTTGCTTGAAATGACTTTATTTGCTTCTACAACCTCTTTGCTCTTAGCAGATATGAATTTTATGGGTGTAGATAATATATTCTTCTTAATCAGATGTGGCTCACTTGATGAGGCACCCAAGCCCAGCTTGCTATTAAGTCTAGCATTTACTGTGCTTGTTATGTCCATCAGTTTGATGCTTCTCCCATTTAGGGATTCTTCAAACTTCTTGGCTTCAGACAACTTGCTCTCAATGAGAACAATATGTTCCCTGGAGACAGCCAAATCTTTCTTAAGATTTTTATTTTCTTCACTTATATTATTCATTTCAGCTAGCTTACTTCTGAGCGAGATTATTTCTTTCTCAGATTTCAGTAAGTCTAAGCAAAGCACTTTGAATTCAGCTTTGAATTCAACTGAGGTAAAATCAAAATTAGATAATACCTGATCTGCATCATCTTCTGCTTCAGATTCTGATTTTTCTTCAGAGTTATGTCCTGAGGCATTGATAGCCATCATGCAGAAAGTTCTTTCATCTTCATCATCACTGGAGCTGGATGAGAAAGCATCTTCTGACTCACTGGCTGAGTCATATATTGCCATCAGGCATTGGTCACTTTCCTTTGAATTTTCTTCATCATCACCAGATGAGCTGGATGATGATTCAGATTCAGTGTCACTCGAGGATTCTGCTATAAATCCTCTTCCCTTCTTTTTGTGCTTGTGGGAGGAAGACTTGCTGGAGCTTTTCTTCTCTTCTTTATCCTTTTTCTTCTCTTTCTTTTGATTTTCTGGACATTCTGTCAGGTAGTGTCCAGGTTTCCTGCAGCCATAACAAATAACCTCTTTAGGAGTTGATTTGTCATACCTTTGCTTTTCTCTTGATCTGGACTCTTTCTTTCTGAAGTCCTTCTTAGCCATTTTGTAGAATCTCTTGGCTATGAGACTCATAAACTCCTCATCTTTTGGAGTCTTTTCTTCTTCTGCATCAGCTACTTTGAAAGCTATGCTCTTTTCTTTCTTTGTTGCTGGAGATGAAGTGGATGCTTCAGCTTCCCTGGATTTAATGAGCTGCTCATAGGATTTGAGCTTGCCCAACAATGCTTCAGTGGTAATCTCATTGAGGCTTCTGGCTTCCTTGATTGGCCAGATTCTAGAATCCCATGTGCTGGGGAAGCACATTAAGATCTTGTCATTGACCTAAGTGATAGAGATCACTGTATCCAGAGATTTCAGCTCATTAATTATGAGACTGAGTCTGTTATACATGTCAGCTACTGTTTCATTTTCTCCTTTCTTAAAATTCTCATACTGAGAGATGAGATGTGATCTCCTGTCTTTCCTTTCATCAGCAGATCCCTCAACCATGTTGTTGAGAGAGATCCAAATATCTCTAGCTGAAGTACATTCAACCACTTTTTGAAATATGTCATCAGACATAGTTTGAGCCAGAATGTTCATGGCTTTAGCATCTGCACTTCTTTGTTTCTTCTGTGCTTCTGTCCATTCTGGAGGTGGGACAGCAGTGTTGTTTGTTGTTGCTTCAGTGCTTGTTGATGATGTATGTGTTGGAGGCCCTGTCAGAATAACATTGAAAATCTCTTCATCAATAGAGTTCATATAAAGCCTAATCCTTGCTTTCCACAGTGCAAACTTACTAAGATTGCACATAGGAGGTCTTGTGCTTGAATACTCCTTGTTTTGTGCCATGAGTTTTTAACAGAAAATAGATAAAGAAAAACTCTAAATTAATTTAAGATCTAATTGATCTTTGTGATCCAGGTGTTAGCCTGTAAATAAGATCAACCTCCCTTTGATACCAATTGAAAGTGGAGGTTAGATCTTAAGTTACTCTAGAGGGGGGGTGAATAGAGTATTAAAAACTTTTCCTTAGTTCTTATAGCGAAATTAAAATAGTGTTATATATATGCGTGTAAGCAGTGTGATTTATATATATAAGCAGAAAAACTGAATAAATAAAAGCACACAGCACAGCACAGAGAAATAAGCAAACACAGAGGACACAAGGAATTTATAGTGGTTCCCCAATAAATCTGGGTAGTCCACTCTTCTACCACCCTTGGTAGGAGTCCACTAGGACGGTTGATCAGGTGCCCTAACACCAAGGTGATTTTGATCAGGTGTCCACACACCACAGAGCTTTTGTTCAGGTGCTCAAAACCAACAGGATTTTTTGATCAGGTGTCTTGCCACCAAGGAGGTACACTTTTGAAGGGAGTATTAACCCTGTACAAGAGAGGTGTGAAAAGGGTTATAGTGTTCTTCTCTGTCAAGATGCTGAGAGAAGACTCTAGTGGACTTGTTGTAAAGCTCCCCATGTCTGATTGAAGTATTTGACAGATGATGGAGAAGCTTTCTCTTGAAGACACAAATCTTCTGTAGCAGATTGATCTGGAAGAAAGGATTCTTCAGATTCTTTGTTGCTCTTTATGAAGACTTGAACTTGCAGCAGATATCTGAGAGATGGATATTTGAAGAAGATGTTCTCAGAGAGGTAGAGATTGCTGCTTGAGGAGGAAGAAGAAGACTGAGAATATTTTGCTGAGTGTTCTTCTTTTTCTTTTTCTGTTCTTGTTGTTCTCTCTCTGTATTCAGTAAGAATAATTTTTAAATTCTGTCGAGAGCTGAGACAATAAAGTCTGTATTTGATATATTCTATTTTTGGAATAAAATACGCGGACTTTAATTCTTTCTTGGAACTGTGATAGAGACAAATCAACTTTTGGCAGGTCCTTTAATTCCTTAGCCGTGAAATACTCCTTTGCATTAATTGTCAACGACTATTTCTGTCTTGGAATAAGGAAAAAAAGGAATATATTCAAAGAATATAATATCCTTACTTGAATATGTCAAAATATATTGAATATATATGTTAGAGTCATCGATCTGTATTCAGAGTACTGACAAACAACTGATATTTAAGAATTAAATAATTCTGGAACTAAATTTGTCGATCTGAGCTTCAATAAGAAATTTGTCGAGCGCTGGCTGGAATTCGTCGAGCGCTGCTCAGAGAATGTCGAACACTGGCTAGAAAACTGTCGAGCGCTGGCTGGAGAACTGTCGAACGCTGGCTGGAAAAACTGTCGAGTGCTGGCAAGAATTCGTCGAGCACTGGCAGCCATCTGTCGAGCGCCGCTAGCCATTTGTCGAACGCTGGGAACTTAATTTTTCCTTAAGTTCTAGCTAATCTATCAGCCTAAAGACTTGACCCTTAAACTATACAATGGGGTCAACTTGATCCTAGTCAACACATAGTGATCCTAGACCAAATCAGTAATAGGGTTGCTCCAACACTTCCTGTATTGAATCCAAACAGACCTGAAGATTTTGACTTTCAAGGTCAATCTGAACTGATTCAATATGAGAGGGAATCAAAGAGGAGAAGGAGAGAGGGCATTCAGACTGCTGAAAAATATATGGCCCAGAAGAGAAAGGAAAGATTAGATGATCCACTCTATGAGGATGACAATCTGGAATTGGACACAATTGTAGTCAACACCTGGGTCAGCCATGGCAATCCACTCAAGGATATTGACCATGTCTACTCATCTGCTGAATGGATCAAGCACCTAGAGAGGGAGTCTCTAAGGGAAAGGATTCTCAAAGAAAATATGGTAAGAAGGGAAACTCCTATAAGGATTCCCCCAAGATACCTTCCCAAGCCATTTCTATACTTCAAAGTGAAGGAAAAGATGAAGGCTGCTGCTGAAGCTAGGAAGAGAAAATCTGAAGAAGGAGAAAGCTCTTCCCAGGGACCATCCAAGAAGACTCTACTCTTAGAAGCTCCTTAAATTATTCAATGTATAAATATGACTTGAACTGATTGTTTATGTCAGTTTTGATCATTTAAATGAAATGATATTTCATCTTCTGAAAATCATATGTGTCATTTACTGTTAGTATATGTATGTTGCACTTGAATATCTGTGTTTCTACCTTCAGTATTCTGTGCTAAGTACTTACAGTAATGAAGAAATGCTGAATCTTCACTTAATGAACATAAATGTAATACATCTTTATGTGCAGTTGACATTTGTATCTAATGATAATTCACATAGGTAAGAAACTGTTAATGTCAATAGAAATCTTCTTTATCTTCATATGTCATGAAATGCAATAACTCTCAATATCTGTGATATGACATATTCTTTGATTAAGTTGCTACTTAGCATTGGCAGGTATTTTTCCCTCTTCAAATAGGGGGATATTGTTGGGAATTTGCCCTCAAATTCCCTTGATTTGAAGAGGGGTAATCATGCAATGCTAAGTGCATGTTGTATTTGATAAAGCCATATTTCTGTAAGAAATACAGGTTCAGGTAACTCAAGAGAAAGGGTCAATCATGCCCTTAGTTGTAACACCCCGGAATTTTCAGGAATTTTTGATTCCTTCGTTGACGTCACCTTTGACGTCTGGGCGTTACTTTTAACGTCGAGTTAGCGGCGCCGTTCACCTTAGGTGAAATTTTCATTGAGTTCGGCGTTCGTTTAGTTTTTAGCAGTAATATGATAATAATAATATCATTATTATATTAAAATCATATATATATATGGTTCGTTCGATGAAAATCCTCATTTCCCCTATAATGATAACTTAAAAGCACTGTCTATATTTTCTTTTGCAATAATATATATGTTATGATGAAGTGCGACTTCATAATTAATTGTTCGTCGGCGGCAGCATACGTAGTACCAAGGCCATGTTCTCTAATTTATGTAGTTATATGGGAGCTGCGAATAAGGAAAGAAATGATGTGCGGATAGCATTTGCGTGATTTATCTATATGAGCTGCCAATGCAATTGATGTGCTAATAGCCTTGCTAATACATGGTGTGCCAATAGCTATTGTGTGGGTTAATCCTTAATAGCCTAGACTTATGTTGGGCTGCAAATAGACATCTTGGCTTGAGGTTATAAGCGGTGGATTCATTCATTCACAGCATTTTTTTTTCATTCTCTTTACCAAACTGACCAACCTCTCCTCACTTCCTCTCCCTTTCTCGACGGTGTCGCTCTAGGGCACGGCGCCGATCTCCTCCTCCGCTCCCCTTTCCTTCTCTTTCTCTCGGAAAAGCAGTGCTCTTGTGGCTGTTTAAGGACCTGTAGCTGCGGATTTTGGTTGAGCTGGAGCCTGTTCTTCGTCGCCGGGGCTAGGGCTTCTCCGATCTTGTTGCGATCCGGAGGTTCTCCGGCTCTTTTAGAGGCAAGAAAACCCTTCTTCTCCCCCTTCCTTTCCCCCTTTCCCGTTACTTTTCTAGTATGGTGCTTGTGCTGGCATTTACCTTACCCGGTTTTGATGCTTGGGGGAAGCTTGTTCTGGCAGTTTTCCCTTACTTAGTTGTTTTGAATCCCTGCTTTAGACTTAATTATTGTGTTATTTGGGAGCTTGTGCTAGCTGTTATTCATTTCTTATGGGGGCTGTTGTTATGTTCTCTTTATGGAGGGCGGATGTTATACATTCTTTATAAGGGCTGCTATGTTTAAACCAGTTGAGAGTTTCAATTTTATATGGGGTTGTTATGCTTATTCTAAATGGGGTATTTGTTGGGGCCTATTTACACCTCCAGGTTCTTGACCTTTCTTTTCGTTGGGCTGCTCCTGGAGTTGCATTTGGGGTTGATTCTTATATGTGGGGGCTGCCTCATCCTTGTTGATTTAGGGGCTGCTGTCTTTAAATTGAGGGCTGATGCTGTTTTTAAATGGGGGCTGCCTTGTTTCCCTTTTTTCTTTTTTGTTAAAGGGGAGGGCTGCTGCTGTCTTTAAAGTGGGGGCTGCCTTATATACTTGTGCCTATACTCTAATTGGGGCTGCTGTGTGCAAACCAGTTGGGATTCTTTTTAGAGGGATGCATCTATTTCTGTTTTTCTTCCTTGTCTAACTAAGGGCTGCTGTTATTGTCATTTGTGGGGGCTGCTCTTACCTTTGTCCACTATTCGGGGGGCTGTTGTATTATTATTATTGGGGGCTGCTTATATTTCCTTTTTATCTAATTGGAGGCTGCCTTGTAGAATCGGTTTGGGGCCGTGATATGCATCCTGTTTGGGGTTGTCTCTTATTTATATTCTAATTTGGGGGCTGCTACTAAGAAACCTGCCTTATATTAGTCTAATTGATGGTGAGGGCTACCCATTTCTTTCTTTCGTCTTCTTTTTCTAGTGGGGCTGCTGTTGTTGGCCTTGGTTAGGCTGCTGCTGTTGCTTTTGATGGGGCTGCCTCTTTGCCCTTGATTTGTGAGGGGGCTACTCCTTGTCAATTGAGGAATTCTCCCTGTTTTCTTCTCCCTGAGCACTTTTCTTGTTGGGGGCTGTTATATGAGGGCTGTTTTGCTGATACCTTACTTAGAGGGCTGTTGTTACCCTCTTTCCTTGTCTAACGGGGGCTACCTTTTAAAATTTGGTTTGGGGAGGCTGAAGTTGGATCCTTGGGATATTTTCTGTTCTTTTGGACTGCTTTGTATCATTCTTGTTGGATTTCATTACTTGCAAAATAATTCTGCGCGCTTCGATTACAAGTAGCTAGAAGTGGTCAATATTATGGTAGTTCTATTTGCTAACCCCCTTGGCACACTTATTTGGCCCTGTTTTATTATATGCTAGCTGCTATGGTTGGGTGAATCCTTATATCCCTCTTTTATATGCTAGCTGCTATATGTTTAGCTTTGTCCCGATCCTGGGCTACTCTTAGATGGTTTATTCTGGTTGATTTTGTTCTGGATCCTGTTTTACTTGACTACTTCTGCATATTTACTTGGCTAAATATTGTTGGACTTGTTTGCATTGGAATGATGGATATAGGGAACAATGGGGTCCTCCATCATAGTTATTTTAATAGTGGTTGGTAGGATGGGTACAGGGAACACTGGGTTCCCCCACCACCACCACGGCGCCTTTTCCTTTTTTTGGGGTGAACATCCCCTTTATGTGGGTGGATAGTGACATTGTTTTGGGTCCGCCACCACCTGTCCATGTTTGCATTATATGCCAAGTTTAGTCATGCTCTTGCTTATTGGGCTGGTTTTATGCGGGATCTTCCTAACCTTCTATTACTGAAGTCTTTATATAAGCGTATATATATAGTTATATATATGTGTATATGTATATATATATGTATTTATATACCCTCTTCAGCTTGGTTGCGTCACTAGTTACTTCTCCTGCTCTTACTTTTACCTATGCTGTTTTCTTGCACCCTTTGGGCTGAGGCATTCTTTTCTTATGGATGCCTCAGGTTCAGGTTAGTAGCTGCCGCTAGAGTTGAGCAGGGTCGCTCTGTTCGTTGTCGAGGCCTTCCCTCTCTTGTGGGTAAGGATTCAGCTCCTTTTTGTTGTAGCTTGCCTTTTGCCTGTTGCTTGTTCGCCTGCGGGTTCGTGTCAGATGTTGACGCCCGTACAGCTTGTTGTTTGGTTTACTTGCTGCTACTACTGCTAGTTTTTCTTTACTGCTACTTTTGGGTTATTTACCTACTTGCTCTCTGGGAAGCTTTATGCTAGGATGCACTAGTTACCTTATTAGTATAAAAATGTCGTTCTTGCATATCATGCTTTTAAATAAAGATCGCATACTTTGAAATTCATAGAAAAATCCTTTCTTACTATACTAAACCTAGATATGTGTATATCATTTCTAGAAATGTTTATTTTCTTGCTCATGTAGGCTAAAAGAAACAAACCTATTTTCCGCTGCGTATGTATAGTTTTCTACTTGTGGACTAGATGATCCACCAGACCGAGGGACGCGGTCCTATGCTAAAAATGAAAATTTCTCTTTTAATCCAATCACATATATGTCTTTTATAAAATTTTCGTAAAGAGTGTTTGCCTGAGCGTCTGTAGTCGTCTCCTGCAGGCGTGGCATCATGACGCGTATTTTTCCCTTGCTCTGATATTACGTATTATATTTTTGGGAAAAATGCGGGTTGTGACATTAGTTCAGGAGAAATCAACTCCTGAGAGATGAAGAATTGTCTCAGCAGAACTGCTGAGACGAAGGGTCAAATCTGCTGAGAAGAGCTCACTATCTCAGCGGATCCACTGAGACGGGAAAGGAACTGCGGATAGAAGAGATCTGGCGCGTTCGTCGAAAGCAGAACCAAGTTCGTCGAACACAGAGACAGAATAGAAGCAAGCGCTGAGACTTGGCGTGTTCATCGAACGGAGAATGGAGTTCGTCGAACACAGAGCATGACGAGTTCGTTGAGCGCAGAGTATGGTAAGTTCGTCGAACTCAGAGCTTGGCGTGTTCATCGAACACAGAGTTGGGCAAGTTCGTCGAACCCAGTATGGCGAGTTCGTCGAACGCAGAGTGCGAGTTCTTCCCGTGGCGCAAGCTGCATAAAGGAAGTGTGGGGTCCACCAGTCTCTCCCTTACTTGTCAGAAGGTTGGTTAAGAGCCGTTGAAGATCAGAGATGTATAAAAGAAGAAATTAGGGCACTTATGAATTGACTCGGTTGCGTGCCAAAAGAAATCAACTATTCCATTGATGGCTGAAGCTCTCGTTTTTCTCCTCCTGCTCACTGAACAAGGAAGAAGAAACTGAGAGAGAAAGTTAGCTCCTTTACAAGAAGGAGCAAGGTGATCTTCCATCCTTCATCTGAAGAGGAAGATCAGATAGTGGATGACATCAACTTCTCCAGCTACAAGGAAGCACAAGCTGTGCAGGAACTACAGGAGACTTCCTTCAACTGCTGTCTGCTGTAGTAAGATTTAAACTCACTTTTCTGTAGGGCAACTTACCTGAGTTTGTAGGACCATTTGGTCTGAGATTGTAGGAACCTGTGGGTTCTGAGTTGTAGGGATTTATAGCCTGAGTTGTATGGCTGAAGGCCTGAGTTTGTAGGATCTGTTGATCTGAGTTGTAGGGCTTTATTGCCTGAGTTGAAGGAGGAGGATTCCTCTGAGGTAGGACTTGGAAGGGGTCTGAGTTGTAGGATCAGTGGATGATCTGAGGTAGGGCTGTTTAGCCTGAGGTAGGGTTTGGGAAAACCTGAGAGATCCTGAGGGATCTGTGTTGTAAGCTCTTGGAGCTGAGCTTGGAGGAGTTGGCCCTATCTTACACACTGTTAGAAGGGTGAAGGGGGAAAGTGGACTACCCATAGATACACTGTCTTGGGGAACCACTATAGATGCTTGTATGCTTTCTGTGTGTTTGATCATTTGTTTGCTCTAAACCAGAAAACAGATTGACTAATTAAAAGAAAATAAAAGAAACCTATTCCCCCCCCCCCCCTCTATGTGATTTAGACTACATCCTTTATAAACTTACAGTTTAGAGACCGCAATAGACGTTTTGTTTATCCACGCTATTTTATACGGATGGGGGTGCGGTTCATTGACTAAATGCATACGAGTGATAGCGTTCTCCGAAATGACATTCATACTACTACCGCTATCTATTATTAATTTGCACCACTTCTCACCACTTTTAAAATTCAGCGAAAAGATATTCGCCCGATTATACTCATCCGACGCACATGGTGTGGCCAAAATACACCTCATAACCATCATATAAGAATCATCTTCAATATCACTCGGCTCGGCATCAGATTCATTGCCGGATTCATAGACGATCTCGGCAGGTTCAGATGTGGAGTCTAATAGTGCCAGTGGTTTATTCTTAGTGGGACACTCACTAGAGTAGTGCCCTTGGATCCCGCAAGAATAACATGTGGCATTAGTCTTACTAATCCGTCCTATCGGAACTCTCTCACCGGTGGGATTCCTGATGTTCCAAGCGGTAATGACTACAAAATTCTAATCAGTCAATCGAAACTTTCCTTTGTCCCTCATGGAGGACGAAGGTGGGGGTCCTAAAAGGGACTTTCCCTTCTGGAATGCTCGTCTCTTGGACTTGTAGGCGTTGTGCTTCTCTATGTCTAAGGCATCATTGAATGTGTGTTAAGGTCCATATGACCATAACGCAGGAGCTTGCCTTGGATATCGGGGTTGAGTCCCTTATGAAAACGAGATAGGGTAACTTCGGGCATTTCCCGGACATCACACCGCACCATCATATCTTTAAGGAGTCCCATGTACTCCGCTACCGATTTGCCCCCCTGACGATGGCTGACTAACTTGTCGAACATTTGGGTTCGGTGATACGCAGGGACATATTGGTCAGACAGGAGTGCTTTCATGGCAGCCCACCCAATTGGGGGTGCTCCATTCACGGTACCTAGACGCCTCTCTTCGTTCAACCGAACGTTTTGGCCCTACCCAGAAGCTTCATCCGTGCCACCCGCACATTCTCACCGTCCGTCAGATTTTTCCACTCAAAATAACACTCGATCTCCATAATCCAGTCTAAAAATACTTGGGGTTCACCCATACCATCGTATGACGGTGGGTCAATTTTCACGGCTCTAGTTACATCGAACTTGTGAGGTGCTCGAGGCGCTTGCTCATCATCCTAATTATGGGGATGGTTTGGTCACTCATCTCGTTGGTTGGCAGCGGGATTTCGAGGTGCCGCTTGATTTAATGATAACCCTTGTATTAACTGTGTGAGTGCATCGAACTTAGCGTTAAACTCGTCCCGAAGCTCCGCAATCGTTGTCGGAGCGTGCTCGTCCTCATGGTCGTCTGCCATGGTGGAAGCGGTTGGGAGATACTCCGTGCCAAGCCTAGTGCGCATGAACAACAGGACAAGTGATTTTTTTTTTTTTGGAATTTTGTGCAGAAATTGTTCTTTTACTAAATGCAGACCAGAATTTTTTAGATCAGGACAAAAATTTTATGAAAGACAATTTTATTCCCGCCTAATAACTAAGGTAAGTAAAATTTTTTTTATTTTATTACAGAAAATAATAAGTAGAATTTCCAGATTTTTTTTTTTTGAATTTCGCTAAAAAATGAGAATTTTAGACCGTTATTCGCAGACCGGCGAAATTTTATTTTTAAATTTTGAGTGCCAAATCGTGTGAAGATTGTGAGTGCCGGCATTCTACGAAAACCTAAGGAATGTGTCAATTTAGAAATTGACACGAACCTCCCTCTAATACCAAATTGATGTAAGCCCGACCAAATCGAACCTACACGGATGACGAAACTACGACTCTCATTACGTTCTACGCCCTCTTTAACACACACTAACGAAACGCAGCAATCACAATATATTTTATTTATCTTTCACGCTAACGTACGAGTAGCCACACCGCAAATGGTTCGGAGAATGGCTATAGGCCAAAATCCGCTCCGGCTAAAAGGAACAATATTGGTTCCGACGAGCTTGGAGTTGTACCAAAACAGATCCACCAAAGAAAATCACGATTCGAAAGTGGTAGGATCTATCCCAACTAGAAAAAAAGTGAGGGTCGCTAATCATCTCGAGAGTTATCGGAAAACCAAACGAAAACCACAGATCTATTATTAAAAAATACCGTGAAAATTTAAGCTTCGAAAATCCACGCAAAAATCGTCCACCACAAGACTGTCAAAGAAGGGAAAATCTCTTGAGTAGTAATTTTCGTTACCCCTCTCTGAAATGTAGATCCGAGATTTTGGATCCACAAGAAATGATCGCCGTCCCTCGAGATCCATAGGAAGCGCACCAAGGATGAAGAACACGTCCGTCTTCCCCGCTTCACGCCGTAGAAGATCACCCAAGCCTTTGCTTCTTGCACGTGAAACTTTGGAGCCGTGGATGAAAGGAGAACTAGAGAGATGAAAGGTGGTGGAGGAATAGTATTTAGAAGAGAATATGGAGGAAGGGAGAAGAGAGAGAGGGGGCGGCCGAACCAAAGAAGCAAGGGGAAAACCCTTTGTGGGCGGCGGCAATGAGAGAGGAAGAGGGAGAGAGGAGCTTTAGGTTTTGGGGGGGAAGTTTTAATATTGATCTCAATAATATTCTACTAACATAGATAGAGTTTTGGCCTTATATAAGGCTTATATTCAAAAGTCTAATAGCAGCCCATAACAGTGGCTAAACGCACACCACAAATTTAAAATGACAGAAATAAAATAATTAATTGCAAACCGCATAAATGGATAAACGCAGACCATAAACTAGCAAGATAAATTAATTAAATTCTTGTTGCGTGGACGAAGATTGTAGCTGTGACCGCTACGGCGCCGCAAGTCTTTGGCCGGCGGTTCATCATCATCATCTTCCGCCACTATCCCATGATCACCCAGTGCGCCATGGACGTCATCTTCATCACCAATTTGGCCATCGTGGTGGCCGTCACCATCAGGTTCGCTCCATGTCGCTTTCTAATGTGCGAGCGGCTTTGACCAACTCATTAAATCCTGCGTTCTTTAAGGCTATCAATGGTTGCCTTAAATTCTCTCTCAGACCTTGATAGAAGAGATTGTCCCTCTCTTCATCGTCTGTCATAATCGTTCCCGCATAACGACCCAACCGAGTGAACTCCTACAGATACTCGTCCACTGTCTTCTCACGCTGCACCAAATGCAAGAACTGCCGTTGCAGTGCTAACCTCGTCGAAGACGGAATATAACGCTTGAGGAAGGCGTTCCCAAACTCCTCCAGGGATGGAACGCGCCCAAGGAAATGGCGACCGCTATGATTCACCCACCACAGCTTCGCATCGCCCTCTAACATGAAACTAGCGAAGTGGGACTGCCTCTCTGCTGGGGTCTCTGCTGCCTTCAAAAATTCCTGGATCCTCTAAAACCAATCTTCGGCATCCGTTGGAGTGCCAACTCCCTTGAATGTCGGAGGATGCTAACTCAAGAAGTACTTCATAAATCGATCGCCCATCCCATACGCTCTCTCCTCTAATGGCTCTGCTTGCCTCACTCCAACCTCCGGTGTATCTGGTGTAGCCGCCGGAGTAACAGGAGTCGTAATTTGCACAACAGGCATCGGAACCTGTGGCATCGCCGCAGCTTGAGCCGCTACCATTGCTTCCGCTAGCATGCGGCAGAAAAATCAGTCGGGGACATTCCCATATTCATGAGGCCCAGAGCAGTAGCACTGCTTCCTGAAGGCTCCTCTTGACTTCTCGACGTCCCCGCATCGTCGCCAACATCCTAGTAAGCAAGGAAATAAACTCATCAAGTTCTACTCGCAAGACTCGAACACAGGGATACTCATGATCCCGCACAATACTCCTATGTGTACAACCTCTTTACGCGATCTGAATACACTAGACCTCGCAAGAATACTCAACCTGCTTTGATACCAAATTATAACACCTCCCATGTAATGACTATATAATATGGATCCGGCCGGGACCCCACAGCATATAACCGCCACAGTTTCAGTATTAAAAGATGATATAACTACCCAACTCAAAACTCAGATAACACAGCGGAAACAAAAACTAAGAAACACGGAGATTGTTCACAACTACATAGGAGTAAAACCGGCCTTAAGGCCTTACAAAACCAGTGTCCAAGTCATCAAACATTCAACACAATTAAGAAATCCCCAAAAGGGAAAAACTACCTTCCCTAAGCTACCTCGGCATGCAAGCCGGAAACAACAAAAGACAAGTACAGAAATGCAGGAAAGCAAAGTAAACGCTTCACGAAGCTTTAGACCTTTTTGGCCAGCGAGCTAGGTCCAGCGTGCGATCCTTGGCCTGCATCCAAATCACAAAGAGCGGTAAACGAGGGTCAGCTATGGCTGACCACAAACGGTGTAACAACACCCCTCCTCCCGGCCGTCTTAGCGGACCCCGGGGAACTACATCACCCTGCAAGTCAGCACTTCATATGCACATGTATATAAGGAAAAGCAACATAAATAACAGGCATGAGTGTCACAACCATTATCCACGTTTCTATGTTGAGCAAGAAATAAAAGGGGCCTACCAATACAATATGAATGCAAACCCGGGTTTCACCCAAGGCACCCTAAAGCGTATGAATCTAACACATCATCATACATCAACAGCACAGCCACGGGGTACTTGACATTTTCCCCCAAAGGGCATCGTAGCCCAAGGCCAAGAACTCACGCTGTGACCCACCGCGCCTGGCCCACCATGCCATCGGGCTTGTCTGACAGCTCACATGCTCTTGCCGCCAACACCATGCAAAACTGATGATAAGAACTCTGGCTTAGACTCCAAGCAAACGTCCCAAGGCCCTGGTATTACAATCGGGACAACGTCCACTGACTGCCTCGCCTGGCGACCGTTACCGGACTCGTCTGTTAGCACAGACGCTCTCGTCAGTTAACACTGAAGGAACTTCTCTTGCTGGGAAACTCGCCACACGTGAATTCCAACATTCACAGGATAGCCAGCCGACAACAAAGACAAAGTCGCACCTTCGCACATCACTAGGCATCACACACCTCATAATCCGCACATTATTTCCCCGCTTGAAAACCAACATTCGTTACCATACGAAACTACAAGGGCATCACGACGACGAATTCGCCGTATTCTGATTTCTAGAAAAACCCCTAAAATGCGCGTCAATCAACATCACCGAATCAGACCAACGGTCGCGAATCCGGCTTTAACCACAATGCCTAATCCACTAACTGAGCGGATTTCTAGTGCAAATCATGTCGGGGACGGACTCAATCGACCCGATGGTTCCTCTTAAACCAAGGCGACCCGAATCCCTCTCACTCGACGGATCCGATGCCAATATGCATAGATTAAGGAGGAAAAAAGGGATGTCATGCACGCATCCTAAAGACCGGGAGGAAAAATGTCGTTACCTTTTGAGATTTCCTCCTAGCCATGAGAATCTTGAAAAAGAATGGAGGAGAAGAAGCGCCTCGACGTCCCCTATGCGCTGCCGGTCTCGGATCGGCGAACGGAGCTCCGAAGCTCCAATAATAGTGGGATCTAGCTCTCTTCCTCCTCCAAACCCTCTCTCTCACTCTAGCCCTCAAAGCCAAAAGAAATGAAAGATGAAGAGGGAAAACCCTCTCAGCCCTAATTAGACCCCTCCCACGAACTCATCTGAGCTGTTAGATCAAGATCTAATCCAGACGGACGCCCAGATTTTGCTGTTTACGGATCTGGTTTTGTCAGCTACCGCGCGGAGGTAGAGCTACCGCGTCGTGCTAACTCCGCAAGCACACTATGCGTCTCAGCGGCTCCCAGCAAAGAAAGCCTAACGCCAGCGGTAGAGCTACCGCGTCGTGCTAACTCCGCAAACACACTTGCCGTCTCAGCGGCTCCCAGCGAAGAAAGCCTAACGCCAGCGGTAGAGCTGTTGGATCGGTAGGCGCCCTTAGAGGGGGTGTAACACCCTGCCAGTACGAATAGTATAACAGTAGGTCCGGTCGGGACCCCACGCCATACAAACCACACTAGCTAGGAGTTAAAAGGTGATAAACAGAAAGAACTACAACAGAGTATACTAAACACTAGCGGAAGCATAATGATTTAACATTTCATTTAGAACTGTCCACTATCATAGGAATGAAACCATAAAATAGAGTTACGGCCTTAAGGACTTACATTCACCAATGTACAAAACTCAGAACATACTTCGGCACGCAGGCCGGCAATACATGAGAAAGCAGAAAAGGGAGGCTGGCCTTCAAGGGCCAACTCAGCAAAAGGGCCACCGCCCGCTATTTCCCACTAGGCTCACCTGCACCTACATAAGAACATTCCACCAAGCGGTGGCAAACAAAGTAACGGTCAGCACAACTGACCAAATTATAACGACCTCACCCCTTTCCCGGGGTGGCGGAGCTTCTACCCGGCAAGCAAGCCATACTAGCACAAGTACTAATATAAAGAAAGTGCAACTACACAAGGTGAGGTTTCAAGCACAATCAATCTTCTAGGTTGAGCATCAAAAACGAGGGAACCTAGGTATGCACATGATGTTGGTTGGGTTCACCCGAAGGTTCCCCACAACCGCCTAAACAACCGCATGAGGCTAACAACATCAATTCCACAAAACACTCCACCGTAAGGGCCATCGCCTTAGGTGGGAAAAAGAGCTTTTGGTCGGTCTAGGTAAATCACCCTCCACGACCTCTCCCATGATCACACGGCTTCCATGAGGTAGGGACCTCTTACCGATCTGCATGGAAACGGGTTTGGTTTAGCTTTGCCCGTGCTCTAATCGTCGCGATCTAACGCACGACGCGGGTACGGCTTCACCTCGGCCCGTAAGGGTTTAGCACTTTCAAGTGCTACACAATTTATAAGCTACGCACCTAACCCCTTCGCAAGGATCTAGGCTTCACAAATACTCAACAAGGGAGATACAATACGCTCCGCATCAATTTCGTGGTGAAGCTTTGCTTCATCCAATCTCAAAGCATGGGGCTTTCGTTAGGATCTTCACAAGACGCCTGCACTTAATTCCCGCAAAACTAAGATGATTTCACGGAGTCATTCTCCAGCACGCATTCTAGGCCTAACATAAATGCAACGTCGCAAATCAAGCATCACTGATTCGGGCTCACGGCCACGAATAGGCTTCACACACAATGCCTAAATCCGCACGACTATCGGATTTTCTACATGCAATATGCCGGGGACGGACACAATCTACCCGGAGTTCCGAAGAACTTAAGGAAATCCTACACTTCACCCATTTGGTGAAAGGGATTCCTCATGCAAGCATAGAGAAATGAAGGAGAGGACAAATGACGAGTCCAAATATCGGGAGGAAGAATCGTTACCCTAGGAGCGTTCTTCTTCACCATGGATCCGAGATTCTAGACGGAGGGAAACGACCGCACCGGGCTGCACTCTCCAGATCTGGAAACGGCTCGCGAAACGGAGCTCCGTCAATGGCGGGATCTCTCCTTCTTCTTCCTTTCCTCCTTCTTCTTTCTCTAGGTTTGGAGAGAGAAAGGCTTAGAAATTATGAGGATTAACCTCCTCTCATCAGCCCTAAAGACCTCCAGCATCTAATCCTAGCCATTGGATCGGATTCCAAAAGATTTGGACAGACCGATCTCCTTCTCCGCTCAATTTCGCGAAGCAGAATAAACAGGGTGCACGATCACAGGCGCACGATCACTGGTCGTACGCGAAGAGGAGAAATGGTCGTGCGCACTACCCGAGACAGAACTCCGATTCCTTGCGAATTAACGCACGATCATTGGCGCACGATCACTGGTCGTGCGCGAAGAGGAGAAATGGTCATGCGCAGAGAACTGCTATGGAATTTTTTAGCCTATCCCAAGCGCAGCACTACCACTCCGCCTACCTCGCTGAACTACGATTTTTGGGGTGTTACAACTCCACCCCCCTTAAAAGAATTTCGTCCCGAAATTTCGAAAACAGTAATAGCAGGAATTACAGTTATAAATTACCTGAGAGAAATAGCTCGGGGTACTCCGCAAGCATCGCTTGCTCTCTCTCCCAAGAGAGCTCCTCTCGGCCGCAATTGTCCCACCGGACTTTCACCATCCGAATGGACTTGTTTCGCAACTGCTTTACTTCGGTATCTTCGATGCGTAAAGGCTTGACTTTCGTCGACAACCCACTATCAACCGGCACTTTGCCAACCGCGATGATATGAGTAGGCTCTTCAACTGTTTTCCTCAAAACTGAAATGTGAAACACGTCGTGCAGACCGCTCAGCTCTGCAGATAGTGCAAGCCGATAAGCCGCATCACCAATATGCTCCACGATCTCAAACGGTCCTAAGTACCTTGGACTGAGCTTTTTCAAGCGTCGGATCCTTGATACCCCTTTGAACGGTTTGATCTTCAAGTAAACCCGGTCACCGACGGCGAACTCTAGGTTCCTATGCTTGGCGTTGAAATATTTTCCTTGCCTATCTTGGGCAATCAATAGCCTTTCACGTACAATTCGGATCGTCGAAGTTGCTTCTCAACATCCTTTCGCTTTAATAGCTTAGTATCGCCCGTTTCTGCCAAAGACAACGGCGTCCGACACTTCTTACCATAGAGGGCCTTGAAAGGAGCCATCTGTATACTGGCTTGGTAGCTATTATTGTAGGAGAACTCGATCATATAGAGATGATCTTCCCACTTCTTTCCAAAATCTAGAGCGCACATTCGGAGCATATCCTCCATAGTCCTGTTGGTTCTCTCGGTCTGTCCATCCGTTTGCGGGTGGAAGGCCGTGCTGAACTTCAATTTCGTGCCCAACAGTTCATGGATAAGCCTCCAATCTTTCGATGTGAAACGCCCATCACGATCGCTGACGATGCTACGAGGGACACCGTGTAGTCTTACAATACTATCAACATAGAGCTTCGCTAGCTTTTCTACAGAATCATCCTTCCGGTTCGGAATAAAATGCGATACCTTCGTCAATCGGTCCACGATCACCCAAATGGCGTCGTTTCCCTGTTGTGATCTCGGCAATCCGTGCACGAAATCCATCGAGATATCATCAAACTTTCACTCCGGAATCGGCAAGGACTTCAAAAATCCACCGGGACGTTGACATTCCGCCTTCACCAATGCGCAAGTATTACACTTGGCCACGTAGAGGGCAATGTATTTCTTCATACCCGGCCACCAGAAAAGTTTGTTCATGTCCATGTACATTTTCGTGCTCCCCGGGTGGATAGAGTACTTGGTATGATGAGCCTCATACATCAACTCCGCCCGTAGAGTGCCAATGTTTGGGACGCATAATCTGCCCTCTTTCCGCATAAGGCCATCTTCGAAGGAGAAATCAGCGTTTAACCCATCAACGGTTTCCGCTTTATAGCGTTTCATGCTCTCATCTAGCTCCAATGCCTGTCGAACTCGGTTGGCAAGGTCGTATTGAACCTCCGTCCAGTTCAAGCATGCTGAAGTAGACACTCTCCTATCAACGCAAATGATCTCCATTTCTTCCAGTTCGCGGATTAGACACTCATCGTGCATAAAAATCCAATTTGCTTGAGCGGGAGCCCGACGACTCAACGCGTCCGCAACTACATTTCCCTTTCCAGGAGTATATTTGATGTCGAAGGTGTAGTCCCCCAGGAACTCCATCCACCTCCTCTGATGCATATTCAACTCCCTTTGATCCAGCAGGTACTTGAGGCTCTTGTGGTCAGTAAAGATGTCGATCTTCACGCCATACAAATAATGCCTCCAAAGCTTAAGAGCAAATACCACGGCCGCTAGCTCCAAATCATGGATCGGGTAATTCCTCTCATGAACCTTCAGTTGCCGGGAGCCGTAGGCAATTACCTTTCCGAACTGCACTGGGACACAACCCAAGCCACTCCCCGAGGCGTCGCTATAAATTTCGTAGCCTTATGTACCACATGGCGAGCATAGAATGGGCGCCATGGTCAGACGGCTCTTCAGCTCTTCAAAAGCTCGTGCGCACTCGGGCGACCAAACGAACTTATGATCTTTCCTAGTCAGTTTAGTGAGAGGAAGTGCAATCCTCGAGAAGTTTTCCACAAAGCGCCTATAATAGACGGCAAGTCCTAAGAAACTTCGGACTTCCGCTACGTTTTTCAACAAAGGCCAGGCTCGGATCGCTTCTATCTTCGACGGATCAACCGCAATTCCATCTCCACTAACGACGTGACCAAGGAATGCTACTGACGGTAGCCAAAACTCGCACTTGGAGAACTTGGCATATAGTTGACTCCTCCTCAAGGTGCTCAAAACTGCGTGCAGATGCCCTACATGCTCCTCTTTCGACTGAGAGTATACCAAAATGTCGTCGATGAAGACGATCACAAATTGATCCAAATACTCCCGGAACGTTCTGTTCATTAAGTCCATGAATACCGACGGTGCATTAGACAGACCGAACGGCATCACCGTGAACTCATAGTGCCCAAAGCGGGTACTGAACGCTGTCTTTGGAATGTCACATTCCCTTATCCGCAGTTGGTAATAGCCGGACCTTAGGTCCAGTTTGGAGTATACCGTCGACCCAACCAGTTGGTCGAATAAATCATCGATTCTTGGAATCGGATATCGGTTCTTCTCGGTCAACTTGTTTAGCTCTCGATAATCAATACATAGACGCAAGCTCCCGTCCTTCTTTTTCACAAAGAGGACCGGTGCACTCCAAGGCGATGAACTTGGACGTACGTAGCCTTGCTCTAGCAGCTCTTGCAATTGAACCTTCAGCTCTGCCAATTCCTTTGCGCTATCCGGTACGGTGAGCGGGCCACAGGTTTGGCACCTGGCACCAACTCGATACAGAAATCAATCTCCCGATGAGGCGGAGCCCTAGGGAATTTGCTAGGAAACACATCGGCGTACTCCGCTACAACTGGGACATCACATAACCTGGGCTTTGGCTCCGAAGCCTCCAACAAGGTGAAGAACAACTCGGCGCCTTTTCTCACCGCCTTAACCACTTGGAGAGCAGACATCAGCGTCTTGCTCGCTCCTCGCATACCGGCAAACGTGGTTTCTCCATCGGTGTTCCTTCCCAGAGTGATCTCCTTTGAATTGCAATCTATGCATGCTCGCTGCTCCGAGAGCCAGTCCATGTCGAAGATCACATCGAATTCAGCTAACGGTAATAACGACGCTTCCAAGTCGAAATCCTGACTTCTGATCCGCACCTTCACACGGCTCTTCCTATCCGCACTCATGCGAGATCCATTGGGTAGAACTACTTCCAATCTATCCTCTACAAAGGTAGACGGCACTCCGATTCGCACCACGAAGTCCTCAGACAGAAAAGAGTGCGATGCACCCGTATCAAATAGAGCTCTCGCCGGATAGTTGAAAATTAGGACAAAGCCTAATTGCACACGAATAAAACATACAGTTGCACAACAGTATAATCACAAATAGCTATGTAAAAGCTAACTTTTAATTCATACCTGTGACGACATCAGTTTGTCGTATAGCTTCTTGCTGGCCAAGCGAATAGACTCTAAGTTGAGTCGGAATAAGGTGCTGGGAAGCCGAAGATTCCACAGCTTTACCCTTTTCCGCAGCACGAGCATAGTCCAACGCTCGGTTCTCTGCCTTCGGGGGACCACTTAGACACACTGCGGCCTTGTGTCCCACCTTCCCGTAGGTGAAACACGTGATAGGACCCCGCACAGTCATTGCTCCCGAAACATTTGAGCGAGTTTGCTCCGCCGATTTGAACTTCCTTTTGTTCTTTCTGAACTCTGACTTGGACTGAGAGGCCGGCACATGAAACTCAGGTTTCTTTGCCACGGCTTTTGCTTGTACCCTCTTCATGTCCAACTCTAGGGATCTGGCAGTTTGGACCATCACATGGAAACCTAACGTCATTGGGCCTGCAAGGAGCAGCCTCAACTCGTCCGGAAGACCTTCATAGAACTTGTTCGTCTTTGTCTCTTCATCTTCCATCATAGGCCCCGCATATCGACCCAGTTTAGTGAACTCATGCAAGTACTCATCCACCGAGCTGTCGCCTTGAGTTAACTTCAGAAACTGGTTCTGCAATGCGATGCGTTGGGCAGAAGGAATATACCTTTGAAGAAATGACTTTGAGAACTCCGCTATCGTGATCTCGGTAATCTCCTTGCCTCCAAACTTGTGCACTTCATGTTCGTCCCACCAACGCTCTGCCTCTCCGTTAAGGAGGAAGGTGGCTAAAGTGACCATCATAGCTTCTTCTGTTGTTGTCGCCTTTAGAGTTTTTCTAACAGTTGACAGCCAGTCCTCCGCCTCCATTGGGGATCCGGTCCCAGAGAAAGTTGGAGGGTGGAAGCTTAGAAAGTGTTGCAGTTGTTGATCACGTGCTCGCGCAACGGCTACACGCTCTACAGGACGCTCCACCCTTTGCACCACCGCAGGTTCCACTGCAGCCACTGGCACAGGGGTCTCAACCCTCGGTTCCACCGCAGGTTCCACTGCAGGTTTGATCACCGGGGCCGCATCTGTATTAGGCGTAGCAGGTTGTGCAAGCCTTTGCAGTTGAGCATTGATCATCGCGAAGACAGCTTCTGCGATTAAACTGATCATCTCAGCAGGAGGAGTGGTCGCTGGCACTTCAGCCGACCCACTACTTTCAGCAGTGTTACGGGGTTGAGACGGCCCTGCACCACTCCTAGTCACCTATAATCGTGTAAGACACAATTTAGTGACTGAAAACATAGCAAACAACAATCATGGAACGCTCAGATTCCGCAAACAAGTATGTTTTTTCCATTCCTAAGTGGACATTCTTATTAGTTTTTGTCGTTTTAGGTAAATGCACATCCCGTGCACACCACCCCTTAAAAGGAATTCGTCCCGAATTCGCTAAACTACGGATCGACGCCTTAAGTCCGATACCAAATTGTAACACCCTGCCAGTACGAATAGTATAACAGTAGGTCCGGCCGGGACCCCACGCCATACAAACCACACTAGCTAGGAGTTAAAAGGTGATAAACAGAAAGAACTACAACAGAGTATACTAAACACTAGCGGAAGCATAATGATTTAACATTTCATTTAGAACTGTCCACTATCATAGGAATGAAACCATAAAATAGAGTTACGGCCTTAAGGCCTTACATTCACCAATGTACAAAACTCAGAACATACTTCGGCACGCAGGCCGGCAATACATGAGAAAGCAGAAAAGGGAGGCTGGCCTTCAAGGGCCAACTCAGCAAAAGGGCCACCGCCCGCTATTTCCCACTAGGCTCACCTGCACCTACATAAGAACATTCCACCAAGCGGTGGCAAACAAAGTAACGGTCAGCACAACTGACCAAATTATAACGACCTCACCCCTTTCCCGGGGTGGCGGAGCTTCTACCCTGCAAGCAAGCCATACTAGCACAAGTACTAATATAAAGAAAGTGCAACTACACAAGGTGAGGTTTCAAGCACAATCAATCTTCTAGGTTGAGCATCAAAAACGAGGGAACCTAGGTATGCACATGATGTTGGTTGGGTTCACCCGAAGGTTCCCCACAACCGCCTAAACAACCGCATGAGGCTAACAACATCAATTCCACAAAACACTCCACCGTAAGGGCCATTGCCTTAGGTGGGAAAAAGAGCTTTTGGTCGGTCTAGGTAAATCACCCTCCACGACCTCTCCCATGATCACACGGCTTCCATGAGGTAGGGACCTCTTACCGATCTGCATGGAAATGGGTTTGGTTTAGCTTTGCTCGTGCTCTAATCGTCGCGATCTAACGCACGACGCGGGTACGGCTTCACCTCGGCCCGTAAGGGTTTAGCACTTTCAAGTGCTACACAATTTATAAGCTACGCACCTAACCCCTTCGCAAGGATCTAGGCTTCACAAATACTCAACAAGGGAGGTACAATACGCTCCGCATCAATTTCGTGGTGAAGGTTTGCCTTCATCCAATCTCAAAGCATGGGGCTTTCGTTAGGATCTTCACAAGACGCCTACACTTAATTCCCGCAATACTAAGATGATTTCACGGAGTCATTCTCCGGCACGCATTCTAGGCCTAACCTAAATGCAACGTCGCAAATCAAGCATCACCGATTCGGGCTCACGGCCACGAATAGGCTTCACACACAATGCCTAAATCCGCACGACTATCAGATTTTCTACATGCAATATGTCGGGGACGGACACAATCTACCCGGAGTTCCGATGAACTTAAGGAAATCCTACACTTCACCCATTTGGTGAAAGGGATTCCTCATGCAAGCATAGAGAAATGAAGGAGAGGACAAATGACGAGTCCAAATATTGGGAGGAAGAATCGTTACCCTAGGAGCGTTCTTCTTCGCCATGGATCCAAGATTCTAGATGGAGGGAAACGACCGCACTGGGCTGCACTCTCTAGATCTGGAAATGGCTCGCAAAATGGAGCTCCGGAGCTCCGTCAATGGCGGGATCTCTCCTTCTTCTTCCTTGCCTCCTTCTTCTTTCTCTAGGTTTGGAGAGAGAAAGGCTTAGAAATTATGAGGATTAACCTCCTCTCATCAGCCCTAAAGACCTCCAGCATCTAATCCTAGTCATTGGATCGGATTCCAAAAGATTTGGACGGAACGATCTCCTTCTCCGCTCAAATTCGCGGAGCAGAATAAACAGGGTGCACGATCACAGGCGCACGATCACTGGTCGTGCGCGAAGAGGAGAAATGGTCGTGCGCACTACCCGAGACAGAACTCCAATTCCTTGCGAATTAACGCACGATCATTGGCGCACGATCACTGGTCGTGCGCGAAGAGGAGAAATGGTCGTGCGCAGAGAACTGCTATGGAATTTTTTAGCCTATCCCGAGCGCAGCACTACCACTCCGCCTACCTCGCTGAACTACGATTTTTGGGGTGTTACAGGGGGGTGAATAAGGGTTTTTAAAAACTTATATTATATTTCGAAAAGTTTTGAAATAATGCGAGATTAAGACAATAAGAAGTCAAGTAAAACAATTGAAATAAATAGAGACATGCTTTATTAATATCAAATAGGGTTTTACAAAAGTTGATTTCTATAACGCTAGAAATCAGTGGCGATGAATAGTAGACTCTTTTTGTATTCTATCCCGACTCACATCCCCACGAACCGGTGGCCCTAGCCTATCCTCCCCGGATTCGGCCTCAAGCCGCTCTAGCCAACTCTTCCCCGGATAGGGCCTCGAGCACCCCCTAGACCTACACCCGAGACCTAGTCGCCAACACGAGGCGAATTTCTGCCCTAAGTCCTACCCAGACCTAGTCGCCAACACGAGGCGAATTTACTACAGGATTTAAAAGAAAAGATTTGAAATAAAAAGACAATAATATAAAACTCCCCATATGGATCTCTTGGAGAAGTGGACGAAGGCCCGTAGAGTATGATCGTAGTCGATGCGGTCTTTCATCACGATGATGACGCGTGTTGAAATCTTCTCCACGGATCTCCTTAAGCCTTTATGGATTTGTGGGAGTATCTCTCTGAACCTTCCTCTGTATGTTGTGGCACGAAGCTCTGGAATTTTGGATCTAAAGAGGATGAGGAAGACGGAGCCAAGGGGTCCTTTTTTATAGCCTTGGAGCTAGCGCCTGCGCTAGTGCTCCCGCCGGCGCTATCCCATTTTAGGACATATTCTGCGCGGCAGAATCTTCAATCTGAGGAAACAATTCTCTCTTGCCTTCTGTGCTCCGCGCTACTGCCTGCGCTATCGGATACCGCCATGTGCTATCTCCTTCTATATGTGCTCCCGGAATTGCGCAAACGCAAGATCGAACGCAAGATCTATTTCGTCGAGCGCAGCTAACAGTTCATCGAGCGAACGCTATGATGAGCATTTCGTCGAGCGCAGCTAACAGTTCGTCGAGCGAACGCTAGCGCCAGCGCTAGTACTAGCGCGCCGCGGTAGAGTAAGCAGTTCGTCGAGCGCCAGTCTGCATCTCAGCGGTTCCTTAGCGCTAGCGCCAAGTGTTAGTTGATACCGCCGGCGCTAGAAGGAGTTTTGGATTTGATGGCTCAAATTTGTTGGCAACCTTCTTATGTAATCCTTGAGTCATGTGGACTTTGTTATCCTGCACACTTAAACACATAAGATCAAATACACATATGATTTGTTATTCTCAAACCTAGGAGATGCGGAAGACCATGTTCCAACAAACTCCCCCTTTTGATAATAACAAATCCATTAATGATAAATCAGAGCATTAATATATAAGCATGATGAAACTTACTTGTGTGTGTGTGTGAGTGATGACTTAGGATAATTATCGATTTCAGCATTTAGAATTGCTCCCCCTAAATACATGCTCCCCCTAAGTGAATGCTCCCCTAATATGTAAGCTATCATCTTAATTAAGCATGTTAGTTTTATATTTTGATAGCAGAATATATTTATCATTTTAGTTCTCCCCCTTTTGTTATTAGCAAAAGTGGGTAAGGAGACGCCACTTAAAAGTTGATAATAAGATAAAGGCATGATCGAGCTTTTTAGAGAGAATGATAAGGAGTTTTAGAATAATTTTTATAGAGATAGATCAGAGTTTGTAGCTTAAAGATGAACAATATAACATTTGCCAAGTAATCATATTATAATGTTAGTTTTCTCCTTTATATAAGAGTTTTAAGCATAAAAATGTAATGATTTCCAAGTAACCAATCTACCCAGACAATATGTCTACACCCTAGCCCCGTACTAAGTGACGGATGGGCATGAGGAGTTGCAAACATGCCATAGGTTGGGGTGTTAGTCCCATATGCAAACACTAGACAAAACTCAACCTATCACTCTTTCCCCCCAGTGCCTCGCAAGGCCCCACTGGAACCCTCCCCGGTTAAGGACGAGACATGACTAGAGATAAAGGTTATCTAATGTCTACAACCCTACACCCCCGCTATGGTGAGATATGTAATCATGGATAATAATTATTAGAACCATTAGGTGTTGAAATCGATTTCTCGGTCTCTGTGGAGTTCGGGGCCCTCAGCAAGCCGAGGGGCGACCAACCCTTACTCCTCCCAAGGGAGAGCTCTAGGTTGAAGGTTGAGGAACTATGGACTGGACCAAGGGCATAGTGGGGAGGTCCCTCCACATACCCGGAAGCCCCTTAGGAACTTCCCCTCCCAAGCCACTACTAAGCTTGGGCACCACTGGAGGCTCTCCTCACCCACTAGAGAGACTTGGGGAGGAGAGAGAGAGGGAGAGAGCTAGCCTAGAATAAGCCTGCCTCCAAATGGTGCCCCCTTGGTCCTATTTATAGGATTCTGGATTTGGGCTGCAAGTAACCAAAAACTGGTGCCCGAAGTTACCAAAATACCCCCGAAAATGGCTGCGGATAGTCAAATCCCGCTGTTCTGAGGCGCTAAACGCAGATCATCCCCCCCCCCCCCCCCGGAACTGGGCGAGAGGGGGCATCTCGCGGGGCTCGGCGAGCCCCCTAACTGGGGTGGGGCGAGACCCGGGGGTCGGCCCTCCTGCTGGTCTCGCCCCTCTGCTGGGGCTGGGCGAGACCCAGGCAGGGGCGGCCCCCTTGCTGGTCTCGCCCCTCTGCTGGGGCTGGGCGAGACCCAGGAAGGGGCGGCCCCCCTGCTAGTCTCACCCCCCTGCTGGGGCTGGGCGAGACCCAGCCAGGGGCGGCCCCCTTGCTGGTCTCACACCTCTGCTGGGGCTGGGCGAGACCCAGGCAGGGGCGGCCCCCTTGCTGGTCTCGCCCCTCTACTGGGGCTGGGAGAGACCCAGGCAGTGGCGGCCCCCCTGCTAGTCTCACCCCCTGCTAGGGCTGGGCGAGACCCAGCCAGGGGCGGACCCCTTGCTGGTCTCGCCCCTCTGCTGGGGCTGGGCGAGACCCAGGCAGGGGCGGCCCCCCTGCTAGTCTCACCCCCCTGCTAGGGCTGGGAGAGACCCAGCTAGGGGCGGCCCCCTTGCTGGTCTCACCCCCCTGCTGGGGCTGGGTGAGACCCAGCCAGGGGCGGCCCCTTTGCTGGTCTCGCCCCTCTGCTGGGGTTGGGCGAGACCCAGGCAGGGGCCGCCCCCCTGCTAGTCTCACCCCCCTGCTGGGGCTGGGCGAGACCCAGCCAGGGGCGGCCCCCTTGCTGGTCTCACCCCCCTGCTTGGGGCGGGGGCGAGTGGAGCTCGCCCCCTACTTAAGGGTCTCGCCCCCTCCTGCTGGGGGCGCGGGGGGTGAGTGGAGCTCGCCCCCCTGCTGGGGGTGGGAGAGCGAGAGGCCTCTACCTCCAACGCTCGCCCTCTTCTCTCCCTACCCTGGATCCTGCTGAGGAACGATGTTCCAAAATGCCTCTTGGCTCGAGTACCTACTCGGCGAATACAGGGTTGTACACAATCCCCGCTCTTTTCGAGCGAGGTACACGCTCGGAAAGAAATGTCCAACCCTGCATATTCGACGAGTGTCGATGGGAACCCGGTTATCGGTGCTATCTCGAAAAAAACACAGCGCCTCCCCGAGAGGTCCTCCAACTCTGCCGGCCAGAGAGAGCCCGGCTAGCGGGACCACCTTGGGGGAAAAATACCTAGCCTCCCCGAGAGGTCTTCCAACCCTGCCGGCTAGTGAGAGCCTGGCTAGCGAGACCACCTCGGGAAAAATACCTAGCCTCCCCGAGAGGTCTTCCAACCCTGCCGACTAATGAGAGCCCGGCTAGCGAGACTACCTCGGTAAAAATAGCTAGCCTCCCCGAGAGGTCTTCCAACCTTGCCGACTAGTGAGAGCCCAGCTAGCGAGACCACCTCGGGAAAAATACCTAGCCTCCCCGAGAGGTCGTCCAACCCTGCCGACTAGTGAGAGCCCGGCTAGCGAGACCACCTCGGGGAAAAATACCTAGCCTCCCCGAGAGGTCCTCCAACCCTGCCGACTAGTGAGAGCCCGGCTAGCGAGACCACCTCGGGAAAAATACCTAGCCTCCCCGAGAGGTCTTCCAACCCTGCCGACTAGTGAGAGCCCGGCTAGCGAGACCACCTCGGGAATAATACCTAGCCTCCCCGAGAGGTCTTCCAACCCTGCCGGCTAGTGAGAGCCCGACTAGCGAGACCATCTCGAGGGAAAAATACCTAGCCTCCCCGAGAGGTCTTCCAACCCTGCCGACAAGTGAGAGCCCGGCTAGCGAGACCACCTCGGGAAAAATACCTAGCCTCCCCGAGAGGTCTTCCAACCCTGCCGGCTAGTGAGAGCCCGGCTAGCGAGACCACCTCGAGGGAAAATACATAGCCTCCCCGAGAGGTCTTTCAACTCTGCCGGCTAGTGAGAGCCCGGCTAGCGAGACCTCCTCGGGAGAAAAACATACAGCCACCCTGAGTGGTCTTCCAACCCCGCCGGCTAGCGAGAGCCCGGCTAGCGAGACCATCTCGGGAGAAAAAGAACATAGCCTCCCTAGGAGGTCAACCTGCACCTGCCGGCTAGTGAGAGCCCGGTCAGCAGGATCATCCGGGGCAATCCAGCACCAGGACTTGCACATCTCGCCAGCCTCTCCGCGAGATCAACCTGACCCACCAGCTAGTGAGAGCCCGGCGGCGGGATCATCCGGGGCAATCCAGCACCAGGGACTTGCACATCTCGCCAGCCTCTCCGCGAGATCGACCTGACCCACCGGCTAGTGAGAGCCCGGCAGCGGGATCATCTGGGGCAATCCAGCACCAGGACTTGCACATCTCGCCAGCCTCTCCGCGAGATCAACCTGACCCACCGGCTAGTGAGAGCCCGACAGCGGGATCAACCGGGGCAATCCAGCACCAGGGCCTTGCACATCTCGTCAGCCTCTCCGCGAGATCAACCTGACCCACCGGCTAGTGAGAGCCCGGCAGCGGGATCATCCGGGGCAATTCAGCACCAGGGACTTGCACACCTCGCCAGCCTCTCCGCGAGATCAACCTGACCCACCGGTTAGTGAGAGCCCGGCGGCGGGATCATCCGGGGCAATCCAGCACCAGGGACTTGCACATCTCGCTAGCCTCTCCACGAGATCAACCTGACCCACCGACTAGTGAGAGCCCGGCAGCGGGATCATCTGTGGCAATCCAGCACCAGGGACTTGCACATCTCGCCAGCCTCTCTGCGAGATCAACCTGACCCACCGGCTAGTGAGAGCCCGGCAGCGGGATCATCCGGGGCAATCCAGCACCAGGCACATGCACACCTCGCCAGCTTCTCCGCGAGATCAACCTGACCCACCGGCTAGTGATAGCCCGGCGGCGGGATCATCCGGGGCAATCCAGCACCAGGGACTTGCACATCTCTCCAGCCTCTCCGCGAGATCAACCTGACCCATCGGCTAGTGAGAGCCCGGCAGCGGGATCATCCAGGGCAATCCAGCACCAGGGACTTGCACATCTTGCCAGCCTCTCCGCGAGATCAACCTGACCGACCGGCTAGTGAGAGCCTGGTAGCGGGATCGTCCGGGGCAATCCAGCATACAGAATTTGTCACCTTGCCAGCCTCTCAGCGAGATCAACCTGACCCACCGGCTAGTGAGAGCCCAGCAGCGGGATCGTCCGGGGCAATCCGGCACTAGGGACTTGCACATCTCGCCAGCCTCTCCGCGAGATCAACCTGACCCACCGGCTAGTGAGAGCCCGGCGGCTGGATCATCCGGGGCAATCCAGCACCAGGGACTTGCACATCTCGCCAGCCTCTCTGCGAGATCAACCTGACCCACCAGCTAGTGAGAGCCCGGCGACGGGATCATCCGGGGCAATCCAGCACCAGGACTTGCACATCTTGCCTGCCTCTCCGCGAGATCAACCTGACCCACCAGCTAGTGAGAGACCAGCGGCGGGATCATCCGGGGCAATCCAGCACCAGGACTTGCACATCTCGCCAGCCTCTCCGCGAGATCAACCTAACCCACCGGCTAGTGAGAGCCCGGCGGCAGGATCATCCGGGGCAATCCAGCACCAGGACTTGTACATCTCGCCAGCCTCTCCGCGAGATCAACCTGACCCACCGGCTAGTGAGAGCCCAACGGCGGGATCATCCGGTGCAATCCAGCACCAGGGACTTGCACATCTCGCCAGCCTCTCCGCGAGATCAACCTAACCCACCGGCTAGTGAGAGCCCGGCGGCGGGATCATCCGGGGCAATCCAGCATAAAGAACTTGTCACCTTGCCATCCTCTCCGCGAGATCAACCTGACCCACCGGCTAGTGAGAGCCCAGCAGCGGGATCGTCCGGGGCAATCTGGCATAAAGAATTTGTCACCTTACCAGCCTCTCCGCGAGATCAACCTGACCCACCGGCTAGTGAGAGCCCGGTAGCGGGATCGTCCGGGGCAATCCAGCAAAAAGAACTTGTCACATTGCCAGCCTCTCCGCGAGATCAACCTGACCCACGGCTAGTGAGAGCCCAGCAGCGGGATCGTCCGGGGCAATCCGGTAAAAAGAATTTGTCACCTTGCCAGCCTCTCCGCGAGATCAACCTGACCCACCGGCTAGTGAGAGCCCAGCAGCGGGATCGTCCGGGGCAATCCGGCAAAAAGAATTTGTCACCTTGACAGCCTCTCCGCGAGATCAACCTGACCCACCGGCTAGTGAGAGCCCGGTAGCGGGATCGTCCGGGGCAATCCGGCAAAAAGAACTTGTCACATTGTCAGCCTCTCCGCGAGATCAACCTAACCCACCGGCTAGTGAGAGCCCGGTAGCGGGATCGTCCGGGGCAATCCAGCATAAAGAACTTGTCACATTGCCAACCTCTCCGTGAGATCAACCTGACCCACCGGCTAGTGAGAGCCCGGCAGCGGGATCATCCGGGGCAATCCAGCATAAAGAACTTGTCACATTGCCAGCCTCTCCGCGAGATCAACCTGACCCACCGGCTAGTGAGAGACCAGCAGCGGGATCGTCCGGGGGAATCCGGCAAAAAGAACTTGTCACATTGCCAGCCTCTCCGCGAGATCAACCTGACCCACCGGCTAGTGAGAGCCCGGTAGCGGGATCGTCCGGGGCAATCCAGCATAAAGCATTTGTCACCTTGTTAGTCATAATATTGTATGTAAGAAAAAACTAAGTTTGGAAACAAACCCCCCAACTTCTTGGAGACCGGGTGAGTGGGGGAAAGCCTCCTCATCGTAGAAGTCACAGTAAGGTAACTCAACCATATCTCTTCCTTTCCCTCTTCTTTCTGCTTTCCTGGCTCTCCTCCTCCTTCCCCCGCTAATCACCATAGTTTGTGGAGGCGGTGGAGAGGGTTTGTTCGATCCCTGCCTCCAACTCGATCGGTTGGCTCTTTTCCTTTGAAAACCCTTTCTTCCCTGCTCTCACGGAGTCGACTTGCTGGCCTCTGCGCTCGTCGAGCTATTGGATGGTCATCACCCGGGGTGGTCTCGCCCACCTACATTCACTCGACCCCTATTGGAGCGGGTCGAGTGGGGGCCGGATGCTTCCCCGTTCGCCCCACTTTGGGGCTGGGATAGAAGGGGCGGGGCGAGCTGGGCGGGCGCCTCCCTCCTGAGCTCGCCCCCTTGAAGGGGCGGGGCGAGCTGGGAGGGCGTCTCCCTACTGAGCTCGCCCCCTTGAAGGGGCGGGGCGAGCTGGGAGGGCGCCTCCCTCTTGAGCTCGCCCCCCTTGAAGGGGCGGGGCGAGCTGGGAGGGCGCCTCCCTCCTAAGCTCGCCCCCTTGAAGGGGCGGGGCGAGATGGGAGTGCGCCTCCTTCCTGAGCTCTCCCCCTTGAAGGGGCGGGGCGAGCTGGGAGGGCGCCTCCCTCCTGAGCTCGCCCCCTTGAAGGGGCGGGGAGAGCTGGGAGGGCGCCTCCCACCTGAGCTCGCCCCCTTGAAGGGGCGGGGCGAGCTGGGAGGGCGCCTCCCTCCTGAGCTCGCCCCCTTGAAGGGGCGGGGCGAGCTGGGAGGGCGCCTCCCTCCTGAGCTCACCGCCTTGAAGGGGTGGGGCGAGCTGGGAGGGCGCCTCCCTCCTGAGCTCGCCCCCTTGAAGGGGCGGGGAGAGCTGGGAGGGCGCCTCCCTCCTGAGCTCACCCCCTTAGGGATGAGTGAGTGGGGGGTATGGCACCTCCCCACTCCACCTCCACCGGTACCTCTTTCCTGGACTGTTGGCCGAAAGTTCCCTCGACCACCTGCTGGGGCGGGATCTCCGGACCATTTCTTCTGCCTCTGACTATCATGGCGAAAGCAACCTGGACAATTTGTAAGACCTCTTGCTTGAAATTTTCGAACATCTCCAACGTCACCCCAGCCACCGGGGGCTGGGAGTGACTTGGGTTCGATCTTTCTCCACCTCCGTCCATAGAGCTCATCTTGAGAGTTTCTTGAATCGGTCACACTCCACGCTCACTGCACCATAATGTTGAAACCGATTTCTCGGTCTCTGTGGAGTTCGGGGCCTTCAGCAAGCCGAGGGGCGACCAACCCTTACTCCTCCCAAGGGAGAGCTCTAGGTTGAAGGTTGAGGAACTATGGACTGGACAAAGGGCTTAGTGTGGAGGTCCCGCCACATATCCGGAAGCCCCTTAGGAACCTCCCCTCCCAAGCCACTACTAAGCTTGGGCACCACTGGGGGCTCTCTTCACCCACTAGAGAGACTTGGGGAGGAGAGAGAGAGAGGGAGAGAGCTAGCCTAGAATAAGCCTGCCTCCAAATGGTGCCCCCTTGGTCCTATTTATAGGATTCTGGATTTGGGCTGCAAGTAACCAAAAGCTGGTGCCCGAAGTTTCCAAAATACCCCCGAAAATGGTTGCGGTTAGTCAAATCCCGCTGTTCTGAGGCGCTAAATGCAGATAGTCCCCCCCCCCCATAGAACTTGGCGAGAGGGGGCATCTCGCGGGGCTCGGCGAGCCCCCTAACTGGGGTGGGGCGAGACCCGGGGGTCTGCCCCCCTGCTGGTCTCACCCCTCTGCTGGGGCTGGGCGAGACCCAGGCAGGGGCGGCCCCCTTGCTGGTCTCGCCCCTCTGCTGGGGCTGGGCGAGACCCAGGCAGCGGAGGCCCCCCTGCTACTCTCACCCCCCCTGCTGGGGTTAGGCGAGACCCAGCCAGGGGCGGCCCCCTTGCTGGTCTCGCCCCTCTGCTGGGGCTGGGCGAGACCCAAGCAGGGGCGGACCCCTTGCTGGTCTCGCCCCTCTGCTGGGGCTGGGCGAGACCCAGGCAGGGGCGGCCCCCCTGCTAGTCTCACCCCCCTGCTGGGGCTGGGCGAGACCCAGCCAGGGGCGGCCCCCTTGCTGGTCTCGCCCCTCTGCTGGGCTGGGCGAGACCCAGGCAGGGGCGGCCCCTCTGCTAGTCTCACCCCCTGCTAGGGCTGGGCGAGACCCAGCCAGGGGCGGCCCCCTTGCTGGTCTCACCCCCCCTGCTGGGGCTAGGCGAGACCCAGCCAGGGGCGGCCCCCTTGCTGGTCTCGCCCCTCTGCTGGGGCTAGGCGAGACCCAGGCAGGGGCGGCCCCCCTGCTAGTCTCACCCCCCCTGCTGGGGTTGGGCGAGACCCCCCCCAGGGGAGGCCCCCTTGCTGGTCTCACCCCCCCTGCTTGGGGCGGGGGCGACTGGAGCTCGCCCCCTACTTAAGGTTCTCGCCCCCTCCTGCTGGGGGCGCGGGGGGTGAGTGGAGCTCGCCCCCCTGCTGGGGGTGGGAGAGCGGGAGGCCTCTACCTCCACCGCTCGCCCTCTTCTCTCCCTACCCTGGATCCTGCTGAGGAACGATGTTCCGAAATGCCTCTTGGCTCGAGTACCTACTCGGCGAATACAGGGTTGTACATTAGGCATTTAAATTTAGTGATAAGTTAATAGCCTATGGGTTTATATTTTTATATGAATTTATGAAAACACTCACATAGCTATTTTGTAATCCATTAGTGAATCAGAGTTTTTAGCAAAAAAATATTCATGTTTAGAGTAACCAATATAAAGTTTACCAAGCAAGTCTACAACTTGTTGAAAGAAAGGAATGTTAAGATTCAAGTGATGATGCACACAAAATAAAAGACTTGAAGTAAGCATGAAAGCGTAAGGTAAAACAATTATATGGTTATGATTCGGAAGACTTATAGAAATACAAGAAACATCTTATTGTAATCAATGATGATCCATAAAAAGATATATGAGTTAAATTTCAAAAAGAAGATGTTTTGTAAATCATTTTTCAATTAAAATCTTTGAGTTTGACAATAAAGTAACCAAGCATGAAATAATAATGTTATCAAAAAGAGATTACTACAATGTTACTTTAATTCACAATTTCAAAACATACCAAACATTGTAAAAAGCATGTTAGGTTATCTAGTGCATTTCATAAATAAAGAGTAGTATAGAATTTGCATTAGGATCCAATACTCATGAGAAGAAGTGTTATGGAAGATAATGATGTGCACATAATTGTATTTTGAGTAGAGTAAACAAATGTTTTAATCAAAAATACAAGAAATATGTCAAGTAAAGAGCACAATAAAACACAAATAATTTTACTTCCACATACTTTAATGCACAAACAAAATGTACAACTACCAAGGTGCTTTGCACACACAATGCTCATTAAGACTTATCATGGTGCAAAGTAGTGCTTGGGGGATCACATATTTTATTTTAATATGGAAACTCGTGATCCGGTGTACTTTAAGAGTAAGTGGTTTTTATTTTGAAAGAAAGATGAAAGTGGGGATAGATCAAGATTACTCTAGAGGGGGGTGAATAGAGTATTTTAAAATAATTTTACTTAGCTTAAAGAAATCTGTAGAAAACAATTTGAGTTATTTAAGTATATGTGTAAGTGAGTGCAGCACAGATATAAACATAAACTAAAACACAGCACACACAGCACAGCACAAATAATAAAGGCAAACATAGAAGACACAAGGATCTATAGTAGTTCCCCTCAACATGGGTACATCTACTCTTCTACCACCCTGGTAGGAAATCCACTAAGGCTTTTTGATCAGGTGAGCCTTCACCACAGAGCTTTTGATCATGTGTTCAAAACCACCACAGAGCTTTTGATCAGGTGCTCAAAACCAAAAATCAACTTTTGAAGGGAGTTACAACCAAGTACACAGTTATAAAATAAAAGTAAAATAAAGATGATGGTGTCTTCTCTTTTCTCTAACAACAGAGAAGACTAGTGGATTGTTGAATGATTGTCAGATCTCCCCCTGTGAATAAGAGTAAGAAAAACAGGAGAGAAAATCTGCTCAGGGTGTAGGTCTTCTTGATCTTCAGAGTATCTCCAGCAAAAGTTCTCTAGAAGGAATTGATGCAGATGATTCCTAGAGATTAAGAGTAGGTGTCTGGAGAAGATGAAGACTTCAGAGAAAATCAGAGAGAGTTCTTGAGAGGAATGAAAACTGAGCAGCAAAAGATTATTCTCTGTATCTGTGTCTCTCTCTAGAATAATAGCAATGATAATCTCTGGACGGGAGAGAGTTGATCCTCTTTTAAATTTCAAACAGGGCTGGAAAGGAATGAGACAAAAAGGAAAGATTTGCCTCTGACAGAAAAAGGAATACCAATATGTTGGGGAAATGATTTCTCTTAACCCCTAGAAATGAGTTAAAGAAGAATTCTAAGAATGAAAAATAAGGCTAAGTAAATATGCGTCGAATAGTATTCGACGCAACGTCGAGATAAAGTCGACGTTTCTATCAGAATGAGTCGAAGTAGCTCCAAGCAGAAGTCGACGTATCCTATATCGACGTAGCTCTGACTTCTAGTCGATGTATCTTGAGAAGTCGACGCACCCTAGTCGACGCACCTTCCTTATTCTCCTCTCGACGTCCAGACAGGATGTATTCGACGCTTGCGTCGAATAGTAATCGACGCACGTCGATCTTTATGACAGAATTCAAAATCGCCAGATCTCTTTCCTTATCTTATAGATCTGATTTATATGGAATCAATTTATGTCTTATAGCCGTTCTGAATCTTTCTTTTCCTCTATTAGATTCTTGGCTAAATTGATTAAATCCTTTATGGACATTATTTGAAATCAAATTGAATACTTTCCTTCTATGGATATAACTGTTATGTAAATTTCTCTTTCTTTCTAATACTCTGCCTGCTAATTGATTACTCTCCTATAGTGTTATTTTAATGAACAGAGCTATAAATAACCAAGGAGGTCGGCAGAGAAAGGGGACTAGGTGATTCACCATTTTACATTTGAAAAAGAGGAAAAGCTCCCAAGTGATAAAGAGAGAATTGAGAAATAGCCCTGCAGCAATATTCAAGCATTCTTCTTCTCCTGCTTCTGAAATCACTCTGCTGCAAATTCTGATAGTTCTCACATAAGAGGGAAAAGCTACAAATCTTCTTCTCTCTATAGAAGAAAGATTTAATTCACTACTTCTTGTGCTTCCAAACTTCTTGCTAGGAAGAAGATTCATTCTTGTTTTAAATACTTCTTTTCCTTTTTCTTATTTTCATTCTCACATATTGTAAAAGAGTTTTTAGAATCACTCTTCAAAAAATTCAGTTGTACTGGTTCTAAGAGTCTCCTTGTCAAAAGACTCAGTTGGTTCTAAGAGTCTCCTTATCAAAAGACTCAGGGTGGTTCTAAGAGTCTCCTTATCAAAAGACTCAGTGCAAGATAGTGAATTCCTACCAAGGGGGTAGAAGAGTGGACTACCCAAAGTTTGGGGAACCACTGTATTTTCTTGTGTTGTGCTGTGATTTCTTTTCTTGCATTTACTTTCTTTATTTGTTTAATTCTTGTTGGTGTGTGTGTGGGAGCTCGAATCTGTGATCATACACATATATATATTTACTTTGCACAAAATATTTTAAATCTCTATTCACCCCCCCTCTAGAGAATTCTAGTGAGGTTAACTGTGCACTTTCAATTGGTATCAGAGGGAGGTTGATCGAAAAAGGATAACTCCTTGATCAAAAAGGTCCTACCTTTCATATATATATATATATTTCTAACAATTATCTTTCACATGGCACAAATCAAAGATTATGCTTCCACCAGACCACCAATTTGCAACCTTGAAAAGTTTGCACTTTGGAAAACAAGAATTAGAATTTATTTAAACTCTATTGATGATGAATTGTTTAATGTTATCTTGACAGGTCCCCCCAAGCCATTCAGAAAGAACTCAAGTGGAAAAGTGACTGAAACACTTGCTCCAAAAGCTGAGTGGACAGAGGAAGAAAAGAAAGCCCAAGGATATGATGCCAAGGCTATGAATATCCTAGTCTCAACCCTCTTAGATGAAATCTTCCAAAAGATTGCTGATTGTGAGTCAGCTAAGGAAGTATGGGAAGCTCTCACCAAAATGGTAGAGGGAAGTGCTGATGAGAAAAAGGATAGAAAGGCACTACTCATCTCTCAATATGAAAACTTTCAGAAGAAAGAAGGTGAAAGTGTTGCTGACATGTATGCCAGATTCAGCCTCATAGTGAATGAGTTGAACAAACTTGAAAATGACATATCTCTCACTGAGATAAATGTCAAACTGCTTACTTGCTTCCCTAGCTGTTGGGATTCAGGAATCTGGCCAATTAGAGACTCCAGAAGTCAAAGAGAAATTTCAACAGATGTCCTGTTGGGCAAATTAAAATCCTATGAACATCTGTTGAAGATAAGAGCTGAGAAAGAAGAGAAAGAAAAAGCTCCCTCACTCTCAAAAGAAAAGAGTATTGCATTGAAGGCTGTTGAAGGTGAACCCTCTACAAGTGATGAGGAGCTGATCAGTCTGCTAGCCAGAAGGTTTAAAAAGTGGATTAAGTCAGAAGGATCCAGAGGAAGAGACTCAAAAACCAGGTATAATAAAACACCTACTAAAGAGATTATATGTTACTCTTGCAGGAAACCTGGACATATTGCACCTGAATGTCCTAAGGAGATCAGCAAAAAGAAAGATCTAAAAAGAACAGATCTACAGAAGAAAAAGAAGAAAGAGAAAGGTCTCATTACTCAATCATGGAGTGATTCAGAAACTGAAGAAAGCACCTCATCTGACAATGATCAAGAAGAGACCAAGCTGGAGGAAACCTGTTTGATGGCCACTGAGAAGCATGATGACACATCTATGGTAAATATACTTGATTATGTAGATTTATCTTCCACTGACTTCAAAAACAATTTCAAAGAATTCTGTTTAAATTTAATCAAATCTGAAAAAGAAATAGATGAACTAAGAAATGAATTAAAAACTCTCAAACAAGTGAACACACAGTATAATAACTATGAGCTCAGTTTAGGACTCTTAGAAAAGGAATTAAACAAAATCTGTACAGAAAACCAAACACTAAGAAATGAGCTAGCAAAAGCAAAGTCCTTTGAAGATTCTCTAAATGGGAGAAGTCAGAAGCTCAAGAACATCTCTAAAAATCTTACTAATAGATTTAGACAACAAGAAGATAATACTAACTTAGAACCAAAATCTCAATCACCTAGGAAATCTGTTTGGAGACATCCTATTCACTCCACTAGGGAAGGACACTTGACAGGAGAAAGATCACAGGAAAATCCAGAAACAACCACTGTCTTTAATAAAATTAATCTCATTATATATGAAGGAATCCTAGGAAGATATCCTCAAAAAAAATCTAAACATACGTCGAATTCTTAACAACGTGCGTCGACTTGTAATCGACGCTTACACCAAAGTGCGTCGACTTCTACCCGACGCAACTTCTCTCATGCTTCGACTGAAAGAAAATGCAGAATGGAGAAAGCGTCGACTTCATATCGACGCAACCATAAACCTACGTCGAATACATATCGACGCAACCAATCAGACAGACATCTTTCCTCTACCAAACAACAATCTCAATCTAGTCAGAGGCTTACCAAAAGGTAGGTACTCTAAGGATTCTCCATGCAGACCTTGCCAACTAGGAAAACAAACCAAATCATCCTTCAAACCAATTGGTAAGGATGACTCTCCCAGGGTCCTTTACTTACTACACATGGATCTCTTTGGTCCCATCTCCACTCAAAGCTTAGGTGGAAAATCCTATACCCTAGTCATTGTGGATGACTACTCTAGATTTAGCTGGGTATTCTTTCTAAGGGCTAAGTCTGAAACCCACAAGACTATCTCAAGATTCATAAAACAAATTCAATCTGAACTCAATAGTCAGGTTTCCATAATCAGAAGTGATCATGGGACTGAATTTGAAAATCAGTTTATGAGTAGTTTCTGTGAAGATATAGGTATCAAACAAAGTTTTTCAGCCCCTAGAACTCCTCAGCAAAATGGAGTTGCTGAAAGAAAGAATAGGACTTTAATATAATCAGGAAGGACCTTACTTGTAGAATCAGGTTTGCCAAAAACTTTCTGGGCTGAAGCAGTCAACACTGCCAACTATGTTCTAAATAGAAGCCTAATACACAAAACTAAATCAAAAACTCCATATGAGCTCCTAAAAGGAAAAACACCCATAGTTAAATATTTTAAGATCTTTGGATGTGCTTGTTTTATCCTAAATAATGGAAAGGATCATCTTGCCAAGTTTCATAAGAAATCTGATGATGAAATATTTCTGGGATATTCAGCATCTAGTAAAGCCTATAGGTGCTATAACAAGAGAACTCTTAAAATTGAAGAGTCTATGCACATTATTTTTTATGAAACTAACATACTGTTTAAGGGGGAGGGAACTCCCACCAGCTCTTTTCCACAGGAAAGCAGTAGCATAGAAACACAGCTTGAACAACTGGTTCTAGATAACACAGATAATGGAAAAGAAAACAAGATAAAGGAATCAAGTGAGGAATCTGAACAAGAACATGAAGAAGATTCAGAAAAGAGCATGCAAAATCAACTCCCACAAGAGAACATGGTTCAGGAAGGCCAGGTGGACATTGACCCTATCACCAATGAGGAAGAAGAACATCTGACAAGTCCAGGCAGGACAAGGGTCAATTTAAAAGATCATCCACAAACTCAAGTAATTGGAGACCCCAATACAGGAGTAAGAACAAGACACCAGGTCTCCACTTGGATGATGCTCCAATGCTTCCTATCACAAGTTGAACCAAAGAAGTTTGAGGAAGCAAATTGTGATCCTCACTGGATTATGGCCATGCAAGAAGAACTAGGCCAATTTGAGAGAAATAAAGTATGGAATTTAGTGGAAAGACCAAGAAACTACCCAGTGATTGGCACAAAATGGGTATATAGAAACAAATTAGATTCCACTGGAGTAATTGTCAGGAACAAGGCAAGACTTGTAGCACAAGGATATAGACAAGAAGAAGGAATAGACTACAATCAAACCTTTGCTCCAGTAGCCAGACTGGAAGCAATTAGGCTCTTTCTTGCCTATGCAGATTTCATGAAGATGAAAGTATATCAGATGGATGTTAAGAGTGCTTTTCTGAATGGTGACCTTCAAGAAGAGGTATATGTGAAGCAACCACCAGGTTTTGTTAATCCCTCCTCTCCTAACTTTGTTTATAAACTCAACAAAGCACTATATGGTCTTAAGCAAGCTCCTAGAGCTTGGTATGAAACTCTCTCTAACTTTCTTTTGGAAAATTCCTTTGAAAGAGGAAAAGTAGACAAGACACTCTTTACTAGAACCCATAAAAACCAACTTCTTCTTGTTCAAATATATGTAGATGATATCATCTTTAGTTCAACTCATCCTAAACTGTGTAAAAGATTTGCTAATCTCATGCAATCTAAATTTGAAATGAGTAGTATGGGAGAACTCTCATATTTCTTAGGATTACAAGTAAAACAAAGTAGTGAAGGAATCTTTATCTCACAATCAAAGTATACTAAAGAGCTAATCAAGAAGTTTGGTATGGAATCAGCCTCCTCTATGAAAACCCCCATGGCAACATATGCCATTATAGAAAAGGATGACATGGGAAAATCAATAGATCAAAAGACATATAGGGCAATCATAGGATCCCTTCTATATCTCACTGCTAGCAGACCTGACATTATGTTTGCAACTTGCATATGTGCTAGATTTCAGGTTGATCCAAAGGAATCCCATCTCACCTCTGTAAAAAGGATTCTTAGATACCTAAAGGGAACTCCTGAACTAGGTCTATGGTATTCAGCAGAAACCAACTTTGAATTAATAGGTTTCTCAGATGCAGACTATGCTGGATGTAGGGTTGATAGAAAAAGCACATCTAGCACTTGCCAATTCCTAGGTGACAGATTAATCTCATGGTTTAGTAAGAAACAAACCTCAGTCTCAACCTCAACAGCTGAAGCTGAATATATAGCTGCTGGGAGCTGTTGTTCACAAATCTTGTGGATGCAAAATCAGCTTCTTGACTACAAACTGGAAGTCAATAACTCTAAGATTTATTGTGATAGCTCTAGTGCTATATATATAGCATCTAACCCAGTCCTTCATAGTAGAACCAAACACATAGAGATCAGACATCACTTCCTTAGAGACAATGTAGAAAAAGGTAAGATAACCTTAGAATATATACCCACAGAAAGTCAAAGAGCAGACATTTTTACAAAACCCTTGGATGAATCCAAGCACAACTACTTCATAAACACCTTAGGAATGCTTGATGGAAGCTTGTAAACACCATTGTTAGGGAACTCTAAAGAAATCAGACAATCTAAGAAAATTTCCTGCAGATACGTCGAATACATATCGACGCTCCATCGAGACAAACTCGACGCTGACACCGATTTCCATCAGACAAAGTTACGTCGATCCTTTATCGACGCACCGTCGAATTCATATCGATGCAAGACTATGATCACGTAGAGAGAACTCCAGGCTGGCCAATCTCCACTGAGCGTCGACTCTATATCGACGCAAACGTCGACATCCATTCGACATAACGACGACTTCAGGTTAAAATTAGAATCAAATCCTTACTTCCTCTTCTGACGATTGGATTACCTTGATTTCTGTTTCCCTTCTCGACGTTTCATCTTCTTTAAATAATACTTCTTATTTCATAACATATACCTTTCTGAACCCTCCAAAACTTTGTCTTCTACCTCTCTCTCTTTCTGCTTCAATGGCGCCCACTCCTGGTCAATCTGCCCTTATCAAAGCGATGAACGATGCTCTGGAAAATCTTCTCAACGACTTCCAGACACGTCTAACCGACTTCTCCAATGAATGTGCCAATATGATCACCACCTGTGAAGCCAAATTGGCCACCCTATCTGCCTCTCTTCCTGAGCTTCATGCTCTTCTTCGAGAAGAACCTTTGTCGCCACAAAGGTTTACATCCTTCCTGAAAGATATAAACCAGGGGGAGAGTTGCTCCAGAAACCCCTCTTGCCAGGTCCTTGATCTCACTAAAGTTCAGGTTTAACTCTCTTCTCCCCAACTCTAAGTATTCTCTCTAACTATTACTCCAATTCCATTATAGGCTCCACTCCTCTCAAATCACTCTGACTACACCTTCATCAAACATTTTGGTGAATCCTCCTCTTACAACACTGAAGGGGAGCATGTTGTGGATTCAGCATTCAGAATTGATGACCCATATAACCAGGGGAGATTCCTGTAGTAAAGAACCCAGAAATCTAGGGGGAGGAAGAAGCAGTCACCTCTGATGATTGGAATGGACAGATGTGGATTGATGCACCCTTATGTGACGAGGAACTTCAACATCACTCCCCTGGCTTCTCTTCCAGTTACATCAAGCTGAAGACACCTATACTTGAGGACATCCCTACAAAAGAGCTTGGAGGAGACAATCATCCCTCAGCAGAGATCATTCTACCTGAAGTCATTCTGCCTTCTATCGCAGAACAGACTCCTCTTCTTGATATAGTTCCCTCTCCACCCAAAGAGAAAACTCATTCTCCTTCATCTCCACCTCTACCTCCACTTCAACCTTCTTCTCTACCTCCTCTGCTACCTCTACCTTCACAAGTAGCAAGCCTCTCTAAACAGATCCTACCTAGGCAAAGTCCAGGAGGACAGATGAAAAGGAAAAGAGAAGTCATTCCCTACTGGCAAAACTTCTCCAAAGAAGAAAGGAGAGAGTATGCAAAAGAAAGGAAGTATAGAAAAGCATGTGAGGAAATAAAAAGATTTGAAAAGATGCCTATTATCACTCCTAACAGCCCTGTGAAGGAGTACCATGACCCTGACATGGAAAAGAGGCATGAAGAGATACGAGAAAGAGAACTGTATGAATATGAAGCAGCTAGGAAAGAAGTGGAAGATAAAAGGAATGCCTGGATAGAAAAGATCAACAAGGGAATGACTAAAGAACAAATTCTTGCTGAATCTTCTATTAGAATTCCAAAGAAGTTGTTTGATATTGAAGCTTATCAAAAGAAAAACCCTCAGGCAGGGATCATTCTAGAAAAAGGTCAAATACACAAGAAGGGTGTAGGGTGTATAGAAGATACTTACATTCCCTACAAGAAGCCCAACAGGCCTGTAAAATTAGACAAATGGCATGCCTCACCCTGGAAAGGAAAAGGAAAAATGGCTGACATTCCTGAGAAGCAGCAATCAGAAAAGAAAACAAAATATAGGCCCAAGGTTGATAACAAGGGACCACCTGAGATCAAGCCTACTGAAAAGAAAGTTCAAAACATTACAATTGAGATGATTGATGAAAAGGCAGCAATCATCATCAACAAAGGCTACTCCATAAATGACACAATCCCTGATGGTGATAAACTATTGGAAAAACTGCATACAATCATCAGGAATGTCCAGGAACGACCTGATAGAGCCAGGGGCTACATTTTTGATGCTATTGAAAACTTATCTAGGAAACTTTATTCTGCTTTTGTCAACTTCATGTACAGAAAGAAGTTTCTGGTTTAATTCTTGTGAAAAACAAATGCTTGTCATATGCTTTCTTATTCCAATTTCTCTTCTGATTGTCTAATATATTTCTTATCTTTACAAATGCTGTGAAGTATTAATTATATGCTTTGCTATGTTAATTATATGCTAAATACAATTTCTCTCTAAATAGGGTTAAGATAAATAGGGGGAGATTGTTGGGGAAATGATTTCTCTTAACCCCTAGAAATGAGTTAAAGAAGAATTCTAAGAATGAAAAATAAGGCTAAGTAAATATGCGTCGAATAGTATTCGACGCAACGTCGAGATAAAGTCGACGTTTCTATCAGAATGAGTCGAAGTAGCTCCAAGCAGAAGTCGACGTATCCTATGTCGACGTAGCTCTGACTTCTAGTCGACGTATCTTGAGAAGTCGACGAACCCTAGTCGACGCACCTTCCTTATTCTTCTCTCGATGTCCAGACAGGATGTATTCGACGCTTGCGTCGAATAGTAATCGACGCACGTCGATCTTTATGACAGAATTCAAAATCGCCAGATCTCTTTCCTTATCTTATAGATCTGATTTATATGGAATCAATTTATGTCTTATAGCCGTTCTGAATCTTTCTTTTCCTCTATTAGATTCTTGGCTAAATTGATTAAATCCTTTATGGACATTATTTGAAATCAGATTGAATACTTTCCTTCTATGGATATAACTGTTATGTAAATTTCTCTTTCTTTCTAATACTCTGCCTGCTAATTGATTACTCTCCTATAGTGTTATTTTAATGAACAGAGCTATAAATAACCAAGGAGGTCGGCAGAGAAAGGGGACTAGGTGATTCACCATTTTACATTTGAAAAAGAGGAAAAGCTCCCAAGTGATAAAGAGAGAATTGAGAAATAGCCCTGCAGCAATATTCAAGCATTCTTCTTCTCCTGCTTCTGAAATCACTCTGCTACAAATTCTGATAGTTCTCACATAAGAGGGAAAAGCTACAAATCTTCTTCTCTCTATAGAAGAAATATTTAATTCACTACTTCTTGTGCTTCCAATCTTCTTGCTAGGAAGAAGATTCATTCTTGTTTTAAATACTTCTTTTCCTTTTTATTATTTTCATTCTCACATATTGTAAAAGAGTTTTTAGAATCACTCTTCAAAAAATTCAGTTGTACTGGTTCTAAGAGTCTCCTTGTCAAAAGACTCAGTTGGTTCTAAGAGTCTCCTTATCAAAAGACTCAGGGTGGTTCTAAGAGTCTCCTTATCAAAAGACTCAGTGCAAGATAGTGAATTCCTACTAAGGGGGTAGAAGAGTTGACTACCCAAAGTTTGGGGAACCACTATATTTTCTTGTGTTGTGCTGTGATTTCTTTTCTTGCATTTACTTTCTTTATTTGTTTAATTCTTGTTGGTGTGTGTGTGGAAGCTCTAATCTATGATCATACACATATATATATATATATATTTACTTTGCACAAAATATTTTAAATCTCTATTCACCCCCCCCCCCTCTAGAGAATTCTAGTGAGGTTAACTGTGCACTTTCACAATATATTAAATTCCTTGAAACTTGCAATCTGCCTTATTAAATAATCTGCACGCAGCCCTTAATTAATGCAGCAACGGCCATAAAATCTTTGATAAAAAATACTGCAATAACTGACTGATATTATAATAAGAACAGCTGTCAGCCTTCATAAGAAATCCTGAGGATAACTCCAAAATAATACTCTGAATAGAAGAGGTCACTGAATATAGAAACTCTGAAGAAGTTCGTCGACCTGAGGGAAAGTTCGTCGAACTTAAACTAGGAAGTTCGTCGAACAAGAAGAAACTTTCGTCGAACAGAACTTTGAAGTTCGTCGAACCAAGTTCGCCGAATGGATTCTTGAATTCGTCGAACGTGTTCGACGTTCGTCGAACACCTTGACTTAGCTAATCTTCAAATCTCTTCTAGACTTAGCCTATGACCCTTATACTATACATGATGGGTCAAAACAAATCCTATACTTAGAAATAGACATCCTATCCCAAATCAGTAATAGGGTTGAACTATGTTCCAACAATCTCCCCCTATTTGGGTTAGGATCCTATGTACAGCATTTATCAACTAAACAAATATGCATAACAGAATTATAAGAAAAATATCTGACAGAAAGGAAATTCAGCAGATATAAATCAATTGTCACAAGCAGATATCATCACAGAATAATTAAGAGTCAATTAACCAGAGAGAGAATTTTAAGGATTCCTGTCCTCTGAAGATGGCTTCTTGAAGATTATTTTCCTGCTAGTATCTTCAGATTGCCTTCTGCTTAGCTTGCAGTCTTCATCACCCAGTGTTACCTTCTTGGGAAACAGTTGGCAGAACAGCCTCTGGGTGGAGACTCATGTAGGCAGAAGTGTTGAACATATTCTTCACCTAGTACTGTTGAAATTCCTGTTCTCTATAGGGAGACATGGTAGAAATATGAGAGGTATCCATACCTTTTTCTCTGGCATCTTTCATCTGAGATAGAGCAACATGCTCTCTAAACCTTGCCATATTATACAATCTATCTGCTTCAACTTTATCTTCAGCTTCCTTATCTTTGATTTCTTGTTCAGATAATTGGCTCTGCCTTCTTCCATAAACCTGATAGCCTGAAGATCTTCCTTCCCTGTATGAAGAGGATTGACCAGATGGCTTGGAGACAGCAGACTGAGATGTCCTGGATGTGGAAGAAAGTCCTCCTGCAGAACCTGCACCTGGAGGAGGTGGAGGAGGAGGGGGTTTCTTGAACACAGTAGGGTGATCCTTCTGGTATCTTCTTTCAAACTTCCTTCTCTTCAACTCATTCTTGGAGAATTGCATCCAAGGTTAAGTTATTTCATGAGGCTTGAGATTTTTCTGCACATAATAGGGAATGTCATTTTTATCAGGCTTTTTGGAAGGGGCTGGCAGCTTCTTGCATGGAGCTTTTCTTTTCTTGGATTTGACTTTGGCATCACTATCATCATTGTCATCATCATCATCAGAATTTGAAGATGAAGGCACATTCTCATACATTACATCAATTTCCTTGTATGCTTCAATCCTTCTTTTCTCTAAATCATCATCAACATTCTTGACAGCAGCAGCAGCAGGCTCAGAAGAAGAGGAGGGGGCAGAGGCAGAGGCATCAGGCATCTGTTCATCAAGAACTGCCTGTTCAGGAACAGCAGGTTCCTGATCTTCCTTAGAGATAACTGGCTCTGGAACTGGAGACACTAGCAAATCTCCATGCCTGGCTTCCAAGTCTGGGGAATAGCAGACAATGGCCTTGGAGAGGTCTTCAGCTGATTCTTTGGAAGATGGGTCTGAGCAAAGGGACTGAATGGTAAGCTGCAGAATCTGATCCACTAGAGGGGTGGATTTGAAAGAGCTGCTGGGAGGAACTTCTGGAGGAGGAGGAGCACCTTCTGTGCTTTGAGCCAGGTAGACCAAGACTGTGCTGACATTAGCTAGGTCTGACCCTTGCTCTTCAGGAACTTCTGCCTCTAGAGCTTCATCCTGGAACATCTCCCCCTGCCTAGACTCTGGGAAACTAGAGTCTGGGCCCCCAGATGAAGGGAAAGAGGAAGAGGAGAGAGAAGCAAGTTGAGAGAGAATAAGATCAAGCTTAGAATGCACTGGGGCCAGACTTTGATCAATAAGCTCCTGTAATTTAGAAGCTATGTGACCAAACACCTGGGTGGCTATCTGTGAGACATCCACAACCAGTACATCTGGAGTTGGGTGAGAAGAAGAAGAAGGGATGGAAGATGTGGTATGAGCACAAGAAATGGATGGAGGAGGAGGAGTGAAATCTGATGGGATTTCATCCTGAGAAAAGTCTGGAATGGAAGTGTCTTGTGGAGGAGGAGGAGAATTTTGAGGAGGTGAAGGTGGAGATAGAGTGGAGAGGTTTTCTGGAGGTGGAGGAGGAAGAGAAGAGGAGGCAGGCTCTTCAGAATTTTGAAGAGTCTGTGAGAGAGGAGGAGGAATTTGGGGTGGGGGAGTGGCTATTACATCCCTGGTGTCCTCAGAAGCTTGAACAGTTGGAGCCACTGGAGCTAATTTCTTCTGGAATGTCCTATCCCACTTCTTGAAAAGAAGGGGAGTCAGTTTCTTTGAGGCATTAATGCCAACAACAGTAAAAACTGAGAGGGCTTGACACATGGCCTGAAGGAAGATTCCCAGAATACTTCCATAGCCTACATTCCTTGAGGTCACTTTCTTTTTGATGGAATCAAACAGAGTCAGACCCCAGTTGATGTGCTCTTCTCAATCAAAGCACTCATGGCTAGAAATTGCTGCCTGTTTGGGTAGTCATGTGCTGAGCTCTTCCCCATCAGAACCTTTCCCACAACATCTGTCAGGAAGGTGTATTCCACTACAAAATCACGTTTCAGAAGATGTTTAGGGTTACTCCCATAGTACCCCATCCTATCCAGCATCAGATTGAACTCTTCCCCAGTGAGTTCCAAATCATCATCTCCATTTTCAAATTCAAATATCTTAGACAAAACAGCAGCACTCAGAACAACTTCATTCCCTGAAACCTTTCCTGTAATTTCTGTGCCATTTCGAATCTCAGAAGTGAATGCCCATTCCTTTATCTCATTGATATGAATCTTGGGCCGGCAAGTCATAAACTTGCGCAACTTCGGGTCTTCAAAGAGATTCAAAATGTCCGTGAAGCCTTCTCCTGACTGGGCAAATGATTCCAGATCAATATCGAATCCCGTATCGAACTTTATTGAGGCGAGGACTCCAGCAGTGATCGACATTGTTCCTGCAAAGAAAGAAAAACGATCAAGTGCAAAGGGAACTGGAGGGAGAAGAAGAGTTTGAGAGCGCAAAAGACAGAATCCAGACGAATAGAGATTAAATATTAGGGTTCGGCGAAGATGAGGGTTTGCGCGGAACGGATTCGACGAGAAGACACGTGTTAGCGGGAAATAAAAAGTTGTCTTTCGTCGATCCCGTTCGACGAATGAAATATTTCGTCGATCTCGTTCGACTAATAACTTTTCAAAACTTCTTTCATAAGGAAGATAGAACGTCAGAGACTTCGTCGATCGGGTTCGACGAAATCGAGACTTCGTCGATCGAGTTCGACGAAAATTCTTCAGAACTTTAGAAAGAAATCTTGACCAGTTCGTCGACCTCGTTTGACGAAAAAGATGTCGTTCGTCGAGCGCATTCGACGAATTTTATGAACCTTAATATATTGAAAAAAATTGTTGGGTAGAAAACTTTGCCAATTAGATTGACTCCCCATTTATCATTCCAAGCTGATTTATAAAGAATTGATGTTTCTTTTCATCCAAAGGCTTGGTGAAAATGTCAGCTCTCTGCAAATCAGTTGGTATGAAGTCTAAACATATTTTTCCCTTCTCCACATTATCTCTGATAAAGTGGTGTCTGATCTCAATATGTTTAGTTCTACTGTAGAGTACTGGATTTTGTGCTATTGATATTGCACTGGTGTTATCACAAAAGATTTTGGAATTATTTAGATTGTAACCATAGTCTAGGAGCTGGTTCTGTATCCATAAAATTTGTGAACAGCAACTGCCAGCTGCTATGTATTCAGCTTATGCAGTTGATGTAGACACAGAGGTTTGTTTCTTACAAAACCAGGACACAAGCTTATCTCCAAGGAACTGACAAGTCCCTGAGGTGCTTTTCCTGTCTATTCTGCATCCAGCATAATCAGCATCTGAGTATCCAGTTAACTCAAATTCTGATTATGTAGGATACCAGAATCCTAGATCTGGACAACCCTTCATATATCTTAAAATCCTTTTTAATAAAATATAGTGAGATTCTTTAGGATTTACCTGAAATCTAGCATTAATACATGTGACAAACATGATATCTGGTCTACTGGCTGTTAAGTATAAAAGAGACCCCCACAATGGCTCTATATACTTTCTGATCAACAGGTTTTCCTGATTCATCAGTGCCAACAGCTGCATTTGAAGGCATGGGAGTTTTCATGGGGGAGGCATCTGACATCCCAAATCTTTTAACAAGCTCTTTAGCATATTTAGATTGGGATATGACGATGCCTTCTGTTGTTTGCTTAACTTACAAACCAAGAAAGTAAGACGGTTCTCCCATACTACTCATTTCAAATTTTGAATGCATTAGATTTGAAAATCTTTTGCATAACTTAGAGTCAGTAGAACCAAATATTATATCATCTACATATATTTGTACCAATAGGGTTTCAGATTTATGATTTCTAAAAAACAGTGTCTGGTCTACTTTGCCTCTAGAAAACTTATTCTCCAAAAGAAAGTTTGTAAGGGTCGCATACCATGCTCTAGGAGCTTGTTTGAGACCATACAAAGCTTTATGTAATCTAAAAACATAAGAGGGTTTAGTTGGAGAAATAAAACCTGGTGGTTGTTCCACATATACTTCTTCTTTGATATCTCCATTTAGAAAGGCACTCTTAACATCCATTTGAAATACCTTGAATCTTTTGTATGCAGCAAATGCTAGGAATATTCTAATTGCTTCCAGCCTTGCTACAAGTGCAAAAGTCTGATCATAGTCTATGCCTTCCTCTTGGCAGTATCCTTGAGCCACTAGTCTTGCCTTATTTCTGACTATGACTCCTTGAGCATCCAATTTATTTCTGAATACCCATTTAGTGCCAATCACTGGATGATTCTTGGGTCTTGGAACAAGTTCACATACTTTGTTCCTTTCAAATTGATTCAATTCCTCTTGCATAGCAGTAATCCATTTGGGATCTTGCTCTGCATCTTTGATGGATTGAGGTTCAATTTGAGAGAGGAAACAGGTGTGCAAATTATTTTGATTTAGTTGATTTCTTGTTTGCACACCCACTGAGATGTCACCAATTACTTGAGATCTAGGGTGATCTCTTATGTTGACATAATCAGTAGGGAAAATAACTTCTCCTTGAGCTTGTTCATTTTCTCTATGAGGAATTTCTATGTCCTCCTGAACTTCAGCATTAACAGCCTCAAGATTTGTAGGAATATTTGATGTATCCAATGTTGGTGCAATAGGACATTCTTCTTCACTGTCCTCATTAGGTAATAGAGAAGGATTTATTAAATCCTCTTTCTGTAGAGTTAGATTATCTAACTTCTCACAGAGAATTGGTACATGTGCATCTTGTGAGGTAGAGATATTTCTCTCCTTGCAACTCAAGTTAGTTTCATCAAAAGATACATGAATAGATTCTTCTATTTTAAAAGAAGATTTGTTAAATACTCTGTAAGCTTTACTACTAACTGAATAACCAAGGAAAATGCCATCTGAAGCATTTGCTTCAAATTTTCCTAGGTGCTTCTTGTCATTATTATGAATGAAGCACTTACAGCCAAAAGCCCTAAAGTAATTTATTCTAGGCTTCTTCCCTTTAAGCAGTTCATAAGGAGTCTTGCCCTTTTGTTTATGAATTAAACTTCTGTTTAAGACATAGTTTGCTGTGCTGACAGCCTCATCCCAAAAGGATTGGGGCAAAACAGCATCTGCAAGCAATGTTCTTCCAGATTCAATCAGTGTTCTATTTTTCCTTTCAGCTACCCCATTTTGTTGAGGAGTTCTAGGAGCTGAAAAGCATTTCCTGATACCTTCCTTCTCACATAATTCTCTCATCAGAAGAGATTCAAACTCAGTGTCATGATCACTTCTGATCAATGCAATCTGAGTAGAATACTCAATCTTGATGCTCCTGAGAAAGTCTGTAAGAACCTTGAAGTTATCTGACTTGCTTCTCAGAAAGAATACCCAACTGAATCTAGAGAAGTCATCAACAATAACTAAGGTGTAAGACTTACCTCCCAAACCGTGTATGGGAAGGGGTCCAAAAAGATCTAAGTGCAGCAAGTACAAAATCCTAGGAGAATCACTCTTAGATAGTGACTTAAAGCTGCTCTTAGTCTGCTTTCCCAATTGACATGCCCTACAAAGGCTTTCCTTCTTGTATGATCCAGAAGGTAGTCCCCTGACAAGGTTGCCCTTTGATAACTTGGCTAGGGTCCTATGGTTCACATGACCTAGTCTCCTATGCCACAAATCAGTATTTTTACTGACTTGGTTAAACAAGCAGATCTCAGGTTTGGCTGAATTAAAATCTACTAAATAAACATTACCTTGTCTATTTCCTAAAATAACAATATTATTTTCAGAAAAGATAATGCATCTAGATTGGTTGAAGCATACCTGATATCCTTCATCACATAGTTGACCTATGCTGATGAGGTTATGTTTGAGTCCACTTACATAGGCTACCTTTTTGAATGTGATTGTCCCAATCTGGACTGATCCATAGCCTTCTGTTTGTCCCCAATTGGAATCTCCAAAAATCACTCTTGGTCCAAGCTTTGCCTTATAGTTGATTAATTTGGCTCTTGTTCCTGTCATATGTCTTGAACATCCACTATCCAAGTACCACTGTTCCTCTGTGGTAGGACAATTCTTTTTCTGCAATATAAGGAGGGTTAGGTGTTCTTAACCCAGGTTACCTTGGGTTGCTTTTTGTAACCTTGAAATGCAGAAATATATGAGACAGCAGGTTGACTATGATAACCTAGAGGGTGATATCTTCTAGGAGGGATAATCCAATCACTAAAGGAATTCTTCAGTTTAGAAGAGGATGTATGTTGTCTGTCCTTAGTAAAATTGGCGTTCGACGAACTTTGTTGTGTTCGTCGACCTGGTTCGACGAAAGATATGGCATTCGTCGAGCCCTGTCTGCAGCAGGTTTTCTGCTTAGATTCAGGCCTTGGTTTTCGTCGATCTGTGTTCGACAAAACCTGTTGGTTTCGTCGATCGCCGTTCGACGAACTTGCTTGAGCAATATTTATTTCAGGAATTTTTCCTGTGTCTTGTATTGCTTCTTTCCCTTTTGCAGATACAAATTTTACTGGGGTAGATAACATATTCTTCTTCAAAAGAAGAGGTTGATTAGATGATGCCCCCGAGCCCAGTTTGCCATTCATCCTGGCATTCACTGTGCTTGTGATATCCATCAGCTTGAGACTTCTCCCATTTAGAGAATTCTCTAGCTGCTTGGCCTCAGTTAGTTGTGTTTCTAGAGAACTCACTTGTTCCCTGGAAATCCTTAGCTCATTTTTGAGCTTAGTGTTTTCAGTGGATATTCCATCCATCTTAGCTAACTTATCTCTCAGAGAAATAATTTCTTTCTCTGATCTAATCATATCTTTACACAACTGTTTAAAGTCATCTTTAAACTATTTTGAATGAAAATCAAAACTGGAAATTACCTCATCCCCATTAGCTTCAGATTCATCATCTGAGTTGTCATTTGATGAGGAGGCATTGATTGCCATCATGCAGAATTCCTTGTCTTCTGCTTCCTTCTCCTCATCACTGGAACTGGAGGATGACTCAGATTCAGTGTCACTCCAGGTTTCAGCAACAAAGCCTTTTTCTCTTTTCTTGTGGCCTTTTGATGAGTGTTTGCTGGAGTGTTCCTGCTCTTTTCTCCTACTTTTCTTGTGAGCTTCTGGACACTCAGTGAGGATGTGTCCAGGCTTCCTGCAACCAAAGCATATTATTTCTTTAGATGGAGTTTTATCATACATTGGCTTTTCATTGTGCCTGTTGGACTTTCTTCTAAAGTCCTTCCTTGCCATCTTGTAAAATCTCTTTGCTAAGAGACTCAGCATCTACTGATCACCAATCTTGTCTTCTTCCTCTATTGCCTGAAAGGCAATGCTCTTCTCTTTCTTTGAGGATGAAGATGGAGAGGCTTCTGCTTCTCTGCTCTTTATCAGCTGCTCATAAGATTTGAGCTTCCCAAGGAGATTCTCAGTTGTAATCTCACTTAGTCCTCTGGCATCTTTAATTGGCCAGATTCTTGTGTACCATGTGCTGGGGAAGCACATCAGGATCTTGTCATTAATTTCAGTGACTGTGATCACTTTCTCCAGGGTTCTCAGCTCATTGATGATGAGGCTGAGTCTGTTGTACATCTCTGCAACAGTCTCTGATTCTCCCTTTTTGAAATTCTCGTACTGGGAGATCAAATGTGATCTTCTGTCCTTTCTATCATCTGCTGATCCTGCCACCATTCTTGTGAGGGAGTCCCAAATTTCTTTGGCAGAGGTGCAGTCAACCACCTTCTGAAATATGTCATCAGACATGGTTTGTGCCAAGATATTCATGGCCTTTGCATCAGCAGTTTTCTGTTTCTTTTGTGTTTCTGTCCATTCTGGAGGAGGGACAGCAGTTGTGTCTGTTGTTGTTGAGGTTGATGCAGTTGGAGGTCCTGTCAAAATAGAATTAAAAATTTTCTCATCAATAGAATTCATGTAAAGTTTGATCCTTGCTTGCCATAGTGCAAACTTGTTCAGATTGCACATAGGAGGTCTTGTGCTTGAATATTCTTTGTTCTGTGTCATGGCTCTAATAAACAAAAAAAACCTTTAAAGTAGTCTAGATCTATCAGATCTGTTGGTCCAGGTGTTAGCCTGTAACAACCAACCCAAGCTTTGATACCAATTGAAAGTGGGGATAGATCAAGATTACTCTAGAGGGGGGGTGAGTAGAGTATTTTAAAATAATTTTACTTAGCTTAAAGAAATCTAGAGAAAACAATTTGAGTTATTTAAGTATATGTGTAAGTGAGTGCAGCACAGATATAAACATAAACTAAAACACATCACAGCACAAATAATAAAGGCAAACATAGAAGACACAAGGATCTATAGTAGTTCCCCTCAACCTGGGTACATCTACTCTTCTACCACCCTGGTAGGAAATCCACTAAGGCTTTTTGATCAGGTGAGCCTTCACCACAGAGCTTTTGATCAGGTGCTCAAAACCACCACAGAGCTTTTGATCAGGTGCTCAAAACCAAAAATCAACTTTTGAAGGGAGTTACAACCCTGTACACAGTTATAAAATAAAAGTAAAATAAAGATGATGGTGTCTTCTCTTTTCTCTAACAACAGAGAAGACTAGTGGATTGTTGAATGATTGTCAGATCTCCCCCTGTGAATAAGAGTAAGAAAAACAGGAGAGAAAATCTGCTCTGGGTGTAGGTCTTCTTGATCTTCAGAGTATCTCCAGCAAAAGTTCTTTAGAAGGAATTGATGCAGATGATTCCTAGAGATTAAGAGTAGGTGTCTGGAGAAGATGAAGACTTCAGAGAAAATCAGAGAGAGTTCTTGAGAGGAATGAAAACTGAGCAGCAAAAGATTATTCTCTGTATCTATGTCTCTCTCTAGAATAATAGCAATGATAATCTCTGGACGGGAGAGAGTTGATCCTCTTTTAAATTTCAAACAGGGCTGGAAAGGAATGAGACAAAAAGGAAAGATTTGCCTCTGACAGAAAAAGGAAGACCAATATATTAAATTCCTTGAAACTTGCAATCTACCTTATAAAATAATCTGCACGCAGCCCTTAATTAATGCAGCAACGGCCATAAAATCTTTGATAAAAAATACTGCAATAACTGACTGATATTATAATAAGAACAGCTGTCAGCCTTCATAAGAAATCCTGAGGATAACTCCAAAATAATACTCTGAATAGAAGAGGTCACTGAATATAGAAACTCTGAAGAAGTTCGTCGACCTGAGGGAAAGTTCGTCGAACTTAAACTGGGTAGTTCGTCGAACAAGAAGAAACTTTCGTCGAACAGAACTTTGAAGTTCGTCGAACCAAGTTCGTCGAACGGATTCTTGAATTCGTCGAACGTGTTCGACGTTTGTCGAACACCTTGACTTAGCTAATCTTCAAATCTCTTCTAAACTTAGCCTATGACCCTTATACTATACATGATGGGTCAAAACAAATCCTATACCTAGAAATAGACATCCTAGCCCAAATCAGTAATAGGGTTGAACTATGTTCCAACAAAAGATATGGTTTGCACAAGATACTTTACTATTCTTTCCAAGGTGCTCAACCTCACAACGCTTATTAAGACTTATTAGGAGGTCCAAGTAGTGCTTGGTGGAATTATCTTTGTCATTTTATTTTATGATTTTTGTTTTGTACAAAGTTCTCCGAATACACTTGTTTTGCAAACCAATATAATTTATGAAAACCTAACCACTTTTCTTAACTTTTAAAAGTGCAAATAAAGATAGTGTAGGTAAGATACTTGTGCAATTTTAATTCATTGTACTAATACAAAACATACACAAGCATTCTTAGACTAAACACATATGTAGACAATGTCAAAATAAGTGAGTGAATAAATATCATTATCAAACATAAAACATTTACTCATACTTACAGACATGCTAAGCTTGGTTCTACACAACTTTTACAATATAATTGATGCACATGTTAATAGAAATATCAAAGCATGATGAAAATAATATTCAAAGTAGTTTGAAACGATAAATTGCAACATTATAGAAGTTCTAAATAATAAATTAAATCATGATTGATTTTCACAGGAAAGTCCATACATTTTTTTGTGATAGTTTTAATGTTTTATATTTTTGTGATAGTTTTAATGTTTTATATTTTTGTATTGGATTTTTGCATAAAAATAGACTTTAAACAAATGATAAAAGCAAAAAGGCAAAACATAAATTCTTTTTTTTGTAATTTGGCTTTTGTATTTTTGTATTTGATTTTTCAAAAATGAAATAAAATCAGAAGTGCAAAAATAAATAGTACATATAGATTAATATATTCTTAAGAATTTTTCAAAATTTTAAAATTATAGAAAATCAAATACTTGAGCTAGCGTCGGCGTTAGGTCCTAGCGCCTGCGTTAGCTCACAGAGAGTGCTTATTTTGATCATATAGCCTAGATTTTCTTCGATTTTGCTTCTGATTTTTCTTAATTATGTTTTTGCAATGTAAGGCTAGTCTAATGAAGTGAAGAGACGAGAAGAAATCGCAAAAAGTTGCGAAAGTTAAAATTTTAGTACATGGGTTTCACATTCATTAAAGCTTCATATTCATTAGACCTTAATTTTTTAGTTTTGCACAACATATGAATGAGTGAAGTGATCATAAATGAGTGAAATAATATTCATGCAATTTTTCAATTTTGATTTGACATGATTATGATTAAACATACTTGGGGTAATTGAAAATGACACAAATATATTAACTACCTAAGCAAAACTTGCGCATTTTATAAATTTAGCCTAATACCCTTAAAATGCCTTTTAAATCCATTATGACACTTATTTCATTTAGTCTTAATAATATCATATGACAAATTTTGTTTTTCAAATTTTATATGACTTTTAGGAAATGGATTTAGAAGGATAAAAAGAAAAAGGATAAGTAGATCACTTGAAAAAAATGACATGACTTTTTATTCAACTTAGTTCAATTTGATTAATTTATGAATTTTAGTTTAATATGAGAAAGTCATATCACAAGTTATATAAAGTGATCATATCATGATGGTTCAACAAAAATAAAAAGCAAAAACAAAACGGAAATTAAGCATACCATGAAGTAGAGAATTGATATTTTATTTTGAGTTGATTTCTACTTCATGCAAATGATTGGATACTAATGAATAAGAGATTTAGGTATCCAAAGGGGACCAAGTATGGTGGTTCCTTTGGGTACCCAAATATAATGTGTAGGTTTGTGGGTAGTTAGTGATGAATGGGTCCTTTCATGTGAAGTTAATGTTTCATTTTTAATTTTGGGCATCCATTCAAACTTTGGTTTAGTGTTATTCTTATATGTGAAATTTCCATTGTGATAATCTTTATATTGATGATTATGATTGTAATGATTATTGAAAGTATTTTTCATAGGAAATTTGTGAATATTTAATTTTACGTTGGGAGAAGATTGATGTTGTAAATGATAGTAATGATTGTATTTTGGAATTTCATTTTCAATCTTTCGAAGTTTTTTATTTCTATTGTTTGGCTTATTCAACTTTTGAGAAATCATATTCAACTTGCTTTTGGATTTTGCATTATATTGAGAATATATGTTTTGAGAATTTTTCTTTATGATTTCCTTAAGAAAGTTGATTTTAGTTTTTAATTCATTATTTTTAATCTTTAAATTATGTCTAGCTTTATTATAAGCGATTGTGCTATTTTTAAGAATGGAAACAATTGAATCAATATGATTTTGATAGTTATTTCTATATTCATCAAATGTTTCATTCATCTCTTCAATTTCAATTTTATAGTTTTTACACTTAGCACAATTATTTTTCAAAGATGAAGAGTTTTCTAAACATAATTTTTCATTTTGTTCTTTTACTAAAGTAAACTCTTTTTCAAGTTCCTTGAATTTTTCTTTAATATTATTACAATCGAAACAAGATATAGAGTTTTCAAATGAAAAGCATGATGGAGATACAAACATTTCATTTTTGGATTCTACATTCACATTTGCTTTCAAAGTTTTATTTTCTTAACGTAGTTTTGCATTAGCCACTTTTAGTTTCTTAATCTTACATTTAGTAATTTGTAGCAATTGTAATGTAGAAATAGAAGTACAAAAAATAGGAGATTTTGATTTCCTTACAGCGCTTGTGGTTGAGGCAAGATTTGAACATATCATTTCGTTGACATCTTTTTGGCACTCCTCTTCCGAAGATAGAATTTCTTCTTCTCTTTCATTTGATGTGCACTTCATGGATCCGTCATGAGAGGAGCTTTCTTGAAAGTTTGCGCAAGCTTGCATGTTCTCCAATTCATGTGTTTGTTCCAAACCTGTAAGAGGAAAATCATACATTTCTTCAAAAAATTTCCAAACTTTGTATGCACTAGAAAAATAATATATTAATTTGAAGATATCTTGAGATAAAGCACAAAAAATATAATGCATAGCTTTTGCATTTAGGTGAGGCTCTTGTTTATTTGATTCATCTGCTGGTCTTGTTATTGTTATATCCCAAGCGTTGATATCTAATATTTTAACAAACCTTTCCAATAACAATTTCCACCCTTTATAATTTCTTCCTTCGAATAAAGGTGGTGCAAGAGATTTTTCTTCTTCATAAAAAATTTCCCCACCAATAGAAACGAGATCATGAGACGCCATTATTCCCGGTTGTTAAGCCGATTTGGAATAACCTAGCTTTGATACCACTTGTTGGATTGGTAGGCTCCCTTAGAGGGCGGGTGAATAAGGGTTTTTAAAAATTTATATTATATTTTGAAAAGCTTTGAAATAATGCGAGATTAAGACAATAAGAAGTCAAGTAAAACAATTGAAATAAAGTAGAGACATGCTTTATTAATATCAAATAGGGTTTTACAAAAGTTGATTTCTATAACGTTAGAAATCAGTGGCGATGAATAGTAGACTCTTTTTGTTTTCTATCCCGACTCGCATCCCCACGAACCGGTGGCCCTAGCCTATCCTCCCCGGATTCGGCCTCAAGCCGCTCTAGCCAACCCTTCCCCGGATATGGCCTCGAGCACCCCCTAGACCTACACCCAGACCTAGTCCCCAACACGAGGTGAATTTCTGCCCTAAGTCCTACCCAGACCTAGTCGCCAACACGAGGCGAATTTACTACACGATTTAAAAGAAAAGATGTGAAATAAAAAGACAATAATATAAAACTCCGCATATGGATCTCTTGGAGAAGTGGACGAAGGCCCGCGGAGTATGATCGTAGTCGATGCGGTCTTTCGTCACGATGATGACGCGTGTTGAAATCTTCTGCACGGATCTCCTTAAGCCTTTATGGATTTGTGGGAGTATCTCTCTGAACCTTCCTCTGTATGTTGTGGCACGAAGCTCTGGAATTTTGGATCTAAAGAGGATGAGGAAGACGGAGCCAAGGGGTCCTTTTTTATAGCCTTGGAGCTAGCGCCTGTGCTAGTGCTACCACCGGCGCTATCCCATTTTAGGACATATTCTGCCCGGCGGAATCTTCAATCTGAGGAAACAATTCTCTCTTGCCTTCTGTGCTCCGCGCTACCGCCTGCGCTATCGGATACCGCCAGGCGCTATCTCCTTCTATATGTGCTCCCGGAATTGCGCTTAAGCATTCTTTTCGTTGATCGGATTTTCGTCGACCGGAGTTCGTCGAGCGAGCTTCATCATTCGTCGAACAGAAATTCGTTGAACGCAAGATCGTCGAACGCAAGATCTATTTCGTCGAGCGCAGCTAACAGTTCGTCGAGCGAACGCTATGATGAGCATTTCGTCGAGCGCAGCTAACAGTTCGTCGAGCGAACGCTAGCGTCAGCGCTAGTACTAGCGCGTCGCGGTAGAGTAAGCAGTTCGTCGAGCGCCAGTCTGCATCTCAGCGGTTCCTTAGCGCTAGCGCCAGGCGTTAGTTGATACCGCCGGCGCTAGAAGGAGTGTTGGATTTGATGGCTCAAATTTGGGGGCAACCTTCTTATGTAATCTTTGAGTCATGTGGACTTTGTTATCCTGCACACTTAAACACACAAGATCAAATACACATAGGATTTGTTATTCTCAAACCTAGGAGATGCGGAAGACCATGTTCCAACAAGAGCTACCGCCCCGCACTAGCAACAGAGCTCGTTTTCCACTTTCTACCGCGTCGCGCTAGCGCTACCGCGCCGCGCTAGTGCCTTAATGAAAACGCTCTCAGTCGACGCCATGTCGATTTTGCTAACACCGGCGGTAGAACCTACCGTCCGGCATTAGCTCGCAGAGCAGCAAAAACTGGGGTGTTACAGGTCAATTGGTGATGAGAAGTGAAAGAATTATATAGTTAAGCGTGCTCGGGCTGGAGTAGTACTGGGATGGGTGACCTCCGGGGAAGGCCCCGTAGAGGCGCTTAACTGGATCACTTCTCACCAAAGGGAGGCTGTGGCCACCAACAACCTGCCAGTGGGCTGGAGAGGGGTTGGGGTGCTTGGGCTGCATCCCGGTAACGGTCGCCAGGCGAGGCAGTCGGTTGACGTTGTCCCGATGGTAAGTCCAGGGCCTTGGGACGTTACAAAAAAAAGTGCACTTTTTTGTAATGTCCCAAGGCCCTGGACTTACAATCGGGACAACATCCACCGACTGCCTCGCCTGGCGACCGTTATCGGGCTGCAGCCCAAGCACCCCAACCCCTCTCCAGCCCACAGGCGGGTTGTTGGTGGCCACAACCTCCCTTTGGTGAGAAGTGATCCAGTTAAGTGCCTCTACTGGGCCTTCACAGGAGCTGATGAGAAGTGAAAGAACTATATAGTTAAGCGTGCTCGGCTTGGAGTAGTACTTGGATGGGTGACCTCCTGTGAAGGCCCCGTAGAGGCACTTAACTGGATCACTTCTCACCAAAGGGAGGTTGTGGCCACCAACAACCCGCCTGTGGGCTGGAGAGGGGTTGGGGTGCTTGGGCTGCAGTCCGGTAACGGTCGCCAGGTGAGGAAGTCGGTGGACGTTGTCCCGATGGTAAGTCCAGGGCCTTGGGACGTTACACTATAGATCCATCTCGCAGAGAATGGAACCAAGTTCGCGCTTGTCCTTTCAGGGTTGCCGGAAATACCTGACAGAGGAGCTGGTTTGGGGCATTGTATATTCTCATGATGGTAGTGAAATGGTTGACATGATCCAATGGGTCATCCATCCCGTCGAATGTTTCTATGCTGGGGAGCTTGGAGCCATGCGGAACTGGATGAGCCATGATCTGGGGAGATAGTGGAGAGCCGTTGTGTAGGGGACGGCGAGCAAAAGCAGTACGTCGTCCAACCTGGTCGTACTCTTCTGCTATTGCGTCACGAATTTCTTCTCGAGTGATTCCTCCTATGACTTGCTCGGGGCCAATTCTTTCTTGGTGTTTGTGATGGGGGTCGTCTCTTGGTCCCCTGGCTGGGCGGGCGGGATGAGCGTGCTCGCTACTTCAGACAGTTCTTCTGAGACATTCTCCTCACGAGCAGCCCCCTCGACCAGATCGCGATTTGGAGCTGGGGGAGCAGAAAATTCAGTGCTGGAGGTGGAGCGGGTGATCGAGGAACCTTGAGATTTTTCAGGAGAGTCAGCATCTCAGTTTACTGCTCCTCCATCTGACGCATGCGCCCTTCTAGTGCTACTATGGGAGCATTTTCTGTTTCGTCCGCAAGGGGCGCGTTTATGAGTGAATGCGAGGGAGGCGGATCGACGCGTCCCCTGGGGATTGATCATTCAGTGGTTCTGGCACTACTTCTGGCCATTGCTATCAGTTACGAGTATTGCTGCGAAGTGAATTCTGACTTTGGAAAGTCTTCGCAGAGTTTTGGAAACACCCTTCCCAAAGACGGCGCCAAACTGTTGCGGGTCGCTCGACGCTCTGGTAGACCGGCCGAACTGAAACACCTTAGTTCAAGAGCGAGTCGAGCACGCAAACAGTCAATAAGAGAGTTAACAATTAACAAGGAGACTTTTTATCGTGGAAAACTCGGAAAGGGTAAAAAACCATGCGGTCGGAACTGTACCGACCAAATTCCCCTATCTTCTGGTTTGTTACAATTAGAATCTGACAACTCGAGCGCGACAGTCCGTTGCTCGTTACAATGGTAGGGAGAGAGAACCCCGAGGGTTACTGGCCACCTCTCGAGAGACTAAGTACTTTTTAGGAACGAAAGTGAGATTCTCGAGTCGCCTTTTGTAGCTTGAAGAAAGATCTTCGATGGCACGAAGGAGACCTTCGAAGGCTCGATGGGCTCGAAGGAGATCTTCGAAGGTTCGATGGAGATCTTTGAAGGTTCGACGGAGATCTTCGAGCGCCGAAAGAGAATTCTAAGAAAATCTTTGAATGAGCTCTCTCGGACGTAGAAGACAAGATCCCTTGAAACGAAGCTCTAAGCTCCTTTTATAACCTTGGGCAGGGGTAGCCCGGTAATTTCATCGTTGTAACCACCGTAACCGCATGACGGGCGAATCACACTTGCCGATTTGGAGCACACTGATCGCCATTTTATGGATATTCCCGTCTTGCCCCCCCCCCCCCCCCCCCCCCCCGAGTAATTCGGTCAATTCGGGCAGCTTCGTTGATGGCGTTGAGTGTAGAGAACTAGACCTGCAATCTAGGAAATTAGAAAATGTTAACTATCGCGCGCGTCGCGAACACAGAAGTGTTTTGAGCGCACGACGAACACGGAAGTGTTCTGAGCGCGTGATGAGCGTGGAGGTGTTCGACGCGCGGCATGCACTTGGGGGCGTTCTGCACGTACCGTGAATGTAGACTTAGGAGGTGGACCCTTCGTGAGCATGGAGACATGTCGTTCATGGTGATGCCGGGGAGATGCGATCCCGCCGGTTAAGTTAGTGCAATAAAGGGTGCGTGCAAGGTGGTGTTGGTGGAGCAGAATGTCGAGTCAGTGTGGTGTTCGCGCATCAAGTCTTACGCGGTCTGCACTGCGCGGTGAGTGCCGAGCAGCGAGCGCCGCATTGCGGTGGCACGATTTGCGCCGCACCAAGGTGGTGCGGGCTAGGGGAGGCGCCCGCGGGAGGTTCGGCCTTGGCCGCACCTCCATGGCCGCATCTTGCAGGTGCGGCCATGGTCGGGAAGGTACGGCGGGCTCAGTGGGCGTCGTGCCGGTAGGGGCGGCCGGCAAGGCCGGCGACGAGGTTGATGGCAGTTAGGAGAGAGAGAGGGAGATGGTGGTATGGAAAAAGAGGAGGTTACGTGGATGGAGAGGGGAGTGGGGGTTGCATGGATCCCCACTATTGGAGTGTGGTTAGCGTGTGCACGTACGAGAATAAGCCCGCTGAAATCATATCGACGAGCCGGTCAAGATCACGGCAAGGTTCATTTTGGGAAACCCCATCAATTATAATTGGCTTTTGGCATTTAGATACACTTCGTTTAAGAAAATATAAATTAATTTTTAAATATAACCTATAAACATAAAATTTAACCTATTTGAATTAATTTTATCTACATATATCCTCCTGCAGGGTAAAACCAAAATCATCGTGCATAAAAATACTCTATATTTATGTATGCGTAAAAATTTATAATTTGACTTGTCGGGTGCGCCAGGCCCATGCAGTAGTGCAACGCAAGGGCGACGCGCGAAGGCCCCAATAGCAAGCTACTGTGATGAACCCTCCCCAATAAAAAAATTAATTTAATATCATAGTGAGCCTATGGCCCACGTATCAGATATTAAACTGATAAGAACAGATACTACACTTGATCTTAGCCAAAAGGCCGAGAAAGGTATGAGTTGCAATGGACTAGCTCCGCTTCTTTTATAGCGTAAGATGGAAGGCGGATGTTATGATATGCGATGTGGGACAAAACTGTAGTGCGCTCGCAGGGAGACGGAATTAGCGGGGGCTGTGAAGGTAATTAAAGGTTTCCGTGAGTATTTATTTGGAGCAATTCTGAACCTGGCATTTATTTGATATAAATTGGCAAAAATTTAATTACCGTCAGATTTGTCGCTTTTACTTTTTTTTTTTGGAAAAGTTGATAATTTGATATTTAAGATGTAAGCCATTTATAATAACATCTCTGATTACGCTAATAGCACCCCACAATTAATACCTAAATTTTAATATTCTACGGTTACAATAGCACCCCAGCCCTAAAACCGACCGTCCCCTCACACCTCTCGCGCACAGACACCCTTCCTTACGTAATTCCAGCCCCGATACGTGAGGCTTTCCCGCTCCTATTTCCAGCGAAATTTTCGGCTGAGCCTGCTCCTCTCTTTGGAAATGTCTGCGACAATCGCTTTCCGTATGTTCTTTATCCCAACCGCCATGAAGAAACGAGTCAAGTGACGGATTAAGAAAAACGAAGAGTTTCTGTCTCCATAAGTTCATTAGGAGACTAATAGTGAATTCAGGGCATTCTTATTGAAACTTACATACATTTTAGCAAAGCTTCTAATTCTCCCTGAAGAGATGAAGAATATTTCTTCTTGATAATATCGTGAACAAAAAGCTAAGCAATTGGAGTAGCAAAAAAAGGGGAAGTACTTGGATGAATACCTTGTAAGAGTCTTAGCAAGTTTTTCTGGTTCGACACAAACTAACTCGGAATTGAAATGAATGGAGAAATTTAGTTGTTTTGTTTTGTTTTTTGGTGGTATGATACTAGCATGTTTGTGTGAAAATAAAATTTTATGGGGTGCTAATATAATATGAAGACTAATAGCGAATTCATGGTTGAATAATTTTATGGGGTGCTAATATACTGTTTCATTTCACTTTTAAAACCTGAAACTATATAAATTTCCTGGTTTTCTTAGTTACTACTTACAAATGGGGGAATGGGTGGTGGTTAGCTAAATGTTGGATTTGTTGAAGTATTCAATTCCGGCTCGGCCATGAAAAGCAAGAATCTCTCCCACATTTTCTAGCTTTATTTTGCTTAAGAAGGGTTATTCATCCTCACTCATTGACTTCCCTCACTACGTACCGTAATCGGATTACGGGGATCTACTCCCGCCAATTGGCTCGCTATATAAAAATGTAGCTACTTTCTCGAACAATTATTCTGAGATAAACGGGTGAATTTCCCAACAATAATATTATAGTAAAATTTTGACTCAAGTTGTGCAAAGTCAATGACACATGTGTTATTACCATAAATACTCACACAAATACTCCATGGATACTCCTAACTAATCCTTCAATACTAGTAATATTTACTTGAAACTTATAGCCTTCATTTTATGTGCCTCAAGCATCAAGGCATATATATATATATATTTTTTGGTCTGGACAATATAAATAAATTTTATACTCCCCAACACTCAGATTTATAGAAACAATCAAATTATAATTTTATTAAAGGGTCATTTGTTGGAACATGGTCTTCCGCATCTCCTAGGTTTGAGAATAACAAATCTTATGTGTATTTGATTTTGTGTGTTTATGTGTGCAGGAAACAAAGTCATGTGACTCAAGGATAACATAAGAAGGTTGCCCCCAAGTTTGAAGTCAGAATTCCAATATGTCCACTAGCGTCGGCGGTAGCACCTAGCGCGGGCACTAGCTCTGATTAGGCAAGTTCAGGCGGCAAGTATAGAAGGCGATAGTGCCAGGCGGTAGCGGATAGCGCAGGCGGTAGCGGAAAGCGCATGCGGTAGCGGATAGCGCATGCGGTAGCGGATAGCGCAGGCGGTAGCGCGGAGCACAAGAGGATTTTTCGAAAGGTTTTCTTGGAATGAAGATATGCACACGGAAAATGTTTCCTAATCCGGGATAGCGCCGGCGGTAGCGCTAGCTCCAAGGCTATAAAAAGGACCCTTGGCTCCGTATTCTTCATCCTCTCCCACTCCTAAATTCTAGAGCTTCGTGTCACATCATATAGAGGAAGGTTTAGAGAGATACTCCCACAAATCCATGAAGGCTTAAGGAGATCCGTGGAGAAGATTTCAACACGCTTCATCATCGTGACGAAAGACCGCATCGACTACGATCATACTATGCAGGACTTCGTCTACTTCTTCAAGAGATTCACATAGGGAGTTTTTATATTGTTGTTGTTTAATTTTCTTACTCTTTCGTATCGCGTAGTAAATTCATCTCGTGTTGGCGTCTAGGTCTGGGTAGGACTTAGGGCAGAAATTCACCTCGTTTTAGCGATTAGGTCTAGGGTGTAGATCTAGGGGGTTCTCGAGGCCATATTCGGGGAAGGATTGGCTAGAGCGGCATGAGGTCGTATCCGGGGAAGGATAAGCTAAAGCCACCGGTTCGTGGGGATACGAGTCGGGATAGAAAACGAAAAAGTCTTTTTATTATTCGCCTTCGATTTCTAGCGTTATAAGAAATCAAGTTTTGTAATCCTTCATTTCATATTAATAAAATCATGTCTTTATTTGATTTCAATTGTTTTACTTGATTTCTCTCTATTTTAATCTCTTATTATTTCAAGTATATAATGACTCAGTATTTCTTCATTACTATATGTACTTAGCACAGGATACTGAAAGTAAAGATTAAGTTGAAGCACAGTTATTCAAGTGCAACATACATATATAAACAACAAATGACACAATATAATTTTTAGGAGATGAAATATCATTTCATTCAATTGTTCAACACAGACATATACTATCAGTTCAAGTCATATTGTTACATCAAACATCCTAAGGAGCTCCTAAAAATAGAGTCTTCTTGGATGGTCCCTGGGATGATGTAGAGCTTTCTCCTTTTTCCTCAGATTTTCTCTTCCTTGCTTCAGCAGCAGGCTTCATCTTTTCCTTCTTTTTGAAGTATAGGAATGGCTTAGGAAGATATCTTGGGGGTATCCTTATAAGAGTTTCCCTTCTCACCAAATTTTCTTTGAGGATTCTTTCCCTTAGAGACTCCCTCTCTAGATGCTTGATCCATTCAGCAGATGAGTAGGCACGGTCAATATCCTTGAGTGGATTGCCATGGCTGACCCAGGTATTAACTACTATTGTATCAAATTCCATATTATCTTCCTCATAAAGTGGATCATCTATCCTTTTCATCCTCTTCTGGGCCATATATTCTTCAGCAGTCTGAATGTCCTCTCTCCTTCTCCTCTTTGATTCCCACTCATCTTGAATCTGTTCAGATTGACCTTGAAAATCAAAATCTGTAGGTCTGTTTGGGTTCAGTACAGGAAGATTTAAAGCAATTCTGGTTCCTTGTAACACATTTATACTTGTGATCCTATGATCATCATTTACCTGCTTAACCACAGTTAGAAGTTTATCTTGAATTGCATTTGAGACATTGTTGACCTCTTCCACCACTTTCTTGTAGGCTGCTTCCTGGTTAGTGAGTAGCAGTTGGTGGGCATTCTCCAGGTTGGTGTTTAACCTTATGTGAGCCTTTTTCAGCTTTTGCACTTAGCTTGGCAACTTTTTCCTCTCCCTTTTTGCCTTCTTCAAATATCATTTCCTCAATTTCAGAGTTTTGGTCAATTATAGATTGGGAGAGTGTTTGGAAAGTACTGTCCACATCCTCCAGAATATTTTCCTTGGCCTTGTCAATGTGGGACATGACATGGCTGCTGGTTGTGTTAGCCACTTGTACCATTATGGCTACTACTTTCTCCCAGACATTTTCATTCTTATAGAGTTTATGTTTTACATATGTAATGTCCTTTGTGGAGTTCCCTTGTGTGTATGTAATTTGCTTCAGTATGGTGTGTTGGGCAGCTACAGTGCCTTTAGCCATCTCAAACCATCTAGTCATCTATTGGAGGATATGAGTAGATGTTGTTGTGACATCATGAACCTAGGTATTCAGTTCAGTCCTTACTGCAGCCACCCTTGACTCCATTCTCTGCTCACTGGCTAGGATCTCCTGAGTCAATGCTGCTCTTGTAACATTTAGCTCATCCCTGATTTGGGTTGTGGCACCATGAACCTTTTCTGCAACATGCTCTTTAACAGACAACATTTGACCCTCAATAATGCATTGTATTGAGTTCAGTAGGTCAGATGTGTCCAGCACAGCTGCTGGCCTTTCCTGGGAAATTTCCTTCTCCGCTACCTCTTCAGACCTATCCTTTTCCTGCTCCACTACAGGGTCAGATCTTGGCAGCTCATCAGAGGGGAGTAGATAGTCTGGCTGTAACTCAACTTTTATGTTGTCAATTATCTTGTTCACCTCTTCCTCAATCTGAGCTTGAGTTCTGCTAGCATCTGGGATGTGCTCCCCCTCACTAGTACCCCCATCTTCCTCTTCATAGTGAGAGCTTTGCCCCCTCACTTCTTGGAGAAGCATCTGCTGCTCCTGACCTGGGGTCATGCTCCCCCTCACTTGGAGCATCCATGTGTGGAGGACTTTGTCTTGGGGAACCTGAAAAGAAAATGATGTGTTAGTTAGACACCTAGTCTCATCTATAGTCTGAGGAGTGTAGATTAACTGTGATCCTAGGTTACCATGGAGAGGTGAATTCCTTGGTTCATCCTCAGCTTGTGGGACAGCTGGATAAGTAGTAGTAGGAGTTGGCTCAGAGTGAGATTCAACTCTTCCTTGGGGTTCAGTATCCACATTTGACCTGGGGACATCTTCACCTCCCACACCTTCCATGTGCACTTGTGGTTCATCATCCTTCCTGGATTTCTCAACACCTTCTTCTTCAGTCTTCTTTGCCTTTTTCTTCTCCTTCATCTCAGCCACCATAGAGGGTTGGCTCATGGGGAGGACTCTTGTTGACCTGTCCAATGTCCTGATATCCAATCTTTTCAAGTAGTGGATATTGACACCTTTGATGGAGGAGAAATAGTTTGGATATGCCTTCAGTAGGAAAAGTGATAGGATCATTCCTAAGTTAGGGGCCTGCAGACATTGCTTCATTCTTTGATAAAGAACATTCCCCCAGCTAGTTCTTTTCTTCATGATGATTCTTATAACCAGCTCAAACATTGGTTGAGAAATCGTGTAATGAGAGCCTAGTTTACACAGAAGAGCTTTTCCTACTATATCACATAACAGCTTGCCCTTTTGATTGAAGAATTTCTTTTTCAGAGATGAGGTCTGAGGATCGCTGTATTCACACCAGCTCAGTGCTTGCTCCTTGTCATTATTTGACACCTCCTCTTCTGCCACTCTAGGTAAGTACAGTACCTTTTCTAGTCTCTTAGGGGACAACTTCACCCTTATCTCTCCAATTTTGGAAGATATACCATTCTTATAAGATGACTGCTTGGCATTCGCATAAAACTCTAGCACTTCATGCTTGAATATCTGAGAAGATTCAGATAGCAGGAACTCTAGACCAGCTTCAGTGATGAGGGTGATGACACTTAGAATCTCTGGTGAGGCATGGAGAAAGCCATCCCTCACCAACTCATATCCCTCAAGCAACTCCTTCACGATCTTGGGCCCCATTTATCGAAGAGAATAGCGTTGGAACGAAGGGTGTGTGGAGTCGATTCATCGGTTGGAGTGGCGCAAGTGAATGTGAAGAGTCTTTTAACACAGTCGGCTATTTATACAGTAAGTCTGAGTGTTAACCTAGTGGACTCAGTGGATCAGCTGAGAAGGTTCTTCTAAAATGTCATCCTAGGGCTGAGTTCATCGAACTCAAAGCTGAGTTCGTCGAACTCAAACTGCGTTTATCTAAAACTACATCATAAGGTTGAGTTCGTCGAACTCAAGGCTGAGTTCGTCGAACTTAAATTGGAGTTCGTCGAACACATAGCTAAGTTCATCTGAACTACATCATACAACTGAGTTCGTTGAACTCAAGGCTGAGTTTGTCGAACTCAAATTCGACGTTCGTCGAACTCAGGCAAGAGTTCGTCGAACCCAGGTTTTTCCCAACTGTCTAATTGCAATTTGAAGCTCAGCTGAAGCAGATTGTTCTGGTTAAGCTGATCATTCTACTTTAAAATCAATAAGGAGGAAAGTTACTTACCTTGAGGTTGTAGTCCTCTAATTGATGTTGAATTCATAATGGTTGTGCACAACAGCTTCCTGCAGCAAAGTATTCAGACCCAGCAGAGGATATGGCCACACTGGTCTGCTTATTGCTGCACCATGATGTCAACCTCCTTCCTGTCATGTGCCTTGAGCACCCACTGTCCAAGTACCAAATTTGGTTGAGGCTGGTACTTGAACTATCCTGCAAGGAGTTTAGTTATCCTTAGGAGCCCAAATAGCTTTGGGTCCTAGGTACTTGTTAGTCTGAAAAGATAACCTCACACTAGTTGCACTCTTTGTTGGAAGACTCTTCTTTGCATTTGGTACATTGGGATTGTGCCAACAATCTATGGCAAAGTGTCTCACTTTACCACAACACCAACATTCATGAATGTTGTATCTCCTCTTCTGAACATTTCCTGAGGAAACATCATTATTGTGCCTTAGTTCAGGAGGGGAGACAGCTGCAAGCTTCCTATTTCTCTCGGCAATCATTTGACTGAATGTTAATCTATGTGTTGTCTTGATGCTCTTTGTTTTGATGGCATCAGCTTGATTTAGCTTGGTATCCATACAAGATCTGATGACATCAGACACTGAGCAGCAAGACTTGTCAATAGATTTGACAGCAGAAATTTTCATTGCTGAAATAAATTTAGAAGAGCTTGCATCCTGATTCTTGAATGAGGGGGCTGAAATACCAAATACAAAAGGTCCAGATTGGGACATTTGAATTTCCTCATGGGGAGCCTTCATGTCACTCAATCCCATTCCCTTTCTTCCACTATGGGAAGGAGTGTTTTCCTTCCTATAGGTACTTCCATTCTTCCAGTGACCATACATGCTTTCATGGTCATACCTTGAATGTGGAGGTCAAATCTTAAATTACTCTAGAGGGGGGGTGAATAGAGTATTAAAATTTTTAATATATTTTATAGCGGAAATTAAACTACTGTTTAAGTATATGTGTATTTAGTGTGAGTTATAGAAAACTACAGAAATAATAAAGGACACACAACACAAGCACACAGAGATAATCAAGCACAGACGACACAAGGAGCTATAGTAGGTCCACAATAAATCTGGGTACGTCTACTCTTCTACCACCTTTGGTAGGAATCAACTAGGAGGGTTGATAAGGTGCCCAGGCACCAAGGGATTTTTGATAAGGTGTCCACACACCAATAAGCTTTTGATAAGGTGCTTAAAAGCCACACTAGGATTCTTTGATAAGGTGTCTTGCCACCACTGGGTAAACTTTTGAAGGGAGTATTAACCCTGTACAGAATGAGATAAAAAGGTATAGAGTGTTCTTCTCTGTCAATGATCTGAGAGAAGACAAAAGGTGTTGAAGCAGAAAGCTCCCCCTGTCTGATGAGAGTTGATGACAGCTTTGTGGACAGAGCTTTCTCAAATAGAAGTTTTTGTAGCTGATGATCTGGAAGAGATTAATCTTCAGATTGTTGTTGCTCTTGAAAGACTTTATCTTGCAGCAGATCTAAGAGATTAAATCTGGTTCTCAGAAAGATGAAGATGCTGCCTTGATGAAGAAAAATGCTGAAAAAGAATAGTGTATTTTTTTTTTTCTTCTTCTTCTTCTTCTGAAAAACTTCTTTTATCCTCCTTGTTCTGTGATCACAGAAATGAGAAAGTGATGGTGAAGTTTTTCTATGTTTTTCTCTCCAAAGATGACTATCTCAGTTCTTGCTTTTTTTTTCTTCTGATAACTGTTTGTATATATATTTTCAAATTCAAATTTTCTGTCTCTTTAAGGAATGTCTTCTTCTGACTTAAATCCTTCTTGGAACCAGGTAGCCACCCAAAATGATTTTGGCAGGTCCTTTTAATTCCTTTTGTCGAGAAAGATGCCTTTGGCATTAAATGTCAATGGCTATTCTTCTTCTTGGAATAGAAGGAATATAAGGATATAATAAATGAGAAAGATATCCTTACTTGGCTGCCTGAATACGTCCAAGGAGAAATAAATATATCCGTTATTTTGCTGATTTGAGTTCAGAGAACTAACATCCACTGAGAATATAAGTCTGAACGTCAGAAAGCAATTTGTCGAGCGCTGGCTAGAATTTGTCGACCGCCGCTAGTCATTTGTCGAGCGCTGGCTTAGAATTTGTCGACCGCTGCTAGTCATTTGTCGAGCGCTGGCTTAGAATTTGTCGACCGCTGCTAGTCATTTGTCGAGCGCTGGCTTAGAATTTGTCGACCACTGGAACTGTAAATTTCTTCAGTATGCTGGAAGCAATTTGTCGAACGAAATTGGTCATTCGTCGAACACCACTCACCATGTGTTGAGCTTGAATTTTCCTAAGTTCTGCTAATCTAATCAGCCTAAAACTTGACCTTAAGGGTATACATTGGGGTCAATACAGATCCTAATCAACATATAGTGATCCTAGCCAAAATTAGTAATATGGTTGTTCCAATAATCTCCCCCTATTTGGGTTAGGATACTATTTGACAAATAATTAAATAGATACAGCAGAAAGTATAAACAACAGAGCAACAATGAAATGAAGTATATCTGATATATTTAAAATAGATCATCAGATAAGATAAAAAATAAATGCTCTGAGTTTAGAAACTTTACATTCATAACCAAGCAATTTATTTAAGACTTTTTGTCCTGAGAAGATGGCTTGAATATGATTTTCCTGTTTGGGTCTTCTGATTTCTTTTTGCTGATAAACAAATCTTGAGCTCCAATGATTTTCTGTTCTTTGACATGAGGAATAAATGCTTCTAGCATATCAATATATTCCTCAGCATTGAATGCTTTAACTGTTTTGTATTTTGCAAGTTCTTTTCTTCTGTATTCTGACATGGTTGAGAAACCTGAGAAGTCTTTGCCTTCTGCTTTAGCCTTTTTAATCTGTGCATATGCAGTTTTTTCTTACAGTCTTGCCATCTGACAGATTTTCTCTTCTTCTGGATCTGGAAAGTAATAAATATCTTCTGAATCATTTTTGTCTTGAGTGACCTTTTGAGGTACTCTATCTCTGTGAAGAGATCCATCAGATATGTGAAGTTTGTATTCTGAAGATATTTGAGAAGAAGAAAAGGTTTGGCTTTCTTGAAGGATAGGTGCTGATCTCTTAGAGAATGGAGCACTGGCTGGTCTAGAGGCTTGAGGACCACTAGAACTACCAGGTCTCCCAGAATGTTGAGAGCTTGGCTTCTGAGAGGAAGATGAAACACCTGATAATCCTGCTGCACCAGCTGCTGGAGGAGGAGGAGGAGGATGATTGTGCTTGACTGGTTTGTCAGGGATGTAGCCAGTCTTCTTGAGTTTCTTCCTCCTATTGTTCTCATTTCTGGAGAGCTTCATCCAATGAGGAGTTTTCTCATCAAGAGGAACATTATACAAAATGTACAGAGGAATGTCATTATTTGGATTTGGGGGCTTGGGAGCAGCCTTTGACTTGGCTGTTCTTTTCTTTTTTTTCTTTGAAAGTGTATCATCAGAATCACTATTGTCATCATCATCATCAGAGTCAGAAGATGAGATTGGCTTATTGTATAAATCATCAATTCTCTTGATTGCTTCACGAGCCTTTAATCTTTCTTCTTCAGCTTTGTCAAACTCTGCATCTGCTTCTCTCCAGATTTCATCAAAGCTTGGCATTGGTTCTTCATTCCATACATGATTTGGAGGTGAAGAAGTAATTTGTGAGGCTGTTGTATCATCAAGAAATTCTGCAAGATCATCTTCATATTCTGCAGAGTGATCCTTTATTTGAAGAATAAAGGATATGTAATTTTGTATGATATCAGAATGAGTCTTCTGAGGAAGGCATATCAGAGCCTTTGATAGGTCCTCTATGTATACCTTTGGTGATACCCTTGAAGTATATGTGACATCAAATTTTGATAATAAGCTATATAGATCACAGGATGGATGAATGCATATATTATTTATTTCTTCTATAACTTGTGTAACTGAATCAATTATATATGTATCAAAAATTGTAACTTCTGTATCTTCTTCTGGAGTTTCTTCTGTTTCTGGAGCTTCTTCATAGGACATCTCCCCCTGCCTAGCTTCAGGGCAGCCTGAATCTAGGCACCTAGAAGAAGGGACAGCAGTGGAGGAGGGAAGAGAAGCTATTTTAGCAGATAAAGTAGAAAGTGCCTGAAGAACTGGAGCAAGTTTTGCATCCAGGAGCTGGCTTATTTTAGGAAGGATAAGATCAAAAACTTGATCAACAATAGAGGAGAGGTTGAGGGATGGATAATCTGGTGGATGACTAGAGGATGATTGTGAAGTGGATGGAGATGATATTGGAGGAAAGATATTGCTGATGTTAGTGGTATGTGTGGGAATGTCTGGATGGATTAGACTAGGAGAATGAATAGGTGAATGATATTCATTGTGTATTGGAGAGGGAGGTGTGGTAGGTAGTGGTTCTGAAGATAGAGGAGGAGGTGGAGCATCACTGATATGGGCAGTTGAGAGTGGAATGTCATTGATGAGTGATATTGCAGTTGAATGAGGGGATGAAGAATGAGAATATGCAGGAGAAGGTTGAGCAGGTGGAGAGAGAATATGAGAGGAAGGAGGAACAGAGGAAGGATCTTCTAGAAGGGTAGAGGGAGTGACTTGATCAGTCCTTGTGTCCTCAGAAGCTTTCCTTTTTCTGGAGGCCTCAGCTCCTGCATTCTTCTTGGGAATTACTTTATCCCATTTAGCAAAGAGAGCTGAGGTCAGCCTCTTGCTGGCATTTATTGTTACCTTTGGTGACACCAGAAGCTCTGGATGCCTTTCCTGCAAAAAAATCCCTAAAACTCTTCCAAAGCATACATTGTCTTTAGAGTTTTTCTTTTTAATGAGGTCAAAAAGAATTGATCCCCAGTTGACTTTCTTCTTCTCCATTAAGGACACCATTAACAGAAATTGGTGCCTACTGATATAGTCATGCCCAGAAGTCTTGCTCAGCAAGACTTTTCCAACAATATCTGCTAAGAACTTGTAGTCCTGAGACAGATTCTTTTTCAGAAGGTGGCTAGGGTTTCCAGTCAAATGCCCCATTTTGACTAAAGCTTCATCAAATTCATTTGAGCTTATGTCTAATTCATCTCACCATTTTCAAAGCCAAAGATTTCAGAAAGGATGGTGGGAGAGAGAGAGACATGATGACCTGAGATTGTTCCCGACAAGCTTTCATCGACTGGCTTTGCAGTGTAAACCCATTCTTTTATCTCTGCAACAGCTATCTTCTGCCTGGTGCTTAGAAGCTTCCTTAGATGTTGTTCATCCAGCGTTTGAAGAATATCCTTGAAGATTTGGTCTGACTGTGCAAATGAGTCCATGTCAATGTTGAAGCCTGCGTCAAACTTCATTAGGTGCAGAGAGGCCTGATGAATCGCCATTGTTCCTGCAAAGAAAGTTGGAGATTAAGTGCAGAGGGGAACTGGAGGGAAAGACGATTTCTGTAGGCGCAAAGCTTATAATAAGATAAAATGAGGCTTATATAGAAGGGTCGAAGAATGAGGGCGCATTCGTAAACCACTGTTCAACAAAACCTAATAAAATTAGAAGTCAAAAAGGCTTTATTTTCTTTGTCTGAAAGCATTCGACGAGAGCATCTTTTTCGTCGACCGTCGTTCGACAAAAGAGATTGCCTTAACTAACTCTGCCTTTAAGAGGTTTCAGAGACCACCGTTCGACAAATGATTCAAATTTGTCGTTCTTCGTTCGACAAATTTGTGAGAAAAATAGAAATACTTAATTTTTAGCAGATTGAATCTCCATCTATCATTCCTAGTTGATTGATAAAGAAAATGTGCTTCTTTTCATCCAAGGGCTTGGTGAAAATGTCAGCTCTTTGCAAATTAGTAGAAATGAATTGTAGGCAAATTTTGTTTTTATCCACATTGTCCCTGAGGAAGTGGTGCCTAATTTCTATGTGTTTAGTCCTACTATGGAGAACTGGATTTTGTGCTATAGATATTGCACTGGTGTTGTCACAAAATATAACTGAATTATTTAAGTTGACACCATAGTCTAGGAGCTGATTTTGTATCCACAATATCTGTGAGCAGCAGCTACTAGCAGCTAAGTATTCAGCTTCAGCTGTTGATGTAGACACAAATGTTTATTTCTTACAAAACCAAGATACAAGCCTATCACCAAGAAACAGACAAGTTCCTGATGTGCTTTTCCTATCTACCCTGCATCCAGCATAATCTGAGTCTGAGAATCCAGTTAATTCAAATTCAGATGTTGTTGGATACCAAAGTCCCAGATTAGGGCAACCCTTTATATATCTTAAAATTCTTTTTACAAAAGTAAGATGAGATTCTTTAGGATCAACTTGAAACCTAGCACAAATGCATGTAGCAAACATTATGTCTGGCCTACTGGCTGTTAAATAGAGTAGAGAGCCAACAATTGCCCTGTACAGTTTCTGATCAACAGGTTTCCCTGATTCATCAGTATTAATAACAACATTAGTGGCCATGGGTGTTTTCATAGTAGAAGAATCAGACATTCCAAATCTTTTCACTAATTCCTTAGCATACTTAGATTGAGAGATGAAGATTCCTGATGGGGTTTGCTTCACTTGAAGACCAAGGAAGTAGGATAATTCATCCATACTACTCATTTCAAATCTTGATTGCATTAGATTGGAAAATCTTTTGCACAAATTTGAATCAGTAGATCCAAAGATAATGTCATCCACATATATTTGAACTAGTAGCGTTTGATTTTTATGTACTTTGTAAAATAATGTTTTGTCTACCATGCCTCTACAGAAATTGTTTTCCAAAAGAAAGTTAGCTAAAGTCTCATACCATGCTCTGGGAGCTTGTTTGAGACCATAGAGAGCTTTATTAAGTTTGAATACATAGGAGGAATGAGTTGGAGAGATGAAACCTGGTGGTTGTTCCACATAGACTTCTTCTTTGATGTCTCCATTGAGAAAAGCACTTTTCACATCCATTTGATATACCTTAAACTTCTTGAATGCAGCAAAGGCCAAGAAAATCCTTATAGCTTCAAGCCTTGCAACAGGGGCAAATGTCTGATCATAATCTATGCCTTCTTCCTGTGAATATCCTTGAGCTACCAATCTTGCTTTATTTCTCACAATATTTCCTTGATCATCAAGCTTGTTCCTGAAGACCCACTTGGTGCCAATAACTGGACGACCTCTTGGTCTTGGAACCAAATCCCAAACCTTGTTTCTTTCAAACTGGTTGAGTTCCTCTTGCATTGCAAGAATCCAATTTGGATCTTGTTCTGCATCTTTTATGGTTTGAGGTTCAACTTGTGATAGAAAGCAGGTATGCATCTGATTTTGGTGTAGTTTATGCCTTGTTTGAACACCTGTTGTGATATCACCAATCACTTGTGAAATTGGATAATCTCTGACTGTGACGTGGTCAGCAGTTGGAGTTGGTTCAACAGTAGTATCTTCATTGGGAATTTGTTCAGCTATTACATCCTGTGGAGGATGTTCTGTTGTAGCTTGATTCAGGTAATCAACAAGATCTGGATGATCCTCTTCTTCACTATCTTCAAGAGTTTGAGGTAATGGATGCAGTGAATCTCCTGTCTGTAGATTTAGCTCTTTAAGCTCTTCACATAGAGCTGGTACCTGCAAAGTGTTCTTGGTAGAAGAGTTCTTCTCCTTGTAAAACATGTTAGTTTCATCAAAGGAAACATGCATAGACTCTTCTATTTTAAGAGAGGATTTGTTAAATACCCTATATGCTTTACTAGCTATTGAATATCCTAAGAAGATTCCTTCTTCAGATTTTGGTTCAAATTTCTTAAGATATTTCTTATCATTGTTATGAACAAAACATCTACATCCAAAAGTTCTAAAATAATCAACTTTGGGTTTCTTCCCTTTAAGCAATTCATAGGGAGTTTTACCCTTAAGTTTGTGTATCAAACTTCTATTCAGAACATAATTTGCTGTGCTGACAGCCTCAGCCCAAAAGGATAGGGGCAAGTTAGCATCTGCAAGCAATGTTCTTGCTGATTCAATTAGAGTTCTATTCTTCCTTTCAACTACCCCATTTTGTTGAGGAGTTCTAGGAGTTGAGAAGCAATGCCTGATACCTTCCATCTCACAGAATTCTTGCATGAGAAGAGACTCAAACTCAGTGTCATGATCACTTCTGATCAATGCAACTACAGTAGAGTACTCAATCTATATGCTCTTAAGAAAGTCTGTAAGAACTTTAAAGTTATCTGACTTTTCTCTCAAAAAGAACACCCAAGTGAATCTAGAGAAGTCATCCACAATAACTAGAGTGTAAGACTTCCCCCCTAAGCTCTTTATTGCAATAGGTCCAAAAAGGTCCATATGTAGCAAGTATAAGATTCTAGGTGAATCACTTTTAGATAATGATTTAAAGCTGTTTTTGGTTTGCTTACCTAATTGACATGCTCTACAAAGACCTTCTTTCTTATATGATCCTGATGGTTAGCCTCTAACAAGATTATCCTTAGCTAATTTAGCAATGGTCCTAAGGTTTACATGTCCTAATCTTTTATGCCATAATTCACTAGATTTGCTTAACTCATTAAATAGACAAATTTTTGATTTAGATGAGTTGAAGTTTACTAAATATATATTTCCTTGTCTAATTCCTGATAGAACAATAACATTATCAGATGATTTAATGATGCATTCTGATTTGTTAAATGTTACCTGATAACCTTCATCACATAACTGACTTATGTTGATGAGGTTGTGCTTTAGACCCTTGACATAGGTTACTTCCTTGAATGTCACTGTTCCAATTTTAATTTGACCATAGCCTTTGGTTTGTCCACAGTTGGAGTCTCCAAAGATCACCTTGGGTCTAAGTTTTGCCTTGTAGTTGTACAGATTGGCCTTGTTCCCTGTCATATGCTTTGAGCATCCACTGTCCAAGTACCATTTTTGATTTAATCTTGGATGGCTGTGTACCTGCAAAGACAAAACATAAACTAGTTGTTTTTGACCCAGACTACCTTGGGTCCTTTTATGTTACCACAAAATTCAGAGATAAATGTCATTTCAGGCTGATCCTTGTAGCCTTGTGGATGATATCTCCTTGGAGGTATAGTCCACTCAGTGAAAGGATTTTTAGTATATTTTGGATTAGAATTCTTAGAGTTTTCTGTATAGTGCTTGTTCGAGGAATTTGAATAAATTCGTCGATTATTATTCATTTTATAACTATACTGAAAATCTTTTCTCAGTTTTCGTCGAGCCTCGTTCGACAAATTTGAATCCTTTTGTCGAGTGTCGTTCGACGAATTCTTCTGAATTCTTCTATCCTTAACAAACTTGCTTGAAATGTCTTTATTTCTTTCTGCAGCTTCTTTGCTTTTAGCAGAAATGAATTTTATGGGTGTGGAGAGGAAGTTTCTCTTAATCAGAGATGGCTCTCTTGATGAGGCACCCAAGCTCAGTTTGCTATTATTAAATCTAGCATTGACAGTGCTTGTGATGTCCATCAGCTTGATACTTCTCCCATTGAGGGATTCTTCAAACTTTTTGGCTTCAGATAACTTACTCTCAAGAGTAGTAATGTGTTCTCTGGAGGCAGCCAAATCTTTCTTAAGATTTTCATTCTCTTCACTTATATTGTTCATTTCAACTAACTTAGTTCTGAGAGAGATTATTTCTTTCTCAGATTTTATTAAGTCTTGGCAAAGAGTTTTGAAATCATCTTTGAATTCAATAGAAGTGAAATCAAAGTCAGATAATACCTGATCAATATCATCTTCTGTTTCTGATTCTGATTTCTCTTCATCAGAATTGTTAGTTGAGGCATTGATTGCCATCATGCAAAAACTTTTTTCTTCTTCATCATCACTGGAGCTGGATGATGATGCTGATTGTGACTCATTGTCTGAGTCATAAATAGTCATTAAGCATTGGCTGTCTTCTTTTGTTTCTTCTTCATCAGAGGAGCAAGATGAAGATTCTGATTTAGATTCTGTTTCACTCCAGGATGTTGCTACAAATCCTCTTCCCTTCTTCTTGTGAGAGTGTGAGGAAGATTTGCTGGAGCCCTTCTTTTCTTCCTTTTCTTTTCTTCTTTCCTTCTTGTCCTTCTTGTGTTGAATCTCTGGACATTCAGGAGCAATGTGTCCTGGTTTCCTGCAGCCAAAACATATGATTTCATTAGAATGATTTTTGTCATACCTTGGCTTGTCATGACTTCTGGATAGCTGTTTTCTGAAGTCTTTCTTAGCCATCTTATAGAATCTTTTGGCTAACAGACTCATAAACTCCTCTTTGTCAGGAGTTTTTCCTTTATCTTCTGCAGCCTTGAAGGCTATGCTTCTTTCCTTCTTGGGTGCTGGGGATGAAGTGGATTCTTCAGTTTCCCTAATTTTGATGAGCTGCTCATAAGATTTGAGCTTGCCCAACAGAGCTTCAGTGGTGATCTCATTGAGACTTCTGGCTTCTTTGATTGGCCAGATTCTGGAGTCCCATGTGCTGGGAAAGCACATAAGAATCTTGTTATTGATCTCTGTGAGTGAGATCACTTTGTCCAGAGACCTCATTTATTATGAGGCTGAGCCTATTGTACATATCAGCTACATTTTTTGATTCTCCCTTCTTGAAGTTCTCATATTGAGAGATCAGGTGAGATCTTCTATCTTTTCTTTCATCTGCTGAGCCTGCCACCATGTTGTTGAGAGATTCCCAGATTTCTTTTGCTGAGGTGCACTCAACTACTTTCTGGAATATGTCATCTAACATAGTTAGGGCCAGAATGTTCATGGCCTTTGCATCTGCATTTCTCTGCTTCTTTTGAGCCTCAGCCCCCTCAGGAGGTGGAACAGCATTGTTGTCTGTTGTTGCAGCAGTACTAGCTGATGCTGTAGGTGCTGGAGGTCCTGTAAGAATAACATTAAAAATCTCCTCATCAATGGAGTTCATATAAAGCCTAATCCTTGCTTTCCATAGTGCAAACTTATTGAGATTGCACATAGGCGGTCTTGTGCTGGAATACTCCTTGTTTTGTGCCATGAGTTTTAAATAAGATAAAATTCTAGAGAATGAAACTCTTAGAAAAATTAAGATCTGGTTGATCTTTGTGATTCAGGTGTTAGCCTGTAAAGAATCAACACCCCTCTGATACCAATTGAAAGTGGAGGTCAAATCTTAAATTACTCTAGAGGGGGGGGGGGGTGAATAGAGTATTAAAATTTTTAATATGTTTTATAGCGGAAATTAAACTACTGTTTAAGTATATTTTTATTTAGTGTGAGTTATAGAAAACTACATAAATAATAAAGGACACACAGCACAAGCACACAGAGATAATCAAGCACAGACGACACAAGGAGCTATAGTAGTTCCCCAATAAATCTGGGTACCTCTACTCTTCTACCACCTTTGGTAGGAATCAACTAGGAGGGTTGATAAGGTGCCCAGGCACCAAGGGATTTTTGATAAGGTGTCCACACACCAATAAGCTTTTGATAAGGTGCTTAAAAGCCACACTAGGATTTTTTGATAAGGTGTCTTGCCACCACTGGGTAAACTTTTGAAGGGAGTATTAACCCTGTACAGAATGAGATAAAAAGGTATAGAGTGTTCTTCTCTGTCAATGATCTGAGAGAAGACAAAAGGTGTTGAAGCAGAAAGCTCCCCCTGTCTGATGAGAGTTGATGACAGCTTTGTGGACAGAGCTTTCTCAAATAGAAGTCTTTGTAGCTGATGATCTGGAAGAGATTAATCTTCAGATTGTTGTTGCTCTTGAAAGACTTTATCTTGCAGCAGATCTAAGAGATTAAATATGGTTCTCAGAAAGATGAAGATGCTGCCTTGATGAAGAAAAATGCTGAAAAAGAATAGTGTATTTTTTTCTTCTTCTTCTTCTGAAAAACTTCTTATATCCTCCTTATTCTGTGATCACAGAAAAGAGAAAGTGATGGTGAAGTTTTTTCTATGTTTTTCTCTCCAAAGACGACTATCGCAGTTCTTGCTTTTTTTTTCTTCTGATAACTGTTTGTATATATATTTTCAAATTCAAATTTTCTGTCTCTTTAAGGAATGCCTTCTTCTGACTTAAATCCTTCTTGGAACCAGGTAGCCACCCAAAACGATTTTGGCAGGTCCTTTTAATTCCTTTTGTCGAGAAAGATGCCTTTGGCATTAAATGTCAACGGCTATTCTTCTTCTTGGAATAGAAGGAATATAAGGATATAATAAATGAGAAAGATATCCTTACTTGGCTCCCTGAATATGTCCAAGGAGAAATAAATATATCCGTTATTTTGCTGATTTGAGTTCAGAGAACTAACATCCACTGAGAATATAAGTCTGAACGTCAGAAAGCAATTTGTCGAGCGCTGGCTAGAATTTGTCGACCGCCGCTAGTCATTTGTCGAGCGCTGGCTTAGAATTTGTCGACCGTTGCTAGTCATTTGTCGAGCGCTGGCTTAGAATTTGTCGACCGTTGCTAGTCATTTGTCGAGCGCTGGCTTAGAATTTGTCGACCGCTGGAACTGTAAATTTCTTCAGTCTGCTGGAAGTAATTTGTCGAACGAATCTGGTCATTCGTCGAACACCACTCACCATGTGTTGAGCTTGAATTTTCCTAAGTTCTGCTAATCTAATCAACCTAAAACTTGACCCTAAGGCTATACATTGGGGTCAATACAGATCCTAATCAACATATAGTGATCCTATCCCAAATTAGTAATAGGGTTGTTCCAACATACCTGTTGGAAGGAAGCAATACCTTTTGAAAAGTGGTTTGAGGCTTCGCCTTACCCCTGCTCTTTCTCCACTCCCTTCTCCTGCTTCTATTTTATTGAATCTTAGTCCTCTTCTATTGGATTGAGAAGAGAAGGAGTCAATAATAGGGAGCACAGATTTAGGCTTGGAGAATTTAGCCACTAGGCTTCTTTCTTTCACAAGCTTGTCCTCAAGATCCTTGATGACCTTGTTCTTCAGGGATATGGTGCTCAGATGGGAGATAGTTATCCCCTTCAGATGGATAATTTCCCTATACATCTAATTCATCTTGGTAGAAGATTCAGTGCATTCATGTTTTTCCATCTTAAGGGAATCAATCTCTTGGGCTTGCCTCTTGGCTAGCTTTTTGCTCCTTTTCAGGCTTCCAAGAGAGCATCATACTTGTCAATCAATTGATTTACATCCACTTCAGCTTCTGAATCACTTCCGTCAATTGATGAAGGTCCTCCAGATTCTAGGGCAGTCACATGATCAGAAGTGGATAAGGAATGAGTTAATACATGTTCATTTTCTGAGATGTTCTGACTGTCCTCCTCATCAGAGATGGCCATGAGGCCTAGCTGAACATTGTCTTCTTCATCCTCCTCTATATCACTATCTGAGTGTGATAGGGGGCCCTAACTCCAACTTTGGCAGCTGGATATCTTCATCTTCTTCTGTTGCAAACAACCCTATGTAGGCTTCTTCTTCATTCTCTGATTCTGAAGGTGGAGATTCAGATTCACTCCAGCTTTTTCCTTTCTTTGCTAGGAAGGATTTTTCACCCTTCCTATCCTTTTGGTGATGATGCTTCTTATCACCATTCCCCTTTCTTTTGGCTGGACAGTCAGCTATGACATGTCCAGGTTTGCTGCAGCTATAGCAAATTATGTTATTAGAAACATGTTTACTAGATTTAGAATCATACCTGTCACCCTTTGGGTGGTATCTTTCAGGTTTTCTGTGGTATTTCTTGGAGTGTGATGAAGAGGAGGGTATGTTCTTCCATTGCTTCCTCTTCATCATCTTCTTGAACTGCCTTGAAAAGATAGCAAACTCTTGTCACAACCCGCATTTTCTCCGAATTTTAGGAATATCAGAGTAAGAGAAAATACACGTTATGATGCCACGTCATACAAGAGATAACTGTAGACGCTCAGGCGGGAACCTATTACTTATTCAATCAAAAAAGGATTACATGATAAGTCATCATTTGAAATTATTTATTAGGGGTTTTGAGGTGAGAACTGTGTCTCTCAGTTCGTGGATCAACTAGTCCACCGAGAAAGTATATATAATTGCAGCGGAAAGTATTTGATTTAGTTCACTTAAGGTCCTAAATGTATGCAATAACGTAGCATAATGTAAATGATATGCACATAACTAGGCATATTGTAAGAGTAGAAAATACCTTTAGGCGACTTTAAAGTTAATGGTTTCAGTTAGAAAGAATGCAATGAGGATGAAGAAAAGCCATTTTATAACTATAGTGCACCTAACATAAATCATTCCCAGAGAGTATGATACACAAGATCTAAAAGTAGTGGCATTAATCTGGCAAATAAACTATAAAGTATAAAAAGGGCACAATGGGCGTCAACAACATGACACAACCCATTGGCACCAACTAGTATGTCTGATCACAAGAAGAAACTAAAGACAACTACCTCGCAGCAGCGGGGTGAACAACTACTAAAACTCTGAACTTCAGGCTACACCACTAGCCGCTACGGCTCTGAACCCGAGGCATTCAATAAAACAAGCAACGCCTCAGCAAGGAATTACAAGTGGCAGAAAATTAGCAGAAAAGTAAGCAAGGCATAAGGGGTACCAACCCAAGCCAGATTTACCGAAAGAGAAGCTCTAAACAAAGAACTAACAAGCACCGAGTGCACTAAATACCAAAAGAGGAACAAGCAAGTTCATTTATCTTGTTAATTTTATTAAAGAGACTGATCAGGTCAATTAAACCGGAGCGGTCACCTAGCTCCGCCACCCAAAGCCCAAAAAACCGGGTGGGGGTGCCTATAGACCCAACCACCCAAACACGACTACCGTACAAGACTATAACATTTCACCCACTATCCCCCAAACACAACTACTGTGTAAGGCTAAAGACAACGGTTTCTTATTAATTAAATTTCAATTAAACACGGGACGCTGCCCGAAAGGATAAACACTAGGATGCCCTAAGAGATAGGGTAACAACAAAGTAAACATTCTTCCTATACTAAACCTAAGAGAACTCATAGTTGTTTTAACCACAACGAGTACGAGGTTTAGAAGAGGAGAAGTAAATGGAGGCATAACTCAAGCACTAAGAACATAGAAGGCTTATCTCGAGGGGGTTAAGGGTTACGAACAACCATGAGATCGAGGCTAGGATCATAAGGTTTCTCGGGGAACAAGGCGGGATAAGATAACTTCTCGAGAACTCAAAGGGGTCAGGAGAGGATGATTCCCCGAGAGGTTTAAAGCATCTCGCGAGAAACCTGAAAAAAAAATCAAGACACTGGACTTCTCGAGAGCAATAACACCTCTCGAGAAATTAATGATCAAGACAAAGGATTTCTCGAGAAATTAAGGCATTTCTCGAGAACTGGGCTGAAAACCTCTCGCGAAGGCTCCTTCACGAGAACTAGACTTGACTCTTATCGAAAAAAAACTGGTCTTTCTCGAGAGCAAGAAGGGGGGCAGCTGGGCACTCTTCGAGAAACCCGAGGAGGCCTTCATGAGAAGCTGCAGAGAATCGCATGAGGGGAAAAAAATAGACATTTAGGGAGATCTCCTAGGGAGACCAGGAGTTAACTTAGCCGAGTAACACTCCAAGATCAAGAGTTGAGATAAAGCGATACGAACTCAAGCAAGAAACAACACTCCAACAACAAAGAGAAGGAGAAAGAAATTGCCACTTGCCTTAAACCTTGCAAACTCGAAGATCTCCGCTCCGGAAGCTATGGATCGGCTAGGAAAACACACGAGCACAGATTCCTGAAACTTTTCGGACCAAAAGGAGGGGTTAGGTCACTACCTTAACTCCAAAAATTCCACAAAAACGGGAAAAGCTTACCACCAAGACGAAGATCTCGCCGAGAGCTCTCCAAATCTACCCTCCAAACGCGATTCCGACCACAACAGCCCTAGGAATCTTCGACCGAACGCTCCACGAAGCTCCGCTCTCGCCCTTTCGCTCGGCGGCTGATTTGATCGGGGGAGGAAGAAGAAGAAGAGGGGAGGGATCATTAGGTTTTATACTAAAACCTAATTTAATATTTAAATAATTAAATATTACCCAATTTTTCTTAAACTACGAGGGAAACTAGATCACCTCGGATTTTTATGAAAATCGCACCTAAACTGAGAATCGGCGCTACGAATCCAATGGCAGAGTCAGAATTCTATTCCGACGAGCCAAACTCGGGATAAAACTTCCCGAGGCTAAGATCTCAATAATTACACAAAATCTTCTCTACAATTCAAAACGACGCGAAAACTCGCACGCTCGATCTAAATTACATACTCTAACTACGCTAAGGTTCAAAACTAAACCTGATGAGCTGACGTAACGCCCTTACGCCAAAATTAGGCCACAGCGGTCACGCAAATAATTAAAGAAATTCAGGGGCGTTACAGTCACTCCCACTAAAAGGAAGTTTTGTCCCGAAACTTGAAAACCAAAGGTTAAGAAAGATACAGAATCAAGTCTAAAAGGTTCCAGACAGAAGGTTTACCAGAAATCTAAGAGAAGAGGATAGGATGAGTCTCTCTTATGGTAGACTCCAGCTCCCATGTTGCGCTCTCGACACCCTGATTCTACCAAAGAACCTTAACCATCGGGATCGTCTTCCTCCGCAACACATGCTCCTGAGTCTCCAAGATTCGGATAGGCTCTTCAACATAAGAAAGATTGGGCTACAAAATGGGCACCGAATCAAGAACAAGCGGATCACTACGCAAACACTTCTTCAACTGGCTCACATGAAACACATCGTGATCATTAGGGAAGGAAGCAGGCAAATCCAATCTATACGCTGACACTCCGACGCGCTCAATAATCCGGAAAGGTCCCACATACTGGGGGTCCAACTTGTGGTTCCTTCCAAATCTCTTAACGCCTAGCATCAGAGAAACTTTCAAGAACACCTTGTCTCCAACAGTAAACTCTAGATCCACCCTCCTCCGATTGGCATACTTCTCATACCGCTCCTGAGCAATTCGAAGCTTCTCATGGATATGAGTCACAGCAACGCTCATCTCTTCCAAAGCCTCAGGGCCTAACAACGGCCTCTCGCCAACCTCGACCCAAAACAAGGGAGTTCGGCAACGCCTCCCGTACAAAGCCTCAAAGGGGGCCATTTGCAAACTCTCCTGATAACTATTATTGTAGGCAAATTCCATCAATCCAAGACGCTTGTCCCAAGCTCCTCCATGATCTAGAATATAACACCTTATCATATCTTCCAAAATTTGATTTACTCTTTCAGTCTGACCATTGGTCTGGGGGTGGTAAGCGGTAGAGTATCTAAGGTCAGTGCCCAAAGCTCCCTGCAAACTCTGCCAGAAATGAGACATATACCTTGAGTCTCGGTCTGACACAATGCTTACGGGCACACCATGCAATCTGATGACTTCGTCCAAGTACATCTCTGTTATCTTCTCCATTGAATATCCAATCTTAAAAGGTACAAAGTGGGCACACTTTGTCAATCTATCAACTATGGCTGATACTGAATCATGACTTGCGGGAGATCTCGGCAAACCGGTAATGAAGTCCATTGAAATACTCTCCCACTTCCAGCTTGGAATATCCAGCGGGTTCAACTTACCTCCAGGCCTCTTATGATCTGCCTTCACGCGCTGACAGGTTAAACATTCAGAAACATACTTTGCTATATCTCTCTTCATACCTGACCACCAAACAATCTGCTTCAGGTCTTTGTACATTTTTATGAAACCAGGATGATAGGAAACACTAGAGTTGTGCGCTTCACTACAGATCTTTGCTCGAATATCTTCCGACGCGGGAATGCAGTATCTACCTCGATACATCAGGCTATCTTTATCATCCATAGAAAAATCAGGCAATTCTCCTTTTTCAGTCCTAACTCGAAGATGCTGCAAGTCAGGATCTTCCTTCTGATGCAATCTTGTAAGGGTAATCCAAGAAGGTTCATCAGCCTCTAAGCTCGAAGGCGCGGTGCAACTACCGACTGAAATATCCATCAACATAAACTCTTACTAAGGACGGCACAGAGAGATTGAAGATATGCGCGGTCTTTCTGCTCAGGGCATCAACCACTACATTAGCCTTACCCGGATGATAGAGGATATCAACCTCATAATCCTCAACATACTCCAACCACCTCCGTTGGCGCAAATTCATCTCTTTCTGGGTGAAGACATACTTCAGACTCTTGTGATCCGTATAAATCTTGCATGACACTCCATATAATAAATGTCTCCAAAGTTTTAAAGCATTGATCACTGCAGCAAATTCTAAGTCATGCGTAGGGTAATTCCTTTCATGAACTTTCAATTGTCTAGACCCATAAGCAATCACCTTCCCTTCTTTCATCAAAACACATCCTAACCCAATGTGAGATGCATCCACATACACATCGTACTCTAATCCTTCGATCGGCAAGGCCAACACAGGGGCACTGCACAAACGCCTCTTTAATTCCTGGAAGGCTTCTTCGCACTTATCGCTCCAAACAAAAGCGGTATTCTTCTGGGTAAGCTTAGTTAAAGGTGCCGACAACACTGAAAATCCTTGAACAAATTTCCTGTAGTACTCAGCCAACCCTAAGAAACTCCTTATCTCCTTAGGTGTTGAAGGCGTCTTCCAATCTAACACAGCAAAAATCTTAGCGGGGTCTACAGTAATTCCATCCTTGTTCACCACATGACCCAGGAAGGACACCTGAGAAAGCCAGAACTCGCACTTACTCAGCTTCGCATACAACTTGTGCTCTCTAAGAGTAGACAATACTAACCGCAAATGCATAGCATGCTCCTCAGCACTTCTAGAATAAACCAGCACATCATCGATGAATACTACGACGAAATGATCCAGAAAATCCTTGAACACACGGTTCATCAAGTCCATAAACGTAGAGGGTGCATTCGTCAACCCAAAGGACATAACTAGGAACTCAAAATGGCCATAATGAGAACGAAAGGCAGTCATGGGAACGTCTGACTCACGGATCCTCAACTGATGGTAGCCTGATCGAAGATCAATCTTTGAAAACATCATGCTACCGACGCAACTGATCAAATAGGTCATCTATCCTCGACAACGGATACCTATTCTTGATGGTCACTTTGTTAACTCTCTATAATATATGTCACAATCTCATGGAACCGTCCTTCTTTTTCACGAACAACATTGGAGCACCCCAGGGCGAAGAACTTGACCTAATGAAACCACACTGCAACAACTCATCTAACTGAGTTCGCAACTCGTCTAACTCGCGCGGGGCCATACGGTACGGTGCATTAGCAATAGGACAAGTACCCGGCTCAAGATCAATAACGAACTCCACATCTCTATCAGGCGGGAGTCCAGGAAGACTGACAGGGAAGATGTCAGGAAACTCTCGCACAACCGGAATTGCTCTCAATACACGGCAGTCCAGGAACAGTTTCTACTACAGAAACAAGGTAAGCCAAACAACCGAAAATTAATAGTTTCCGAGCACATACCACAAAAATTATCGAAGAACTCTGGTACGGAGAACCAAAGACGCTCATGGGATGACCGTTGTCCATAACAAAGCCTAGACGCTTTCCTTGCATCGGATGACCGCATCATAACTGGACAACCAGTCCATACCCAATATTACGTCAAAGTATTCTAAGTCCAACACTTTGAGATCAGCAACAGCCAAGAAATCTCCTAAGAGAACGGGGCAACTTCGGACGCAACTGGTTCGAGGACACCAAAATACCAGAAGGGAACTTAACGAGGAACAAATTGTTGCCCAGCTCAGGGGTCAAACGGTGACGCTCAACGAAGGCCCTTGCTACGAACGAATGGGTAGCCAGCCGAATCGAACAGAACACGCGCTCATTGATTCTTTACCTTAAATCTCCCTATAAGCGCGAACAAAAACTAGTCTAATACAACGAAACCAAAAAGTGTCAAGGCTAAACAGATGGCTTAAGGTCTAACCTGCGATCACTTAGGTCCAAAGTCTGCGCTTGCTCCTGGGTTAACACGTTCAGCTTTCCTCTTCCTTCATCCTGAGCTGCGGCGGCGGCAAGGATCGAAGCGGAACAGGCTGCAACGGGGATGAACTAGCGGGCATTGGAAATTCATGTGCCCTTTCTGCTTGCACTGGAAGCAGACCTTCTCCTTAGTACAACACTGGGCCACATCATGCCCTTTCTGTTTGCACAACTGGCAGAGCAACCTCACCCTTCGGAGCACCCTGGATTGCCAGCACTCGCTGCTGCTTCTGAGCTCCCTTTTCTCTTGAAACATTTCTCAACTGGATGGCCAGGGCGGCCACAGAAACTGCAGACCTCGCCACCATCTTTATTCAAACTCAAGGCAGGCGTACCAGAATCTCCTTCCTCTCCAGCCTTTCTCTTTCCCTTCTTCACCATCGATCCTAGGTTCTTGGCATTATCAATTTCCTCAACCTTCAGCGCTGCCTCAACAACCTCGGCGTACTTCTCCGACTTGTACGCACTGGCCAGCTGCTGGATATCACTGCGGAGACCACCCAGAAATCTCTTTACTCTTCCTTCTTCTGAGGCTACCAGGGCCGGAGCAAACTTGCTCAACTTGCAAAATTCAATCTCATACTCGCACCGTGAGCTGTCTCTGCTTCAGATGCAGGAAATCATTCATCAACCGGTCTTGCTCTACCGAAGGCAAGAAACTTTCTTAGCAGCATTCCCTTGAAGGTCTCCCACGAACATCCTTCGGAAAGGCATCTCCTTCTCCCTCAACCACCAACTCTTAGCGAGACCCTTAAGCTGGTACGCGGCTATCATCACCTTCCTGATCAGACGGTGATTCCTGAATACGAGAACATCTCTTTCATGGCTATAAAGCCAATCGTCCAAGGCCACAAAATCTGCTCATCCGTCAAACGATGGAGAACCCAACCTTTGAAAGTGTGAGATAACATTCATTTACGGAGGTATCGCTATTGGGGGTACCAAGGGAGCAGGAGGAGTAGGTACTGTCTGTCCTACAACTGGGGCCTGCACTACGGGTTGCTGCCTAGCACTGGCAAACAACAACGCCTCAACTTGCGACTGCATCGCAACCATCTGCCTTGTCAGAGCCTCATTGCTCTAGCGCAGACTCTCGATCAAAGCTTCACTATACGCACCCAAAGACTCTCCCTCCGACTGGGGAGTCGACCTAGTCGCGACTCGCTTGCGCGCCATTTTTGCTAATATGCATAAACCTCTTGAAAGTGCACAGTTAGCCTCACTAGAATTCTCTAGAGAGGGGTGAATAGAGATTTAAAAATATTTTGTGCAAAGTTAATAAATATATATATGTTGTAATATTCACAGATTTAAGCTTCTCACACACCAACAAGAATTAAGCAAATAAATAAAGAAATAGCAAAAAGAAAATCACAACACAACACAAAGAAATATAGTGGTTCCCCAAACTGTGGGTAGTCCACTCTTCTACCCCCTTGGTAGGAATTCACTATCTTGCACTGAGTCTTTTGATAAGGAGACTCTTAGAACCAGCCTGAGTCTTTTGATAAGGAGACTCTTAGAACCACTACACTGAATTTTTTGAAGAGAGATTCTAAAAACTCTTTTACACAATTTGAAAATGAAATAATAAGAAGAAGAAGATGTAGAAGAAAAACAATTGAAGCAAGAAAGAATCTTCTTCCTAGCAAGAAGATTAGAAGCACAAGTATAGTGAATTTGAAATCTCTCTTCTATAGTGAGAAGGAGATTGTAGGCCTTTTTCTCTTTCAGTAAGAGCTTCCAGAAATGGCAGCAATATGGCTTTAGAAGGAGAAGAAGAAGGTTTTTTCTTTGATGCAGCACTCTTTCACTTTTCTCAGCTTTCTCACTTTTCACTTGGGAGTTTTTCCTCTTTTTCAAATGGATGGAGTGGATCACTTGTCATTTTTCTTTACCGACCTCCTTCTGTATTTATAGCTTTGTTTATTCAAAAATATTGCTATAGGAGGATAATCAATTAGCAGTCCGAGAAAATAGTAAGAAAGAAAAGTTTCCATGATCATTATTTCTGTAGAAGGAAAGAGATCATTCTATTTTCAAATAATGTCCATAATAATCTTAATCAAATTAGCCAAGAATCATTTAGAAGGAAAGATTGATTCAGAATGGCTAGAAAAGAATAATATAATTCCATAAAATTCAGATCTACAGAAAGATGGAAAGAGATCTGACGTGTTTTTGAATCTGTCATAGAAATCAACGTGCGTCGATTACTATTCGACGTAAGCGTCGATTTCAGCCTGGCTAGACGTCAAGAAGAAAATATGGAAGGAGCGTCGACATCGGTGCGTCGACTTTACTGGGTGCGTCGACTAGAAATCAGAGTTACGTCGATTAAGGTTACATCAAAATCTGTTTAGAGTTACTTCGACTCATTTTGAGAGATACGTCGACTGCACTTCGATGTTGCGTCGATTACTATTCGATGTATATTTACTTAAACCAATTATCTCACTCTGAGAACTCATTTTCTACTCATTTCTAAGGGTTAAGATAAATCATTTCCCCAACAATCTCCCCTATTTGTCTTAACCCTATTCAGAGAGAAATTTTATCAACTTGTAATCAACACATCAAAGCATATTTATAGAAAAGAGATATATTTAGGTAATCAAAAGAAAATGGAAAAAGAAATCATATAACAGACTTTTTGTACAGATCAAGCAGTACTTAAGTATTAAAAATAGAGCTCTGCTCAAAATTGTTCAACATATCATTCAGGAGGAGTAGGAGGAGTTTTTCTCTTCCTAGAGAATACTAAAGGGAGATCAGGTCTTTTTATAGAGGTGAGTTGTTCCTTCTCAGTAGCAAGATGTTCATTCAGCTCCCCCTGAGTCAAGCAGTCTGCTCCCCCTGAGATAGAACTTCCTTTATACTTTCTTTTTCTGCTTCTTCAGCTTCTTTCTCAGCTCCAGCTTCAGCTATGACAGCATTCTGGCTCCCCCTAAGCTTCAGCTTCTTTTCTTTTTCACTTTCAGCCAAACCTTCAGCCTCAGCTTCCTTTTCAACTTCTTTCTCTACTCTACTTGCCTCCCCTTGAAAGAGAACTACTTGTTGTTCAGCTTCTCTTGCTATAGAAAGTACATCTGTTAGCTATTCTGTAGTATGTAGCTCAGGTACTATTTCATTCCCAATGGTCTTAAGCAGAGCAAGACTATCAGATTTTGATGTTGGAGAGGATTTGTGTGAGTGAGATTTGTGACTGGAGAGCTATTCTTCATCTAACTTCTCCCTCTTCTTGACCTTCTTAGCCAAAGAGGTTAAGAATGATTTAGTAACCTTAGATGAAGACACAGAGGTTTTGAGTACTTGCACAGAGGCATTTACCCCATCCAACTGGGTTTGCATGTGCCTGATAGAGGAGTGAATTTGAAGGCAGTGTCCATCCAGCATTTCTTGAAATCTTTGGGCTGCTGACTGGATACACTGAGTGATGAGAGTTTCAGTGGATGGAGATGGGTCAGGGTGTGTTGGTGAAGGAGATAATGGTGGAGGGGATAAAGGTGGATAAGTGATTGTTGATATATGAGGTATGTGAGATGATGTCGGTAGAGAGGATGTGATAGTAGGAGGAGGAAGAGGTGGTGATTGAATTGGTGTATGTGAAGATGTAGTTAAGGTAGGAGGTGTGAGGGTAGTGGAGACTATTGGTGTGGATGATGTTGGTAGGGAAGAGATGTTTGTATGTTGAGGAGGAGGTGAAGATGGATGCACAGGAGAATTAGGAGGAGAGGGGGTCCTTTCAGGAATGGAACCAGGCTTGGGGATTTGCCAGGTCCATTTAAGAAGAGAGCTATGGACATCCTTTTTCCAGGAGGAATGGGAATTCCTTTGACCTACATAGGTCAGGGAAGGAGTGAAGGAGTACCTGACTCATGATCCTCATGTAGGCATTCTCTTTGTGAGAATATTTGTGGCCTATCATCTTCAGTAAGCAGCTGCCCCAGTCTATCTTCTTTTTCAGCACAGGCCCCCATAATGTTCAGTTGCTGCTTGGGCACTGCATCATGGGCAGAGATTTTGCATAGTAGTATTTTCCTACTATGTCTGCCAAGAGCCTATATTCACCAGAGAAGTCTATTTTCTTCAGGTTGATTGGTCTATCTCTGGCGAATTTCATGGTGATTAATAAGTTTTTGATTTCCTCAGGAGTGAGTTCCACAGGTTCATTACCTGATAAGGGAATGATGGAAATTTATTTAGCTATTTTTAAAAAATAATTTGCTTTCCCTTTGATTTGAACAAGGATAGTGTTGGTGTGTACCTGATGGAAGATCAAAGGTATCCCTAAGATGTTCTGCAGAGATTGAGACAGGTGTTTCATGGATTGTTCCTGTAATCTCTCCTTGTTCAGATATCTGAACATGATTCATCAACTCAGTGAGTTCTATTTCCAGGAGTTTGCATCTTGTTGAAATGGGTTTGTTTAGACCGGCTTCAGTGAAAAGAGCTATGATGCTCTTGTAGTTTTCGGCGGCGGCTTGGAAGAGTCAAGATCAATATCGAAACCAGAGTTGATCTTGGGAGCCATTTTGGTCAGTGAGAGAGAGAGGAAGTGATGGCTGGACTGAGAAGTGAGAAGGATGAGAGATGCAGAGAGTGTGCAGATTTCTAACTGAAGAGTTTATTTAAGTCAGGTGAAACGTCGAGACGAGACACAACTCGAGGTTTATTCGGTACTACAGTAGATGTGACCGAAAATATTTTAGTATTGCCGCTCTTTTTCATGAAGTTGACGTTGCGTCGAGTGGAAGTCGATGTATGCGTTGGTACAGTCTGAATTGAGATGTTAGGGTTTCCTATCGACGATCGTCGATTTAGAAATCGACGTGACTTTTATTTGTCTTGAAAATTCTAAGTTTTTCTTGAGAGATTATTTCTTCCTAATCCTAAGGTTTTCTAAGTCAGTCTTGGACTAATTTTATAGATAATTGATTGATTGTGCCAACATTGTTTGGCAATGTGGCCAGTTTTATTACAGATATTTCACTTGATTATCTTTAGATTATGAGAATTTGAGTTTAGAGAGGGATAAAGATGTTGATTAGGATAAAAGTTTTGATTAGGATAGAAATTTTGATTAGGATAAAAGTTTTGATTAGGATAGAGATTTTGATCAGGATGAATGGGTCCTGAATGGGGTTTAAGATAGAAAATTTTTGAAGGATAGATATGTCCTATATTTAAGTTGTTCTAAGGTTTTATGCGTCGATATCTATTCGACGTATGTTGAGAGTTGCCGTCGATATGTATTCGGCACTTTCTCTAGATTACGTTGATCTGGAATCGATGCATGGAAGTAGTTGCGTCGATTGTAAGTCAACATAATTTTATTCATGCGTCGATTTGAGGTCGAAGCATCTGAGAGATTGCGTCGAGTAGAATTCGACGTACTATCATTCATACGTCAATCTGAAGTCGACGTAATTGTGTCTTCACAGATTTTATTCTTCCCTTTTTCTGGTTGGAGATTTATTTCTTTATGAATTGTTTCTTTTGGCCTAGTAGCCTTCTTAGAAGGAGTTTGAGAGTCTTCATTTGAATAGTATGATGTTTCATCAAAATGGTCTATCTCCTTGAAGGTGAAGTCGTCTTCTTTATTTTGTGAGTCTTCTTCTAATTTTGTTGATTTTATGGGTTTAGTAAATTTAACAGGGCTCATCCAAGCAGGTTTGGTAGATGGTATTGAACTGGTTGAAGGATCAGCCCCTAGCCCCAGATTCTTATGTCTGATTGTTTGTTTTTCAGTGATTTCTTTAAGTGTTTGGCTTCTGACTTTTATAGATTCTTCAAAAGCTTTTTCCTGGGAAACCTTATTCTTAAGGAGTTGATTTTCTATTTTAGCACTTTGTATTTCCTTTTCTGTTTTGTAGATTTCACACCTTAGTTCATAATTTTTGAACATGTATCCTCTATTTTTTCTCATATTGATTTGTTCTTTTAGATCATTAATTTCTTGTTTAGCTTTTAGTTGATCTAAACAGAGTCCTTTAAAATCATTTTTGAAATCATCACATAGAAAATCTATTTCATCAAAAATGCTTACCTCATCCTTATCCTCAAATTCCTCTATGAGAATAAGGCTATCTTCTTTTTCTTCTTCAGAAGAGATGCTTCCTTCTGTACCTGTTTCACTCCATGATTCAGCAACACATTCTTTTTCTGAGCTTCCAAGAGCCATTAAGCATAGGTCTTCTTGCTTAGACTCTTCATTGTCACTTTTAGATGAGGTGTTGTCTTCAGAGTCTGTTTCACTCCAAGCTTCTGCAATGAAGCCTCTTTCTTTCTTCTTCTCCTTCCTCTTGAGATCTTTCTTTTTCAGATCTTTCTTTTTCTCAGCATTTTCTGGACATTCTGGAGCAATATGTCCAGTTTTCCTGCAGGAGTAACAAATAATTTCTTTAGTAGGAGTCTTATCATACCTTGGTTTCGACTCTCTCCTTCTAGACCCATCTTTCCTGACCCATTTCTTGAATCTTCTGGCCTGGAGGCTGAATAATTCTTCTTCAGTAACAGGGGTTTCCTCTTCTGTTGCTTTTAATGCAATGTTTCTATCTTTAGAGGAGGTTGGAGTGTTTTCCCTTCTTTCCTTCTCTTCTCTGGTTTTCAGTAGTTGCTCATAGGATTTGAGTTTTCCTAAGAGGGCATCTGTTGAGATTTCATTTTGTCCTCTAGTATCTCTTATTGCCCATATTCTTGAGTCCCATGAACTTGGGAGACTCATTAATAATTTATCATTGATCTCTGTGAGAGAGATCTCTCTATCCCAGCTCCTTAATTGATTGATGATCAGACTAAATCTGTCATACATCTCAGATATGCTTTCTTCATGCTTCTTTTGAAAGTTCTCATATTGGGAGATCAATAGAGTCTTTCTATCTTTCCTTTCATCAGCACTTCCTTCTACTATCTTTGTAAGAGCCTCCCAGATTTCTTTGGCTGATTCACAGTCAACAACCTTTTGAAAGATTTCATCTGAGGGGGTTGAGACAAGAATGTTCACAGCTTTTGCCTCACTTGTTCCTGCCTTCTTCTCATCAACTGTCCACTCAGCCCTTGGGACAAGTGTTTGAGTCACTTTACCACTTGAGTCCTTTCTATAGGGCTTGGGAGGACCTGTCAAAATAACATTAAACAATTCTTCATCAATAGAATTCATATAGATCCTAATTCTTGTTTTCCAAAGTGCAAACTTTTCAAGGTTTCAAATTGGTGGTCTGGTGGAAGCATAATCTTTGATTTGTGCCATAAAAAACAGTTTTTAGAAATATATATATATGAGGTAGGATCTTTTTGATCAACCTCCCTCTGATACCAATTGAAAGTGCGCAGTTAGCCTCACTAGAATTCTCTAGAGGGGGGTGAATAGAGATTAAAAATATTTTGTGCAAAGTTAATATATATATATATATATGTGTAATATTCACAGATTTAAGCTTCCCACACACCAACAAGAATTAAGCAAATAAATAAAGAAATAGCAAAAAGAAAATCACAGCACAACACAAGAAAATAGTGGTTCCCCAAACTTTGGGTAGTCCACTCTTCTACCCCCTTGGTAGGAATTCACTATCTTGCACTGAGTCTTTTGATAAGGAGACTCTTAGAACCAGCCTGAGTCTTTTGATAAGGAGACTCTTAGAACCACTACAACTGAATTTTTTGAAGAGAGATTCTAAAAAACTCTTTTACACAATTTGAAAATGAAATAAGAATAAGAAGAAGAAGTAGAAGAAAAATAATTGAAGCAAGAAAGAATCTTCTCCTAGCAAGAAGATTAGAAGCACAAGTGTAGTGAATTTGAAATCTCTCTTCTATAGTGAGAAGGATTGTAGGCCTTTTTCTCTTTCAGTGAGAGCTTTCAGAAATGGCAGCAGTATGGCTTTAGAAGGAGAAGAAGAAGGCTTTTCTTTACTGCAGCACTCTTTCACTTTTCTCAGCTTTCTCACTTTTCACTTGGGAGCTTTTCCTCTTTTTCAAATGGATGGAGTGGATCACTTGTCATTTTTCTTTGCCGACCTCCTTCTGTATTTATAGCTCTGTTTATTCAAAAATATTGCTATAGGAGGATAATCAATTAGCAGTCAGAGAAATAGTAAGAAAGAAAAGTTTCCATAATCATTATTTCTATAGAAGGAAAGAGATCATTCTATTTTCAAATAATGTCCATAATAATCTTAATCAAATTAGCCAAGAATCATTTAGAAGGAAAGATTGATTCAGAACGGCTAGAAAAGAATAATATAATTCCATAAAATTCAGATATACAGAAAGATGGAAAGAGATCTGGCGTGTTTTTGAATCTGTCATAGAAATCGACGTGCGTCGATTACTATTCGACGTAAGCGTCGATTTCAGCCTGGCTAGACGTAGAGAAGAAAATATGGAAGGAGCATCGACAGCGGTGCGTCGACTTTACTGGTGCGTCGACTAGAAATCAGAGTTACGTCGATTAAGGTTACATCGAAATCTGTTTAGAGTTACTTCGTCTCATTTTGAGAGATGCGTCGACTACACTTCGACGTTGCGTCGATTACTATTCGACGCATATTTACTTAAACTAATTATCTCACTCTGAGAACTCATTTTCTACTCATTTCTAGGGGTTAAGATAAATCATTTCCCCAACACCTCTAATCAAAACTTAACCTTACATTAGAACTACACTGCTTGGTTCAGAACATACATGTACAGCTACTTGCCATTTCCACTACCTTTCTCTGGGATATTTTCATGATGATATGCTAAATTTGGGAACGATACTACATCGTCCCCCTTGTCTCGTGTGCAAGGGCATGAATGCACGAAATTTCTATTTGTTTTGAAATAATGAGTGTACGTGTGTCATCATATAAGTCTTTAGCTTTGCACGTGTGCTTATGCAATGCTATGTAATGTATGTTGTGCTATGCATTCTAATAAAGGCCTTAATGCGTGTTATGAGAGGCGTACACATGGAATATTATGCATTCCATACTACATAATATTGCATGTAACGAAAAGAAAAATGTGCTAATGGGCATCCATGTGATGATGGTTATGCATCACATAATGCATAACCGTCACATGTTGCCACCTATGGTGGATCCATATACGAACACATATTATGCATCCCATACTACATAATATGCCCCGTATACTTCTTATCATGCTATGAGTGTAGTGTTCATGCTTTGGCCAAGACGTACTGATGACACATCGGTGTGTGTATGCAATGAAATCAAAACAACTACTATATCAGAATTTGTTGCCCGACCAACTTGTCGAACAACCTCCCTCTGATACCAACTGTCACAACCCGCATTTTCTCCGAATTTTAGGAATATCAGAGTAAGAGAAAATACACGTCATGATGCCATGTCATACAGGAGACATCTGTAGACGCTCATGTGGGAACCTATTACTTATTCAATCAAAACATGATTACATGAAAAGTCATCATTTGAAATTATTTATTAGGGGTTTTGAGGTAAGAACTGTGTCTCTCAGTTCGTGGATCAACTAGTCCACCGAGAACGTATATATAATTGCAGCCGAAAGTACTTGATTTAGTTTACTTAAGGTCATAAATGTATGCAATGACGGAGCATAAGGTAAATGATATGCACATAACTAGGCGTATTGTAAGAGTAGAAAATACCTTTAGGCGACTTTAAAGTTAATGGTTTCAGTTAGAAAGAATGCAATGAGGATGAAGAAAAACCATTTTATAACTATAGTACACCTAACATAAATCATTCCCAGAGAGTAAGATACACAAGATCTAACAGTAGTGGCATTAATCTGGCAAATAAACTATAAAGTATAAAAAGGGCACAATGGGCATCAACAACATGACACAACCCATTGGCACCAACTAGTATGTCTGATCACAAGAAGAAACTAAAGACAACTACCTCGCAGCAGTGGGGTGAACAACTACTAAAACTCTGAACTTCAGGCTACACCACTAGCCGCTACAGCTCTGAACCTGAGGCATTCAATAAAACAAAGAACGCCTCAGCAAGGAATTACAAGTGGCAGAAAACTAGTAGAAAAGTAAGCAAGGCATAAGGGGTACCAACCCAAGCCAGATTTACCGAAAGAGAAGCTCTAAACAAAGAACTAACAAGCACCGAGTGCACTAAATACCAAAAGAGGAACAAGCAAGTTCATTTATCTTGTTAATTTTATTTAAGAGAGACTGATCAGCTCAATTAAACGGGAGCGGTCACCTACCTCCGCCACCCAAAGCCCAAAAACCGGGTGGGGGTGCCTCTAGACCCAACCACCCAAATACGACTACCGTGCAAGGCTATAACATTTCCCCCACTGTCCCCCAAACACACTACTGTGTAAGTCTAAAGACAACGGTTCTTATTAATTAAATTTCAATTAAACACGGGACGCTGCCCGAAAGGATAAACACTAGGATGCCCTAAGAGATAGGGTCACAACAAAGTAAACATTCTTCCTATACTAAACATAAGAGAACTCATAAGTTGTTTTAACCACAACGAGTACGAGGTTTCGAAGAGGAGAAGTAAACGGAGGCATAACTCAAGCACTAAGAACATAGAAGGCTTATCTCGAGGGGGTTAAGGGTTACGAACAACCATGAGATCGAGGCTAGGATCATAAAGTTTCTCGGAGAACAAGGCGGGATAAGATAACTTCTCGAGAACTCAAAGGGTCAGGAGAGGATGATTCCCCGAGAGGTTTAAAGCATCTCGCGAGAAACCTGAAAAAAAAATCAAGACACTGGACTTCTCGAGAGCAATAACACCTCTCGAGAAATTAATGATCAGGACAAAGGATTTCTCAAGAAATTAAGGCATTTCTCGAGAACTGGGCTGAAAACCTCTCGCAAAGGCTGGTCCTTCACGAGAACTAGACTTGACTCTTCTCGAAAAAACTGGTCTTCTCGAGAGTAAGAAGGGGGGCAGCTGGGCACTCTTCGAGAAACCCGAGGAGGCCTTCTTGAGAAGCTGCGGAGAATCGCATGAGGGGAAAATATACATTTAGGGAGATCTCCAAGGGAGACCGGGAGTTAACTTAGCCGAGTAACACTCCAAGATCAAGAGTTGAGATAAAGCGATACGAACTCAAGCAAGAAACAACACTCCAACAACAAAGAGAAGGAGAAAGAAATTGCCACTTGCCTTAAACCTTGCAAACTCGAAGATCTCCGCTCCGGAAGCTATGGATCGGCTAGGAAACACACGATCACAGATTCCTGAAACTTTTCGGACCAAAAGGAGGGGTTAGGTCACTACCTTAACTCCAAAAATTCCATAAAACGGGAAAAGCTTACCACCAAGACGAAGATCTCGCCGAGAGCTCTCCAAATCTACCCTCCAAACGTGATTCCGACCACAACAGCCCTAGGAATCGTCGACCGAATGCTCCACAAAGCTCCGCTCTCGCCCTTTTGCTCGGCGGCTAATTTGATCGAGGGAGGAAGAAGAAGAGAGGGGAAGGATCATTAGGTTTTATACTAAAACCTAATTTAATATTTAAATAATTAAATATTACCCCAGTTTACTTAAAATACGAGGGAAACTAGATCACCTAGATCTAAATTACATACTCTAACTACGCTAAGGTTCAAAACTAAACCTGACGAGCTGACGTACGCCCTTACGCCAAAATTACGCCACAGCGGTCACGTAAATAATTAAAGAAATTCAGGGGCGTTACAGTCACTCCCCCTAAAAGGAAGTTTCGTCCCGAAACTTGAAAACCAAAGGTTAAGAAAGATACATAATCAAATCTAAAAGTTCCAGACAGAAGGTTTACCTGAAATCTAAGAGAAGAGGATAGGATGAGTCTCTCTCATGGCAGACTCCAGCTCCCATGTTGCGCTTTCTACACCCTGATTCTTCCAAAGAACCTTAACCATCGAGATCGTCTTCCTCCGCAACACACGCTCCTGAGTCTCCAAGATTCGGACAGGCTCTTCAACATAAGAAAGATTGGGCTTCAAAATGGGCACCGAATCAAGAACAAGCCGATCACTACGCAAACACTTCTTCAACTAGCTCACATGAAACACATCGTGAACATTAGGGAAGGAAGCAGGCAAATCCAATCTATACGCTGACACTCTGACGCGCTCAACAATCTGGAAAGGTCCCACATACCGGGGGTCCAACTTGTGGTTCCTTCCAAATCTCTTAACGTCTGGCATCAGAGAAACTTTCAAGAACACCTTGTCTCCAACAGTAAACTCTAGATCCACCCTCCTCCAATTGGCATACTTCTCATACCGCTCCTAAGCAATTCGAAGCTTCTCACGGATATGAGTCACAGCAACGCTCATCTCTTCCAAAGCCTCAGGTCCTAACAACGGCCTCTCGCCAACCTCGCCCAAAACAAGGGAGTTCGACAACGCCTCCCGTACAAAGCCTCAAAGGGGGCCATTTGCAAACTCTCCTAATAACTATTATTGTAGGCAAATCCATCAATCCAAGACGCTTGTCCCAAGCTCCTCCATGATCTAGAATATAACACCTTATCATATCTTCCAAAATTTGATTTACTCTTTCAGTCTGACCATTGGTTTGAGGGTGGTAAGCGGTAGAGTATCTGAGGTCAGTGCCAAAGCTTCGTGCAAACTCTGCCAGAAACGATACATATACCTTGAGTCTCGGTCTGACACAATGCTTATGGGCACACCATGCAATCTGATGACTTCGTCCAAGTACAACACTGATATCTTATCCATTGAATATCCAATCTTAAAAGGTACAAAGTGGGCACACATTGTCAATCTATCAACTATGACCCATACCGAATCATGACCTGCAGGAGATCTCGGCAAACCGGTAATGAAGTCCATTGAAATACTCTCTCCACTTCCAGCTTGGAATATCCAGCGAGTTCAACTTACCTCCAGGACTCTTATGATCTGCCTTCACGCGCTCACAGGTTAAACATTCAGAAACATACCTTGCTATATCACTCTTCATACCTGGCAACCAAACAATCTGCTTCAGGTCTTTGTACATTTTGTGGAACCAGGATGATAGGAAACACTAGATTTGTGCGCTTCACTACAGATCTTTGCTCGAATATCTTCCGACGCGGGAATGCAGTATCTACCTCGATACATCAGGGTATCTTTATCATCCATAAAAAAATCAGGTAATTCTCCTTTTTCAGTCCTAACTCGAAGATGCTGCAGGTCAAGATCTTCCTTCTGATGCAATCTTGTAAGGGTAATCAAGAAGGTTCATCAGCCTCTAAGTTCGAAGGCGCGGTGCAACTACCGACTGAAATATCCATCAACATAAACTCCTCTACTAAGGAGGCACAAGGAGATTGATTATATGCACGGTCTTTCTGCTCAGAGCATCAGCCACTACATTAGCCTTACCCGGATGATAGAGGATATCAACCTCATAATCTGCAACATACTCCAACCACCTCCGTTGGCGCAAATTCAGCTCTTTCTGGGTGAAGACATACTTCAGACTCTTGTGATCCGTATAAATCTTGCATGACACTCCATATAATAAATGTCTCCAAAGTTTTAAAGCATTGATCACTGCAGCAAATTCTAAGTCATGCGTAGGGTAATTCCTTTCATGAACTTTCAATTGTCTAGACCCATAAGCATCACCTTCTCTTCTTGCATCAAAACACATCCTAAACCCAATGTGAGATGCATCCACATACACACGTACTCTAATCCTTCGATCGGCAAGGCCAACACAGGGGCACTGCACAAATGCCTCTTTAATTCCTGAAGGCTTCTTCGCACTTATCGCTCCAAACAAAAGCGGTATTCTTCTAGGTAAGCTTAGTTAAATGTGTCGACAGCACTGAAAAGCCTTGAACATTTCCTGTAGTACCCAGCCAACCCTAAGAAACTACTTATCTCCTTACGTGTTTAAGGCGTCTTCCAATCTACACAGCAGAAATCTTAGCGGGGTATACAGTAATTCCATCCTTGTTCA